>CM061557.1:231798904-233107237 GCA_030864225.1 Capsicum baccatum var. pendulum
AAAAAAGGGTAAGCATCACTTCATCAATTAGTAGAGATATGAATAGGTACGTGATTAAACCAATCCACACAAATTAAATTGTAAAATCTTATATTTCTTTGTTTGATTTGTAGATATCAATATGACTTCAATTTGATTTGATTTGGAGAACTTAATAAATTTACAATTTTATTCAACTGAAATTAATGTGTTCTTTTGCATATGCATGTCACGTGGTCTCATACTAAATTATAATTTGATCAGATGGTAATTCAAGTGTATAAAAGAAATTTACTATTCAACCTTAAGGGTTTGTCGATTTATTCTGTCAAACTTTCCAGTACAATTCAAGGAAAATAATTCCAATCATTTTGCACCAGTAACAATTTCTTTTCTTTTTATTTTGTCTTAATGTATTTAAGCTTTTTATTTTGACAAATTGACGATATAAGATGTTTATGTGGAACAGTTTGATCTACAAGGTAGTGCAATGGGCCTCCTCTCGGCCCATCCAGTAGCACCATTGATTTCTCTTCATCATCTTGATAAAATCCAGCCCATCTTCCCAAATGTAAGCCGAGTTAAAGCGTTGAGACGGCTCAACAAGCCCATAGAACTGGACTCAGCTGGGCTCATGCAACAGTCCATTTGTTATGATAGGCCCAAAGGATGGACCATTTCCGTCTCGTGGGGCTATTCGGTCCAGATAAATAGAGGTATCTTAGCAGCCCGTGATATAGAAAAGCCCATTAAAACTTTCAATGATTGGTATGGAACTGGTGATGAGAACTCCTACACATTCAACACAAGGCCATATCGTAAAAATGCTTGTCAAAGACCATTTTTCTATTTGTTGTCTAATGTACATGTGACAACCAATCATACGACGACAAGCGTATACGTGTATGACGGGGCCCCTGGACGGAAGTGCAAGTGGCATATGGCCGATCCATCTGGCGTACGCCGCGTGGAAGTGTACAAGAAGCCTGATCCAAATTTATGGGACAAGGTAATTACTTCTGTTTTATTGTCACTTTTGTTGTTGACTCTCCAAAAATGTCGTTGCGCAAGTGTAGGATCCAGCAAAAATGCATTACTTTTGAAGGATCCGACACATTATGATAGTATTTTTGAAGAGTCCGAGCAACATTGAATGTCACTATGCTATGTATTGATAGATTTGTTTTTGTCAATGTTTACATGCAGTCTCCAAGAAGAAATTGCTGCAGAATTTTGCCAACAAACAAGAATGACACTCTTTTAGTAGATGTGGGTGAATGCAACGATGGTGAAACCATCTAATTGTAGTGACAGACTAAATAGGATTTATTTTTTCCCCACTCTTCCTAGTGCTATTCATGTCATTATTTGTAGCCCCCCCCCCCCCCCCAATTAAGTCCTTTTTTTTTTTTCTAATATGGAAAGGAGCTCAGATTACACATATTGCCATGTCCAACAAAAAGCTAACAATGCAACAGTGAGCTTATAATCTTGTTATACTTTGAAAGAGGGAAATACAAGAAAGAATGCAAGATCTTAATTCATATGAACTTACAACATTACTGTACTATGTCTTGAACAATAAAAAGAATGACGAGATTCAGAGTGTACGAGAGAACACGCTACTTCTCTCTATTTTCCTCGTGAAAACAGAATAATCTTATGTGTGAATCTCGCGAACAGGCCTACACAACATATATGCACTAAACAAAAAGCTCTGCTCATTTGTTTCAGATACTTACCACACACTGCATTCGATGTGTACTTAAAGAGTTCATTCAACATATGTGATGACATAACCAACTGCACGATCTTCTTCACAGGAACGAAGCAAGACTTCTCAGTTCTCTCGATGTCAAAGCTTATTTATCCCCACTTCCGCTACACTTTGAATATTAGTACTGACCTTAATAGTTAATGCACTAGAGTATTTTCTTCACATCCTTCATTCTTTTTCAACACCATTCACATAACAGACCTTCCTCCCCTTTAAATCCAGTGTGTTGGTACGGTCTATATTCTTGTTCATGTTGAGTTTTTCAGCCATACATACGAGGCTTGTAGTTCACACTTCACATGGATCATTAGCTATTACTTCATCCACTCCCTTTTCTTCCCCTACTAGGCCTTATTATTTGCTTCAGAAGAGCCATCTTTGGAACATTCCAATGCTCTATATGCCTGCATACTTTTCCAGATTTTTCATTGAAATAGTATTCTGTATAACCAGTTGCTGCAATTAAATACAATATAGAGATGAGTGCGATGACAAGAATCGAAAATGTCAGGAAATTTAGTACCGGTGTCTTCCCAAACCTGAAAGAATGGGCTTCCATGGAAATGACAGTATGCAACTGAAACGCCAATGACCAATCGCCTTGTCCTGTATTTACAAACGCACGCAATCGGTAAACATCAAAAGTAAGCAAGAAATTCATCTCATCAATTGTGAGCTAACCTCAAAGTCCTCCCACTTCATGAGCTTCATATTTGATGTTTCAACAAGGTAACCAAAATTAGTACAATTCCTTTTAAACCTACTAAGCCCTTTGAAGGAACCTGCTGGATCCGCAAATTCGCAGTTCTCTTCATATGCATTAAGGGTCAGGTTTCCTGAAGCATAAGACAGAAAGAACTTTAAGCTAATTGGATTTGCAAGTGTCCTGTTATTATACGATTAAAATTATGGGTTCAAAACTCAATATTTGAAGAAATTCTTGTGTTTCTAACTACAAAGTAGGGTCCGGAGAGAATAGAATATACGCAAATGTTACCCTACCTCTCAAAGGTAGAGAAGTTGTTTCTAATAGACACTCGGTCGGCTCAATGGAAAAATAGTTCAAAGTAGTCTAGAAAAAGAGGTAACACAAGAAATAGCAGATCATAACAAGAACAACAGGTAGTGACAAAACAGTAATTACAATATAATAATATGATAGTCGAAGTAAAAAAAAACATATAGTAACAAAAATTAAAAGTCAAGAAACTACACGAACAATGCTGCAACAACTACTAGTATGGACGAGTTAATTGTGCTCAATAAAAATACCTGTGACGAAGTAGGATCTTTGGAAGTCATCTTTAATGGTATCAACGACAAGGGCACGATCAACAAGTCCAGACTCATCAGCTGCAAGTTCCAAACTCCCCTCTGGAGAAGCTTCAGTACTCGTCGGAGAACGGAAAAAAGAAGCAGCAATCCCGAGGAACTCAGAACCATACCAAGCCATTTTAAGCAGCAAATTATCAGACTCAGATGATTCTTGGCTGCTAGTGGTACTAGTGTTGTTTGATGAGTTACTTGTTGAGTTCTCGGCATTGCATCGCAACAACTTGTGTATTTTCTGAGTACTTTTTGGCCGGAAAATGGAGTGCTGATCACCTGACTGGAGGCTGGGAATTCTGATGGAAGCAAAAGTAGTAAAAGTTGCCATTGCAAAGACAGACAACAGACAGACACAAGTTCTGGTAGTTAGTTAACTATAAGTTGGAATTTGGACTACTTGTGTTTGCCTTAAGAAAATATCTCTGTGTGTTCTCGGTAAATACTGACCACAAAAATAAAAAAAAAAAGAGGAATATTATGAGGAGGCCAAAAAAATGAATGGACTTGAAAAGAGGAATATGACTAGTTCAATCGATGATTGACTACTTGACTATGGAAACTACCACCTTATTAACAACACTTTGTTTGTTGATAAGGGGTTCGATGGTGAATTTAAAAAAGAAGTAGATTTTGCTTTTCTTTTTCCATTGATGGAACATTTGTTATTTCTACGATGCAATTTTTCTTTTTCTTGTTTAGGAATTCATAGTGGCTGTTCTTCGAATGTGTACATCGAATTCGAATGCTTATAGGGTAAATCTCATTTCAAGTAACAGCTTGAAAATCATACAGGAAAAGCAAATTGCATTATGCATACATCGTGCGTCAAGCTCGATCGAGAAAGCTTATAGGATAGATTTCTTGCTCAACCAACTCGACCACTGAGGTTATCAGAATCTTTTTTATGCAACTAGAAAAGAAATACTATATGTACTAACTCGATCACTTTTTGAGGTTACCATACAATCTCTTTTATGTGATCGAAAAAGAAATATTATTTGTACTTGGAAAACACGATGGAAACTTGGTTATATTGTACTGATCAAGACACAAAGCTACCACATAAGGGACAAGCTCATCCATTTAAAATAGCAAAATAGTTTTGCTACACCTAAATATCAAATATGTGCGTATAATAGTCAAAAATCTCATAGGAGTTAAGTGCAAGAATCTCTAATTAATAATCAAAATTAGAACATGAGATATGCTAAGGTATGAGATATACAAATAAACACTATTAAATCTGAAAGTATGTATTCTAGAACAGTTCATGATAACTTTTAAATCATAACTACAATCTTAGCTAGAAACGTATGATTTTGATTTCCATTGAAGACCCACAATTTTATGCCTAAAATTAAAAATTCTACTTTGAACTTCTGTACAAATTAACCGTACCACAAATTGTTCTAATTTGAACTTGTGAAATGCAGACGATGAAATACTAACATGACAAATACAAATATTGGGCCTACAAAATGAAATCTACAAACCAACTAGTAGAAGTATTTCCAAAATCATGTCTTTCATTAAGTAAAAAGAAAAAGACTAGGATTAACAAATCAAATCAATAACACCAGGTAGTATAGAAAACTTCCTAGGAAGAAATCCTAAAAATTCTCCATCAGACTGAACAAATATCAACCCACTGCTGCCAATCTCTTCAATTTCAATTGAGCGCGCCCTGCAACGACAAATAAAACTGTTGAAGAATCTCATAAGCAAAAACATAAGTAGATTATAAATAGCTCACTACAAGCGTCTCAAATGTCAAATGAATCATGTACAAATATGGAGCAACTTGCAATTCACAATACGAATTTGAATAAGAGATGAGAAATGACTTTTTCTTTCTGAAGCAGTGGTGGTATACCTTCTCGAAGATACATTTTTCACTGATAAGTGTGTCCCGTTGTAAAGCTTATGTAGTTTGAGAATGAAATCATACCACTTGAAGTCCTGCAGAATGACCACCTGTACAAAGTAATTAGCAATAGTAAGTCATATCTATGCAGTTCTTGGAAAACAGTGATGTTGAAAATAATGACCAAGCGCAGGGAAAGAGAAATCATTCCACCTCAAAATCCCTGCTTGAGGGGTTGGCATTTGGTGTAATCTTCATTCCGCCACCAAAATATTTTGCATTCCCAATGCAAAGAGCAGTTACTTGGGAACATACTTCCCACTCACCCTCATCAACCTAGATCATCAACATGGTTTTCTACTGATAAGGACAAGCAAAGCAGAAAGACTGATAATATATGCTGACCATGCAGAGCAAAATGAACCGTCCCTATCATTATCCATAGAATAGTTGAGAGATATCCAACCCCAGTAGGAAACCAAACTGACCTTGATCCTTATATCTTGGTTATGGTGCCGAAAGAAAGCTTGCAAAGCACCAATAACATAACATAAGTTCCCAAATTTCTTGTACCTTGATGCATAATAACCTGCTTTTGCACTTCTGCAAAACATTAAGGGAATTACGAGGTTCAATCAGATGTATGTCCTGATCAGAAGCTAGAACTGCATTGGCACACAAGAATGAGACTACTCACTAAGAATGGAATGAAGGCGACAATGCTTCTTTGCTACAACCAGATGTATTTCCCATAATCTGCTATATGCTAGAATCAGTACCCCTTTTTCATTCAATGCCTAATTCTGGTGAAGATCCAATGCCTCAAAGGGGTAAATACAAGGGAACGGAATGGAGAGAAAGGAGAATACACGACTAGCGCGTCTAATCTTTTCATTTAGTGCCTAATTTTGGTGAAGACTCAACAACTTGAAGGGGTAAATACAAGGGAAATAGAATAGAGTCGATTTTCAAGAATGAAAGGACGTGAGTAGCCTGTCTAATCTTCCTAGGAATTAACACTGCACTGACGCCCTAACAAGAATCACAATTTTATGGGAGTTCGCGAGCAATGAAATCAGCAGTAATACAGGAACAACCAGTCCCAATTATATAGGAGTGAGAATGGAACAAGGATAGCAGATTCCCCTCCCATCCCATCACCAAATGTCAAACATAATCTTAAGACTTAGGAATTTCCAGAAACTGTCCTTACAGATGAATATCAGCAACATTGATGAAATAATGGGACTCTCCAACTTCTCCAGCTATGCATCCAACATCAATTTTGGATTTCACCCCTACAAAACTCCTATATCAGACTTTCTTAAGCAAAAGGAAGGAAAAGGATGGCGGATAGAAATACTAAAGCCGTTATTATAGAGTAGGATATCTCCTTTTCTCTGCTTTTCGTTTGGGGTTAAAAGGGAACGTCTCGAAATCAAACTTATTTTGCAACAAGAGATTTGAGTCCTTGTGCCAATTACCTTTAGCAATGCGTTCTATGGCGTCATGAGGATCATTTTTCCTGATGAAAAATAAGACCATCCATAAATACTGATACTCCATGCAAAGAATGACAAAAAATTGAGCTACAAAAAAAGCAGTAGTTCCAGTTACCAGCCAAGTGTCCTGGCAAAGTCAGATCCAGTACCTAAGGGGATTATCTGTTAAGAAAGTACATTATTTAGGTATCTTCATGTGGTAATTGATACCAAGCAGTTTGTAATGCAATTAGCACACAAAATGAACTTCACAATATATCAAGATAATGCTTTCAATTTGATTAAATAATGTCAATCGGCCAATGATGACTCACGCCAAGAGCAGTAGACTGGCTGGAGTTCATATCATGATTACAAACAGGTTTTCCACCGTAGAAGAAGCCATTAACAACCTGAAAAAGAGGAGTCTTGATCAATTGAGCCAAAACTTAACAGTGAGCATGGACATCATGTGCCAAGTGCCAACAGAAAAGAAAACACGAATCCTGTTTGAGCTATAATACCTGCTGGCTGCCATAGAAGTAGCAGCTAAGAAAAGCAACATTAAGTACAATTTCAAGGAAAAAGTACTAAGGGAATTTTCTGACTATGCCAAAATGATGATATACTACCAGCCACCCACAATGGCAGATGAGCCTACCTCTAGACAGAGAAAAACTTACATGAGTACTATTTCACTTGCTCGTTATTTGTTATCTTAGCATATTTTAACTGGGTAGCAGTTCTGGGCTACTAAAAGAAAAGCGAGTTACTAATTTTTCCTTTTATTTTAGTTGTTATCTTATGTTTTAACTGGGTAGCAGTTTTGGGCTACTAAGAGAAAAGCGAGTTATTAATTTTTTCCTTTTATCAGTACCAGGATACTGTCTGAGTGTCTTGAGGATGGATGAACCTTAGTACAAAAGACAACTGAAAAGCAAATCCCTAGAGAGGCTCAGAGGAAAATAGGGGAAAACAAATATAGAAATTTTAGTGATACCCAAACACAAGTCCCACCAACTCCTTTCTATTTCCTTTTTGTGCTATACACATGTACTTGTGCAGATGTGTGAAAACAGAAAGAAGAGATTTCAGATTTCAAGGAAGGAACAGGATGAACCTCGTGAAGAGTTCCATCACCACCGACTGCAATTACAGCATCAGCTCCTTCACGGATAGCCTGACAGTATAATCGAGATAAAAGTTTCTGCATTCCACCTGAGACTAGCTTAAATCAGAGATGTTTAGGCATTTACCTCTCTTGTTATGTCAATTGCATGAGAAGGACCTGAAGTTAAAGATTCGCATATCTGGTCAAAATAGAGAGAACTTTTAACCCAACCAATCATTGACAGAGAACTATAGTTCCCAAAGAACTATAGTAACATCTGCAAGAGCAGTGTCATTGCATTAGACATTTTTTTCTATTTAAGTTACAGCACGTCGATATATTCTATGTAAGAGGGATATATTATCCTACCAGTTGAATTTTTTTACAGAAAACAACTTATATTTTTTTGGATGAACTTTACAGAAATCAACTTATATGATACTCCAACCATATTTAATTAGCATTGAGAATAAGTAAAGCCTGATAAACGTTTGATTTTTTTATTATATGCTGATATGGAAAGCAGACGCCAATTTGGGACATAGACAAAAGGATAATACCATAATACTTTTTAGGTTGAAAGCCAAAAGTTTGCCTCTAGCTAATTTCACTTTCTGACTTAAGAGAAAGATAGGTAGCACTAATTATGAAACTTGACTAGAAAATTACATGCATTTATAAACTTCTGGTTTATTGAAAATATGGTCCTCTATAATGGAGAAGGGCTAGTATAGCTCTTACAATAGACTACCAGGAATATAACTACAGGCAGCGTCTACACTTATCCCAAAAAAAAAAAATCAAACAACATGTATTATGGCCGAGTATGGACAAACTCTGATCCTTACCGGACCACAAAAGGAAATTTTAGTTCCAGCAAATTATAAGAGGGTAAGTACAGAAGATGTTGCAGAATTTTGTGGCGCAAATATTTTGGTACCTATAGATGGCACTGCCGTGAGAATTTGAGGATCTTTAGGACACTCGAGAATGCAAATGTGAGATGCTACCTATTTGTGCTTCCACCATTATATTCATTTTTAAAGCCTTGATGTTTGGTATAAACTTACATTGACCAAAACAATGAATTTCCAAAAGTACTGGAATCTATTCATGAGAAGTCTAATAAACCGGTGTGTGAGAATTTTGTACATGTTCTGAGTATTGACCACTACTATTGTTAAAGTTAACTGCCTATGAACATTCTCAATTCATCTATTAAACAGGAGGCATGTATCAGAGTCGTACAATAAAATTCCACCAAAACAGCCATGGTTGGCAGGGAATTGGGGGGTTCACATCCAAAGGGGCGGGCAATAAAGAAAAGGTATGGCTTTGTGAGCAATTACAAAGTTATTATAACTTCCGAAAAATCACTTAGCATTTGGACAAAAACATCAAATTCATAAGAAAATGCAATACATTCATAAAACCGATAAGCATTAAAAAGTTTCTATCTTTTTGAATACGCGAAGAAAAACATAAGCTGGGAAAACTCACATTACATTCATTACCCAGGCGAGACCTGAGGTAAGGAAGTAGCTTCTTCCATTGCTGAACCGTTGTTCCATTAGCTCCTGCTAAAATAATAAAACGGATCAACAACACCTCAATGAGCAAATTTTGCTACATAATTCCTTTATAACAACAAATTCAATTCTATTCAAGCTCATTAAACATGTCAATCAACACCTTAAATTCCAAATTATAAATCTACATTTATGATTTATATATTTAAAAAAAAAAAAAAGAGGATTTGGGGTTCAATGCGAATTGTGTGGTAGGTAGGCTGTAGGCACACGTTTGGACCAGTGAACTATTTAAATGGAAATGGAAAGTGGGGCAAGACTCACTATTTCTCCCTTAAACCCCCCCCCCCCCAAAAAAAACGAAAATAAGCAGAGTACACCAGGGTGGGTTGAGGTGCGTGCAAGTTGACCCGAACAACACAATTATTTAAAAAAAAAAAAAAAGAAAAAAATTGGGAAAGAAAGAAAACCTCGGGGATTAACGACGAAGACGAGTTCACGGCGGCGAAGGGAAGCGCCTTGGCGGAGTATAGTACAGTCGGAGGAAGTGAGATCTGAAGCCATAGGCGGTTCAGCTCTGATTAAAGAAGGATTTCTCGCCATTGTAACACCTACTAAACCTTGATATATAGTCATTCTTCAACCAATAAATTTTTATATATACACACACCCCGATTACGGCAAATAAGGCACACCTTTCTATGGTGGGGGTTTGGGTTTTTTGATGTGGATAAATAAATCAATAGAGAGAGTGATTAATGGATAATGAAATTGGGATTTAGCTGAGATTTGTTAATTAGTGCTACAGTCTCTGTTTTTGGAATTGTAAGAATACTGTGCTACCGTCTCTCCTTTTGTTGCCAAATCTTGTTTTGTTTAATTGGGACAAATGAAGGAACATTTTCACAAGAAAAATTATGTGCTCAATGATAGGATCTCAATTGGACTCATTGGCACTATAAAATAGTTTTTAAATATTTTTTATATTATTTGAATTGATTTATTTTAAGTTTGTTTTTTTAGTTAAAATAATTTAAAATAATTTTTGAAGTATTTAAATAAAATGAGAAAAGTATTTTAAAGCATTTGATTATAAGTTAAAATAATAAAAATAAATTCAAGGTCAAAATATTACTCATTTTTATCATTTTAAAAATATAATAATATTTACAATATTTCAAATGTTAAGTACTACTCTATTTGTAATTTTTTGTTTCTAAAGAGTCAAAATGCATGAATTTTTATCAATATTTTAAGCTTTATTTTTTCCATCATATTAATGTGAAAAAGATTGCAACTTATAGTATTTTTTCGTATAATTTTTGAAAATCTAAATTTTAAAATTTAAATACTAAATTAATTAATTTTAATTTATATTTGAAGTTTAGTCATATTTATTTTCATGAAACGAAATGGTAACATAGGAATAGTTAGTTTAGCCAAATTTTGTAAAGCCAAAAATAGCCAAGCACTTGTTTTAGGATGGACAACCATTTATGGGGTTGCTATTTAGATTGGATATCAACCAGGGTTTGAAAATTATTTAAAGTTTAGCCAACCAGATAATCAAAGCTGTTTGCTTCTTCCCTCTTCTAATTTTTTTTTTCTTATTTCTTGATTCTTTTCTACTGCACCACAACATTCTTTGTTGATACTCTTTCACTAGCAGTAGACAAATCACAATCGACACAAATTCGTCCATATATGCCTTTATTGATGAAACTTTTCATTGTTTCTCTCATTGCTAAAGACTATGAATTCATTTGACTTCTTTTCGGTTATAATGAAAGTTTGGAGATGGTTGACTTTAATTGTTCTAGAGTACAGACAGACAGATCTCAAGTTTGATATGCAAGCTTGAAATTCACATATGTTATTAAATTATGAACTGAAAAAACTGAACTTTGAAATATAGTGTCAACGAAATTTTAAACTAAAAAAATAAATAAATTAAACTTAAGGAGACAAAAGCTAATAAATCCTTAAGTTTGAATTATAACTAATGACACAACATCCTAACGAATTGAACAAAAAAAAAACTCAAGGATATACTATATATAGAGACCTAAAATTTTGATTAAGAAACTAAAATTTTGGACATTATAGTGTCATCAAGTTCTGATTTAAGAAATTGAATTTCAAGATATTCATATTGTGTTGAACTTTAGAATTAAAAAAATTAAACTTCGTAACAAATTGTCCTTCAGTTTGAGGAAGCAAAGAAGAAGAACATTCGCCCCATTTCAAAGCTATGGCTAAATATTAAGTAAATAATTTACAATTGTTGGATAAAACTTAAATAGCGGTCCTAAAAATAGCTATTGTAGAGAAAGAAATTGCTCTATAGTCAATTGCGGAACGAAAATTACTTAACTAGCCTTTGATCATAGATTTTTAATAATTTTTGACAAGTAATATTTGAGTGAAGATATGGGTAAAATTTTATTTATTGGGAAAACATATTTCATTTTTTCTAAGAAATATGATTATTCATAAGTTTTAAAAATTATTAAAACTAAATATAAGTTTGTACAATAAAAAATAAGAAATATGTCTAATGTTTTCTTAGGAGTTTAGAAACAGAAGAAAATCAGGTATACTAAAATTTTATATGTATAAGTTGTATTGTTATGCAAATGCACACATTTAGTGAGAAAATATTTTTTAAGGTTATATCTATGTAAAGCAATCTGAATACTAATATAATATTCATCTCTCTCTGTATATAGTAAGAAATAAGTCATTGTTATGTACATGCACATGTTAATTGGGATCTGAATATTTTATAAAGAATAAAAATTTAATGTAAAATTTAAACTTTTAAAATTTTTCAAAAATTAAAATTTGATCTAAATACTATTTTTTTCTATCTAGTCGTCTTGATGAATTCATCCTAATTATACCCAATTAATGAAGTAGGGGAGAAAAGGATAAATGAAAATAAACGAGTAAGAGAGATGATGATACCAACTAGTAGAACAAAGCAAATGAGTAGAAATACCCAACACAAATAAAAGTTTGAAAGAAAAAAACAAACAATTAAATATGCACATAAATTTATATTATACATGGAAAGTTGTAGATTTAGATGAACTCAACATTAATACTCTATAACTGCCTGTGTCGCTAGCGCCTAAACTAGTCAATTTTATTAATTCATTCATACTGTAACATGTTTCAAAAAAATACGTGATAAAATATTCATATTAGATATTTTCAGCATATATTGAGAGAAGCATCCTCTACCTTCGAATTATGGTCAAAGTTGATACGACACACTCCAACTTCACATGGGTCTTATTACCCTCCCAAACTCAACTTTACCATGTTTTTATTACTCCTTTATACTGACGTGACACCTTTATTGCATCAAATGAAGTCCACGTCAAAGATGTCACGTCAGCTAAAAAGATTGACAGAAGATAACATGTTGGTTAAAAAGATTGACAAAAATATACTAAAACTTAGTTTAAGAATAATAGAATCCCCCAAAAAATCAAATATATCATAATAAATTTAATCATAATTTAAGGGATACTACATATTTTACTATTACATATTTGAAAACATTTATGTACATGTTCATAAACATCAATTACTTGATAAGGCAAACACAAACAACAATAATATTAATTGAAAAATGAAGTTTCACGACTTGTTGAAATTAATGCACATAATTTAATAGAATAATATATTTTAAATAATTAACTTCTATAAGCAATAGATTCTTGGAAAGTATTTCCTCCGTCCCATTTTACTTATCCTAAATTTTTTAATTTAATTTTTTATTTTTTATTAATCAAAACATTTTTTTCTTTTTTATCTTTAGTATTATTTTTTTTTTCAAATTAAAATGTAAACAAAATAGTCATGTTATTAATTATTTTTCTTAATCAATGTGCAATGTCAAAATTGAGACGAGTAAAATAAGATGGAAGGAGTATGAATTAAGAGATTTATAAAGTGAAAATGAAATCCTATAGCGATAACAACATGTCCCAGTATATCTTCACAAATTGGAATCTGAAAAGAATATAGTATACACCGTCCATACCTTTACCTAAAAAATGACTGAGAAAATTTGTTTCTAATAGATCCTAAGCTCATGACAAAATCGTAATAGGATTACAAGAAACAAGAGATAGTAATAAAATAACATACATTAACAAAATAAAACTAACACAAAATAATACTATTATCAAGTTATTTGAAACACCAAACCTCGGCGAAATTCCTAAACCACGAAACTACAAGCGCAACACTATAATCACAAGTAAAAACAACAAGATAAAACACTCTATTATTACTCTTATTTTAAAGTGCGTCTTTCACACCTCTACGTATATAAAATCATATTCTCAATAAATTGTAATTGACCCTAATGAACCACTAAAATTACCATCCCCTATACTTCGTTCCCTAGTTCATACAAATATTTTTTTTACATCACACCAAAAATTTACTCTAACCAAAAATATTTTACAAACATCACCTTGGTTTACTTTTTTTTCTTGCCCTGATAACGAGTAGAGAACCCCAAAGCATCCTTTCTCATCTTCTCCTTCTCCTCCTCTTCCTCCCCCTTCCCTATACACACACACACACAAAACATATGTCTACCTATACATACAAATCCATATATCTTTATGTATCTATCGCAATCAATTGAACAAATTTGAATTGGCAACAATCGAAACCCCCCAAACCCCTCTTGATCCAGGTATAATTATCAACCCTAGATTCTCGATGAAAGCTTCAATTTCAATAATAAATTATGAAATGGAAACCTAGAATTTGTCCGCGGTTGATTGAATCGAATTGAGCATTACCTGTTTGTATATAGTTCCGAGAGAAATGAAAAGGAGAAGTTGTACGCGATATTAGGCTTTGCATTGTTTGTATCAGCTGAGTTGTTTGTATTGAGGATTTTTATTGTATGTTGTGCTGGATCGGTGATGGAATTAGTGTTGGATAGCTGGAGTTTAGATTGCGTTTGACCTTGGATTGACGTTTTGGATTTCGGGCTGGTTGATTGTTGCGAATTTGGATAGTTGGAATCGTGTTCGATCGGTTTTATCGTGGGGTTGATTTGGAAGAAGTTTGTTGAATCTGAGTTGAATTTTGTTGGTTATTTTTGATTTCTTGGATCGAGTTTTTGTGGGTGAAGCGTATTTGACTTGTTCGTCACGGGTGTGGCGGAGTTTTTAGCTGGTGGTCAAGTTGTTCAAGGTGATAACATTACAGAATGAGCTTGGAGAATGAAGATGGAAGCGCCACCAATAGCGTCTCTGAAATTGGTGATGAAGTTCCCAAGTAATGATTTTAACTTTCTTGGAGGCTCTGTAATCATTTTTATTTGTTAAGTAACTTTTTCAAATGTTAATGCTCTCTGTGATGTGATGACTCAGGCATCCAAAAGTATCATATACAAGAGAGTTTCTTTTGTCACTCAGTCAACTGGAGGTTTGCCAGAAGCTACCAACTGGATTTGATCAGTTGATTCTCAGGTAAGAATGTTTGCAAAAAGTGTTATTTGCTTGAAATCTAGGAGCAATTAGTTTTTACACTCCCAGATTTTATTGTTATTTCTCTGTTAGGTAATTTTGTTTTAGTCGTCATGGAAAGGATTAGTAATTTGCATTTTAACTTTAAATAGTGAGCTTGAGGACACCTCAAGTGGCATACAAGACCGCCCAAAAATACCTGGAAGCTTTCCATCTCAAAGTTTCAGACGTAATGATTATAGTTCATCTCCACCTACTCGTGGGGACTCTGATGGCAATTCCAGAGGCATTTATGGAAGATGGGAAAGCCGTTCCTCAGGGCGCAGTGATCGAGATAGTGATTCACAATCAGATAAAGATTCAGGTTCAGCTGATATTCTTTCATGTATTAGTGTTGTCTATGTTATACTTGATTGCTTCAACAATGAATACATATCTGTAGTCCATGATTGTATAATTTACTGCCGTGAGACCATAAGCTATAAATTCGCATAGCGGGAGCTTTAGTTCACCGGGCTGACCCTTTTTTTTTTTTGAACCTGAGCCAGCCTACTAGCATCAAGGGTCGTAGGTTCCAAAATATGTAGAAGTTGACCAATTTCATCATCTTCCCAGTCATTAAAATTTCTCCTGTATCGGATCTCCATTTCTCTCCTGCATAGCATTCTGCAACTGTACACTGTTTGTTCCTTGTTGAACTATACTGTTGAGATATTTGTTCATCAGCTTTTCTTCTCCCAGCCAAACATCTGTCAAAAACCCGATTCTTCTCCATCAGTCATCACCAATTTCCAATAAGATGTATTTCTGAAATTCTGGCCATAATCTGCATATCTGCTCCCATACTCCAATTTTTGTTGGTTCTCTTTTGTGGCTGCTGCATAACAGCATATGTGCCTTTCATATGCTTATTCCTTCTTTGAGTACTACACTCGTTCCATCTGTGATCTCTATAAATACTAATCTGAGGAATGCTTATTAAAGGTCTCGTCTCTGCCTTAAATGCATCTCCATAACAAGAATTAGGATGCAGGTTAAAGAATATCAAGTGGTTAGTCTCCTGAGGACCTGAATTCTAAGAAAGTCTTTGTACAGTATTTATAGGTTATTTTTTAGCTCCAACTTCTAGCAATTTTAATGATTAGATGGCTGGTTTGCAGAAATAGTGCTCCTCTTGCCTTTTAATAACTATAGGTTATTTAACCTTGACCCTACTTACCATGCGTCTTCCACTATTTATCATTTTATGTACATGTGCATGTGGGCTAAATGGTAATTTTGCCTCAAGAGAGATTTATTTAGCAACATTTTATACAGAACCTGGTAGACGCTATGGTAATCAAGCCCGGCGCACTTGGCAGAGTTCTGAGCATGATGGGCTTCTTGGAAGTGGTTCATTTCCAAGGCCATCTGCATATGCATCTGGGATGGCTGCAACCAAGGTCCGAGCAAATGATAACTATCAACTTAACAGGAGCAATGAACCATACCATCCTCCTCGCCCCTATAAGGTGAATTTTCACTTGATCATTGCTGCCAACTTAGTGACCGCTTGCTTGGTCTGCTGCATGACTTGTCCCATTATTTTAGGTTACGCTTTGAATATCTTTGAGAGGAATTTAAATTTACTTAATTTTATTCTCGCAATACCTTCAGGCAGTACCTCATTCTCGTAGAAACACTGATGCATGCAACGATGAGACCTTTGGTTCAATTGAGTCTGCAAGTGAGGACAGAGTGGAAGAGGAAAAGAGGAGAAGAGGTATTACCTCTTTCAGTAACATCATGCATGGCTCTTTTATACATATATGTGTATATATGCATTTTTGATGAGTTTGTGGACAATTGAGTTTCGATTGGCTTTCTTACAGCTTCTTTTGAGTTGATGAGGAAGGAACAGCAGAAGGCTCTTCAAGAGAAGCAGAAACCCAATGCAGAGAAGCACACAGCTGAATATGACTCAGAAATCTCGGCACTGCTTGAAGATGATAAAAAAGATCGGGGGCTTCTGGAGAGGAAAATTAAAGTAGATATTATGGCCAGCCAGCCTATCACAAACACTGATTCTGGAAAATCATCTTTCTCTTCGCAAAATATTCCATCTAGACCACTTGTGCCGCCGGGGTTTAAGACCACTGTTACGGATAAGACTTTTGGCTCAACAACGGCGAACCATTCATTTTTGACAGAGGTACTTACACATGCGTCCCTTAAGTTTTATCTTCCGTAGAATATAGTTACACATGAACATCAAATCAGGTGCATCATTATTGGAGATGGAGTAAACCACTCTTTATTGTGCATTGTTTGGCTTGGTGCATCCACCAGCATTGTTCATTCATTGGCCTGTGTTTTAGTGCTCTTTTCCTCCCTCCCTTCCTAATGATGGGCTTTAGGAAAGGGCTTTATAACATTTGGGGATGTCTTCAGTAGCCAGATGATACAATGCTGTTAAGCAGCCTAATCCTTCATAATATTTTGTAGCTTAGTCTCATTCCTATGCACACACAACACGCATATATGTATATATATACGCACACATGGGCGCACACACATATGTATATATATACGCGCACACAGACGCACACGCACACACGTATTATATGTACTAGTTTCTCTGCACGTGCACTGCACGTATATTTCAAGTTATGTATTACATGATTTAATAAAGTAATATTAATGTCAATCTTGCAATTAAAATGTGTGCAATTTCCTAAAGTAAACAGTAAGATCATTTCCCCTTCCAAAAATAAGTCCTATATGTTCTATGTCTTCGGTCTTCCTAATGAAATTTTTTGTTTTTTTTTTGGATAAAGGTAATGTGTTCCTATATGTATCTATGTGTTCCTAATGAAAATCTTAAAAAGCCTCTTCAAACTTATCTGCCTAAATCCAGCAAGATTCACGAATCACTACAAAACAAATAATTTAAAAAGTGCACTAACTCTAGATCTGAAAGCAACATATTTAGAAGTCCATATGCTTCACAAGTCATGCAGTGTAATGCAATTGTATAATTTTGCTATATGCAGGAAACAATGTTATCTACTTCCGGGAGTTGTTACTTTCTAAATTGTATATTATCTCTCTTCTTCCAATTGGTTCTCCTTCAATAATGGTTTTAATAATTCTAACATGCGAACTTAATATGAAAAGTATGAAATTGAAATTATGATATCAAGTAACATGTACGGAAATTATTCATATATGTCTAGAAAGAATTACAAAATATAATGTTGTCACTAAAACTTTTTGCGTCTTTCAATGATACGAAACAATTTGAAAATAATGTACATATTTATATTATTTTGGGATATCAATGAGGGAAAATTGCTCCAAATTAACAACTTCAACTCCAAGCAATTTATTTCTACTCAATTAAGATAACAGTAACTTCATCAACTTGAATTAGAATTGAACTCAAACTGGCAATCAAATTCTGAAGTGAATCTTTTCTATATACCTCTCTTCTAATTCAGAAAGAAAAAATTCAACTCATAGTTATGCAAATAAGATCAAGTTTTAAATATCACAAGTCATAATCAATGGACCTGATTCTACATTCTAAGTATGTATCAATATGCTCAAGAATTAATTCTCATTCGTAAAGAATAAAGGTATTATTAATCGTGACTGAGTAATCCAAGGAACTTGTTAAAAAGGTACAAATAAATTTACATTAGATGCATATTAAATTTGTAAGGTAAAAAAATAAAAAATATAAGTAAAAGATCTTTCCAAACAAACACCCTCAGTTGCTCGGACTCGGGTGTGAGTGTCCGATACAAGTGTAGATCTTGAGGTAGGATCCTTTACGATCTATACTTTAAGATTTGGGGGTTGGATCTAGGTACGGATACGGGTGCAAGGATTAGGCTAAAAATAATTCAAATATCTAAGACTAGAGTTGTTTGTCTAAATTATGAGACATCGTGTGGACACATTAGTTACTATTCTTGAGAGAAACTATCTATCAAGGGGAGAATCCCAGAAGGAGATATAAGGAAAAGGACTGACATAGAAATTTCTATACACAAGGTATTCTATCGTCTTCAATTTCATCTTAAATCATTGTATCTGTCCGAATTTCTCCGTCGATTTTGGGTAACCAAAATCGATTGACCATATCCTGTTACGGACCCACAACCACATCGTGTTGACACTGTGCGGCACCGAAAGTGAAAGTGAAGAGTCTGTGCAACTTAAGTTCCAACAATCACTAAACTTTGCAAGCAGGTACTTAAGCCTAATAGTAACTCCTTTACCGTGTAAAATCTCTAGTGGAGTGTCAGGGATTTAAATTTATGGGTTTTGAATTCTTAACCCTTTTGAGTTGTGGGTTCTATTACTACTAGTTCATACATACTAGATAAATTTTTTTATATACATAAAATTTGAATCAAAGCTATTGTATTTTGTTGAATCATTAAAAAATGGATGTTGGGTCTAACTCAACCACAAAAGCTACTTCAAGAGGGGAGAATTGCCCAAGACTATACGCAAACAACCCATCCTTTTTTCATCTTTCATCTGACGTGGGACTCTTCAACATTAATTCATAGCTTCTTCTCTACTTCTGCCTCCAAAAAACCTCCCCATAAATATAATATTGACTAAAGGAGCTAAATTTCTTTTTTAAGAAAATGCCAAATGTCTCACGTCAAAAGGATCCATCGCCCATGTACCTACACTAAAAATAATTATTCTACCAAGTGTGACTTTTTTCAGTTATTTTTTGGCTCTATTATAATATGAGCCAGATAACACTCTATAAGCTTAATAAGTGGAGTATTCATTTTTCAACTCACAGCTTCGAGTTTTAAATAATTTGTTGGCAATATCAAACCCCACATTCTATGTTACATATAAATATAGGATATACCATATGGTTTTCAGTTTGCAAATGCTTGTGTAACTGGGTTTGACAGTGAATCTTTGATAAGAACTTAACTGGACTAAAGGGTGTTGCCAAGAAAGAGAACATAATGAAATGCAAAATAGAGTGAATGAGATAAAAAGATCAGGAAAGAAGGGCTTTCCATAATCTATTGTATGGGCTTTTTGTTTGTTATAATTTTTTGTACCTTCTTGGTACTTTATTAATGGAAACTTTACCTTATAAAAAGGAAGGCTTCTTTCCATTTCATATCCTCGGGTTGTTCTACATATAGCTTGATTTGCAAAGGAACATGGCATGTGGAGGTGGAGATGTCCTCTCAATTTTCTTGTGGTGGAGATATCCCATTCCTATTGTTACACAAAGATATACTGCATAAAGATGTAGAGCTTTCAAGATCTTTTGTTGCAAATATGCCATTGATTCTACGAAAGTCCATGCGAGAATCGTGATCATATCTGAGATGGGTTGTCTCACATTTTTATGCATATCCAAACACGGATTGGCTACCACATTTCCTTATTTGATAGTCCAGTTCAGAACGTTATGACTTTAGAAGTTGCATAAAAGCCGAAAAGACTGAACGTAGGGAGCATTAATCATGTGATTGTACACGTTACTTGATTCCATATTTGTGAACTTTGAGTTCTATCCACATGGTACATTTCCAATTGACATCAATAGGCCTTTACCGAAAAAAAAAAGTGATATCAGTAGGTCTTCATGAATCTCAGTTGTATTTTTTGTTTCTCCCCGAAAAAAGAGTCTCAGTTTTTTTTTTTTAATTGCCTGCTTGTCATATCACTTCTACAGATGGGAAAGCCTGAAGCTGAAGAAATTCTATTGGAAGCCAAAGCTGACACTCTAAATGGTATCCATCCGAGCTTAGAAAGGCAAAGCTCCCGAGAAATTAGTTCAAGTGATCAACTTGAACACAAGAGTTTGCATGCTCCAGTTCTGAAGAACAATGACCAAATTGTGAACTTGTCAGTGGGTTCAGATGATTCCGATAGGAAACATAGCATGGGAGATCATTCACGCCAGACTTCAAGTATAGAGGGACATGAAGCTTTGAACGAGTCTTCAATTTTGGAACTCAGTACCCAGAATTCAGGGGGCAAATTTGTCAAGGAGTCCAATAACAACAATTCAACTTCCATCCTGGATAAGATTTTTGGAAGTGCCATTGCAAATCTCACCGACTCTGTTGCTCCAGTTATGGTAAATATTATGCACGCTATCAGCTTCTGCTATTTGAATTTTCAATTTTTTATTCCTCACGTGATCCTATGAAGCTAATCCTGTATTGATTCATGAGTTATTCATCATTGAATTTGTGATTTTTTTTCATGAATCCTGAGTGTGGGAACTCTTCATTTCATCCACACCAAAGATTACAACAGTATCCTCAATATAGAAAAACAATTTTACAAGGCTCCCTATTATGACTGGGATTGGTGCAGGACATATACAATCAATAGGAAACATGTTTTCTTTTATTTTTGTCTTTGTGATCTGCCTAAATTTTAGGAATCAACTTGTTTGTTCCTTTTCCTTTTTTACTGTCCAAGAGTATTAATAAATATTCTGGACTTATTTAGTAGTCAAAACTTTTCATATTGCTTTCTGGCATCCCTGCTAACTAGTTGCTGTTTGGCTCGACCATGTTGCTTAGAATGAAGATATTAAACCCAGTGACACATTAGACTCCAAGGCCGTTCAATCATCGAAATTTGCTCATTGGTTTTTCGAAGAAGGTATATCCATTTCTCCCCCCCTGCATTTCTTCCTGATTTCTATCAAAATCTCTTGAAATCTTATGTAAACGGTCTCATCTCACTTCTGTCGTTGCAGAGAGGAAGCAGGAAGATGATCCTTCATCAAGTAAGCCTGGTGATTTGCTTGCATTAATTGTTGGTGGTGATAAAAACAGAACACAACCTTTTGAGGCTAATGCTTCAGATCAATTACCATCAGAATTATCCTATCATAGTCCTGATCTTACAAGTAAGTTTGTCTCCAATTTACCTTCTTCACCGCTTGGGGGGCCTGAGACTGTGTACAAGCCCAGTAAAAGGGAGGCTACACCCACGATTCTTACTTGTGAAGACCTTGAGCTTACAATGTTGTCAGAGTTCAGCGAAAAGAAGTCTAATTCACAGCCACAAGACTGGATTAATAATCACACGAAGCCTAAAGAACCTGTAGTTGTGGATAGCCAGGCATCTCAACACCTCCTCTCATTATTACAAAAAGGGCCAGATCATGGAAATGTGGCTCAGAAGTCCAATGCTGGTATTGAATCCTTGGAGGCACATGGTGATATCAACTTGCAGGACAGATCCAAGAAGGAAGATAACAAGGACACACTCACACTTGAATCGCTTTTTGGAACTGCTTTTATGACGGAATTACAATCTGCACAAGCTCCGGTTTCAGTTCAGAGGATTTCAGTTGGTTCTGGACTAGATGTTTCTTTGGAAGATCAAAAGTCATACTTGCCTGGTTCTGATGATCCCCTTTCTTCTTCGATAATTGATGATATTAAACTCAGAGGGAAGGAGAATATCGTCTTACCTTCAAATTGTAGAGATCACACAAAGCTGGATAAGGCAGAAAACTGGTTGGGATTCAATGATCCTCTGTATGAAGTAAACTCCTTAAAGCGCCAGACTGAAGTGGTCTCCAGAAATGGGGATTATCGGGCCGGCGAATTTCATCTACCTGAAGGAGAGGGCTTATTTAATGTTGGTGATCCTTTGGTACCCCAGGTTTCAACATTTATGCCTACAGGAAATATGAGTAAAGGTGACCTGGTGACTGTTAATTCAGTTGGCGGTGATCAAAGATCTTTGGTGGGTCCTGGAACGCTGCCCTTTCCGCGGGTTTCCCATGACCAGATAGAGTCTGAGATGCTGTTTCATCATCTTCATGGTCAGCCTTCATCTTCTCAGTTTCATCCTTTGCAAATGAATCAAGGGAAGCCATTACTTCATCCATTGGATTCTCGTCCTGCTCATTTGAACTCTCAGAGTTTGGCTGGTCCAGAGGGCCTGATTCGACACGATGCTCTTCCAGGTCATCAATTTGCTGGAAACATGATGAGACCTCCTTTTCACCACCCTAATGCTAGGGTGACAGGATTTGATCTTCCTGCTCATCATCCTATGCTGCAGCAGATGCAAATGTCTGGACCTCACCCCGCTCATCTGCTACATGACCGTCTAAGTGGAGGTCCAGTTCCTTCACATTCCAGTAATCAGGCAGCTGGCTTTGTGCATGAAGTTAACCCAATGCAAGGGTTCCCTTTTAAGCCTCATCAAGTCAATGTTAATGGGCTTGGGATGCAAATGCCAGGTAAAACTTTGATGTGCTGTCTCTACAGCTCTCTGGCAATGTCTTGTTCTCGATTGCATCTCAATGATAAGATCCTGCTTAAATTAGTACAAAGAGTTTCTTAGTCTTTGCAACGCCACCTGCTTATTTCTCAGTTCTATTGTACCAATGTTGATATCTGTTCCTTCTATCAACGCTTGAATAAGTTTGTTTGGAGTTTTACTTCATTTCCTACTGCCCCCATACACCTTATTGCTAAATTATCTCTTGTATTTATTTACACAACTTATTCATCTTCCCAAGACTGTTTCCTGTTAGACTTCGAGTTTTATCTAGTCAAAATTGAGTATTAGCACGAGTAAGTTATATATTTCTCATCTTCAGCCTTATCTTGCCTTTGAAAACCTGTAGGTCTAAATCACTTCTCCTTAAAGGAAGTAGGTATCTGCTCATTCTTTTCCCTTTTTGATCAAGTTGCTCATTCTTTTCCTTTTTTGATCAAGCTGCTCATTCTTATCCCTTTCCTTTCCCGATGCTTTTCTAGCTGTTTACAAGTAAAACAGTAGCTATTCTCAGTGTTATTGTTCTGCTCTTTTTTGCTACAGATTACTCTGTATGCGAAGTATGTTTAACTAATACATTGCTATTCCATGCCTACTTTTCTGGATGCTGTGTCTCGAGATATATGACGTGCTGAATACTGTTGAACCCTGAAAATCTACAACAAAGTAGAATATTGTGCACGTATCATGTATTGTAAAAAAGGTCTTGCACTCTTGTTAGTTCTTTAATTGGTGCGAGTTTTCTATCGATGTTTGACCATCTGTGTGAGTTTACATCGTTATTCTTTTGTCCCCAGGGCAAGATATCAACAACAGAAACAATCATCCCGATGCCCTGCAAAGGCTTATTGAGATGGAGCTTAGGGCTTCTAAGCAGATTCCCCCTTTTCCTGCCGGACGTGGACAGGGAATGTACGGTCACGAGCTTGGCATGGGATTGCGACATAGATAGTTGGCCATGTATGGTGTACGTCTTTCATGTGGTACTGATAGACCATCACATAATGGGCAAGTATTTGGTACAATATCAGGGGAATACTTAGATTCTACTTCTTGTACTAGATGGGGTTAGGGTTGCTTGTCTGTCATCTCTACATACACCTGTGAGGAGTAGCAGGAAAGGGCCTCTGTATCAACTTCTCTTACTCTATATTGTGCAAACGTGGTTGTGCAAATTCTCGTCAGTTCTTCTTGATCTTCCTTTTGTTTGTTCCTTGTCTGATTTTTGTCCAATCTCCATATTGCCTTCCCTTTTCTTCGACATCTTTTGTTTTGTCATTTATGGTAAGATTGTGTTGCATAAGCTCCACGATTCAGGCTAATTCTTATTTTCTCCTAATGTAACTAAATTCCAAGAGTAGTATGTAGTGCAATGATCACATTCTAACAATATCCTATTTCCAGTATAATGAACAATAATAGTAATACAGTGTGAATTGATGGTTTTTCCACCAATCCACCTTTGCTCTTTCACCTAAAGCCTGTAGGTCATTTACACCATCTCTTGCCTCCGAGTGGAAACTGGTTAATTTCAAAAAGCTCATTTCCATCATGATACTTTCAAACGAATTGCTAGCGTAATGAAGGTGTTGCGGATAGTTGGTAATTGCAATGTCCCACCCACCGTACAAATGTAAATTAACACTACAATTACTTCAAATGTAAAAGCATTACTATCTGAGGAGTAGAGCAACATATCTTTTTTTAAGTTTGGCGATTTGTTTCTATAATGACTTGAGCGAGATGAAGCAAAAGATAATTTTATTAATTAATGATAAACTGGTATATATACACAAAGAAAATAATGGATTCAATAGAGTCCCTCCTACGATGGACACTATCTCAGATATCAGTGAATATTCAAAATTGAAGCTGGTCGGAAGTAGGAATGTGCTTGAAGCTATGGAGTCTTTGAGA
The DNA here is from genome assembly GCA_030864225.1 of Capsicum baccatum var. pendulum. Lineage (NCBI taxonomy): Eukaryota > Viridiplantae > Streptophyta > Magnoliopsida > Solanales > Solanaceae > Capsicum > Capsicum baccatum. The sequence goes on from CM061557.1 coordinate 231,823,691, forward strand.
AGATTTTTCACCCATGTAGTCAGTCTCAGCAACAGCTCGATACTCTGATTCAATGGACGAGCAGGCAATGGTACGTTGATTTTTTGATGACCAACTAACTGGAGTGAGCCCAAGAAAGACAATAAAACCTGTTGTGGAACTTCGATCAATGAGGTTTTCAGCCCAGTCAACATCAGAAAACACGGAGAGATCAAGACTGGTGCTTGGGGCAATTCTAAAACCATAATTAGCAGTGCTTTTGAGATATCGAATGAGGCGTTTAACGGCCCTCCACTGAGCTTTAGATGAGGCATGCATAAATTGAGATAATTTATTCACAGAATAAGAAACATCAAGCCTAGTAAAAGACAAGTATTGCAACTTTCTAATGACCTTCCTGTATTCAGTAGCATCATGAGATGGAGTACCATCATTTAGCATAAGACTTTGAGAAGAGCTCATGAGCTTGAAAACACCATTACAGTCTTGCATCAAAAGGTCATGGAGAAGGTCTGACACATACTTTGCTTGTGAGAGTAAGAGGCCTTTTTCGTCTCGGTGAACCTCAACTCCAATAAAGTAGGATAAGGGACCATTGATGAATTGTTTCCTGTAAGGACGATTTCATGTACATAAACTAAAAGATACACAACACCATTAGAGTCGTGGCGAACAAATAGAGAAGGATTCGAGTGAGACTTAATAAATTCCAAATAAAAAAGACAGGATGTTAGTTCATTGTACCAAGCGCCAGGCGCTTGCTTGAGACCATAGATAGCCTTACGCAAACGACAAACGTGTGAGGGATTAAATCCATTCTCAAATCCATGTGGTTGTTTCATAAAAAAACTCTTCTTTAAGTGTGCCTTGTAAAAATTCATTATTGACATCCAATTGATGGAAAACCCAATTGTGCCGAACTACAAGCGAAAGAACAACACGAATGGTCGTAGGCTTGACAACTGAGCTAAAAGTGCAGTGGTAATCAAGACCTGGCCGCTGAGTAAATACCAATTGAGTTTTGTACTTCAGCTTTCTTTCTGATCCTGTATATCCACTTACAATCAACAACATTCTTATTAGGACCCCGAGGAACCAATTCCCACGTTTGATTTTGAATTAACGCATCAAATTGATCTTTCATAGCTAACCTCCACTCTGTGTACTTTAGAGCCTGCTTGAAGGTATGAGGAGCAACATCGACAGGAAGTTGGACAAGATAATTGAATGGTCTCTTGGGGCAGAAAATATTATTTTGTGATCGCGTGGTTGAGCGAGTTGGAGGAAAAGGTGGGAACAGAAGAGGTGGGAAAAACTTCTTGGTTGTGTTGTAGAACCAGGTGGCAGAATTGACATTTTTTTCGACGATGGTAGGTGATAATATTGGGGGTTGTATTATGTGAAGGGACAAAAGATTGGGGTGGCTGCAAAGAGGTTGGTGAAGAAGAAAATTGAGAAAGTGAATTACCGAAACAGGCAGGACGCGCATGATTCTGGTCGGAGGAGACAGACTCACAAACTTGGCCACTGGTAGGAGTATCTCGAACAGAAATAGGAAAAGGAAGTGGAGAAATATCAGGTGAAAGGGTTTGAGGTTGAGAACCTGTAGGTGCGTGAACAACTTCCCACATGAGCGTAAAAGACTTTACTTTTTAAGATGTGAGAATATTGGTGCGCATAATGAACTTGAGAGAAGTCCAGATAGACACATGGAGTTCACTGAGGCTCAAGCTTATGGGTGGTGTAAGACTTAAGTCATGGGTAACATAGACAACCAAACGTTTTAAGTGAATCGTATATGGGTGCAACACCAAAAAACTTTTCATATGGCGATGTATTGTTTAAGAGCTGTGTGGGTAATCGATTAATGAGATAGGCTGCATGTTGACAAGCAAACGACCAAAAATTTGCTGATAGGGATGCCTCGTGTAAAAGCGTTTTGGCAGTTTCAACAATGTGCTGATCACGATGCTCCGCTATGGACACTCTTTGAGGTGTATGAGGAGGTGATACAAGGTGTTCGATTCCATTTGAATTGAGATATGGATCAAGACTCTTATATTCATCCCCTTCATCAGTATACAAATAGACAATTTTCTCTTAAAATATTTTTTCATTAAAGGATGAAACTTGAAAAAAATGTCTCGAACCTCATGTTTGTTTTTAAGAGCGTACAACCAAATATACTTGGTGTACTAACTAGAGACAAGCAATTGAATGGAAAACGTTGAATTTTCTTAGAACAAAAAGAATTACAGAAAGTAAACTTATTCAATGATGAAACTGGGAGAGAAAATTTATTCAAAACAAAATTCAATATTCTTTAATGGGGATAGCCAAGGCGACGGTGCCAGACTTGGCGAGGAACCGTTGTAGTGACAACTCGAACAGTAGACTTATTAACTGTGAAATTGGGCCATTCATAGAGTCCATTCCTATTCCCCCGGAGACTAGTTGAGCCCGCGTTTTCAAGTCCTTCACAAAAGAAAAAAAATAGGAAAAATTCAATGGAGGTTAGATTATCTTGATAAAATTTTGATATAGAAAGAATATTTTGTTTGATAGCAGGTGCATACAAAGTATGAATCAGTCGAAAAAAATTATTTGATGAAACTAATTCAGTAGAACCATGGTGAGTAATTGGGAATCTTTTACCATCTCCCATATCTATGCCTTTTGAACCATGATATTCTTCAAAATTGGTAGGCTCTGTTGTCACATGATGAGTAGCACCGGAGTCGATAATCCATTGATTACCTGAAAGAAAATTTGCCTTTGCCTCTAAGTGATTGTGAGACTTTGACCGGTAAACATTTACAGTATGACTTTGTTTGTTGCATAATTGACAACGAACAGGGTTATTGGTGTAACGCCCTTGCGCTGGAGCATTTGTGCAATTGTTCGAACGCCATTGTGATTTGTTGTTGGGTCAACGAGCAGTGTGGTTGTTGGTATTGATGGATCTGTTGTGAGTTACCATAGCAGCAGTTACTGCACTAGTTTCTTTCTTCAATTCCTCATGTTTAAGAAAGAGCTCATAGTCAATTAGTTTTGCATACAACTCATCATACGAGATGATGGAATCTCTTGCTCGAATTACAGCAGAAATGTCATGAAAATTTGACCCAAGACCACTTAGAATTTTCACTACCAACTCATCATTGGTGACTATAGCGCCAGCGGTGACAAGCTCGGTGCAGATAGAGCACACTTGATGGAGATAATCAGCTACTGAATGCGTGTCTTTTGATAGGCGTGCGAGCTGGTCATGAAGGCTAAAAATTTTTGTTTGGACTTGTTAGCATAAGCAAGATGCTGGGAGTCCCAAGCAAATTTAGCAGTGGAGGCAGCAGCTACAGTTGCAACAATCATCGGATCGACAGAAGCCATTATGACATTCTGGATCAATTAATCTTGGCGGAACCAGATGCTATATTCCGGGTTCGCCACTTGTCTGCTATATTGTGTGAGAGTAGTCGAAGGAGCAGAAGAAGAGCCATCAAGATGGCCGAACAGATTGTGCCCACGTATGAGCATCGAAATCTTGGCTTTCTATGTGGAGAAATTATGGCTGCAAACAATCTTTATTGGCAATTGGGACACAAGATTAAACTGAACAACAACGCTAGAGCTGCTGCCAGTGACTGAGTCTGCATTCCACACATTCTCAGGCATGTTAAGAGTGAGTTTGTGGTGGTAGAGGATCAAAAAAAAAAAACCAGACGAGTTAAGGTCTGATACCATATAATGACTTAAAGCAAGATGAAGCAAAAGATACTTTTATTAATCAATGATAAACTGGAATATATACACAAAGAAAATAAAAGATTCAATACACTCCCCTATGATGGACACTATCCAAATATCAGTTGATATTCAAGATTAAACTCCTAAAATAGGGAAAACAGAATAACTATCAATACAATAAAAGTAATTCAGTAACAATAAGAAAACACAATATTAAATATTATTATAATAGTTTCAACATTTAACTAAGTTAGGAAAACGTGATTTGCATAGTTAGCCTTGGATATGTTAATTTAAATTTCAATATCTTGTACAGGTTTAATACATAATCAGACCTTCAAATTCGTCCGATTTTTTTTTCATTTAGATACTCAAATTAAGTCTTATTTTAGTTGAACACCTTAGCTCCTGATAAATAATTCCAGTCAAAACACTTTCAATTTAAATTTTATTTACGTGCGCTCTCACTTGTGTTTGTTCGTAATGAAGATAACCACATAAAATATATTTATTTCTTTTAATTATATGCATTAGTCTGAATAAGTCATAAATCCAAAGCATTTTCTACTTAAAATATTAATACGTATAATTAAAAGAGATCGAAAAATTTTACTGATTGGTTTAAAAATCTAATAGATTGATAAAAACACCCAGAATTTTTTCCCAAAATATAAATCAAAAGTATTTAATTAGAAATTAAGAAGTTGAATCTAAATAAAATTTAGTTGGAATACCTAAATGAAATAGTGGGAAGTTCGAAGAAGTGGGCTATGTATTAATTAAGCCTTTTCCAAAAAAGCCTCAAACTTAAAGAATCCGTATATATAATGTTGGCAATACCCTCGTCTCTATCCTCCTAGCGCCTGTTACTTTGGCGGCAAAGCAAAGTCCTCCCATCTTCAACACTAAAACCCATTGGTCTCTCTCTCTCTCTCTCTCTCTTTCTCTCTCTCTCTCTCTCGATATAGATATCTTCGCCTGAGTAATTTATGTATTCACTGCCTTTTAAAAACAACTTCAATGGAGTCATCACGTTTCTAGATTATCATCCATCCTACTATTTTGTTTACTACTTGAATTTTCTTTTTGCTGAATTAATTCGTATTCAATTGGTTCCAACTTTTTAGTCGAATAGATTCAGAAAATCTAGGGTTTAATTTTATGGTTGCCAGTAAGTTTCTCTTCTTAGTTCGTGTAAATAGTCTGAGAAATTAAACCCTAGGTTTCATAATCGCAGGTTAATTTCTGTGCTGTACCGTGTGTTGGCGAAAATGGTACGTACAAAGGTTGAAATCAAGAGAATCGAGGATAAAGCGAAAAGGCATACTACTTTTACAAAGCGCAGACAAGGTCTTTTTAAGAAAGCCAAGGAGTTGGTTAAACGATGCGATGCGCAAGCCGCTGTTATCACGTTCTCTTTGGCTGGGAACATCTTTGCATTCGGTCATCCTTCCGTTGACAGTGTTGTGAACAGGTACACTGCTGCTCCGGAGCAGGATGAAGAAGCAGAGAAGAAAGGAGAAGATGGAGTGGTTGATGAGGAGACGAAGGAAGATGAAGAGACGGGGATGTTCGAGGTGCCAGTTAAAGATATGGATATGGAGGAGCTAGAAAAGTTGAATGTTGCCATGGAAGAGATGAAGAAGAAAGTTGTTGATAGAATTAATGGGATTGTATCGAGTTCGAAGAATGAGGAGGATCTTGGATTACCATAGGACAGGTTTTTAACCTTGAGCTGAGTATTACTTCGACATCAAGAATTTTAAATTTCATACTATGTGGATATAGAAGGGTAGTTTTTTGAACTTTTTATTGCTTGTTAGCGCGGTCGAGATAGTAGTGTTTGATTAGTTTCCATTGATACATATTTTAGTGGTGAAAGATGCAAACTATAGAGTAAAGTTTATAGCCATTGTGGTATCATTTCTGCTAGTGTGTGAATGAAAAAGGAGAACATTTGTGGTATCTCGTTTTTCTGGTGTATTAATGCCAAAGGGTAGTAAAAGAAAAAGAAGAGGACTGAGGGAGGCTTATACCATATAAACTTGTGTGTACATGCTATTTCCCGCTAGCAGCACATGTACCGAGTCAGAAGTCACTCTACCAATCAAGGTTTATACAAGTGAGAAAAGATCACCTAATGCATCGGTCCAAATTTTAATTTGATTACACACTTCATTAACCATTTTATCATACTCGGCAAAAGGTACCCCTTTGGAATGACAATTTAGCCTATTAGGATCCCCAATCTTACAAAGCTTAAGGGACTGAATGGTTGTAAAACTAAGATGCATCGATGTCTTACAATGTTAACTAGGATATGTTGTTCTGTACCGAAGCATTGCAACGCGTTTAGGTGTTTTGCTTCCTTCCCACCTACACAATCTTTAACAAAGAGAGCATTGATCCATTTACTCTAACCACAAAAGCTCATTTTCGTTTCTTCTCAACATCTCAAAACAGTATGCCAAACACATTGCTGCAAAGTGTTTGAAATGTGTGTGGCCCATTACATGTTTGTAGGGCAAAACCAACGAGGGGCACAACCCTCTACAATATACAACACAAGCAGTGCATAATCTACCTATTAATACAGCTCAAGCCCTAGACAATCTACACAAGTACAAACCTCCTCTCAAAGCATACACTAACCCCGCATTGTTCTCCCAACGATATGTACAGAATGGAGATGTCAATGCTCTGAGCAACTTGCAAGGTTGAAGCATATCAACATACTAGATGTACAAGCCGCACATCTTTTCATTACACCATTTTCTCTTCATGCCATCATCTCCACCAGCCACGAATACTCTAAACCTTCCTCCATCTTCCTAGACAGCTTGGATTGCATTACCTCTAAAATCAGTTTTTATAGGAAAGTCCATTTTATCATCTTTTTCAATGCCCAAGCCATATGATGAAAGCAACCTCCTCTGCACCAAACATAAGATAATTAATGAGATAAACAATAGGTAATTGACCAACTCATTTAGCTTTCATGTGTTATGCAACATCTATCCTCGCAAAAAAATTCAGGATGGTGAAATAGCCCAATGGCCCAATGGATGGAGGAGGTTAAGATCCACAGGAATGGAACTCGAGATCCTAGTTCTTTTTTCTCTCAACATCCATTTGTTTTGTTTTTACGAGAAAGAAAAGAAGATCTTGCAAATGCACTCAGCCAAGCTGATCCCCAGCCATGTCAAATTTAAACCTTATAAAACGAGACCTGCACGGCTCAGCTTGACGCCTTGACCTTATGGATTCTTTCCAGTACTTGTGCTTCAACTTGGTGATTGCTGGCCTCTTATGTAGTACAAGTTCTTGCCTCATAAAACTTCAGCCAAATTACCCAACCACAACTTCTGAAAGCAATTTCACAATACATACTGGAGCCACGAACCGTAACTATTTATGGCGTCCTGCTACAAAGACGGTGTCAATTTGGTACCTACCACCACTACTTATTTTCTTTGATTAAGATTAACACCCTAACACAGGTATAGAGATTTGGGCCGGAAAAACTTACTTTGTCAAAAAGAAAGAAGAACAGAAAATTAAATCTAAAGACTTGACAAGAAAGTTTAACACTAGCCCAAAAAAAAATTAAAAAAATCTAAGACTTGACAGGTATCAGGGACTCTAATAATACAGAAAAATAATGCCTTACAAAAAGAAGTGTGATTCCTCCAGCTCCATCACCATTATAAGACTCTTTGAGATATCTAATAGATAACATCACATAAGGCTTCACTGATTAAGATATGATGTAATTGACGGATTGTGACTTACATGATCCTCACATTCAGGGCTCGATAAATTGAAGGACAGATTCTTCATCAACATCAGTGCCTGTAATTCAACAAAACAATATATTTCAGTCAAGTGACATGAAGTAATTCATAGACTCCAAGTCAACGTGCAGTATCTGAGGTCTGATTAAAGGAAGTCGACATAATCAAATACTCCAGGAACCTAGCTTTACTTGCTTACAATTTGAGAGAGAGATTCCTATCGTTCATTTGCAGTCCGAGTTCCAAATAAAGATAGGATAAGAATTTGCAATCTGAGAAGGCAATCTAAGACAGACATTTGCTCACTCCCAAGTAGGTCATGTCTCGGGGTCCTTTGAAACCAAGACTTTCTGTTTAGTGTATAAAAATATTAAAAGAACATAGGAAGGACCCCAAGCCTATCATGAGCAGAGAAGACAGCAGGACCATTGGAAGTCTCAATCCCTATCTATACAAACATGCTATCAGGCCTAGTCACCATAAGAAAGAAAGCGAACCACAGAGGCCAAGGATTAAATACTAATCGGAAATAGTAGAGATTCATTGTTGGCAAATTGTAATGTCTAATGCGCATACCTAAACATCCCCCCACCCCCCAACTCAATCCTGGAACAAAAAGATTGCCATTTTCAACAAATTCAATAGTATTTCGTCTTTGCTTAACCTACCCCATGTCACACTTTTCAATTGTTAACCTATAAAATTAACCATTCAAGTTCTCTATCACCATGATAGTCAAACAAGGTCATCCCTGATCAGACGAGCATCAGGTTTACACCTCTATACGACAAACACAACTATACCCCAATCCAAGCTAGGATATACAACTTGTGTACAGAGTTATAGCATGAAACGTAAGGGTCTCTGCACCTCTCTGTGTTCACAGTTTTACATCACGTGAAATGCAAAAACTGGAACCAACATCAATATATGTATGTATGCAATAATAAATCCACCATACCGTCTGAATATCTATGGGGTCCATCTTTTTTAGTCTCTCTAAGTGGTCCCTCGTACTTGGATCAAAGACGCTACCAATGAAGCTGTAAACTTCAGCAAAATCTGGCATAACTGCAATTGATAAAGCAAAGGAGAACAAATCAATATCTTCAGTTAATAAAGCTTGGTGCAGATAAAAATAACTGCAAAGAGAGAAGTAGCAGTAATCTGTGTTTGGTACTGCAGCATATCCTTTTAGCGACATGAACAAAATGGGGATAAAATAAAGAGCACAGGGGAACAAAATATAGCATTTTTCCATCGGCTTACAAGCAATATAGGACAAATAAAAGCATCAAAGATTCTCAAATTTGCTCATTTTACCCTAACAAGCTGAATGCTACCCAACTATCTTTGAGTTTATTAATGTACCAACAGCTGCAAAAAGTGCAGTTATCATGTGCAGTGCAATACAAATGTCATGTGATAATACATTTTTCTCAACCTTGTCCTAACAACCCTCTTTTTCCGGGAATATCTCCTTGGCTCCCCCTAGATTTCCTAGTGCTTTCCACTCCCTTCTCCATTTCCTTCTTGTGCCTGATTTTTAACCCATGAACAATTCTTTGGATAAACTCCACTATTACGTAGATGAAACGTTACTGAGGACACTGTAACAAAATCTTGTTGAATGTTCGTTCAAACTTTAACATATTCTGTCTGATTACTCCGATAAGTTCACTGAAGATTCTCATAGAGCTGAGCTGTCTCTTAACTATCATAAAAATCAGTATGGAATATGATTGGGTGCTTCATAATGTCACCAGCTTGAATGTGTTATCCGATCAAGTAGATTCAAGCTTAGATCATAAGAGCTAAAATCACGCGGAGTCCTAGGAGTTACAAAGAGGTAGAATATAAGATCCTTCCTCAGACTCCGAGATGAGAGAGAGAGGCATAGCAACTTTGTGTCTTTTGACAATGAAAGTGGCTTCATACATTTGAAAGAAGGGAGAGATGGGAAAGGATTTAAAAGTTGGCATGATTGTGAGAACTATAGTACAGCCAGCATATGAAGAACAGCCCCATATGGAAGTCAATTTCGTTTCTCTTTTAACAATGAAGGTTGGTATCATAATTTGAAGGGTAGGAACTATGGGAAGGAACTGAGATAGGACAATTATGATACCTCTAGTAGAGCATATCATGAAAAGAACTATGTAGAAGCTAATAAGAAAAAAAAAATAGACCAACATGAATTTGTGGGTACAAACTGCAAATCATCAGCATGTCTAGATAACTTTTTTTCGTAAGTTGCATTTGTCAACCAGAATACTCAACAGTGTAGTTGATATTCAAACATCACTTTTTGAACGACTTCTAGGAGAAATTTTGAACAAAATAATGTGGCCCCCAGGATTTTCAACACCGTATATTTGCTTTTTAATTACTTAATGCACTAAAGCCCCAATTTGATCACAAATTTTTTTTTTTGTTTCAGTTTGCAGCATCTGTTTTCCAGTAAATGTTTTTAACCTCTGCATGTGCATCCAATGCAGTGACTAACATTGAATGCCAAAAACAACTACTTCGGCATTTTTACAAGCATCCCGCGATCCATCCTAAGGACCCATCAATTGATTAACACCCAGTTCAGACCTAACCGTCATACACTACTTGGGTTAAAAGGGAAAGATCATTACCAAAACCAACTGGGCCAAAAGAGATGGCTTTTTCTATAACATACAGTCCTACTGAGCATTTCACTTCATGTTAACGGGCACTAGCACAAACTGAAAAGTTCTTTAACAAGCCAATGCATGTTCCCTATATATTTATATTTCGATCCACCAAATTTGTTCTAATTATTTTATGCACAGAAAGCATGATGGAGAAGGATCTGACCTAAGAAGTACATTAATAATACGAGAAGTCGGCTAGAGGCCCGCTTAAGTGTCACAAATATCTCATCAGCTTATACTGGGCCACATCACCAGCACATCCTAAGCAACAAGAAAGGAGAATCTTCAACCCAACGAGAATACTCACCTTTCATTTGCTTCTGGCTCTCCTTTTGTTCATTGGCCTCTAGAGTCTTACGATTCCTAGGCATGCTTTCATTACTACTGCTGCTGCAATTTTGCATGACTCCTCCACTGGTTAATTGTGCATCATCTGATAATAACAAAATTCAACTTGTAGGTCTTCTAGAACAACGCTATTCAGACTTCAGATTGCTTGTATTTCCTTATTAATCAGCAGAAACATACCTTTTCTCATCTGTGTTGTGCTGATAGCAGGCACATTGTCGTAAGTCCACGGAGAAAAATTAATTGCATTTCCAGGAACTGATAAAGGATCAGGCCCGATACCAAATCCTGGTTCAGGCAAAGCTCCGGGAGGTTGAAATTGGATGCTGCCAACTTGGGACATAACTGTTGCAGGCAGACACGAAAATGCAAAGCAACAATTAGTTAAAGTTCAGCATCTTGTAACGAATAAACAGATATTGACATTGCCCCTACCCTTTTTAGGAGCTTTTTGTGGATAAGGATGAGCTGCTTTTCTCTTTGGGCGTGGGGGAGGTAAATGTTCACTTGTTCCACTCTTCTGAACCTTCAGAAAGTATTTCTGTGCATGGCTACGTATCTGCATAGCTTGCTCTTTAGTACGTTGACACGTATCAAAATATAAAGCATAATAGTAGAAGTGTGAAGCCCAGACATTGAGCTGATATTAGTTTGTCCCCGACATACAACAATTGTTTCTCTTACAATAAGTGAATAATTCTTGTACACTCTAGCTAAAAGACAAGGTATTTAGGGTTTAAATAGTTTGACATAAAACTATGTGCTGTATTGCTCCCCATCAATTACATGTTGGCTATACCATTAAGGGATCTCGTAAACATGTGTCAAGTCGTAAAAAATGGCTAGTTCTATAACTAAGCACACTTCTAAGCGGATTGTCTTGGGCTAGCATAAGATAAACAAAAGATAAGAACACTTAATTTTTCAGTTAAAAAGTATCATGTCAAAAGCTGATGGCTAGTTCTATAACTAAGCACACTTCTAAGCGGATTGTCTTGGGCTAGCATAAGATAAACAAAAGATAAGAACACTTAATTTTTCAGTTAAAAAGTATCATGTCAAAAGCTGATGAGCAAGAAGAAATAACAACATTGAGAATATTTTTATCGAACAATTACAAGAAAATTACTTATATATATGTATAGACACACACATACATACATTTTGGATGAATAGAAGTCTTCATACAAATATGGAACTCTACGAGGTGGCTCCCCTTGGTATCCAAGGGGAAGTAATGCCAAAATTTTGTATCTGCCTACACAAGGTTCTCATACCCACATTTTACTTTTGTTGGTTTCTATAGGCTCTCTGACTAACGCGAACTCCACCATCTCCACAGCCCACTCCCATCCTTACTTTCCTTTACCAGTCTTTTTGTTTCTTACGTATACATTTCTTTGCGTGTACACTTGGTACACATTGAAATGGTAAAGGGAGAACAGGAGAAGCACAAACTACCCTAAATCACCAACTGCATAATTAAGTAGAGCACAGTAAGTCAATTCAAGAAAAGCAAAAGTTGCACGACTAGGATCTAGCCTCTCTTAGGATCAAAAGATTCTCTCAATCTGAGAGCAAATTAGCCAGATAATTAAGATAAATGTTCTTTCTTTTCTCTACAGAAAACATCAGATATCAGATCTTCCTTCAGGCCACAAAAAGGAATAAATCAGTTTTAAAAAAATAATCTTCCTAACAAATTACCTGGATAACAGTCTTTGACCCAACAAATGCTTCGATCTTCTTCCAATCACGGTCGAACCTGAAAGAACAATAGGCACAAAAATTGAGGATATGCACTTCCCATGAGTGTTGAATTTAGATTTCAGAATAGATATTATCCCATGATCCTATAGCTAAACCTTGAAAACTATCCAGCCTTGATTTCTTATTAACTTGTTCAACTAGTGGTTACAAGTGTTGACGCATAGCCTATTACTGGAAGATTGGCAAACTGGATATAGTCTATGACAGAATAATCACTTGAAAGACTTCTCCTTACATTGATATCAATTATCAAGGTTTAATTATAGAAAGTGCATAAATCAATGAAAATATCAGATGAGGAGCTTTTCTTCTCAGCTCCCGCTTCTCACTCAATAGACTAATTTTGTTTTTTCTTTTTGCTTGCAGGCAGCCTTGATAGCCTACTCAAAGTCGATGCAACCAGGACTAGACTTTGCATTTATAATGCAACTTATAGTGTTTCTCCTTACCTCTGATATGTAGATTTTATTTTAATAAGCACGTACCATCAATGACTAGGGAGAGAGAGAGAGAGAGATTTCAAAAAATGAGGCAATGAGTTTTGCTTCCTGGTTCCTACTTTTCGATCCACTGAAGTTGGTCAGGAGATGGTGCTGTGTATATGGCAAGACTACCTAATTTTTTAATAGGTAGCCTTTGCCAGCCAGCTTACTTAAAAGCAGCGCCTCCAGCACTACTTGCATCAGATATAACAACTACTACATCTCAATCTCAAGAAAATTGGGGAAAGCTAAATGAATCCTCACTGACATGTTCTGCCTCGTGGCAACTTTGCATCAGATATACTACTTATCCCCCTAATTCAGAGCTCCTGCGTTCACCTTTGTGGTCCAATTCACCCGTCTATTCCAAAGTTGATTTCATTTCCCTCATTTTCTTGATTTCGATTGCAAATGAGTCCCACATGGTCATCTGTAGATGATTTGTGATTGTTCCCTCTAACTTGACTCAATGGATTTTTCCCAACAACAACATCCCAGTGTAATCCCACAAGCGGGGTCTGGGAGGGTAGAATGTACGAAGACCATACCAGTACCTCATAAAGGTAGGCCCTCGGCTAAACTAGTACCTGCTCATTTGATTGTTCCCGTTCTATTAATCTTTCTTCTCTATGAAAATACTCATTTCATCCTTTCCAGCCTTTGGAAGTAGCAGAAATCCAGTAAGTCCTAACCCCCACGCTGCGAGCTAAAAGACAAAAATATGGCACCACTAGAACCAAAGCTTAACAATTACTCATTTCATCAGCAAACACAACATAAACCCAAAAAGTGCAAAGCTTCCATTTTTACCTAAGTCCCTTTCAACTTCCTCAACAACAACAATAAGTAATATCCAAAATTGCATAAACACTCAAACCAAACCCAGAAAGTATGAAAAATGAGGAAACAGAAACAGGTTTAGAGAGACTCACAATTGCAGAGCTTCGAGAAACTTGTCATGCTCCTGCTCAGTCCAGCTCTCCCTAGACTTAGTAATCGTATATGGCTTCCGTGTCTTCTTATTCGGATCATCTGGCATCACCAAACCCGTACCCGATTGTACCGGATGCAAACCCCTTAGACCCGTTTTCATCGGATCACCCATGTACTGGAAATCTTGACCCGGTAGTGTTGGATATACAGATACCATATGTCTCTATTTTAGCTCAACGAACCAAAATCTTCCAATACGCTTACAGGAATTTCAGTTTTTTGAATGTTCAATTTGTCTGTGAAAGAGAAATTTGTGATAAGAGAGAGACGTGCTATGTGCTATAAATAGAGAGGAAGAGAGCTGATGTAACCGACATTTACTGCAAATGGAGGGAAAATTGTGATCAGGGACGTCCACGTGTAATTAATTGGCAGGTGGAGACTATTTTTGCTTTTCTCAACAAGTGGTAGGTTCTAGAAACTGCTCTTGGCCGTTAAAAAGATTTTCTCCATTTTCTAATTATCACTATCTCATCTCATGTTAGAGTTCAGGAATTAAAATAGGTCATATGTAAAAAATATATATATATATTAAAAATTTGTCATGTATTTGGACAATCGACATTTGTTAGCGTTGGTCACATAAAAAACAAGACATATGGTATATGTTACAATTTACTAATATTGTAAATCAAAATTACACTCTCAATGTATATATAAGTTATACTAATAATAAACATATACTAAATCCATCTACATTACGGGTGATTGTCAATAAATAAACGTACCCAATAGACAAGTTAAACAAAGAATTGTTGTGTAACTTTAGAAGATGGAATCAACTCTTTTGGTTTTCAAAAAAAAATATCGAAAAAACTAAATCAAACAAAAAAAGTCGGAACTAATCTAATATGTTCATTTTTTTTCCAACGAAAATGTTAGTATATACTTGGGCTCAGTTTACACTCTCAGTGTATATAATTCTCTGTAACCAATTGAAAGTGGATACTTCGCGTTGGACTTGGGGGACACACTATAATATATTGTACTTTCTTCGTGAATAATTTCGTCATCTTAAAAAAGTGCAATTTTAATATGTTCAGAATTCATTCTTTTTAAGATTTGATTAGGTTTTGAAAAGATAAATTGAGTTTGAACAAAATTGAAAAAGAAGAATTGAAGTTGAAGAAGAAGAATTCAATATAAAGAAAAGAATTTGAAAAACTTTTAGAAAAATGGATGTATACGCTTGCTTAAACAGGAGAATTTGAAAAGTGTATAACCCACAAAAAATGTGAGTTATTCATTTTGCATAACACACTTTTTTGTGAGTTATGTTAAAACAAAATGAATAACCCACAAAAAAGGTGAGTTATATACATAACTCATTTTTATATGTTAAAGCATAAATAACATAAATAGGAGATCGGGAAAGATTTTATTGTTTAACATATAACTTACATTTTTTGTGAGTTATGTTAAAACAAAATAAATAACTCACCTTTTTTGTGAGTTATGCACTTTTCAAAAAAGTTAACACTGTTTATTAGACTGTTGTTTAAGTAAAAGTGCATAACTCACATTTTTTGTGAGTTATGTTAAAACAAAATGAATAACTCACCTCTTTTATGAGTAACGCACTTTTCAAAAAAAGTTGAATAACTCACCTCTTTTGTGAGTAACGCACTTTTCAAAAAAAGTTGACACCGTTACTGTCTTTTAAGTAAAAGTGCATAACTCACATTTTTTGTGAGTTAAGCATATTTTTGTATCATTTTAAATACATGACATATCTTGATACTTTTTTTAAAAACATGACATATTTTGATTCCGGACTCCTCATATTATTTATTTATTTTTGGTAAGTGGCTACTCATATTACTTGTTTGTGCTACTCAAAATATGTCACAAATTAGTTGTAGAATTTATAAAATTGAGATAAAATTGGTTTAATTCTTCTCATTTTACTCTTAAATTAGTTCTTTTTATAGTATAAATATTGTAACAGTTCAAAAAAAAAATTCTTAATTGATAATTTTCATATTGATAGTTTAAACACATAAATCAATGTATTAAAAATATTAAAGGTAAAATTAGTATTATTTATGATTTATAATTATTTAGGTGAGTGTAAAGAAAAAAGTGCTTAAATATTAAAGGAAAAATTAGTATTATTTATGATTTATAATTATTTAGGTGAGTGTAAAGAAAAAAGCGCTCAAGTAATATAAGACAAAGATAATGTCATTCATTTACTCCCTTCGTCTCATTTTATTCGTCCCAAATTTTCTAATTTGGTGTCCTATTTTACTTGTTCTTTTTTACAAGATAATTTTTCTTTTTTACTATACCCTTAATGTAATTGCTTACTTCTTATTATTAGTATTCTTGAAAAATATTACAAAGAGGAGTACCATTAAGAGTACACCATTAAGAATATAAATAGTGCTTTGGTATTGGTCATTTATCAATATTGGAACTAACAACAAGATACAATTAAGAGGGGCAAAAGGGTAAAGTTATATTACCAATTATTATTTCTTAATAGCTGTGTCATTCCAATTTGAAACGGGTAAAATAAGATGGAAGGAGTATTTACTAGAACTGTCCTTGTTCTTCGTTCATATATAGGCAATAGCTAATGGGTAGGACCAAGGTGTAGGAAAAACGCCAGTAGAATTCCCAAATTTTATTGAAATATAAAATTCCACTTCCAAATAGATAACTTTTTATTTGCAAATGTGCAACATTAAGTGTACCAGTGTATAGATCGGTTGGGTTGGTTCGATTTTTATTTTAAAAAAATTAAATTAATTATGTTGATTTATTAAAATTATAAATCAAATCAAATCAACATAAAATTGATTTTTTCGGTTTAGGTTTTAGTCGGTTTTTTCGATTTTTTTTGTTTTTTTTTATAATCTTTAATTTTTACTATTATATTGTGATTAAAGATTAGATCAAATATGTTTTCACTCATTTGCTAATGAAAACCATAATTATGAAAAAATGAGGAGCGAAAAACTCTCTTGAAACTAAAAAATGAGATGAAGAGTGAAAAGTTTAGGTTTTAACTTTTATATTGGACTTTGTCGTTTTGGATCATTTAATTAATAATTAATGGACAAATATTACAACTTAAAGACGAAAATTTAAATATATATCTACATCTACTTTTAAATTATTGAAAATTACTAAAACTAGTTGAAAAAATATTTAAAAAGTAGATAATAATTAATATTTTATGTATAAAAAGTTCGAATATTATATAATATATATTATATATAAAAAAGTCAAACCGAATCCATATATATATATATATATATATATATATATATATATATATATATGGATTTGGTTT
Source organism: Capsicum baccatum var. pendulum (assembly GCA_030864225.1). Lineage (NCBI taxonomy): Eukaryota > Viridiplantae > Streptophyta > Magnoliopsida > Solanales > Solanaceae > Capsicum > Capsicum baccatum. The sequence continues at coordinate 231,840,786 of CM061557.1, forward strand.
GATTCGGATTCGGTTTGACTTTTTTTTGTTAACACCAAACCAAATCAAGAATGATCGGATTTTTTTTTCTAACGCCAAACCAATCAAACCAAACCATAAATCGATTTTTTTTCTCGATTTAGTTTGGTTCGTCAGTTCGGTTTGACTTGACGGTTTGATCTGTACAACCCTAATTAAGTGTTGCATAATTAGTTAGTACAAGGTGTGTATAATTTTCTTATTTCGACGTAATTAATGCAATTTAATTTTCTACAAGTCAATTTGAAGAATACATTGACTTGTTTTCTACATATAACCAAACGACAAATTACTACTGGGCAACCTCGTAGACCTTAGTAAAGGCTTGCTTGAATTTTTAAACTGAAAATTGTATTTACTTGGCAGCCGAAAAACTTCAGCACAGAAACAACATACTCTCTCCGTTTAAAAAAAAATGATCTACTTTGACGTGACACAAAATTTAAGAAAATAAAGAAGACTTTTAAATCTTGTGGTCTTAAATTAAAGTTGTGCCAAATGTACCAAAATATCCTTTAATTTTGTGGTCCTAAACATGCCACGTGGAAAGTTGAAATTAAAATATTATCAAAAAGGGAAAGAGATCATTATTTTTTAAACTGACTAAAAAGAAAAGCAGGTCATTCTTTTTGTACTATTCTCTTCTTATTAGCTAACTTTTGAAATTGAGTTAAGAGACGAGATTTATTTCTCTAACCGTGAGGTTGGAATGTTGAAGAGTCCCACATGATAAGAACTATTACAGTGCCCTCACGGAAAGTTAGGCGCACCAATACTATATTATCTCACGTATATACCATTCTCCCAAGTTTTAAGTTGAAAAAGTTGCACTTAGATTAGGATATGGTTGTCACTCAACATTGGCATCCCACTAGGAGGCAAATCAAGAATAAGGTAGAACGAACACATTTAGTTGAAGTTTCTAGTATCCCCAACAAATTGGCACTAAAACATTGGAAATGCTTTTTGTTGAACACATTGGCATCCTCTACATGTATTATATGATGAAAAGAAAATACTTATCTTTTGGTACTATTGGGTGCTATATTCATTACTCTCTAATGGCAAAACATGCAAATTTCCATTAAAACGCAACAGCCAAAACAAAAGGCAAGCTTTTTGAATCCTCAAAATACAATAAAGCCAGTGTCATGGAAAGAAAGAACCCTGACAGAAGGCAATAATGAAAGTTACATTAAAAACTTACAACTGTTGCTTTGAGGGAGACTCAATGCTTTACAAAACTACTTGTGGTAAATATTTCAAACGAATCGGCACAACATATGTTAAAAAATCATGCGCAATGGTTCAAGACACTGCCTAGTCAAGCCATCGAGTTATACCGTCTTCTCCAACAGCTGCGAGTACTTCAACGCGTACATCCAAAACAGCCTGCAGGTTGCAGCGACGGCGACATCAAAATATTGGTTATTTCTTAGATAAATGATCTCACAATGGATGTAATCGATTCGATTAAAAACCGTGGTTCAAAGAAAGGAAAGAGATGATTTCGAGAGAATTTTAAGAAAGGTAAAAGAGATGTATTGGGGACATTACCAAAATGGTCAAACAGTATGTAACTACCACGACGGGGCAGGGGAACTAGAGTTTTGAATGTCTGAAGCGGAAGAAAAACTTACCAGAGGATTCCTACAGTTTACTAGTCGACATTCTTCCATAGTACCTTCAAATGTCCAACTCTCCCAAACATCAAAACTGTGACTTGCAAATACAAATTCCATTCTCCTATTTATCTGCAATATCAAGGTTAGAGTGAAATCACAGCTTCTATATGAATACCAAATAAATTCAACCAAGGACCCACAAAAGCGTGGTGCAACAAATCTAGTATCTCTGATTCCCATTGCCTGCACATTCAACCTCTTATACCGACAAATTTAGAACTTTTCCAACATAAAATTCCCTCAACTTTTGGAGGGATAAACTTCTTAACAGCAAGGTGTAGGCACAAGGATAATTGATGCCAACTTACAACATGGAGAAAGTAGTTGATACACTACCAGAATTAAGGACGTAGAACATAGAGCACTTGGAAAGCTACAGCATCTTCCGCGGAGGAGTAAAAATATTCTAAATATGAAATAAGAATTATTCTGACAAAATACAAGTAAGAACTACTCATCCATGTTTAGCAAGTGAATTAATACAAAAGTTAGATCTCAAACTTAAGGTTCCTAGCATGTAGAAGGAAAAGTTAAGCATAGACCCAAAATACTGCACTCAGAGATAGTGTGGGTCAAGGATGTTTTATGACAATAACCACAGTGAGAAACCATACCTGTAATAACTTCCCACCAGCAGTAAATGATCTCAATCCAATTGTATCCTGAAAGAGATCCTCAGAGTCATTATATGATTAACAAGGCATTTGTTTGAGGAAATGTTTTAAAAATCTTTGCAAAAAATATTTCTGAAAAGAATGCAATTTAAATTTTTCAACAAGTTTCCGCAAATAGTTTTCAGAAACAACTATTATATTTTATAAGTGGCTTGAGGGAGTTGGCAATTAATTCTTCTACTCACAGAACACACACACGCACAAAAAAAAGGACTACCCAAATAAATTTTCTTCTTGTACAACTTTTTTTCTGAAACATTTTCTCAAACATATTGCAGAAGTTGTCCACCAAATGGCTCCTAATTCTCCTAACCCACGCCACCCTAAACACAACCCAAAGCACTATGCTGATAGTTTGCCACTAACTAAAGGCAGAGGGCAGCTCTGCCTCAATTGGAAAAACAAACTTCTTATCAGCATACCTTGCTCCTAAAAACCACAAGGAACTGTGCCGCAGGGTCTCTTTTTGTAACATCTGACATTGTGTCGAGGAACCAACCACCCCCTTTAACTCTTTGTCTGGAGATATGCAAAGCAGGATGATGTCTTGCATGTAAGGCTATTACATAGCCATCTTTCAGCAGTTCCGCAGATTTTCTGCCGTGATCCACGCCTTTTTTTGAGAGCTTCTCCATTGATGATTCCTGTATTGATTCAATTGATGTCTTTCTGCCTCTTAAATCTTCCGGAGAAGCAAAACGTGAACTGGAACTCACACCTTGATCTGTTCCGCTCATCGTAGCCCCATCTTCATGGTGTGACGTACTCTCCTTGTCAAATGTCGATTGATCATCCACTTTGTGTTGTGCCTTTTGGCGTCCATGCCGCTTTTTAGCCTTTTTACCTGATCGGCTTCTCTTTACTTCAGATCTACCAGAACTATTTTGAGATACCATGGAGCCTTGAAGCTGACTAGGTGATTCCCTCGAGACACTCGCTAATCTTTTCTGAGAGCTCTCTGCAACATCTTCAATGGGCTGCTGATTAAGAGAACCCTGCAACGTGCTTTCAACATCTTGTATTTGGTGTACTTCATTTTCATACCCTATCTCGCTTTCCTCTTCTTCATCAGACACAGAATCCTTTGGAGCAACACCATCCAAGAAGAACGACTGCAGCATAGAAATAGCTTTCTCCCTTATTTCCATCCACACTTCTTCACTATAATCTGCACTGCGCGGCAGTATCAGAACATTGGGCATCTCCCTTACCTAATCCAAATATACACCCACTTCCGTCAATTAAAAGAAACTAATAAGGACTATCTTTAACAATGCATGTTGCTGATATCAAATGAAGATAAATCCAAGAATCAAATGTGATAAATAGATACCACCAACAAACATTGCCAACCTCCACCTAATAATCCTCAATCCTGCCTCTATTGGAAACAAGGTGGTGCAAAAAGAAAAACAACTTCACACTCCTCAAAGTCCAAGCACATACTACTTAAGATTCAAAAAAAAAAAATCTTACTCAGAACTCCAAACATGTCTAACCAGGTGGAGTGTATATACACCAGGTGGAGTTCGATCTAAAAGCTAAGGATAAGAATCACTAGCATGCATGGACTTAGGGCTATAAAACCATGGAATATAATTCATTCTTAGTGCTTCAAACTTAATTCAGTTTAATATGTTCAACCCAATTTTCCATCTCAAAACTGCAGGGCACTATCTATCAAACAAGCAAACTTTCACAGTAAGGCAAGAACTAATTTCTCCATAATTTCCTAAATGAGTATCCCATCCCTCATGAGTTTATGAATGGCACCTGGGCAAACCATTTGTAGAAGAACTCTTAACTAATTAACTAGCCTCTCTCTCTTGCACAAAAGTAAAACATTTTGTTGAAACAGTAGAATTCAAAATTCAAAGACGAAAAGACAATTCAGTCCCACCATTATTTACAAGCAATCATGCCATTTATAAGAGAAATTCAACAAAAACAAAGCTACTTATCCAAATATATTCCTATCATTCAATCATACCCAAAAGACTATTCATCATACCCATGCTTCCATCCATTGTGGCCCTTCAGCACCATCCAAAGCACAGCCAGCAATGCTTCCCTCAATTAGAAGTTGTTTCACAGCACAATCATCTAACAGTTGGCAGCTACCGGTGTTAACAAGAAACGCCCCTGTATGAAACGATCAACAAGTCATCCCTTTGAGAGGAGAAATGTGGGATCAGAGCACCGGAGCAACAGGGAACTACAACAATACATATCCGGATGAAAAATTACCAGGCTTTATGTGCTGCAAGCAATCTGCATTGATAATTTGAACTGTTTCGTTTGTTAGAGCACAATGTAATGATATAAGATCACTTGCAGCAAGTAAGTCATTAAGGGTATCCATTCTCCTGGCAGCAGGCGGGAATCTTATGGAGTGTCTGCTCATTTTTCCATTTCCCTGTAAACATTTAAGAAAGTAAAACTTTGTTAGCACACATTGATACGAAACTCTAATACTTATCTCACCAATCTTGCACGCTGGTGTGATATTTCCCTATCCAAAACATCCCAAAGAAACAAGCAGGAACCTAAATTGAACTTTCAGTAGTTTTGCATGATATATTTCAGTTACACAATGAAAAAGCTATTTCTAAAGCTTGAAAAATTCGTGAAACACATCAACTTTCCTACTTCAACGTCAAAATATAGCTGGATCATGTTGATTGATTTATACATTTCAGTTAAAGGTACGAAATCCAGCAAATAAAGTTGACATTTTTAACCAATTTCAGTACCTCGGCATCAAAATAGAGCACACTCATGTTGAATGCTAAACTCCGTGTAGCCAACGACCTAGCAGACGCAGATCTACCTACAATTCCCAGTACAAGACCACGACACCGGCGCATTCCACGGCACAGCGGCTGAACAGAGCCAAGCCAGCCGGAAGCCGATAACGTATGCCGGGAGAGAAGATGAGTACGGCGAAGTAAACCAAGGATAAGAGCCATAACAGTATCCGCAACCTCTTCAGCGCGGCTAACATCAACATGAACAAGCCGAGAAAGTCCAAGGTCAGAAGCGAGAGCTGAGTCGACGGCGCGGTCGGAGGAGCCGAGACATAGAATAAGCTGCCATGAACGAAGCCGACGTTGTGCGGCGCGTGGAAGGAACGCGAGTGAGTGAAGAAGTACGGCTGTAGCTGACTCGATCCGCGCTTCGGCTAAACGGCTAAGCGGCACGTGTTCGATAACTGCGATGCCGGAAAGACATTCTTGTTCTAACGTTGTGTCTTCGATGCAATTGAGAGTTATCACTAGAGGAACTTGTTGTTGAGTAACCGACGATGTCGTCGTTTTGTTGTGATTCGCCATTGTTACTGGTTGCCGGAGATCTGGATGACGGTGTTTCCGGAAATGGTTAGATACGCCGGAGAACGCCGGCGATCATTTCCGTCTTTATCTCCGGCGAGTTTTAGAAAGCAATGAGGTGCCGGCTTTTTTGCCCTCAAAGAGTTGTGAAGAGACCCTAGCCTTCTCTGTCACTTTTTTTGTGTCACAGAGGCCCTGTGACTTTCTCTTTTTCTAAAATTGCCCCTTTAACTCATAGGCTATTTCAAAATAATTTTTTTCCTTTACTTGTCAATTTTCACTTTAAGCATATCAAAAAATATATATATTTTTTTATATTAATTATTTGTTCTTCATATTATATTGAATATCGATTGATAAAAATAATTATATTTGTTATTATTTTTTTAATAATCATATCAAATCTAAATAAAACAAATAAAATGAACCGATGAATGCTTTATTTCTCAATCAAGTCCATATACTTTGGGGAGTGTGATGGAAATGGAATCATGGGAACTTGGCGACCAAAAATGAGTTATAATAACAACTAAGAGACCGAAATAAGACCTTTTTTTAATGGGTTATCAAAATAGAGTATGCGAATCTTTTTCTTTTGATTTATGCTATTTTGTTAATGAAGCTGTTAGCTATATGGACAATAATAATATACTTACGGGTCGTTTGGTTGGGAAATAATTAATTTTCGGATTAGTTATCTCGAGATTATCCAGAATAACTTATTCCACCATGCATATGGGATAAATTATTCCATCACTAGTGGTGGATAAGTTATCTCGGTATTGATTAATCCCTCCAATCAAATATGGGATAAAATGATTCTTCATTTTATCCGTGAATTACTTAACCCTTATACCTCAAACCAAACGATCCCTTACTGTATTTTCATATTTATATGGTGGAGGATTGAGGAGGGTAAAATGTGCGCATCTTTCAAAAGGTAGAGAGACTCAGTTTAATATATCTCTGGCTCAGAATAAAAGTTTAGAGTGACAAATAAGATTTTTATATAGTGGGGGATTGAGGAGGGTGAAATGTGTGCAGTTCATATCATTATCTTTTAAGAAATAGAGAGATTCAATTTGAAAAATCCCTGACTCAGAATAAAAGTTTAGAGCGACAAATAAGATTTAATAACTCCAATCATAATATAAAAATTCGGTTTGTTAAATATAATTTACTTCTAAGACGGAATTTAAAGTTTTAATGTGTTAAAAATAATTTTATTCTAAAACGGAATAAAAACTTCCACTGAAATATAAAATAATCTCCTTCCTTAGGCTCCACCAATGCGAAAATGAATTTTTCAATTGTCACGTTGTTTTAGAGTAAATTTCATAAATAATCATATTGTTATCACTTTTTTCCATCAAAATCACATAATTATATTTTTTAACAAAAATTCTTATAGTATTTATTTGTTCAAAGATTATAATCTTAACAAAAAATCACATAATTATCCAACTAAAACAGATGCGATCCAATTTTCCAACCTTCTAATGAGTAATAGTCTATCATTTTTACCATCTTCAAATGTATCCAAATGGAGGTGTCCTATACCATCCTTTTAAAATTATCGTCTAAATTCTCTTACGATTTTGTATCGCTATTTTCAAGATCTTCATCCAAATTGAGAGTAATTACTATTTTCAGAACGCTCTAATTTGTTTGATTCATGAAAAAAGGCGAAACGTTTGAAGATTCCCTCCAAAAATCAACATGGTCGTACAACTACGATATCCTCATAGGGTTGTGAGTTAACATGCGTTATCCAGAATGGATCATGTTAAAAAGTCTTAAGGTAGAGGTTGATTGTGCTCCGTATCTGTTTTGAGTCAGGATAATATTTGCTCTCACAGCTTTCTATTTTGCTTTCTTAGTGAGAAATGTTCATTTCATATTGTTCTTTTTCCATTTTGCCTCACATATCACTAGCTTCTTTTCGATCTTGTATGGAAAGTCAATTAAAGTCATTCCACTAAAATACTCTAATGGTTTGTTGTGTTGAGATCCCTCTACTCTTAACCAGAAATTTCGAGTTCAAACCCTTAAAAATGAAAAAAAAAAAATAAATCTTGTTGGGAGTGCGACCCTAGAAATAGGCTCGAATTCATACTTAGATGGTATAATAAACTCAAAAAAACCACAAAAAGGAGGGAAACGCAGGACCAAAAATAAGAAATGCACTTTATATACTGTGTTTTACATATTATGTGTGAACATAAGACGATGAAACTTGCAAAATAAAAAAAGTTGAACCTATCTTGTATCATAGGGGTAAGTCTTCCAAAAATTCCCCACAAAGGGCCTTGCACTGCACATACAAAACCACATTCCAAACCAAACTATGAAGTAACCAGAGTGTCAAAAATCCAGAGTAAAACACCAACAGTACTGCAAAAGAAAGGCTGTCCGACCATTTAATCCGACCAGCAGTATGTGCCGCTGGCCAAATTTTGGCGCAGTACCACAAACACAATCCTACCGGAACGACGGAGAGCAACTGAAATGACAAAATTGCGCCCCATTTCAATTCTTTCATCAAATTAGCACTTCTACGTAAAGGTTCATAGCACTTTTTACCTTCTACCACTACAATGACATGTGCTAACATCCACTTCATGCCCAGAAATATTCCTACTACAATCATGATTGAAGCGTAGGAAATAACAAAGTGAAAGGAACTCAAATTCATGTCAAACCCCATGAGTAGAATTCCTTTGTAGAACAAAAGCAAGAGGAGGCCTAGGCATGTGGAAATTAAGGTCACAATGAATAGTAAAAGGCTGAAAGTAGAAAGAAAGGGAAGCAACAAGGGGAAAATGGAGAAAATAATCGAGGAAAGATCGATAGGTTGACCGTTATATCCATGAAAACTAGTGTAGGTTATAGTAGCCACTGCAGAAAAAGAGAATATCATGGCAAACAAGGCGAAGATGAATGAAACGATCATTGTTTTTTCAAAAGTTAGAAAGAGGATTGTGAAAACAGACAAAGGAAACAAGAAGACAAGTGAGAGAACTGTGAAATGGCGTTTTTGGGAAGTGACAGTTCTCTTTGATTCTGAAATGACATTGCAAATTTCAATACTAGAGTTTTGGAGATTGGCAGCCATGGAAATGTTTGTGAGATTTGGAAGAAATGACTTTGCAAGAGCAAATGGAACACAAATTAAAAGTTAGGTCTATGGAAATCTTGCAGTTGTTAAAATTGACTTGCTCCAAGTCAAGTCCCAGTTACCTTTTTTTTTTGGTTTTAAAAATAGAAAGAATGTCCAATAGACATACGAGACGTAACTATTGCTGACTCATTCCAAAATTAATTAGTACTACTATATATTCTATTGCTAGGACAAATGGACAGAAAACCCAATCACCATTATTGGCGATGGACAGATTTAGCGTTATTTAAGAAAAGATTATAAAATACATTTGTGATGGAAGCAAATAGTTGAGTTTCATTCTATCACATTTCAAATCCAACCCATGGGGACATTTCGAAGACATATAGTCAGAGTGCTTAATATCAACGTTTCTTCTAGACTTGGGATTCTTTACAAATCTTGAAAAAACTGAGCATAGTTATGATTTACTTTACATAATTACTTTAAAGCAGCTGTCTATTTTTATAGATTACTTCAAGCCGAAGTGATTATTATGTAAAGTGATGCAAAGCAATAATGTATGTCTAAAGCAAACGAGCCAACATTGTCCTAGGCAAATATTAATTAGTGATTTCGTCTCTCGAATATTTTAGCTTGTACCCCTTAAAATGAAATTCAATTCAATTCCTATCTTAGTTACTGACAAAAGGAAAACAGCAAAAAGGAAAAACAAGAGAAAATTTCCATTACTGGTGCTTATAAATACTATCCAACAAATGTTTTGTTATGTTATCCTTTAGATTCTTATAAATGTTCCATCGTATAATTCTCCGAACAAAAGCATTCAATGGTGTGACCAAGGATCAATACTTAGGTTGAGAACCATGAGGTCTCGAATTGAATCTCACCACTCAAATAATCATTTTTTTACCTAATAAACATGGTGTCCAAACCAACTTCCGCAAACCATGACTAAATTCCCGAGATACTTGTCACTTGTTACCTCCCACCAGAAACATATATCAAGTAACTCCATGCACTAAACTCAGGTTCTCGACCCACTTCATTAACCACTAGACCCACACCCTTGGGTGCCTCAGAATGATCACACTCAAAAGGGTCTTCCAATTGAAAACAGCAGAATTCCAAGTTTCAAATTCATAGCTAATTTTATTATGGATTTCATTCCACCATAACTTGAAATCCAAGGGGGAGTGGGGGGGCGGGGGGTTAAGGCTGGTATGCACCACCTCCCCAGATCTGTGGATTACATTGCGTATGTTGTATTCTACCATAACTTGAGACCATGGATTCACCAATACTAATGGTAACAGTAATACTAACACGAATACAAGTAAATAAGTAATATTAGTAAAATAATCATTTTAGCAGTTAGTACTAAAATAAATTCATGGAAGGATTAACCCAAACATGAAAGTTGTTTCATTAGACAGCATAAGAAATATCCTACATCAATGTTACAGCAACACAATACCAGCCTCAAGTAAAAGTCGAAACACCCCATCAATCGTTTTTATTTTTTAATTCTTAAGAGCAGACAAGTAAACAGCTTATGACATTTCGACAAAGAGCTAACATCTCCTTCTCATTCATTTGCAGTTGAATCCTCTGATGGAGCATTACTTCCATCTAAAAAAGACAGAGACAAGATCATAAATCTTTCCAGAATTATCAGGACAAAGGAACAATAACTCAACTCGATAGTGAATAACCCTACGTAGTGACTATCCCCATATGTTCATGTTTTTGCAAGGTCCTTCCCCCAAAAATCAAAAACTTAATTTACATGAACAAGAATATAAACAAAGTCAATCATCCTCGCATACCTTCACATTCTGATGGAGCACAAGGAGACTTGCGGTATCGGGTTTGCTGTTGTGTTGGCTAGAATTAAAAAGTTCAAAAAGAGACGTTAGAATAGCAGTGAACCAAAGAATCTAGAACGGCCATGCTTAACACGTGTCTTGTAGCACCAAAACAACAAATCATGAACTAAAGTCTTCGGCAAACAAAAACTCAAAAGGTATATAAATGCTGAAACATCACATGATCCTAAATGACCATAATAACATATGTAAGCTTGATAAATGTTGCACTCGTAGGGTCTCTTTAACATCACATTTAAGTGTCAATCAAAGAAGAAATTATGTCAAATAAATTGTTTCATCGTCGTTAACTTCTCAGAAAAATCAAGAACCTTCGCCAAATGATAATTATATAGTTCCATACGGATGACACATAAGCGAAACATACCTGCAACTTCGGGCGAAGTGCCTCCAGTGGACCTTTGGGTTTCTTATCTGCACCTTGCTGTGATCATTAAACATCAAAAAGGTTTAGGTGATTGATACGATACAAATTTGGTACGTATCAAAAACAAGCCAAAAATAGTCCACAAACAAAGGAAAACCCGAGAGCTCAACAAACACCAAATCTCGGTTCCAACAACATCAAGAAACAAGGTGTAAATGACACCAAAAGCACTAACAACAACAAGAGATAAACAACAATAACTAGAGGAACAACACTACAATAACAACAATCCAACGGTTACAAGATTACAAGAACAACAAGAACCAAACGGTTCACTAGACTACACAACTAGTACATGATATGTAAAGATAGGAAGTGAGACATACACTATTACAAGGTTAAGAATCCAAAGATGTATTAAATCTAAGGACCCCTAAGACTTACAATAGCAAACCCACACTCTTACGTGACACAAGAGGGATTCCACCGCTCAAGCACCAACGTTTCCAAGCAATACACAATCACAAGTGAATCCACACTTGTTCATGTCCTAGTTTAGGCCTAGAGACCCTCTCCCTCAAGAGATGTGTTCTTTCAACAATATTCAACAAAAACTAATGAACTAAAACTCTATATTGTTCTATTTATAGTACTTTACAAATAAAAAGATAAAATGACAAAAAGGCCCTTTAATGACCAAGTAGGCAAATAGGCACCCATGGAGTGTTTTTAGGGGCGGTTTGGAGCCCTTTTTAACACTTCAACTCGTACACCTCCGAGGTTACATCCAAAATACTCAAAAACGTTCATCCTCATGATCGTGCTTGTATCAGTGATCATCCTACTAATATAATCTAAGTCGCTCGGACTCGACAAAAATATGAATGGGTGTGTGTCGAATTTAACAGAAGTAGTGTATTTTTGAAGAATCCGACAGGGGTGCAACATCGAAAGTGAAGAGTCCGCACAACTTAGAATATAATGTCTGTATAAACTTCAACTACAGCGAAATCTTAAAGAGTACAAAAAGCAAAAATACCTTTCCAAGAGCCCAGTCAGCAGAATCAAAATAAGCACGTTCATGGTCCTGAAAACAGAAAAAAGTGGTTTGTGAAACAGAGAGAAGTAACACATTAAGAGAAAAAAGTTGATATTTACGGTGCCACCAATCACAGAAACAATCTAGCAGACAAATACTGTGACTTACCTTAGAGATTAGAGGTGGCTTCTTAGGCATCATTCCTCCATATTTCTTTTTAACAACTTCCTCCTATTAAATAAAAGGAGGATATGTTATGTCAGTATATATGCAGTATAACTAAAATGTAACATGAAAACAAAAATCTTGGCGCAAACACAACTTCTTGTTGGGTGGATGACTTTTCAGCTCCATCTACGTCTGACATTCTTTCAACCACCCAGATTCAACCACTGCAGTTGCCAGGAAAAAAAGTGTCACTTATATACCATTCTTCAAAAAAAAGAATCCTGTAGTTCTTTTGGCCTTAAGAGGCTTATTTGTTGAGTCTTTAGCAAGAGAAAAAGGAAAACACAGTAAATGTTAAGATGAATGTAAGTGATGAAATATAAAACAAATAACGCATTCTTCCAATTTCAATTCCTTTAGTGGAGGTTGTGACAAGGATTAAGCAAGTGGCAATCTCAAGTATGTACAAACCACAGTTCAAAAAGAATTCAGGTGATTTATGAACTTGATACTCGGAAACCCCTAGGCATTTCTTCTTTTAGCAATCTTTTCCCCTCACATGCTCTCCCACCTTTAAGAAACAAAAAAAAAGCATTTTCCAATGAACTAACAACATCATAAAGTAACTGTGATCTCAAATCAAGACCACTGAAACGCAAGACATCCAGTAGCTCAGGCTTCACGTTTCAATCTTTCAATCTTCCCGGCTAACAAAACAATGGCAGGCTACAATATGTAATATGGTGTTGTGCACCATATTATCCAAAACAGCAAGTTAGAAATCTATAATATTCATCCAATTAATACCACTATTTACAAACTGTGTCGAAATTGGACTAGCTTAAAAAGTGCAGATCAATACTCCTAGAGTAGCAAATCTGTTTCTTCAAGAAATCTAAAGGGTTCATGTATTTCAGGTCCAAAGCCAAATATACTGGAAACATGAAATCAGAAAATGCAACGAGTCAGATAGATGGTAGTCAACCCATATCCCTGCATGACATTCATAGATTGTCACACTTTGCTCGTCTATCAAAAGGTGCAATATCATGGTATAGATCAAAAAGCACGGTTAAAACAGCTTAAGATAATATTCATATGCAGCACACTCTAAAAGAAAAAAAAAAAGATTAATTAACTCGCTGAATTAGCTTCGAACTTTCAACTTGATCTAACCATCAACAGGCAAAGAAGGGTATTAGGCACTCTTCAACAATTCACCAGCTCACTAAGAAGCGGCTGCCAGATTCAAACCACAACTAGCAATCAAAAAGTACCATACATTTAGCCTATAATACTCCACATACATAAACGAATACCGGCACATATAATCCAGCAGTGTCTCTTTATAATAACGTACCAGTTCACTATCGAGCAGACGCAGTTTTTGATTATCCAGTTCTATATCGAAAACGAGCAATCAATTGTAATCTAAGATACCACAGTCCGAACACAGTAGCACTAACCCAAAAAGCCCTTTGAACAGCCTAATTTAGATCAAGGCAGTGTATAAGCTTTGCATATACCAATGTAAGCCAGCATCGATGATGATAATAATCAATCAGTTACTTGATCTTAATCTGAGAAATCATATTTTATAGAAAGCAAATACAATATATCATGGTAGAGAAAGCTGAATCAGCATTCTTAAAGGCTTCCAGATTTGTAGGCCCAAATGGAATGGGTACAAACTACAAACACTTGCACACGATTCTTATAGTAGAACCAACTTTGTTTGTAATTGAGAGCTAATTAATTTGACAAACTGACAGTTGAATCGGCGATTAAACTAAATCGGAATTAGGATCCGATTGTGAAATAGAGAAAGAAAAGAAAAAAAAGCAACGACCAAAATTCGAGCAGCCATTAGCACTTGGATTTGATGATTTACTTACCGAATGGAATGATGGATCCGCCCTTGCTGCTGCTTAGCAATCAATGGAAGGGAGAACCAAAGAGAGAGAGAAAGGGACCGGGAGAGGCGTATTCACGTGTTCTGTTTGGGGTCAGTCTTAATACATACAAATAAAAAAAATGTAACGCACGTCCATGCTACGCGTATTCCATCAGCAACTTTCTGACACATTTTACGTGGCTTTAACTTTCAATGATGGTACGAGTTTCATATATTAAATTCTTTTAATGATCTATATATAATAGAAAATGAATTCCCCCACTAATTATAATACTTAGTATAGTCAATTGAGATCTTTTTACTTAAGATTAAGAAGGCAATTCACAATTTTATGGTAGGTACTTGGTACGAACTTTTTCATGCCATAATTGTATAATTGTGGTGTAAGGCGCGTGGGAGACACTTCGATTAATACAGGAATAGCAATATATTACCCTCCCAACTAATTTACGGAATAATCATTATTTGTTAGGCGCCAATCAAGCAAAACGAAAAGAAACAGCTTGTTAACTCGATGTACAAAACTAATTTAAGAAAGAATACTTCACTTTTAAGTGTACTCTGAAATTTCCAAATACAAAAAGGAAAGAAGACAAAAGTACCATGATAAAACTTGTACGCCAGCTTCACCTGATGATTAGAAAAAAAAAAAAATTACTCCAACTATGAGTGCACTGTACTAAATATGGCAGAGGAATCCAAAGCTAGATAAAATCAAAATCTAAACAAAAAGCAAGAATTTACAGGAGAGACTATTCGTTGCATTAGTAATTTATACAGTATCCACTTGTGTCAGAACTTTACAAACACTACTCATTACAGAATGGCAGCTTGGATTGAAGGATTTATTATATAAACATAGCAGAAGTAACACTGAGAAGGATCTTCACCATCACCAGCATCCCGCGCTAACTACACAGAGAAACTTACATCTAAATACAGCTTATACCTCCCCCAGCACAACACGCCACTATACCTATAAACACATAGTTCCCAATGCTTTCAAATAAAGCTACATCCACATCGGTATGTCAGTCGACAATGGAGGATCTTTTACAGCAACTGATATTTCAGTCCAGCTTCACCACCTCACACCTGACATTTATATCATGCCACACCTCAGTAGCTCCACTATGTTATCCTCTATTGCCTACTTACAGTTGGATGCTGAACATCGCAACAGACATTAACGATCTTGAAATCAACATCAAATCAAGTCAATAACGCCTATAACTTACTCGCACTGAAAGCCTCATGCCTAAAAGAACCTCCTCTGCAGGTTCCTAGTGATTGTTTGATATGAACGCATAAGTAGCCCCACCCCAAGTCCAACACCAACACACATTCCAAGGCCTATTCCCACTCCAACCCTTACTCCAGCATTGAACCAGGAGAGTTGACCATCTTCACCGAGGTACTTGTTTTCTGAGTAAAAGCCATGACCAACTTTTCCTTCTGACTCATAATCATCCAACTCTGAGTCTGTGATCTGCAAAAGTACACATCATTTAAGCAAACTTCCGATTAACTATTATGGATCAGTGTGTAACCAATAAAAACTAAGTTTCCAACAACTAATCAATTGGAAGATTTACAATTGATGCACATATGGAAGAAGAAACTTTTGAAGTAAAATAAAATGGAAAGACTTCACATTTTCAGCGGTTAGATAAGTTTGTAGGCTATTATAATATCAGCAGGAGGAAGCATGATCCCTTTCATATCGAACACTAATTTGCGGTTAACCACAACCTTTCCAACTCTCTTGTAGTATTGTGCAAGGTAAAAAAAAAATAATGAGTTTGATTTAGGGATGCCAGAATAGTACAAAAGTAAAAGATTGACATCTGTTTATCTGCCACAATTTACAAGACATTGCGGTTGAACTTGATAATGCCTACAGCATGAAGTAGGATAGACAAAGTATTCCCAATGGGTTAAAGATGACAAAAAAATGAAATAAATATAAAAAATAAGCATGATCATCTCGATGTTATCAACAGAAACTCCAATTGATTATTCAGAAGGTGTGAGTCTGAACATATATGTAAAGAACATGCAGAAGACATAGCATGATACAGAGACTCCAAGTAATTAACACTATAGGTCTTAGTCTTAACATTTTTGAAGAACTTGGAAGGAATGTAGAAACCATTGGAAAGTAAAATGTATAATTAGGCTATGAAGGATAAAGAGCATAACCAATATGGTCTACTCACGTCTCAACCTCCTTCCATCAATATGGTGGATGATAGAGAACTACAACATCAACGTCAACCTCTCAATCCCAAGTAGCTATATGGATCATCTCAGAAAAGGTAAAGTTTTTTTTTAAGATGAAACTTGAAGACATAGTGCTCTCAATAAATTAAATAGAAATTAACAGTTGAAACTTTTAAACTGGCATTTTATATAGTACTTCTCTACATATCCTTTGGGTTGGCAAGATGCAACTAGTGAAAAAAGGCATGTTGACTTATCAGTGATGTCAAACGGTAATGTGCCTCGATCCCTATGGAGATGGGCAAAAGAAATATAAACACCGGTTAATAGAACATTCCATCTCATGAGTTGGTGCTCACAAGTAAGGGAGAGGATTAGAAGGTGGGAAACCGGGCCCTCATCATCAGAGTGAAAGTTCAGGTAGCCAACCAGCCAACCAACTGAGCTATTAAGATTCCCCTCGCAAGAAGTGGACTCCTCTTGAAGGTTGAAAGATAAAAGATACGGAGATAGGACTGATTTACAAAAAGGGGAATATGAAATGAAAAGATTACATCAGTTTTGGTCTCAAGACACGTGAAATAGAAGACAACTCATAATAGAGGGCAATCTAACTAATGCTAAATGCATGAACTCAACACGGACTCATGCGCAAGCTAGCACCAAGGGCGTCCATGAAGATGAAGTATATGATCTCATTCCCAACGGGAATCTTATTCATACAATTCTGTTTTCCATGCAAAAGACAGTATTTCATCCCAACATTTATCAAGAACAGGACAGGATCTAGGAGTCGATACATTTACCACAGGAATCAAAGCAAGGAGACTAGAATCGTTGCACCTTCTAGACAAGAACAAAGGGTGTGAACCTGGAAAAAAAAACTTTCTAAAGAAGCCTCGTCTGTTATATATTTGCTTATTTTGATAAAGGTATCTTTGCCAACTTGTGCTATCGTGCGCACCTCAACTATCCACCAAAAACTAGTGTCCTCCCACCAATACAAGTACGTATGATTCTGTCTAGCAAGGCTTAACACATCTAGCTTATTTGCCTATGCTACAATTAGAACCGTGATCTCTCAAATCTTTGTTCCAATTTCATCACTGCTGGGCCATACCAAAATTGTGTGCTTTTTACCTCAACTACATCCTACCACCAATACAAGTACGTACGATTCTGTCTAGCATGGCTTAACATACCTACTTTATTTGCCTATGCAACAATAGAACCGTGATCTCTCAAGTCTTTGTTCCAATTTCATCACCGCTAGGCCACACCAAACATGTGTGTTTTTTACCTCAACTATTCCAGCGGATACTAGTGTCCTACCGCCAATACTATTATGTATGATTCTGTCTAGCACGGCTTAACACACCTAGCTTATTGTGTATGCTACTGTCAGAATCCCGATATCTCAAGTCTTTGTTCCAATTCCACTACTACTAGGCCACACCTTTGGTTGCCTCAGAGAGCCTCACTCAAAATTAAGAATGAAAAATCACGTTGTTCCTTTGCTTAAAGATCAACTCTTTGGACATACAGTTTATCTACACTAGTGCTCATTTTCCAACTAATGATTGAAGTATGCTACCATCTCAGAGGTTTGCTATAATACTAAACTTTGGCACAAACAGCAAAAGGAAAGAAACAACTATATATTCAAACATTAACCATAAAAGTGCATGACAACGACAATTACCGGCAGTTTTTGTTGTGGAATGAAACCATTCCCAACCTCATCATCCTCAGGAATTACATCCAACATACCATGCCTAGACAACTTCCTCCTGGGACTAACCTGAATTGTCTTAGTCAAAATCAAAGGCACACCAGAACAACAACCAGCTACATAAACCTCAATCGTCGGTTGATAAAACACCGACCCACCACTCCCAAAAGACGCCGCATTGCAACAATCCATACTCCACCCGTTCCCATCACTATTATTATCCCAAGTACCCTCCACTCTTTCCAATGACCCACAAAGTATTAACTCCTTAAACTCCTCTTTCTCTTCATATACCTCAAATTCCACCGACCCAGAAACTCTAACATTGTCAGTACTAACATACGTCACCTCTGATGATCCCTTATCAACCCTATCACGGCGTAACGTCACAGAAACGGCGTTTGAAACACCCATTTCACGGCGGAGGTGACGGAGTACGAGGTGGGCGGGAACAACGTCGACTGAGCACGACGCTATGCGTACGTAGAACAAACGGATTTCCAAACAACCCCTTGTAAGGTTTGAAGCTCTGTAAGCTGCCATTGTTAATTCTTCAATTTGTAGGGAACTAAACAACGAGGAAATTGAGAAGGTGAAAAGGAGAAGGAAGGGGACATGTGGCGCGTGATTCACACGCGTCGTTTGTTCATTGTATCATTGTGTGTCTGTCTGCGAGTGTTTTTATTATTACAACTCATTGTAGCCGGCCGGGAAACGGGTCAAGTTCAGAAATTACCTTTCTAAACAAGGAAAATATTGATATTTTATTCTAGGAAAAATTCTTACTCTCCGTATTAAAATAATTAATTGACATATTTTCTAAAAAAAATTAACTCAGAATATTCAAAAAGATCAAGACATAATTAATCATTTATATCCAACTTTATCATTAATGATAATTATTCTAAAATTAAGAGGCACAATAAAGATTAAAGAATTAATTACAAATATAATAATTAAACTGTACTCATAAGTAATATTTCTTTAAAGATTTGCAACATCCAACTATTTTAAGACGCGTGTAATACAAAAATGATCCTCATAAAGAGTCATCTTGATTACTTTGGTTGACTTAATAAATTTTGTTTATAAGGTTGGAATACAAAAATGTTGTTCATCTACAAAAGTTCTACTATTGTATAAAATAGACGTTTAGAACATTTTAAGATAATAAATATACTCAATTGATCAAAAATTTTGTTTTAAGATAAAAGTTAAAATTAAGGTACATTGCCCATCAAAGATGAGTTTTGATTTTGAAGGCTTTGAGGGATGAAATTCAAGATTGAATATCCGAGAAATAAAAATTCAAGATCGGGAAAGGGACGCTAGAGGGAATTCTCTGGCGGGAAACACTTGTTTCTGCAAATTATTGGGCCATTGCATCGTTGGGCCTAAAAGCTTGCTTGAGTTTAAATTGCAAATATATGTGTGTATAAGTAACCGTCGTATACAATTAGACAGTGATAATGTATTGGTATATACATATATATACACATATAAAATATACATATAAGTTGTATAATCAATTTTTGATTTGTATAAAGTATGTTGGTTCATATTCTATACATTACACATAGGTATACAACTATCAGATGTTTGTATAAAACTAAATTGTATAGAAGTTGGTTTGTATAAGCTATGTTTATTCTTCTATTAGACATTAGGTATATCCCAATTTGTATAATCTAATACCGGTATTTCTTATAAACTAGAGAAAAAGAAAAAAAATTCAAGGATTCTCACTTGAAAGGGAGAGCAACGACGTTGTGAATGACTCGAAGGTACTTTGTATATACCCAAATGTATATTTGTCTGAATGTATATACAATAGATATACATCTCTCTCTCTCTCTCTCTCTCTCCATATATATATATATATATATATATATATATATATATATATATATATATATATATATATATATATATATATATATATTCGTTAGCTACATGAAAGTATGTATATCATGTCCATATTTTAATGTATATATGCATACAAATAACTGTCATATACAATTAGACAGTTATCAGTCTCTCTCTCTCACACACACATATATATTGGTTTATATAAAATATGTTGGTTCATATTTTGTACATTACATATAGGTATACAATTATCATGTGTTTGTATACAACTCAAAAGCATTTTGTATAAATTATATTCAGTCATAATGAGATTTTATATATATATATATATATATATTTCTTTTAATGCGTTTGTATTTTGTATTATTTTGTTATATATATATTTTTTGCATATATTTTAAATTTGTATACATTTGAATTTGTATATTTATATATATAATCTGAACTTATATATATTTGATACTTTTGAATTTTTATCAATTTGTATTTATCTTGAAGGTATGAGCTGTAAATATTTGTATTTGTATTTGAATGTTAAAATCATAGCAAATTTTTATTTGTATCAATTCAACATTTGTATTTTTATTCATATCTAATTTTCGTGGATAAACAAATTGAATGTATAGATAGATATATTGAAATTATATTTAAAATTCGAAGCCAGATGAAGAAATTAGAGGAATTTTAGCTTGAATATTATTTTTGTATTTCAAAAATTAAAAGGTAAGCTACAATCTTATGGAAAAAAAAAAAAAGATTTGCTGAAGAGAATAAAGGATGTTAGAGTCCGAAATACATTTGCTCACTAACTAAAATCTATGAAATGTAAAAATTCACTCATATATATTTGAACTTTAAAACATTTTTGTAAGATTTTAGTTTGATAAATTTAAACTTGTAAAACAGTATCCCAATATTTGAACATTAATGGAGGTTACGTTTTAGAGAGAAGGTTATTGCTTGCTTGATGACAAAAGAGGAAGAAGCACTGAATATAGTAACCACATTCTCCAAGAAGAAAACAAAAGGAGAGAAGTGGCTTTCATTTTGAATACAAACATTTGTTGTGCAATGCTACTATTTTCATGAAAAAACAACATCAAAACAGGCCGATATAGCGAAGGTTAAGATACATTCCACGTGTAAGAAGAAATTTGATGGTAAATGACTTGGATATTGTTGTCTATAAAACACTCTTTTAACAAAATGAGAAATCATCTAGTTAAAGTAAATATTAGTATGGTAGTATAGACTAACAGCAGGAGTTTCTTGCAACTCGTGCACCAGTAGTACAAGTTGATGGCAACCACAAAAGTTTTTATTAAAGTAAGAAACGTATAAAAGAAATAAAATGAATTGTGTGAAAGAGGACATATACTGGATCACAAAAGTTTAATCAATATTGGAAATCATTGCTTTTTTTCATTTTCAACACAATAGACTAAAGTCCGAAATATGTTATGTCCTTAGATGTGTTTAACTTGTTATAACACATAGATTAAAGTCCTGATTATGCATACATATTTTTCATACAAAAATATGTCTAATTCAATAAATTTATACCTTAAACTGTAATTTTTATCTTTCTATATCATAATACTTGGTATCTTTATACACAAAGTTTTATATTTATACTCATAAATATATAAAGTATTATATTTATAACATAATTATACAAAGTATGTTATATATGAAGTTTATACCATGTATATATCATATACACTCATATATAAATATACAAAGTATAAAGAAACATGCTAAGCATATTCATATATTTATGGTATTTAATATATTATACCATAAATATGCAAAGTATGTTTTACATAGAAATAATTTATTCACACACAGTAAAATCTTTCATGTATAAGAAAATTAAAGAAATAAATTAGCGGTACCTAAAATCTAATAACAACACATTATTTCTTATTTTTTTAGGAACGGAAAATAAAGGAAATAAATTAAATAAATTCTTAAAAAAATAAATTTGTTTGAAAGATAATATTTGTTACCTAAAAAATAGGAAGTAGTGATCTGTTAATATAACATCTATGTTTAAAATTTTCAAATATGAGAAAACGGCTATTAATGTAAATATTATATATGTCACAATTGAAATTCATTAAATATGGTCATGTATATATAATTATTTTTATAAAAATGGCTAATTGTGTTTTTTTTCGTTAGTAGGTAAATTTTAGTTGGGTAATTTTGATAGTTTGCAAAAGTTAGGGCATAAAATCATATTTAAAAAAGTTTTTTCAAAAGTAAAAAAAAAAAATCAAAAAAGACATGGCCAAGCACAACTCGAACTTCAATTTTAACTCGAACTTCAACTCCAACTTCGAAAAAATTTAATTTTCATAACCAAACAGTTACTAAGAATGGTAGGATTCAATGACAATACGCATCTAGTGTCAAATTAACGAGAGACAAAGTTAAAAAAAAAAAAAAAAAAAGCGAAGGAAGTACATAATTAGGATATGGTACTATTTAAGGTATGCAGGGGTAAAGTCAGGTAGGATTTCTTCATATATTTATCGTAGAAAATGCATTATTTTTATTCTAAACTATGTACGAAATTGCTGAGACATATTCGAACTTTAGAAGGGTCTTATTACCTCCTGAACTAATTAAAATCGTATTTTTGGTAACCTTAGTGCCTACGTGGCGCATAGGTGGACCTTCAGTGTGTTTGATTCAATGATGTGCCATATAGGCACTAAGATTGTCAAAAATATGATTTTAATTAATTCAGAAGGTAATAGAACCCTCCTTAAGTTCGAATGTATCTCAATAATTTCATTTATAGTTCTGAATGAAAATAATGCTTAAATTTTTTAGTGACAATTTTGACTCGATTCACAATTTAAAGGCTAGCCAATTGATGTTGATTGTTGATACTTGATACTGAAAGACACATGAACCAACAAGCAGTTCCTACCATGCAATTCAACTTTAAAGCTAATAATAATAACAAGTCGGTTATTATGTGTACCCCATATATACGAATATAGGCCGGTCATAGGGTCACTCATGTCCTTAACCGGCATGAAATAAAACCTTAAATTCAATACAAACATAATCATGAAAAATATTACTTGCATGAAAGATATGATAGATGGGATTGCTCTTTATATATTATATTGTCACTCCTCATTGGCTCATTCTACCCATGTTTCATCAATTATTTGTACTCAAATATAGTTATTTTCTTATAATTTTAATTTTAGCCAGATGTTGTCTAAAAGTTAACTAAATCTATGAGAGTTTGTCTTTTTGGTTAATCTGATGTTTTAGTAGTAAGCAAAAAGGCCATTGAGAGAGCTGTAGTTTTAAGACTTTATAATTAGGTGCTTGTCTTTTCTGACCAAAAATGACAAATAATACTAACAAATTTAATTAGCAGCCAAGGATGGGTTAAAAAGATCAGCCCACCCTTTCTTCATCTGGCTTTAGTTGTTGTGATGTTCTCATCAATTATATTAAAAATAAATATTTATTTTTTTCTTGTTTAGTTTGCAAATTAAGAATATAATCTTATTATTGGACTACTTATTTGAAGTTCATTTTCAGTTAGTGAGATGACTTAAGGAGTAATAATTGAGGTGATATAATAAAATTATCATGTAAGAAATTTGTCAACTCAATATAGACAACTAAACATGGATGGGGAATAGTATACAATTAACCTTATTTTTGATTTTTGAACAAAAATTACAGTTTCTCTCTTGCTGCTTTTGATTGTGTGTTTATATAAAAAAGAGGACAGCTCACTGAATTAAAGTTTTTATTATGTGCAGAATTTAGGGAAGGATCAGACCATGAAGATATATATTATATGCAGCTTATGATCTCTTGATCACATTGTAACAACTTTACCGCATACTAATTGATTCACAAAATCAACCATGAAACAGACGACTAAGTTAGTGGATACAAATTACAAAACTATATTACGACTTTTCAAGAACATATATTGAGTTGAACGCTGACTTTAAAGGGTTAATATATCAATTTTTTGATGGGACAAATGACCCAGAGAGGATTAAAAATAGTAAATGGTGGTGAATGACGTTTTTTTTTCTTTTCTATTTAATATTTATGTAGTTGCAGCCAACGATGTGTCAAGAAAAATCGTAATTTTGAAACATCGAATTATACTGACTTTGGGAAACCAATGACTTTTTACTTTAAAAGTAAGTCTAGATATAATCGTGGCCCATGCTTTGAACATACGACTTATTTTTAAAAAAATAAAAACAACTGATTTAAATTTGATGAAAATGGAACTAGTACATGGACTTTGGAGCATGAACATATCCCATCCCTAGTGGCACCTAATTCATTATTCAAATGTCCCTTTTCATGTCTTTAATTAGACTGTCTCTATTTTTAAAAATAGTATGCAAGCTAATATTATTCTTGCGAATGTACTTTTAACTTCTCCATAATTTAGGCTTGAATCTACTATATGCCCAATCATAAATACGTAATTGTCACCTAACATTTGATTCCTTGCAAACTTTAAGACGATTGTTTAACATTATGTTCTAGAAAAGATGCATAAACACAATGAAAATTAAAAAGGAGACCCTCTTTTAATTACGACAATATGCAACCTTTTTGTCACAAAAAGAATGACTTCTTTAATATAGCCTTTTTTTGTCACAAAAAGAATGACTTCTTTAATATTGCTTAAAAGCTGATTCATTTTTCACTTAACTTCTTAATTTTTTTTAAACATAAGAAATTAATAACATATACAATTTTTTTCATGCAGTTATTTTCCTTCAATATATAATTTCTGAAATAAAAAATTAATATTCCTAGATAGCTTATATAACTAATTAACATAGGTATTTTGTTTACGCATAAACATCTAAGGAAAAAATGCGGATACCTTAGGACTAGGGGTGTGTAAAAATCGAATCGATCAATAAATCGAACCGATAAAAATACATCATGTAGGATTTTTGATTGCAACTAACATTTAATTACTTTTCATGTTAGTTACTACTATTTGTAATTTATGAGTATTTTCTTATCGATTAAACTGAAAATCAAATTATTAAAAATTAAAAATTAATAAATTAAATCAATAATATATAAAATCGAAAGGAACTAATCGGTGCACACCCTGAATATTACAGTAACTTCAATCGAGCATCATCATGAATATATAGTCTATAGATACCCATAATGTAGGGGATAGAATCGGCACTATATTTTTAGATTTAGTTTTATCAGTGCATTATATCAATCTTTAATATAAAAAAATTAACTAAATATTATTCTATTTATTAATAACTCTATTTTTAAGCTGTGATAGTTTTTTTCGTAATAAAGCTTCTTTTAAAAAATTAATTTTTATTGAAATGCTGAACGAAATCGTTGTAAAAGAACGACACGTGGCAACATCATCAGCAAGCATGCAGAGAGCTCCACTTGGACCATAATATATTACTAACAATTTCAGAATAAATTTAACTTCTAGCCCTCGTAATAAATTTAACTTCTAGCCCCTCCTCCCCCACCTTTTTGTTTTCATAAATTGCCACTGTTGGCCCTCACTGTTATCACCTTTCCTCTGTAGCTCCAAATATATAATACCACCATAGCCCATACTCCTTTTTTATTTTTCTCTCTCTTATTCTGCATTTTTGTTCTGATTCGGAATTTTTTTTTCTCCTTTTCTACCGTCAAATCTCTATTGAACTAAATAGCAAAAAAAAAAAAAAAAGCATATATATTCGGTTTCTGTCTCTCTCTATTCCATTACTTTTTCACCATTTCTATATTCTCTCTCTAGAGCTTTTTCTTTCTTCTGGGTTTTGATACTGACTGCAACATGAAGGTATATCTCATAAATTATTTATTCCCCTTTTGATTCCGTTCTCAGTGAACTTAATTCCTTTTTTGGTATTCCGCTTTTGGAATATTTCACTAGATGCTCAACTTTTTGCTTTGAAATTCTTACTTTTGGGTATTTTGGGTTTCATTGATTCCTTACATATTTTTTATTTCTTGATTTTGTCGGTGGTTTGTACTTTTGTTTTGATTTGTCTGCTCTGTGTTCTGTTGAGTTTAACACAGCTGATTGGTACTTGGATTTTTAATCTTCATTTTTGCCAGTATTGTTTGTTTGTTAGCACTGCTTTTATTTTGCAAAGATTTGATTTTTTTTCGTTTTTGTTTTTTTGCACTATGTTGTGTAGAAATTTATCTTGAATTTGGAGGTGCATGATGTAAGAGACAAACGCAAGGCCTTGAAGACGGTTTCTGCTCTTCCAGGTACTGGAAAACATGTTATTTTTCCGACATTTTCACCTATCAATATTTCAAGCTAAAATGGTAGAAAAAAAAGAAATTCTGAAGCTCCAATATTAATTTTTTTTCCCAAGTAATTTTTTTTTTTCACTTTAAAAGTTAATATTCATGATACTATAGTTTGAATTATCTACGGTTGCCTAGGGGCTACGTTGCTCGGATTCTCAAAAAATGTTGTTGCTCCCATGTTAGATTCCTTAAAAATGCACTACTTTTGAAATATCCGGCATGATAGACATTTTTAAAGAGTATGAGCGACATAACTTGAGTGCCTGTCCCTCAATGGCCAGTGGCAAAGACACTTCATATCAAGTAGTGTCACCTAACACCTCTTCGTCGAAAAATTTAACATATATATGTTGCTCGGACTCTCTGAAAATGTTGTGTTGCCTCACCATGTCAAATGCACTAGTTTTTGGAGGATCCAGCATGCACGGGGAATTTTTGAAGGGTTCGGGCAACATATTGTACAAGTAATTGTTTTGATAAGATTATGTTTTGTCTTTAGCAAAAAGGGGAGAATTTAACTTGGGAAGCCGATTGAGTTGGTGGTGACTCACTGTTAAAAGGATTAGGAGTATCCAATATTGAAGATGGTAGCTCTCCAACTTGGATTAGGTTCTAAGCCATTCACTATCATTAGTCTCCTAATTGGATTCTACTTTCTACTTTATTGGAAAGAAAAAGAGAGGTCAATTTTTTCCTCGTTTGTGATGTGGCGCCACGTCAAGTGGGGTCCACTCTGTATCTAAGCTGTTCTCCATTTCAACCTCCAATCTTCTTTATTTGGGAAGGAAGGAAGATGAGTGATGAATGAGTGGTTACTGTACAAGATTCTAGTCATGGTAACTGCCAAACTAGTTGATTTGTGTGGTTGGAGTTGAAAAAAAGAAAAAGAGAATACATATATACTTAATATATATATTTTAGAGTTTAAAGATTTTTTATTTTTAAGGTTGGTGAAGATTAGGAAAGCACTACCTTATAATATATTGTCCTAAGAGGAAAATTACGTTGTTTATTATATGGTTAAAGTTGAACTCTGCAGTGAAAATCTTGGCTTCGCCACTGCTCCCAAGAGATCGTGAGTAGTTGTTCTATCAACTTCAGTTGCTGTGTCATCTTCAGTGGTGGTCAATTTAATTTGTTGCAATGGCCTAATGCACTTTGGAGAAAAATGATTTGCTATAGAAGTAACCAAATCATGAAGAAAAGATGGTTGCATAGTAACAGTTGAATCTGGGGGAAAAGTTATTCCAAAAGTTTGTTTTCAATATAAGCAAAATTTGGTTAAAATTAGTTGAAGTCCTTAAAGTCCTTATTTTTTTTTTACATTCGTACAATTATATTGGTGACGGTTTGCTTGAGTTTGATTCAACTATTTGCTGTGATATCTAAAATATGCAAAATGAGACTAAGCTGTGGATGTTGTGATGAGGTGTTGCAGGAATTGATGAGATTTCAATGGATATAAAAGGTAAGAAATTGACCATCATTGGGACAGTTGATCCAGTGAGTGTAGTGAGCAAGCTACGGAAGTTTTGGCCAGCGCACATAATCTCAGTAGGACCAGCCAAAGAAGAGAAGAAAGAGGAACCAAAGAAAGAAGAGGGCAAGAAAGAGGAGGCTAAGAAGGAGGGCGAGGGCGAGGGCAAGAAAGAAGACGCTCCAAAGGAGGAAGGAAAGAAAGAGGGTAAAAAGGAAGAAGAAGGTAAGAAGGACGAAAAGAAAGACGAGCTTAAAAAGGAAGATGGGAAGAAGGCAGAACCACAGGCCCAACAAATTGTGCCAATGCCAATGCCGATGCCATTCCCACAACATCAACTTTATAATCAATCTGTGGTTGGCATGGTACCGCCCTATCGGCCATATTATCCTCCTCCTCCTCATATGCAAGCCATGCCCTATCGGCCATATTATCCTCCTCCCGCGCAAACATACTACCAGGTTCACCACAGCATGGAAGAGAATCCTAATTCATGTGTTATCTGTTAAATTGCTTCGGAGAATGGAATCATATATGTTATATATGCATAGCTCTTCGCTGTTCTTGTTTTGAGTTGGTCCCGGGTTATATTGTATTAGCATGTACTGAGACTAACATTCAAGAACAGAAGAGAAAATCCATTGTGAATACACAATGATGCCTTCATATTTGTCTCTTCAGAATCAAGAAATTGTGTATAGAGAATTAAATAAGTGTTTTGCAGCCTCTTTTTGCTTTTTTCTTATAGATAAACTCAACTAGATGTCATGGGGCAAAGTAGCTTGTTTATTATTAGTAGTACAAAGGCACAATTTGCTGGCAATTGCTTTATGCATGTAGCTTTCCATCTCTGTAATTCCCCATGTTCCTACTAAATATTATTTGTAAAAGTACAAGATTGTAAGACAAATTTCAAAGGTGCATACTCTGGCATTTCTCTACTCTTTTCAAAACAAAACAAAAATTGGTGCTAGTCATGCTTAAGTCCACGTGAAAATTAAGCCATTGGGTTGTTTTTATTGGATTTTATTCTACAAACATGTGATTTGTTATTATTTATAACTATAAATGAACCTCATTATGTTGTAACTTTATGCCATACTCTTGTTAAGTTGTCAAATGGGGACTCCCTTTTTCATTTGTTTAAGAGGAAATCGTACTAAACTTCTATGGTGTATACCATTTAATTATGTTGAAAACTCTGTGCTCGAGCTATTGAAAATAAAAAAATCTTTGACCGCAGGCTTCTATGAAAGTGGAGTGCTACTAAATTAGCCATCTAAAAATTTGGACCATAAATTAAATAGAGGTCCAGGTTCAAAGTGTGGTGATCACTTTTTTCCTTTCTCTACTTTAATCAAGTACCCCACCATTTGGACATATGACTTTAGAACAAAGTGAAGAAGAATTACCTATTGTTTGTGTGATGTAACATCACTTTTGGTGTTCCACGTTCAAATTTGATCCTAGCCCCAAGCACTATTTTCTGTAAAGCTTTGTTTAAAGTACGTACATTGGATTTCCCAATAACTTTTGTATGAACAAAATTAAGAATTGTTATGAAGAAAAAAGAATAAGGAAGACAAGTGTAGCAATTTTGTAAATCACAAGAAATTGAAAAAAAGGAAAGGCACGATCGCTCGATGTATGACTTGTTTATTGTACTGTGCCATTAAACATGTTGTCGTTCAATTAAATAATGTGCTGAAATGCTATTCACATTTTCACTATCAAAATCAATATTTTAATAAAATAAAAAGGAACCTGCTATGGTGGTCAAGTTGGTTGAGCAAGAGATTCTCTTAAGTTCAAACCTTTTATATGTTGCTTCCGACTTCGGTCTATGGGAGTTCAAACCTTGTCTACGTGATTTGCAACTAATACGATTCAAGTAAAATTCAGTTTGTGTGCATCCAAAAGCCAACGACCTTGAATTCCTTGTCATCAAAAAGAAAAAAAAGGAAAGAATATAGTAATATGATATGATAACCATCATGATTTTACTCTTCTTTATATGTTAAGGCCTGCGGACGTTAGAACTGCTTTCTCTTTATCTTTTGAGAGAGATAAATCGGCTTTTTTTACTTTTCAATGTTTCAATAATTGATTCTCTCACTTGTATGTATATTTATTTATTGCTTCACTTTGTAGTCGATTGTGGTTAGAAATACTATATTTAGACAAAATGACCTTCTAGATTCCTATACTATGTCAGTTTTGTAAGTTGGACGCTTCTACTTACATGTTTGTCATCTGAACCCTGAACCCATTAAAAAACAACTTTTTAAATCTTTTGTCGGTTTACTCAGCTGTGCGTGTTGCACAATCGCTGCCACGCCATTAATTTTGTGTAAAATAATTTCCACGTATGAAATGACGTCTGTAGAGTATAAATAGTAAAATTTGACCTAAAATTTAGGTCATGTTACGCCTTCTTCTTCGCCTCTCCTCTCTCTCTCATCCGAAACTGAAAGATTAGCACGATTTTAGGGTAATTTAGGCCGATAGTTATTGAAGCTTGTTGTGATCCTTGTAAGTATTTAACATTTTGGTGTAGTGTTAGTATGTGGTTGTTTATTCTGAAACTTGTAGTCGATTAAATGGTGGTCCGTTCTACTGATTTTAGGGTTTTTCAGATTACGATCGTTTTTCTGCATTTTTTTGTGTAATTTTATTCTTTTTCGCATGTAGTGTTGTTGTAGTTAGTATTTGTAGTGATGATATGGCTTCAATGGCATCTATCTGGTTTTGATTAGAATTTTGAGTTTTTGAGTTTTTCGTAAACTGAAAAATTGAGACCGAAAATTTGGGGCTTTTGATTTGTTTGTAGTCTAATGCTCGTATAAAAGTTATATATTGCAGTTTTTATGCCTTCGATGATTTTTTTTGTTATTTAGATAAAATTTTAGGGTTGTTTTGGTCAATTCAGAATTGGGTCCGAAAATTTTGGGGCTTTTGATTTTGTTGTTGTTTAATGCTCCTATTAAATGCGTGTATAGCCGTTTTGTGTCTTCAATGGTATGTTTTGTTATTTCAATTACACTTTAGGGTTTGTTGGGTAAAATCAGAATTGATGTTTTTATTCCTTAGTTTTTTGTTTAAAAATTAGGGTTTTGTGGATAATTGCCTAATGTATATGTTATGTTGTTATTGTGCAGGTTTTGTAAATAAATGTATATAATTGTAACAATTCAATTCACGTATGGGGGTGTCTTTTTGTCAGACCCTGATTTAAGATATGCAAATGGAATTCGTATTCCTGATAAAATTAGAGTAGATGTTGATGAGCTTCATGTTATGTTGTTTCATAACTTAGCAATAGATTTAGATGTGGAAAAAATTAAAACTTTTGGTGTAGAGTAAACAAAAAAGGCTATTATTACAAGTTAGAAAATGATGTTGATGTTTTAATCCTTATCAGTAGTTTAAAATATGAAGAATTTGTTGATGTATATGTGGTTCACCAAATTAGCGAACCTATACTTGTATATGATGTGGCAGCCACTCCACCATTATTACAACTTAGTAATGGTGATGTGATAGCCCCTGTTGAACCTGATAGGGCTGATGTGTTTTCATCTCATCCACTGGATATAAATGAAGATGAATATATAAATGAAAATCAGTCTCATAGGGCAGAAAAAGAAAAAGCTAAGGTTTCTTGTGAAGACTTAGGTGAAGGTCAATTTAATGATTTCTCCACATACCGTCTCCAAACATCTGATTTTGAATTAGATTTTGATTAGACTGATTCTGATGGTGATTCACTTTATGATGTTGATGAAAATATTAAAGAGTTGAGTGATTTTGATGAAGAATTGCTTAAAGTTAAAAAGACTAACATTGAAAAACAAGCAAAAAAAAAGGCTGATAGGGTGAGTGTAGCTGAGATACCATCTGGACCAGTAGATATAGATGATGGTTTTGAGGATATTTGTAAGAACAAGGGGGTTAGATATGAAGGTAAACTGGGTGAGGATGACCCTTATTTTGATAGTTCAGATCCAGGTAGTGACATTAGTGATGAAGAGGAAGGAGATCCTGTTGATGATGATGAAGTGGTAGATCCACTACCTAGAACTTCTTCTAGCAAGATATACTTTGATAAAACTGCAAAGAAGGTATGTTTTCAGTTGTATATGATTTTTTTGAATGCTATTGAGTTTAGAGAGGCACCGCAGAGTTACTCTATTCAAAAATGTGTGAACCTTAAGTTGAAACCTAATGAGAAGGAAAGGGTAAAGGCTAAGTGTAAGCATAAAGGTTGTCCTTGGGTTATTCTTGAAAGTATTGATAGCACAAGATTTTTTACTATGAAAACTTACTTCCTTGTACACAAGTGTTCTAAAAGGATAAGAAATAATATGTGCAACCCTTTGTGGATTAGTAAGCATTACAAAGATAGGATTATGAGTGATCCATCAATTAAATTGCATCAAATTCAAGCACTTTTAAGAAAGGACTATGGGTTGTATGTTAGTAAAACAACCTGTAGAAAGGCAAAAATCAGAATAATGAACATTTTGGTGATTTTGTTGAAGAGTTTTCTAGGTTATATAACTATGCTGAACAGTTGAGGACCACCAATCCTGGTACCACTGTATCTATTAGGACATCCAAGAATGCAGTTTCAGGAAAAGAGGTGTTTATGGGCATTTAAATTTGTCTTAGGGCCTTAAAAAGTGGATGGAAAAAGGGCTGCAAAAGAATAATTGGTTTAGATGATGCCTTTCTCAAGGGTGTATGTAAAGGTATCTTGTTGTCTTGCATTTCCAAAGATGGAAATAATCAAATGTACCCTGTAGAATGGGTTGTGGTTGATAAAGAAACCAAGGACACATGATCATGGTTTCTTAGGTGCATCAACCATGATTTGGAACTTGAAGAAAATGGGGGTGAAGACTTGACAGTCATATCTGATATGCAGAAGGTATGACTCTTCATCTGTTCATATTTTTCAGTTATTTATTACTGGCTAGTTTGCTGCAATGATGTCTTTAATGTTTAACTACTGTTTTACATGTTTTGATAGGGTCTTCATTTGACACTTACTAATCTACTGCCAAATGCTGAGCATAGATGGTGTGCTAGACATAATAGGCTAACTAGAAGCAGGTTTGGAGTGGTGAGGAAAGAACAAAAAAAAAATCTGACAGGTTGCAAGGGCCCCATTTGAAGTGTACTTGCAAAAGAAATTTAATGAAATGAGTGAGTTGGGTATTGAAATTGTGGAATATTTGCTCAAGTACAACAAAGAGGCATGGTGTAGGGCCTTTTTTAAGGAACATAGCAGGTGTGATGTGGTTGAAAACAACATGTGTGAGACTTTCAATAGTTGAATTTTAGATGCTAGGTTCAAGACAATTATCACTATGTTGGAGGAAATAAGATGGAAAGTTATGGAAATAATAAATCAAGTGAGAGATTTTTGTGAAAAATGGATCACTGATGTATCAACAATGGCTATGAAAGTTCTTGCAGAGAATGTTGAATATGTAACCAAGTGTGAGGTGAGTTTTAATGGTAATATGGGCTTTGAGATTGGTGATCCACCTTATATACATGTTGTTAATATGAAAAGGAAGCAATGTAGTTGTAGGTCTTGGCAACTAAATGAAATTCCTTGTGCACATGCAATTGCTGCAATGCATTACAAGAGATGGAATGTGGAGTCATATGTTGATCACTGGTATCAAAGGGAAACATACCTGAAGGCATATGAAAAGTATATTCAACCAATGACAAATATTAACATATGGCCAAGAAGCACAAGACCACCAATTGAGCCACCTGAGATTACTCCCATGCTAGGAAGGCCAGGTAAAAATAGAAAGAAAGCTAAGAATGAAGCTGTTAAGAAGAAGTTTGGAAAGGCTACAAGAAAGGGAAGAAAAATGGCGTGTTCTGTGTGCAAGTGTATTGGACACAACAAGAAAGGATGTCCAACTTTGGTATGCCAAAGTTTTTCTTATTGATGAATTTTACTCTTTTTGAATATGTTTTTGACCTTTTCATATTTTTTTGTAGAAAAAAGATTTCAGTAGCAGCTGTGGCAGTCAACCAAGTGTGTAAGCCAACACTAGTACTGTAGCTGCTGCTGCTGAGAGAGATGCAAATGTTTCAACAACTGAAGAGATGCCTGTAAATGCTAAATCAAGCAACAGAAGGCCTGCAGGAAGGCCTTCAAATGCTCAAAGTGCACCAACATGTTCAGGAAGGCCTGCAAATGCTCACAATGCACCAACAACTGCAAGAAGACATGCAAATGTTGCATCAGTTGGTGGTGTGAGGTCTGCACATGCCTCAATAGCTAATATAAGGCCTGCAACTGATGTGATGC
Source organism: Capsicum baccatum var. pendulum (assembly GCA_030864225.1). Taxonomy (NCBI): domain Eukaryota; kingdom Viridiplantae; phylum Streptophyta; class Magnoliopsida; order Solanales; family Solanaceae; genus Capsicum; species Capsicum baccatum. Next base: position 231,874,968 of record CM061557.1, read on the forward strand.
TCACTACCACTTCAGCAGTGGGTGCTACTGCTACACAATCTACAACTCAGCTGTCTACTAGTGGTGTTGGTGCCTAAAAGAGGAAGACTGGTACAGCTTTGAGAGCTGGTGCAAATCTGGCATATAAAAAAACAAGGCAAAAAAAGCAAGTTTTGGTATGCTATTTGGATCAAGTGGCAGTGTGGTAGAGAGGGTAAGTTTCGTATAATGTACTTTACATTTAACTGGTTTTAATTAGTGCATGAATAACTGATTTTTTTTTATTTTTACAGCCTGAAAATACTGATAGAGTATTACATAGTCCAACACTTATTAGTTCAGTTCCAACCAATATTGACTTGGGTTTCAAACCAAATGGACTAAGGTGAAAATGTGGAGCTGCAATAACTCAAAGACAGCTACAACAACAAAGTAGCAAAAGATCAAAGGCAAAGTCATCTCCAACCACTCAAGGCACATCAAGCACTCAAACCAGCAAGAAACAATCCACAACAAGCACTCAAGCAACACATTAGCGTAATTCTCTTTCTGTATTGATCCCAAGTGTTGTTAAGATAATTTTTTAAGACTTCTGGTTCATTGTTGTTAAGACAAGCATTTTGATGTTGTTAAGACAAGTATTTTGATGCCAATTATATATTGCAGATTTTTATGTTGGCAATGGTGTTTCTCATTAAATTTTAATTTCGTTTCATTGTACATATTAGCTACACAGATCAAGCCATCTTAAATTGATACAACAGATAGAAACCACATGACAACGATAATGATAATAGTGATAACAATACTAATGCTTGGTCTTTCATATCTTCCGTGCCTTCCATATCTTCCCATTCCTTGTTGTCTTCGTTGCCTTCGATGTCTACCTTTACATTGTTCATTTTCATCGACCCATCGAAAGAATCCACAACCAGTACCAACCTGACATTTTTAACAGCCCCAAAACATTCTTCCCGGATTGATTGGTGTTCTTGACATCTTAAGTTCCACGTAAAATCCACAATAACAAATTCGAACTGTCATGGTGTTGCAAAAAAATTACATAAAAAATTAACTTTCCAATATTACAAGCATAGCAAGAAAAAAAAAATTAATGAACAAGAACTTGGAGAGAGAAAAAATAGAGAAGAACGGATGAAAAAAATGTTCAAATTGCTCCAACAATGATGTTGGAACCAAATGAGGAAGAAGGAGCATTTATAATGGGTGTCGGAACTCTTTTTGACCGTTGGGGCCCTTTAATTTTTTGGCTGACGCGCGCCTGGACACTAAAACACATGCTCCTATGTGGTCCCAGCCACGTAGGATACCACATCAGAAATTGTGTTTAAAAAGTTGCTTTTTAATGAGTTCAGGGGTTCAGATGACAAACATATAAGTAGAAACGTCCAACTTACAAAACTTACATAGTACAAAGGTCCACAAGGTCATTTTGCCCTATATTTATGATCAAGAAGTTAGTTCTGAGTTTTGCTAGAATATTGAGGGTGACTTATTAATTTTTTATTTTCTTTTTGCTAATAATGGTGTTTCATTTGTGTCTTTGTAACATTCAAAAAGGAAAAAACCCCTCTGCTGCTGTTTGTATGTACCATGCTCTAATTAAGGGAATAAAAACGTTTTATTTTATTTTATTTACGTATTTTTACAAAGACAACTAAGAATTACTATAAGCATAATAATAATTCACTTCTAATTTAGGAACTTAACATCCTACTACTCATGGTGTGCCCATGCTGTGTTAAGAAAGTTGAATAATTGATGCAATATTGCGTCAGCAGAATGTTTTGGGCGGCATTTGTGGACAAACGCAATGGGGCTCACAAAATTAATGTCCTCCTTCCCGTTTATGTGACATCAATTGAATCAATTATCAAATTTTTAAGAATTTTTTTTAAAAAAATTATGATTTTAATAAACTTTAAATTAAATGATTGTAATTCATTTCATAAAGTGAAAAAGAGGATTTTAAAGTTATTATTTTAATTATAAAAATATGAAATTCTTAATAAAACAGATTAAAAAGAAAAATATGTTACTCTACGTATTATGATGGAGAGATTGTATTTGGTTCGATTATTGAAGAATATGTTAAGATTACGAAATTTCTACCTTTTCACGTATGATATTATGCTTGTCTATTACTACATCTTGTCCCTTTTGATGCCAAATCGACCCATGCACATCATATTTTTTTTTCAAGTGTATTATTCTATATGTCACATGGACTACTATACATGCCAAATCATCTGATACAGGGATGGGTAAGTATTTCTTTACAATTCATGCAGCTAGTCTTTTTGTTTGTTTTTTTAAAGAATTTATGTAAAGTTTTTGGTAATATCAGTACCCACTATTGGATGTGCCTATTAATATTATAGAGGGATTCATACATCACTTGCCTATCTTGTTTGGTCCATTATGCAAAAATAAAAGGACATACTTCTTTTATTTGTCCTTGTTATTTCCTTTTCCAGCCAAGTTGATTAACAAACACATGTAAGCAATTTTGTCATTTTATTTCCAGCTAAGTTTATTGATAAAAAAAAGTCTCCAAAAGAGATAATAAGGTTGAGTTGTCAAAATGTCACAATTTTAAACACAATATGCATGTTTAAATCAAAGTAACCATCTCAATATAAAAAATATTTCTCATTTTTATTGGCTTATTTACGATGGGTTTTCTTTGGTTTAATTGATTTTATTGTCTTTAATTTCGTATTTCGATAAAAAATTTAAATTCTGAATTTATCGAGTACACATTTGTCAGATAATAGTAAAAAGATATTTGTCTTTCTATTCGATAAACAAATGACGAAATAAGTAGTATTCTAAAAGATTACGTACTATATTATTGTCCTATTTCAATGTATTGTATTAGGAAAGAACTCAACTAATACCACAAAAGTTTTTGTACTTAAATGCATAATTCTTGCATCATTGAGGGGCATGAGTCATGTTAGTCATTTTGAACTTCACCTATTATTATTTTGGTCTGTACGTAATCAAGACAATCTACATGAACTAGTCATGCTTCCCATTATTTTATTAGAAGTTTCTTTTATAAGTATTATTTTGTCAGTTTCATATTTAATGACATTTTTAGCTTAGACACATCAGAAATATACATACTCCAAGAAAATAAGAATTATTTTTACTAAAATGTCCTTAATTAAGTAGTATGTACTTACAAGATTGAATTTTACTTTATTCTCGTGATTACTTATCTTACATCTAATTAATGATCAGTCTCATTAATTTGAGTATTGTATGTTCATTAACTTTTTGTTCAAGTACAAACTATTCTGGAGATTATATTTTTTCTATCTAAAAGGTTATTCGCTTCTGGACAATTATTGATTGCAAAAATCAATTAGCAAAATGGTAGTGTCTATCAAAACGTCATAGCAAGTGAAGAAAAATCAGAGATGAATTGAGAATATAAATTTTATGAATTCTCAATTTTGGGACAATGACCTGATGTGCTAATATATAACGGACTCCGTCATTTAATATTTATACATATTCATTGAATTTCCTAATATACAACATTTGGAACAAAATTGTTGAATTTAAGCCAAATCATAATTAACTTACTCCTAAGAATTTATTTGGATAGGATTAAAATCTGATCAAATCAACTTTTAATCTCTTTTTTTAGCTTTTTAAGGTATTTGGTAAAATTAAAAAGTGCTTAAAAAAAGTTAAAAATTAATTAAAAAAACAAAAAGTGAGAAGCTGGGTACCCAGTTTTTTGTTTTTTAGATTAAAATTCTTTAAGGTTTGACCAAAACATTTACCTTTTTATCTCTTATATTTTCAATCCCAACAATATCCGAAACTTGTAGCCCTTAAATATATAGTTTTTTTTTTCTTTACCGCTTCACTCTATCTCTTCCATTACATCGGAGGTTTGTCCAAAAATTTTATTTTAGAATTAAAAATTATAAATGATTCACCTTATTTATGGTGTTAACAATTCTAAGAACATTTAAGTCATTTTAACAGCAAAAAAGTGTTTAACATTGCTTATTTACCAAACACACCAAATTTTTTTTTTAAGTTTCAGCACTTTATCCAAACACTTATCTTTTTAGTTTATAAACATTTATTTTAAATTTTTAATCACTTAAGCTAAAAATTTATTTTTTTAATTCTATCCAAACGGGCTCTAAATCTGCCCCACCCCACCCCACCCCCCACCCCACGCAAGAAAAAAGGCTCTTCATGACATGGAATGGTAGCATAATGAGTCACTTGATGGGTATGCAAACCTAAAAACTGGACAGTTATAGTGTTAACGTCATTAGATAATAATATTCCTCGTGTTTAATGAATAAACAATATTCTACAGAACAAAGTTGATGCCATATCAAATGTGGTTGCATCATTGTTACATGGATTAATTTTATGATTTTATAATTCATCTTATTGAGTAATAATAATTAATAAGTTCAAAACAAATTAACCAATAAAATATGTTTCCTGATATAATTATTATTGCGACTCTTTTAAGTTTTAAAGTAATAGCTAGATCTCTTGGCCTTTCAAATTCAACTGTACGTATGTACGTGCTAAAAAAAGTTTAATTGAATATTATATTATATTATATTATATTATATTATATTATATTATATTATATTATATTATATTTCTGCACATTACCAAAAGATTGGAACTCCATAAAAAACACTCAAGGGAAAAAGTTTGTGCACTGTGAATTTCAGCACTATTAGATGGTAAAGAGTAATCATTCTCATTTCACGTGACACCGTTTGATTTGATAAAAAGTTTAATAAAAAAAAAAATAATTTTTGAAATTATAGCCTAAGAATAATTTTTAGATATTTATGTGGTTGTAAATCATTTTATTATGATTAAAAAGAAAATTTTAAAGTTAAATACTAATTTTTAATTATACTAAAATGACATTCTCTTTTAGAACCAACTAAAAAGAAAAATGTACCACGTAACATGGAGGTTCCTTTATGTATATATATCAAACCAACGCATGTTCCTAAACTCACTACATCTTTTATTTGCTAACTTTTTGAATAACTTTTTTTTTTTTTTTTTTATGTATACTATATAATTTAAGTCAAAGTTATTGAGTTCGATCGTATACACTTGCACTACAATTCCACCATCGTCGCATATTGCACTAAAGGGTTCTTTAGGTTGCCAATTTGTAATCAACCGCTCATTTTAGATACAGTTTGTTGCGATAATGTGCTATACCATGTGCTGGAATTTTCTTATATTAAATTTTTTTTTTCATATACGTTCTCGTTGCACATAATATCTTTAGCCAATTGACAAATCGTTAGATTATTTAGTAGTGTATCCTACCTTAATTAGGGGTGTATCACTTTATTATTTTGTATCTTATTTAGACTCCTACCTTCATTAATTACTTGCATAAATAGAGCATTGTACTTATGTTTTAATTCAATTGAATATACTCAATACAATCAATTCAATTATTCAACTCATTCGAGTATCAAATTATTCAATTTAGAATATTTAAGTTATATTCAATTCAAAACATTCAATTATATTTTTATATTTTCCACAATCACCTTTCAAACTTCGTTTTAATTTCCTACGTGATATCAGAGATAATTCAGGATAAATATTCACATTATTATGCATTTACTAGACAGTACTGCTCCCATCTGGATCATTCTATAGCCCAATTCGGGTTGTTTATGTCGAAAATAATAGTTATTTATTCGGCCCAAGTAGGAAGAACCTATCATGGCCCAAAATAAAAGAAGAAAAGATCCGACCCAGAAAATACTCATATTATATAATTTACGCATGTTTTGAAAAAAAAAAAAATCAAAATTACCGAGTAGTTATATGCTTTGGATACCATTGTGATATATTATTTACATGTTATATACCTTATGATTCACCTTTTACAACTGTTACAATTATGTTAGCTGTATATCCTGACAATATACAAATTCACAAAACTAAAGGCAACTATTGAAACTAGGTGCCTTTAGTTTGTACTCATTTATTGTTATCAATGGTAATATTCATAGTTGTTATCAAAAAAAAAAAAAAAAATTCTTACTAGCTACCAAATCATGACCCCTTTCTTTATATCAAACCAATGCATGTGGATGCTAAACTCTAGTTTCTTGAATTTGATTATTGAATTTGAATGACTTTTTTTTTTTATGTATACTATATAATTTGAATCAAAATCATTGAATTCTATCACATATATATGTCAGCATTACGATTTCACCATCGTAAACACATTGTACTAAGGTGTTCTTTAGGTTGTGATCAATTGTTCATATTAGATACAAAGTTCTGTTGCGATAATGTGCTATTCTATGTGTTGAAAATTTCTTATATTAATTTTAATTTTTCTCATATGCTTCTCTTTGCACATAATATCTTTAGCCAATCAATAGATTATTCAAGTCCTATAGCGAATATGTGTAGGCACAAGAATAATACTATAGAAGAATTTTTGTAATCTTTTCGGTCCATATCTAATTTTTATCGAAATATTACTTAAGTTAGTTAAGATCAATTTAATTGTGTCACTAGTCGGACTCTATAAAAAAAAAATTGGATGTAGCTCAAATATTTAGATGATAAACAAAATTTTCGCAAGTTTAATTCTATTAAATTTACTCAACATTTTGTGAAATGTTGCTCGTTTCTTGACAAAATGGGGATAATCTTTGAAATAAGATTATTAAGGGTAATACAAGGTGATTGTCAGATAGCCTATTGTTTAAGATCAATTTTGTCTCATTGATAACATGTTCTTTCTCGGTTGAAGTTTATTAGTTATCTATTTATTTTACTTTTAGCATATTATAATTAAAATTTTAGATTTTATCGCTTGAATAAATAATTAGCATTAGTTAATTAGTTATCTATTTATTTTATTTCTAGCATACCATAATTAAAAAATTTTATTGTATTCGCTAGAATAAATAATTAGCATTAGTTAATTTAACTTAAGGTTAACATGAGTCAGGTAGATTCACCATTCAATTGCTAAAACTACATCAATTGCTTTTACAATTATATGTATTTTTCGTGCATTAAAGAGCAAAACACTTGCATTTGTTGTGCATGAGAGAGCAAAAATACTTGCATATTTAAATGGATGACAAGCCTACATATTACTTATGTTTTTCTCTTGCTATGGAAATAGATGTTAATAAAGGGGATCCATTATTTGTTAATTAGGAACAAAAAGCAAGTCTTACACATGCCTAGTTGAACGTAGAAATGAAGGTACTATTGCCACATTTCGATATAGCCATGAATTTAATGTTACCAACATTTAACTATTCAATTAAAGTCTTGGTAAAATTAGTTTTCTAAAGTCAAATTCTAATCTTTTTCACCTCCTGATATCTATTGACGATCAGATGACTCCACACAGCTGTGCCTTATTCTCGTAGGTCATTTTTTTCTATGCCATCAATCTGAGCAACCATGCAATCTGTGTATGGTCGAGGCATCTTCCATCTGCCTATGTTGGTGAGCGATCTCATTTCTTTGGAATTCATCTTGAAGTCTGTGGAGTTGGATTTGATGCTCTGATTCCATATCAATAATCCGATTCTATATCAATAAATATTCGGTCCTGGATCAATGCTCCAGCAAGACTCTTCTTCAATCATTCATGTCAATAACTTCGAGTTCGTACTCGATATGGAAAGAGAATTGTTGTGTTTTTCTTCTCTTCCACTCATCTATCATTTATTGTTTGAAGGGAGTTTCAAATTCATCGTACTAATAAGAGGTCTTAAATATACATACATTAATAAACAGTATTATAATAATAATAATAATTTTAGAGTTGTTTTTTTTTATTAATTCTCATGTACTAATTGTTTTGGCTGATTTCATATAGTAATTTTAATATTTGTACAAGAATTATTTTAGCTAATAAGATGTTAGTAATTTGTTTGCAATACATTACCTTGGATGTTGTTATAAAAACTCATTTATAAATATGAAGATCTACTAAATTGATTAATATGTTCTTGTGGTGTTAAAACAAGATATACAAGAATCAAGAGATCCAAAGAACTACGTCATCTCATGTGATGCATATAGGCGATGAATATTCCCGGGGAGGAAATTATAATATGCAACAAGGGTATATACATGACGAAAAACTAACAAGTATGATGATGGCTCATCTTAAAGGTAGAGAGATATTACTATGATTAGTTTATTTCTCTTCTATTTTTTAATTACTCGTCTATCTGTTTTTTAGTTATTCACTAAAGCAATTATAATAATACTAAAAATTACATATATACACAAGGTAACTTTACCTTATTACATAAAATTTCATATTGAAAAAGAAATTATAAAAATCCCAAAGTAATTACTTAAATCTCTTAAATTCACTCTTTCTCTCTCATTCCTCTGATCATACATATCAAAATACCATTTTATTCCTATTTTAGTGCACTAATTTTTGCTCCATATATGTGCTCCTTTATTTACACCTACAATCAAGTTAATGTAATATTAATACTCTCTCACCTCTCTTCTATTTGTGTTACTTTTATAATTAGAATTGAAGATGTACACTTTCAATTCACGTAATAAAGGAAATTGAATCATTCTTTTTTCTTATTACCATGTAGCCAATGTAATGTTGCAATAACACTAATTTTTCCTTAAAATTATTATAATCTTGTAGATAATTAATGTATAAGGTGAATATTTTATATGTATAGTGTGATATTATACATTTTGGAAGATTATATTTTAATGTATAAGTTATAATATATGAGACATTATACATTAATTATTTTTGAAACTAATGTATAATATAATTCTTTTGCTATATATTTCATTATGTTATACATTAAGAAGTTCTTATTACATTTAAGAGGCATTTTATGTATTATTTGGTATTATATAATTAGAAAGTATTAATATTATGTAAGGTTGCATTATACCTTCTAATAAGGATACAGAAGTATACATGTTTAATGTTAATACTTAAATGTATAGTATGACATTATACATTATTGCAGATTATTTTTTAAATGTATAATGTGCCCACATACATGTGCAATTGTTGCAGAACGTTATCTTTTAAATTTCAACTTATCCGTTATTTGTATTGATTCAATAAATACATCATATATTGAATAATAAAACTGAATATATTAACTGGATTTGGATATATATTATTCTCATTTAATTATTTTGTTAACTGATGTTTATTTTTTTCATGAATTTTAAATTATTTATAATAAATTTATATGATTCCGTGAATGAAAGATAATTTCTTTCATCAAAACATACTTTGAATATCAATTTTCTAGGAGCTTAATGGATCATATCAGTGTGAACACAAATAATCCATACGTATTAATATTACTCCAACTAAAGTAAAGGAAAGAGAATGAAAAACAAATATCCCCACTAGTTTTTATATTATTTTATGCTGTTGTTACATAATTTTTAAAATAATTTTAATTAAAATTATATTTTATTATTGTTTATATAATTTATTACTACTAAAAAGAGTATAAGAAGGAAATAATAAGACTTTTTTATCTGTTAAAATGAATAAATAACATAAAATATCGTAAATGAGAACAATTAATAGTGATGTTTAAGATTTTTTTTTGAATTTGAATTCAATTACTATATTTAATCATACACCACATAATGATAGGTAATTAATTGTGTTAATTAAGATAGAGAAAGATAGTATCTGAATTTCTCTTTTCATAAATATAGGCAAATCTATTTTATCATACATTACATCAATGTTTAAGGACCTACCTAATATATAAGCATATTTTACAAATTAGGGAGAGAGAAAGCCTATGTAAATACTTTTACTATATAAGGGATTTATGTGGTTTATACATAATATGAGCGTCATCCGGGCCAAGTGTTCACATTTATTATGACATTTTGTTTATCCGGCCCAACTTGGAAGAACCTGTCATGGCCCAAAATAAATACAGACCCAAGAAACTAATTAAACCAAACTGAAGCACTAATTTTTACATATCAAAACACAAAGCGCTAAGAAAAAAGAGGGAAATTTAAAAAATTCTTGTTCACTAATCACCACATTTTTAAAAGCATTATAATTTATACCTATTCTGAAGAAATGTTTCGAAATTACCTAGTAGATATGTACGTTGAATACCATTATGATAATATAATTCACATGTCATTTACCTTAGTAGTATACAAAACTGTGCAAGTTAATTTTTCGATGGACGAATTTCGTAATACGCAAATGTAAATAATTTTGGCGCCTAAATTTTATTTATTTCGTTGCACATGCTTACCAAGACAAATACTGTATTTTTTTCGTACTCAAGAGCTGGTCCTTCCTCTCTATTTCTCTTATTCTTTTTTCTTCTTTCAAATTCAACTTTTTATTTTTAATTTATTTTCCAATTGAGGATATAATTAATAGTACCACCATTATAGTTTTCCATCAAAATAAATTTTGCATGGGCTTAAATATTAATGGATACATGGCAAATTTTTACAGACCAAATCTACAAAGTTTTACAAGAAATTAGATAACATTGGGATAAAAGAAAACATTTTCATATTAAAAACAGAAAAGTCAATTTCAAAGTTCAAATGCTTGTAAAACAAAAAATACTTAGCAAGGAAATCATTTTACCTGTATATGAGTTTTACTTTATTATTTTTTCCTTCTTTTTTATTGCTATGGTGGATGGATTTTAATTCAATTCAGTCCAAGTTGCTTATGTATAAACTGAGAAAATCATTGCTACACGTGAGAAAGAAAATAAGTTGAACTTGTTATTTTTTTATTTATTATATTTTGTTAGGAAAAATATATCTAGCCTAATATAGACGAGAGAGTTGAATGTCAAATTGAATTGAAAGAAATAAGTAAAAACTGAAAAAAAAAAAAAAAAGTAAAAATTGTTCCTTTCACCCCTCACCTCTGTTTTCCTTAAGTGGAAATTTGCATTTTGCAAAATACCGCAGTGCACCCAAAATTCGTTTAGCTTTTTAAACGTGTCAACATTTTGTATCGAACAACGTTCCTATAATTTGTTATCTTTGAATGTATTTGGGTACAAGAATCTATATTTAGGCATAATAACTTTAATACTAGTTCAGGTTCAAAATAAGAACACTATGAAGTACAAAACACCCTCAACACAAGATCAAAGTGATCTTTCTAAAAAGTGTGTTTTATTTTTTTCAAAAATTAAGATGAAACAAGAAATATAAAGCCAAGTCCCCCGACTTCACGGATTGTCCTTAAGGAATAATTCCCCTCACTGTACCCGAGGTTTTGAAATCTTCCTCCCAGGATAAAATGACTTTCAATCCAACTATAGTGGTACCTCAAATAATTGGATTCATCAAACTCACTCAACGATTTGATTGATCACAAAAAATGTTTTAAAGACAAGAAGAGTTTATTTCAGAAAATTTTTCATTCATCTCTAAACCTGTGGATGAAAGCAGGTTTATATAGCCATCAGATGCCTCTTTTGAAAGGTGGCAATGATTCACTTAAAAAGTGTATCATTTGGAAAAGTCATGTCTGTTCATTCGAAACATTGTGTCTTTTTCTGAACAGACACAACTATTTGAACAGTCACACCTTTTCCAAAACAATATGTCGTTTGCTCAAAGGTTGTGTCCCTTCATTTTCCATTAACACTAATTAAACCCAACAATCCCCCACATGAATGGGGAATGACTATTCTTTGTAAGACTTTACGGACAAGTATGTGATCATCAAGCAAAGACGGATTGTATTTGGATAAGTGGGTTTCCCTTTGAACTTTTCATAGTGAACATGGATCGGATGCACTCGGTTAATCGGTAGATTTGATATCTTTGAACCGTCGAACTTTAATGTACACCTAGACAATACATGTCACACAATTAGTCTTTTACCATTTATGTGTCATGCCTCAAATCCTATTGGGGCGGACTGACACCCGTAACCGAGGAGGTCCGGGAGAACTATCTCATAACCTTATATACTTTCCATGCATACCTCTATGACAACCCGAAATTCGGACAGCATCATGTCACATATAAAAGGAAATAATCACTTGTCTAAGCTCGAGCACACATATATATGTATATACAATACTTGGCCGTTGGAGCCATCACGTCTATTAACAAAATACCACCTTGACTGTACATTAGGTCTACAAAGCCTCTAGACAATACACAGAGTTTAACTAAGGTCGGGACACACCCCGCCATATAAGTAACTTCTATAAAATACCAAAAGTGACTGGATATGACACGGAAAGCCCCGAAGCAAATTAGAGCTCACCAAAAGCAGCTGGGTATCCTGGCTCTTATTTGTGCGGTGTATGAGCTGAGGTACCTGTGCCTGCAGCATGAAATGCAGGTCCCCCATGGGGGACGTCAGTACAAAATATGTACTGAGTATGTAAAGCTGTAGATAATCACATATGATATAGGAGCTCAATAGAAATCAGAAACAAGTGAATAAATCATAATAGGAGTGGACCATACTTACTAGAACTTGTGACAACCTGTACATTGTATTTATTCAATCACTTTACCTTCGTTCTTATCATCTTTGTAATCATTACTGTACTGTACTGTGACCATTAGGCTGCCTCCAGTACATATCAACTGGGATCGACCCATGCTAGGCTTATGCCCCTGGGATACCACCCATAAACACATAACTAAGGATCGATCCATGATAGGCTTATGCCCCTGGGATACCACCTGATAAGAGAGAACTTCCATCACTTAGTTCAATTAATCTTTGAGATTGTTATTTCGGTCGCCACCACATTTTTGATACTTTGAAACAATGATACATCAATAAGAGACATATAAATAGACCATCAAGGCAATAACAATTAAGTAAGAACTCATTGGCACATCAATAAAGTATTTTGGAGTCATCAATACATAACAATGAAGTAGGAACTTATTGGTATATCAATGAAACGTTTTGGAGTCATTAATAGCACATGGATTTTGTTTGAGTAACCGGATACCTTATGATATTCATTAGTGCAATAAATATGTAAGATTTGAAAAACAAGTATTGGAATGTGTTGACATCTTGTAGGGTGGAAACAAGTTCATTGGTAACGTAGGACATCATACAAAACCATTATGGATCACATGTTATTGAATAACTTTGGAAACTTTCTTAATAGAACAATTGTTCACTTTCATGCCAAAGATATGGTATAGAGTATGCTTTACATACCTGACTGTCAACCTTCAATACTAGTCCCAAATGGACTTCTCGTCTTTTCGAATTACTTATCTACAATGAACATATATAACAATCTAGTATTAGCGACCAAATGTCACAATTCAATTATTGGAATTCACCAAACTAGTGGTTAAGTAGTAAGCCTTAATTACACCATAAAGGGTGTCACTTTAACCCTCTTATACTCCAATTACATTCACATGCCATGCATATTCATACAACATCCTCCAATATCAAGTTTGGATTCATTTATTCTTCCAACCAATCCCTTAAACCAAATTGAGTCATAGACATAAATAATCATCAATTCAATAGTATATCACCATATCCACCTTCCATAACTCAATTACCATATCCACTTTCCACAATCTAATTAACATATCCTTCTTCCACAATTCAATACAACCAAACCATGCAAAATAGTCCATCACCCTATTTCCATCACCTTTCAATAACAACCAATACATATAATCCTCTATCACACATATACATATGGAAGAGAACAAATACAAACAATATTCATACCTTAGAATTCACCTCTTGATTATGCAATCCTGTTTGCATAAATAATAGGTGCCTTTCGAAGCTCTCGAGATGACAAACGCAGTTATCGGATTACTTTGGAATTTCTACGGTTGAATCAAAAGTAATTTTGAGGTCAAATTTGGCTAGGGTTTGTTCTTTCTCAATGATTGATGATCAAAATGAGTTTTTGAACTCATATACATGTATATATACACATATTTCCGTCCATAATATCATAGGGAATGACCAAAGTGCCTTTAAAATTTAAATAATGTCAAATCTGTCCTTTGGTGGACTGTTTTGATAAGTTAAAGTAGATCGACCATAACTCTTTGCTCCGATATCGGATTTGGGTGAAATTGGTATCATTGGAAAGATAATTCAAAGGTATTTCATTTCATATAAAGTAGGCCACCCAGTTCGTCCTGTACAAGGAGTTATGATCGTTTGAAGTTGACCCTAAAAATCTGTTTTGAGAGGCTGAAGTAAAACGAGTATAACTCCTACTCAGACGTTGGATTTAGATGAAACCAATTGCATTGGAAAGAAGACTCAAAGATCTTTCTTTTGATAGGTCGTAGCTCTCTCAGTTCATTATATTAAGGTAGTTATGATCGTTCAAAGTTTACCCAAAAAATTGGCTGGCCTCAGTAGTTTGTGTGCAGGAAATTTTCCTGCACATTTACTATTCCCAATATCCCGGCCACCGTTTTATAGTTTCGAAAGTGCTCAATTATATTCGAAACCTATCCGTTTTTGGAAATCTTTATATCGTTGGAAAGCTAATTCAATAACCTTCGTATGGAACCATCGATGGGCAAGTTCCGGTATAAATAAAATAAAATAAAAATTAATTTCATATAAATAAGACCAATACACGTACTTGAATACGGAGTGTTACATTATGGTTCTCACGGTTTTGTTCTTTTCAGCCATGAATACGTTCCGATTTCATGAGAGCTTAGAGAATAGGCCTTTACTAACATTCTCCTTGAAACGGCTTCCACTTCGCCCTCACATAGGTGATTTCTATACGTTCAATACTATAGATTAAGCTATTTGGTCATTAAAAGACTTTCCACCTTAAGTCTTATCATTATTTACTAAACATTGTCTACATCATGAGAATGAGTTGGGTAATTGATAATGTTGCACCTGTCAGACACAACTTTGTTTGATCTCCTTGAACCTAGCTCTTGGGATCTCCAGTCTGCTAGGTAGAGTTACCGCCATGATGACTTGTCCTAGGCCTTAATCCCATTCCCTTAGATGTACTTTCCACTCCTTCTCTAGATAGGTCTTTTGTAAGTGGATCCGACATATTATTCTTTGACTTTACATAGTCAACAGTGATAATTCCACTAGAGAGAAGTTTCCTAACGGTATTATGTCTCCGTCGTATGTAACGAGATTTACTGTTGTACATCATGCTCCCTGTCCTACCTATTTCCGCTTGGCTATCACAGTGTATACATACTGGTGCCACTGGTTTGGGCCAATAAGGAATATCTTTCAAGAAATTTCGGAGTCATTCTACTTCTTCATCGGCTTTATCCAACACGATAAATTCTGATTCTATTGTATAACGAGCAATACAAGTCTGTTTGGATTATTTTCAAGAGACTACTCCTCCACCAATAGTAAATACATATCCACTTGTGGATTTTACTTCGTTCGATCCGGTGATCCAATTTGCATCACTATATCTTTCAAGTACTGCAGGATATTTATTATAATGTAAGGCATAGTCTTGAGTGTATTTAAGATATCCCAAAACATTTTGCATTGTCATCCAATGAGTTTTTTTGGGATTATTTGTATACCGACTCAATTTACTAATAGCGCATGCTATATCTGGTCGTGTACATTTCATTATATACATTAAACATCCCAATACTCTTGCGTACTCCAATTGTGAGTCGCTTTTACATTCATTCTTTCAAAGTGCAAAGCTCACATCCAAAGGAGTCTTGGCAATACCGAATTCCATATACTTGAATTTGTCAAGTACCTTTTTGATATAATGAGACTGTGACAATGCCAACCCTTGTAGAGTTCTATGGATTCTTATATCTAAGATCACATCTGCAACTCCAAAGTATTTCATATCGAACTTGCTTTTGAGCATTTATTTCGTTGCATTTATGTCTGAAATGTCTCTACTGATGATCAACATATCATCCACATATAAACAAACAATGACTTGGTGATTCGGATTGTCTTTAATGTAAACACATTTATCACATTCATTTATCTTGAACCCGTTTGCCAACATGGTTTGGTCAAACATCGCATGCCATTATTTAGGTGCTTGCTTTAGTCCATACAACGACTTAATAAGTTTACACACCTTATTCTCTTTCCCTGGAACCACAAAACCCTCTGGTTGTTCCATGTAAATTTCTTCCTCCAATTCTCCATGTAGGAATGCGGTTTTCACTTCCATTTGATGGATTTCAAAACCATATATCGCCGCCAAGGCAATTAACATTCAAATCGATGTTATCCTTGTTACTGGCGAGTATGTATCAAAGTAATCAAGACCTTATATTTGTTTTCAGCCTTTTACTACAAGTCTTCCATTATATTTGTCAATAGTACCATCCGTTTTTATTTTCCTTTTGAAGATCCATTTAGAACCTAAAGGTTTATTTTCTGGAGGAAGATCAACCAATTTCCACGTATGGTTGCTCAAGATTGAATCAATCTCACTATTGACTGCCTCCTTCCAAAAGGATGAGTCTGACGATGACATCGCTTCTTTAAACGTTTGAGGCTCATTTTTTAAGAGAAATGTTACAAAATCTGATCCAAACGTAGTAGAAGTTCTTTGACGTGTACTACGTCTTGGATTCTCTTCATTATGTATATTCTCACTTGGTTCATCTTGAGGTCGTTTAGATCCTCCACTAGACTGTTTATGTCTAGTTTTATACAGGTAAATATTTTTGAAGAATTCAGTATTATCTGATTCAATTACCGTATTTTTATTTATATTTGGATGTTCAGATTTATAAACCAAAAATCGACATGCTTTACTGCTTTTAGCATATCTTATAAACACACAGTCCACAGTCTTAGGTCCTATCTTAACCCTCTTAGGCATAGGAACTTGGATCTTTGCTAGACACCCCCACACTTTGAAATATTTCAAGTTGGGTTTCCTTCCTTTCCAATTTTCATAAGGAATTGATTGTTTCTTACTATGGGAAACTCTATTGAGTATATGATTGGCTGTAAGGATAGCCTCCCCCACAAGTTTTGCGGTAAACCAGAACTTATAAGCAAGACATTCATCATTTTCTTCAAAGTTCAGTTTTTTCTTTTTGCAATTCCATTAGATTGAAGTGAATACGGGGCCATAGTTTGATGAACAATTCCATTCTCTACACATATTTAGGCGAAAGGAGATTCATATTCTCCGCCCCTATCACTTCTTATCATTTTTATCTTTTTCTCTAACTGATTTTTCGCTTCAGTTTTGTATTGTCTAAATACATCTATTGCTTCATCCTTACTATTTAGCAAGTAGACATAACAATATCTAGTGCAATCGTCAATAAAAGTTATGAAATACTTTTTCCCACCATGTGATGGTGTTGACTTTATATCACAAATGTCGCTGTGTAGTAAGTCTAAAGGGTCGAAATTTCTTTCAACGGACTTATAAGGATGCTTTGCATACCTTGATTCAACACACATTTGACATTTTAATTTATTGCACTCAAAGTTTGGTAAAACTTCTAAGTTAATCAGTTTTCATAACGTTTAGTAATTAACATGACCTAAACGTTCATGCCATAAATTATAAGACTCAAGCAAGTAAGAAGAATTTGAACTTTTATTTATTTCAACATTCATTACATTCATCTTATAAAGGCCCTAGGTGAGATAACCTTTTCCTACATATATTTCTCCTTTGTTAATTACAATTTTTCTAGAAACGGTTACTCATTTGAATCCGTTCTTGTCTAGAAGTAAAATAGAAATCAAGTTCCTACGTAATTCTGGAACGTACAAGACATTGTTGAGTGTCAAGACCCTTCCTGAGGTCATTTTCAAGCCCATTTTTCCTGTTCCTTCTACCTTAGCCGTAACAGAGTTATCCATGTAGATCATTTCTTCAACTTGAGCTAGAGCGAATGGAGAAAGCAACTCTTTATTGGCACAAACATGGCGGGTGGCACCAGAATCCATCCACCACTCGCGAGGATTCCCCACTAAGTTACATTCTGAAAACATAGCACACAGATCATCACATTTTTTGTTGGACTCAATCATATTTGCATGATTTTTTCTCTTGCCTTTCTTAGGGTCATGACAATCTGTGGACTTATGGCCAATCTTTCCACAGTTGAAGCACTTTTCCTTGAATTTCTTCTTGGGTTGATTACTTCCTTGTTCAACTTTCTTCCTTCTTTTAGAATTGTTTTGGTCATCTTCTACAATATGTGCTCCATTAATTGTAGAATTTCCTTTTGACCTTCTCTCGGCAGCCTTATTATCCTCTTCAATACGTAGTCGGACAATAAGATATTTGACAGTCATCTCTTTGCGTTTGTGCTTCAAGTAGTTTTTGAAGTCTTTCCACATAGGTGGTAGCTTTTCAATGATCGTTGCTACTTGAAATACATCATTCACAATCAAACCTACAAAACAGTTTATGTGAGTACTAAGAACATTTTTAATTTGTTCAACTAAGGTATTTTTCAAAGATATACCTTCCGCTAGGAGATCGTGGATGATTACTTGCAATTCCTGCACTTGAGAGACAATCGATTTGCTATCTATCATTTTAAAGTCGAGGAACCTTGCAACAAAGAATTTCTTAATTCCCGCATCCTCTGTTTTGTATTTTCGTTCTAGTGCCCCCCATAATTCCTTTGACGTCTTAGTTCCACTGTAAACATTGTAGAGGTCGTCTTGGAGATCACTCAATATGTAATTCCTGCAAAGGAAGTCCGAGTGTTTTCAATCCTCTACATTATGAAACGTTCTTTGTCCGAGGTTCCCTCAGGCACCTCAAAAGCATCCACACTAGTGAACCTTTGAAGACATAGTGTTGTGAGGTAGAAGAACATCTTCTGCTGTCATTTCTTAAAGTCAATGCCCGTAAATTTTTCGGGCTTCTCCACAGGTTCCATTGGTTGCGAAGCATTTGCTCGACTTGTTGAGGCAATACTAGTTGCCCCCACAGTCGTAGCCGCATCTTGCATTTGACTTTCGTTAGTCATTTTTTCTTTCACCACAAGACAATAAAATTTAGTATTTTCAGAATACCACTATAAAGTTAAGCAACTTTAAACTCTTCTTCTTGTTTCTAGTTAACGATGAAGTTTTTATGACTTTCAATCGTCAACCGAGTGATCTTTAACTTGTGATGAAGATTTTATGTCTTCGAATCACTAGTTACGTTCAAACGGAGTAGAAAACTTAAAACTTTAATCTCAAAAAAAAATTATTCCTTAAGATTGTTATCTTTCAATGTATTCAGGTACAAGAATCTGTATTTAAGCACAACAACTTCAACACTAGTTCAAGTTCAAAACAAGAACACTATGAGGTACAAAAACACCCTCAACACAAGATCAAAGTGATCTTTCTAAGAAGTGTGTTTTGTTTTTTTCAGAAATTAAGATGAAACAGAAATATAAAGCCAAGTCCCCCAACTTCACGGAGTGTCCTTAAGGAATAATTCCCCCCACTGTACCCGAGGTTTTGAAATCTTCCTCCCAGGATAAAATGGTTTTCAATCCAACTATAGTGGTGCCTAAAATAATTGGATTCATTGAACTCACTCAACGATTTGATTGACCACAAAGAATGTTTTGAAGACAAGAAGAGTTTATTTCAGAGAATTTTTCATTCATCTCTAAACCTGTGGATGAAAGCAGGTTTATATAGCCATTAGATGCCTCTTCTGAAAGGTGGCAATGGTTCACTTAAAAAGTGTATCCTTTGGAAGAGTCATGTCTGTTCATTTGAAACATTGTGTCTTTTTCTGAGCAGACACAACTATCTGAACAATCACACCTTTTTCAAAACAATATGTCTGTTGCTCAAAGGTTGTGTCCCTCCATTTCCCATTCACACCAATTAAACCCAACATAATTATCAATCACTACATAGCAGTTCTCGTGTATGCCTGTGTATCAATCTCGATTTCCCAATTCATAAGTATGCGAATTTGGGGATATTTTCTTAAACCCTAATAGGGTTTTGTCCCTTTTAATTGAAACTCTATTAGGGTTTAAGAAAATATCCCCGAATTCGCATACTTACCATAAGCTTCATGGACTATGAATTGGGAAACCGAGATCGATACACAGGCATATACGAGAATTGCTATGTAGTGATTGATAATTATAGGGAACGCTGTTCGATACAACGTGTTGACACGTTTGAAGGCTAAACAAATTTTTAGAGCCGTTAAGATCTCTTCGTCCGTGGTTGAATGAAAGAGGCAAACCTGAGATGTGGGATTAAAATAGTAGAAGAGAATGTGTTGTTTTGGAGAAAAGTTCCGCAATGTCAGGTAATACTCCATTTCTAATTAATTTTGATTTTTTTTAATTTTAAAGTCAAATTGGGAAAGCTATTTTTAGATTGAACAAGAACAATACAGCCCATGGTAACCTTCACCGTGTAATCATGTTCGGTATGGATAACTCCATTAGACTATGCAATTTCTCCTCCTTGTCATAAAGTTTTAATTATTTTTTTTGGTATTGTAAAGGAGATCCGTGATTTTATCAGCTTAATGCTAAGGGCAGCAGATAATGATCCTTACCATCCTAATTCTAATTTGGTATCTCAGGACATTGAATTCATTGAATGCTAGTAAGTTTATCCAATTCATTGAATGCTAGTAAGTTTATTTATGCAAGATCAAATCTGTAAGGTGAGTTAATTCTTTTTAAGGAAAAATTACCTATAACTATGTAAATTTCTAAAAATCCCCCCACTTCTTACAAATTACTTAAATCCCAACATTTCATATTTTTTATTATTTTTGAGATACAAGTTAACCCTATATGTATCTAATGTATGTATCTTGTGATACAAGTTAATCACATTAGATACATGTATCAACAGTATGTATCTAATGTAATTAACTTGTATCATCAGAGGTCAAATATTGGGATTTTAGGAGATTTTGAAAGATGTTGGAATTTTTAGTAATTAATGGTAAACATGTCGGTATATATATAAAATTTACTATTTTTAAGTCAATGTGTGTAATATTTTAAATTTGCTTGACTTATTTCTTTTTTAGGAAGGCGAACGAAATTGGGTTTTGGATTTATAAATCCGTTTTACTATGGACCGTGAGAACAAAGATACGATTCATATGTTTTGTTGATTCTCTATCATATGATAATGGAGATTTGTTCAAAGCTTGTTATTTCCTTGATAGCTACGAAAGCAATTGGCGTGAGATTACTGCTCCCATACTTCGTGTTGTTTATCCGGCCCAACTGGGAAGAACCTGTCATGGCCCAAAATAAGATCAAAACAAAAAATTACACAAATTATGTTTTCAATATTACAAAAAATCCCAACACCCTAAATATATAATAAAGATTCCAACATATACACAGAATGTTATGTATATGTCAGCTATGTTATATATATTAAATCAAAAAGTGAAATACAGACCCAAGAAACTAAGTAAACAAAGGTGAAGAACTAATTTTCACATATCAAAAATACAAAGCGCCACCCAAGAAAAAAGAGGGAAATTTAAAAAATTCTTGTTCAATAATCACCCAAAAATACTCATTTTTAAAAGTATTATAAATTATACCTATTCTGAAGAAATGTTTCAAAATTACCTAGTAGATATGTACGTTGAATACCATTATGATAACATAATTCACATGTTATGTACCTTAGCAGTATACAAAATTGTGCAATTTAATTTTTCGATGAATGAGTTTCGTAATACGCAAATATAAATAATTTTGGCGCCTAAATTTTATTTATTTCGTTGCACATGCTGATCAAGACAAATATCTTTTTTATACTCAAGAGCTGGTCCTTCCTCTCTATTTCTCTTATTCTTTTTTCTTTTTTCAAATTCAACTTTTTATTTTTAATTTATTTTCCAATTGAGGATATAATTAATAGTACCACCATTATAGTTTTCCATCAAAATAAATTTTGCATGGGCATAAATATTAATGGATACATGGCAAATTTTTACAGACCAACTCTACAAAGTTTACAAGAAATTAGATAACATTGGGATAAAAGAAAACATTTTCATATTAAAAACAGACAAGTCTATTTCAAAGTTCAAATGCTTGTAAAACAAAAAATACTTAGCAAGGAAATCATTTAACCTGTATATGAGTTTTACTTTATTATTTTTTCCTTCTTTTTTATTGCTATGGTGGTGGATTTTCAGTCAATTCAGCCAAGTTGCTTATGTATAAACTGAGAAAATCATTGCTACGCGTGAGAAAGAAAATAAGTTGAACTTGGTACTTCTATTTGTCTCATGAGGGCTCGTTTGGTACGAGGGATAAAGGATAATTAATATCAAATTTTATTTAGTATGAATTTATCTCATGTTTAGTTGGAATAAAATAATAGATAACTTATCTAAGGATTAGTTATCCCAAGATTGTAATATTATTTTTACCTCATACAATAAACAATCTCAAAATAACTTGTTCCTCAAGATAATTTAGATGATCTAAAGATTTCTTGGGATAAGATAACTGACTCAAAATGGACTAAAACAATGAAGGGTCCAATCCATTCAATTCTTACTAAATTATACTGATATAAGAAAATATGTTGTGTACAAAGATATATGAAACTTTTAATGACGTGAGATTTTTTGTAAAAATTTATTAAAATTTGACTCAAAACGAATAATACCATATCATGATAAGATTACTTATTGAATGTTTTAGCTCAATAACAAAAAAAAAAATCTTTGTAAAATTATTTTATTTCATATTTTCATTTCAATTGTAACTAGTTATAACTTATAAGTGATCATTTCATAAATGAATTTTGGCATATATAAAAATAATAATCATATATCTTGACAGTCACCTTGCTAATAATTATAGTAGAAAGAATAATTAGAATAAAACAATAATGCATGGGATAAAACCTAATTATGCAACCGTTCTTACATTGAAAAAAGAATAATCATTTTCATGCCTGTAAACACTTTTTGCAGATAAATCTAAACGCCGCAATTAGAGTATTTATTAAGTAAACTTATTCATTAATATTATATATTCTGAGAAAACTACTGGGATTTGAAGGGACGTCAAAATGTAAGATTGCGTCCAAACTGATAAAGGTTTTCAACTTTTATGTATAGTTTAGTAGTAGGTAGAAAAAGGTATTGAAAACCTAAAAATAAAAAGATGTTTTAATCATAATTAATATTAAGTTGGGTTCGAGCTCCAGGTGTCGAGAAAATTTTGTTGGGAGCATCACCACAGAATGATGGGCCTTGCAATGCATGATCCGAATTCGTTAGAACTCCACTATGAATACCGGTGGGAAACAAAAAAAAATATTAAAGTTGCTAAAAGTTATTTCTTTTATTTTTTTCATTTAAGATTTCTACCCGTGTTTAATACCCATATTATTGTGGCTTCAAATAAATTTCAATAAACTCGAGTTTGTGCTGCAAAGTTCCACATTAATGATAATGTATTCCCTAAAAAATAACGATAATTTCATATCCATAACTTAAAATAAGATTTCTAATTAAGAATGGAAAAAAATGCTTTGAACCATAAAAAGATGTTGACAAAATTTGAGAGTTATAACTTGTAGAACAGATAGAATTTTTT
This sequence comes from Capsicum baccatum var. pendulum, assembly GCA_030864225.1. Classification (NCBI taxonomy): domain Eukaryota; kingdom Viridiplantae; phylum Streptophyta; class Magnoliopsida; order Solanales; family Solanaceae; genus Capsicum; species Capsicum baccatum. The sequence goes on from CM061557.1 coordinate 231,898,575, forward strand.
GAGTTTTCATCAAAACGTATATATATATATATATATATATATATATATATATATATAAGATCCTTTACTTGAGATTTAAGTAAAATACTAGCTAAAATGGTTGGTGAGTCCATATTTTTAACTCTGTATATTCATACTAGTCTTTAAGATCTTCAACCCCACATTCCTCTACTTCAATTTGTGCTTGATTTATGAGCTAGTTTTGCCACCGGTACTGCAGACTAAGTATAAAGATATTTTCTTTTATACATTTCAATTATATATACGGCGTATATATATATATATACACACACTTTAAGTCAATGATTTGGCATATATTGGAACACATTTTCACGTGTATTCTACTTTATTAAAACTAAGTCAAAATTAAACTTTCTAAGTATAGTTCGTGCAAACATACACTCATCCCAAGACAAGTCTTTTAGGGAAAATGTTATAGCAGTTGACTTTTGAGTTCAAACAAATTCATTATTATTTCATATTGATCGAGAATCACACTTATAAAATCCACCACTCGGATCATGCTTTGACCATAGATTTGATTGTTAATTTAATTATTTAAGAGAGAATTTAATACATTTGAAAAAAAATGTCAATCCATGAAACTCATGTAGTCTTTGTAGTTGCACGATATTTTGTTAATTTAATTATTTAACAGAAGAATTTAATAAATTTGAAAAAAATGTAAATCCATTAAACTCATGTAGTCTTTGTAGTTGCACAATTTTTCCCTTCACTTTCGCGTGATTATATATTATGTTACGTGATTCATGCATTTTATTGTTGAAAAATGATACTCACATAATTTCTGAAATAAAAACCTGTTTGTCCCTTTTTACTTTTGGTAAAAAACATGTCTGATCACAAAAGGTAAATTTATTTCCCATTCACTTTTCGCTTACCATTTGTAGGTAAAACTTTAATTTACTCCCTAATTTTTTCCTTATTGGAGGTTCAAAATTAATTAAAAAATTAGTGCGGAGAGTTGCACATGAACAAACAGTTTCTTTTATATAATTTGGATAATTCTTATCTTTTCATCTAACTTTTGAGGTTAAAATAGATTCTAAATTTATTTCTTTTAATTATATTAGAACTTGAGGTGGAATGAATAGTATTTCACCATCTTTAATACGAGGTTATAATTAAGTTCAAGCTTTTTAAAAATAAATAAAATACAATAAAAATATATATTAATCGAACATTAATGAAGAAATTGATCGAACAATGGAGGGAGCTAAAAAAAGAACATTACAACGCGTTTCTGTAAATAGTAAAATTATATATTGCTATGCTTTTTATTTAATAGTCGTTTGGACATGTGATTTCATATAAGTGATATGAAATTAGCATTTGATCAAGATCATGACATGAAATTCCAAACTTTCCAAAAAATATTATTTGGGAACATCAAATCATAATTTGAAATTTTCAAATACAAAAATTAACCCACAAGTTTATATTTATAAAAAGTTACCTCATCATTTATATCTAACAATCATTTATTTATATGTAAACAACATTCACAATTCATATTATTACTCTTTAAATCATTTATATCGCATATAGCTATTATTTTCACCAACATAAAGTTTATTATTTACTTCAAATCAACTCCTACTTTTTCATTAGAAAAATCAATCATTAAAAATATAATTTTTCCAAATTATTCATTAAAAAATATATATTTTCATACTGAATTAAAGGAGTGATGAAATATTCACGATACATGAACATGAAGATATAGTTAATGATGATATTGTCAAATCTTTTTGATTATCTGATTGAGAAACACAAACTCAACGTGAGGAGATGGTTTGTGGGAAGATTATATTATAGAGTAGAACACCAATTTATGTTCAATTTTTCCTTTTTATTGAGCCAAAGTTTATAAATAAACATTGTATTTTCTTATAATAACTTTGTGATAGTGTATTATATTTTGTTATAAATTTTTTACTTCTTTGGTAAAAATTATATAAAGATTTGGGACAATTTGATAGTTTTCACAACTTACAAGGTTTTTATATTAATGAGAAACATGCTACATACAAAATTTAAATTGCATATTCAAACAAAACTTTAACTTCATCTCATAATTTCAGATCATGACTTTATATGGCATGACCAAACACCCTCTTAATCATCTCAATAATCGTATTATTGACTAGAACAATTCGGAAATAAGGCCAAGGAAGCAAAATCCATGTTGGAGACATCGTTAGCATCAACGACATAACGTTTTCATCTTAAAAGTCTGAATTTATATATATAAAATATCAAACAACAACTCCTCTTGTAGACAGAGTCAATAAGTTTTACTTTTGCCCAAGAAAAAAAAAATTCTACCTATACATATAATTACTCTATTTAAGTCAAAGGCTTTGGGGTGGGTATTGACTCAAATCTCAAATTTTAATACTACTAGTATTAGAAAGTTGTCCGACCATAATTGATTCAATTGGACCCCTATGTCAGGTTGTCTTCCAATAAATCCATTTTTTTGTGTCAACATTTTCTATTTTGTCAAAACAGAAACCTAAGGAATAAATCTTTAACGTTTAATTTGCTAGAAATTGAATTTACGTAGAGAAAAACAATTCTCCTAATCAAAATCTTGTATACACTCTCCGTCTATTTGACATGACATAATATTTAAAAATGATATGAAGACTTTGAATGATTCAATAGCGTCCTTAAAATAAGTGATTTTTTTAAAAATAGAATAGAAGAATATTGAACGTTTTTCCCAAAAAAATATAACTCAACTCAACATGAGTGAAATATTGATAGAGTCATTAAGAAAGTGTGTCATTTTTTTGGTCTATTTAACAAAGAGCGTTCATGTAAATTGAGATCCAAAGGGCACAAGTATACAACAATTTAGCATAAACTTTGGTTGTCTTTATTTATTTTTTAATAAATTGAAGAGTACAATGTTTTTTTTTCTAATCAACGAGGATTACTCATATCAACTAATTTTTCAGTACACACTACATTCAATTTGTGGAATCCACACATCCACCCACCCTACCACTGTACTATACTACGCGATCATCTTGATCATTACGTAACTATAGTTAAAAGGACCAATTTATCATTAAATAAATAAATATGCATAAGCATTTGTATGGAATAATAAAAATTAAATAAATAAAATGAATAAACCAAATCGAGAAAGTTCAAAGAAATTAAGAGAATTATTTAAGGGTCGTAACATAACTTTAATTTTTGCATTCCATTAGCTAGATAATAATGATGTCAAAGTACATAGATCAGTAGTAAATACATATAGATGCTAACAACAATTATTTCTGAAAAGAATCCTCCTCCTACATTCTTATTTTATCTTCTTCTTAATTACTATTAGTATACTATTTTTGTTTTACATATAAAAAACAAAAATTAATATTCTTCCTTCCCTTTTAATTTCTAGCGAACTAATGGGGAATGGGGAATTGGTGACGAAAGTGGTGACAAAACACTTTCATCGTACATTCTTTTCGAAAAACTAAGTCGCAAATTATTCTTCTTCCATTGTTGCTTCTTTTCCATCGCATTCGATTCATCTCCACTTTTCTTAACACCTACAAACCTCCGAATCCTTGCGAGCGCGATATCCACTGTTCCATCATCCATATTCGCGAAACAAACCCTGAACCATCCTGGTTCTTGACAATCAAATGAAGATCCTGGCGAGACATTGAGCTTCACATCGTTTATAATCACCCTCCATAACGACATTTCGGAATCGAATGTGGAGTCCCTTAAAAGTTTTCGCAAGTCCATCCAACAAAAAAGTCCTGCATTGTTTTTTAAGCATGTAATGCCTACTTCCTCTAGTCCATTGGTAAAATGTTTGTGCCTATTAGCTAACCTCCTCGCACTTTCTGCGAGGTAATTGACGACGAATTTTTCGTCGTTGAGCATCGCAGCGAGGAAATGCTGCGTCTGCGTGGAAACTAAACCGAAGCTCGACATTTTTCTAGCGCAACTAACGACAGCATCGTTGAAAGAATATATAATTCCAATTCTAAATCCTGGTAAACCCATGTCTTTAGAAAGACTATAGACAATGTGGACCAAATCTTTGTTGCAATGACTCATTTCGTTGTCTTCTAGGATTTCAGCAATGCTGACGAATTGAGGCATGTCAAAGACAGTGGCAGCGTAGATTTCGTCGCAAACAAGGTGGAGGTTGTGTTGGTTGGTGAAGTTCAAGAGACTTTTCAGTGTGTGTTTGTCCAAAGTGGTGCCTAGTGGATTTGATGGGTTGGTCAAAATCAAGCCTTTTACTTTGATGTTTGATTTTTGGGCATTTTCATAGGCTTCTTTTACTGCTTTTGCGGTAATTTGGAAATTGTTGGAGCTCTCACAGTGAATTGGAATGAGTTGTACACCAGTTCTCCATCTTAGATCTCTGTTAAATCTGCGATAGTAAATTGCCAAAACATTGTTAGTTAGGACTTAGGAATATTATGCAACAATTGAACAAGAATGAAAAAAGAAGAAAAAAATAGTTGTACTATTGTAACATGCATCCCCACGTGAGATTTTCAAGTTGTTATTTTATAATACCACCTTTTTTCTTGAGAAAGATGTAAGAAAATTGTTTAATTTAATGAAAAACAAGAGAATTATATATACAAATGGAGTAGTAAGTTTGACTTGTGTTAATGATTCTTTGACAAGTCATTTTCAGTGTTTGAAATTTCATTTTACCTCGATAGCTAAGCAGTGGTCACGGGTCAAGCAAGAAATTAAAGTGGAGGCTCAATTGTTCGAAAAAGTTCTGAATAATTGACCACCATCCGTTGTTTTACTTTTTTTAATTAAAATGAGTTAAAAAGTGGGCTTACTAGTCTGTTTGACTATTGTTTTATATTACTATATTTTATTACTCTTTTCTTTCCGCAATCAATTACGAAAATGTTGGATATAATAGTGTGAATACAGAGCTTCACGAACATACTGGATTCTATTAAAGGAAGATATTATGAAACACTTTTAACACCAAAAACTAGTAGACACAAAAAAGGAAAAAAAGTTTTAATAGCTTGCGTGATGATCACGAAATTAACATTCTTATTGTCAATAGAATGTTTGGCTTCTTTATGGGCAATCCTCATCTATTTCTTAACATTCTTTTATTTCCTTTGATGTAGTAATTAATTGTCAATGTAAACTGTAAAGAAAGTATTAATACTATCATATGTATGTAACTTAATTTCCATTTCTTTAAGAAGAAAAAGGGTAGGTATAAAATGAAAGATACATACGCTGGGTAGTATGGTGAAGGTACTAAGAATGCATCGCCTGGATCAGCCAAACAAAATATAATTGACTCATTGGCTCCAGTGGCACCACCAGCCATAACTACTCTTTCTGGATCAAATCTAACTCTTCCCCCTCTTGTTTTCTCCATAAACTTCGCAATAGCCTGCAAATTAAGGACATATACATAATATGAACTCGTTAGTTATACTGACATATTTTTATACTGTCAGTGTAATTTAACTGACTATCGTATAATATTGTTGTACGTACTCTTCTGAATTCAGGCAAGCCGTGATAATCTTGGAAGTTGGCAATGGCCTTGAATGATTTGATTCCTTCATTGGAACAAATGGAAGCTTTTGGGTTTCTCTTAATCCACTCTTCTATCAAGTCAAAACAGAGCTGCACAGAAATTTAACATAGCCAAGATTAAAAGCTTGTTAAACTGCTTATTTTGTTAATATATACAGAAAGAAAAAACAAATATATTAAACTGAAAGGTCTTATGTACCTGATTTTCAGCAAGGCCCATCTGGATAACTCCATTAGGGTTCTTCAGAGGGTGAAAAGGATCGTTATCGTATGCTTTCCACCCATCAAAATATGGGGAGTTTTCGCCATGTTCTTCGTTAGTAGCCAGCTTTGACAAGATTGCGTTGTTCTTTGCACACTCAAATCCCATTTTTTTTTCTTAATGAGCTTAATAAAAGTGAAGAAATTAAATATTGAAGAGAATTAAGAAGATGAAAGTATTTGTAGTGCTTTCAAATACTTAGAGTACTAAAAGTGTATGTTTTTCTTGTAGAATTGTGTTATGGTAGGAAGAATGAGGAATGAGCTAGTGAGGGGTATATATAGGGAGAAAGACTGAAGTAATAGAAGAATTAGATGACATTAAAAATAGAAAAGTCGACTTTAATGTTCAAAATCTTGGAAAATAAAAGTACCCAATTAAAGAAAAAAACTAGATCTAGGATTCTTACTCTTTTTTCCCCTCTTCTTTTTATTGGGTGTATTTGACTAACTCAGTCGTAATAGCTTGCGTATGAAATGAAATTTCATGTTTCAAGTTATAGAAGCAACACGTGAAAAAGAAAAAAGTTGAATAGGGTATTAATAATAATTTATTTTACTTTTTGTTTTGCTTTTTTTAAGTAATATATCATATGGTGATTTGATTTTTCATTTGAATGGTGGCTTATCATGGGCTGCTTAATTGGCCTAGTCTTGGTTAGGTTTAGTTTTATTCTTTTTTCGCAGAATATTTTGGTATCAAATACGAATTCATTCTTTGTGTTGGAGGAAGTTTCCCAACAATCAGCACATAGAAAATCAAATGTATCCATGATGACTTTTCGAAGATTGTAATGGTCAGAAGATTGATAAAATTTCATATAGTAAGTTAGAGAAAATTTTGTACATATATAACGTTATTTGCGTGCTTAAATTTTTAAAAAATAATGAAATTTTGCTTTCAAAAAATAGCGGAATACACTATATTCGTGCGTATAATAATGAAAAATAAAATGTAATCGTGCGTATGAAATATCTCTATAGTAAAATACACTATATTCTCAAGTATAATAATAGTGAAATAAATTGTATTTGAGCATATACAATATCTCTATAGTGAAATGCATCGTATCCACATACACATAGTAAAAGTGAAATACGTTGTATTCCCATACTAAAAAATGTATTCGGGCATACAATAATAGTATAGACTATATCCGCGCTATACAAAATGTCGTCTATGGCAGAATACATCATATTCACACATAATAATATTGAAATACACTGTATTTCTGTGCATAATAGGTGTACCAACACGTCTATAACTACATCTGTGTGAATACATATCTGCCATAAAATCTCATCTCAACCTATCACAATATCATGAAAAATAACTCGATCTAATGCTAGTACAGAAAGTAATTAGAGGGCTCAATTAGCTAGCAACCTAATTTTCCCTAGTAAATTTTTACTAGGTTAACTTATTGTTGAATCTTTTTCAGCTTACTATGGGCGGGGGTTGTTTTTATTCTGTAAATATAAGATTATAAGTTATGGGACTAAGTACTAGCTTTTCAAATTATTTGCATTTCCTACTACCTTCCAAATACTATAAACAATAGAAATTAGTTACAGTGTTGTTAAATAACTCGTAACTAACATGTAGTTATCAAATTTATTTTTAATTTATCAACAAATAAGCTTTAGAGGACATCAATTTATCATTAAAAAATGAAAATTCAAAACTATTTTTTTAACAACGAATTAGTGACGAATTATCGAAAAATCATATTTGCTATGAACCACTTAGCTATAAATTTCATAATTAATTCTTATCTCTAATGATAACCTAAATAGAATCCAACTGCTAATTGTAAGTACTTGATAATAACTGAATAATTGATTTACCGCGAAATAAATCTTATATCATGACTTTAGAATATTACTCTAATATGTATGTCAATTGCAATAACTTTTTGTCAAGCATTCATGCGTGCACAAGCAGAGTCTTGGATATAGTTTTAACTCGCCAACAAAACGTTAAAAAATATTATATAAATAAGAAATTTACTCATTTTAAAAAATTATAAACATATTTCCCCACCGAATAGATCTGCCACTAAATATAGCACAAGGTGTGGAGTTCTTTTCTTCAGTCTTATATTGATTATTGAAGAAGTTTTGTTGTGCATGAGACACAAGTATTAAGTGGCAGATAAAATTTGCGTGAGGTATTTTTTAATTCAGTAGAGATTCTTAAATCAAAGGCGAATATATTCGTTTATTCCATGGGTACTGCCCATAATGTTCAACTATTTTTCATATTAAAATCTAACTTTAGTCATACAATTTTATTTAAGAAAGAATTATAGATTAAAATGTACTCGATTAAAACATTTGATAATAGGTGCAAATAGCCTTTGCTGGTCAAGTTTCCAACTTTGCCTATTTCTAAAGATTTTCTTCTTTGAGGGGGTGGGAGGTGGGGGTGGGGGTTCAGAAAAGCATTTCAAAATGTAGTTTTAGAGGCTATGAGTTTGTGTTTGATTAATTAACTGGAATAAAATAATTTTTGTTAATATTACAATAAAAGTTTTTTCGGGATATTATCTATATTTTTTTTCAGAAAAATAACTTTTACCGTATATTATTTAAGTATATTATATTTTTGACTTCCTAAAAATTTAAGCATTCAAACTTCCTACAAGGACGGAATTAAGCAGGACTCTTTTGGGCCTTTTGGTTTGTTAAATATTGAATTCATATCCAAAAAGTTCATATCCAAAATGAGGACATAACTTGTAAGAACAAGAAGCGAATTGTTTCTTCACTACATTATTATGTCTTGATATGGAGATTACTTGCTCCTATTTTTTGGGAGGTGACTAAACAAACATGTTTGGAATTTGGGGCTTGACTCATCACTAGTGTGTGTACTTTTGTGTTGATAACGTGGGTATAGTTCCAAATACCTTAACCATTAATTACAAAATTCAAGATTCATGTGGGACGGTTACCTTACCTACGTAGGACACCACCCCACCCCACCCCCTCCTCCCCTCCCCCCCCCACCAAAAAAAAAACCAACCCCTCAAACTATTTTCAGAGGGATAAGACATGAATCCAATAATTCCTTAGTATGAATAATTGAATGCACCGACCTAAATAATTCTCATAGCATTGGTCCCTCTTCTGTACGGAAGAATTGATTTTTGATCAAAAAAACATGGTTACTGCATGCAACAACCCGAACATGATATTATCGACCTAATTGCAATCATTTGCATTTTATTACAAAAGAATACAAGGTTCACCAAATTAAGGTTACGTTTCCTGAGCAAAAACAGACACAGTATTTCAATATAATAAGAAGAATTTGTTGGGTTATATAAAAGACGAATGAGAAATGGAGGGAAAACTGAAATTTGATTGAATTATTTCTTTGTTTTTTTAAGAAGCATTTTTCCAACATTGGTGGTGGAACGAAAAGTTCTAATGCTTAGATATAGAATAACTCTTTCATGTTGTTAGTGGGTTGAGACGAAGATCCCCAATTGGCAATTACAACCTCTAGTTATATATAGATCCCCTGTAGTTCTTTAACTTACAAGTTTAACGATTTGCCAACAGAGTACAGACAATGATAATGGATTTACCAAACCTACAAAGATAGTAGGTTTTCCAAAACTACTAGCAAATATGATACATAGAACTCAAAGGATTCAAAACACAAACAATAAATCTTTTTCTTCGGTTGAATCTCTTTAATCAACATGAATAAGTAACATCAGTAGTTAATATCTAAACGGTTAAATTTGTTGGTTGATACTGACTAGATCATCATGTGTAAATACTTTGTTCACATTAACAACCACCATGATTAAGCAATGGTTGTTACACAAGTATATCTGTGGTTAAATTTTTTACTCTTTCCGTCTCATATTATTTTTATAGTTTTTTCACGTAGAAGATTGTCACCTAAGATTAAGTCCCGGGCGATGCATGCATGGGAAAGAATAGGAGTTGCTTTTCCTTATTTTATTTGTTTTGAAAGGTAATAAAAAAATTATTTTAACCTTGCATGCTAGTGAGAGTCTCAATTGAGTATTTTTAATTAGAAGCTAAATACGATTAAGTGGGAAATCGTGTAAAACAAGTAAAGTTACATTATATTGAGATAAAAATTAAAAACGAATTACAAAAAGATAAAATTACGTTGAAGAAACTCCATCTCAGATAAATTCTTCTCTACCCTTAGCGTCATTATCTGTAGTTGACCATTTTGCTATCAATTAAATTACCAAAATGTTAGTTGAAAATTGGTTTAAAGAATAATGCATAATATCAAAAGCCAGCTAATGCAACAATCTATAGGTTTAAAAACTACTTTTTAACATATACTTTTGGGCAGATATGCAGGAATTATCTTATTTAATTAATCAATGTTAACCAAGTAAAATGTAGTTGAGATTCGAACTGATCTCACAAGGTATAATTAAGATTGCGTCCAAACTGACAAATATTTAAGTATATAGTCAAGTAGTTGGTAGAAAAAGACTTTGAAAACCTCTACTAAGAGATGTTTATCCACAAATCTCAAAACTTGTATGATCATTCTTCTTCTTTGTGCAAATATTTGAGAATTTTTTTGGCACAATTTTGTAGAATTAATGGACAGATTTTTTTTTTCTACATCACAAAAGTCAATGCAAGTAATTGCTTACGTGGAGCTAAAGCATTAACATTAATTATATGGCATGCTTTTTGACTAGATGGCTTATTGGCTTGGTGAGTCCTGGTTAATTTCCAACTATGTTCATACTATTGGTGTATCTTTGAGAAATTTAGTAGGTCTTTTACACGAGGACTTTGAACACAATCTTTCTATATTTCTAGCTTGTGTTTATATTCATCCAATGCTAGAGTTGTTTTCTTTTTTAGTGACTCACCTTGACGTTGACGTTGTAACTTAAAGATAGAGGCGAGTTGGAAATTCTAAATTGATGGAAACACAATATTATTTAATCAACTAATATGTCGTAGTAACAACAATTACGTATCATTGAATTCTACAAGTGAAGAATGAAGAGGTCAAGATGAACTCGTACCTTACCCTAAAGATAGAAAGAACTATTTTGATAACAACATATGCAAATAAATATGTATGTACCAAGAGGTAAAAGTCCAAATACGAGTTCGGTTGACGCCACTAAACTAAAGTTTTCTCAAACGATAAATGATGCGTTATTTATATACCTTTGAATTTGATTATAACAAGAGAAAAATCATAATAATCTCTTATATAATTTTCCTCCTTTCACATATTAAAGAGGCAGAGGAGAGAATGAAGAAACAAACATGAGAGAGGTTATGATTTATTTAAAAAATAATAAAAAAAAATTGACACATATTTCACTTGCACTCTATATTTGGACCAAGTTTAAATAGAATTTCGAGTTTAATTTGGTCATTTATTAAAATGTTTAATTTGTTAATCTTGACTTTACAAATTAAATTAATATACAAAGCCATTATCATGGAGAATCTAGAATCACACAAATCTAAAGCATACCTTTATATGATGTGTCTATCTCGTAACCTAATTAATCATAGGTTAATTAGGTATGTCATTACTCTCTTTCTTCACAGACAATAAGAATGTGATCATTAATATATATTTTGAAAAAAATGCTTAAGTAGACCAGATTTAATTAATTACTAGTATAATTCTAGCTTAGAAACGTCAACGTGTGCCGCAGAAATTTGGCTGCCAAACCTGAAACATCGACATAACGTGCTTTACTAGTTTCGCCTTTATTTGTTGTTAGTTCACTTGTCGTAGCAAATATAATAATAATAAGGTGTCTGCTTGAATTCAATATATGTATCTCATGTGTTTGAATATAAAATACATTTTACTTAACCATACTTAATTAACATCTATTTTATCTTTTAGTCAGTCTTTACTAACACTTTGTGTGCTATAATGACAATTTTGTCTCTTTCTTTTTGAACTTCATCGAAATTTACAATCTCTATTACAGTCTACAACCTCTTATTTTTGTGTGAGCACTTTGTAGTAACCTGTTCAATATGCAATAGTTAACAAATCATACAGCAGTTATAAACTGCATTAGACAAGTCTCATATGACGAGCTCATGATTGAGCACAAACAAAGTCTGGAATCTATTTTCAGGTCTCCCCCACCTCCCAACCACTCAACTATGCTCTTATGAGCTAATTATTGTTTCGTTACTACTTACTAGTTTTTTATTACAGATACAAATATTCTCTTATACAGAAGAGTGGTGGATAGAAGCAGGTGAAGGTCGTCCTACCAGTTTCCGTTGTCTCTTCTTTATAATTTCTTATTTAGTTCATTTTAATTTATTTATTTTATTTTTAAATTTAATATATATTTAAAAATTACACAAAATTATTTTAAATTGTAATAATTAATGGCTTAAAATATTAAACGGCTTAATTTTTTTTTAATTAATTCTTCAAATACTATCACAGTTACATAAGACAGAGGGAATAACGTATATTATTTAAAAATTAATTAGTAGCAAGTATTATAAATTACAATAATTAACAACTAAAAATATGTAAAACTATATATATAAAATTTTATATAATTATTTAAAATTTCATCAGTTTCAAATAAATTGAGAAAGAAAAAGCATCATATATTATCTGAAAGTTACATAAAAGTATTATAAATCACAATAATTAACAACTTTAAATATTTAAAAATTATACAAAAATCTTTAAATTATATAAAAATTTGGTTGACTCTCCAAATTTTATTAGTGTCACAATAATTTAAAAAAAAATCATGGAAAAAAATTTAATTGACTCTCAAAATTTTTTCTGTATCACAAAATGGTATCATACGTTGGGCCCGTGCAAGTATATATATATATATATGTATGTATATATACATACATATACATACACTCATCAAATAGTTAGGCGTAGGCAAATATACAAGTAGGCTTTTGATCATGAGAATTTTTGCACTTTTTTTCAAAAAATTATTTCACTTTAGTAAAAATTTTAAAAAAGTGAAAACAAGTAAAACTTATTTTAAATTTTTTCACTCTTAATTGAACTCTCATAAAATTTCAGAAATAATTCTAAATTTATATTATGGTCAAACACAATAACAACTTTAACTTCTGACTTTAAAAAAAATTTATTACTTTCATAATCAAACGGGCCCTTTAAAAAGTGACATGACCAAGTGTAAAGCCGCCATTCTTTTTGTCCAAGGGAATTAAGTAGATACCAACTCCTTTTGACGTGAATGACACGATCTGATCTGAGTGCAAAGTCAACTCATCAAATATATCAGTGTGAATATGAAGAATTAATTACGTAGTTTTTCAATAAACTTTATAGATTTAAAAATTAAACAAAATGTTTATAGACTACACCATTAATAATTTTAAAAATAAAAGGATTATACATAATAATTAAAAAAAAAAAAAAGAACTATAGTTTTGAACGTAGCTACAATTTACATATATATACAAAACATGTGTACCAAGGAGGACAATTGTATCAATAGTGTTGTATTTAGGCGGCGGATACCTGTTGTATTATACAGATAAGTATTAAAATGTATCAATATCAATTAAAGTACATATGAAAGAGTTATACATATCGACATATATTGTATCAGCTAGAAACACATGTGAAAGAGTTATATCAAGTATCAACGCATAAAACGTGTGAAAGAGTCGTATCAAGACATAATGCATGTATTAGTGCGTGCGTGTAGTTTGCATTTGCTACAAAATATAACTATATTTCGTAGTTTTTCGAAATTGTAAGTTGTAACTATATAACATAAAGCACAGTCTAAATATTTATCACATCACATATTTTACTTTTTGACTTTTGTCTATAGTGTCATATAGACCGGGCAGGATAAGTAACGTTGCTTCAATCGGATTTTAGAATAATAAATTCAAAAAGACAAAGTGTAAAAGTAATAAATATTTAAGTGAAAAGACATCATTTTCACCCCATACTATACAAGAAAAGTCGAAATCATACCTAAACTATATAAGTGACATATTGCACACCTTAACTATATAAAAGTGATATTATTACCTCCCTGCGACTCTCATTCTATGGCGCATATGTTACACTTATTTTAGGCGCGTCCAGCCTATTAAATAACAAAAGTAAACGGCTAAAAATATTAAGGGAAAAGGCATCGTTTCCACCCCAAACTATAGTCAAAAAGTCGAATCCACACCTAAACCATATAAGTGACTTATTACACACCTTAATTATAAAAAGTGATACTTTTTACTCCCTAGATCTAACGTGGAAAATACATAATTATTTAAATAAAAATTGATGCATTTAAATTAAAAATTAATACAAAAAAAAATAAAAATACTCCTCCCCCAACCCCCAGCATCCATCTCCCCACCCCCACCCCCACCCCCAAACAATCATCTTCTTCATCACCTCCATCCCCAAACCATCTTCTTCTTCATCATCGTCACCCCAACCAACACAGTTTCTTCATCACCCTACCTCCAAATTCTAACCCCATCCCCAAATAACACAATTCTTCCTCCACCTTCATCGAATCAATGTCAATTTCACAATGAACAAAATCAAATTGTATTTGATGTTTAAACGAGCAAAATCAAATTTTATAAAAAAAAATAAATAAAATTTTGTAGCAGGGATATTTTCCGGTGAATTCTCATCGGAAAAGTCGGATTCATCGTCGACTTTCTCCTCTTTGTCTTTTAATTATTAATCCATCCAAAAATGGAGCTTGCTACCATATTAGTTTTTTTTTTTTTTTCTGAATTATAGCTGAAAAACAAATAGAAAAAGTACGGAAATGTGTTGGTCATTACCATTTAAAACACAGAGGCCAACAGTTGAGTGGCCATTTTTTGAAACAACAATGGCCATTTTTTATTTATTTTTTTGCATTAATTTTTAATTTAAATGCTTCAATTTTTATTTAAATAATTATGTATTTTTCACGTCAGATCTAGGGAGTAAAAAGTATCACCTTTTTATAGTTAAGGTGTGTAATATGTCACTTATATAATTTAGGTATGAACTCGACTTTTCGACTATAGTTTGGGATGGAAACGATACCTTTTTCTTTATTTTTTTGGATTATACTGACGTGATAGCGCGTGTAAAACACCACACCACATGCAAGTGGTGTAATGCATGACAGGGTGTAAGAAGTATCACTTTTTTATAGTTAAGGTGTGCAATAGATCACTTATATAGTTTAGATGTGAATTCGACTTTTAGATTATAGTTTGGGTGGAAACGATGCGTATTTCGAATATTTAAAGTAGAAGTTTAGTTTCAAAGCAAAATTCATGTTGTTATCTTCCACCCATGGCCATCATCATTCAATCTTTGAGTCTTAGTTTTGCTAATAAATAATTATATTTAATCTGATGAAGTCAAAGCTGGCTGGGCTTGTTGACTCATGCACGTATATTTTAGAAGTCAGACAAGAATTTAATTGGACCCGCCTGTCAGGTTGTTTTCCAATAAATCATATTCTTTTCTTGTATAAGTCATACATTATATCATACATGGTGTAAACTATAGACACGAATGCATGATACATATGTGTGCATTACAGTTTCCTAACAATTAATTACTTCCCACAAAATAATTACAAATGTTTTTTTTTTTGTTGAAAAACACAGTCAAAGGGTACATTGTCTTTCATCAAAGGATACAAAATAGTTATCAAAACTAAGAATGGACTTCGATCACCATATAAGCTATGGGCGAAGTTTATAAGTTTTACTAAAGAATATAAAGCATAGGAGGAGATTGAAAGTTGCAAAAATTCAGATCTAATTTTAGCATATTAATAAATTGTATAAGCAAATTTCTGACATATTTATTTGAAGCATGGCTTATTAAGACTAAACTTTCTAATATTTCTGTTTGAAGTTTGGCTTGCGGCTATGGTCGTCAACATGAGCAGAGCCACGTTAAGCAAAGAGTGCTTCAGTGGATACCCTTCAGCGGAAAATAAGTTATATAGTATACAGAGGTTAAATCTTAGCTATTAGGAGTATATGTTTAATTTTGCACATCCTTGGCGCTCTGCCACCGATCGTCTAACTTCTACATGTGAAGTTTAGGCTTGCCAAGGCTATTAAACTTCAAATATTTTATGTATGAAGTCTGAACATCAATTTTCATCCCTATCAATGTTCTCAAGCTTTTACAATAACACACACTTGATTTAAACTCATCAGTGTAATATATTTCTTTCTTTCCTAGCTTTTTTGTTTTTGGTACTCAACTTTTTCCAATATCAAATTCTCTTTGCTTATGCTTGGAAGTTTCTTGCTATTTTTCCATATTTACGAGCTGTAAAGTATAAGACCTGCATGCATTCTGTGTACGTGTATAATATAGAGAGTTATCCTAGAAATTTCTTACCAACATTTTCTTTAAATTAAAGTGACAAAATATCAACAAATCTTTATCTCTAACAAAGTGTCGAGATCCTTCTTTTACATAATGGAGAAATTAATCACGAAATTACCTAGTGTTTAAATCATGAAATTGACTGACGATGACAGACGTATGTATGGAGTCCAGTGAATAATAATGTAAAGTCTCTCACGTTAACTAGGAAAATAACATGACATATTTTTCATTTTCTGTCAGTTAAGAGTTAATGTGGTCCTTCTAATATTTATATGTCGGTTTTTTGTCCTCAATAGGATTGATAATTATTTTCTATTTGATCATATTGGCAAAATGAAGAACAATTACAAAGACAAAAATAAATTTTAGCAACTCTACCAATAAGCTACCACTCAATTCTATGTCCCTTCCCTGCTTTACCAAAATATTTTTTTCCTTTTTTCTTCTATGCGCGACGTGTCAAATATTTAAATTGTATTTACTGGGGTGGGGTGGTATGATATGGTATTTGAATCTTCGATATGGTAATTTCGATTCTTGGTTTTTTGGAAAAAAACTATATTATTACCATACAAAATTAATTTGGTATGAATCGGTATTTTGAAGTTTGGTTTCAATATTTTATGATATGATCAAAAATCAGTAATCATAGTTTGTTCAACTTTTACAATATATACTCGTGTAATAGAATAATATTGTGACTTCTATTTTCAAAAAGAATTCAATTGCATCATACTAACACATCATACATGTAGAAATATACATTCAAAAGAAAGTACAAACAACTCTTTTAATAATTAATTACATAAAAAGACATTTCAATCAAGATAGAACCGTCAAAAATTTCATCGTTTAAATATTTAGTTCTATACTAACACACTTGATTGTAGATTTGTTAGTTTAATAATATATATAATTATTTATGTAACTCAATACTTCGGTATGGTATTTGAAATTTTGATATGTTTGTAAATGTCTGATACCGTACCAAATATCAAAAAAATTAAAATGTAAACCATATACCTTACCAAATACGAGAATATCAAAACTATCGTATCAAAAATCTCGATTTGATATGGTATTTCGATATATAACATATCATGTCCATCCCTAGTGTTTACGATACATAGATACAGTGTCAAGAAATGGACCTTGGGCCTAACTCAACCTCAAAAGTTAGCTCAAGAGGTGAGGATTACCTAAGTCCATGTAAGCAAACCACCAGTTCATTCCCCAACCAATGTGAGACTTTTACCCACTCTAACACCCCCCTCACGCCCAGGCCCAACTGGCACTGGCGCGTGAACCGGGAGCCCAAAACGGGGATGGACCTGACTCTGATACCATGTCAAGAAATGAACCTTGGACCTAACTCAACCTCAAAAGCTAGCTCAAGAGGTGAGAAATACCCAAGTCCATATAAGCAAACCACTGGTCCATTCCCCAACCAATTTAGAACTTTTACCCACCCTAACATACAGTTTCAAGAAATTATGAAACGTAGGTTAGCTATGATGTATAAAGAAGGCAATGAATTGTTTCCTTTAGACAATACTGAATTTGCAGGTCTAATTTAGACAAGAGAAATTTGACACTCAAATGAATGAAGAAATTTGGATGTATGTGGACACTGTTTTTTTCTCTCGAATTGTCACAATCTGAAGCAGAAATTAACGAAAGTGGGGATAAGAATGAGCAAGAATATATTACAACTGGAAAAATTAAACTGACCAAACTTGGACAAGAAACATTTTTTCTGTCTCAGTTTGGTATCTGCCGGGATGCTTATCGGGTGGTTTGGTTCGATTTTTGCAATTAAAGATTTGAGTTATCGGTTATCAATTTTACATGTGTTAAATCGCCACCACATCAATAAGACATCTTATATTTCAGTTCGGGTTAACGATCATCAATTAATCTGCTAAGTTAATACATATATTGGTTGCAGAGACTTTCCTAACATGAATACTGGAAGTGTCCGGTATTAGTCTAAAATAAATAAATTTTTGAGTTATTTTTTAATATTCAAAATAAGTTAATTGTTCATTTTTATAAAGACATGTTAAAAATTTCTTTCAATTTTATCCTTCATTTACAATTTTTAGGTTATGAATTTCAAGAGACTTAATTGACTTTGTTTTATTATGGCTGAAATTTCAATAATAATTTGATAATATCTAAAAAGGTAAACATTAAAATTAAAGTACCATTTTTTTCCTAATTTCTTTTTCTTAATTGATATATATTGAAGCAAAAATTCATTTATTTTAAACAAATAAAAGAGTAACTAGAAACTAGCCTAAATGCATAGCTTCTTTCAATGAAATGTTTACTACATACAATAAAGATGGTAGCACATGCATAATATACATACAAAAAATACACAAAAATACCACAAAGGCACAAACTGACAACAGGATTGCAAGATGAGATTAACATCTTTTTAACCAACAGGATTGAAGGGCCGGCTTGGCTTAGCAGTAAGCTTGCTTGCCGTGGAGTGTCAGGTCGCGGGTTTGAATCAGCCTCCCTGCAAAGCAGGGGTAAGACTGCCTAGAGTATTCCCTTCCCCAGACACCCACGAAGTGGGTACTGAACTGGATCGACCCTTTATATAAAGATTTTTTATTTAATGGATGTTGGACCAGCACCACTATCACTATCATCATCAACAACAACAAGTCCATTCTTTAAAATTATTTTTCTTGTGATGGATGTTGCTCCAAATAATTTTTTTGTAATTTTATCAATGATTTTAGGGTCCGATAAAGTTTGCACAACCCGTAAAGTAAGAAAAAATAGCATCTTCAACTCTCGATTGGTCGAAACAAGCCATAGATGGACAATCTAAAATAAATCAATACATATATTAGAATGATGATAAAATTATTTTAAAAAATCATTAATTAAAATAATAACTTAATTAGAGTTAGACTTACTGCTTTCTTCGGGGTTGAAAAGATCAAGAAATTTTGTATTTTTATCAGTTTTGGCCGACAACCATCTCTGAATTCTTGGACAGAAAACTTCTTCCTAGTAGTTCACTTGTTGTCTCAAATAAGGAATGACTTCAAATACCCAAACCTATGAAATAACACCAATAAATCAAAAGCAATATTGAATAAAAAATGAACCATATCATAATAAAAGAAATATTTACCATGAAAGTCCACGAAAAGCCATGTAAGTTGGCTGTTTTTGGCGCTAACAGAGTCAACAAATATTTGACAGTCATTTTGAAGCTTTCATAACCCCAAGGAGAGTTGTTAAATGCCTCAAGATCCTCGGAGAGCTTTATTAAACCAAGTGGTATGTTGTTGTTAACGTCTCTCGCCCAAAGAATATTATATACAAACCAAACCAAGCACAATGATTGTTTGTGCTTCTTTGAAAGTCTTTTACCTTTCAATGCTTCTATTAATTTTTTATTTTTGAAACTTGGACCAATAAGGGACACCAAGTCTTCACGATCACTCGACTTGCATTTGCATTTTTTTGAGTATGCGGGATGCCTTTTTGGGGTTAGAATAGGTATCACTTGAGAAGGAGAAGGAAGATAACATTTTAGTCCAGTAACTATGGCAAACTCCTTCCAACCAAAACAAACACGCATGCCACAGTAATTTATCCACTCCTCATCCATCTTATCTTTATTTTTATACATAAACCTACGCTTGAGAAGATCATATACCATTTTCATTTAGAAACGAGCACTGTTTTTCTCCGGCAAATCAAGATATTGCCTAATGTAGCTGTCCCTGAAATAAGCATCCAAATTTTATTCTCAAAGTATTTTTTTAAAGGAGTCGAAAGATTTTTTCATGGCTGACTTAACCACGAAATCAACCGTTAAATCTGTAGCACCATCGCACTGTATTCTCACAAGATAGCTATCAATGCTGAAGGTTTTGACCAATTCTTCGGTGGAAGGAATATTAACATTTGGATCATCTCTTTTGAAACATTTCTCCTCCCAATGTTCACATCTTCTGTTCCTAATTGAGATAACGCTTGTAAAGCAAGCTCATAGAGTGGTGGATGTAGCTAGCTGCTTCACTTGTTCCTTTACTTGAACTTGATTCAGTTTCTTTTCTTTTGGGAGCCATATTATCTAAAATTAACAGGAACATAAAATAGATTATAATTGATTAATGCATCGTTAAAAAAGAATAACAATAAATCTAACATGCACAATAGTAAAATAATAGTCCCAACAGATCACACATCTGTTGTACCAGGTAGGTTATCTGTTGCAATATATAACTAACCTATTGCAACGGATGAGTAATCTGTTGGAAACAATAAAAACAGATCACTCATCTGTTTAAACAGATGACTGGTCTTTGCAACAGATCACACATTTATTGCAATATATGAGTGATCTGTTGCAACGGATGAGTAATTTGTTGAAATAATTAAAATATATCACTCATTTGTTGAAACAGATGACTGGTCTGTGCAACAGATCACACATTTGTTGCAACATATGAGTGATCTGTTGGAACTATTATTGTAACACCCCGTACTTAATTACGTGCATTAGCCATTGTTATATGTGTTGGAGTATCTGTATTGATCCTAAGTTAGGTATATATGAGTTTAAGTATGAGTATTGATTATTTTGAGATGGTTTCAAGTGTATAGTTTGATTATATGGGTATAGGAATCGACCTTATTTATATCGGAATTTTCCCGTCGATGTTTTCATACGAAGGTTATTGAATAAGCTTTCCGACGATATAAAGATTTTCAAAAACTGATAAGTTTCGGATATAAGCGAGCACGCTCGAAACTATAAAACGGTGGCCGGGATGTGAACAGTAAAATTGCAGGAAAATTTCCAATTTTTGGGTCAACTTTGAACGATCATAACTCCCTCAATATAATGTACTGGGAGAGATACAACATATCAAAAGAAAGATCTTTGCGTATTCTTTCTAATGAAATTGGTTTCATCCAAATCCAACATCTGAGTAAGGAGTTATACTCGTTCTACTTCAGCCTCTCAAAACAGATTTTTAGGGTCAACTTCAAACGATCATAACTCCTTGTACAGGACGAACTGGGTGGCCTAATTTATATGAAATTAAAGAACTTTGAATTATCTTTTCAATGATATCAATTTCACCCAAATCCGATATCGTAGCAAAGAGTTATGGTCTATCTACTTCAGCTTGTCAAAACAGTCCACCGGAGGACATATTTGACATTATTTAAATTTTAAGGGCACTTTGGTCATTTTCTATGGTATTATGGACGGGAATATGTGTATATATACATGTATATGAGTTCAAAAACTCATATTCATCATCAATTATAGGAAAGAACAAACCCTAGCCTAATTTTCAACTCTAATTATCTTGTGATTCAACCGTGGAAAGTCCAAATTGATTCCGTAGTTGTGTTCATCGTCTCAAGGGCTTCGAGAAGCACCCCTTATTTGTGCCAACAGGACTTCAAAACCCAAAGGGCCATTCTATGGTAAGGATGTAAATTATGTTGGTGTTATTTATATGGATATGTATATATATATATATATATATATATATATATATATGCATGTGAGCATAAGAAGTATGTTATTTGATTGTTGTTGAAAGATGATTGGAAATGATGTTGGATCATTCTTGTGCATGGTTGGATTGTGTTGAATTGTGAAGGGATGATGTGGTATTGATGATGTGGTATTGAAATGATGATTATATATATATATATACACATAAACCTATTGTTCAAGTTGGTTTTTGGAATGCTTTGCAAATATTGGTTGTATGGAATTATGGAAGAGAATTGTGGTGTTGGGTTGCTAATACTAGATGCCAAATATTTCATTGTAGATAAGTGATTTGTAAAGGCGGGAAGTTGTGTTGAATTGGTATCCGAATCTACAACGAGGTATGTAAAGCATACTCTAACGATGTTCTTTGGCATGAAAACACCAATGTTCCATCAAGTAAGATTCCGATGGTTATCCAAATACATGTATTGTTCTACATTACCAATGAAGTTGTTTCCATTCTATAAAGTGTCAAAATATTTCATTGATATACCAAGAGACTCCTATTTCATTGTTGTGATATTGATGATTCTGAAACATATTGTTGATGTACCAAAGAGTCCTTATTACATCGTTATTGTATAGAAGGTCTATTACTTGATTTCTATTGATGTATCATTGTTCCAAAGGTGCTATATTGGCATGAACACTAATGTAATAATCTCAAATCTTTTGAACTAAGTTATTGGAAAAATCTTTTATGTGTTTATGGGTGGTATCCCAGGGGCATAAGCCTAGCATGGGTTGATCCCAATTGATATGTACTGGGGGCAGCCTAATGGTCACAGTACGGTACAGTATTGATTATTGTTAGGTGGTTGGAGGTTCGGGAGGAGGAGGTAATGGCGAATAATAATTGTAAAGAATGAAATGAACAAATGTATACCGTTCCACAAATGTGTTTGAATTCAAGAACCCAATTCAGATTAATAATAATGTACATGATCCTAAAAGTGTTTATGAAGTGTGGTTCACTTCTATTATGATTTATTCACATGCGTATGATTTTCTTGATCCCCCATATCACATATGATTATTTACAGCTTTACATACTCAGTACATATTTCGTACTGACGTCCCTCACGGGGGACCTGCATTTCATGCTGCAGGATCAGGTACTTCAGCTCATTCACAGCATAGATAGGAGCCAGGTCATACAGCTATTGTTGGTGAGCTCCAGTTTGCTTCGGAGCTTTCCGAGTCGGTTTCTTATATTTTATTATTGTACAGGAGTCATGTGTGGGCGGGGGTTGGTCCCGACCCTAGTTATGTCATGTATATCCTAGAGGCTTTGTAGACATAAAGAAGGGTAAAGTTATGGAAGTTTATATAGTGATGTTATATTCGTATATGGGGTGGCCCCGACGGCCAAGTATTATATATATGTATATATATTTGTGCGTGTTGTGCTGATACAGGTAATTAGACCCTTTTATATGCAGCGAAGTGTTGCCCAAATTTTTGGTGACATGTAAGTGAAAGTACAGGTATTTGAACGGGTTCTCCCGAGCCTTCTCGGCTTCGGGTGCCAGTCCGGCCCGATGGGATTTTGGGCCGTGACAAAAGTGGTATCAGAGAGGTTCGTCCTAGTGAGTCTACAAAGTCGTGTCTACGTAGAGTCTTGTTTATCGGTGTGTTGTGCACCACATCTATAAACAGGAGGCTATGGACATTTAGGAATTGTTTCTTTTCTTCATGTCTTAGATCGTGCGATAGAGCTTATATTGTATATGAAGTCATAGTTGACCACTGAATCAGTTTGTTTTTCTTATTATAGTAATGATGCCGGTTACCAGAAGCAAGAATACCGGTAAGCAAGTAGATGTGGCTGTCGGAGAGGGGACTAGTAAGTCACCCACTATACCAGCTAATCAAAGTGAGGCTCCAGCTGAGCATGCATCAGAAACTTCCCCCAGTCCAGAAGAAATAAGGGGGAGGAGAACTATATCTCCAGAGCCACCTATTAATGTTGTTGATCAAGATCTTAGAAATGCAGTGCAACTTTTGACTCGTATAGTTGCTGGGCAAGTCCAAGGGCAAGCCATTCCTGTCGCAGGTTCTAGCAGTACTGATAGGGCGGCTAGTCTTCGGACGCAAGATTTTCTTAAGATGGATCCGCCTACTTTTACCGGATCCGATCTTAATGAAGATCCGCAGGACTTTATTGATCAGATCCAAAGGGCCCTAGAGGTGATGCATGTATCGGGCAGAGAGACAGTGGAGTTAGCCGCGTATAGATTCAAAGGTGAGGCTATATATTGGTATGAAGACTGGAAACGGTCGAGGGGAATTGATGCACCCCCAGCTACTTGGAAAGAGTTCAAAGAGGCATTTATTGATCATTATCTTCCATATGAGACTCGTCAGGCCCGTGCAGATCAGTTCTTAAATCTTCGGCAGGGTAATACAAGTGTGAGGGAGTATAGTCTTCGATTTAATTCCTTGTCCAGATATGCTCCTAATGTTATAGCTACTATGGATGACAGAGTTCATCGGTATGTGAACGAATTGGATCCGTATTTGGTTAGGGATTGTACTATTGCTGCACTGAATAAAGATATGGATATAGCTAGGATCCAAGCATTTGCACAGAAAATGGAAGATCAGAGGCAAAGAAGAAGAACACAGGAATTTGAAAGCGGATCTTCTAAGAGGTCCAGATCTACAGGGCAGTTTATGGCTCCACAGGGAGGTTTTAGACCTCAATTTTCTGCTAGACCACCTAGGCCATTATTTTCTTATTCTGCAGCTAGTGCTCCACCACAGCATCAGGGGTTCAGAGGCAGTCAAATTGGGCAAAGAAGTGAGGGTCATAGTTCGCGATCAACGAGTTATCATGGGCAAAGGAATATGGTCCAACTGAGACCTCCTCGAGAGCCATGCAATTAATGTGGAAGGCATCATATGGGCGCATGTCGAATGGGAACAAATGTTTGTTATTGGTGCGGTATGACGGGGCATATGATGAGAGAATGCCCACGAAGGGGCGCAGGTGGTGTAGCACGACCTTTGGGATCAGCTGTTGCATCATCGTCACCGGTATCTTATTCTGGTAGAGGCGCACGACCCGTGGGTCACGCTAGAAACAAAACAAGAGTCGCCAGTTCCAGTGGGACTCAGAATCGCACTTATGCTTTAGCGGATCGACAGAATCTAGAGGCTTCCCCAGATGTGGTTACGGGTAAGTTGTCCATATTTTCATTTGATATATATGCTCTAATTGATCCCGGTTCTACATTATCATATGTTACTCCTTTGGTTGCTGGAAAGTTCAAAAAAACCCCCGAATTGTTAGATAAGCCGTTGGAAGTGTCTACCCCGGTTGGGGAATCTATTATTGCTAGAAGAGTTTATAAAGATTGTGTAGTAACTGTGTGTGGTCGAGACACGATGGCCAATCTCGTGGAACTAGAAATGGTAGATTTTGATGTTATAATGGGTATGGATTGGTTGGCGTCTTGTTATGCCAAAATTGACTGTTGTACAAAAAAGATGTATTTACATTTTCCAAATGAAGCAGTTATTGAATGGCAAGGTAAGATCGGCGCACCAAGAGGTAGATTTATTTCTTATTTCAAAGCAAGAAAAATGATTTCCAAGGGATACCTATATCATTTAGTTAGAGTAAGGGATACAGAAGCGGAGACACCAACTCTTCACGTTGTTCCGGTGGTAAATGAATTTCCTGATGTATTTCCTGAAGATCTTCTAGGTCTGCCTTCTAAACGAGAAGTAGAGTTTGGTATTGATGTAATACCAGGCACCCAACCAATCTCCATTCCTCCATATAGAATGGCCCCAGCAGAATTGCGAGAATTGAAAGAGCAATTGAAAGATTTGCTTGAGAAGGGATTCATAAGGCCTAGTATGTCCCCCTGGGGAGCACCAGTGTTATTTGTGCGCAAAAAGGATGGCTCGCTGAGGATGTGTATTGATTATCGGCAATTGAATAAGGTGACTATTAAGAATAAATATCCTCTCCCAAGAATTGATGATTTATTTGATCAGTTACAGGGCGCCAAGTGCTTTTCTAAGATTGATTTGAGGTCAGGTTACCACCAAGTGAGGGTCAAAGAAAAAGATATACCCAAAACAGCTTTCCGAACAAGGTATGGTCATTATGAGTTTCTAGTTATGTCATTTGGGCTAACAAATGCACCTGCAGCTTTTATGGATTTGATGAATAGGGTGTTTAAGCCATTCCTTGATGTATTTGTGATAGTTTTTATAGATGATATTCTAGTTTATTCTAGATCAGAAGAGGACCATGCCAATCACTTACGACAGACATTGCAGACTCTTCGTGATTGTAAGCTTTATGCAAAGTTCTCTAAATGTGAGTTTTGGTTAAAGTCGGTGGCATTTTTGGGTCATATTGTATCTAGTGAAGGGATAAAGGTTGATGCTCAAAAGATAGAAGCTGTGAAGAAATGGCCAAGGCCCACAACGCCGACGGAGATTCGTAGTTTTCTCGGGTTGGCCGGTTATTATAGGAGGTTTGTTAAAGACTTTTCTTCCATTTCAGCACCTTTAACCAAGCTAACGCATAAAGCATCCAAGTTCCAATGGAATGATACGTGTGAGGAGAGTTTCCAAGAATTGAAAAATAAGTTGACTTCTACACCTGTGTTGGTACTTCCAGAAGGTACAGAAGGGTATACAGTGTATTGTGATGCTTCTAGAATTGGTTTAGGATGTGTATTGATGCAGCATGGTAAGGTAATAGCATATGCTTCTAGACAATTGCGGCCACATAAGAAAAATTATCCTACACACGATCTTGAGCTGGCAGCGGTTATCTTTGCTTTAAAAATATAGCGCCACCATTTATATGGGGTTCATGTTGATATATATACTGATCACAAGAGCTTACAATATATTTTCAGTCAGAAGGATCTAAATCTGAGGCAGCGAAGGTGGATGGAACTATTAAAAGATTATGATGTCGATATTTTGTATCATCCAGGGAAAGCGAATATAGTAGCTGATGCGTTAAGTCGTAAGGCTATGATGATGCCTATAGAAAGGCAAGGGATGGTTAAAGATCTTCACCAGTTAGCTAGTTTGGGAGTTCGCCTTCTTGAAACTCCGGACAAAGAGCTTATCGTACATAATGCTGCGGAATCTTCATTAGTAGCTGAAGTGAAAGAGAAGCAATATGCAGATCTTATTTTATTACAGCTTAAGGAGAATGTTCAGAGTGGTGCAACCAAGGCATTTGAGCTTACGCGAGAAGGAGTACTTCAGTGCCAAAACCGATTGTGTGTGCCGAATGTAGACGGACTAAGAAAGAAGATTATGACAGAGGCACATTTTTCAAGGTATTCCATTCATCCAGGATCAACCAAAATGTATCAAGATTTGAAAGATATGTATTGGTGGAATGACATGAAAAGGAACATCGCAGAATTTGTAGCTGGCTGTCCAAATTGCCAACGAGTTAAAGTAGAACATCAAAAGCCCGGAGGCTATATGCAATGCATAGATCTTCCAACTTGGAAGTGGGACATGATCAACATGGATTTCGTTACAGGTTTGCCTCGTACAGCTCGGAAATTTGATTCTATATGGGTGATTGTGGATAGGCTTACTAAATCCGCACATTTCTTACCCGTTAAGACCATTTACACAGTTGAAGAATATTCGAAGCTGTATGTTAAAGAAATAGTCCGATTACATGGAGTGCCAACTTCTATTTTATCAGATCGGGGAACTCAATTTACTGCAAACTTTTGGAAGTCTTTCCAACGGAGTTTGGGAACACAAGTGAATCTGAGTACAACTTTTCACCCTCAGACGGATGGACAAGCAGAGCGCACCATTCAAACACTTGAAGATATGCTACGAGCATGTGTTATAGATTTTAAAGGCAGCTGGGATGATCATTTACCTCTTATTGAGTTTGTCTACAATAATAGCTATCATTCAAGTATCAAAATGACACCATATGAAGCTTTATATTGGAGGAAGTGTAGATCACCAATAGGATGGTTCGAAGCGGGTAAAACTCTTATGTTTGGACCGGATCTTGTGTATCAAGCCATAGAAAAAGTCAAGGTGATTCAGCAACGGTTGAAAACAGCCCAAAGTCGACACAAGTCATATGCGGATAGTAGAAGAAGAGGGCTAGAGTTTTCGTTAGGCGATTGGGTATTTTTGAAGGTATCGCCAATGAAAGGGGTGATGAGATTTGGTAAGAAAGGAAAGTTGAGTCCACGATATATAGGCCCGTATAAGGTTATTCGAAGATGTGGGCAAGTTGCTTATGAATTAGAGCTACCCCAGGAACTCTCATCAGTGCATCCAGTATTCATGTATCGATGCTTCGAAAGTGCATCGGAGATCCGTCCCTTATTACGTCTACTGAAGATGTGCAAGTAACAGAAGATCTTACCTATGAGGAGATGCCTATTGCTATATTAGATCGTCAAGTTAAGAAGTTGAGAAATAAAGAAGTAGCATCGGTGAAAGTACTTTGGAGAAATCAACAAAGGGAAGAGATTACATGGGAAGCGGAGGAAGCAATGAAATCGAAATACCCTTATTTGTTCAAAGGTGAAAAAGAAGTGCAAGGAGTGGAACTGGGACACTAACAAGTAAGTTTTTACATATGCATAACATCTATATGATGACGTGAATATCAATTATGAATTCGAACTTGTTTCGGCTAAATAACTACATTCACATTCGAGGACGAATGTCCTTAAGGGGGGAAGGATGTAACACCCCGTACTTAATTACGTGCATTAGCCATTGTTATATGTGTTGGAGTATCTGTATTGATCCTAAGTTAGGTATATATGAGTTTAAGTATGAGTATTGATTATTTTGAGATGGTTTCAAGTGTATAGTTTGATTATATGGGTATAGGAATCGACCTTATTTATATCGGAATTTGCCCGTCGATGTTTCCATACGAAGGTTATTGAATAAGATTTTCGACGATATAAAGATTTTCAAAAACGGATAAGTTTCGGATATAAGCGACCACGCTCGAAACTATAAAACGGTGGCCGGGATGTGAACAGCAAAATTGCAGGAAAATTTCCAATTTTTGGGTCAACTTTGAACGATCATAACTCCCTCAATATAATGAACTAGGAGAGATACCACATATCAAAAGAAATATCTTTGAGTATTCTTTCTAATGAAATTGGTTTCATCCAAATCCAACATCTGAGTAAGGAGTTATACTCGTTCTACTTCAGCCTCTCAAAACAGATTTTTAGGGTCAACTTCAAACGATCATAACTCCTTGTACAGGACGAACTGGGTGGCCTAATTTATATGAAATGAAAGAACTTTGAATTATCTTTACAATGATACCAATTTCACCCAAATCCGATATCGGAGCAAAGAGTTATGGTCTATCTACTTCAGCTTGTCAAAACAGTCCACCGGAGGACATATTTGACATTATTTAAATTTTAAGGGCACTTTGGTCATTTTCTATGGTATTATGGACGGGAATATGTGTATATATACATGTATATGAGTTCAAAAACTCATATTCATCATCAATTATAGGAAAGAACAAACCCTAGCCTAATTTTCAACTCTAATTATCTTGTGATTCAACCGTGGAAAGTCCAAATTGATTCCGTAGTTGTGTTCATCGTCTCAAGGGCTTTGAGAAGCACCCCTTATTTGTGCCAACAGGACTTCAAAACCCAAAGGGCCATTCTATGGTAAGGATGTAAATTATGTTGGTGTTATTTATATGGATATGTATATATATATATATATATATATATATGCATGTGAGCATAAAGAGTATGTTATTTGATTGTTGTTGAAAGATGATTGGAAATGATGTTGGATCATTCTTGTGCATGGTTGGATTGTGTTGAATTGTGAAGGGATGATGTGGTATTGATGATGTGGTATTGAAATGATGATTATATATATATATATATATACACATAAACGTATTGTTCAAGTTGGTTTTTGGAATGCTTTGCAAATATTGGTTGTATGGAATTATGGAAGAGAATTGTGGTGTTGGGTTGCTAATACTAGATGCCAAATATTTCATTGTAGATAAGTGATTTGTAAAGGCGGGAAGTTGTGTTGAATTGGTATCCGAATCTACAACGAGGTATGTAAAGCATACTCTAACGATGTTCTTTGGCATGAAAACACCAATGTTCCATCAAGTAAGATTCCGATGGTTATCCAAACACATGTATTGTTCTACATTACCAATGAAGTTGTTTCCATTCTATAAAGTGTCAAAATGTTTCATTGATATACCAAGAGACTCCTATTTCATTGTTGTGATATTGATGATTCTGAAACATATTGTTGATGTACCAAAGAGTCCTTATTACATCGTTATTGTATAGAAGGTCTATTACTTTATTCCTATTGATGTATCATTGTTCCAAAGGTGCTATATTGGCAAGAACACTAATGTAATAATCTCAAAGCTTTTGAACTAAGTTATTGGAAAAATCTTTTATGTGTTTATGGGTGGTATCCCAGGGGCATAAGCCTAGCATGGGTTGATCCCAATTGATATGTACTGGGGGCAGCCTAATGGTCACAGTACAGTACAGTATTGATTATTGTTAGGTGGTTGGAGGTTCGGGAGGAGGAGGTAATGGCGAATAATAATTGTAAAGAATGAAATGAACGAATGTATACCGTTCCACAAATGTGTTTGAATTCAAGAACCCAATTCAGATTAATAATAATGTACATGATCCTAAAAGTGTTTATGAAGTGTGGTTCACTTCTATTATGATTTATTCACATGCGTATGATTTTCTTGATCCCCCATATCACATATGATTATTTACAGCTTTACATACTCAGTACATATTTCGTACTGACGTCCCTCACGGGGGACCTGCATTTCATGCTGCAGGATCAGGTACTTCAGCTCATTCACAGCATAGATAGGAGCCAGGTCATACAGCTGTTGTTGGTGAGCTCCAGTTTGCTTCGGAGCTTTCCGAGTCGGTTTCTTATATTTTGTTATTGTACAGGAGTCATGTGTGGGCGGGGGTTGGTCCCGACCCTAGTTATGTCATGTATATCCTAGAGGCTTTGTAGACATAAAGAAGGGTAAAGTCATGGAAGTTTATATAGTGATGTTATATTCGTATATGGGGTGGCCCCGACGGCCAAGTATTATATATATGTATATATATTTGTGCGTGTTGTGCTGATACAGGTAATTAGACCCTTTTATATGCAGCGAAGTGCTGCCCAAATTTTTGGTGACATGTAAGTGAAAGTACAGGTATTTGAACGGGTTCTCCCGGGCCTTCTCGGCTTCGGGTGCCAGTCCGGCCCGATGGGATTTTGGGCCGTGACAATTATCAACAGATAATATTATTTAGATTTCTTCCAACAGAAGGGTCGTCTATCGCGACAGATGAATGATCAGTTGGAAAAATCAAGTCTTGAACATGTCCTGTTGGAATAGTTGATAGGATTTTATTCAATTGAAGGTTCATCTGTTGCATCAGATGATTAATCTGTTACATTAGATTTTTAATCTGATGATTCCTCTGTTGCATCAGATGGTTAATCTGTTGTATCAGATTTTTAATTGGATGGTTCCTCTGTGGCATCCAATGTTAAATCTGTTGCATCATATTATTAATCTGTTGCATCAGATTTTTAATCTAATGGTAAATCTGTTGCATTAGATAGTTAATTTATTGGATCATATTTTTTATTCGATGGTTAATCTGTTGCATCAGATTTTTTATCCGATGGTTCCTTTGTTGAATCATACGGTAAATCTGTTGCTTCAGATGGTTAATCTGTTGCATCAGATAGTAAATCTGTTGCATCAGATAGATAATTTGTTGCATCATATGGTTAATCTGCTCATGAGAAGGTTAATATGTTGTAAAAAAAATAGTAGCATGATTTTGCTCAATAGAACAACAACAATATCACCATTTTTACCAAGAACAAGAACAAATTAACCCAGCAACGGGCGCAACACCAAAAACACCAACATCATTGTTTTATTCGTACAAACACAAGCAACAAAAATCAAACTTCATAAAACGCAACAAACAACAAAAAATCATATTTCACTCCGAACAGAGAAGAGGAAAAAAAACAGGATTTTATTCGGACTGCATTTCAAACTAAAACAACAAATATTGAAATTGTTCACCAATACTAGAAGAGAAGTTGGTTCAAGTTCCTCTTTTTCTTCAAAACTAAAAAAAAACATAATTTTTTACCTGTGAAAGAAGAAAAGAAACTTTGAAGAGCTCGAAGTTGTTGTGGCCGAAGAGTAAGGCTGTCACGTCGATTGACAGTTGAAAGTCAAAAAGGAACTCGAAGCCCAACTATTTGTCACCGGAGGTTGAAGTCGCCAGGGATTAAAAGGAGAATTTGCAGAACTGTCTCTCTCTCTCGAGAGGAGAGACGGATGATTTAGAGAGGAGAGGGGTGTGGGTTGATTTGTATTTTTAAAAAAATTAAAAAGTTTTGAAAATATTAATCAAGTCCACAATTAACTTAATCAAATTTCCTAATTATGTTTGACCCTTTAAGTTGGTTAATGTTATCAATCCTTAATTCAAGACTTAATTAAATGACATCTTTCCTTCAATTTTCTCAAGTTTCAAGTCAACGCTATGAACTGATGCAACATATTGCCAAATGAAACAGTGCATACCTGGTGCACCATTAGAGTTGACTATCCATGGCCTCTAGTCAGCTTCTAGCTCAGGAAAGAGCATATAATGCAAATGCAGCAATCCTAGAGCTAAAGACTTGAAAGTAGACGTTGTCGTTGAAAGATACACTTACAACAATAGATTTGATTAACCAGAAATGTAAAAATAATTTGACGAAAAAAAAAATAAAGATGTATGTTTCCATTGATCAATAACTTGCTTTGTCAACGGAATTAAGCAATCAAACACATTACTGGAATACATTGCAGAAGATAATGCTTGTAAAATAATTACTAGATTAATTAGGTAATATAATACAAATCTAAAAATTGAAGTTTTAAACCGGGATAACTTATTAAAGAGGAATTATCATATACTATTATACTTCCTCTAGTCCGTATTAACTTAATTTGTGAGACAATACACACCTATTAAGGAAATCGACCTAAAAGAGCTTGATCTGGTAAGTGTTGATTTCCAGACTCCGAAGATATATAAATGAATTGAATAGAATCTTTTGCTTGAATGACATAGATAATATTATGGCTATTTCTTTATCTATTGCAGGTTCTAGGGATAAATTAATTTGACACTTAACAAACTCGGATAATTACGAGGCAAGATCAGGTTATCACCTTACAAAAAGTTTTGGACATACATAGGGATAATTGTGGAAATATTTGTTCAATCTAGTAGTCATGCCTTTTCAAAAGCTTTTTGAAATTTTTTATGGGCTATAAATATATAAGCATAAGTATTTTCTTAGAAGGTGTGTTGTTAATACCTTGCGAGTAAAAAACTTAATTAGGAAATGCATAAACCACGTCTATAGTGCTTGTAAGAGATGTGGTATGAAAAATGAGAACATATGTTTTTCAAGTGATGATTCTTAAATAATTTGAAAAAAGAGCTCTATTAATTGGAATGATCTTGACAATATTGACTTTTCTTTGTGGTGAAATGATAAGATTAATTTGGCTAAAAAATGTTCTAATGTTGCTAGTGTTTTGAATTTAACGATAATGATAATGTGACATATATATAGAAATCTAAGAATGCTTAAAATTTTACTAATAATTTAATGGACCCTCCAGATATAGAAAAGCATTATTTGAGTCTAATAAATTTCTTGATATACAACCTGCAAATTTCTCAAATGGTAATTTCCAAGAGAATTATGATATAAACTAAGAGATGGGATTTATTTGTTTGTTGATGCAAGGTTAAAAGTTGAATCAAAAAAGGCAAGCATTTGGTTTGGTTGCTATGGATAGCAAAGATGTTTTGCTTTATTTTCATGGATGTCGATGACGGTTGAAGCATTTACAATAGAAAAAACCATGGAAAAAACGACACAAAATGGATGGAGGAAAATCTGTCTTCTCGATCTGATGCGAAAGGTGTCGTAGATATATTGAAGAAAAATGTGAAGGCTTCTTGGGATGTTGATGTAGTATGCGAAGATATTTGAAATATGATTGCATGTTTAGAGCATTGTTGTGTTTTTACATATTGCTAGAAGGTTTAATGTTGTTGCCTAGTATAGCTAAATTTTTTAATTTCTTTGTTGTATGAGTTTTCTTGAGAAGGAATATTTTCAAGTTGGAATCCTACTTGCGGAACTTATTTGTACTACCATTAGGGAAGTCGTTTTTCGTATTGTTAAGGAATTTTAATTTATTTTTTTGAAAGAAATGTTTTTCAAAGTTTTAACCAGCCGAACATCAAAAAATTGAACATATCCTTAATCTTAGTTATTCTTATTTCAAGATGTCTATTCCAGGATTTCTGTGAATATGGTTGAAAATATATTATTTGCTGATGTGATAATAGAATCATGTTAAAAGTCAAATTGATAAAACGCAAATATTAAGTGATGAGAATTCCTAAAAGTTAATATATCCTTTTGATTAAAATAAGTGATCTCCCTCAAATTACAAATAGCGGTACTCCAAATAGAATTGAATAAGTTTGAAGTTAAAAATCTTTTAGAAATTTCGCATCAAAGCTAAATAACAAAACTGCACCACCCCTTTTTGCTAATAGAACACGGCTCTGAGCTCACCAGGGGTAATTGATTTAAAAAAAAAAAAAAAAAAAAAACTGCATCAGAGCCTATTGATAAAACCAAATACTAACAACGATTGATTACTGATTTGGGCATACAACTAAAAAAATCTACTTTTATATAAGTTAGATGACTAAAAAACAATGAATACTTGTATAATTGTGAATGAGGAAAAACAATAATAATACAATTGTGAAGGTAGTAACTAGTATTACAAGTTAAACGTCATGTTCAAAGCAGAATTAAGGAGTGAATCAAATATATAATATAAATGTTGGATCAGTTAAGCTGCAATTCTCGTTTAATTGTTACTAAACTCTCCTTATAAATATGAACCGAACAGACGGTTTCATTCCATAAGCCTTTGTTCAGGCCTGGTTGACGAAATCCAAGAGGCCGAGTCTCCCCAGTCCTAACATCAATGGAGACCAGGTGAGAACGTAAATGGCAGCCCTAGGAAACCAGGACTTGATACATTGAGAATAAGTGAAGCATTTCAAGGCAAAAAGTTTGTTCCAGAGCCCTGGCTGAACCATTACCCATATCTCATATTCAAACTCACCAACGGTACCCATTAGGGCAACGGAATCGTCAAGCAGTATCATAAACAAATGGGAACGATGGAAAGTGTATCGGGCATCTGGCCTTCAATCTCCCTAAAGCTTGATGCACATATGTGTTTCTTATAGCGGTCATCAAGTTGAAGCATTCTCCATGAGTCCCTGAAACAGGAATAGACTGTTGCATATATCCCAGGGATATGATCGTCATCATTGAAGAAGAGAAACCAAACAACCTTATAGTCATTAGTGACGGGGTCTAGTCCGAGCCCAAACTGCCATATAAATGGTCTAGGAGGATTAGTAATACATGGTTGAACCTCAAACTTGGGATTAGGAAGGTGCCTTACCTCCCTGAGGGCAGGATTCCACAACGACAACGAAAGGTTTCCATCAACTACTTTTTTCAGCAAAAACAAGCCATATACAGAACCTAAAACGTAAGTCATACCTCTCACCCTCTCATCAGGGGGTGGGTTTTCAAGAACACCATCCTTAGAAATCAAAGTAATGGGGTCAGGGGGGTGGCTGTGGTTCAAGAACACCATCCTTAGAAATCAAAGTAATGGGGTCAGGGGGGTGGCTGTGGTCATAAACCAGGATTTTGTGGACCTTGTTATGATGCTTACAGTGTTCTCTGATGAAATCAGGGCTCTTGATAGTTTGCAAACGCATTTAAATGGCAACTACGACTTCACGGGCAGCCTCACTAGAATATCCTCTGCTAAAACCTCAGGTAAAGTGCTGGCCATTAATTAATACCACAGATCGACACGACAATAATTATCAACAAAAAAGAACCTAAGGCAAATTCTGGTCACTCCTCTTTAATAGGGTTGTATTTATAGTTTTTTGAAAGAAACTGTACTCCTTAATTTGATTCTAAATGAATAAGGATTACGAAACCTTGTTTGCGTCATATTAAGATTTTATATTAAATTATGTAGTTCTTTTATTTGTAACATTTGAATATTAGAAAAATATTATCTCCTAGGTTTAATGAGATTTATTATTTTCT
This sequence comes from Capsicum baccatum var. pendulum, assembly GCA_030864225.1. Lineage (NCBI taxonomy): Eukaryota > Viridiplantae > Streptophyta > Magnoliopsida > Solanales > Solanaceae > Capsicum > Capsicum baccatum. Next base: position 231,934,679 of record CM061557.1, read on the forward strand.
CAGGGTCAATTTTCCTAGTACATACATATATATACAAAGGAACTTAATCCCGTGGAACTAACATTTATCTTTTATCATAACTTTTTGCTGATTTTCTCAAAAAAAAAAAAAAGGTCTATGAAAATTGAAAAATCTTAGTAGCTCACGTAGCTGGTCAATCGAACTCCCACCCTGTTAGTAAAGGTTCGAGTCCCCATGATCTGCAGTCAGTTGTTATGTGTATGTTCATGTATTGTGTAAGGTATGTAGTAGTTGAATAATGTAATAGGTATGTGTTCACACAAATGTTGGCATTAACATGTTCCGACTCGTTTACTCCATGCATGTTTTTCCTCCATATTTTTGCAGTCTTTTACTCCAATATTAATTTTTTACATCGACTCCAACTATGTTTGGCCTAGGGCATCCAAGCCATTTTGTTTTACTTTTACCAAGATCTCAAAAGTTCATTTGCATTTTTCCTAGGTCTTTTTCTCCTTCTTACATTTGTAATTCTTGTTTAAGTTCTAAGCATTCAGCTTTGCCTTTTTGTTTAAGCAATTTAGCTATTTCTCATGTTTTAGAATTAATTCATTCTGTTGTACATCTTATTATTAATATATCTTTCTTTTAACACCCAAATAATCATATGCCACTATAATCGCCTACAGCGAAACACAGCTATTTCTAATTTTCTTTAACTTTGGAAATGAGTTAAGTTTATGAAAAAAAGTCAGGCGAAAATTCTGTGAAAATCTCTTTGGTGTTCCCTTGTATTAAAAAAAAATCATCACGCAAATTTACTTTTGAGGTTTAACAAGCCATTATTTTAAATTCTTTTTTCAATTTTCAATTGTTATTAAATCGCGTGGGTGTCGAACATGATGTTTTTAAAAATCATGTACTTTTAACATTTATGATTAACTTAAGTAAAATGTACTAATTTAAAATATATATATATCAATTATTTTTTTAACATTAGTTAAAAACATATGTTTGTTAATTAAAATATTTTCAAACGAAAATATATTTTAACTACCTAATTTATTATCGTTTATAAAAGACTTATTTGTTAAATATTAATTTTTATTATTTAATAATTAACTTTTATTTTAAGAATTAAATATAACCACGTGATTGCACTTGTGCTAACAAACAATACATTTATAATTACACTGTAATTACATTGTAACAACCAAACACGTCAACGTAATTACTTAGTGGTGTAGTTGCTAGGCTGGTAATTACTACCCTAGTAATTACACTAATTCCAATTAGAAGGTGACTTTTCAAACAGACCCTAATAGAAGTCTCGATATAATATCTATACATATTATAAAGCAGAGGACAAAACACCACAATTAGTCACGTTGCAAGCTATTGAGAAGTCTCGTGGCAGTTTTTAGGACAAGGTTAATAATAATGTAATAAAAATTTTGAATTATTTGAATATTAAAATGTATTATCCTTTATTTTTTACAAAAAATTAATGATTAGCTTAAAAATAAAAATTCAAGATTGAAGAATTCTAAATAAACTTTTACTCTTTCATAAACTTATCTTTTTTAAAATTTCAGTTATATAATATATCTAAATATAATCTATTTAAATATTAAATTAAAGATGAAACTATAATAATAATAATGGTGGTGGTGGTGGCGGTGGCGGTGGTATGCATAGTAGTAGCACGTAATAATAACAACTAATAATGTAGTAGTAGTGATAGTAGTTGTTAGCTGTGTTTTTAAAATAATAATAAAATTGGAAATAAGAAAAACAAATAAACGAAAGAAAAGAAGATAATTGAGAAAAATAAAAAAAATAAAATAAAATAAAATAGTAAGATAAGGATGAGTAACAAACGAGTCATTTTTTATTTATTATTGATAATTATAAAAAATATTTGGATAAATCTTATTGATTTCAAATATTTCTTTCAATTTAAATACATAGTATATGGTATTTAAAAAATCAAGGATAAGGAAGAGTAAAAAAAGATTTTTTTTTGAAACCAAAAAGACTTAATATTTGAATTTGAATTTAAATAAAGTTTGACTTGAGATGAAATTTTAAATTCTTAACCTTCTCTTATATATACTTCTATAATAAAATACAATGTTAAATTAGCTTCTCTATTTTTTTTTTCTTTGTTATTAAACATTTTACTGCTTTATCCGAGTTAAATTTATTTTACTATAATCAAGCTTTGATTCAAGTAAGTAATAATTTTTCATCTTATGTTTATTCATTTGATTTTTGATAAAATAAATACATTCTGTATCTATTGATGGAAAATTATTTTTTATATGTACTCTCAAGATTGGAGCTCATTTAGCAGCATGATATGGGTGAAATGATACTAGATTTGAGTAGAGAAGTTGCATATCTACTAGAATCTCCTACTGCGTATAATGCATCTGAGGCTGCTGTTGCTGGTGTTGTTGGGATTGCAGTAGCAGGGCGAGTAGGGAGAAATAGGGGATTAAGGGACATCCAACAAGATCTTACAGCAGCACAACAATGGGTTGTTGATTTCTAGAGGGATCAAAGGTGCCCCGGTGGAAGAGATATTTGAACTTAATCAGAGTTCATTCATGATGAACTCTGCTAGAAGAAGAAGGAGGAGGAGGAGGACTTAATCAGAGTTCATTCATGATAAACTCTGAAATCTGCGAGGAGGAGGAGGAGGAGGAGAAGAAGGAGAAGAAGAAGAAGAAGAAGAAGAAGAAGAAGGAGGAGGAGGAGGAGGAGGAGAAGAAGAAGGAGAAGGAAGAGGATGAGGAGAAGGAGAAGAAGAAGAAGAAGAAGAAGAAGAGGAGAGGAAACTTATGTATTGATTGAATCTTGATTTCTTGTATTGTACATTATGTGTTTAGCATGTATATATAGATAATCATAGAATGTTCAAAAGACTAACTACTTAACTAACTCAATAAGCTACAAGTTACAAAGTTAGTTACTAACTACTTTTCGGAAGTTATTTAACACTATTTTCACAGTGTTAGTTGGAAGGGCTGAGCTGGCTTCCCATCTTTCAAAACTGACTTCCCTTATTTCAACACTACCCCTCAAGTTAGGTAATGTAAAATAGATTAAGGATACCTAGCTTGGATAGCAAGTGTTCATGTTGAGCTCTGCTAAGCCCTTAGTCAACACATCAGCAGGCTGGTCTCTAATAGGGATATAGTTGACTGTGACTAATCCTTGATTGATTTTTTACCTTATGAAGTGGTAGTATATTTAAATGTTCTTGGTCCTTTCATGATATACATGATTAGATGCAATTTGCATGGCAAACTTGGGAGATAGTTTGTCATAAGTCAAGTTTTTTCCCAAGGCATAGGGTGCTTCCTGATGAATATTTAGATACACAAAGTCTTTTAACCATAAGAGAGTCTTTCTTGTTCTGGTAGTTCTTCTTACAGGTACTGGTACTGGATCCTCATCTAGAGATGTGTCTGATATCTGATCCTGACCAACCTGCATCTCTGCAGGCTCTTCTTGCAGCATGTAATCAGTAGGTACATCTGTTGTTGATTGAATAGTTGATGTATCTTGTTAGTGCCTCATTTATAGTGTGTCCATGTCTGACCAATGCACTTAGGTTTCATTCAGTTTAGTAGTTGTGAGATGTTGAGATTCAGAAGCTTTCTCTTTGAATGAAAGCACATCTTTTCTGAAGCTGACATCTTGTTGACAAAGAACACATTATTAGTTTGATTATATAGTAGATAGCCTTTCTAAGTTTCATAATAGCCCATAAAAATACATTCTCTTGTTCTAAGTTGTAGTTTGTCTGTTTGTTGAACTATCTTAGCATATCATAAATAACCTAGAGTTCTCATATGAGTAGTGTTAGGTTTCTTGCCATATAGTTTCTCATATGGAGATATGTGATTCAATATAGTTATAGGCAGCCTATTAATGATATAGATAACTGCTTTGACACACAAACCCCAAAAGTTTATAAGTATTGCACCTTGAAATCTTAAGGCCCTAGTCACTTCTAAAATATGCATGTGCTTTCTTTCAACCACTCCATTCTATTGAGGGTTGTAGGCACATGTTGTCTAATGGATAATGCCTAACTTTATGAACAAACTCAGTTCCATTATCAGACTTAATGACTTTAAGAGTTTTATCAAATTGGGTCTTAACAAAGTGAATGAATTGAGAAATTGAAACACACATACATCAGACTTAAGTTTAAGTGAGTATATCCAAGTCATTCTACATTAGTTATCAACCATTGCTAAGAAATATCTATTGTAGACACCTAATTTTGTCCCTCCCGAAGACCCAAGTTATCCATTTTTACCCTCGTCTTACCATGTGTACTACCCCATATAATAACCTCCGCACAAAAGGACAAAACAACCAACTAACAAATTCTATCCATTATAACAACCCTACCCTACCCCCACCCTTTTACACATTTATTTTTACCATATTATCATCATCCTCATCCATATATATATCCTAAGCAACAAAACCAAAAAAGGAGGGGATCACATGGTAACAATACACCATCACTCATCCATAACCAACAAACATAGTGGAGCCCACGAGGGAACTTTTCAAGAAATTTTCCTATAACTTTCATTCATTTTACACACTATAAGAAATATATGGAATACAGAGGGGGCATCTGGACTTCTTCTTGGATTCTTCTCCAAAAAAAAAAAAGAAAGGGAAGAACAGTAACAAAAATCTAAAAAATGAGCATTTTGCTCTCTTCCTAAAAAAAAAGCTTTCTCTCTCTAGCACTCTTTCTCTAGACTCACACTCTCTCTCTAATAAACGTCGCCGGCGATCGACCGAAGCTCCGGCCACCACAACACCACCATATTTTCCTTCTCTCTACCATCTCTCTCTCTCCAAGACTAAAAAAAAATAAAAAAAAAAGAATCGGCGGCTCCGTTCGCCGCCATTCGACCGACCCAACGACGGCGGCAATAGCACCGTCGTCTCCGTCATCTTCAGCCGCCGCCATTCTCAGTGTCATTGTCAGCCGCTGCTAGATCCGCCGCCAGATCCGCGGCTATCACTATCTCTGTCACTGCCTAGATCTCCACCGCGACGCGTCGTCCAGATCCGACCAGATCCGCAGCGGTTCGCCGACCGGACCAGACTCGCTGGATCTCCGACGCCAGCTCGGTCAAACCGCTAGATCTCCGCCCGTTTTTCTGTCACCGGAACTCCCCGGATCCTGATCTACGTTTTGGAGCTGTCCGGTTATTATTTTAATATCGAGTTTGGTTTGCTCGTGGTGAGGTTCTCCGGTCGAGTATTTTGGTCTTCGGATTTCCTTATTATCGACAAGGATCAATTGCATCGAGGTCCATTTCTTCTAATAGAATCTTTAATTTATTTTGACTTCTTATTGATGTTGTGGGTGTGAATGATTTATTTGTCATATGTTTGGTTTGAATCCTCGTTATTTGTGTTGTGTTTGATGTTGGTTTCGGATTATGAGATGTGATTGAAAAATTGAAGCATGCATTAATCATGTGGTTTAAATGGAATTCGGGGCACGAGTTTAAAAATCGTTAAAGTGAATTAGGATTAATTTTGATTTGTTGTTTGTTTTGATTCGTCGTTATTGTTACTTTCACGTGTAATTATCAATTTCGTGATAGTGTCATGGTAAGTCAAACGGGTAGGCAATCGTAGGTTCGGGTAGGCGAAATTTAGGAATAATTAGTTTGTTGGATGTTGGAATGTGCATGTGAATGTTTCTTTCTAGTTTGTCGTATTTAATTTAGATGTATTTATTTAGCCGGGGAATGCCCCGAGATCACTTGTATTTATTTACCGGGGAATGCCCCGACGTATCATGTTGGCGAAAAATGATTGTGACGAAGGCCCGCGGCATCGGGTAGTGCATTGGAGCTTAGATTTAGTTTTAGACTAGGATTTATATTTTCGTATTTTTCTATTTTTCGGACTGTATAATTGGACTGGATTTTTACGTTTTTGGACTGTCTTGTTTTGTTATTTTGTGTTATTTTGTGTGATTTATACATTTCATAATGCCAAAATAGTTGATACACTTCACCAAGCAACCGTGGTCGAACCACGGGATCGAGGGGTGCCTAACACCTTCCCCTCGATCAACAGAATTCCTTAGCCGGAATCTCTGATCGCAAACCGGTTTAAGAGTCAAATGGTTTTGAAAAGGATTTTTCAAAGGTGACTTGGCACACCGGATTATGCCAAGTGGTGACTCTGAATAAAAATGCAAATAATCCTTTTTCGAAACAAATTTTCATTTTCTTGTCACTTAAATAATAAAATCCTTTCGAACTTAAAATATTCCAATGTTTTGGAGTACGCGTTAAAAAAGAGGTGTGACATCTTCCGGCGACTCTGCTGGGGACAGTTTCAGAATTCGAGCTTATTTTTGAGTCGTATCGGCTTTGTTTGGCATTACGAGTGTATAAGCATTGTTTGTGATTATTGTTGTGTTATTTTCACTTTTGTGCGTCTTCATGCTCTTTGTTTATAGTATTTATCCTATGTGTTACCGCTTTATATCTGTCATCATGAGTCCACCCCCGGCCTTCTTTTTGCAACAAGTCTGTAGTACACGTGTTGTACACAACCTCTAGTTGAGTCACCCTTATTTTAGGGGGGGAGCCGTCGGTGTTATGGAGTAGGTGGAAAGCAAAGCAGCCACTATCGACCATACGCTCCCCCGAACAGCCTTGTTAGTAAACCACAATGTAGGTCAGCCTTTAGGTCATGCTTATGTGCATCATGCGAAGACCTAGCGGGACCCACATGGCCCTTTGTAGGAGGCTCCCCTTTAAAGCATCCCTACATGCTAATTGTTGCATTTTTTTAGGGTAAAGTGGTCATTTGATGGATTGATTTTTGAAAAAGAAAAAAAAATAGGAGTAAGATGCGTAGGCAAAAATGAAAAAAAAAACAAAAAAGAAAAAAAAATAGAAAAGTGAGTCGAAAAGAACAAAAAAAAAATGAGAGAAAAGTTCTGTTTGTCTTTTCTACTTATTTGTCAAAAACAAAAATGTCAAAAAGATTTTTTCTGTATAATTGGTGGTGTCAGTCTTGGTTAAAGCGTCTAGTTGAAAAAAATAATAGTTTTTGAGTGTCTCTTAAGTTAGGAGCAATTTATTAGTTAATCCTTAGTTGTCCAATCTGGACGAACTACGCACCCCTGATTCTCCTCTTTCGGGATGTGAGATACGTAGGCAGCCTATTGTTGGTTCGGGGATCTTATTTAAAAAATTCAAAAAAAAAATTGATGATTTTCTTCACTCTTTATTTAGAGTAGGTGTTTCATACATATCTTGAAAAAAAAAAAAATTTCCTCAGTGTAGGGTTCATTTTTGGTTGATCTTATTTCAAAAATCCAAAAAGATTTTCTTCACTCTTCATTTAGTGTAGATGTTTCATGCATATCTTTATAAAAGAAAACAACAAAAAATTATTTCCCTTTAACAGATTTAGGTTTCATTTTTCGCATGAAATTCAAAATAAAAAAAAAATCCAAAAATATTTTTTCGGTAATCACAGATTTCATTTTGTACAGAAATCTGAAAATTCAAAAAAGATTTTCTTCACTCTTCATTTAGAGTAGGTGTTTCATATACATCTTTAAAAGAAAACTACAAAAAGAGTTTTCTTTAATAGTTTCAAGTTTCATTTTTCTATGAAATTCAAAATCAAAAAATCCAAAAGATTTTTCTTTGTTAATCATGGTTTTCATTTTGTATAAGGATGTTAAGCCTAAAAATGCAAAAAAGATTTTCGTCAGTTCTTTTTGACAATTTGTTATTTTCTTTTCTTCTTAAAGTTTCAAGAAAAAAAGAAAAAAAAGAGAAAAAGAGTTCAATTGACCATTTTGGCATGACTTCACGAACTACGCACACCTGATTCTCTCCTTTCGGGGGTGAGATACGTAGGCACCCTTCTTAGGTTCGGTGATCTTTTCAAAAAACAAAAATTAAAATAAAAAAAAAGTGGTTTTTGAAAAATTGTTGAACTCTAACCATTTGCTATCTCTTGTCGAGTTAGTTTAAGGTGGTTGGTTTGTGGCATTTTGGCTGGTCCTCCATATTGCTCCAAGTCAGAAAGGAAGCTATGGCCATCAAGGGCAGATAGGGAGTTATGGGAATGAGAATGTGGAAGCTGCATCTGCCATTGCAGTTGGACAACAGGCATGGGCAAGAGGACCCCACCATCGTTACCCACGGGCTCAAACCCAAGTTTATGCCCAAGATCCACTGAATCTTTACCAAAATCCATTATATCCCAATCCCCCACCTCCATATCAAGGGCATAACCCAAGTTTATGACCAATATCGCGTGCGCCAACTCTGCCGAGTCATCTTCCAACTCCACGTACATACCGAAGCCCTTCTAGGCCTTGTTTTCAATTTAAGCCAAATACTGAAATGAGACAGAAGTCGAGAGATAACTTCACACCCATTGGAGAGTCGTGTGCAAGTTTATTCCAGAGATTGGTACAACAAAACATGATCACTCCTCTCCTCGAGTATACTCCCGACCCACATTCAAGAAGTTTTGATCCTTATGTACGATATGCATATCGTTCTGATGTTCAGGGTCACAGTATTGAAGATTCTCATATTTTGAAAAGAGAAATTGAAAAGATGATTCAAGATAAATCAATCATGGTACAGATCTGACAGTGAGGAAAGCTCTAGTCATGCTGATATGCAAACCAGTGGCTAAGATGTCAGGCTGAGCAATTGAGAAGTCACCCCTCTCCCTACTAGGAAGAGGTCTGGTAGCTTGTTTTGTTTTATTTTCTGTTCTCTGAATTATTTCAGGGTTGTAGTTCGGGATCTGTCTTGTTTTGTCCTTTTGTTGTTTATGTTCAAACCCTTCTATCTTTTGTTTTGACTAAATGAAGTGTCTCATTTTCATTCGTGTTTAAATATGTGTTATTTATTTGTTTTCTTTACATAGTACATTTTGTGTTAACTCTAGTGATATGACATGCTAGTAAAATTTTCAACCAGATCTTAAAATCCAGTTTAAGCATGAACATTGAATCAGAGGGTTAAAGTTAGAAAAAGAGAGCATATGAGAAAATAGATAGAGTGCTGAGACATTTGGTGACAAGTTAAGGCAATTATTTTGAGAATCACAAGAACAACTTGGTCATCGATCGAAAGGTAAGTCCCAATTAGGTCAAATGGTGGACGTGTGATCCCTATATCAAGGTTAACAAAAAGATAATCAGCTCCACAAAAGCATGAATCACTCGATGTGAGGGATGCACAACAAAGGTAGATTTATATCTTTGACAAGTATATAAAAAGAGGTGAAACACATGTTCGAGGCATGTTAGTGTTGTAAAACATGTCATAAGTGGTATTGGTCGTGTACTTTCACATTGCATGCTATATACTTGCATTCTTAAGGATTGATATGATGAAGGCATTTCATTCTGCTACCCAAACATTGTGTCATCCTTTGTTTACCCCATTTGAGCCTTAGTGTTATTTTCTTTCATACCCCTCTTTTGGAATCAAGATAGAGTAAGCAAAGTTCAAAGAATAGTGTCAAGTAAAAAGATAAAGTCAAAAGTTAAAAAAAAAAAAAGAGAAGAGACAAAAATGTTTCCAAAAAAAGAGTGTCAAGAAAATAGAGGTAGGAAAAAGAATCGCAAAGTGAAAGAGCGAATAAAAGAAAAAAAAAGAGAAAAATCAGATCAAAGCAAAAGGACAAGCTGCCAGAACTATGCATGACCTGCTTCTCCTCTCTCGGGGGTGAGATACGTAGGCTGCCCTACTCAGGGCTCGGTCCAACCAAATAAATAATTTAGAATCACCCAGTCAAAAGAAACTGGGGCATGAGTTAATCCTCATTGTTTGAGTCGATTCCAAAAGTTGTAAGTCCTAACCCACTTCAAGTGTCGTTTGGGCCTCACGCCATCCTTTCTTTCTAACCCTATCCAAAAGCCAAGTTACAACCAAAGAAAAAACCTTCAGATCAATCTTTGGGGATGTTAAAGCAAAGCATGCAAGGGATATGCTGATGTATTCGGGAACTACCTGTCTTCCTCAGCCTAAGAAATCAAGAGAGAAATAAAAATGAGAGAGTCTTATTGGTGAAAACCCTCATGGGCACCGTAAGACGATAGTAAGTTGAGAGAGAGAAAAAAAGAGAGTCTTATTGGTGAAAACCCTCATGGGCACCGTGAGACGATTGTGAGTTGGGAGAAATGAGAATAAGAGAGTCTCATTAGTAAAAACCCTCACAGACACCATAACACAAGGGTGAGCTGAGGGAAAGACCCTTCAAAACATCACTAGCCGAGTGAGGTCTGAATGCAATTGGCCTAAGGAAACAACTCAGTTTCAAGGCCATTAACTCAAAAATAATTGGTAGAGAGATTGGATGGAAAGATCAGGTAGCTTAATCCAAAAGGTATGGCATAATCATTAGAGTTGATTGTCATTTTTAGAAAATTTGTCATTTCTTTGTTTGAAATGGGGACACTCATTGTCTTTTCTTTCTTCTCTTTATTTTATTTTGTTTTCTTGAGTCAGTGGTCCAAATAAAAGTCATTGTCATTTTTCTCTTGTTTTTGAGTCAAGTCCATATAAAAAAGGGAGAAAAGATTTCAAAACTGGCCACCAACTTCTTCAATTGCACAATGCAAGACAAAGTCAGCATATGAAAGAGACATAATTGTGAACTTAAAAATACCAAGGTTAGAAGGATTTATCTGAGAAGTATGATAAAGCAGAGATATTATAGTTATTTTGGAGTCACTCTTAATGATCTGAGTTTGGGTCAATGACACGACAAAGCAGGGGCAAATGTCAGCAATCTGAAACAAAATGAAGGGAATGAACACTGGAGCAAATGCCTGGAAAGCCAAGTGCTACAAACTACCACTAATTTTTCAACTGACAAAATTTTCTTTGTTGAAATAGGGGCGGATTCGCTTTACTTAATTCAGCTACACTTAGAAATGCACATCCGTGGGATTTTACTTTCTGTTCAGGACCCTCCTGCAAAATGGGATTTTTAATTTCTGTTCAGGACCCTCCTGCAAAATGGGATTTTACTTTCTGTTCAGGACCCTCTTGGAAAATGGGATTTTACTTTCTGTTCAGGACCCTCCTGGAAAATGGGACTTTATTTTCTGTTCAGGACCCTCCTGAAAAATGGGATTTTACTTTCTGTTCAGGACCCTCCTGGAAAATGGGACTTTATTTTCTGTTCAGGACCCTCCTGGAAAATGGGACTTTATTTTTTGTCTAGGACCCTCCTGGAAAATGGGACTTTATTTTATGTTCAGGACCCTCTTGGAAAATAGGACTTTATTTTCTGTTCAGGACCCTCCTGGAAAATGGGACTTTACTTTCTGTTCAGGATCCTCCGGGAAAATGGGATTTTACTTTCTGTTCGGGACCCTCCTGGAAAATGGGACTTTACTTTCTGTTCAGGACCCTCCTGGAAAATGGGACTTTATTTTCTGTTCAGGACCCTCCTGGAAAATGGGATTTTACTTTCTGTTCAGGACCCTCCTGCAAAATGGGATTTTACTTTCTGTTCAGGACCCTCCTGGAAAATGGGACTTTACTTTCTGTTCAGGACCCTCCTGGAAAATGGGACTTTACTTTCTGTTCAGGACCCTCCTGGAAAATGGAATTTTATTTTCTGTTCAGGACCCTCTTGGAAAATGGGATTTTACTTTCTGTTCAGTGATTTTACTTTCTATTCGGGTCATCCCAACCACATTTGTAAGGAGACGCACTTCCTTGTGCGGGTAATCCCAACAACATTTGTAAGGAGACGCACTTCCTTATTTGGGCAATTCAAGAAACATTTATAAGGAGACGCACTTCCTTGTTTGAGTAATTCAAGAGACATTTGTGAGGAGATGCACTTCCTTATTTGAGTAATTCAAGAGACATTGGTAAGGAGACGCACTTCCTTGTTTTGATAATTCAAGCAACATTTGCAAGGAGATGCACTTCCTTGATTGGGTAATTCGAATTTTGCTTTTTAGGTGATGCACTTTCTAACTTAAGTCTTGATTCCTAGAAGATGCACTTTCTAGTCGAGTTGTTGCACTTAATCCTTAGGAAACGCATTTCCTTGCTAGTTTTCATTTTTTAGGTGACACACTTTTAACTTAAACTTGTATCTCTAGAAGACGCACTTTCTAGTTAGAATCCCTCACTTTAATTCTTAGAAGATGCACTTCCTAGTTTTGGTTATTTAATTTTACTTTTAAGAGATGCATTTCTTAGTCAGAGTCTTGATTTATCATTGCAACATGCAAGTAGGTATGATGTGATTTTTCCAAAAGTCTTCTGATGATAAACTGGGGCAAAAATTCAATTTCTGTTTTTGAAATTTTACTTTTCTGGCAAATAAAACCTCTTTATAATAATATTTGTTTGGGATAATTTTCTTTTTTTAGTTTTGATGTGGTTTCAGGAGCCCGCCTGCAGAACAGGGTGAAGAAGTTGAAAGCATAGCAACAAAGTGATGAAATAGCAAGTCAGGAGCCCGCCTGAAGAACAGGGTGATGAAATAGCAAGTCAGGAGCCCGCCCGAAGAACAGGGTGATGAAATAACAAGTCAGGAGCCCGCTTGGAGAATAGGGTGAAGAAACGAAAGTCAAGCAACAAGTTGGAAGAAATTGCAAGTCAGGAGCCCGCCTGAAGAATAGGGTGATAAAAGTCGACTCAAGAGCCAACAAAAGTTGTATAGATAGGATTTTTGTAATTTCCTTTGTGTTTTAGCTTTTAATTTTCATTTTTGATGTAATAACAGAGCTGTGGACCGAAACCTCGACGGAACCTCACTCGACTCTCCAAATCGGTATAGTCCATCTCCGTCCAATCCCTGGAAATACTTGTTACTCGATCCCTTCATAACTTGGGTGGGTAGGCTGTCCTAATTCAAGACCCGATAGTCCTTCTTTCTTCTGTTTCTTCTTTGAATAATGGTCGGGACAAAATTCTGTCTCGTTGTCTACTTCTTTGTCTGAAAACACTGCGTGTTTGCATTCAAAGGGGGCATGATGTAGACACCTAATTTTGTCCCTCCCGAAGACCCAAGTTATCCATTTTTACCCTCGTCTTACCATGTGTACTACCCCATATAATAACCTCCGCACATAAGGACAAAACAACCAACTAACAAATTCTATCCATTATAACAACCCTACCCTACCCCCACCCTTTTACACATTTATTTTTACCATATTATCATCATCCTCATCCATATATATATCCTAAGCAACAAAACCAAAAAAGGAGGGGACCACATGGTAACAATACACCATCACTCATCCATAACCAACAAACATAGTGGGGCCCATGAGGGAACTTTTCAAGAAATTTTCCTATAACTTTCATTCATTTTACACACTATAAGAAATATATGGAATACAGAGGGGGCATCTGGACTTCTTCTTGGATTCTTCTCCAAAAAAAAAAAGAAAGGGAAGAACAGTAACAAAAATCTAAAAAATGAGCATTTTGCTCTCTTCCTCAAGAAAAAGCTTTCTCTCTCTAGCACTCTTTCTCTAGACTCACACTCTCTCTCTAATAAACGTCGCCGGCGATCGACCGAAGCTCCGGCCACCACAACACCACCATATTTTTCTTCTCTCTACCATCTCTCTCTCTCCAAGACTAAAAAAAAAAAAAAAAAAGGAATCGGCGGCTCCGTTCGTCGCCATCCGACCGACCCAACGACGGCGGAAATAGCATCGTCGTCTCCGTCATCGTTAGCCGCCGCCGTTCTCAGTGTCATTGTCAGCCGCCGCTAGATCCGCCGCCAGATCCGCGACTGTCACTATCTCCGTCACCGCCTAGATCTCCACCACGGCGCGTCGGCCAGATCCGACCAGATCCGCCGCGGTTCGCCGACCGGACCAGACTCGCCGGATCTCCGACGCCTGCTCGGTCAAACCGCTAGATCTCCGCCCGTTTTTTTGTCACCGGAACTCCCCGGATCCCGATCTACATTTTGGAGCTGTCCGGTTATTATTTTAATACCGAGTTTGGTTTGCTTGTGGTGAGGTTCTCCGGTCGAGTATTTTGGTCTTCGGATTTTCTTATTATCGACAAGGATCAATTGCATCGAGGTCCATTTCTTCTAATAGAATCTTTAATTTATTTTGACTTTTTATTGATGTTGTGGGTGTGAATGATTTATTTGTCGTGTGTTTGGTTTGAATCCTCGTTATTTGTGTTGTGTTTGATGTTGGTTTCGGATTATGAGATGTGATTGAAAAATTGAAGCATGCATTAATCATGTGGTTTAAATAGAATTCGGGGCGCGAGTTTAAAAATCGTTAAAGTGAATTAGGATTAATTTTGATTTGTTGTTTGTTTTGATTCGTCCTTATTGTTACTTTCACGTGTAATTATCAATTTCATGATAGTGTCATGGTAAGTCAAACGGGTAGGCAATCGTAGGTTCGGGTAGGCGAAATTTAGGAATAATTATTTTGTTGGATGTTGGAATGTGCATGTGAATGTTTCTTTCTAGTTTGTCGTATTTAATTTAGATGTATTTATTTAGCCGGGGAATGCCCCGAGATCACTTGTATTTATTTACCGGGGAATGCCCCGACGTATCATGTTGCCGGTAAATGATCGTGACGAAGGCCCGCGGCGTCGGGCAGTGCATTGGAGCTTAGATTTAGTTTTAGACTAGGATTTATATTTTCGTATTTTTCTATTTTTCGGACTATATAATTGGACTGGATTTTCACGTTTTTGGACTGTCTTGTTTTGTTATTTTGTGTTCTTTTGTGTGATTTATACATTTCATAATGCCAAAATAATCGATACACTTCACCAAGCGACCGTAGTCGAACCACGGGATCGAGGGGTGCCTAACACCTTCCCCTCGATCAACAGAATTCCTTAGCCGGAATCTCTGATCGCAAACCGGTTTAAGAGTCAAATGGTTTCGAAAAGGATTTTCCAAAGGTGACTTGGCACACCGGATTATGCCAAGTGGTGACTCTGAATAAAAATGCAAATAATCCTTTTTCGAAACAAATTTTCATTTTCTTGTCACTTAAATAATAAAACCCTTTCGAACTTAAAATATTCCAATGTTTTGGAGTACGCGTTAAAAAAGGGGTGTGACATCTATTTCCTTCAAATGTGAGAATTTTATAAGGCCCCCATACATCCATGTGAAGTAATTCAAAGATGTTAGAAAACTTAATACATGTAGTAGGAAAAGAAAGTCTAACTTCCTTAGCACATGGACAAACTACACACTCAGAGACTTTATTGGTTGATATACTCTTATCTATGGATAGTATTCTTTTGAGTACACTAGTTAAAGCATGGCCTAGCTTTTTATGACATAACACTATATCTAGTTTGTCAGTATCAAAAACAGAATCACAAACAGATCTAGGGACAAGATCAGTAAGTGCAACAGGTCTTTCTACAATCATCTCAGCTTCATTCATAGTAGTGGTATTGGAAAAGGTATACAATCCATTAAATTCACTACCAATACCCTTCACCTTCTTATTGTAAAGATCCTGAAACAAACATAGATTAGCATAAAAAGCATCAAAACAGTGTAACTCTTTAGTAAGTTTAGATACTGAAAGTAAGTTGAATTTAAACTGAGGTAAGTGAAACACATTAGTAATGGTATCCTGTTTGAACACATTACATGCTCCAATATGAGTGACTAGAGATATATATCCATTTGTTAAGTATACTCTCTTTGGCACATTAGTAGTGGTTATAGATGTATGAATTAGAGCACTGAGATCTGCAACCATATGATTGGTTACACCAGTGTCTATAATCCATGAACCCTTATAGGTGGAGCCTATTGACTCTACCATTTTACCTACATCATGAGCTAAATACTGAGCCTTGTCTTCTTTATTTAGTAAGTGCAGAATTTGAGCATATTGTTCAAAATCTAAGCAAATTGTTCACTAGTGAAGAAGCATGGACTTAGCGAGTTTGTTGATCCTTTTATCATGAATTTGACAGTAGTTGTAGTGCTAGGATCTTGAATTCTTATAGATTGAATGGCCTGCATCATTTGTCCTGTATTCTCACTTTCAGTACTGCATGTTGCATTCGCACTTGCACTCGAACAATTTCTTTTATTAAACTTAAAATCAACAGGGTAACCAATTACTTTCTAGCAATTTTCTCTGGGTGTGACTCCTGATAACGTGTTTGATTTTTTTTTGTTGTATTAGAACCAGAATACCAGCAGTAGCCCATACAACTTTTTTACTTTCATCACTGATCACCATAGCATATGTTTGATTAATCTTTGGGATAGGGTTCATCAAAAAGATTTGACTTCTTTCCTGACCATACAATTCATTCAATCCCATCAAGAACTAAAATAGCTTAAGTTTTTGAAGATAAGCCACATAATCTTTTGAAGTTTCACAACTGCATCCTGGGATAGGTACTAATGCTTTAAACTCTTTCCACAAACCTTTTAATTTTGAGCAATAGAGAGATATTGAAGTTGTTCCTTGAGATAAAGTAGCAATTTCTTTATGAAGATTAAAGGTTCTTGAGCCATCAACCTTGTTAAACCTTTCACAAAGATCACTCTACATAGTTTGTGCACTGGTGGCATACATAATTCCTCCACGTAGACTCTTAGTTACAACACTCATGATCTAGGATAGGACAATTGCATTCACTCTTTTCCAGTAATTTTCTATTTTAGGAGGAAATTTATCTTTAGAGCAAGAACCATCTACCATTCCTAACTTGTTCCTTTCTAACAATGATAATCTCATAGATTTAAACCACATTGAAAAGTTTTTAATTCCTATTAGTTGAAATAAAATAATTAGCAAGCCGCTTACATCTGAGGAATACAAAAACAGTGGATGATTGTAGTCAATCCCAACAACATTCTGTGCTCCAGTTACTCCATTTTGTAGAGCTTCCATATTCCTTTGCATTTGCACTATTATTAGAGGGAATCACCATTGTTGAGAGCTGATTTCTGGAGTTTTTTGAACACACCTCTTGTGCAAGATTTCTATGGTGCTGAACTCAATGGATTGTGAAAAAAATACTACAAATAGCATAATTAGATTGTTGCTATTATACTATGAACTTAATTATAGTTCATTCATGATGAACTCTATAATTTGTTAATACAGAAGAAGAAAAAAGAAGAAGAAAGAAGTTGTAGAGAAGAAGAGAGGGAACTTGTGTATTGATTGAATCTTGATTTCTTGTATTGTACAATGTGTATTTAGCATGTATATGTAGATAATCATGGAATGTTCTAGAGACTAACTACTTAACGAACTCAAAAAGCTACAAGTTATAAAGTTAGTTACTAACTTCTTTTCGGAAGTTAGTTAACACTGTTTTAACAGTGTTAGTTGGAAGGGCTGAGCTGACTTGCCTTCTTTCAAGGTGTTTGTGTTTCCTTAAGAGTGTGACAAGAAAGCTGGCATTAAGATTAGCATGTGATAAAGCAACGTTGTACATGCAAAAGCGGAGAAATTTGGAATTTTTGAGAGAGTTGCCACTTAATTTTGAAAAGGAATTAAGAAACCTTTATAAAACACTTTAAACGATCTAAAACAGAAAAATCATTTTTAAGTTAGAGATTCTAGATGAGTGGTTCCTATTAACGTTTTAGGAAGGTGTTAGGCGCCTAAAACATCCTCTAACTTGCGGTTATCCGAACTGTTCAAAAACATCTATGATTAACTTTCTAAATTTTGATTTGTTGAAAAATGGTTGACTTTTAGAAATACTTTCAAAGTTTGCAAAAGTTAATTTTTAGCGAATTCATTAGGGGATTTGACTAGGTTCACAAAAAGGCATGCAAAACAAATAATCAAAAAGAAAGGGGAAGGGAGGAGAAGTAGTGATTTAGGCTTTGAAGCCCAAATCACTAAACCTGTCCTAATCTAGTTGGGTTTTCAACCCATTTCTCCTTTCACCTGTCCTAATTATATGTTTTTTAAGCCTTTAGCTCAATTTTTGCCTCCACCTGTATTAAATACAACTTTGGCTTCGAGGCCCGAATGAATAAATAACTAAATAAATAAAGACGACGATAATAAATGACTAAATAAATGAATGAAATGAAAACCGAGACTTTCAAGTCTCTTGGCCGCTTCAAAGATGGGACTTTGACCCATTTTCCTCTTCCGACTCCACGTATCCATATTCCATGGGATAAAAGTTTGGGCTTAGTTCAACGAGGTAAGCCTCATGGGCCCATAGCGAAGATGCAAAGATGACAGAGTCCACATAGGACTCAAACGTGTCCATATGCAAAGTAAAAGGTAAGGAAATTAATATATGTTTGACAGTTAGATACTTCACAAATAAGTGATGACATAAAAAAGGAGCACATTTTGTACACGAATTAAATAGTACTACATGATCTACTTAAAAGAAACATCATGTAAAGCTACTGATTCACTTCACCCATAGAAATATCACCTTAAACTTTACCAATCAGAAAGCACAGACTTAAGATAAAAGACCAATTATATAGCTTGGTTTAAATAAATCTTGCTTTATTCTAAAATTAATGACTAAGAGGTGATTCATCACAAGATTCTTGAAGCAAAAAATCTATATATATTGAACTAAATAATTAAATCGACTAGAAAATAACCGAGAAAAAAAAAATATATCACAAACAACGAATCAACAAGTAGCTACAAATGACACATACTAACAAAGACAAAACAGAGAAAAGATAGACTTCAAGCATTTTGTCGAAGGAAACATTGGAAACATAGATTGGTATCCAAAAGACAACAGAATCATCATTTTTTACCTAATGGCCTTGCAAAACCTTAAGAGTTTGAGCCTATGAGCCAAAATTAAATCAAAGTAACAAGGGTATTGACAAGCAACTATTCTAATCGACACCAAAAGATGAACTTGATACCTAAAAGTTTTTTTTTTTTATATTTTTTAGCAATGAGAGAAAGCAGGAACGAATCACCGCCTCAAGCATAAACAGTTTTGAACGTCATTATGCGAGAAGAAAGAAACACATTATCTATCTTGGTCTTTCTAAAAAGTCTAAAGGAAAACCAATTCAAATCAAAACGGAACAACTAACACATTATCAATCAACTTTAAATACCACCAAACAAGATCCGACTCGACTGTATTCTATGTAAAAAAAAAAATTAGATGCTTAGGGTAACACAACAAAATACAAGTATTACAACAACGATGTTCAAGGTTTGAGACAACTATATTTAGGCTCCGAAACAAAATCATTCAAGCTAAAAGAATAGCAATATTTAGGCTCAGAAAAAAATAACAATACCCAGGCCTACAAGACAACATAATTTGGATTAAAAAGGCACGACAATATTTAGGTTGAAAAACAACAATATTTAGACTCAAAAATAAAAATATTCTAGCTCAAAAGTAACACTATTTAGACTGAAAAATCAGTAACAGCTATGCTGAAGATCAACACCATGGCTGCATGGATTACGATGAAAAAATTTGATCGAGACCAACGAACAACATGAGGATAAGCTAGTGAGTCAAAACGATCAAAATGAACATACAAAATCGGGAAGTGAACAAAAGGTTTGAGCGTAAACATTGATGCAACAAAACAACATAGCAAAAATCTTTGCCAGCAGATCCTATGGCCATTACAACCCTCTACAACAAACGATTCTCAGGCTCAAATAACACTATAATCAAAACAACATCACAAAGAAAGAAACATCTAAGAAGAAGACCCCAGCAAAACTTTAAGTGAGAAGAGGCGTTTACCTCTTATGGGGCAGCAAATGGGACGACGAGCTATCAGCACAATTATCGCTGCTGGAATCTCACAACGTCGACCACCAACAGAGCGTCTTTTTTCTTTTTCCTCTTAAAGATTTTGAAAACCACTTTCAACTAAAAAATTCAACTTGAATTTAGAACTCTCGAATTTCCTTTCACTTTCACCAAATATTACTTCGAACCTT
This sequence comes from Capsicum baccatum var. pendulum, assembly GCA_030864225.1. Classification (NCBI taxonomy): domain Eukaryota; kingdom Viridiplantae; phylum Streptophyta; class Magnoliopsida; order Solanales; family Solanaceae; genus Capsicum; species Capsicum baccatum. The sequence goes on from CM061557.1 coordinate 231,954,630, forward strand.
CAAACTCAAGAAATTTCGAAACCTCAAGTTTTCAGCCTAAACTTTCAAACCCTCTAAAGAAAAGAAAGAAAAATTTCTGAACCTCCCAAAATTTTCGAACACCACCTAGTTTTCCCTACCCCAAAAGAGAAGAAGCCCCTCTCAGATTTTTAAAATAGCCTTTTATAGAGAATGGGCTAGGGTTCAATTTTTAGGGTTTCAATTGATGGAAACAAAAATGGGGACTCCTGGGGGATAATTTTAGGATTTTCTTCCAGAAGAAATTCAAAATTTGAACTTAGATAACGTTTTCTACCAACAAACTCCTACAAATTTTGGAATTTTCTTAGATAAATCTAAGCGAGTGGACCAATCAAAATTAGAAAAAATAGAATTTATTCTAAACCAATGAAAATCAACCAGGTATGTACGGATTCGTACCATGGTACCCGAGATTTGCAGAATATGGACATTGGATGAGCCACCAAGGCTTGTTCTAGAATATTCCCGAGCCCTACGTGTACGAACCCGCATGAGATACGTGACAAAGAAGAAACAGATGGGTTGGAGCTCGGTTTGAGGTCAGGATGACGATATTGAAGGTGTCTGATGTTGATCGATGTTGTTGGGGACGGGTTTCGGAGATGGGTCAGGTTCAAGGTGGTCGGGTTGGGTTTGTGGTGTTGTCAATGGAGGAGGTTGTCGCGATTTGGAATTGGCATATACTGTTGGTGTTGCTGCTATTTCTTGTTGAATCAGATAGAGAAGTAAGGGGGTTTGGGTCGGGTTGAATCATTTATTGGACTGGGATAGGTGTGTTTGGGCCACTAATGTTGATGGGTTGATAATTATTCTTTTTGGGCTGCTGAAGTTGTTTGGGAAAATTGGGTCCAAATTGGGGATTTGGCCATTCATTTAAGTTTTGAACAAATTGAAGATCAATTGGCCAATTGCATCGCAATTGTGGCCTATTTGATTTCGATTATGGACAAATCTAATAGATTGGCTAAATTAAATCAGCAATTGAAGCGAATTTATAGCCCATTTAATCCCGAGCTTTTTGATTCGATAAAATTAAACACGTATTTCTCCAAATAGATTATTTGTAAGAATAAATTATATTTAAATCAAGATTTAATTATTTATATTTATTTTCCAAATAATCCTTGATTTAAAGTCAAATTTTGACCCGTATATTCAAATACGAAAATATATAATTATCACTTAAATGACAAATTTAACCCAAATGCATATTTTAAAATGCGTTTATTTGGAAAAAATAATTATTGTGATTTTATTTGAAAATAAAAGAAACTCGAGATTAAACGTAGTTGTGGAGGGCAAAAATTAGGTGTCAACAACTGCCCCCTCCCTTTGGGTAGGGTGGATGTAAGTAACCCTGGGCAAAGGGAGGTTGACGTTCCTAATTTTTGTCCGACCACAAATTCGTTTCTAAAAGAGGTTGGTTTTCCGCATGAGTTTCAGGAATTATGGACGAACCTTGATATCAGGTTTCCTACATATCTCAGGCTTCATGAGAATTCAGGCCACTTGTAGTTCATAAAGTTTGATTTTGAGCACGATCTTCAAGAAAATTCACCAACTATCACGGTTTTAGAGTGTTTTGGTTAAACCGAGAAACTGGGGAATACAGGGATTTAGGGAAAATTAGAATGCAGTCGAGTTTTCTATATAGAGCCCAGCCCATATATCCCTGATACTCAGGGAATCAGACTGCTTGTAGTTCGACTCAATCGGTAGAAAAGATAGTCTTTTATTTTAGACGATCTTTAGCTTGAGATGAGTGACAAGTTAATCGAGTTACGAAAAAGAGGCTTGCAACCTCTTAACCATGAACGTGGAGCTCTTCACATCCATAGGTAAGAACTTACGTAAGCATAATTTCCAAAATTCTAAGTGTGTTGCCACACGAATGTGAAAGAAAAAAAAAGTTCCCCTCAGTATGAGTTAACAAACATCCCAGAGGTGAAGGTGAGACCAGAATATCCAAAAAATACCCACATGCCTTCTAATAGAGGCGTGGTTAAATGGTGGTGGTGATCATCATTTAGCTCGCATCTAGAGAGTTTGACATCCCTCTCCAGACTATGTCCATTTTGCTATTGAGAAAGAGTTCCACATTGTGATGCGTCCTTTTTGGAGTCGTCCGCACCTGTGGTTTTGATTTAAGATTTTCATCCTCTCGGATGCTCTCGACAATGCTTCAGGCAAAAAGTGTTAGTATTAAACATAATTCACGAAAGAGGTAAGTAATCTTTTACCATATCTCCACGTAAGTTATGGCCTGAAAAGCGAAGTTATCCCTTATTATACCTATATCACTTATTGTATGTGGCATGATAACCTCTCTGGTTGTAGCCGATGATCGATTTATAAATTTTTCCTAAATTGTCAATCTTCAGATGATCTTGCGCATTATTTGATGTTGGATACGAGGTGACTTACAAATATCCTTTGAATTTCTAGCTTTTAGGTAATCCTGCATATCATCCGACTTTGGATAAGAGTAAATTACAGATATCCCTCCAATCGCTAGCTTTCAGGTGTTCTTGTACATCATCCAACCATGGATACAATATGACTTATAGATAATCCCTCAAATTGATCGTCTTTGGGTAATCCTGCACATAATCTATCTTGGATATGACGCGGTTTATAGAGAACCCTTGGACGTATCAATTTGACAATCTTGCATATCCTCCGGTAAGTATTTAATTGCGACTTACGTATAACCTTTGAACTATCAACTTTTTGGCGATCTTGCACCTTATCGGTTAGGATGTTATTGTGGCTTACGGATGACCTACAGGCTATCAACTCATAGGTGATATTGCACACTATCCTATTTCAAATAATATGACTTATAGATGACCTTCAAATTGTCAATTTCTAGGAAATCTTCTATATCATTCTTCCTTAGATAGCGACCTAAAGGCGTCCCTCCAAATCGTGTGCTCTTAATGAATTCAGATGCTGATTCATGAAAAGATGATGATATCCTTGACGCCAGCGTTGTGTCTTGCGTGTCAACAGATATATTGGATGCTGATGATATCCTCGATGCTAGCATTGTGTCTAGCGTGTTGACAGATATATTAGATACTGATGATATCTTCTACGCCGGTGTTATGTCTAGCGTGTCGACAGATATATTGGATGCTGATGATATCCTCGACATCAGGGTTGTGTCTAGCATGTCGACAGATATATCGGATGCTGATGATATCCTCAATGCCAATGTTGTGTCTAGCGTGTCGATAGATATATTGGATGCTGATGATATCCTCTACGCCAGTGTTGTGTCTAGCGTGTCGACAGATATATTGGATGTTGATGATATCCTCTACACCAGCGTTGTGTCTAGCGTGTCGACAGATATATTGGATACTGATGATATCCTCAACGCCAGCTTTGTGTCTAGCATGTCGACAGATATATTAGATGATGATATCTTCAACGCCAACGTTGTGTCTAGTGCGTCAACAGATATTGAATGTTGATGATATCCTCGACGCCAGCGTTGTGTCTAGCGCGCCAACAGATATGTAATGGCCTTTGCGGCAATGATATGCAACGTCCATTATGGCAGTGATAAAATAATTTTACCTGGCTTCATTTATCAGTGTCCTGCTTTCTACATGTACCTGTACTCAAGGTAGACGATTAGTAGACACACAGTCGCTTTTACTAACGACTATTTTTAGGAAACTTCTAAATACGATACGTGTAAAGAAGACAAAGTGCTTTTGTTTGTTGCCTACGATCTCAAGAATGAGATGGACAAATCAAAGGGTCCTCAATAAATGGGCATTAAACCTATTTTTATGGCTGCCCTAAAATACCATTCTTGGGCATTAATGATCTGTTGTGGCTCCCAATTTGCTCGGGGATTTTTGAAAGAGACTCTCATTTTACGTATTGATCCCTGCATCCACAGAAAAATGATTAGTTGATGAAATTACTCTATGTTGACCTTCTTCAATCCTTGATTTGCTGCTTCCTATCTCTTGGGCATTCCACCATATTGAGACTTCCACTAAGTAAGTGAGTCGTAAGATTTTTGAAAATAGTCTTAAATTTTCGAAAATAATTTTGAAAACTTCTGTAAAATTTTAGAAAATTTCTGCCAATCATGTCATGTACTAGCTTAATGAACATCTTCCTCGCGATTCTGACTATATCCGATGGATGGTTTCCAAAACTCATGATTCTTGTTGGAGGGTTTCTTCGAGTAGTTCTATCATAGCAAAAAATTGAGTCTACCCAGAATTTCTTACAGTTGGTGGTTTCCAAAGCTTTAACCTCTGGTGCTGGAAAATTTGAAATATGTTCCGGCATTTGGTGGAAATTTTGAGGTCTTCCTCAAAATTTCTGCCCCAGTTTAAACTTGTTTGAGATAATACCAATCTGAGTGGATCTGAAGTCTTTGCTGATCTTCATTCTCTTTATTAGATGTCGATCTTCTCTTGTGAATTTTTGAGATTCCTTCTCAAAAATTCTGCCCCAGTTTCCATTTCCTAGGGTTATATGACCAAGCCGTTGGGGCGCCTATGTATCCCGTTGAAGTAGGAATCAGGTCAAACATAGTTCAGGCCTATGCTAGGGATATATATAGAAAAATCTAATGGGTTGACCGAAGCTGACATAGGCCACCTACGTATCCTTTTTGTTGGGAATTCAGGTCATAACGTAGTTCATACATAAAGAGAAATGATAAATTATCCTAAGGGGTTGACCGAAGCCGACATAGGCTGCCTACGTATCCCTATATTGGGAATTCAGGTCAAACATAGTTCGTACATGAAGAGAAACGATAAATTATCCTAAGGAGTTGACCGAATCCGACATAGGCCGCCTACGTATCCCTTTCTTGGGAATTTAGGTCAAACGTAGTTCGTACATAAAGGGAAAGGATTCTAGGCAGTTACACACTAGCAAACAACATTATTACAAAGGTGATTACAAACAAACTAAGAAACCACAAAAACTAGAACGTCATTCAAACATAATATCTCTTTACCGCATCAGAATTGATTGGTTTGGGCCACTCTGTGCCATCCATCTCAGTCAAAATCAGAGCCCCTCCAGATAGCACCTTGCAAACTATATATGGCCCTTGCCAGTTTGATGCGAACTTGCCCTTGTACTCCTCTTGGTGAGGGAATATTCGTTTGAGAACCAGTTGCCCCACTTCAAATGCACGAGTTCTTACCTTCTTGTTAAAGGCATGAACCATCCTATGTTGATACAGCTGACCATGGCATACAGCAGCCATTCTCTTTTCATCAATTAACATGAATTGTTCATAGCGAGCATGGACCCATTCCTCGTTACTCAGTCCAGCTTCCTGAATAATCCTTAGGGAAGGTATTTCGACCTCAGCAGGTATCACAGTTTCATTCCCGTAAACTAGTAAATAGGGAGTTGCTCCTGTAGAGGTTCTAACTGTTGTTTGATACCCTAGCAAGGCGTAAGGTAACATCTCGTGCCATGATCTATCATTTTTGACCATCTTTTTCAAGATCTTCTTGATATTCTTGTTAGCAGCTTCTACGGCTCCATTCATTTGGGGATGGTACGCTGTCGAGTTGCGATGCACAATCTTGAACTGATCACAAATTTCTTTCATCAAGTGACTATTTAGGTTTGCCCCATTATCAGTAATAATTGATTCCAGCACTCCGAATCAGCAAATCAAGTTATTCCTGACAAAATCTGCAACCACTTTCTTAGTGACGGCTCTGTACGAAGCAGTTTCGACCCACTTAGTGAAATAATCAATGGCAACCAAAATAAATCTATGCCCATTCGATGCTAGTGGCTCTATTGGTCCGATGACATCCATGCCCTAAGCTATGAAAGGCCAAGGAGAATTCATTGCGTGAAGCTCGTGTGGAGGAATTCGAATCAGATATCCGTGTATTTGACATTTTGGCTATCTCTGCACAAACTTACTACAATCATTTTCCATAGTCATCCAGAAGTAACCGATTCTCAGGATCATTCTGGCAAGGACAAACCCATTCATGTAGGGCCCACAAACTCCAGTGTGTACCTCATTTATCAACTTATTGGCTTCCGCCGCATCGACGCATCTTAGGAATCCCAAATCAGGAGTCCTCCTAAAAAGAATTTCTCCACTTGGAAAGTAATTCTTTGCCAAACGTCGGATTGTCTTCTTTTGGTTGTTACTAGCCTCTTCAGGATATATTCCAGATTACAAATACCTCTTAATGTCATAGTACTAAGGCCTTCCATCAGGCTCCTCTTCCACGTGTATGCAATGCGGGAGTTGCTCCTTCAAGCTTATTTCCAAAGGATTGATGTAACTCTGATCCGGATGCTGAATCATGGAAGATATCGTGGACAAAGAGTCAATAAACTCGTTTTGTGTCCGTGGGATATGTCTAAAATCAACATCCTTGAATCTTCCGCATAATTCTTGCACCAGCTCCACATAAGGAGTAATCTTGTAGTTTTTTACTGCCCATTCTCCCCGTACCTGGTGAATCAGCAAATCTGAATCTCCGATGACTAGAAATTCATGAACACCCATATCAAGTGCCAATTTGAGCCCCAAGATGCAAGCTTCATATTCAGTCATGTTGTTGGTGCATGGAAAACGTAACTTAGCAATTACCGGATAATGCTGGCCCATTTCTGACACCAAAACTGCTGCAATTCCTGAACCTTTGAAGTTGACCGCCCCATCAAAAAATGTCACGCCCCAAAATCCCATCGGGCCGGACTGGCACCCGAAATCGAGAAGGCCCGGGAGAACCCGTTCAAATGTCTGTACTTTCACTTACATGTCACCAAAAATTTGGACAACACTTCATTGCATATAGAAGGGTCTAATTACCTGTATCAGCACAACACGCACAAATATATATATATATAATACTTGGCCATCGGGGCCACCACATATACAAATATAACATCACTATATAAACTTCCATGACTTTACCCTTCCTTATGTCTACAAAGCCTCTAGGATATACATGATATAACTAGGGTCGGGACAAACCCCCGCCCACACACGACTCCTGTACAATAACAAAACATAAGAAACTGACTCGGAAAGCTCCGAAGCAAACTGGAGCTCACCAACAATAGTTGTATGACCTGGCTCCTACTTGTGCGGTGTATGAGCTGAGGTACCTGTGCCTGCAGCATGAAATGTAGGTCCCCATGGGGGACGTCAGTACGAAATATGTACTGAGTATGTAAAGCTGTAGATAATCACATATGATATAGGAGCTCAATAGAAATCAGAAACAAGTGAATAAATCGTAATATGAGTGGACCACACTTACTAGAACTTGTGACAACCTGTATATTGCATTTATTCAATCACTTTACCTTCGTTCTTATCATCTTTGTAATCATTACTGTACTGTACTGTGACCATTAGGCTGCCTCCAGTACATATCAACTGGGATCGACCCATGCTAGGCTTATGCCCCTGGGATACCATCCATAAACACATAAATAGGGACCGACCCATGCTAGGCTTATGCCCCTGGGATACCACCCATAAACACATAAATAGGGATCGACCCATGCTAGGCTTATGCCCCTGGGATACCACCCGATAAGAGAGAACTTCCATCACTTAGTTCAATTAATCTTTGAGATTGTTATTTCGGTCGCCACCACATTTTTGATACTTTGAAACAATGATACATCAATAGGAACCAAGTAATAGACCTTCTATACAATAACGATGTAATAAAGACTCATTGGTATATCAATAATGTGTTTCAGAATCATCAATATCACAACAATAAAATAGGAGCCTTTTGGTATATTAATGAAACATTTTGACACTTTGTAGAATGGATACAACTTCGTTGGTAATGTATAACAATACATGTTTTTGGACAACCTCGGAATCTTACTTGATGGAACATTGGTGTTTTCATGCCAAAGAACATCGTTAGAATATGCTTTACATACCTCATTGTAGATTCGGATACCAATTCAATACAACTTCCCGCCTTTACAAATCACTTATCTACAATGAAATGTTTGGCATCTAGTATTAGTAACCCAACACCACAATTCTCTTCCATAATTCCATACAACCAATATTTGCAAAGCATTCCAAAAACCAACTTGAACAATAGGTTTATGTGTATATATATATATAATCATCATTTCAATACCACATCATCACACCAAATCCCTTCACAATTCAACATAATCCAACCATGCACAAGAATAATCCAACATCATTTCCAATCATCTTTCAACAACAATCAAATAACATACTTCTTATGCTCACAAGCATATATATACATATTCATATAAATAACACCAACATAATTTACATCCTTACCATAAAATGGCCCTTTTGATTTCGAAGTCCTGTTGGCACAAATAAGGAGTGCTTCTCGAAGCCCTCGAGACGGTGAACACAACTACGGAATCAATTTGGATTTTCTACGGTTGAATCACAAGATAATTGGAGTTGAAATTTGGCTAGGGTTTCTTATTCTTCAATAATGGATGATAAATGATGGATATGAGGCTAAGTATATGTATATAATGACCAATTTTCGTCCATGAGGTGATTGATAACGCTCAATCTACAGCTCTCGTAGGAGTGTAAAGCGGTCGTTAGCAAATATAGAACCCAACCTGGGTTGGGTGTCGATCCCACAGGGAATAGCTTGGCCAACAAGTAAGTAAAATTACTAAACTTTTGATGCAAGTCTCGTAAAAGGGGGGATTGTAATGTGTAACCAAAACAATAAAGTAAAAGCTGAAAATAGCAAAGTAAAGAGAAAGATTGTTACGTAAGTTGTAAACAATGAGAATTGAAGCGTTGGGGTTATGTCCACCTTCTGAGGTATACGTCTCTATTGACTATGAGTGTGTAGAATTGTGACATGCATGTGCTTATAGAGAATTGTAGTCGATGGTAAATCCAAGCGTCTCTCGACCTGAACAAGGACTATTTCACTTTAACTCTCTCGAGCTTAAAGCGTGTCTAACGGTACGAATTCTCCAAGAGGTTAGTCCAGTTACGGCACTAGCTTTTTAATAGGAAAAGGTGTCCTACTACCTTGACATTATCTCTTTTCCAGACAAATAACCTTTCTCTCGACCAAGTTAAATGTTAGACTGGCGTATTCTTGCGTTTGCAACCGCAAAGAATGTAGATTAAGATGAAGAGAATAATGATATAAGCAATATACGTGTCATGAACTCACAATCTCACAGCAATAGATAGTATCTCATTCGGCTTCCATAACCCCAACAGAGAGGTTTAGTTACCCATGAATGCGAAGGAGATCACAATTGACATTGTTATTATATCACAATATTGAGTAATGGCATGTAGATCAAGTGATAGGCGTGTGGCGTGATTCCTTAGCAAGTAACGATTCTCTTGTTGTGGAATTTAAGAATAGAATTAATGGAAAGATTAGAAGAGTAGATTAGAAGTGTTGTAGTGGAAGAAGAGAGGGATGGAAGAAGATTAATTGATGAATAGAAGATTGTTCTCTCCACTAAGGGAGGAATTGCCTCTCCACTAAGGGAGGACTTAATTAAAAATCTCTAGCATGATAGGGTATTTATAATACTCCTATCCTACTCCTACTATGCTAATGAAATAAATAACCAAATCCTACTAAACTAAGGAAATACTTAACCCATTTGTACTAGGTTAATGTAATATTCTCCTAATCCAAATAAACTAATGAAATACATAACCCAATTGTACTAGGTTAATGTATCATTGTCAAAATCCAGCTTTGTGTCTGTAAGTCCCCAAAGTCTTCAAAAATGTTGTTTTAGCCCGGGACAGATTTTCTATGCAGCAGTTTTGGTCCTTAGGCGTGTAAACTCCCTTTCCTTCCTTTGTGAGCTTTCTTTTGCGTCAAGTAAGCCATAAAATGTTGTATTTTGCATCATTTATACCTGAAACTTTACTAATCATGTTCGTTAGCTCATTTATAGGAAAAAGGACTAAAAGTGCATGAAATATATAATTTGTTCTCAAAACTAGGCTAAAATATGAGCAAAATATATTGATATAGGCGTGTAAATTCGCCTATCATCAACACCCCACACTTGCAGCTTTGTTCGTCCTCGAACAACATATCATGTCCTTCTAAACATCAACTTAGGGTTTTTACAGCAACAACACAAAACATTTATCAAGACAAGCACAACAATTATCAACAAAGAGTAGCTTTCCGATTATAAGTAGAAACATTTTAACCTCTAGTATAGACTCGTGATGGTGATCAACTCGCATGTAAACGTTAAAGTGCATAGAATCATATACAACTATCCAAAACTCATCAACCATGTGTGTCTCACAATATATTACCCATAATCACTCACAAGTATAGCATATTTTTCAAACATGGGTATCAACAATCATATGTAGCAACTGATGACCATAGGCTTGCCCTTAGTGTAGTACTCCACTAAATGTCAGAATGTTAAGATTAGGATCAAATAGGTCTTCTGATGGTTGTAATGTAGGCTAAGGGACGGGTAGGACTATTTTGGCCAGAAATAGTGACTAAGTTCCTAAGCACTTTAATACATCACATTGTATCATTGACACTTTTTTCTTTCAACCTTTCTTCTTTCTTTTATTCTACCACCCTTGTTCTCCTCTTTTGTTTTTCAATTTTAAGAACAACTCACTTTTCAGCTTTCGTTTCCTTTTTCTTTTCACAACATACCTCTTATGATAGCACTTTCTTTTCCATAACACATTCAAGTACCATTACAATTTAAAGCATCATACTTACCCAATTTCCTCTTATGTTGTCACATGACTTTTTTTATTTAAAGCACTTAGGAATTTGGATCAAATTACGGTCTTGAAAAAAATGGATTAGGCTTACATACAAGGTTGTCAAAGAAATAGGCTAAAGGCTCAAAAGGGTTTAACTAGGATGATGTCCATGGGTAGGTAAAACTGAAGGTAAACAAATATAGGTTGCCAAAGAAATGCCTAAATCATATCCTAGCTTACACTCCTTATTTTCGCTTTGCATACATACCAGGCAAGTTCTAGCATCAGCCACAAACATAGAAGATACTATTAATCTCACACACACAAGGCACATGGTCCACTTTATTGGAGGTAATATAGACTCTCGACCCAACAAGTGAAGGAATTGAACCACAAAATATCACATAATGAGTCACAACTGGAGCCTAAACATCTCAATAGTCACAATTGTAACACATGCTCTTGTTATAATCTCATGCTGCCTGTCAAAATAATTTCATGCGAAACTAGAAAAAATTTTAACTACTAAAAAAACAAAACGAAACAAAACGAAACAAAAATGAAACAAACGAAAACAAACATAGATGCGAATAGAGAAGTATAGCATGCAATACCACCACCCCACACTTAGTCGGGACATTGTCCTCAGTGGAAAATAAATACGAGGAACCTGGTTGGTCGGACTTATCCTCTATGTCTGGGGTCATACCCCTTGCATTGGAATCATCATCACAGTCGTCATCCTTAGAAGTTCCTCATAAGTATCCCACTTAATTCCAAGCGTGATTCAAGGTGTTTGCAGCGGGGAGGGTTCTCCTTGCTCCTTGCGGCCTCTTTTCTTGCCCTTTTGGGAAGTGGTAGTCGTCTCCTTGCCTTGTCTCTCTTTAGGTGCCATTGTACCTGAGACTTAAAATAGTGTTAATGGTAGCACAATCTTAATGGATACAATCTATACATAAGCATTAGGGGTACCACCCCACACTTAGTTTTGTTAACACAAATCAGTGAAGCGAAAGTGGTCGATTACTCAGATTTCGTCGACATACGTTTTAGGATTGTATTCCGACAATAAAATCAGCAATGCATCACTTACTTGCAGCCATTGGACTACTTTCATGGTAGATATAGCAACACTACTACATAGGGGTTACCACATGGAATAGTTATCCTTACAACAATCACAACCTCTTATGTCGGTAGGCACTATAAGTCTTATCCCGATGGCCGGGATAGTCTAACATGTAAGTATCCAAACAACAATCTTAAGCACTATTCATAGCCATAGTAATTCCGTAAATAGTATAACAATGCTATTAAAACCAAATTCAAGTCGGAGACCGGTCAAGATTATCCTAACGTATATGTTCACTCACATGGTTGTGTATCAACAATCCAAACACATTAACATCACCAATGATCTTTGAAGATGTAGCAATTCATAATAGGCATAGGAACGTAGTAGTTACTAGAAATAGATGAAGAATAAAAGAGTACTTACGTGATTGAAGCCTTTGGAGATGTTCTTGTGAATTGGAAGAGCAAAAAGAGAAGTTTTGAGATGATTTGGATGGATGTGCGGCGCCTTTGGGTCAATTTTTTGTGTGGTTATGTTTCAAGACTAAGTCCCCTTTATATAGGAAGAGAATGGGTCGGGTTATGACCCATTTACAATCGGTTTTGGAGACAAAAATGCTACATATGCGGCGCATAATGCTCGGCATATCAATGACATATGCGGCGCATTGTCTATAGCATAATGGGACATATGCGCTCATAGGCTATGGCATTTGTAGGCATATGCGCTGCATAGTCTATGGCATATGAGATACTGAGACCAAATGTCATAGCATAGGCGGCGCATAGTGTATAGCACACTAGATTCCGAGACCTTAGGCTATAGGATAGGTTGTGCATCGTTCGTGGCCTAGTTTTACCAAGGCCTAGCCTTTCTCGACGCCTATTTTGGCATGAGAAATGCTCAATCCATAGCCTTATGCATCACCATTCCTAACTTACCAACTTTACCATACAATGCGTCCAAATCGTCAATTGAAATCAATCTCCTCGTTGAATACTTCTTGCACCTATATTTGCTCAAAACAAATGAAAACGATTAGTACGATGGGTTGCCTCCCACCAAGCGCCTTAGTTTTGGTCGTGGCACGACTCTTATTTTTGGAGTTTTCATTTAGCAAAACAAAACAAGTACTAGAATGAAAGGAAAAACGATAAACGATAAAACGATGGGTTGCCTCCCATCTAGCGCCTTATTTATTGTCGTGGCTCGACATAGTTATCTCGAGTACTTAGAATTCGTCGAGATAAGTGATGGATCATTTTCTGAAAGGATTTAGACGACAATGAGGCTTACCTGTGGGCATGCGATCTTCTTCAAGATGGCTCCTACGTTTCTCCGGAGAGTCACCAATTATATCATCAATAGTCCAACCCATAGCTCTCTTGTATCTCTTCAGAGCAGAGATGAGAGCTTCTACGTGCTGTTTACTTAAATCATCTGCACTCTCCGGAAGTATATTTTTACTTTCCAAGAACACATACCTTAGATAATCGGGAAGCTCTTGCGATTCTAGCATTGGTGGCTCGTCAAAGGGAGTCTTCGCTTTTGGTTGATTCTTGAGATCACAATCTGGTTGCTTAGGAGTATAAGACTCTATTTCTGTTAGAGCACCCATAAGTTCTTCATAATCTTCATTATCCTTATGCTCAACATTCAGTGGCGCAGCAGTCAATGGCTCAACAGTAGGCTGTTTCTCTATAGATAATGCTTTTATATCCTCTTGATGAACATCAGCTACAAATAACTCATTCATATTGCTGGGCTGCTTCATGGCTTTGCGTATATCAAACCGTACTACTTCGTCATTAATTCGAAACAAAAGCTCATTATCTTTCATGTCAATAAGCACACTTCCGGTTGCAAGGAAAGGACGTCCCAGGATTATGGGAACTTCAGAATCCTCCTTACAATCCAGAATAACGAAGTCTACAGGAAAGATGAATGAAGAAACTTTCACCAACACATCATTCAATATACCCATAGGTCGTTTTACCGACCTATCAGCCATCACGAGCCTCATATTGGTTGGTGTCGGATCGCCTAGCCCCAACTTCTTGTAGATGGATAGTGGCATCAAATTGATGCTAGAACCTAGATCGCACAATGCCTTGGCAAAATCCAATGATCCAATTGTGCAAGGAATAGTGAAAGCTCCAGGATCTGCCTTTTTTTGAACTAACGACCTTGTAGCGATTGCACTACAATGATGAACATTATCCGCCAACTCATAACTTTCTGCCCGCTTCTTTGTCAATAGGTCCTTAATAAACTTCGCATATCCAGGCATTTGTTCAAGTGCCTCCACCAATGGAACATTAATGGTCAGCTCCTTAAGCATAGTCATAAATTTGCTGAACTTAGTGTCATCCGCCACCTTCTTCAATCTTTGGGGAAAAGGTGGTGGTGGGTATGAAAGTGTTCTCTCCACGGTTTTCTTCTCCTCTTGCTTCCGTTTTTCCACTTTTTTAGGTTGCACCGTGCTGGATGTGGCATCCTTGACGTCAGGAGTAGTGGCTGGGGCATCTTCTCCTTTTGCATTGTCATTCATGTCCGCAACTTCGTCAATCACTTTCTTGACTTTTTCTGAAGTTTCCAGCTCCTTACCACTTCTGGTAGTGATGGCCATGCATGACCCATCATTCCTTGGGTTTTGCACAGTATCGCTAGGTAAAGTGCCGGCCTTTCTTTGGTTGAGTGCTGCTGAAAGTTGACTGATTTGCTGCTCTAGTTGTCTAATTGAAGTGGAATGTGAATCTACTAATTGTTTCATGGCGGACAAATCATTAATTACCTCCATTACTCCCGCGCTTGTTGCTTCCACTCCTTTTAATAATTTAGCCATCATGTCCTCCATACTTCCAGAATTAGATATGGTGGTATCACATCTGCCAGGGGGAACGTACAAACCACTTTTTTCATTCTTATTCTTCCAACTACCTTGGTCTTTGTTTCCAGATTTATCATAATAGTTCCGACCTTGGTTTCCATGGGTATTCCCTCGGAAACCCCCCTGATTGTTCAAGTAGTTGGCCTCCTCTTCCGAATCAGATTTGTCTCTTCCTTTTGACGCAATCGCTTTCACTTTTTCAGTCTTCCCTAATAGATGCTTTGTAAGAAGATCCATTTGGGTTTTCATGTGCGCCATATCTTGATCACGTTCTTCTTCTCTTCTTCGTTGGTCTGCAGTCATGCCAATAGATAAAGTGGGGCTTGCTACCTCAGAATCCCTGGTATGCCAAGCTCTACTTTGTTTCGTCATCCGGTCTAGTATATTGCTTGCCTGAACAAAGGTGAGGTCCATAAATGATCCTCCAGCCGCATTATCAACCACTGGCTTAGTCACCGAATTCAAAGCTCCGTATAATATCTCCATCAAGTGGTCATTGTTCATATGGTGATTTGGGCACCGCATGAGCTTCGTCTTGAACCTCTCCCATGTTTCGTGGAGGGCTTCAGTTGGAAGCTGCCAAAAATTTGTGATCTCATCTCTCAACTGTGCTCTTTTGGATGGCGAAAAGAATCTTTCTAGGAAAGCGTCTTTCAATTGCCTCCAATTTGTAATTGAATCAGGAGTCAGCCCATTCAACCATAGTGTTGTCTCCCCAGACAGAGACAATGGAAATAGACGTAATCGAATTGCATTCTGACCAACACCAGGATTGTCAAACGACTTGCATGTAGAAATAAAGTTGATCAGATGCATATTCGGATCATCGCCTGCTAGTCCACCAAATAATCCCTTGAGTTGTAAAAGTTGAATCATGGTGCTAGTGATATTGAACTTTGCTCCGGGTGCCAATGGCTGAAGAATAATAGCTCCGGTGGCACCAGGTCCGTCCAGATCGTCCTCATCGTCATCAAAAGGAATTTGCATAGCTCGGCGATCATGCCTCAATCTCGCTTAACGATCTCTCCTCTGCATGCGTGCCGCCAATTCAGCAGTATGTCGTGGGTTTAGTAGCTCTTCATCGCCCAGATCCTCATCGTCAGGATTTGTTGCTCGCCTACGGTTATCAATATTCTGTTGATGCACTTGAGCAGCCTTCCTTTCAATTTCACGTTGTGCCTCCGTTGATGCACTGAATAAACCTAAAAAAAAACAAAAACAACAACTAAAAGTAAAAATACGAGAATCTTTGACCAAAGGGTCTAGTAATTATCACGAACTTGATTGACACTCGTATTCCCCGGCAACGGCGCCAATTTTTGATAACGCTCAATCTACAGCTCTCGTGGAGTGTAAAGCGGTCGTTAGCAAATATAGAACCCAACCTGGGTTGGGTGTCGATCCCACAGGGAATAGCTTGGCCAACAAGTAAGTAAAATTACTAAACTTTTGATGCAAGTCTCGTAAAAGGGGGGATTGTAATGTGTAACCAAAACAATAAAGTAAAAGCTGAAAATAGCAAAGTAAAGAGAAAGATTGTTACGTAAGTTGTAAACAATGAGAATTGAAGCGTTGGGGTTATGTCCACCTTCTGAGGTATACGTCTCTATTGACTATGAGTGTGTAGAATTGTGACATGCATGTGCTTATAGAGAATTGTAGTCGATGGTAAATCCAAGTGTCTCTCGAACTGAACAAGGACTATTTCACTTTAACTCTCTCGAGCTTAAAGCGTGTCTAACGGTACGAATTCTCCAAGAGGTTAGTCCAGTTACGGCACTAGCTTTTTAATAGGAAAAGGTGTCCTACTACCTTGACATTATCTCTTTTCCAGACAAATAACCTTTCTCTCGAATAAGTTAAATGTTAGACTGGCGTATTCTTGCGTTTGCAACCGCAAAGAATGTAGATTAAGATGAAGAGAATAATGATATAAGCAATATACGTGTCATGAACTCACAATCTCACAGCAATAGATAGTATCTCATTCGGCTTCCATAACCCCAACAGAGAGGTTTAGTTACCCATGAATGCGAAGGAGATCACAATTGACATTGTTATTATATCACAATATTGAGTAATGGCGTGTAGATCAAGTGATAGGCGTGTGGCGTGATTCCTTAGCAAGTAACGATTCTCTTGTTGTGGAATTTAAGAATAGAATTAATGGAAAGATTAGAAGAGTAGATTAGAAGTGTTGTAGTGGAAGAAGAGAGGGATGGAAGAAGATTAATTGATGAATAGAAGATTGTTCTCTCCACTAAGGGAGGAATTGCCTCTCCACTAAGGGAGGACTTAATTAAAAATCTCTAGCATGATAGGGTATTTATAATACTCCTATCCTACTCCTACTATGCTAATGAAATAAATAACCAAATCCTACTAAACTAAGAAAATACTTAACCCATTTATACTAGGTTAATGTAATATTCTCTTAATCCAAATAAACTAATGAAATACATAACCCAATTGTACTAGGTTAATGTATCATTGTCAAAATCCAGCTTTGTGTCTGTAAGTCCCCAAAGTCTTCAAAAATGTTGTTTTAGCCCGGGACAGATTTTCCATGCAGCAGTTTTGGTCCTTAGGCGTGTAAACTCCCTTTCCTTCCTTTGTGAGCTTTCTTTTGCGTTAAGTAAGCCATAAAATGTTGTATTTTGCATCATTTATACCTGAAACTTTACTAATCATGTTCGTTAGCTCATTTATAGGAAAAAGGACTAAAAGTGCATGAAATATATAATTTGTTCTCAAAACTAGGCTAAAATATGGGCAAAATATATTGATATAGGCGTGTAAATTCTCCTATCATCAGTGATGGAAAATGACCATATTGCCCTTAAAAATTTAAGTAAATCCGAATCTGTCCATGGTGGACTATTTTGGTAGGCTAAAGTAAATCGACCATAACTCTTTGCTCCAATATCAGATTAGGGTGAAATTGGTATCGTTGGAAAGATAATTCAAAGGGCTTTCATTTAATATAAAGTAGGCCACCCAGTTCGTCCTGTACAAGGAGTTATGATCGTTTGAAGTTAACCCTAAAAATCTATTTTAAGAGGCTGAAGTAAAATGAGTATAACTCCTTACTCAGATGTTGGATTTGGATGAAACCAATTGCATTAGAAATAAGACTCTCAGGGATTCTCATCGATATATAGCAGCTCACACAGTTCATTTTGTACAAAGAGTTATGATCGTTTAAAGTCGACCCAAAAAACTAGCAGGCCTCAGTAGTTTGTGTGCAGGAAATTTTCCTGCACATTTACTGTTCACAATATCCCGGCCACCGTTTTATAGTTTCGAACGTGCTCAATTATATCCGAAACTTATCCGGTTTTGGAAATCTTTATATCGTTGGAAAGCTTATTCAATAACCTTCGTATGGAACCATCGACGGGCAAATTCTGGTATAAATAAAATAAAAAATTAATTCCATATAAATAAGACCAATACACGTACTTGAATACGCCAATACATGTACTTGAATATGGGGTGTTACAAAAAATATCCTCCATCTGGGGTAGATTTCCGTGATATCTTCTCCTACAAACAAAACTTTCTCATCTGGAAAGTATGTCCGAAGTGGCTCGTATTCTTCATCAACTAGGTTTTCAGCCAAATGATCTGCTAAGGCTTGCCCTGTGATTGCTTTTTGGGTTACATACACAATGTCAAACTCACTCAGCAACATTTGCCACTTGGCTAGCTTTCCTGTAGGCATGGCCTTCTGGAATATATACTTCAATGGATCCATTCTCAAGATGAGGTAAGTTGTGTAGGATGACAGATAATGCCTCAACTTTTGTGCCGTCCAAGTCAAAGCACAACATGTCCTTTCTATAAGAGTGTAACGGGCTTCATATGGTGTGAACTTTTTACTCAAGTAGTAAATGGCTTTCTCTTTCCCGTCGGTCTCATCATGTTGCCCAAGGACGCATCCGAAAGCATTTTCTGAGACTGACAGGTAAAGCAATAATGGAATTTCTTCTCTAGATGAGACCAAAACCAATGGTGCAGACAAGTATTCCTTGATGCGATCAAAAGATCTCTGACATTCTTCTGTCCACTCATTTAGTGCATTTTTCTTCAACATCTTGAGAATTGGCTCACATATGACTGTTGATTGAGCGATGAATCTGCTAATGTAATTCAGACGACCCAGGAAACTCATAACTTCTTTCTTGGTCCTCTGCGGTGGCAAGTCTTGAATTGTCCTGATTTTGGATGGGTCTAGCTCGATCCCCCTTCTGCTGACTTTGAACCCCAGCAACTTCCCTGATGGCACACCAAAAGCACACTTAGCAGGATTTAACTTCAAACTGTACCTTCTTAATCTGTTGAAGAATTTCTCCAGATGAGTTAGATGATTCGAACTCTCACGGGATTTGATAATTACATCATCCACGTACACCTCAATCTCCTTATGGATCATATCATGGAAAATCATCGGCATGGCCCTCATATATGTCGCACCTGCGTTCTTGAGACCAAACGGCATTATCCTGTAATGATAAACACCCCAGGGTGTAATAAAAGCCATTTTTTCTTCATCTTCCTCATCCATCAGTATCTGATGATAGCCGGCGAAACAATCAATGAATGACTGTATTTCATGTTTCGCACAGTTATCGATGAGAATGTGGATGTTGGGCAACGGAAAATTATCTTTAGGATTGGCTCTGTTCAAGTCTCTATAGTCAACACAAATTCAAATCTTGTCGTCCTTCTTTGGCACAGGGACGATGTTGGCCAACCATGTCGGATATTTTGTGACCTCGACAACCTTAGACTGGATTTGTTTTGTCACTTCTTCCTTGATCTTTAGACTTAAATCTGGCTTGAATTTTCTCATTTTTTACTTGACTGGATCAAACTCAGAATTTATCGATAATTTATGTGACATAATGATGGTGCTCAACCTTGGCATATCATCATAGGACCAAGAAAACACGTCGATATACTCCCGCTACAGGTGGATGAGCTCTTCCCTTTGTGGTGCCGCGAGGTGGACACTGATATCGATCTCTTTGATTTCATCGTAATCTCCCAAGTTGACTGTTTCAGTTTCTTCCAGATTAGGTTTTTCGTGATTCTCAAATTCCTCCATATCTTCAACTAACCGTTCCTCGTCATCGTCCTTCCAACCATCATCGTCCCCTTCATTTTGTTCGTTCAGGCTTTGACATGACACAACATTGACAGGTTTAAGCTACTGTTACTGTAATAGACAAACAAACTAAGTTAGATGATAAGAAAATAACAAAATATATGACTATGAGCATTTTAAAACTAATATAGTTTTCCAAAAAAATGAAGGTCTTCTCATTGAAATTTGAGAAATAATTACAACACCACAGCTTGTGACCTGCACAAATATAAACCCCCGCCTTCTTTGAAAGCAGTAAGATACGAAAATAAAGTTTTGAGATATGAAAGGTGGATCGCGGGGCCTCCTCCAGATCATCATCGATTTCAAAACTATTAGTAATTTTCCTTTCATCTGCCACGACGGGCGACAGGTTATGAGTGGTGTGGAGATCCAATTTTTTAAAGTCTTCCCTGGCGCAATCTGCTTCACCCCGTTGGACTCTGGGAGATCTTCTGGTACAGCATTTTATCCTTCAAACAAATCTTTTATCCTATCCCCAAGACCATCATCATCTGACATCTCTTGTACGAGAAATGACTGGAACAGGAGTGGCAAAGGCCTAAATAGACTCTTTTCTGGCTCATCCTCAACCCTATCTTTTCTGGTAGGCTGATACCCTAACCCGTGATTAGAACTTCTCTCTGGGATCACAATAGGCTCGATAATTCCTTGTAAATTCTTGCCGAAGCCTCGACCAGGTTTGAACTCATTTCTTAACATCACAGTTGCAATCATTTTGTAGACAGAAGGCATTGATATTTTAGGTGTCGAATCTCTTTCTACAGCATTTACAATTTCCACTGTATAGAAACTGCTACCTTTTGGAACATCTTCAATCACCGACACATAACCATTGGGACGGTCCGCTCGACTTCCTTCTCCTTGGTGACTACTTCATGATCTTTCCAAATAAACTTCATTAATTGATGAAGGGGTGATGAAATTACCTTTACCCCATGTATCCATGGTCTTCCCAAAAGTAGGTTGTAGCTAGGATGGATATCCATAACATGAAACTTAGTCTTAAACTCAGCAGGCCCCATTTAGATGTGCAAATCAATCTCTCCTATGGTATCTCTCTGCCCTCCATCGAATTCTCTCATATTTATGTGGCTTTGATGAATTTTCCCCAGATCATAGCCCATTTGGACCAACGTGGAGAGGGGATAAATATTCACACCAGATCCATCGTCTATTAATACCTGATTAATTACATAATCTCGACAAATGACGGTGACATGCATGGTTTTGTTGTGCATTGCTCTTTCAAATGGCAACTTTTTGTCACTGAATGATATGCGATGGTTCCCCATAACATTCCCTATCATCGCAGCCAAATTATCAACGCTCGTTCCTGCGAGAACATACACTTCCTCCAAGACCTTCGACAGAGCCTATCGGTGGTGTTGCGAGCTCAATAATAGTGCCAAGACAGAGGTTTGGGCCGGCATTTTCTCCAAGTGTTTGACAATTGAGTAATTCTTTGGTTGCATATGCCTTCAAAATTCTTCCACCTATCCTTCAGTGATTGGCCTTTTCTGTGAATCTTTCTTGTTGGTCAATTCCTCAGGGATGTAACATCGTCCTGATCGCGTCATCCCCTGGGTAGTGGCAGTTTGCACAATAAATTCCTTCTTTGGAGGGGGAGCGTACACTTAAGTCGGCGCAGTCATCACTATAAATGGGGCTTTCTCACTGATACTTAAGGCAGCCACAGCTTTCTCTATCTTTCCTACCTCTTCCGCCCTTTTGCACTTTTCAGAGTTCACTTGGATAATGGTCTTGCCAGATGCCCATTCGCCTTCTATTTCAATCATGTTAACTGTAGATCCCCCATGGTTGGGCAGTGGATTACTGCTAACATTTGGAGTAGGTTCCTAGAGCGTGATGACCTTTTGATTAATCAGATCTTAGATTCTGTGTTTCAAGATAAGATAGTCCTCGGTACTATGCCCTGCTGCCCCTGAATGATAGGCACAATTTTGATCAGGGTGATAAAACTGGGAGCTAGGATTGACAGGCTTTGGTTGTACTGGTTGCAAATGACCAGCATTTTCAATCTTTCAAAAATTGGGTGCGACTTTCAGCTAGTGGGGTAAAGTTTCGGGGAGGTTTATTTTCGTGGTTTGGACACGGGGGGGTATACGGTCTTAGGTTTGTAGGAGGGGGTACTTGGTGGTAATTTGGAGGTGTTTGGAAATTTGTTCGGCTATTTGGGGGAGTAGTTTGGAAATGAGACTGATAATTTAGAGGTGGAACTGGGATTGGGGAAAGATATTTGGCTATGGAGCTTGGTATGATGGTGGGATGTTTGGGGGTGGAGTTTGGTATTGGGGGTGGACGTAGAATGCGTGTGGAAGGTTATGTGATGGCGGGGAAGATAAAACATTTCTAAAGTTGAACCGCTGTTTCAATTTTGTAACAGAATTGGCAGAAAACCCACCTACCTCTTTCTTCTTCTTCTTAAAAAACATGGCAGTTCCAAATGATGTCGGGGTTTTGGCAATTTTTCCTGTCCGAATACCTTCCTCTAATGATTCTCCTATTTTTACCAAATCTGTAAAGGTCGCTCTGACAGCGGACACCATCTTGGTATAATATTCTCCTTCTTGAGCGCGAGAGAACACGGATACCATTTTCTCCTCGAACATGGGGGGCTGCAATTTGGCAGCTTCTTTTCTCCAATGAAAAGCATAATCTCAAAAACTCTCAACGCTCTTTTGTTTAATCCGATCTAGTGAATATCGATCAGGGACTATTTCAATGTTGAATGCAAACCGGTCAAGGAATTTCTTGGCCAATGTCTTCCAACCAGTCCACATTTTCGGCTCCTGAGACATAAACCACTCCAAGGCTTCACCATTGAAACTTCGACTAAATAGGAGTATTAATAATGCCTCATTTTTCCCTATCCCTATTAGTTGCTCGCAGTACCTTCTTAGATGGGCCATTGGATTTCCGGTACCGTCAAACATCTTAAACTTAGGGACCTTGTATCCTTCTGGTAGGTCTACTCCTGGGTGAACACACAAATCGGCGTGGTCCTTGGCCCCGTGAGACTCTTTGATCCTCATGATCTCTTCTTGCATGGCTAGTAAATTCCTTTCATGCTGGGCCCTCCATTCCTTCTTCTTCTCCTCGTAATGGTCCATCTCGGGGTTGTGAAGGGGTTCATAAATATCAGGAGATATAATGGCTTGAGGGGGATTTGGAAGGAAGGCTTGATTTTGCATATGGAGGTAATTTGGTTGGTAAGTGGGGAGAATATTTTGGAAATTGGAAAGGTTATGTGGGCCTTGTAAGTAGTTTGGCAGAATATGAGAGGTATTTGCGGATTTGGAAATGAATTTGGTGGATTCGAAGGTAGGTTTGCCGTATTTTTTGGATTTGGGAGTAAATCTTGCAGATTTGGGAATGCGTTTTGTTGATTTGAGAATGTGTTTTGAGGATTTGGGAATGGATTCGAAGACGGGTTCTGTGGGGTTGCGGATGGATTTTGTGGATGGTAGGCATCTGGATTATTTTTACGATTAGTGTTTTGGACAAATGGAGGAGCGGAGCCGGATGATTCGTTAGTTGGTTGGTCCCCGAGAATAGGGGTACTGAGGGGAGAGATTTGGAGTGGAGTACCGTGTCCCTCCGAAGCAGGGGCATTGACGGTGATGGCCAAGTTAGCCAATTCTCAAGTGAGATTTATTTCCTCTTGAAGCAATACTAATTTTCTTGCAAGTTCCGCAATCATCTCATTCTGTTCCGCTATCACATTATCCCAGATAGCCAGTGCGCTTTCTTCGTCATTTTCTGTCATTTTTGAATGATGGTCCGAGGATAGAATTTTCTGTGCTTTCGATTGGGTGAAGTAGGGATGTTCTGCCAGTTTATCAACACGGAGTTATATCTGCAAAGTAAAACAACTCAAAGGCAAATGTGTTAGTTTCCGTATGTGATAAGTAATGCAAAATATTTGACAGGAAATAATCACACAGAGTTGTTTGAGTCATAGCCAAATTCATCCATAGGTCATAGTAGATAAACTTGCCTTTGATCTCAACCAACGCATATAAGCACATAAAACAGTTATATCACACAAGACATTAAAATAACGCGTATCCTAATTGGGGTGACCCTTTTTGATCTAAGGGTTCAAGCCTAACGATTTTTTGAAGAAAATATATGTTTCCTCAAAGTCAATCCATTAACCTCCAACTCATATAGACACAAAAAGGGCATAAATGCCTACAAAAGATAACGAAATAGGGATACAATTTTTAGGGAAAGGAGGAAATAAAATGAAAGAAGATAAGTTCCCACACAGGGGAGAATAGAAACGCTAGCTACTAGAGGCTTCTTCGTCTTCTTTCGCCTTCTTTGCTTTGTTTACCTCATGTGCTATTTGATACCTATTGATGATAAGGTTATTCCCGCATAATTGTGCCTTGTAGTTGTAAGTCATTTCTCATATGATGTCGAGTTGGGAGGCCATGCTATCATCCAAATCGATTAGGCATTGTCTGGCATCATCAGCGTCTTACCTAGCTCTTTTCAACTCTTCCCTCAGTGCAGTATGGTCAAAGCGTCTTTCATGTGCATCTTCTGGTGCACAATTTCACTTTTCTAGAACTCATCTTGTAGCCTGTGAAGCCGAATTTGATGCTCGAATTCTACATCCACAACCCGAGTGGGCACATTTGGTCCCAGATTCAATGCTCTGGCGAGGCTCTTTTTCAACCACTCCTTGTAAGTGTCGCTGACTTTAGGTTCATACTCTATACGGAAAGAGACTTCTACCCACTTTTTTCCTTCTCCAGCCATTTATCATGTAGTCTTTGAGTGAGGGCTTACTTTTATCATATTCGATAAAGAATCTGAGCATAAAATCGATTTGAGGCATCTCCTTCTTGATCTCGAATTGCCTAAGAACTCTGCCAGGATTGTAGGGGCGGGTTCCCCTGAGACCCGGGAGCACTAAAAAAGGACACTCACCCCCTCGAATAATGTATTTCCCTAAACGAAGATAGTTAAGGGACCATTGGACATCGCCATCTCTTAATTCTCCATGAGTCTTAAACCAAAATTTGTGGGATGCTTCCCTTTTGAACTTGTGTAAAAATAACCACATGTCATGAGATTCTAGCAGATTTCTCCTTATTTTGTGATCAGGTTGTGCCGTTCTAGGATTCTTCACCAAATGCATCATCATCCACCATTGTAATATAAGGTTGCATCCTTGAAAGAAATAATTCTCGACTTGACATCTTCCCAAAGTGCAATATATGTCGGCGACAATCATGGGGGCTAAGTTGTAGAATACTTTTTTAGAATTGCATTCCATTCCAAAGAAGAGTGCATGGGTCACTGTGACAACCCTCGGATGAATTGTGCCAGTTTGCCCCTGCGGGAACACCATGGTTCCAAGTAGGCCTACCGCGAATGCAAAAGCTCTCGTTTCCTTCCATTTTGCTTCTGACTCCAATGTATGCCCAAATTTGTGAAAAGAGTTGAATCTTCCGAACCGATGGTACAACTCACAAAAAGTGATATTTGTTCCATACCATTCTCCTAGCCAGGTGTCGTCATCAGTTAAAAATGCTTCCTTGATCTTTTGACAATCCCACACATCCGGGACTAAAATATTCTTATCCGGTGTCTCTTTTCTCTTCAAACACATTTTCGTACTCTCGTAGCAAATCAATACCTATTCAATGGTGGGGGTCAATTCAACATCCCCGAAGTGAAATACCATGTTCTGATCATCCCAAAAAGTTGTTAGTACATGGATCATTTTGGGCCAAGCATCCATCTCGATCAAAGAAGGAAGATGCCCAATGTGTGTTCTAACAATCTTTCTCTCTTCTGTACCCATGTAATCCCACCACAGTTTCAGGTAATCATCGAGTTTGGTGACCATCTTGAACTTTTCACGAGAATGCAATTGAGTCATATCTACATAAAAGAATACAAAATAAGTCTTTCCCCGACCCCAAAGGATAATGGATTGAATTTAGACAAGCATATATTTCTTCAACACATAAGCATGGTTCGTCTGGGATTGACTCGGGGTCAAATAGACATAGGGCAGGTTTTCTAATGGGCCCAATACCCAGCTCGGATATTGGGTCGTCCTAGGCACATGCCTAAAATAAGGTTTTGGTTTCGTTCTATCCTCGGTGTCTAGAGTGGGCTTGGACACTGGTTCTCAAGCGGATAACTTGAGTTTGAAAATACAAACAGCGTCAGACGACTCACGTGCTGATAAGTTGTTTGTATCTCCAACATATTTTGGAATTGAACAACAAGGGTCGGGACATCCACGAAACCCCAAAACAATTTATAAGATGCAGGAAATGTCGTGAGATGCGATAATTAAACTTTACATAATCGAAACACATAAACATATAAACAGTTAATCAAAGACGAAATAAAACATTTGGTTAGAACCTAGTTAGATCCCCAGCAGAGTCGTCATTTCTATTTTGCGGAGAAATTTTGACTTTTTGAGAGAGTCGCCACTTAATTTTGAAAAGGAATTAAGAAACCTTTATAAAACACTTTAAATGATCTAAAACAGAAAAATCATTTTTAAGTTAGAGATTCTAGATGAGCGGTTCCTATTAACGTTTTAGGAAGGTGTTAGGCACCTAAAACGTCCGCTAACTTACGGTTATCTGAACTGTTCGAAAATATCTTTGATTAATTTTCTAAATTTTGATTTGTTGAAAAATGGTTGACTTTTAGAAATACTTTGAAAGTTTGCAAAAGTTAATTTTTAACGAATTCATTAGGGGATTTGACTAGGTTCATAAAAAGGCATGCAAAACAAATAATCAAAAAGAAAGGGAAAGGGAGGAGAAGTAGTGATTTAGGCTTTGAAGCCCAAATCACTAAACCTGTCCTAATCTAGTTGGGTTTTCAACCCATTTCTCCTTTCACCTGTCCTAATTATATGTTTTTTAAGCCTTTAGCTCAATTTTTGCCTCCACCTGTATTAAATACAACTTTGGCTTCGAGGCCCGAATGAATAATAAACTAAATAAATAAAGACGACGATAATAAATGACTAAATAAATGAATGAAATGAAAACCGAGACTTTCAAGTCTCTTGGCCGCTTCAAAGATGAGACTTTGACCCATTTTCCTCTTCCGACTCCATGTATCCATATTCCATGGGATAAAAGTTTGGGCTTAGTTCAACGAGGTGAGCCTCATGGGCCCATAGCGAAGATGCAAAGATGACAGAGTCCATATAGGACTCAAACGTGTCCATATGCAAAGTAAAAGGTAAGGAAATTAATATATGTTTGAAAGTTAGATACTTCACAAATAAGTGATGACATAAAAAAGGAGCACATTTTGTACATGAATTAAGTAGTACTACATGATCTACTTAAAAGAAACATCATGTAAAGCTACTGATTCACTTCACCCATAGAAATATCACCTTAAACTTTACCAATCAGAAAGCACACACTTAAGAGAAAAGACCAATTATATAGCTTGGTTTAAATAAATCTTGCTTTCTTCTAAAATTAATGACTAAGAGGTGATTCATCACAAGATTCTTGAAGCCAAAAATCTATATATATTGAACTAAATAATTAAACCGGCTAGAAAATAACCGAGAAAAAAAACAAATATCACAAACAACGAATCAACAAGTAGCTACAAATGACACATACTAACAAAGACAAAACAGAGAAAAGATAGGCTTCAAGCATTTTGTCGAAGGAAACATTGAAAACATAGATTGGTATCCAAAAGACAACAGAATCATCATTTTCTACCTAATGGCCTTGCAAAACCTTAAGAGTTTGAGCCTATGAGCCAAAATTAAACCAAAGTAACAAGGGTATTGACAAGCAACTATTCTAATTGACACCAAAAGATGAACTTGATACCTAAAAATTTATTTTTTTTATATTTTTTAGCAATGAGAGAAAGTACGAACGAATCACCGCCTCAAGCATAAACAGTTTTGAACATCATTATGCGAGAAGAAAGAAACACATTATCTATCTTGGTCATTCTAAAAAGTCGAAAGGAAAATCAATTCAGATCGAAACAGAACAACTAACACATTATCAATCGACTTCAAAGACCACCAAACAAGATCCGACTCGACTGTATGCTATGTAAAAAAAAAATTAGATGCTTAGTGTAACACAACAAAATACAAGTATTACAACAACGATGTTCAAGGTTTGAGACAACTATATTTAGGCTCTGAAACAAAATCATTCAAGCTAAAAGAATAGCAATATTTAGGCTCAGAAAAAAAATAACAATACCCAGGCCTACAAGACAACATAATTTAGATTAAAAAGGCACGACAATATTTAGGTTGAAAAACAACAATATTTAGACTCAAAAATAAAAATATTCTAGCTCAAAAGTAACACTATTTGGACTGAAAAATCATTAACAGCTATGCTGAAGATCAACACCATGGCTACATGGATTACGATGAAAAAATTGGATCGAGACCAACGAACAACATGAGGATAAGCTAGTGAGTCAAAACGATCAAAACTAACATACAAAATCGGGAAAGGAACAAAAGGTTTGAGCGTAAACATTGATGCAACAAAACAACATAGCAACAATCTTTGCCAGCAGATCCTATGGACATTACAACCCTCTACAGCAAACGATTCTCAGGCTCAAATAACACTACAATCAAAACAACATCACAAAGAAAGAAACGTCTAAGAAGAAGACCCCAGCAAAACTTTAAGTGAGAAGAGACGTTTATCTCTTATGGGACAGCAAATGGGACAACGAGCTATCAGCACAATTGTCGCTACCGGAATCTCGCAACATCGACCACCAACAGAGCGTCTTTTTGCTTTTTCCTCTTAAAGATTTTGAAAACCACTTTCAACTAAAAAATTCAACTTGAATTTAGAACTCTCGAATTTCCTTTCAGTTTCACCAAAAATTA
Source organism: Capsicum baccatum var. pendulum (assembly GCA_030864225.1). Lineage (NCBI taxonomy): Eukaryota > Viridiplantae > Streptophyta > Magnoliopsida > Solanales > Solanaceae > Capsicum > Capsicum baccatum. The sequence continues at coordinate 231,983,450 of CM061557.1, forward strand.
CTTCGAACCTTCGAACTCAAGAAATTTCAAAACCTCAAGTTTTCAGCCTAAACTTTCAAACCCTTTAAAGAAAAGAAAGAAAAATTTCTGAACCTCCCAAAATTTTCGAACACCACCTGATTTTCCCTACCCCAAAAGAAAAGAAGCCCCCTCTCAGCTTCCTAAAACAGTCTTTTATATAGAATGGGCTAGGGTTCATTTTTTAGGATTTCAATCGATGGAAACAAAAATGGGGCCTCTTGGGGATAATTTTGGGATTTTCTTCCAGAAGGAATTCAAAATTTGAACTTAGATAACGTTTTCTACCAACAAACTCCTACGAATTTTGGAATTTTCTCAGATAAATCCGAGCGGGTGGACCAATCAAAATTAGAAAAAACTGAATTTATTCCAAACCAATAAAAATCAACCAGGTATGTACGGATTCGTACCATGGTACCCGAGATTCACAGAATATGGACATTGGATGAGCCACCTAGGCTTGTTCTAGAACATTCCCGAGCCCTACACGTACGAACCCACATAAAACGCGTGACGAAGAAGAAACAGATGGGTTAGAGCTCGATTTGAGGTCGGGATGACGATATTGAAGGTGTCTGATGTTGATTGATGTTGTTGGGGACGGGTTTCGGAGCTGGGTCAGGTCCAAGGTGGTCGGGTTAGGTTTGTGGTGTTGTCGATGGAGGAGGTTGTCGCGATTTGGAATTGTGCATATACTGTTAGTGTTGCTGCCATTTCTTGTTAAATCAGATAGAGAAGTAAGGGGGTTTGGGCCTGGTTGGATCATTTATTGGACTGGGTTAGGTGTGTTTGGGCCACTAATGTTGATGGGTTGATAATTATTCTTTTTGGGTTGCTGAAGTTGTTTGGCAAAATTGGGTTCAAATTGGGGATTTGGCCATTCATTTAAGTTTTGGATAAATTGAAGATCAATTGGCCAATTGCATCGCAATTGTGGCCAATTTGATTTCGATTATGGTCAAATCTAATATATTGGCTAAATTAAATCAGCAATTGACGCGAATTAATAGCTCATTTAATCCCGAGCTTTTTGATTCGATAAAATTAAACAAGTATTTCTCTAAATAGATTATTTGTAAGAATAAATTATATTTAAATCAAGATTTAATTATTTATATTTATTTTCCAAATAATCCTTGATTTAAAGTCAAATTTTGATGAAAATGTTCATTTAAATGACATCATTTATACAATCCCGTATATTCAAATACGAAAATATATAATTATCACTTAAATAACAAATTTAACCCAAATGCATATTTTAAAATATGTTTATTTGGAAAAAATAATTGTTGTGGTTTTATTTGAAAATAGGAGAAACTCGAGATTAAACGTAGTTGTGGAGGGCAAAAATTAGGTGTCAACAGTACAGAGTTAGGATGTTGGAATCACAAGACACACTTTATGATGAGTTAGGATCACATTAAAAAATGAAAGTCTTGTCTTCTATAATAAGTAATGGGTAGGAAAGTTAGTAAAAGGTGATACTTACTTCACTTCAAAGATATATGAAAAATAGTTAAAATTTTGATCCAAACATTTAAATTTTAAGTCGAAAATGATCGATCATGTTTAACGAAGGATAGAGGGCTTATCAGATTCAATGTGATTTTTAATTTAAATATCAAATTTATTTTGTCTTTATATTGATGTTGAGTAAAATTAAAAGATATTTATATTGTGTTTCTCTCTTTAATGTAATAATTATTTAATCATTAAATCACTAATAATATTAATTCTTGAAACGTCTAATTACATTTAGACTTCTAAAAAAATATCATGTGCACTGATAACTAAAATTGTTCAATTTAAATGCTCTTAATTATATCTTTATCTCTTTATTAATTTCTTCTCAAAAAATTCAGAATAACTATTGAAAGTTATTATATTTACTAATAAAAGTTATTCTTTAAAGTACTACTACTTCATATGATAAAATGGAGACTAAAAATGATCTTTTCAAATCAAAGGACTAATTGCATGTGATTAAAATAATTTTGATGTGCAACGAAGTAGAGGATAATAAAAATTTATGCTAATTGCCTTTTAAAAATTTGATAGAGTATTATTTGTAAGACACAAAATTTTCTTTGCTCTATTTGTTAATAGATCGTTAAATATAATCTCACTAAGTAGGTTGAAATATGTATTAATTAGTTTCATAGAAAATAAGGTAACGTCTCTCTTACGTCAACATTGATATTTATCTTTATTTCTATTGATTTTAACTCATTTTGCTTGTAAAAGTATATTCATGGATCTTTTGTTATTAAACAAGAAATAGTCAATTACAAGTGTAGTAGAATGCGAACACTTTTTCTTTTCAAATCCACTTTACAGGAATATACCGAGCATGTTGTTGTTGTTGTAAGATCCACAAACTATCTCTATCGGGGATGCTAAAGAATTTAGTAAGAAGGATTCAGGGACTTGTGTATAAAAAGCGAAAAATATGGAGGGTGCATTCTTAACTTTGTGCCCGCACATCTTCACAATCGTATGTAGTATTCAATTTCTAAATACCAAAAAATTCTCACGCTTCTTCACAAATAGTGTTTCTATCATTTATGTTACTTATTTTTAGTAAAATAAATTTTCATTGATAACAAAAAATAATTAGTCATTTTTTCTTATATGATATTTTATGATCGCGCAAGCGAAGACAAATTCACTAGTATACAATGAAAGAAATAATCTTAATTTTGATGATGGAGAAAAAAAACTCATAATGCCTCTATTCATAGGACAACAATATGGAATATCAAATGATATCATGAATATGACTTAATATAATTTAGGAGTTCTGACCATCAAAAGTTATGAAAGTGAAGGAAATAAAGGTAATTAAACTTTTATATTAAAGAATATGAATAAATGAAATAGTAATTGATACATTCATTTTAATTGTTAAACTAATTAATTAATTCATAAAAAGAATAGAGAGAAAAAAATAAAAAAATTCAAAAAAAAAAAGACAAATAGGAATGGAGGTCATATAGAGGTGTCACATCACATTCTCTATGATCCTCCTTTATTATTATACTAGATACCCATGCTCGTGCAAGGCACAGGCATTTTGGCAGCACTAATGTGCAAAAGAGATCCAACTTTGGGGAAGATTATTTTCTACTTGTTTTAATTATTTAGTATATGAGTAAAAGAAAAGAAATTTAGTACAATGAACCGATGTTAACGTAATATATACATTCAGTGTGGAATAAAATTCAGTGTAGTAGTAGTAGTAGTAGCAATAGCAGCAGTAGTAGTAGTAGCAGCAGCAACAGCAGCAGTTGTAGCAGTAGTAGTAGTCGTAGCAGCAGTAGCAGTAGTAGCAGTAGCAGTAGTCGTAGCAGCAGTAGTAGGTAGCAGCAGTAGTGGTAGCAACAGCAGCAACAGTAGTAGCAGTAGTAGTAGTAGCAGCAGAAGCAGCAGCAGTAACTTTGTGGTTACTAATGTATTCCTCACATTCAAGTATCAATAAAAGCGGAAGAGTTAACTCAAAATATCGTAATCTCAAGCTAAATATTTTTTATTAAAATTTTGAATAAAAAATTATTTCCTATCTATCATTTGATAGAGAATGGAGGATAAGCATTTCTCTCAACTGACGTCAGGGAACCATTTTATATCAAAACTACCAAGTTGTTCCATCAGACAAGTCAATTTAATTTAAGAATACGACATTGGCATCAACACCAAAAGGATATACTACAGAACCAACTACCCTGACCAGGGGGGCTTTAGGGGGTTACATGCGGATTTCCGGGAACTGTCACGACCCGAACCGAGGCCCTGGACATGACGGACATCCCGAATCATGAAGGCCCGAGCGTCATTTTCTATCTGGCAATCATACACACTTTTATATTATATGAAGGAAAATGCGGAAATATAAAACAATATGAAATCATGGTCAACTTTTATTTCAATTGCTCAATACCGAAATGAGTTCATAAAGATCAAAAACATCTAACACTAGTCTGCGAAATCTCTACTAACTGAAAATAAAATATGTTTGAAGACTGGGACAAGGCCTCCAGTCAGACCATGAATTAAAATAAAATAACAATGACCTATAGATTAGGCCCTTCGAATAAGGGAGGCTCACCATCTACAATCTCTGACAGAATTCAGCCTCTTAGCGGAACCCTGAAACTGTGGCTCAGATCCTGAAATATAGGAGGTCAATACAGATCTACTGGTACGCAGAGCAATTCAAAATAATGTACATTTATATATAACATAAGTGAAAGCATTTCATAAAACGTTATGCATGAAATAATTTAAAACACATGTGCAATCTCAAATATTCTTAAAACAATTCTATAGATGCAATTCCTTTCTTTGTTTTACTTCTGAGTTAGGTGGTACATCTTACAAGTCTACAACCCCACGGGCTATATGGAGTCCGCTCTTGACTTGGTGGCCAATCCCCCAACCCAATTTTGCCGCAAAGGTTAGAGTTTCTGATTCTGATATGCCACAGGGCACTAGGCTAGCGTATAATCCCTATTGGGGAAATAATAACTCGTATCGGCAAAACACGGGGCAATGAGTTATCTGAACTTGTGCCTTCTTCGGGTAACCACCTAACATCTCTTAAGCCCATTTTTAGCCTTTTCTAAGCATACATCTTTCTGAAATCATATTCTAAAAGAAATCTGAATGAAATCTGACTTATATTCTGTTCTAAGTAAGTTATGGCATAATTTGTTTTGGTATCGTCATACCAAGACTTGCAAGTCATATGTCTAAGCCATATAGTATCATGTTATAATCCTTTCATTCAAAACATAAGGTTTGGACCACCAAATCCTTCAAACAGTATAAGAAAATTTGTATATCGAAATTCATGAAAACTTATGTAAAGATTCTCTTTTTTCAATTCACATACATGTGATGGTTAATTACTTTGTAGAAAACCATGCAGTTCTTTCAATAATCATCTTTAACATTTACAAACCATAAAAACACTTGTAAAATATGAAAGAACCCTCTCTTCACTTCACAGTCAAGATCAAGTTCATAAACAACCTTTAAAACTCTTCTCTCATGATTCAATAATGCAATTTCAAAACCCACAACATGTAGGGTCAAGAAGTATCATAGCAAGAAAGGGACAAATTTGTGATCCATGCTCTCAATTCATAATTCGCAACTGAAAACATATATATACATATACATGAATAAAATCAAGATTTAGGGGAAGACCTCAAGACCAAAACATTATCATCAATAAGGTTTCATAATGCATAATTGTAATTGTAAATCCAAATCCCTTTGAATATTCATGATTTCTAACATTTATTCATCATTAAAACAATTTCACCATGCCCATGTAGTTTAGGAAAACCCCACGTACCCTAAGTTTTTTATCTTGAAGGATGAAACCCTAACTTTGATACTTTTTTGAGACTCTTGAGCTTGAAAGGCTTGAATTCTAGATTACTTGGAGGAGAAGAGTTGAATTTTGTTCTTGGGGAAAGGGAAAGGTTTTTACATGAGTTGATTTGAAGAAGATGGACAAATAATGCCCTTTTGGGTGTTATAATTCGTGCTTTGGACGTTTGGGTTGAGGGGAAAGGACCAAAGCGACCCTTGACCCTTAAGAAGCTAAAATTGTGGGGGAATAGCCCTCGCGTCGCAACCCCTAGTTGGGTCAAGCAACCCTCGCGACACGACCCCTATTTGGGTCAAGCAGCCCTCGCGTTGCGGGGCTATCGCGACCCCTTGCTGCCTCACACGAAAAATGACATAACTTTTCACTCGGTTATCAGATTTAGGCGAAATTGGTATCGTTGGAAAGCTAATTCAATTATCTACAATTTGGTGGGTCTTAAGCTGCAAGATTCTACTTGTATCCAAAGTTATACACGTTTAAAGTGGACCCTTGTAGAATCAAATTTCAAACTTTGGACGAATGAAGAATTTGTAGCTTAACTTTGCTTTAAATGATTTCTATAAACATTTTTCAACTCATAATAACATCATATACTAGGAGAAAGATCATGACACATGAATTTAAATATAAATCATGGAATTAGAGCTTATACACGTAGGAATGACGGTTCAGATTTCTATCTCGAAAATGTGGGGTGTTACAGGAACCTAGTAATTTTTGTGTGAATCTTGTATTTAAATGAGGGTTATAATATAAATTCATGGGAATTAAGGAGTTATCAAGTTATCCAGTGGAGTATAAAAATTAAACAATACATTCTCGAAGTGATAACCCCTTAATCACGTAGCAATAATTCAATAACACTTTTTCAATTTGAGGTATCGGTTATGGTTCGATTTTGAACCACTGATATCTGGTTTGAACTATTCTGTATCAGAAGTCGAACTTGTTCAAGTAACCTCGAGAAATCACAAACTACAAAATTGACAAGTAGATACTTCAGCAAAATATGGAATTATGCCTACATGTAGCTGTTTTCTAACATCTCTATAGCTTTATGATTGATGAATGAATATTGATGTAAACTACAACATATGTATTTTCAGTACAACACATTGATCTCTCTGTTTCTGTATTTTTCAGTCAAAAATCGAAAAAACAGATCTAGCTAACAGGAAAAATCTAAAAACAGAAAAATGAATGGCTGCTCAGTTTATCTTATACGAATATACAGGGTGGAATTCTACAAGTTACGTTGAATATTGAGCTATTGACCAGCCCTTCTGAAGAAATGTTCTATTTGCAAGCATCCTTGAGACTGTGAACTGCCTATTTTCGTGCCCAACTTGCATCTCTTTATTGAAACTGCACTCTCCTTCTCCTGGTCAGAAAGTAAAGAGTAACAAATAAACTTCTACATTCAAACATTAACCCTTTCTATAACAGTTCCAGAAAATGATATATATATATATATACACACACACACACTAGTAGCTGTTTAAGATACTCTAAACGGCGTGGATAAACAGAAAACCAAGCACCTGCATACATACCAGAAAGGAACAATGCATATGACCAAGCAAAGGATCTAGTTATAAATGCTTTTCCAACAAAAGTACAAAGAAGGTTATTGGCTTGAAGTTTGAACTTATGCTATCTTAGGTACTGCAATAATTAGGCCCTTTTGTTGTCATTCCTCTGTAATTGAGCTCAAAATAGTTTAGGCAAATCTTAGGTGAGGAGATGACAAATAAATTGTCCTCCATTGTCTTATTACATTCTGGAACTATTACCGCTTTGGCTGAAGCTTACTGCCCCAGTGGCCTAGATGAGGACTCAGAAAGCAGAGTTTTGAACTGCTCAAGTTATTTTAACTTCAATCACGACGTATAACTAATATTATAACATCAAAGAGCAATGTTTCTGTCAAGGAAGATGGAATTAAAGCTTTACCACACGAAGGTTAATAAGAAAAGCTTAGCTCATAAGCCAAGAGGTAATGATATGAACATTTCAGAGTTACTATTTAGGCAACACGTATAAAGAATTACATCTCTGTGAATTAAGTTACAGCTACTAAATCGGAAGCTTCTTGATAAACATGTACCAGAGAAATCAGGAAACAGCATGGCTTTCGATACAAAGGGGGACAGAAAATGCCTATACAGTTTGACGGTTTCTACCAGAAAAGAGCATATTAAGAATTACTAATACAAGTCTAACTTTCTTTTATGATTCAGAGAAGTAAGATCAACCAATTCAGAGATGAAATCTAGATAAATCAAAAGATTGGGAAGTTTTTATTTTCATATAAACGTGGTGTCCAGGCTAGCTCGTGCACATCTCAACTAATTTCATGGGATACCTGTCACCTCTCACAAGGAAAAGGTATCAGGTAACTCTGTCACCAAGACTAGAATAGATGTAAAGAAATCACCTAGTGTTTATGTATCTATTGGGATTTGAACCTGAGACCTCATGGTTTTCAACCCACTTCACTTAACCAAAAGATCAAAAAGTTGAAATTGTATTACTCCCAAATTAATCAGTACTTCAAAAAAGAAACAATAAGAGAGGATTGTGTTTGGGATATAACTGTTAAATGTCCCAGATTGGTGAATGAGTAGGTTATTGCCTCCTTAAATGGTCTTAGGCAAGAGGCGGATCCAGGATTCGGAACTTCCGGGCGCCACATTGCTTTAAATGGTAAGTACATAGCAATTTGTTCAAGTGAAATCAATATTACAAAGGTGAGTATAAATAAGCTACACATCACCTTTGCACCCAATGAGCGCCATGGTCTATTGGCTTCATCCAGTCCTGTCTAAAGACCTCAAGGATGTTTAAGGTTCAATTCCTACTTACTGGAGGAATTTTTATAACAATAAAAAGCTCGCTTTAAAATATTTTTCAAAAATTTGGTAGAAGCTAAGACTCAATCCTGCAGCATGTGGTATGAAACTTGACATTTTGCCAGTGGCATCACACTCTCACTTGAGCTTACTGGGGTCATAGTTAATATATATAAATTGTAAGTATACATATACCCACATATATGCCAAATTTCGACCGAGATGATTGGGTGCTGTGGCACCCCCACGGTTGTACATGGATCCGCCCCTGTCTTGGGCAATATCCACCTCATGAGCTATCTTTTATTGTTGAGTTATGAGTTAGGGTCAGTATCTATTTTCTTAATGGGTTGTCTCCTTATCTCATATGAGCTAGTTTTAGGGAGGCATTTGGTCCAATATTCATTCTCTTATATATTCGTTTTCTTATCATTGTATCAAAGTTAAACTCATCCATATTCTTTGTTACATTATGTTAGGCCTCTATATTATGTTGTCCAAGCTCCAAATGTCCTTCCCTGGTTGCGCTAGAGAGGTGTTCCCACATTGGTTGATGGAGTGAGTAGTTGTCTCCTTATATGGTTTTGGCAATCCTCGCCTCATGAATTAGTTTTATGGTTGAGTTAGGCCCAAGGTTCATTTTCTTATCATTGATAAAACAAAGTAAAAAGGAGCTATCATGACTTCATATAAAAGGAAAAATTGATAAATGCCTCTAATTAGGATCTCAAAAATTAAGAAATAAAGGACAAGGAAATCAATAAAATAACAAAGCTTTCTTGTTTTACGCAAAAATCACGCCAAGGTACGAATAAGATCATTTCACATCCTCCTAGAGAAGTAGTAAGTGATACTCCCTCCGTTTCGGAATAAGTGAATTGATGGGGTATTTATTGGTGTTTCAAAATAAGTGAATTATTGAATTTTTTTCCAAATTTACCCTTATGATTTGACAACCAATTAACTTTTGAAAAGGTATTACAAGGTCAGTTTTTTCTTTTTTTTAGGTAAAAATGGAAAGTTGTGTTAAATTTATGTCTTTAATGTTTTTTCCTTAATTTGTGTGCCAAAATCCAACAATTCATTTATTATGAAACAAAGGGAGTATTAGATAAGAAACCATGTTCTTTAGAGTGTAGAATGATGATGCTGATCACAATATGATATGGGAAGGATCCACAGTGGATTCTGCAGAGACCTTATTGAGTAAAGCAACTTGGCTGGAATATCATAGATAAGTAGTAATAATAACTGCATAGTGCACATATACATTTGCAAGTCAAGAGACGAGTAAATACCCACCATAGCGGCCTGATTTATTGATCGGAGAACTTTAATCCTACCACCTCTGCCATCAGCTCCCACAGAAATCAAATCACCTGAATTTGCACCTGATCCTGGCAACCCTGCAGATCCCTTGTTCTGCACCTTCTTACACCATTTTCCCAAGTGCCTGTTTGTTCCATCAGGGCCTAATAATCCACCGGAGAAGCAATGGTCCCCTGAAATTTTACACTTACAATGTAAGAGAGCCTTCTTATGGAGTAATTTTCCTTTCCATAAGGAGCAAATGAATTTCATGATCACCCTCAAGAAAAGTCAAAGCAAAGGATATACAAAAGCAATGGCCAATTCATTTATATTATGTAACACAATTAAAATTCCGGACATATTGATCTTAAAAGGCTTTGCTGAAGAGCAAAGATCATTGTTAAACAAATACTTATTGCAACTCCACGCCATCTAAGCAACTGAGAATTTGCCAGCCCACCAACATCAGAGAGAGAGAGAGAGAGAGAGAACCTAGTTCAGCAAGTGAAGTTGCCGCAGAAGTCTCTTTTCTGATGTGAAATGAGGGCTCACAGTGACTAAAGTCATCTAGAGGGAGAAGATCATCGTCATCAAGAATAGTTACAGGTGACATGTTTACTGTACTGCTCTTGCCACAACTCTTCAAGCCTGAGAGTTCATCTTTGTCATCTGATACCTTTGCTTGAGTTGCATCTGCAGTCCCCGAACTTCTCTTCAGCCTTGAATAAACGCTCTCATGGACTGCCTTCTTATGGTCAATTAGTGGATTCAATTTTCGATTTGATACTTGATGCACACGACTGGAAGTCTCCAAAATGCCTCCATCCTTATTTTCCTGCAAAGATTTTTTCTCCCGATAATCTTGGTCGAGACAACTAGCTATCATACAGTCTGTTGTATCTTCTTCACTCCCATCATTACACATAACCTTTCTTTTTTCCCCTCGGCCAGAATCATGACCAGAGCCAGTGACCTGATGCAAATGCACTACTGTGTCAGCAGGTTCCCTTTTTTGATTCTCGTATGAGCACTTGACAACTTTCGGTTCTTTACTAAAACCTTTTCTGGATTCTATTTCAAAGTTCGCGGAAGTTCTCAAGGTTCTCAAAGCTTCATTGTCTCTTCCTTCAACAGCCATCTCAAGCTCGTGGACCCTTGCCTATTAATATTAGCACTTTGACGCATCTTCAAAGCTCAAAATGAAATTAAAAATATTGGATTGGTGAGGCCATCGAGCGCTTACCTTGAGCTTATCTATCTTCTCCACAGCCTTCTCAAGCTTACTCAGAGTACGAGCCTCTCCCCTCCCAAGGGTGTTGCACTTGGTCATCAATTCTTTGTAACTCCTGCCAGAGAACATAGTAGTAATCTTGCATCAAACTTAAAACTTGAAGATAAAGAATGCTTCTGTGCCAGATAGAATCAGGCCAGTATAAACTACAAATTCTACAGCTCAAAGCACTGGAAAATAACTTCACCATGTAAAAAGATAAGTGTTTTTGGAGAAAGATAAGCTGGTGGGAAAACTTTCTAGATCTCAAACACAAAACTTCTTTGATAAATCAATCTCAGCCATAATACTTTACAGATGTGGTTCTACTACCAGTCCAGAAACAAATTCACCATATTTAACTTATTCCTCCACCCATATTTATCTTCTTAATGGTCGTCAAAGAAAATAATAAAATTCAGAATACTCATCAGTATCTCTACTTAAAAAAGGTTGACAGCAACAATACCTATAGATACAGAAGAAAGAAGCATTATATTTTTCTGAAATAGCACTACTTCCACAGATATACATGTAAGCGTGACATAACGTGCAAGAACTCTAAGTTTGCAGACTAGAGGTTCTATTCCAACTATCTTCAATACTTTACCATGGGATATAAAGAGTCCCAAGGAAAGTAAGGCTTTTGGTAGAGTTTCTAGGTTGAAGCTTATTCATTAACGCATTGACCTTCATATTTTACATGATATTTGGTGTCCTGTTAATTATGACTTGCCTGAGCTCAAGCAGAAAACAGATTATGATGCTTGATGTGTAGTTCAGTTTTTCCCGTGGCAATCAATTTCCACAAAAATTATTTACAGTTCTGTTGATAACAAAAATATATCTAGAGCAAAGTTTTGCATCAATAGAAGTAAAGGCCGGAACAGATATACTTTATACAGTCCGATATTGGATTAAATAATTTTCAATTTTTCATAAATAAAAGCAACTCCAAAATAAAGTATTACTTGTTACGGATGACCAGTGACTTTTTCAAAACGTCAACTGTCTCTTTACTGTTGGCCACATTGCCCAATGAAGCAAGCTTCAAGACTTCTTCTTCCCCCAAGTTCACATCACAGACTCTAAAGACAAGAAAAAAAATGAAAAGTCATAACGAATTGTAGTACAAAAAAAAAATAGGACATAAATGCTTGCTACACTTGATATAATTCACTTACAGCTTGAGTGCTGCAAGCTCCTTAGCTAGGGCCATATTTCTTTCTTGCAGTCTTCTGCATTCCAAGGTTGATTGATCTAGCTCCTGCAACACAAATTTTCCCAGGGCATAGGAACCTGTAAGAGTACAATTTTTTCCCACCAGAAGGCATGCAATTTATAGATTTACTTGCAACAAATCAAGAGTCAAAACATCTACCTGAGATTTAACGTGAAGCAACTGCTCAGTGGCTGTCTTCTGTTTCTTAGCTTCATTCTTTAGAGCCACTTCTACTTTCAGCTGCTCTTTGCAACTGAACAACTGTAAATTTCCCAGTACTAACAAGATTAGTTGAGAGAAAGAAAGTGATGAGAAGTTTTAGACAAATGAATTTGGAGACATATATTTTGACTTAAATATCTCTCACAACACTTGACTGTATGCATCAGCAATCACCACGGAACATTTTCTAAACTGGTCTATTTGTTCCCAAGAAATTTTTTGGTTTTGAGCAAAATATGGCTGTTGAAAATCATTATCCTAATAGTAATTTGAAACTGGAATTTTAACAGCTTCAGAAGATGATTATTTTTTGCCATATTTAATCGGTAAACAGCTCTTGGGTGACACATAGCCGTCTACTAATATCATTCACTTGTCAAATGTGGTACACAAGAATGATGAAAAGAAATTGCGAGAAAGTTCTCAACTCAGTGATGGAATCCTTAAACATAGCAGACAGTCATTTGACTAGTTGCTTGCAGGAAGCTATTAACATTTGATTTTATGCAATAATGTGCTTGCTGCTATTGCTCTGTTCAATGGCTTTTGATTGCCCTGTTTATACAATATTTAGTTACAGAAAAACTTTTTTTGGATAGGTGCAGCTACAGAAAACTGGAGGTCATGTTCGTTCTTATTGGAAATATTTGTCTATTGCAATGTCTGAAATTCCTAATTATTTTCTCTTCTTCTTTTAATAACTGGCATATTTTATTACGACTGTGTTTATTGTCCTTTGTTCTGAGACGGGGGTCTATCGGAAACAACCTCTCTACTTCTTCGGAGGTAGTAGTATGGACTGCGTACATTTTACCCTCCCCAGACCCAACTATGTGGGAATACACCGGGTATGTTGTTATTCTTCTTCTTCTTCTTTTAATAACCATGATGTTCGGGTCAGCTTGTGCGCACCTCGACTTATTCCACAGGGTAGCTTGTGCGCACCTCGACTTATTCCACAGGGTAACTGCTACCTCCCACCAATACAGGTACCCCGTAATTTTGTCCACCAATGCTTGGCCAGATGCAAAGAAATCACCTAATTCATTATCTAGAGCTAGGGCATATAAATTGGGTCTCATCTACAATACCTTAGAAAAACAGCATTTTAATAGGCACCCTGTCTTAGATAGTCACCAAAGAAAATCACCAGGCTTGTAAAATTCTTAGTAAGAAAAGACGATAGGAAATGTCAAAAAAGCATTAAAATTTGAAAATCTATAGATTAAACAGTCTATCATACCCTTAAATAACTCAAAATCTTATTTTTGAGCTTGGTGGAGTAAAATAACTGGAATTTACTACTATTTTTGTAGAATCAATAACTATCAACCGTGTAATGAAAACGGAAGTAAAAAATTGGCTCAACTACACAACAGACATGCGAGCTTCCATAATCATCCCTTTCTACAAATGAAATATTACAAGTCTAAACCTTTTTTTTGATCTGGTTAACAATATACAAATTCCATTCCCATTTCATGAATAAAAGCAAAGTACAGTCAAAAGCATAACTAGTATAAAACTCCAAACTTTGTATACCGGCAAATTCAAGGCAACCAAAACAGGAAAAGGGTGAACCATGTACCTCAACATTAACTTCTTTGAGATCTTCTTGTTGCTGTTCCAGAGTAGAAACCAGTTTTAAAACTTTCCCCTCTAACCTTTTGACCTCATTTCGTAATTCGCAAGGAGTCCCCTCTTCAGAATCGGGTGGCTTCTGGGAGAGACTAGGGTCATTTGGATCACCAACTGATTGAAAATAAAGCCTGTGTGTGTTTTTCTCCGTGCAAGTCTGTTTGCAAACTGGACAGTTCTTCTTCTTTCCATTTGTACAATACTCAAACCACTGCTGAAGACTGGTTTTACAACCATAACATGTCAGAGGCAGAAACAACTATATGAAAGACACAAGGAAAATTGAACCCATATATACAAGTCAAGAAAAAAATATAAGTCGATGGGCGCAAAGTACCATTGCACCACTCCTCCTTATGTCATTGGCGTGAAATATAAACACATAGTCACACACACACACCAGCTGCCAAAGCTCTACATCCACCACTATAGTAACACATTTATAGGACAATAGACCGGACCAGAATAACATTAACAAAAATTCATCTATTCACATTATAGACGTAGAACATTTGGATTTATCAGTAAAAAACAGAAACATTTGTTAAGGACATAGCAGCAGAAATAACTTTAAATAACTGGTCCATTAGTTAAATGTACGAATAGCCACTTCCAAATGAAACTCCAAGAACAAATGGGAGAATTTTCATAACAAATACAACCTTAGGAAATGAATTTTAACCAAGTGCAGTCCAAAACGCAGATAACTAAAACTAGTCTTAAAAGTTTCAGTTTCAATACAAGAGTCTAGCAAAAAGAACAAGTTTAGTTAAAGAAATGATCTTTAAACAAGTACATTCCAAACAAAGGTACCCAACACAAGTCATAAAATATTCATTTTTTAACCAAATAAAATCCAAGACAACGCTACCCGATCCAAGCTTTGAAATATTTTCAAATTAAACTAAGTGCAACCCAAGACCAGAATGATCAAATACAGCTGTTCACATATTTTTAAATAAATTGAAATTCAAACCAAAGGTAACCAATGCAAGATAATAGGCGGATACATGATTTAAATTTTATGGATACAACCTTTTAAGATTCTTAGTACTGAACCCATTACTATATTTTTAAAGTTATGGGGTCATATCTACTATTTATTGCAATTTTCGTAGGGACAAAGCTAAAGAATTCTACAGATTCTTCAATGTAGAATCTGTAACTATCCAGAATCAAAATAGAAGAGAAGAAGAAAGTACAGAGTAATGTGCTATTATTCATAATCGTGACAATGTGATATACTATATATAGAAGTTGGTTAGTCGGTTAGAGTTGTTTAGCTAGTAACTAACTTTGTGATTCTATAACTAACTTAGTGAGCTGACTCAATAACTAACTTTTGGATAATTACTTAAACAGCTAGGCTTATAGACTAATCTTTAGGAGTTGATTTGGCCTCAACACTCCCCCTCAAACTTGTTGTTGTGAAGATGTTGAACACACCAAGTTTGGAAATGAGATACTGATGTTGAACTCTGTTCAGGCTCTTCGTTAGCACATCTGCAGGCTGATCAGCTGTGGAAATATACATTGTCTTGACCAATCCCTGCTGAATCTTTTCTCTTACAAAGTGGCAATCTATTTCAATGTGTTTTGTCCTCTCATGGAACACTAGATTGGCAGCCATTTGAAGTGCAGCTTTACTGTCACTATATGGTCAAACTGGTTTCTGTAGCTGAATGTCAAGATCTTTAATCAGTCCAGCTAACCATGTTAATTCTGCAACTGTACTAGCTAGGCTTCTATACTCAGCTTTTGCTGAGCTTCTGGAAACTGTAGATTGTTTCTTAGATTTCCATGAGACCAAATAATACCTAGTTTTATAGCAAATCTTGTAACTGATTTCCTTGTCATAGCACAAGAGGCCCAATCTGCATCACAGTAGGCTGTTAGGACATCCCTTTTGTTGTTGGATAGTAGTATACCTTGTCTTGGCTTGTTTTTTTACGTATTTGATGATTCTTAATGCTGCATTCATGTGGGAAACCTTTGGTTTTTGCATGAATTGACTTAAGGTCTGCACATTATAAGAGATATCAGGTCTAGTGATTGTAAGATACAGAAGTTTCCCTATAATTCTCTGATATGCACCCTAATCAGTTAATGCTTCATCATCAGTGTCTGTTTCTCCTTTGACATATTGATCATATTCAGCAGTTGTGAGCTTAGTAGTTGTATCCATAGGTGTATTTGCAGGCTTAGCTGCACTAAGTCCAGATATTAACTCTAAAGCATACTTCCTGCCACTAAAGCAATTGCTTTAAAGCCCCCAAATTTTCCACATATGTTCAATTTTTGACAAAGTAAATCCAAACCAAGGACACTAATAAAAGTCTCAATTTTTCTTACATATTTAACCAAGTATAATCAGCCCAATGAATCCAGTAGAAGTCTCCAAGTATTTTCAATTTTTTCACCAAGTGAAATCAAAACAAAAGTTGCCCAACCCAAGAATAGTGAAAAAAGATAAAGAGTTTAGTTAAAGAAATGATCTTTAACCAGGTACGTTCCAAACCAAATCACCCAAACACAATTCATAAAAGTTTCAATATTTTACAACAAGTGGAAAAGTTATTTCCCATAGATACTCAGCTCAAACAAAAAATATTTCAATTTTTAACCAAATAAAATACAAGCCAAGGATACCCAATCCCATCTTTGAAATACTATCAAATTAAAGTGAAACCCAAGACAAGAACGCACAAATATTATCTAATTATCACTTGATTTTTTAAACATGTCAACTATTTTGAAACAAATTTTTTTAGCAAACACGCCAAGTAATATGAGACGAAGGGAGTAGGTGATATCTTCACATCTTTTCTAGCCTTGGAGGCAGGTATCCGTAAAATTAGTTGAAGTGCATGCAAGTTGGTCCGGATAGCACGGTTATTAAAAAAGAAAATCGAAACCAAGAATACCCAAATTCAAATCTTGAAAAAAATTTCACAAATTCAAATTAAAAAATTAAAAACTGAAAGGAGATGTGGACAGACCAGAGCTCGTGAAAGACATGGCCACAGAGAGAAATGGACTGAAGGTCTTCAACAACAGGTTTAAGATCTTCATAGCAGATTGAACAAATGGTCTTCGCAAATGTGTTCCCTCCTACCATTTGCTACCCCAAACCAATTTTCCCCTTTTTCCAGATTTTTCCCAAGAATGTAGTAGCTTTGAACCAACAGGAAATTGGAAAATATTGAGCGGGAAAGAGAGGGAAAAAATTGAATTGGATGAATGGAGAGTTTTTTATACTTACCCAAGACCTATTTTTCCCTCTCTCAATATTTTTGGGATTTCACCATTTTTACTTACTATTAGATTATTTTCATTATTTTAAAATATGACTTTTTATTTTTATATGAAATCTAATTATCAGGATTGATTTATCAATTAAATTTTTACTCTATTGTTTTCTTTTAAGACTAGAACTGTCATTGAAATTTAAGACGACTTAAATACAATAAGTATTTTAATGTATCAAGATATAATGAAATTTAATGTATTGGTCAAAAAGATTCATTATGATTAATAATTAAAAAAAAAATAATTAAGTAGTTATGTAAGATAAAAAGGTTGGTGCTTGTGTTTTGAGTGTAGATGTATTGTCATAACTTGTTTAATACACCCTCCGTTTCAAATTGCTAATCTCAAATTTTCTAATTTAATTTATCATTTTATTTATCTTTTTTCATTAATCAGAAAAAAATAAAAGAAAAATCATGTTTTACCATTTGTATTAATTACTTTTTAAAAAAATTAAAATGTAAACATCATTTAATAGGAGTATTATGGTAAACTAGTCATGTTATTAATTATTTTTCTTAATTAATGTGTCATCTCAATTTGGGATGGGTAATTTGAGACGGAGGGTATCATTTCCAGGTACTTTTTATTGGTATTAAAATTGAGAGGCTATCATGAGACGGAAGTTTATAGTTTATAAATTATAGAGACGATAATTAGATAACAAATAAAAATATATTTTTTTATGTCATTTTAGTTGACCCTTTTCTAAGAATATTTGTTTCAATTTAGTTGTTCTATTGATGAAATCAAGAGAATTTTATTATGTTATTTCAATTTTATCCTTATCATTAAATGATTAAATAAAGTGTTTATACTCAAATTTATATTTTTAAAGTATAATTAAGAAAATTAATTTGATAAAATAAATCCCTAATAATTATTTTCTTAAGGGGAGATTCAAGTTCATATGAGCAAGCTACGGCAAAACGGAGGGAGTAGTTTAATATAATATTATTCATATAATTCAACCAATTAGCCTACATATTAAAAAGTAATCAAAAAATTATTTGAAAGAAAATTTCTCCCTAAAGAAGACTCTTAAACACAACATTGTATTTGTTGTTTTGTTATGATATGAGAAGAGCAAAGGTCAACTTAAGATTTGAAGTCTGTGGGTGCACCACTGTTGTCAAAGGCGCGCATAAGCCTCGAAGCAAGACTCAAAATGTGTAGAGCGCTCACCTCGCTTAATGTACAGCTTGAGTTCTAATTTCTATTACATACTTTTCCTTGTCAATGAGGCTTTTTGAAGAGATGAACGCTAAGCAATTGATATTTCACTTTATAAAAAAAAATTAATTTGTTTGTTCATATATTTGTCATTCATATATATATTATTAGTCTTGGACTAGGCATATATTTATATCTTTTCTCCTTTTATGCCTTTTTTTTTGTTAAATCTCACACTTTATTTATACTTTGTGCTTAAACACAATAGACCATGAAACTTTTTTACGCTTAAGGCTTTTGATGATATTGTGGTGCACCAATATTATATTAAGACGTTAGAAAAACTTTCAGTGTCGATTAAGGGATATTATCATATTTAATTAGTCGCCAAAGACATGAATAATAATGCAAAAATAAGTATATAGAACGAATATGACTTCTAAAATAATAACTTTATTTTTTTATAATATGAAGTTTACTTTTAACAATTTTTAGTAATCAATTGTGGTGGGTCAATGGTGCAAGGGAGTTCCCCTTAGGGACTTTTCACGGGTTCGAATCCCCATTTCATCAATTTTTCTTATAAATTTGGTAATAAGCAAAGTGAAGAATTGAAAATAAAAATGAAAATGTTGTTCGAATCCCCATTTCATCAATTTTTCTTATAAATTTGGTAATAAGCAAACTGAAGAATTGAAAATAAAAATGAAAATGTTATGGGATTCACAAGAACTGACCCTTGGTTGCATGGGTGGAAATGCTGGCTTTAACCAATGCATCAAGATATACTTTCTGTTAGTTATGAGTGCACTATTATCTATATTCTAATTTCTCAAGGTATACACACATATATACACAATTTTTTTCGACGTTAACGGGTGCACGTGCACCTTCAATGATACACATGGATCCGCCTTTGGAGAAGAGGTAACTTATATTTATAGAGGTCCAAAACTTTTCTCTAAGAAAAAAGTTAGTCAAATAGGTAAGAGTATTATATTTTGTTTAAGAAAAAATAAAAGTAACTATGCAATTATTTTTGTTTTTATTTCGAGAAAAACAAAATTCAAATTTGATAAGAAAATTAAGAAAACAAAAACCCTGACACTTTTGAGTACACTTTAAAATCTTCTTTAACCAAAAAATTTAAGAAGGGACAATTTGGCAAGCAATGTGAGTCATTTACAATGTACACGTATAAATTCATCGTGAATTCAAGCTAGTGAACACATAATTTCAAATTCAAGATTTGTACCTTCAGTAGCTGTTTGTTCATAGATTTTTTTATTTTTTTCAAAAAATTATTTTATTTTAGTGAAAAAAGTGAAAATATGGATCGTTTGATCATGAATTTTTCAACTTCAACCCCGGAAAATTCTTTGGAAAAGTGAAAACAGGTAAAACTTGTTTTCATTTTTTTCACTCACACTTCTCTCACAAAATTTCAAAAACAACTTTAATTTATATTTATGGTCAAACACAACTCCAACTCCAACTCCAACTCCAACTCCAACTCCGAAAAAAAGTAATTTTCATGACCAAACGAGACCTTAGAGCCCGTTTGGTCATGGACATTTTTTCCTTTTTTTCGAAGTTGAAAATTATGATGTTTGACCATGAAAATTTGAAAAATAATTTCAGAATTAAATTCCGAAAAGCGAAAACAACTTTTTGTTATTTTCCCTTTTTTTCACTTCCAATTTCAACTTTCATTATTATTACATATAACCTAATTTTTAAATTTTTACACAAAACCCTCTTATTAACTAAATTTCACAATTAAAAAAAAAGACCAAATTCAATAAAATAATTAATTCGAGTGAAAATAATTAAGAATTTTCATCAACAAATTTAAGAATATATAAAATATATTTATATCTATCAACCATATTTATCAAAATATATTTTTCTCTATTCAATCGATTATAGTTAGATTAACTTATTTAGCTCGTGCTTGTGATATTTTTATTCAAAATTTAGAAGAATAACAATCATAATAATTAGTTTGTTGTTAATTATTTTATCAATTGAAAACATATAAATTATTTTCTCAATGTTTGGTTGTATGTTAGTAGGTAAATTAGTAGTTGGGTGATTTTGATAATTTTTAAAAGTTATGGGCATAAAATCATATTTAAAAAAAAAAATTCAAAAATCTAAAAAAAAAAAAATTCAAAAAGATATAGTCAAACACAACTCCAACTTCATCTTCAATTTCAACTCTAACTCTAAACAAAAGTAATTTTCATGGTCAAATGAGCAACTTAATATTGGATCCCATTATTTTCCATTTAATGATGGGAGTTGGCTAGTGTCTACGTGAATGTATGCATGTGTACCAATCCAATCTGACAATGAAAAGATAAGAGTAGAAAGGAAAGCACTAGTTAGTACGTGCAGAGATAATGATGAAGGGATGAAGCACAAACAAAGGCCCAGAAATTCCCTCTTTTGATTCAAGTATTCTTAAAACACTTTGAAGTGATTGAGATATGCACCAAAGCCTCTTATAGTGGGTTATATATCCAACTAACTTTCTCCTTTGATCCTTTTCTAAGGTGTAGTTTGGTTTTTAAAATTAGGAAGAATTAATATCCACACGAAAAATTACTTTGGCATTGTTTATAAGTAACTGATAAAGTTGTTGCTATGTGACCAGAAGGTCACACTTTCAAGCCTTGAAAATATTATTTAACAGAAATGCAAGGTAAGACTGTGTACAATACACCCTTGTGGTGAGACCCTTCTCCGGACCTTGCACATAGCGGAAGAACTGCCCTTTTATTGTTTATAAGTAATGTTTGGTTCCTAGCATTGTTAATACTTCATTGTTATTTCTTAAATTTTATGCATAATTAAATGATGTCATATAAATTGACGCGGAGAAAGTATTAATTTGCTTGACGTGCCATGCAATAAGAATGAAGGATGATGGGCCTCATCATGGGTGGATCAATGGGATTTGGGCGGTCTCATCACATGTCCTTGTCTCGTCCATGGGCCTAACTCCAACAATCCCAAAAATGAAAGCGATAATTAATGTTGTTTCAAACCAGTCAAATTGGAACAAGCTTTTGGTTTGGTTGCTTTTGGTTTCTAACCAAACCAATGGAATCTTTGAATTTGTATTGGGAATTTGCATTTTGAGGGATAAAACATTTTCTATAATCCAGTTAAATATGACTTCACATTTAAAATTCAAATTCAAAATTTATGATTAAAAATTAAAAAAATTCTTAGATTCTATCACAATCTTTTATTGGTGAAATATATCTCTTAATGCAGTGTACGGGATGGTGATACTCAAGTTTGAAAGAGAATGATTCGGGTATTTACGAACTCTATTATTTTGAGTTTTGACTCCTCTGATTCATCCTATCTGGAAGTTGAGTAGATATATAGTTCAAATTAACTCATATTTTGTCAATATACTTTTAAAAAAGAACTTTTTCGTGGGTATAATATATTATATAAAGTCAAAACTGTGGGCGATGCAAATTTATTAAATTTAAATCCGTACAAAATTCGGATTATATTAAATTTAAAATATATTAGTTCCAAATAAATATTGCGAATTAATATAATTGAATTAATTATTTAAGTCCAAATAAGTATGGATTTAAATAAGGCTCAATATTTATTGGGTTAGTTCATTAATTTGGGCTACAAATGATGAGTCCACTTTACTAAGCCCAAGATACTGTCATATTCTAGAGGCCCAAATAAGCGTCACGTGTCAAATGACGCGGCATGCCAAGTCAAGTGAAGGAGCCAATAGGAGATGCAGCAAGCCCATGAAATAAAAGCCCATAAATGACGTCACATCACTTAAATCTGATTGGTCAAAGGAAGTCCATATTCATCATGACTCTTCCTTTCCTACAACTATAAATAGGGGCTCATAATTCAGAAAGAAGATCCCCTAGACCCCCAGAACTCTAACAAGCAGTAAGAGAAAGCTCGTGGATCAAACACCGCAATTTCTCTAAAAAGTTCAAGCATTTAAATCAAGTTCATCAAAGTTCAAGATCAAGACCGCAATATTCAAGAATAATCTCAAAAGATCTTGAATTCAAGCACAAGTCAAGATCAAGTCCCTCAAGTCCATCAAATCAAATTCAAATTCAAGACTAAGCTTTAAGCCCTTGAATTTATATTCGAAAAGGCGAATCAGAGGATTCATAGAGATTGTAACACTCGCATTGAAATTAATAAAATCGATTGTTGCAATATTTTCTTGTCTCGAATTATTTATTTTTCCATCTCGAAATTTTATTGTCCAATAAATTCTGGCACGCTCAGTGGGACAATCTTTACCTCTCATCTCAACTTTTCATACTTCAAAGTTTAAAAACAACGAAATGACTTCCAAGAAGGTCAATTCTCAATTAACTGCTTCCAAAGCTGCAGATTCAAAGTTCTCTGTTGAAGTAGAAAGCATCCTTGGTATTACTTTCGGAAGCCTGGGAGCTGTCACAAGAAGCAAGACAGGCTTGCTAAGACAACAAACACATCCAGTGTCGTTCGCTCCAGCTCCAGTTTTTGGATCTTCAACCTCAAAAGGAACGAAATCCAATGTAAGTGCTTCAGAAGGAGGAAACAGTGTGACCGAATCGCTGAAAAGAACTTTAGCTCTACTTGAGCATTCCGGTTCCAAATACTCTGGATCCAAGAGCGATGGTCATTCAACAAATACATCATCTCCACTTACACTACATAAGCTAAGCACTTCAAAAAATCAACCTATGTGATAATCTGTGTTACTCTCCAACATCTCTGGTGATCATGCAAACAATGATAACTAATGCCTCATCTATAGAGGAGCAGTTGGCGAATCTGACAAAGGCAATTGAAGGCCTGACCAATTATGTTCATAATCAAGAGGCTAGGATTGATAAGATAATGGACAGGGTGGAAGGTTTGATAGACGGAGAATCTAGCCATGCACCGAGAAAAGATCTAGAGGTTCATGAGATAGAAAACCCTGTGAAACAAACACCATCGACTAAAGAGGTGCAAGTTTCTGCTGAGGGAATGATCCCGTTTGAACAATTGAGGGAATTTATTGAAGGGACCCTCAAAGACAAGTATGATGTTGTCACCGAACCTTCTCTTGCATATGCCAAGCCTTACACTGCAAGAATAGATAGCCTCAAAATGTCTGCCGGCTATCAACACCCCAAATTTTAATAATTTGAGGGCAAAGGTAATCCGAAACAACATGTTACACACTTGTCGAGAAATGTAATAATACTGGAACTTACGGTGACTATCTTGTCAAACAGTTTGTTCATTCCCTAAAGGGAAATGCCTTTGATTGGTATACAAACCTTGAGCCTAATTCCATTGATAGTTAGGAGCAATTGGAATATGAGTTCCTGAATCACTTTTATAGCACAAGGCGTACAGTAAGCATGGTAGAGCTCACAAATACTCGACAAAGAAAGGACGAACCAGTCATTGACTTCATCAATCGATAGAGAAATGCTAGCCTAAACTGTAAAGATAGGCTCAACGAAGCTTCTGCAATGGAGATATGCATCCAAGGAATGCACTGGGGGCTTCTCTACATCTTGCAAGACATTAAGGCAAAATCCTTTGAAAAGTTAGCTACTCGTGCTCATGATATGGAATTGAGCATGTCATCTGCTGGAAATAAAGGAACGCCTATCCATGACCCTCGAAGGGGAAATGATAAGTAAGAACCCAAGAGATAGGGTAAGTTTGTTGTAACACCCCGTACTTAATTACGTGCATTAGCTATGGTTATATGTGTTGGAGTATATGTATTGATCATAAGTTAGGTATATATGAGTTTAACTATGAGTATTGATTATTTTGAGATGGTTTCAAGTGTATAGTTGGATTATATGTGTATAGGAATTGACTTTATTTATACCGGAATTTGCCCGTCGATGGTTCCATACGAAGGTTATTGAATAAGCTTTCCAAGGATACAAAGATTTCAAAAAACGAATAAGTTTCGGATATAATCGAGCACGTTTGAAACTATAAAATGGTGGCCGGGATATGTGAACAGTAAATGTGCAGGAAAATTTCCTGCACACAAACTACTGAGGTCTGCCAGTTTTTTGGGTCAACTTTGAATGATCATAACTCCCTCAATATAATGAAATGGGAAAGCTGCGACCTATCAAAGGAGAGATCTTTGAGTCTTCTTTCCAATGCAATTGGTTTCATCCAAATTCAATAGCTGAGTAAGGAGTTATACTCGTTTTACTTCAGCCTCTCAAAACAGATTTTTAGGGTTAACTTTAAACGATCATAACTCCTTGTACATGACGAACTGGGTGGCCTACTTTATATGAAATGAAAACCCTTTGAATTATCTATCCAACGATACCAGTTTCACCCAAATCCGATATCGGAGCAAAGAGTTATGGCCGATTTACTTTAGTCTGTCAAAACAGTCCACCATGGACAGATTCGGATTTACTTAAATTTTTAAGGGCAATATGGTCATTTTCCATCACCTCATGGACGAAAATTGGTCATTATATACATAAACATAGCCTCATATCCATCATTCATCATCCAATTATTGAAAATAAGAAACCCTAGCCTAATTTCAACTCCAATTATCTTGTGATTCAACTGTAGAAAGTCCAAATTGATTCCGTAGTTGTGTTCACCGTCTCAAGGGCTTCGAGAAGCACCCCTTATTTGTGCCAACAGGACTTCGAAATCAAAAGGGCCATTTTATGGTAAGGATGTAAATTATGTTGGTGTTATTTATATGGATATGTATATATATGCATGTGAGCATAAGAAGGATGTTATTTGATTGTTGTTGAAAGATGATTGGAAATGATGTTGGATTATTCTTGTGCATGGTTGGATTATGTTGAATTGTGAAGGGATTTGGTATTGATGATGTGGTATTGAAATGATGATTATATATATATATATGCACATAAACCTATTGTTCAAGTTGGTTTTTGGAATGTTTTGCAAATATTGGTTGTATGGAATTATGGAAGAGAATTGTGGTGTTGGATTGCTAATCCTAGATGCCAAACATTTCATTGTAGATAAGTGATTTGTAAAGGCAAGAAGTTGTGTTGAATTGGTATCCGAATCTACAACGAGGTATGTAAAGCATACTCTAACAATGTTCTTTGGCATGAAAACACCAATATTCCATCAAGTAAGATTCCGAGGTTGTCCAAAAACATGTATTGTTCTACATTACCAACGAAGTTGTTTCCATTCTATAAAGTGTCAAAATGTTTCATTGATATACCAAAAGGCTCCTATTTCATTATTGTGATATTGATGATTCTGAAACACATTGTTGATGTACCAATGAGTCCTTATGACATTGTTATTGTATAGAAGGTCTATTACTTGATTCCTATTGATGTATCATTGTTCCAAAGGTACTATATTGGCATAACACTAATGTAATAATCTCAAAAGCTTTTGAACTAAGTTATTGGAAAGATCTCTTATGTGTGTTACTTGATATACGTGTGGGTGGTATCCCAGGGGCATAAGCCTAGCATGGGTCGATCCCTATTTATGTGTTTATGGGTGGTATCCCAGGGGCATAAGCCTAGCATGGGTCGATCCCAGTTGATATGTACTGGGGCAGCCTAATGGTCACAGTACGATACAGTATTGATTATTGTTAGGTGGTTGGAGGTTCGGGAGAAGGTAGTAATGGCGATTGATAATTGTAAAGAATGAAATGAACGAATGTATACCGTTCCACAAATGTGTTTGAATTCAAGAACCTAATTCAGATTAATGATAATGTGCATGATCCTAAAAGTGTTTATGAAGTGTGGTTCACTTCTATTATGATTTATTCACTTGCGTCTGATTTTCTTGATCCCCCATATCACATATGATTATTTACAGCTTTACATACTCAGTACATATTTCGTACTGACGTCCCTCACGGGGGACCTGCATTTCATGCTGTAGGCACAGGTGCTTCAGCTCACTCACAGCATAGATAGGAGCCAGGTCATACAGCTATTGTTGGTGAGCTCCAGTTTGCTTTGGAGCTTTCCGAGTCAGTTCCTTATGTTTTGTCATTGTACAGGAGTCGTGTGTGGGCGGGGGTTTGTCCCGACCCTAGTTATGTCATGTATATCCTAGAGGCTTTGTAGATATAAGGAAGTGTAAAGTCATGGAAGTTTATATAGTGATGTTATATTTGTATATGTGGTGGCCCCGACGGCCAAGTATTATATATATATTTGTGCCTGTTGTGCCGATACAGGTAATTAGATTCTTCTATATGCAATGAAGTGCTGTCAAAATTTTTGGTGACATGTAAGTGAAAGTACAGGTATTTGAACGGGTTCTCCCGGGCCTTCTCGGCTTCGGGTGCCAGTCCGGCCCGATGGGATTTTGGGGCGTGACATTTGTCCCCAAAAATAATAACAAAGAATCCATGAATGTTGATGTGTCTCCAGTGAAAGTCACCATAAAGGTGAGCAAGAAGCAAAGTGTAAAGACGACTTCTGGAGTACGTCCAAATCAGAAAATGTTAAAGAAGATGCAAGAAAAGGAATATCCCTTCCTTGATTCTGATGTTGCTGAGACTTTTGATGAACTCCTTCAGCATAAGCTCATCGAACTCCCAGAGATGAAGCATCCCAACGAATCCAGAAGGACCAATGACCCTAATTATTGTAAATATCACAGGCTCATAAGTCACCATCTGGAGAAATGCTTTGTCTTTAAAGATAAAGTTATGCAACTGGAAAAAGAGAAGAAAATCTTCTTCGACGATGAGACTGCCAGTTCTCATCAAATCTCTATCACTTTTGGCTCGCTCGACCCGGTTAAAATTTGTGTCAAAGAGCATAATGAGGAGATATTAGAGCCTAATAGGTCTTCAATTGACGAAGACGATGATGAAGGTTGGACTCTAGTGACTAGACACAGACGCAAGAAGATGAGTCTGCGAAAGGATACGTACGAGCAGCCAACCAGAAGGAGAGTGGTGAAGAAACTAAGGAAAAAAATTGGTTAAACTCCCAAAGAAGACGAGGGTGATAGATTTTAACCCCCAAAAACTTCGGCGTCCAGTGACTTTAGAGGAATTCTTGCCGAGTTGGTTTCGTGTAAAGACTGCCCAAGTCAACCTTGAGACATAATCTACCCATGGAAGTTCTTTCATCTTCTGAAAGATTGGCTGAACCTCTTGGCAAAGAGGCACATGTGTGTGATACAAAAATCACATTCATAAATAACGATCTTCTGCTTGGTGAGACCCTACATAACCATCCTTTATACATGGTGGGTCAAATTCTAAGAAAGAAAATCAATAGAATCCTGATAGATGAAGGATTTGGAGTCAATATCCTGCCTATCTGTACGATGAAGAAGCTTGGCATCACTACTAGCTAACTGGACGAAAGTCGTATAATGATCCAAGGCCTCAACCAATGGGGGCCAAAGGGCCATGGGATGAATCAAGTTGGGGATTAGTATGGATGATTTTCAATCAAACCCATTGATGCATGTGATCAATGCCAAAACTTCATACAATGTATTGCTTGGTAGGCCTTGGGTGCACGTGAAAAAAATTATCTCGTCCTCTTATCATCAATGCTTGAAGTACCTCGAAAATAGAGTGGAAAGAACGATAGTCACCGATGACAAGCCATTCACTGAAGCTGAGTCACATTTTGCCAATGCAAAATTCTACTTAAAGAATCATATTGTAGATGAGAAAAGGATTGAAGATGTCACCAAGACCAAGTGTGACGATCTTCCATCTAAGAAGGTTGCGGTGACTATCGAAAAATTTGCCAACAGAAAGCCCTTCTTCACTTTGAATAAAGAAAGCGTCGCTCCTACAAAAAAAAGGCAGCTCCTGTTCTTCGCTAAGTGCCAAAGGTAAAGAAAGAGGAAGATCACTCACCTGATGCCCAAGATAATATGCTAAAGGGGGTAACTTTACCTATCAGGAAGATTGATGGAATAAATCCATCCTCAAGGCCACTTGGGGAATCTGTGGCTCAAAATCCACCACCAGATATAGCACTCCCTATGAAGCGTACAAAAGAGGGCTTTGATCCAAATGCATACAAGCTATTTGTAAAGGCTAGATACAATCTTAATGAGCCATCAAGGCTGGGCAAACTTCCATCGGAGGGTAACACCAGGAAAGCACGTGAAGGGCTAGGATACGCGTAGCCACCTCCAATTCGCATCTCCATAAGAAGGGCAGTTAGTAATTACATCACCGTGGAAGAAGAATTCACTGCCGCTAATAAAAGACCCTCCGTATTTGATCGACTTGGAGAACCAACCGCAAGAACTTCTATGTTCGAAAGGTTGGGTCCTATAAATAAGAAGAAAAACAACAAGCGTCAAAGAAGTCGTCAAAGAAAGATGTAGCACTCTTCATTTAAAATCCAGAAGGATTTCCAAAGTTTGATTATTTCTAGAATGAAGCGACAGGCGAAACTGGTAGTTTCATGCAATGAGGTGTTAAAAGCGAAGGCGCATACTGTGGTTTATACCAAGAAATGCGAATAAGATGAAGAGAGTGTTGGCTTCTCATATCATGTTATAATCCAGAATGAGAAAGACATCTCGTCTCAAATAAAGGTTGATGAAGAAATAAGAAATGCCTTTTGGTGTTATCATATATCCGTCAATGATGATGATCCTCAAGAGAAGGAAGATAATGGAGATGATCCATCTCAACTTTAAGAAGGAGTAAAGGCCACAATAGATCCCTTAAAGGAAGTTAATCTTGGAACCGATGAAGAACCAAGACCAACTTACCTGAGTGCGTTTCTAAAAGTAGGGGAGGAAATTGCTTATATGGACATACTCAAAGAATATATAGATGTCTTCGCCTGGAGCTATAAGGAAATGCCTGGCTTAGATCCAAAAGTAGCGGTCCATCAGTTGGCAGTCAAGAATGGTGCCCGTTCTATTAAGCAAGCCCAAAGACGTTTTAGGCCGAAGTTGGTTCCACTGATCGAAAATGAATTTAAAAAACTTATTGAAGCTGGCTTTATTTGTAAAGTCAAATATCCCACGTGGATTTCAAGTACTGTTCCAGTACGGAAGAAGAATGGCCAAATTTGAGTTTGTGTCGACTTTCAAGATCTCAACAACGCATGCCCTAAGGATGATTTCCAAACCCCATATCGGAGTTAATGATTGATGCCACCATTGGTTATGAGGCATTGTCCTTCATGGATGGTTCATCCGGCTACAATCAAATCCGTATGGCGCCAAAGGATGAAGAACTCACTGCATTTCATACTCCTAAAGGTATTTATTGCTACAAGGTGATGGCTTTTGGTTTGAAGAACGTCACTTATCAAAGGGCTATGCAGAACATCTTTGATGGCCTGCTCCATAAAAATGTTGAATGTTATATGGATGATCTAGTGATGACGTCAAAAAAAAGAGACGACCACTTAAAAGACCTAAGAATGGTATTCGAGTTACTTCGAAGATATCAACTTAGGATGAATCCATTGAAGTGTGCCTTTGGAGTTACTTCAGGAAAATTTCTTAGCTTTATTGTGCGACACCGAGGAATTGAAATTGATCAAGCTAAGATTAATTTAATTTTGAAGATGCCTGAGCCTCGGGATATTCATGAGTTAAAAAGCCTTTAAGGAAGGCTAGCATATTTAAGGAGGTTCATCTCAAACCTGGCTAGAAAATGTCAACCATTTAGTCGTTTTATGAAGAAGGACACTCCCTTCGAATGGGACTAAGCTTGTAGTAATGACTTTGAGAGTATCAAATCGTACTTAATGAAACCTCCAGTTCTTGCGGCACCCATACCTGGGAAGCCATTGATACTTTACGTCGTGACACAAGAAAGGTCGGTTGGAGCACTACTGGCTCAAGAAAATAGTGAAGGCAAAGAAAACTCTCTTTACTAGCTGAGCAGAATGATGACACCAAATAAGATAAAGTATTCTCCAATTGAAAAGTTATGTTTGGCATTGGCCTTCTCAATTAGAAAGATGAAACACTATTTTCAAGCTCATGTGGTTCGTGTCGTGTCTAGGGCAAATCCCATCAAGTTTGTAATGTCGAAACCTGTCCTTAGTGACTGACATGCAAGATGGTACCTTCAATATCAACAGTTTGAGATTGTGTATGTTCCCCAAAAGGCCACAAAGGGACAAACATTGGCTGACTTCTTAGCAGACCACCCGATACCTGATGATTGAGAACTAAGCGCTGAACTTCCTGATGAAGATGCAATGGTCATTGAAGCTAGACCCCCATGAAAGATGCACTTTGATGGTGCCGTACATCGAGATGGAGTTGGTGCCGGGGTGGTATACGTCACTCCACAATAAGAGGTCATCCCATACACTTTTACCCTAATAAATCGTTGCTCTAATAATGTTACTAAATATCAAACTTTAATACTTGGACTCGAGATAGCAGTGGACATAAAACAACTGCAATTATAAGTCTTTGGTGACTCACAATTGGTGATCAAACAGCTTTTGGGAAGCTATGAAGTCAGAAAGTCTGAGTTGCGACCATACCATGATTATGCACATAAGTTGATGGGGTGGCTTGGAGGAGTAACCCTCTAACATGTGCCAAGGAGAGAAAATAAGCAAGCTGATGCCCTAGCTGCTCTGGCCTCGACCCTAATTCTTTCAAATCAGACCCAAGTTACTGTCCGCCAAGAATGGGTAGTACCGTCGTCAAATAAGGATGTGAAAAACAAGGTTGAATACCTCATTGCCATGTCTGAAGATATAAAAGAAGATTGGCGATAACCTATTATTGATTACTTATATTATGGGATACTTCCAAAAGATCAAAGGAGAAAGACTAACATTCGTCGTCGTGCACCCCGCTTCCTTTACTACAAAGACACATTGTACATAAGATCATTTGAAGGAGTACTCTTACAGTGTTTGGGAAAGGAAGAAACATTTCAAGCTTTGCAAGAAGCGCACTCGGGAGTTTTTGGATCACATCAGTTTGGACCGAAGCTCTATTTTAACATTAAAAGAATGGAATATTATTGGCCAACAATGGTGAAAGATTGCTTGGACTATGCGAGAAGATGCAAAGCTTGCCAATTCCATGCAAATTTTATACATTAACCTCCAGAGGTGGT
Source organism: Capsicum baccatum var. pendulum (assembly GCA_030864225.1). Lineage (NCBI taxonomy): Eukaryota > Viridiplantae > Streptophyta > Magnoliopsida > Solanales > Solanaceae > Capsicum > Capsicum baccatum. Next base: position 232,014,977 of record CM061557.1, read on the forward strand.
ACATCCAACTGTAGCATCTTGGTCATTCAATGCTTGGGGAATGGATGTTGTTGGTCCACTACCAAAGTCTTCTGGTGGACATTTATACATCTTAGCTGCGACAGATTACTTCTCAAAATGGGCCGAAGTTGTTGCTCTCAAGGAAGTAAAGAAAGAAAGTGTTGCGAACTTAATCCAAGTGAATATCGTCTACCGCTTTGGAATCCCTCAATATATAATAACTAACAATGGCAAGCCATTTGATAACAAGTTGATGAACAAGATCTGTAACCTCTTTGGCTTCAAGCAGCGCAAGTCTTCAATGTATCATGTTGCTGCCAATAGTCTAGCTGAAGCCTTCAATAAGACTTTATGTAACTTGTTGAAGAAAGTCATCTCCAAATCCAAACGAGACTGGCATGAGTGAATGAAAAAAGCTTTATGGGCATATAGGACAACTTACCGTACGCCAACACAAACAACCCCATACTCACTTGCTTTTGGAGTTGAAGCAGTCCTGCCACTTGAGCGTCAAATACCTTCTTTGAGACTGGCTACTCAAGAAGGGCTCACTGATGAAGAAAATGCTAAGTTACGGAGTTAGAAGCTCTTGATGAGAAGAGGCTGGAGGCTCAACAAAATCTTGAATGCTATATTTTATGTTCGAAAGGGTTTTATTATTTATGTGATAAGAAATGAAAATTTATTTCGGAAAAGAATTATTTACATTTTTTTACTCAGAGTCGCCACTTGGCATAATCTGGTGTGCCAAGTCACCATTGGAAAAATCCTTTTCAAAACCATTTGACTCTTTAAACTGGTTTGCGAACAGAGACTCCGGCTAAGGAATTCTGTTGACCGAGGGGAAGGTGTTAGGCACCCCTCGATCCCATGGTTCAACCACGGTCGCTTGGTAGAGTGTATCGACTATTTTGGCATTACGAAATGTATAAACCACACAAAAGCACGCAAAATAATCAAACAATAAACAAAACAAAACAATCCAAAAATGCAAAGTCCAGTCCAATTATACAGTTCAAAAATAAATAATGCGGAAATATAAATCTATTCTACCCTAGACTAATCCTATACTACGCTCTACCGCTTCACCCGACGCCTCGGGCCTTCACCACGAACATCTTCCAAGTACAAGGTACTTCGGGGCATTCCCCGGATTAATCAATACAAATCCTTCGGGGCATTCCCCGGCCAAATGAGTACAATTTAAAATTTTCGTGCAATAAAGTAGAAAATACCATTCAGGCACGTATTCAAATATTCCAACAAATTATTATTCCTAAATTTGCCTACCCGGCCTACGTTTGCCTATGTTTTTGCCGGTCTTATCATGATACTACTGCATTTCAACCATATTTATATTTAAACCAAATTAAATCGAAAGTCTTTAATCAATCCAAATTCACCATTTTATCAAATTCTCAATTCCGCCTCAATTTTCATTTTTATACTAAATTTTCACAATTCACCATTTCTATTTCAACGACCCACAATCACTTTTCAACGAAATTGAACAACGAGTCAATATCAAAATAACAACCTATCACCAATCAAGACAACATGCATTCATCACCAATAAGTATCAAACAACACCCGAAGCTTAATCCAAACACCGAAACATAGTAAATAATAAAATAGAAGAGGAAAAAAGTAGAATTGGACCTTTCGATAGAACGTTCTTGTAGGATAATAAAGAAATTCGAAGACCAAAATCCTCGAACAAGGAACCCCAACGTCGAACGAGCCAAAATCAGTGCAGAGAGATCCAACTCGAACAGATTTAAGAATCAATGGACAATCTCAAAATAAATGTCCCCAGCCCGGTATCAAAAACTCCCCAAAAGCAAGATATCGGAAGGCAAATCGAAAGGCAAATTGCAAACGAACGAAAACCAAAGTCTCCAAAATCTGACCGAGAGCGAAAAAATAGAGCCTCATCTGAACAGTAGTTCGAACGCGACAACTCCAATTTTTAGTGGATTTCAATCCGGTTCTTGGGCAGCGAAACGAGACTTTGAACTCTATTAGATTCTAACACCATCGGAAAAATATCATCACCATCAATTCGAAACTTTGATTAGCTCAGGAATTCCCAAAGAAAAATCTAAATTTTTTTTCTGAAAGCAAACTGTATGTTCTCCTTTTCTCGAAGACCCTTTTTCCTTTTATTTTTCTTTCTCAGTTTTTTCCAACCTCAAATTTCCTTCTCAACAGTAGGTTGCTTATATAGAGGATGAATGTGTGTGCGGGGGGGGGGGGGGTCCTTCTCAACCTTGAATGATGTAGAAAAATATGGAATCGGGGGCAATTTGAGAAGTTTCCAAGTGAGATATTTTGAATTTTACGTGATGACCGCGATTTCCCCTTATCCTGTATTGATTTTTTTTTGGATTTTCAAAGTAATTTGGGTTTTGGGAAAACAAAATTCTTCCCCAACCAATTGAAATCGAACTCACACGTATTAATTCGTACAATTTTTATTCCAAAATAATGGATTTTAACATTGGGGGAGGACACCTAGGTTGTTTTCTAGAGGATTTGAGGTCCTTTAACCGTACGAATCAGCGTGGAGGGTCACGCGATCCGTACGAATCGAAGGGAAAGGGAGCAGCTGGGTGTTTAGGCCAAAATCGGGTCGGGCATGGTTGAATTATTGTTGTTTGTGAGTTATTGTTTATCGAGTTTGGCTGTTGTGCATGGTGTTGTGTTGATGGTGAGGGTGAGTGTCGATCGGAAGAGAAGGACGAAGATGATGCTAAGTGTTCTCTTCTTCTTTGGTTACTGATGTGCAAAAATTATGTTGTGAGAGTATGTGTGTATTTTTTCTTATTGTGAGGGTGACGTGGGTGGGTATTGGGGTAGGGTAGGTGGGGTAGGGTATGGGGGAATGGGATAGTGATGTGTTGTCTAAAATTGATAGGAGGAGTGGTTAATTTTGTTACAAAAGAATATTGGGGATTAAGTTTGTTAGTGGGTTTGTTATTTTTGTATTTTTATGGGATATAATTATACGGGTGAGGGCACGTGGTAAGACAGGGATAAAAATGTGTAACTTGGGTCTTCGGGAGGGACAAAATTAGGTGTCTACATCATGTCCCCTTTGAATGTAAATATGAAGTATTTTCAGACAAAGAAGTAGACAACGAGATCAAATTTTGACCCGACCATTATTCAAGGAAAGAAACAGAAGAAAGAAGAGCAACCGGGTTTTGACTTAGGACATCCTACCTACCCAAGTTATGAGAGAATCAAGTCACAAGTATTTCAAAAGATTGGAAAGATATGAACTATACCGAGTTAGAGAGTCGAGTGGGGTTCCATCGAGGTTCTGGTCCACGGTTCTGTCATTACATCAAAAAACGAAAATTACAAGTTAAAACATAAATGAAATTATAAAATTCCTATCTATACAACTTCTGTCGGCTCTTGGCTTGACTTTTATCACCCTATTCTTCAGGCGGGCTCCTGAATTGCAATTTCTTTCAACTTGTTGCTTGGCTTTCAATTGCTTCGCTTTGTCGCTTGACTTTTCGTTTCTTCACCCTATTCTTCAGGCGGGCTCCTGACTTGCTATTCCATTACTTTGTTGCTTGACTTTCATTTCTCCACTCTGTTCTCTAGGCGGGCCTCTGACTTGCTATTTCATCACCCTGTTCCTCAGGCGGGCTCCTGAAACCCAAAGTTAAAACTAGAACGAAAATTATCCCAAACAAGAATTATAATAAAGTAGTATTTCATTTTTGAAAACGTTGTCCCATTTTCCAGGAAGGTCCTGAACAGAAAGTAAAGTTCCATTTTCCAGGAGGGTCCCGAACATAAAGTAAAATCCCATTTTTCAGGAGGGTCCTGAGCAGAAAGTAAAATCCCAGTTTTCTGGAGGGTTCTGAACAAAAGTAAAATCCCATTTTTCAGGAAGGTCCTGAACATAAAGTAAAATCCCATTTTTTCAGGAGGGTCCTGAACAGAAAGTAAAATCCTATTTTTTCAGGAGGGTCCTGAACAGAAAGCAAAATCCCATTTTTTAGGAGGGTCCTGGACAGAAAGTAAAATCCCATTTTTCATGAGGGTCTTGCGCATAAAGTAAAAACCCCATTTTTCAGGAGGGTCCTGAACATAAAGTAAAATCCCATTTTTTAGGAGGGTCCTGAACATAAAGTAAAGTCCCATTTTTCAGGAGGGTCCTGAACAGAAAGTAAAATCCCATTTTTCAAGAGGGTCCTGAACAGAAAGTAAAATCCCATTTTTCAGGAGGGCCCTGAACAGAAAGTAAATTCCTATTTTTCAGGAGGGTCCTGAACAGAAAGTAAAATCTCATTTTTCAGGACGGTCCTAGACATAAAGTAAAATCCCATTTTTCAGGAGGGTCCTAAATTGAAAGTAAATTCCCCGGATGTACATTTCCAATGGTAGCTGAATTAAGTGAAGCGAATTTCCCCCTATTTCAACAAAGAAAATTTGTTAGTTAAAAACTTAGTGGTGGCTTGCAGATCTTGGCTTCTCAGGTATCTGCCCAACACTCGTTCCTTTCATCTTTGTTCCAAATCGCTAACACCTGCCCTGTCTTGCCGCATCAACGACCCAGATCCAGATTGAGGAAATGAGTTCTGACTCCAATAATGGGTTTCCATTTTACCATGCCCCTGAGGGGCACTTTTTTCCCAAATCTGAATGCTTCCACGTATCCAATAGCCTGTCGATTGATAGACTTCCTTTGCTTCATATTGAATTACGATCATATTTCTTTCCTGTGCTGTTCCTTGGCTTCTCCTCGTATAATTGGAAAGACTGGTAGTAAATTTTGAAATCCTTTCTCGCTTGTTTTGACACAGACTTGACTTAAAATGTAAAGAAATGATGGTGACTTTTATTTTGATAAATGACATAAAAAGACAAAAGCATGAATATGTAAATGAAAGAAACAGGCAATGTCCTATATTCAAAAGAAAACTTATCTGAATACGACAACCAACTCCAATGAGTATGACATGCATTTGGATTGAGCTGCCTGATCTTCCTATCCAAACTCCCCATTTGTTGTTGAGTGCATGCCTTTGCTGCTGATCCGCTTCTTCAAATCCATTGGACTCATACATCACATTCGACTGACGACATCTTAAAAGACTTTCGCCTACAAATCTCTTTCTTCTCATTTTTCACTTTTCTCTCGAACTCTCCATCGCCTTACGGTTCCCGTGAGGGTTTTCACCAATAAGACTCTCTCATTTTTATTCCTCCCCACTCACCATCGCCTTATGGTGCCTGCAAAGGTTTTCACCAATAAGACTCTCTCATTTTCATTTTCTCTCAACTCACCATCGCCTTATGATGCCCACGGGGGTTTTCACCAATAAGACTCTCTCATTTTTGTATTTCTTTCCTGATTTCTTATGCTGAGGGAGACAAGTGGTACTTCACAATGTATCATCATATCCATTGCATGCTTAGCCTTAACATTATCAAAAATTGATCTGAAGGACTTTATTTGGTTGTAACTTGGCTTTTGTTAAGGTTAGAAAAAATGGTAAGAGGCTCAAATGATAATTGAAGTGTGGGTGGGACTTACAACTTTTGGAATCGACTCAAACAACACATTAACTCATGCCCCAGTTTTGTTGACTGGGTGAATCTTAAATCTTTATTTGGTTGGACCGAGCCCAAAATAGGGCAGCCTACGTATCTCACTCCCGAGAGAGGAGAATCAGGTCGCACGTAGTTCCATCAGCTTGTTCTTTGTTCTGATTTGATATTGATTTTTTGATTTTTTTTTATTTATTTATTTTCGAACTCTTTCTTTTATTCTTATTTTCTTGACATTTATCTTTAACTCTATTTTGATTCCAAAAGAGGGATATGAAATAAAAATAAAACGAAGCTCAAACGGGTAAAGAAAGGATGACACCATGTTTGGATAGAAGAATAAAATGCCTTCATCATGTCAATCTTCAAGAATGCAAGTACTAAACATGCAATAAACTCAACAAAGGATCAAATATCATACATAGTATCTTTTGACCGCATCAGCATTGATAGCCATTTCTGCCATTTTGCCTTCAATATCTGTCAAATATAAGGCTCCATTGGGCAACACTTTCTTCAGAACAAAGGGACCTTGCCAGTTAGGGGAAACTTGCCTTTCGCTTCAACCTGGTAAGGAAGGATACGTCTCAATACCAACTGACCAGCTTCAAAATTCCTGGGATGGACCTTTTTGTTATACGCTTGAGCCATCCTCCTCTAATACAACTGGCCATGACACACAGACGTTAGTCTTTTTTCCTCAATCAAACTCAAATGTTCCAGTCGGGTTTTTACCCATTCGTCATCATCAATCTCTGCTTCTATAATGACTCAAAGAGAGGGAATTTCAACTTTTGCAGGGATGACTACTTCTGTCCCATACACCAATAAATATGGAGTTGCCCCTGTTGAAGTGCGAACAGTGGTGCGATAACCTAGCAATGCAAATGGCAACTTTTCATGCCACTGTCTAGACCCTTGTACCATCTTTCGTAGTATTCTTTTATATTCTTTTTAGCGGCTTCTACAGAACCATTGTCCTTTGGGCGATATGGAGTAGAATTTCGATGTGCGATCTTGAACTGTTGACATACTTCTTGCATCAAATGACTATTGAGATTGGCAGCATTGTCTGTAATGATCATCTTAGGAATTCCAAATCTACAAATGATATTGGCATGAACAACATCTACCACAGCTTTCTTTGTCACTGACTTGAAAGTTACTGCTTTCACCCACTTTGTGAAGTAGTCAATGGCTACCAAAATGAATCTATGTCCATTTGATGCCTTCGGCTCAATCGGTCCAATCACATCCATTCCCCAAGCCACGAACAGCCATGGAGAGGCCATTGCATGCAACTCAACAGGAGAAGAACGTATCAGATCACCGTGTACCTGACATTGATGACACTTTCGAACAAATTGAATAGAATCCCTTTCCATAGTAAGCCAATAATAACCTGCTCGAAGAATCTTCTTTGACAAGACATGACCGTTCATATGCGACCCGCATACTCCAGAGTGTATTTCAACCATGATTATCGAGGCTTTTTTTGCATCTACACACCTTAAAAGTCCCAAATCTGGGGTCCTATTATACAAGATTCCCCCACTTAAGAAAAATCCACTAGTCAAATGCCTAATAGTCCTCTTTTGATCGTTGGTGGCATATGATGGGTATTCTCCTGACTGAATATACCGCTTGATATCCAAGAACCAAAGTTCTCCATCGAGCTCTTCTTCAACCGCATTATAGTAAGCATGCTGATCACGACTCTGTATATGCACTGGATCGATGTAGGCTTTATCAGGATGTTGGAGCATTGAAGACAGAGTGGTTAAAGCATCAGCAATTTCATTACGAATCCTTGGAATATGCCTAAATTTTACTAACACAAACCGTTGACATAGCTCCTGCAAGCATCTCCCAATCACCTTGAATTTGATGGACGAGCATATCCGAGTCTCCCAACACCAATAATTCCTGGACTCTTATATCAATGGCTAACCTCAAACCAAGAATACAGGCTTCATACTCTGCCATATTGTTAGTATAGTAAAATCAAAGTTGTGCTGTTACTGGGAAATGTTGTCCCGATTCAGAGATAAGAACCGCACCCATTCCGACTCCTTTTATATTGACAGCGCCATCGAAAAATAACCTCCAACCTGAATCAACATCTATAACGACTTCATCGACACACGACACTTCTTCGTCAGAAAAATATATCTTTAATGGCTCGTACTCTTCATCGATGGAATTCTCAGCAAGATGCTCTGCCAAGGCTTGAGCTTTCATGGCGGTTCAAGTCACATATACAATGTCGAACTCGGTAAGCAATATTTTCCACTTTGCCAATCGACACGTTGGCTTAGGCTTCTGAAAGATATACTTCAAAGGATCCATGCGGGAGATGAGATAAGTAGTATAGGATGAGAGATAATGCTTCAACTTCTGTGCTACCCAAGTTGGGGCACAACACGTCTTTGCAAGAAGAGTATACCTGGCCTCATAAGTGGCGAACTTCTTGCTAAGATAATAAATAGCCTGCTCCTTTTTGCCCGTGACATCATGTTGACCCAGGACACAACCAAAAGAATTGTCCATGACTGATAAATATAAGATCAAAGGCCTACCAGGCTTCGTGGGTACCAGCACGGGCGGATTTGACAAATATCTTTTGATTCGATCGGACGCTTCCTGACATTCTTCAGTCCATTTTACCGCAGCACTCTTTTTCAGCAACTTGAACATGGGCTCACAAGTGGTTGTGAGTTGAGCAATAAACCTGCTAATGTAGTTCAGTCTACCAAGCAAACTCATCACCTCCGTTCTATTCTTGGGCGGGGGCAAATCCTAAATGGCTTTGATTTTTTAGGGATCCAATTCAATTCCCCGACGGCTGACTACAAACCCCAACAACTTTTTGGATGGAACTCCAAATACACATTTTGTCGGGTTGAGTTTGAGATTATACCTGCGAAGCCTTTCAAAGAACTTTCTTAAATCTTTAACATGGTCGGCCTGACTTTTTGACTTAATAATCACATCAACCATGTAGACCTCAATCTCCTTATGCATCATATCATGAAACATAGTGGTCATGGCTCTCATGTATGTTGCTCCAGCATTCTTCAAACCGAATGACATCACTCGATAACAATAGGTTCCCCATGGTGTGATAAAAGATATCTTCTTCGAGTCTTCATCATCCATAATGATCTGGTGATATCCGGCATAACAATTCATAAAAGAGGCAACCTTGTGTTTAGCACAGTTGTCTAAAAAAATGTGAATGTTGGGCAATGGAAAATCATCTTTCGGACTGGCTTTGTTCAAATCACGATAATCAACACACACTCGAATTTTACCTTCTTTCTTTGGTACGGGAACAACATTGGATAACCACATGGAATAGCGAGCCACTCGAATTACTTTAGCTTCAAGTTGTTTCATGATTTCCTCTTTGATTTTAATACTTACATCTGTTTTAAACTTTCTCAACTTCTGTTTGACGGGAGGGAACGCGGGATCAGTTGGCAATTTGTGAGCCACTAATTCAATGCTTAAACCAGGCATATCATCATAAGACCATGCAGAAACATCCTTATAATCAATTAATGCTTGAATCATTCCATCTTTTAGCTGTGGCAAAACATGTACACTGATTTTAGTGTCCCTAACATCTTCATGATCCCCTAGATTTATTGGCTCAGTCTCATTCAAATTAGGATTTGGTTTGTCTTCCAACTGTTCCAACTCTTTGCTTATTTCTTCTAGTGCTTCTTCTTCATCATATTCCCCATCCTGCTTCATTACATCTTGATTTGTTTGGATTTTAAGATCAGACTGAAAATTCTGCATGCATGTCATGTCATTAGAATCAGCATAAAGAGAACTGTGTAAGAAAAGAAAAACAAAATATATTAGACACAAAACAAAAGGGACATTTCATTTCATTAAGTAAAAAGATAGAAAGGTTTAAACATAGATGCCAACATAACATAAACAAACTAAAATCCGAATTACAACCCTGAAATAACTCGGATAAATAGAAAGAAAAACAAAATAAACTACCCAAACTCCCTCCTGACGGGGAGAGGAGTGACTTCCCAATTATTGAGCCGGACAACTGGACCTATGAATTGCACGTCTGCCATACTGGTACCTTCTCCTGCTTTGACCATATCAACTTCAATAAAAAGGTTCTGGAAGTAATCACCCAATTCAACTTCAAATTTCACATGCTTCGTGACACCGCTCTTAACAAATAACTCACTAAGTAGTGGCATTGGGCGAGGGAGTGACCATGTTTCCTTTTTCATTCCCTTGGCTTTCTTCAGATCTTCAGCTGTAGGCTCAAATCCCAGACCAAACGTGCCCACATTCTCACTCGGACATATGGGATGAACTATACCGTGCAGAGACGCTCCCAAACCCTTTCCTGGCTCAAATCCGTATTTCCAAAGTTCACTCACCATCATGATAGAAGCAGAAGACAATTGTGGTCCCGGTATAGCCTTCCATTCAAGGATACGATTCACTGGCACTGTATAAAAAATTTGATAGACTAATGTCTCCTCTACGTTATTTGCTTAAATAGGCGACAAGGGAGAATCTTTGTAGGCTGCCAAATCTCCTTCACCATGAATAACTACTTCTTGCCTGTCATGCTCAAACTTAATCATTTGATACAGTGTAGATGCAACCACCTTAGCCTTGTGGATCCACGGCCTTCCCAAAAACAGATTGTAAGAGGAGTCTACATTCAATACTTAAAACTCTATGGCGAACTCAACAGGCCCTATGGTCAACATTAGTTCTATTTCGCCAGTGGAATTTGATTTGGCACCATCGAAAGCCCTAACGTATACATTGTTGGGCCTGATCCTGTCAGCACCAATATTTAAATTTTGCAAAGTAAAAATAGGGCAAATATTTGCACCTGAACCTCCATCAATCATAACATGAGTGACGTAGAAATCTTCACACTTCACTGTAATGTAAAGGCACCGATTATGCCCTGTACCTTCAACAGGCAATTCATCATCAGAAAAGCTGATCCGATTGACCTTAAAGATTTTTCCAACCATTTTCTCAAGTTAGTTGATTGTAATCTCCCTTGGAACATATGCTTCATTTAATACCTTCAGTAAAACATCACGATGCTCCTTCGAGTGCAACAACAAAGATAAAAGGGAAATTTGAGCAGGGGTTTTCTTCAACTGGTCTAATATTGAATACTCTGGCAATTTCATCTTTTTCAAAAATTCTTCGGCTTCTTCTTCAGTGATAGGCTTTTTGATAGATGACGGTCCACTCACCATTAGCCTGGACTTACTTAAGCTTTCAGGCACGAAACATTTTCCTGACCTAGTCAAATCCCTTACCTCATCTACATCTTCCACAACTTCTTTCCCGTGATAGGTCATCACAGTCCGCCCATAATTACAGGGAACTCTTTTCGTATCAACTATCGAAGGTTGGGTCACCAGTTTGAGGACAGTAGGCGCTGCCAGCGCTCCTTTTACCGTCAAGATGGGCTGACTCAAAGCTCCCACCACTGTCAACTTAGGTTTATCCTGACTTAAATCAACATACCTTCTGACGCCTTGTACTGTGATCAGGGGATTCTTTGTGCTTTCTTGGGCTTTATCTTCTCTCATTCCTTCTCGGTTCAATGACATTACTTTCAAAGACTCCGCTACATTCACTGATTTCTCTTCAATGGTCTGTATCTTGACAACAGGCTTATAACCCCTCGAAGACTCTTTCCCGTCATATATCAATTCTAACATATTGGCTTCAGCATGGGTTGGTAACAGATTCTGGTTAATGTTTGGGCCCTCCGGGACCTGGACCAGCATCTAATTTATGTCAATTAAATCTTGGACAACTCTCTTTAAATGCTAGCATTTCTCGATATCATGGCCTGGCATATCAGAAGAGTACGCACACCTTAAAGAATAATCGAGATTCCTCGGCGGTGGATTTGAAAGCCTTCCTTGAATTGGGCTTAAAACCTTCAACTTTCTCAACCTATCAAACAAGCTAGCATATGACTCGCCAAGAGGTGTGAATTGATTTTTGACTGCCTTCTCCTTCTAATACTCGAGCCTAGGATGAAAGGTGGGTCTGGAGGGGTTTTGGTAATTTGGTGGAGCGAATGGGCGATTTGTGGAGCTTGCGCGCGCCACTGCAGGTAAGAAGGGGTTTGGGCATATGGATGCGCGCTATATACTGGGTATGGGGCTGGTGGAATAGAATATAAAGGGTTTTATGGAGGGTAGTAATGGTGGGAAGGAATATATGGAGTTTGGGCGTAGACTTGGGCTTGGGATTGGGGATAGGGGCGAGGTGGTCTTTTGGGATAGGAATGGGTTCCAGCTACGACCGTCGCTACATCCTCTTTCTTCCTTTTACCTCCAAATGAGCTAGATCCACCTTGAATCGCTTGTGTGGTGGCTTTTAATGCGGCAAAACTCACTATTCGGTCGGTCTTAATTCCGTCCTCTATCATCTCCCCTATTTTGAGGACTTCCATAAAAGAGTTTCCCATTGCCGAAAGTAAATATTGAAAATAGGTCTCATCCTGCGCCTGAATGAAAACTTCTACCAACTTACTTTCTTTCATTGGAGGCTTTACCCTGGCGGCCTATTTACGCCACCTTATCGCGTATTCTCTAAAAACTTCAGTGCTCTTTTTCTTCATGTTGACCAATGATTTTTCGTACAGAATCAGGTCGATGTTGTACTGAAAATGTTGAAAAAATTCAGAAGCCAAATCATCCCAGCTATTCCATTTATTGATGTCTCGATCGATAAACCATTCTGAGGCTAGATCTGAAAGACTCTCGCCAAAGAAGGCCATGAGCAATTCTTCCTTTCCTCCTGCAGCCCTCAACTGGTTGCAATAACGTCTCAAGTGTGCAACGGGATCACCGTGTCTTGCATACTTCTCGAACTTAGGCATCTTAAAACCGGGGGGAAGGTTGATGTCTGGGAACATGCAAAGATCTTTATTGGAAACACTCCTATAATCTCCGATTCCTTGCAAGTTCCTCATAGCTTGTTCTAAACTTTTCAATTTCCGGGCTATGATATCCTGTTCCTCTGTTGCGCCAGGTTTCTCCATATCAAATGGAAATGCAGGCGGTTGAGTGTACCCATACGGTTCATTCATTTGCAAAGTAGGCTCCGGGGCATAATACTGACTATCTGAAACCTTCAGTACTGGCTCACTGGCAGACCTAGGAAGCCTCATTGTGGGACGCACAGCATATATGGGAGTTTCATGTGGTGGGGAGCTGCCAAGGGCACACAGTAAATCCTGGCGCATGCTCAGGTAACTCAGTAGAAGCAGAGAATTGGGCCTGAGAGAGCGGTGGGCAATTAGAGATATTCCCAAGACCTTCAAGGAGCGGAGGAGGAGGCATTCTGTGGGCCCATGCCTGGTGTAAATCTATCAATTGTTGCCTAGCCTTACTATCTCATCATTGTGTTCAGAACTTTCTTTCCTGTGATCCTGATTTGGGTCAATGAGCGAATTTTCAATCTCCCTGCTAGCCATGGCGAGCTTTGCTTTGGATCTGGTGAAGTATGGGTGACTATCCAGAGTGCCGCAAACCTACCACTGTTATCAGAAAGAACATGCTCATCAAAGACGACATCCGTTAGGATTAAGGCACACAACAAACATGGGAATCACATTGGTAAAATTGTCCTAAATTCATGTTCATTTCTACCAGCTTTTGAGGGTAGCGAGGTCATTTTAACATCATCCTGATTTTGTCTACACTTATTTTTTATCTACACTTATTATAATTATTATTATTATATTATTATTACATTTTTTTTCGTATCCATCTCTGCTCATTTCTTTTCTCTCGTTATCTACCTTTATTTTATCATTCTTTATGACTTTTATTTTTCTTTAGAAGAGGAAAAATAATGAAAAACAACGAAACAAAATGATTAGATCGAACCCATAAGTAGGTTGCCTACGTATCATGTTGTACATGAATCAGATCTTACGTAGTTCGGGCAGCATGTGCATAAACATCACCCACTTTTTTTTTTTTGCGAAAACGAAAACAAACAAACAAAGGAGAGATGTAACATCATGACATTTTAAAGAAAGAAAACAACAAAAACGTATGAAAAGTTTGGGACCACTTTAAAACTAAACAGCAAATATGAAACAACATTCTAGACCCCTAAGATGACATAGGTGAAATTATTAATAAAGACCGTAATACCAAAAACAACTTGACTTCGACTTAAAGCAGACACCACCCTACAATGACAAACACATAAAAGACTCAAACTGAATAAAGATAAGAAACGCTCTTTCTGACTGGTGCTCTGCGTGATGACCCTGGCTGAGATGGACCTGCCTGTGAAGTTCTCTTTCTCCCATTTAAACTTTGTAGCATATCCTGTAAAGACACCCTGATATTGGGGAAGAAGCTTCGGGCCCGTATTCCTGCCTCATGAGGAGTGCACTTGGAAAGATTATTCTGACACCTTTCTACTGTCTTGAACAAATCTGCTAACTGAACTCTCAGTGTTTCCACTTTGGACCCTACACTTTCATCCTGATGGTTGTCTAATATGCATTCTTCCTGTATTCTCCCTCTAAGCTGCGCTGGTAAGGGTTGACTGATACCCCGAGGGATAGATTGAAAGCAGACCCCATATCCCTGAGTGTACCCCGAATTATCCAAACTTTCTTTGAGTGTGTCCACACCCAGCTTTATTGGATGCTTCCAAAATTGCTCATACTTGTTCTCACCTAAGGCTTGGTCCTTGAAGTACTCAATATCCTTCAGAAGATCCACTGTTGGTGGCACGTCCTGCAGCTTACCCAACTGGCGTATTACCCTAGAAGGACTGTATGGTCTAGTGCAATTGAGCCCTAACATAACTAAAGGGAGCTGCGTCTGACAACCCAACAATACTATCTTTGGGCGAAGCCACAGATAAGTCCACAAAACGTTATCCCTGGTTCTTGACTCAGGAAATTCAATCCAACCGTCGACTCCCACGGGTAACGAGAATTTATCCAAATGCAACCTGGAGTCCTTGACTTTTACTCAATTGGGAATACAACGATCCAACACGTCTGGTCTAACTAAAGCAGGCGCATGGAAATGCTCCATCATCCATAACTACAATATTAGGTTACTGCCCTAAAAAAATCTCCTTCCCCTCTTCACTTCGGTTAAAGCCTTATATATTTTTGTTAAGATCATGGGTATGGGAGTGAATCTTCCCTTTTGATTAATGCCCTTGTCGTTTGGATCCTTATGAAATAGGACCATCACCACAGATTGCAAACGGGTATTAATACGTCTTTCTTCTAGTGGAAACACTAAAGTACCTAACAAAGTGAGGGTGAAGACTTCAAGACGCTTTCTCTCCCACTTCTCCTTAGTCACATGAAATTCATCCCAAAAGCAATCAAAACCTTCCGAGGGTCCGAATCTAGCGAACAAAAAATCTAGGAAAACCCACGAGTCACTTAAATAACCCAAACGGATACCCTTACTTTTTAAACCACAAGACTGCAAAAATCTCACGCCAGTATGATTTCGTGCTCGGATCATATCCTTCTGGATATAGGGCAAATGCAACAAATCGGATATTTTCGCCAAAGTAGGATTCATTTTACATTCCCCAAACCTGAATACCAAACCACTCGGATCCCAAAAGGTCAACAAAGCCTCTATTAAATCTGGACGAGGGGTAACATGCAGAAGTTCCGTAAGATCACCCAATATTTTAACCAGTTTCTGCTGATCAACGTAGTTAAACATTTCCCACCATTTGATTAACCTTTTGGGCACCCTGACAACCATCAGAACTCTAGACTTTGTGGACAAATCCATCCTGCAATAACACACAAGACGTTATCTCAAAATTCGACAGGAGTAGAAGATTCCCAACCCTTGGGATTTTTGACGCAAACATATGTTGATGGGACAGACCACATTCATGACTCCAATTTGCCGAACAGAAGTACTGAGCGAAATCAGTTCTACTTGACAAACAACTCTAGATTATGGGGCGAGCGACCTAGGCTAATAAGAAGACAAAGACCAACACAAAGAATTATCGGACCCACCGAGGGTTGCCTACGTATCCCAACCCAAGGGAAGGGAATCAGGTATGCGTAGTTCATCCAGATTGGACAATTAACGATTAACTAATAAATTGACCCTAACTTAAGAGACACTACTAAAAACAAACGAAAAAAAACTTTTGGATTTTCAGCTAGACACTGACACCACCAATTATGAAGAAAAATCTTTTTGGTATTTTTGTTTTTGATATATAAGTAGAAAAGGCAAACAAACCCCTTTTTTGTTCTTTTCAAATTTACGGTACTTTGAGAAGACAAATGTAAACGTAGAAAATCTTTTTTGAGTTTTTGGATCGTGAAGAACAAAAGCCATAAAGAATTCTAAAATAAACTACGACACTCCTTGTGATTCATTCTTTTCGACTCACTTTTTTTCTTATTTTTTTCTTTTCGTTTTTTGCCTACGCACCTTATTCCTAAATTTTCTTTATTTTTTTTTTTCAAAAATCAGTCCGTCAAATGACCACGTTACCCTTAAAAATGCAACAGTTAGCACGTAGGGATGCTTTAGAAGGGAGTCTCCTACAAAGGGCCATGTGGGTCCCGCTAGGTCTCCGTATGATGCACATAAGCATGACCTAAAGGCTGACCTACGTTGTGGTTCACTAACAAGGCTGTTCGGGGGAGCGTATGGTCGATAGTGGCTGCTTTGATTTCCACCTACTCCATAACACTGACGGCTCCCCCCCTAAAATAAGGGTGACTCAACTAGAGCTTGTGTACAACACGTGTACTACGAACTTGTTGCAGAAAGAAGGCTGGGGGTGGACTCATAATGACAGATATAAAACGGTAACACATAGGATAAATACTATAAACAAAGAGCACGAAAATGCACAAAAGTAAAAATAACATCAACAATAATCACAAACAATGCTTATACACTCGTAATGCCAAACAAAACCGATACGACTCCAAAAATAGCTCGAATTCTGAAAACTTGCCACTAGATTCCCAAGTAGAGTCGCCAGAGGTGTCACACCCCTTTTAACGTACTCAAAAAAGATTGGTTTATATTTTAAGTTCGAAAGGGTTTTATTATTTAAGTGACAAGAAATGAAAATTTATTTCGGAAAAGAATTACTTACATATTTTTACTCAGAGTCGCCACTTGGCATAATCTGGTGTGCCAAGTCACCATTGGAAAAATCCTTTTCAAAACCATTTGACTCTTTAAACTGGTTTGCGAACAGAGACTCCGGCTAAGGAATTCTGTTGACCGAGGGGAAGGTGTTAGGCACCACTCGATCCCGTGGTTCAACCACGGTCGCTTGGTAGAGTGTATCGACTATTTTGGCATTACGAAATGTAAAAACCACACAAAAGCAGGCAAAATAATCAAACAATAAACAAAACAAAACAATCCAAAAATGCAAAGTCCAGTCCAATTATACAGTCCAAAAATAAATAATGCGGAAATATAAATCTATTCTACCCTAGACTAATCCTATACTACGCTCTACCGCTTCACCCGACGCCTCGGGCCTTCACCACGAACATCTTCCAAGTACAAGGTACTTCGGGGCATTCCCCGGATAAATCAATACAAATCCTTCGGGGCATTCCCCGGCCAAATGAGTACAATTTAAACTTTTCGTGCAATAAAGTAGAAAATACCATTCAGGCACGTATTCAAACACTCCAACAAATTATTATTCCTAAATTTGCCTACCCGACCTACGTTTGACTACGCTTTTACCGGTCTTATCATGATACTACTGCATTTCAACCATATTTATATTTAAACCAAATTAAACCAAAAGTCTTTAATCAATCCAAATTCACCATTTTATCAAATTCTCAATTCCGCCCCAATTTTTATTTTCATACTAAATTTTCACAATTCACCATTTCTATTTCAACGACCCACAATCACTTTTCAACGAAATTGAACAGCGAGTCAATATCAAAATAACAACCTATCACCAATCAAGACAACATGCATTCATCACCAATAAGTATCAAACAACACCTGAAGCTTAATCCAAACACTGAAGCATAGTAAACAATAAAATAGAAGAGGAAAAGAGTAGAATTGGACCTTTCGATAGAACGTTCTTGTAGGATAATAAAGAAATCTGAAGACCAAAATCCTCGAATAAGGAACCCCAACGTCTAACGAGCCAAAATCAGTGCAGAGAGATCCAACTCGAACAGATTTAAGAATCAATGGACAATCTCAAAATAAATGACCCCAGCCTGGTATCAAAAATTCCCCAAAAGCAAGCTATCGGAAGGCAAATCGAAAGGCAAATCGCAAACAAACGGAAACCAAAGTCTCCGAAATCTGACCGAGAGCGAAAAAAATGGAGCCTTGTCGGAACAGTAGTTCGAACGCGACAACTCTAATTTTCAGTGGATTTCAATCCGGTTCTGGGCAGCGAAGCGAGACTTTGAACTCTATTAGATTCTAACACCACCGGAAAAACATCATCACCATCAATTCGAAACTTTGATTAGGTTAGGAATTCCCAAAGAAAAATCTGAATTTTTTTTCTGAAAGCAAATTGTATGTTCTCCTTTTCTCGAAGACCCTTTTTCCTTTTATTTTTCTTTCTCAGTTTTTTCCAACCTCAAATTTCCTTCTCAACAGTAGGTTGCTTATATAGAGGATGAAGGGGGGGGGGTTCCTTCTCAACCTTGAACGATGTAGAAAAATATGGAATCGGGGGAAATTTCAGAAGTTTCCAAGTGAGATATTTTGAATTTTACGTGATAACCGCGACTTTCCCTTATCCTGTATTGATTTTTTTTGGATTTTCAAAGGAATTTGGGTTTTGGGAAAACAAAATTCTTCCCCAACCAATTGAAATCGAACTCACACGTACTAATTCGTACAATTTTTCTTCCAAAATAACGGATTTTAACGTTGGGGGAGGACACCTAGGCTGTTTTCTAGAGGATTTGAGGTCCTTCGACCGTACGAATCCGCGTGGAGGGTCACGCGATCCGTACGAATCGAAGAGGAAAGGGAGCAGCTGGGTGTTTAGGCCGAAATTGGGTCGGGCATGGTTGAATTATTGTTGTTTGTGAGTTACTGTTTATCTAGTTTGGCTGTTGTGCGTGGTGTTGTGTTGATGGTGAGGGTGAGTGTCGATCGGAAGAGAAGGACGAAGATGATGCTAAGTGTTCTCTTCTTCTTTGGTTACTGATGGTGCAAAAATTGTGTTGTAAGAGTATGTGTGTGGTTTTTCTTATTGTGAGGGTCACGTGGGTGGATATTGGGGTAGGGTAGGTGGGGTAGGGTATGGGGGCATGGGGTAGTGATGTGTTGTCCAAAATTGATAAGAGGAGTGGTTAATTTTGTTACAAAAGAATAATTGGGGATTAAGTTTGTTAGTGGGTTTGTTATTTTTGTATTTTTATGGGATATAATTATACGGGTGAGGGCACGTGGTAAGACAGGGATAAAAATGTGTAACTTGGGTCTTCGGGAGGGACAAAATTAGGTGTCTACATTAGGGAGTTGAGATTTTTTGTAATATTGGAAACATAAGTTGTGTATTTGTGTAATTTTTAGTTTTTCTTAAAAAAATTAAAATTAGAAGCACGCGCTGTTAATATTTATTAATGCACCTCATGGATGTAAAATGTAAGAATTTAAACAATGTACTTTCATTACAAACATAGGTTGCAATTTAATTAAATCATAAATTAGTGGACTGCCTCAAAGAATAAAGAATGAGAATTGAAACACTAAATCTATTTTTCTATTTATCATCACTTCATCTACATATAATATCATATCCTATAGCCAACTTCTTGGGTTGGCATCGTGTACCTTCCTCATTTACCTATTAAAAACACACGCTATAAAGATATATTTTAAGTTCATTAAACAACTTCTTATCTAAACAGCTGTTCTGTTTAGCTAATTGCTTCCATTTTATTATAGTTTCTCAGAAATATATACATGAAACTTTAATCGTTTTTTCTTTACGCATTCGGCATCTGAAATTTATTAATCCAACTAATCTAAATTTGCATCCAATATATTTGGTTAGCTAAGAAGCGTATATAAATTCCATGTTGAAGTTTTCCGGTTGATTCCTAAAACTTGAATCCACCATCTTGACCTACTATTTACTTATTAACTAACTTAATAAATATCAAATGTGTTTGTTATGATGAAAGCTATCGGGAAATTATGATTCTCGTTGAAAATATGTTTTTTTGGGTATTATGTGTTGTTGTTGTTATTGTTTGCTTGGTTAGTGGATTTATTTTCATTTTACACATGCATCTTTGTATATATATATATGTCCCCTTTCATCAACTTATTACCAATAAATTACTTTCTTTTAAAATTTATATTCAGAATGTCTATTTTCTAATTTAACGACTTTATGTTCACATTGCACGTGATATAATTATGGACATTTTGACATATTATATATATTTTTAACTTAAGACCATAAGCCTTTAAAAATATTTGTTATTTTTTAAAAATTTGTATTCGAGACAAATTAAAATAAACAAATCGAAACAGACGGATTAGAAGAAGATTCGTCTCTCAAGTCAAGCAAATTATAGCTTGTTAACAGAGAGAATTTTTTTATTTTTTTTTTAAAAGTAAAATCTTTGCTTGACAAGTTCCAACTTACAACTATTACGCTGCAATTTTAATTCCAAACCCATTTCTTTTATGGGAAATATAAATTTCTTTTGTCTGTCTTTTTCATTCACAATAGAAATACATCTCCATCAATTGCCCATTTTTGTTTATTGGTCACAAAGCGTGATGGGAAAAAAAAAACATATTTATTGATAATGAAACACACATATTGAACAGAAAATACTCCCACTTGGCCATAATACCTTAAATGGCTGAAATGTAGATAAGGAAAAATATATATATTAAGCTTAATACTCTACTGCTTTTGATCGTGCAAGCAACTCCATTTAATATCATTTAATTTGCTTGGTCCAAAATAAACAAATTAAAGAGTTTGAATTCTGTGAACTTGGCGTGTATAAATTTAATTATTACAACACCTCATGTTAGTTTAATCTAAAATAACATGTAAATGTTTATATCATTAATATGATACTCTAGAAAAAATAGAATGCCAACATACTATATCATACTATTACATTACATCGAAAATATAATTTTTTTAAACACGTCAACACCAATATACTATTATCATACGCATTGCATTACATTTAATAGTATAATTTTTTTCACACGTCAGTTTGATGAATTGTGTCTCTCACGTAGGCCGGTGGGGGTATTTGCCTCCTTATACGGTTGAATTTTTGTCTAATTTGCACTTTCTAAAAGTTTTTTTTTTTGGTTTCCCATTCGGCGTCCGGTACCCGCATTGGAGTCTGAGTAATTCGAATTCGCACCTAGTAGAGCCCCATTCAGAAGGTAGCGCTCCCAGCAGAGTTTTCTTCATGCCCAGGATCGAACCCTCGACCTCTGGTTAAGGGTGGAGCAGCCCCATCCGCTGCACCACAACCCATGTTGGTGGGGGTATTTGCCTCCTTATACGGTTGAATTTTTGTCTAATTTGCACTTTCTAAAAGTTTTTTTTGGGAGTTGATTGAGTTAGATTAAAATTTATTTTCTTATAATAATATCATAGTCGTTCGCTCAAATTTTGTTCCACTCAATATTGAGCACCTATATATTATCGTGCTTACGCTTTCAGTTGGTAGGTAGGACTGAACATGTGTGGAGTTTGAATTGCTTCTTCCACATTAGTTGATGGATGTTATTTATCAATTTATATGATCTAGTTTTTTAGGTCGAGCAAGAGCATCCAAATTCTATACTTTTATTACAATAGACAAAATGTAAATCGAAGACAGAATACGTCGAGAACTCCTTAAACTCACTAGTGAGTTTCATTTAGAAATTCGAATTGCGACATATTTGGATTGAACACCTAAACACGAGCAGATAAATGTTCATATGAGATACTTTTGATTTAAAAAATTTGAAAAGCTTTTACACGATGTTATCAAGCATCAAATATATACATGAATTAATCATTTAAAATAGATCATTTAATTCTAACATTAAGTTCATATACATCATGAAAACCTCATGCATGTTTGATGTTATTGTGTATAATCAAAGAAAGAAGCATATTGTATGTGTTAACTTATCTACGCAATAAGCGATTGTAAAAACACCAAAACAGTTTCCATAATATGAATCACTAATATCTAATAGTGCCATTTTATCATATTTTCAGATGCTCGTGCATTCGATGAAACCGACCATGACCCATATGCAACATATATGGCCTACGCCTATGACTTAGCTGCTGCAAAAACCAAACAAAACCATGTTGGTTCAGGCAGGATTTCAAGACCAATTCCAACTGTCCGTGTCTACAATTTCTAGGTAACGGCCATTTTTGTTAAAAAATTATTATACAGTATATATCAAGTTCAACATGTCTATGTCTAAGATTTCTAGCCTTTTGACATTTATGTAGAGAAATTTATTAGTGTATATATTAACCTAACAATTTAATAACAATGCAGATGATTCAATTCTTATATTTGGCTTTTTCAGAGCATTTAATTTGCTATTTATTTATTCCAATTTATCTGTCATTTTTATTAACCGGAGTCAATTTGACAGTTTAAGAAAAATAGAATATAAATAAATGAAATGTTTAAACGTAATTTTTGATATATATTTAAAATTATACGAAAGGAGAAAAAGTGTTAGTTTTTCCTTGTGAAAAATGCAACTAAAGATTGTACTTATATAAGAGATTAATAAGGGGTCGTTTGGTGGAGTGTATTGGCAAAAATAGTGCATGTATTCATTAATGTGTATTGTGAATACCTTGTTTGGTACAATTTTTACCCTATGTATAACTAATGCAAGTATTAGTTATACACTCTATTGTGTATTACTAATACCACACATTTTCTATGTATTAGTAATACAAAGTCTTTAATACATGCATTAACTTATTAAATGACCTTAATATCTCTCAATTTTCCCCTCAAAATATTTCATCATTCCTTTTCCCGTCATTTTAATTTGCAATAGTGAATCTTTTCAAAATATTTCTCAATTTTTTTCCCACCATTTTAATCTATAACAATGAATAATTGATTTATATAATTGTAACATATTTTTGCTTTTCTTCGAGGGTCTTTAAAAAGATTAAAAATAATTGAGACTATTTCTTAATTTTACGTCCAATATTTTATTTTTGTTTCGACTATGTTAATCCGTTGGCGTAGTATTTTATGCCCAAAGACGAAAGTCCTGCAATTAATCCGAAACCTCTATATACTAGTTCAACAATACTAAATATATTTGAGATGACAAAAAAAATGTACAAAATCAAAGAAGGATACTTTAATGTAAGATATATTATTTCTTATATATTAAACCAAACAATGTATAAGAAATAATATATGCATAACTAATACAGGCATTATTAATACAAATATAATTAATACACTATCTTTTGCATTGATGTTATACACTCTATCAAATATTACTAGTAGTACTTTGTCTTGTTTTCAATGTACACTTAGCACTCATGAGAATAAAGTACTCATTTAACTCATGGGCGAATTTCATTGTATATCATTTTATGTATCGGCCGGCTATATATCGTTTTATTGCACTTGAGATATTTCTTCTCCGCATTTTACATTCACCTTTAACATATTTATCACTTATCAGTAATGTGTTTATATTATAGAGAGAGAGTTGGAACGTGGACTAGTGTGGATTGGGGTGGTTAAAGTCTCGGTTTTGATGTAGTAAAACTTATATAAATCTCACAAGTTTATCCCTAATTATTTTTTATTCCTATTTTTTACTAAATCATAAATAATTCCTTATTTTATAATTTTCGGATACATATTTAGCATCCATATACATAATTTTGAAGTTGTGATACATAATTTTGAACTTAAAAATGTAACAGTTAATTACTCCATTTTTGCTCGGATGCATAATTTTGATTAATGAGATATATCTATTTCGAAAATTATTTGGTCGAGATACATAATACATTAACCAGACTAAAGGGAGCTACATAACTAAAATTATGTATCCGAAAATTTATGTGTTTGTGGATGTATCCAATTGTTTTAAAACAAAAAAAGATTTAGATAATTACTAAAAAAGGTAGAGATTTTATGCAATTTAATAAAAATAAGTTGTGGTATTATGTAATTTTTCTTTTTATGTATGTATTCTTAAGGCCAATTTTTTAGTTTATTATTAGGAGAGTTAAATAGTTTGCGAGACTAGTGATCCGATATTATTCTCAAATGACTAAACGGGATAAATTCTTGTATATCATTTTCAAACAATTTAGTTGACTGTCTGAACTTTCATTTTATTATAGAGGATTTAACTCCCACCTATTTAATCTCCTATTTCTCCTTCTCCAACCCTAGCCTCATTTTTCTTTTAGAAAAAAAAAAACGAAGACTTACTAATTTATGCCTTTCGCCGAGTTTTACTCATAGGAAACTGACTTTGAAGAAATTGAAGGGCATTTATTTCTTTTGAATAAACGTTTTTTTTTTTCTTTTGTGTGTGTTTGGTAATATAGGCGTCCACTGCAAATTATAATTCCTCCGTCTCATTTTATTCATCCCAATTTTTTAATTTAATTTCTTATTTTACTTGTCATTTTTCATTAATCAATACAAGTTATTTTTTTTTCCTTTTTACCCTTAATATTAATTGTTTTTTCCTCTAAATTAAAATGCAAGCATCATTTAATAGGGGTATTAAGATAAAATAGTCATGTTATTAATTATTTTTCTTAATTAATGAAAAATATTAAATTGAGACGAGTAAAATGGGACGGAGAGGAATAATATGCTATAGCCTTCGTTTCATAGCGCAAGTTCCTATAAATAATCAAGAGTAGCATTCTTATTAACACGTTGAGTTGAATTTTCACAATTAAATAAAAGTTGAATTTTCACAAGTCTAGTATTTAGTTCTACTACCCTGTCTATCAATACCTATAATTAGTTATACATTTTGCCCACGCATGGTTCCTTTTTTTTTATCTTGTGCTTATAATATTTAAATATTGTACATTATATATTTTTAGGGAGAGGTAGAATAATCTCAAATGGATAATAAGAGAAACAATGTATATTACATAATTGTTAGTATAAAGTGGCAAAGTTAAAGTGTCAAAACTTTAAGATATTGGATTCTATTCTTCGTATGAGAACGCATACATTCTCTCTTATATTGTTATTTTTTATAGTGTGTTACAGTTTTAAATTACTACTTTAAATTATTCAATTCCTTATCTTTACACGAGAAATTTTCTTTATTTCCATAATTAATTTTTAAAATCCAGTATCTTCTACTTTATAAATTGTTTCATGCAAATATTCCCCTTCATAAACGTATGCACACGGAGCATAATGCGAATAAGCTACTAATATTATGTATGTGGTAGGCATTCAATTTCAACTTTTTGATAATGCTATGGTCTAAAAGTATAGATAAGAAATTTAAGTTTTTGAGTATTTAATTCTATTTTTAAGATGGGACTCGTAACATCTCTGTTAATGCGATATCCGAAAAACATTCAGTTGCATAGAATGTGTAACTTATAAGGTAGTAAAATTAGAACAAATGAAATGAAAATGGTTCAAGATTTTTTCTTTGGGTAGCATTGGGTTTAAAAAGAATTAGATTTACTTTAACAGAATACAATATTATTAGTAAATGGAGTTTAAGTTAGTGGCAGAACACCTCCATCCAGAGGCCGGAGTAAGAATTTAAATTTTATGGGCTAGTTTTGATTGGGATAAAATACATGGGTAACTCATCTGATTTGGGGTTTAGTTATCCGGGATTCTAATTTTATTTTTATTCTATTTTGAGAGTGAAAGAACTAATCGACGAATAGATAATTTTGGGATAACTAGTTCACCAACCAAACGACCCCTATGAACTCTAATTGGAGAACTAATTTGAATTCATGACGGTAGATGATCGATAATTTAAGTCATTACTTTTAAGGAAATTGTTGGAGCATTATAGGAAGAGAACAAAAGACTTACATATGATATTCATCAACCTAGAGAAGACATATGATAAAGTTTCGAGAGACGTCTCATCGAGATGCTAGAGTTTAGAGGGTATACATGTTACATATATTAAAACAACTAATAAATGACATATATGATGAAGAGAAGACCCAACTGAATATGTTTTTAAATTCTGAAACAGGTTTTTTTTCCTACAACAAATAAATTAAAGAAAATATGATCAAATAAACTCAGACAACTACATAAAAAAAAAAAAAAAAAATCTGTCAACTGTACAAAAAATCATATCCGTTAATCTCAGTAGGATAGGATGTAGGCATGTTTATCGTGTAGGGTAGGATGTAGCAATAAATTTTTATTTTTTTAACTTTGAAATGGTCTTTAGGGAATACCGAATAGAATTGGGCCACATAATATATCAACTAGTGTCATGCCACCTCAGCGCTGTCACATTATTATTTCAAATTTTTCGACCATAATATGTATATTACTAGGCGTTTAGTCATAAATATTATTTATTATATTTTTATTTTATTTTAAAATATTTATTGTATTTGATTATGAACATAAAAAAAAATATATTTTGACAGATGTTTTCATAATTTTTTTTGTTTTCACATATTTTTGAATTTGTTTTCCTATCACTTTTTTAAAAAATACATTTAAAATTTAAGATATTTTTAAAAACAATATAATTAAATACAACTTTAATTTTATTTTTAATTTTAAAATATTAAATAAAATAAATATATATTTTTATTTTCATGATTTTTTTTTTTAATTTTTCAAGGTATTCCACAGCCGACAGCCGTGAGATTAATCCTCCTTTCCTCTATCAATGCATTAAATAATAAAAAATTGATCATAAAATTTACTCCATTCGCTAAAGACGAGGATCGAACCCCGTCCTCTTGCTTAAGAGAGCCCTTCACATGCTAGTTACTATAGGAGAAAGGTCAAAGGTGCTTGTAACCGTCGTTTTTCTCCGCCAAAAGTCAATTTCCAATTTCGTGTTGCTCCTCTTCCTAAAGATTTTTTCTTATACTTTATTGATTTCGGATCTGTTAACTTGACACAACTTTTATGAAAGTGTTAATTAAAAATATATTTTATTAAATTAATTTTATTGATAATATTTTAAAATTTTAACGTAATTATTAATTTTTATGTAGTTTAATAATACGGATAATATGAGAAATGAGTGATAAAATTATTTTGATTTGTAAAAATGAAGCCAACAAAATTGAAATATTTATTTTAAGTATAGGAGTCAAATAAAATGAAACAAGAAAATATAACTTTCTCCATGTTGTATTAGTTGTTCGTGTTATGAAAATAGTTTTTTAAAATTATTTATCAATTTTACAAAATTAAGAGAGAATTAATAGATTTTTTCTATCTGTACAATTATTTTCTTTTTGAAAGTGTCAACAAGTTTATAAAATTTTGGTATAAGTAAAATCAACTTCAATCTTTCTTGGTCTATCTTTGAAGAACCAAGGGATTCAAGCCATGAAAATATTAAATCCATGAGGACGTATTTGAAGGACTCTTTATGAGGACGTATTTGAAGGACTCTTTTCGAGCTTCATTTAGAGCAATACCACATATGAACGATAGTTCGGAGTCGAGGTAAGTCGTGACTTAAGAAATAAAGCAAGTTTTTGTGGCTTATTTTCAAAATAATCACTTCTAGACTATTTTTATATAGATTATTTGTGCAAAGACAATTAATAAATAGGTGTCTCAGCCATTTCTTTGTTTTGTTATGAATGTTAATGTTATGACTCTTGAGAGAGCATGAGAATTTGAAAAGTCTTATGTTGATTCTTGCTTAGAAGCGGTGATTGCAAGAGCATTACGATGCCTTTTTGATTATTATAGGAGTTAGGTGCTTTCTTGAATTGTCCATTCGATATTTTAGGATTTAATATATCTTTTAGTTTCGATTGAATTTTTTTATTTATGTTTGTCTATATATCTTTATTGAAGAAGGATAACGCTCATTGTGGCTTAGTTTACATAGGATTGTTATTCTCTGTACATGACTTAGTATAGGACTCTCTGACTCTCTCTACATTGGTTAGTCTAGGACTCTTACGTGATCTGTATGTATATATGGCAGTGTATTTTTAATAATAATACAATCAGAAATTCTATTGTGGTATCAAATCCCTAAGAGGTTAAAACAGCCTAAAAAGAAAACCTACGGCTAGAGAGACAGAAGCTTTACAACAGCATCAATGGTGGACGACACCACATCATCAACTTTCTCTTTGTTGGGAGCAATTGTTGGAACACAGAGTTCCACGGTCACCAACCTACCATCTCCTAGTCTTGCTCATCAGTTACCACTTAAACTTACATCATTAAATCTTTTGCTATGGAAGACGCAATTCCTTCCGATGGTTCGAGGTTGTGGACTTGGCCATCATATTGATGGTAGTCAGGTGATTCTGGATAAGTTTTTGTTCGATCAACAACCTAACCCAAACTATCACGTTTGGTTGAGAGAAGATCAACTTGTGTTAAGTTGGATCGTCGCTTCCGTATCTGAAGGAATATTACCCCAACTAGTTGGTGCTGAGACGGCTCAAACAGCCTGGAACAAACTAGTCGCTGCCTATGCTTCAGGTTCGAAGCCTTAAATTCGTGAGTTGAATACACAACTACACACTTTACAGAGAGAAAATACCAGTATCGAGTCCTATATGCAAAAGGCGAAAGGAATTGCGGACAAGCTGGCTGTATTGCAACATCCTGTTGCTAATGATGATTTAGTTGAATTCGTCCTTGCTGGACTAGGACCAGCCTATCGTCCCTTTACAAGATCTCTTGAAGTGCGTCAAGAGGATATATCATTTGACGCTTTATATGGATTATTGTTGAATGAAGAACGACAACTAAAGAGAGATGAGACTCTTAATGTCATAGCACCCACAACACACTTCACTCACAGTTCTTTTGCCCTCAGTTGTGGTCGTGGTCGAGGTAGAGGTATCATGGGTCGTGGACGTTCTCAAAATCATGGTTCTCAAAATCATGGTTATTCTCAGAGTACACAACAACGTGGTTTCTAGAGCACCGCGTAATCCTCCAATATCCCTTCTTCAACCCCAGATATGCCAATAATTATTTGTTATAATTCTGAAGGGAAAGGCCATATCGCACGAGTTTTCCCACCAGGCAAGACATCTAATGGCACTCGGGTTTCTGGACGACCCGTCTCCAACCTAGCAACTACCCAAAATTCACCTACCCAAAATTGGTTGATAGATAGTGGCACCACACATCATCTAACATCTGATCTTGATAACCTTGGCATTCATTCTGAATATCAAGGAACTAAAGAAGTAATTCTAGGTAATGACTCTAAATTACCGATCTCTCGTATGGGTGCAAGCTCTATTGTTGCTTCCGACAAAAAATTCAAACTTGAAGATATTCTTCATGTTCCAACTGCTACTCAAAATTTAATTTTCATTAGTTCTTTTACTGTATCTAATAATGTTTCTGTTGAATTCTTTCCTAACCATTTTTTGATTAAGGATTTGGCAACGAGGGTACCACTACATACAAGGCGGACTAACAAAGGCCTATACTCACTTCCTGTGAAAAGATTAGCTTCTCCGGCTTACTTTGCAGCTTCTCTTGGTGTTTGGCATACTCGTCTAGCCCATGCAGCTTATCCCACCATTCGTCAAGCATTACCATCTATTGTTTTACAGTTTAGTAAATCTCCTAGTTTGTGCACTACTTGTTCCGTTAGTAAAAGTCATATGATTTTCTTTAGCGAGTCTAGTTTTCAAGCTTTTGGCCCTCTTGATTTAATTTGTTCGGATGTTTGGGGAGCTTCCCCGTTTGTCTCTAATGATGGTTATCGCTATTATGTTATCTTTTTTTATCATTTCAGTAGATACACTTGGATCTATTTTCTTCGGTTTAAAACTGATGTTCTTTCTGTTTTTATTCAATTTCGCACTCTTATTGAAAAATACTTTGGTCGTCCTATTAAATGCTTTCAAGCTGATTGAGGAGGGGAGTTTCAAGCATTGAATAATTATTTACGTGATAATGAAATTACACGTGTTTCTTGTCCTTACACTTCTGAACAAAATGGTTGTGCAGAACGTAAACATAGGCATATTGTCGAGACTGGTAAAGCATTATTACACCATGCCAATGTTCCTTCTCATTTCTGGACAAATGCATTTGAAACTGTTGTGTATACTATGAACAGATTACCCACACCACGGTTGAAAAATCAATCACCATTTTCTGCATTTTTTCAAAAGGATCCAGATTATTCTCTGTTACGTGTTTTTGGTTGCTTGTGTTTCCCTTGGCTTCGTCCCTACACCAAGAACATCCCTACACCAAGAACAAATTATCTCCTCGATCTAAACTATGTGTGTTTTTGGGATACAGTAAAATTCATAAAGGATATAAATGTTATGATCCTCTTTTTTGAATTTTTTTTATATCACATTACGTAGTTTTTGATGAATCTGTGTTTCCATTTTCTTCGCAGGATAACGTGGTGCACATGAAATCAATCAACAACCCCGCAGATCCCCTCACCATACAAATACCTCTTTCTCCTACCATATATCCATCTCTAAACAATTCTCTTTCAAACTCTTCCCAAACTCCATTACCAAATCAGCCCCTAAATACGCCAATAACCGAGCTTCCTGTATCTCAGACACCTTCGCAGATCCTGCCTGGTGTTGTTCAGCCTCCAAATTCAACCGCAACAGTCGTGTCACCATAACCTGAGTTGCCCCACCTATCATCGGCTCGACGTATGGTTACTCGAGCTCAAACTGGTTCTCTAAAGCCCAAGAAGCCATTTTCCATGTCTGCTGTTACTCTGACCTTTTCGAAACCTTTTTGCTACTCAAAGGTTGTTAAGCATGAGCACTGGCGTCATGCTATGGCTGATGAATATAATGCGTTAATATGTAATGGAACCTAGCAGCTTGTTCCTTCATCCCCAACTTAAAATATTATTGGTTGTCGATGGGTGTTTAAGACAAAGTTGAAGGGTAATGGTTCTTTATATCGTTACAAGGCACGACTTCTTGCCAAAGGGTATCACCAACGACCTGGGATTGATTTTGTGGATACATTTATTCCCGTGTTTAAGCCATCCACGATTCAGTTGTTATTATCCTTGGTCGTGACTAATAATTGGTATATCACACAGTTGGACATCTCCAACGCTTTTCTTCATGGCAACTTGGATGAGGTTTTTTATATGTTTCAACCTCCTGGTTTCGTAGATCCCTCCTGTGTAGATTATGTGTGTCTTCTCAAACGATCGTTGTATGGTCTCAAACAAGCTTCTCGGATGTGGCACAAACGACTTACTGATGCTCTTATTTCATTAGGATTCTCAGGTTCTACGACGGATAGCTCCTTGTTCTATATGTCTACTCTGAGTGACAAATTTTTTACCTAATATATGTAGATAATATTTTGGTACTTGGCAATATTCTTTCTCGTATTAAGTCTTTGGTTGCGCAACTTAAATCCCAATTTGATGTACGTGACTTGGGGAATCTTTCCTATTTCTTGGGTATAGCAGCAACTTGGACTAGTGAAAGTTTATTTTTATCTCAAAGGAAATATGTTGAGGAGCTCCTTCGACGTGTACAGATGGAGTCTTGTAGTCCTGCTAGCACTCCCATTTGCCCATCTTCCAAACTTTCAACATTTGGTGGTGTTCTATTCAATGATCCGACATTGTATCGTAGCATAGTTGGTGGGCTGCAGTATTTAACCTTCACGCATCCAGATTTGGCGTATGCAGTAAATAAGGTCTCTCAATTCATGCATTGTCCTATGGATATTCATTGGGTGGCAGTAAAACATATATTGCGCTATAGCAAAGGTTCATTAGTTCATGGTCTGTTCTTTTCACGTCGATCAACTACATTGCTTCATAGCTATACAGATTCTAATTGGGGGGGGGGGATATATGGATGACAGAAAGTCTACCACTGGTTTTACTATATACTTGAGTAATCATTTGATATCATGGTCATCAAGGAAACAGAAAGCAGTATTTTGGTAAAGTACTGAAGCCGAGTATAGAGCACTATCACACCCTTTTTTTTTTGCAACAAAAAAGATTGGATTTTAAGTTTCGAAAGGATTTTTATTAAGTGACAAAAGATTAAAAATTTGTTTCGAAAAAGGACTATTTTTATTTTTATTCAGAGTCGCCACTTTGCCAAGTCACCATTGGAAAATCCTTTTCAAAACCATTTGACTCTTTAAACTGGTTTGCGAACAGAGATTCCGGCTAAGGAATTCTGTTGACCAAGGGAAAGGTGTTAGGCACCCCGCGATCCCGTGGTTCGACAACGGTCGCTTGGTGGAGCGTATCGGCTAATTTTGACACTATGAATATAGAAACCACACAAAACACGTAAAACAATCAAACAAACAAACAAAACAAAATAAATCCAAAAAAATGTAATGTTCAGTCCAATTTATATAGTCCAAAATAGAGAAATGCCAAAAAACAAATCCTATCTAACCTATACTAATCTTCACTATGCTCCCGTGCTTTACCCGACGTCGCGGGCCTTCCTCATGAACGTCCTCTGAGTACAAAATACCTCGGGGCATTCCCCGGTGAATAAATACAATGTGCCTCAGGGCATTACTTGGCTAAATGAATACATCTTTTTAATGCGATAAAATCAAACCATTCAACAAAATTTTAAACATTCAACAAAATCACAAATTCTAAACTTTGCCTACCCAACCTATATTTGCTTACCCATTTTGACGTAAAGCATGTACTACCATGTTAAACATCAACAATGAATCAAAATATGATAATAATCACTTTTATCGATTTTTGCAATTCCCACCCCCAACTTCACTCCTATCAATCAATGATTAACAAATGCTTCAATTATCAACTCACTTTTAAACATTCAAATCCAACAACAACTAATACGCAATCAAGATTCAAACTTACCAAACACACAAATCATTCACGATAACATAAAAATTAAAGTGAGAAAAGATAGAATTGGACCTCGATGTTATTTTTATTTCAATCCGTCGAAGTATTTGATTAAAGCTCCGACTGGAATGCCTTGACCCGAACTCGACCAACCAACACGGCAAACTTAAACTGAAAATCGTGAAGCAGAGGGAGACGGACTAGACTCCAGCGGGTTTGGATGAAAATGGAGATGAAATGAGGTTGAGTTAACTATTTTCGTGTTGTCGGAGCTCCGGCGAGCTCCGACGGTGACTGCGAACAAAGAATAAATGACAACAGTACTTTTTTCAGCCCGTTTTTTGCTCAAAATCAACAAAAAATAGAGTAAGATCCGAATTACGATGGTAATGGTGAATCTCCGGCGAAAGTATCGCCATTGTTACTGTTTGGTCGCTGATTTCGGTTGTTGCCAGAGCTCCGATGAGATATGATCGCCGAAATAGACCTCTCCTCACCGTTCTCTCTCAATCGCCAAGCTCTCTCTCTCACTCAAACCTCTTGATTTCTCGATCTGTCTCCCTCAAGCAAACTCAAATGATCCCTCTCTCTCTATCTTCTCCTATTTTCCTTATCTCTCTCTCAATCGGGTATGGGGTATCCGATGGGAGTGTGCCTTCAAGAAGAAGAAGAGAAAAATCTCCCTCCCCCTTTCTGCCTAATCTCTATTGTCTTCTTTACTGTGTGCCTCCGTCAATATGGTGATAGAGAATTATTTATTTCTTAGAAAAATTTTGTGGGCCCCCCTATTTGTGATTTGTTATGTGTATATATTCTTTGAAAACAAAAATATATGTGTATGCTGCCTTTTCACATGAAAACAAAAAATGGAATTACGTGAGTGGGGAAGGGGATGGTGAGGGTAAAGGTGTGGGGTGAGGTTAGGGGTATAGGGGTGTAGGATAGGTTTGTTGGGTAGAATAAAGTTTGTTAGAGAGTTTGTTTTAAGTTGTTATTTTTGTATTTTTGCGGGGTATAATTACATGGGGTAGGACAAATGGTAAGACGAGGGTAAAAATGGATACCTTGGGTCTTCGGGAGGGACAAAATTAGGTGTCTACATCATGCCCCCTTTGAATATAAACACAAGATGTTTTCATACAAAGAAGTAGACAACAAGGAAGAATTTTGTCCCGACCATTATTCAAAGGAAGAAACAGAAGGAAGAAGGACAACTGAGTTGGAGCGTCGAGTGAGGTCGTTGTCGAGGTTTCGGTCTACGGCTCTGTCATTACATCAAAATAAAAATTACAAGCTAAACATAAATGAAATTACAAAAAATATATCTATGCAGCTTTCCTTAACTCTTGACTCGCTACTTCATCACCCTATTCTTCAGGCGGGATCCTGACTTGCAATTTCTTTAACTTGTTGCTTGCCTTTTAATTTCTACACCCTGTTCTCCAGACGGGTTCCTGACTTGCTATTTCATCAACTTGTTGCTATGCTTTTCAATTTCTACACCCTGTTCTCCAGGCGGGTTTCTGACTTGCTATGCTTTCAATTTCTTTACCTTGATGCTTGGTTTTCTATTTATTCACCTTGTGCTTTGGAAAGGCTCCTGAAATCACATCAAAACTGGAAAAAAAATTGTCCCAAACAAAAATTAGTATAAAGAGAAATTCCGTTTGCCAGAAAAGTAAAGTTCCAAAAACAAGAATTAAATTTTGCCCCAATTTACGATCAAAGGACTTTTGTGAAAGCCACATCATTATAGGAATCAAGGGGGATGACTCGACTAAAAGGTATGTCTTATAGGGGTCAAGGGGAATGACTCGACTAAAAGGTAAGACTTATAGGAATCAAAGGGAATGACTTGACTAAAAGGTACGTCTTATAGGAATCAAAGGGAATGACTCGACTAAAAGGTACGTCTTATAGGAATCAAGGGGGATGATTCTACTAAAAGGTACGTCTAATAGGAATCAAGGGAATTGACTTGACTAAAAAGGTACGTCTTCTAGGAATCAAAACGGAATAACTCGACTAAAAGGTACGTCTTACAGGAATCAAAGGGAATGACTCGACTAAAAGGTATGTCTTATAGGAATCAAGGGGGATGATTTGACTAAAAGGTACGTCTAATAGGAATCAAGGGAATTGACTTGACTAAAAGGGACGTCTTCTAGGAATCAAAAGGGAAGAATCGACAAAAAGGTACGCCTTCTAGGGGTCAAAGGGAATGACTCGACTAAAAGGTACGTCTTATAGGAATCAAGGATAATGACTCGACTAGAAGGTACGTCTTCTAGGAGTGAAGGTTCAATTTAAGAAGTGTATTACCTAGCAAATGAAAACTGAAATCCCTGGACAAGAAAGTGTGTATCCGAGGGATATAAGATGATAAATTTTTACCATGATTTAATTATTAAACCTGTGCAGCAACATTGTTTCCTACATTTGTAAAAGTTAGGCATTGCAACACTTGATGTTTATGCTCTGAAGTTCTTGCGTTGAAGGTAGTATGTTTCCTGTTTCATCAAAGAAAACTTGTGAGTTTGAAACATGGTGGCTGATTTGTGGCTTTAGCTTTCGCGGAGATCGCCCTTCCCTCATCACATTAATTTTGCTTACAACCATTACATAGATCACTGACTTACTACTTCATTGACTCAAATTCAAATGGTTAAGAGTGACTCTGAAACAAACACAGTATCTCTGCTTTGCCATGCTCCTCAGATGAACCCTTTGAACCTTGGTATTTCCATGAGTTCTATGACTTCTCTGTTGACAAAACTTTCTGTATGCCCTTTTTTGTCTCACAACCATGTCTCTTTCATGTGCTAGCTTTTGTCTTTCTTTGTGCAATTAAAGAAGCTGGTAGCCAGTTTTGAAATATTTTCTCACTTGTTTTGACACGGATTTGACTCAAAGACAAGATAAAAGTGACAATGACTTTTATTTGGACAATTGACTCAAGAAAATAAAAAAAAATAAAGAGAGAAATAAAAGACACTGAGTGTCCCCATTTGAAACGAAGAAATAAAAAATTTATCTAGAAATGACAGTCAACTCTAATGATTTTGCCATGCATTTTGGAATAAGCTACCTGATCTTTCTATCCAAACTTTTTACCAATTGTTATTGAGTTAATGGCCTTGAAACTGAGTTGCTTTCTTAGACCAATTGCATTCAGATCTCATTCGGCTAGTGACGCCTTGAAGGGTTTTCGACAACAAGCTTCTCTCATTTTTTTTTCTCAGCTTACCATTGCCTTATGGTGTCTCTAAGGGTTTTTCACCAATGAGACTCTCTTATTTTCATTTGTCTCAACTCACCGTCATCTTACAGTTCTCATGAGAGTTTTCACCGATAAGGCTCTCTCATTTTTTACCTCTCTCAACTTACCATCATCTTACGGTGCGTGTGAGGATTTTCATCAATAAGACTCTCTCATTTTTATTTCCCTCCTTATTTTTTATGCTGAGGAAGACAAATAGTTCCCAAATGCATCATCATATCCCTTGCATGCTTAGCCTAAGCATCCTCAAAGATTGATCTGAAGGTCTTTCTTTAGTTGTAACTTGGCTTTTGGATAGGGTTAGAAAGAAAGGATGGCATGGAGCCCAAACGACACTTGAATTGGGGTGGGACTTACAACTTTTCAAATCGACTCAAAAAATGAGGATTAACTCATGCCCCAGTTCCTTTTGACTGGATAATTCTAAATTATTTATTTGGTTGGACCGAGCCCCGAGTAAGGCAACCTACGTATTTCACTCTCGAGAGAGAAAAATCAGGTCATGCGTAGTTCTGGCAACTTGTTTGCTTGATTCTAATTTCTTTTTCTTCTATGTTTCTTTTATTGACTCTTTATCTTTGGGAATTTTCTGACTCTATTTATCTTGACACTCTTCTCTTTTTTTTTCTTTTTTTTTGGACACAGTTTTCTCTCTTCTTCTTTTTGAAGACTTTTCTGACTCTAGTCCTTTACTCGAATCTTTTCTTTTGAGCTTTGTTGACTTTATCTTGATTCCAAAATAGGGGAATGAAAGAAAATAATCCTAAAGCTCAAGTGGGGTAAACAAAGGATGACACAATATTTGGATAGCAGAATGAAATGCCTTCGTCATATCAATCCTTGAAAATGAAAGTACATATCATGCAACATGAAATGAAAAATGAAGATCATTTGTGATACTTTAACAACACTAACTTTAACTGAGTATGTGCCACTTCTTCTTCTAAACTTGTCAAACATACAAACTCCACCTTTGTTGTCTGTCTATCACATCGAATGACTCATGCTTTCGTGGAGTTGATTTTCTTTCTGTTCCTCTTGATAGGATTACGTAGACACTATTTGACCTAATTAAGACATATCTTTCAATTGATGACCAAGTTATCCTTGTGATTCTCAAAATAAAAGTCTCAATCTCCTAAGAAGGCTTCAACTTAACCACCAAATGCCCCAGCACTCTATCTATTTTCTCAGATGCTCTCTTTTCCTAATTTTAACTCTATGATTCAATGCTTCCTGATTAAGCTGGATTTTAAGATCTGACTGAAAATTCCGCAGGCATGCCATATCACTAGAATCAACATAAAACGTACTGTATAAAGAAAACAAACAAACAACACATATTTAAAACACAAAGGGAAAGGGACAATTCATTTAGTTAAAATAAAAGATAGAAGGGTTTGAACATAAACGACAAAGGATCAAAACAAGATAGATTCCGAACTACAACCCCGAAATAATTCGAAAAACAGAAAAGAAAACAACACAAACTACCAGACCTCTTCCTAGTAGGGAGAGGGGTGACTTCTCAATTGCTCAGTCTGACAACTTAGCCACTGGTTTGCATATCAGCATGACTAGATCTTCTCTCACAATCAGTGTTCTGCACCATAATTAATCCATCTTGAATCATCTTTTCAATTTCTCTTTTCAAATCTCGACAATCTTCAATACTATGACCCTGAGCATCAGAATGATACGCGCATCGTGCGTTAGGATCAAAATTTCTTGAGCGCCAATTAAAGGTGTGCCCAAGGAGATGAGTGATCATGCCCTCCTGTACCAATCTATGAAATAAACTGGAATATGACTCTCTAATTTGTGTGAAGCTATCTCTCGACTTCTGCCTCATTTCATTGTTTGGCTTGGATAGCAAATCTGGCCTAGAAGGGCTTTGGTATGTTTGTGGATTTAGAGGATGACTCTGGGGCATTGGGGTATGCCATTATGGGTAAGATGGGGGTCGAATATGTGGTTGTGTATTATACACTGGATATGGATGTGAAGGAACAGAGTATAATGGATTTTGGGAGTAATTATGTGGAGCTTGGGCATGAACTTGAGTTTGAGCCTGAGAGTGACGACAACGGGGTCTTCTTGACCGTGCCCGCTGTCCAACTACAATAAAAGATGCAACTTTCTCATTTTTTGGCTCCCCAACACTTCCTGAACCCTTTTGAATTGCTTGAGTTGTCGCTTTTAATGTTGCAAAACTCACAATGCGACCAGTCTTAATTCTCTCCTGTATCGTCTTCCCAATTTTAAGGACCTCAATAAAGGACTTTCCTAATGCAGGTAACAAGTGTTGATAATATGTTTCATCCTGCGCTTGAATAAATACCTCCACTATTTTGCTTTCTTTCATTGGCGGTTTTACTCTAGCAGCTTGTTCGCGCCATCTAATCGCATACTCCCTAAAACTCTCAGTATTCTTCTTTTTTATACTAGTTAGGGATTTTTCGTCAGGGATCAACTCCACATTGTCTTAAAATTGTTGCACAAATCCATTAGCTAGGTCATCCCAACTAATCCACTAGTCAATGTCTTTGTCAATAAATCATTTCGAAGCTAAGCTTGAAAGACTCTCCCCGAAATAAGCCATGAGTAGTTCTTCCTTCCTTCCAGCGCTTCTTAATTGGTTACAATAGCGCCTCATATGTGCCACTGGGTCCCCATGTCCGTCATAGTTCTCAAACTTTGGCATTTTAAATCCAGGAGGAAGGTTGACACCTGGAAACATGCATAAGTCCTTATACGAGACACTTTTGTAACCCCCAAGTCCTTGTAAGTTCTTCATAGCCAGTTCCAAACTTCTCAATTTTCTGGTCATTTTCTCTTGTTCTTCTGTCATAACAGGATTCTCAGTGTTAGGAGGAAATTCAGGCGGGTGAGTGTCACCGTAAAGATTAGTCAACTTGAATGTAGGCTTGAAACTGTAATGTTGATCACCAGTAATATCCAATGTAGGCTCTCTTGTAGAGTAGGGAGACACAACTTGTGGATGAACATCAAAAATAGGAGCTTCAGGTGGGGGTGGCACCGCAAAATCATGAACATCAGGTGGAGCCGAGTATGTGGTAGTCTTGGATTGAGGAGTGAGGAAATGAAAATTGGAAGTGGTTGGATATTGTTGCCCCAGAGTCGATCCTGATGCATGTTGTGTCATATCAACAAAAATGGGAAATTGTGCATGTGACATGGGAGGTAAGCTAGAAAGATATTCCAGTTTATCAGTAGGAACTGGAGGAGGAGGCAAACCATTAGCCCAAGCTCGATGCATTTCTATCATTTGTTGCCTTGATTTCCGAATCTCTTTATTAGCTCCTAAATTCTCATTTTTCGAACTCCCTATCTGATTAGTGACAACAAACTCGGTATCCTTGTTGGCCATAACCTTCTCTGTGACTTGGTGCAATATGGAGGACCAGCCAAAATGCCACAAACCAACCACCTCAAACTAACCGAACAAGAGATGGCAAATGTGTTGGAGTTCAACACTTTCTCAAAATCTTTTTTTTTTCTTTTTGAAAAGGTCACCGAATCCACCGAATCATAGTTCGTGAAGTCTTGCCAAAATGGCCAATTAAACTTTTTTTCTTGAAACAATAAGAAGAAAATAACAAATTGTTAAAATAATTGACGAAAATCTTTTTGTATTTTTCAGGTTTAAACACCCCTATACAAAGTGAAATCTATAATTACCAAAGAAATCTTTTTGGGTTTTCGATTTTTGAATTTCATGTGAAAATGAAACTTGAACCTATTAAAGGAAAATCTTTTTGTAGTTTTCTTTTGAAGAAGTTTATTGACACCTACTCTAATAAAGAGTGAAGAAAATCTTTTTGAATTTTTCAAATAAGGTCTCCGAACCAACAATAGGTTGCCTACGCATCTCACATTCCGAAAAAGGAGAATCAGAGGTGCGTAGTTCGTCCAGATTGGATAACTAATGATTGAATAACAAACTAGACCCTGACTTGAGAGACACGACTAAAGACAGACGAATAAAATCTTTTTTGGGTTATTAATTAGAAACTAACACCAACAACTATGAAAGCAAAAATCTTTTTGATATTTTCATTATATAAAAATGTACAAAGCTCCTATTGAAAGGAAAAAAATATTTTTTGGAGTTTTCGAATTGTGAATACTTACTAACGAAATAAAAGGAAAATCTTTTTATGCTTTTGATTTTTTTGGGAAATGAGTGCAAAAAGTTAAAATATTTTTTTTTGAATTGTGAAAAACAAAAGCTATAAAAAAACTCTAAAAACTACCAAAACTTTTTTTTTCCACTCTTTTTTTTCCCAACAATTTCTTGCCTACACACTTTGCTTCTAACTCAAGCTTTTGCCCAAATCAGTCTGTCAAATGACCTCGTTACCCTCAAAGATGCAACATTTAGCACATAGGGATGCTTTAGAGGTGAGTCTCCTACAAAGGGCCACGTGAGTCCCGCTAGATCTCAATATGATGCAAATAAGCATGACCTAAAGGTTGGCCTACGCTGAAGTTTACTAACAAGGTTGTTCGAGGGTACGTATGGTCGGTAGTGGCTGCTTTAGCTTTCCACCCACTTCATACCAGTCAACGGCTCCCCCTCCTAAGATAAGGGTGACTCAACTAGAGGTCATGTACACAACATGCACTACGGACTTGTTGTAGAAAGAATGACTCGGGTTATGCACATGATGGCAGATATAAAAGCGGTAACACATAGGATAAATACTGTAAACAAAAAGCACGTAAACACTCCACAATGAAAAAACAATAACACCAAATAACATGAACAAAATATCTATACACCTATAGTGCCAAACTAAGCCGATACAACTCCAAAAATAAGCTCAAATTCTGAAATAATTTTCAGCTGAGTCGCCAAAGCTGTCACACCCCTTTTTTTGCAACCAAAAAGATTGAATTTTAAGTTTCGAAAGGGTTTTTATTAAGTGACAAACGATTAAAAATTTATTTCAAAAAAAGACTATTTACAT
This sequence comes from Capsicum baccatum var. pendulum, assembly GCA_030864225.1. Lineage (NCBI taxonomy): Eukaryota > Viridiplantae > Streptophyta > Magnoliopsida > Solanales > Solanaceae > Capsicum > Capsicum baccatum. The sequence continues at coordinate 232,055,920 of CM061557.1, forward strand.
TTTTATTCAGAGTCACCACTTGGCATAATTCGATGTGCCAAGTCACCATTGTAAAATCCTTTTCAAAATCATTTGACTCTTTAAACTGGCTTGCGAACAGAGATTCCGGCTAAGGAATTCTGTTGACCAAGGGGAAAGTGTTAGGCACCCCTCGATCCCGTGGTTCGACCACGGTCACTTGGTGGAGCGTATCGGCTAATTGACACTACGAATGTACAAACCACACAAAACACATAAAACAAACAAACAACAACAACAACAAACCCAGTGTATTCCCACCTGGTGGGGTCTGGGGGGGGTAAGATGTACGCAGTCCATACCTCTACCTCTAAAGAAGTAGAAAGGCTGTTTCCGATAGACCCCCGGCTCAAGACACAAGATACCAGGCCAATACATATTAAAGCACCGAACAAAGTTACAAGACTACATAACATAAATAACATAACATAAATAACATAAATACGGCAGCCATAAATAGAAAGAAACAGGGGAAAGCACCCAGCCTCTTACTAAAACAAGGAGCACGGAATCATAACAAGAATACTACCCCCAACAAGTAAAACCCTACACTAGCGACCCAAACTGGCCCTAGTCTTCTGCCCTAATTCGCGTCCTCCAGACCTTCCTATCTAGGGTCATGTCCTCGGTGAGCTGCAACTGCTCCATATCCCGCCTAATCACCTCACCCCAATACTTCTTCGGCCTACCCCTACCCCGCCTAAAACCATCCAACGCTAGTCTCTCACACCTACGAACTGGGGCATCCATGCCCCTCCTCTTCACGTGTCCGAACCAGCGCAATCGGACTTCCCGCATCTTGCACTCCACTGGAGCCACACCAACCTTCTCCCTGATAGTCTCATTCCTAACTCTATCCCCTCGAGTCATCCCACACATCCAGCGCAACATCCGCATTTCCGCCACCTTCATTTTTTGGATGTGGGAGTTCTTAACTGGCCAACACTCCGCTCCATACAACATGGTCGGGCGGACTACCATCCTGTAGAATTTGCCTTTAAGCTTGGGCGGCACCTTCTTATCACACAACACCCCCGACGCGAGCTTCCACTTCAACCATCCCGCCCCGATACGGTGCGAGACATCCTCGTCAATCTCACCGTTACCCTGTATCACGGACCCGAGATACTTGAAACTATCCCTCTTACATACCTCCTGCGAATCCAGCTTCACGACCACCTCGTCCTCCAACCTCACGTCATTAAACTTGCATTCCAAATACTCTGTCTTGCTTCTGCTCAACCTGAACCCTTTAGACTCAAGAGTTTGTCTCCACACCTCTAATTTGTCATTCACACCCTTTCGGGTCTCGTCAATCAGAACTACATCGTCTGCAAAAAGCATACACCAAGGCACCTCTCCTTGAATACGTCGCGTCAATACATCCATCACCAAGGCAAACAAAAAAGGACTAAGAGTAGATCCCTGATGCAATCCTGTCAAGACAGTGAAATGCTCTGAGTCTCCTCCCGCCGTCCTTACCTGAGTTTTCGCTCCATCATACATATCTTTAACTGCTCTGATATAAGCCATCGGGACCCGACTCACCTCCAAGCATCTCCAAAGCACCTCCCTGGGAACTTTGTCGTAAGCCTTCTCTAGGTCGATAAACACCATGTGCAGGTCCTTCTTCCTTTCCCTGTACTGTTCCACCAGCCTCCGTACCAGGTGAATTGCCTCCGTCGTCGAGCGCCCAGGCATAAATCCAAACTGATTTTCCGAAATAGACACTATCCGTCTCAGCCTTCCTTCGACCACTCTCTCCCAAATCTTCATAGAGTGACTCAATAACTTAATCCCCCTATAGTTATTGCAACACTGGATGTCACCCTTATTCTTATAAAGAGGGATCACGGTACTCCACCTCCATGCCTCGGGCATCTTTGCCGTCTTGAAGATTTCATTAAACAGACCAGTCAACCACCTTACCCCAGCCTCTCCAACGTACTTCCAAAACTCCACCGGAATCTCATCCGGCCCCGTCGCCCTACCCCTCCGCATCCTGCGAACAGCCTCTCTAACCTCTTCTACCCTAAAACGTCTACAATAACTAAACTCCCGACACTCCTCTGAATGCTCCAGTTCCCCTAGCACAATAGCTCTATCCCCTTCGTCATTCAAGAGCCTATGAAAGTACGACTTCCATCTATTCTTAATAAGTCTGTCCTCCATCAACACTCTGCCATCCTCCCCCTTAATGCACCTCACCTGATCGAGGTCACGGCCCTTCCTCTCCCTGGCCTTAGCGAGTCTAAACAACTTTTTCTCCCCTCCTTTCCCCTGTAACCCCGCATACAGGCTCTCAAACGCGGCCGTCTTAGCTGTCGTGACTGCTGACTTAGCCTCCTTCCGTGCTAGCTTGTACTCTTTCCTGTTTACCCGCTTCTCTTCTTCGTCCCTGCTCTCCACCAACTTAGCATACGCCTCTTTCTTGGACCGTACTTTCTTCTCCACCTCTTCATTCCACCACCAATCCCCCTGGTGGTGCCCGGCCCGACCCCTAGAAACACCCAACACCTCACTTGCCTTCTCCCTGATACACCTAGCCGCCCTATCCCACATACTATCCACGTCCCCCCTACACTCCCACACTCCCACACCCCCATTCCTGCCAACTTCTCCCCTATCTCCCACGCATTCCCTGGCGTCAAACCGCCCCACTTAATTCTAGGTATACACTCCTTACTCCTCCTCTTACTATTCGTCTTTATACCCAAGTCCATGACCAAGAGCCTATGCTGGGTCGAAAGGTTCTCACTCGGGATGACCTTACAGTCCCTACACAACACCCTATCCCCTTTCCTGATCAACATAAAGTCAATCTGGGTCCTGGCCATCGCGCTTCGAAAGGTGATGAGGTGATCGTCCTTCTTCGGGAAGCCCGAGTTCACCACCACCAGCCCAAAGGACCTTGCGAACTCCAAAAGGGTAGCCCCCTCTTCATTTCTCACCCCAAAACCAAAACCACCATGCACATCACCAAAGCCTCCCGGTAACGCACCGATGTGCCCGTTGAAATCTCCTGCTACAACAATCTTCTCCGAGCTAGGCACGCCTCTCAGCACCTCCTCCAAAGCCTCCCAAAACCGCAACTTCTCCTCCCCCTCCGAGCCCACTTGCGGCGCATAGGCGCTACACACATTCAGGGTAAACCCCCGAATGACCAACTTAATAGTCATCAACCTATCGTTGATCCTCTTAACCTCTACTACCTGGCCTCTAAGCTCTTCATCTACTAAAATGCCAACTCCATTCCTCCGCCTCTCGCTCCCAGAGTACCACAGCTTGTAACCATCCACATCCCTAGCCTTAGACCCTACCCACTTGGTCTCTTGAATACACGCGATATTGATCCTCCTCTTCTTAAGAATCTTCACAAGCTCTATAGACTTACCCTGAAGGGTCCCTATATTCCAAGAACCAACCCTCAGCCTCCCAACACTATCCCCCCGCCCTCCCCTACCGCCCCCGCAGCCATACCTTGGCCTCCCTCCCACTCCCGCCCTTACCGCATCCCCCGCCCCCACAACTGCCCCGCACCCCAACCCCCTCAGACATGACCCTATCCGACCATTACCGCTCACAGCCACTATATAGGAAAGTATAAGAAAATATACTCAAAGGCAAGAAACGACCACAACAACAGCAACAACAGACAACAGTCACAGCAACAACAAACAACAGACAATAGCAACAATAAACAACAGATAATATCAACAAATCACAAGCAGATAAAACTAGCAGTAAACGGGGAATAAAATGAAATAGCGAGAAATGAAATATCAAAGGTTAGAGATCACCGGGTCGCGCTTGTAGACCAAGCCGGAAAACCCGAACCCAGCGTTGACCGGGTTCCAGTGAGTTCCGGTGCTGAGATGGAGCTGCGGCTGCTGGGAGGCCGGCTGAACTGGTCGGCGGCGTCTGGTCGGTGTCCGGGTGCTGCAGCTGTTGGCGACCGAGCAGCTGGCCGGTGAAGGCGGAGCTGCGGCGGCGGCGGCGGCGGCTGGCTGGGGCCGAGCTGCGGCTGCTGGGGGGAGGGGTCGGTCGATCGGCGGCTGCTGGCGGGGGGGGGGGGGTCGGTCGGCGGCTGCTGGAGACCGAGGGGGGGTTGGGGGGGTGGATCTCGCCGGATCCGGCGATGGGGGGGGAGAGGGAGGGGTCGGGGGTCGGGAGGGGTCGGCGGGCTGACGCCGAAGGTCGCTCCGGTGACGGCGACCGGAGCCGGAGATCGGGTCGGGTCAACGACGACGGTCGACCGAAGGTCGGCTCCGAAGGTCAGCGACGGCGCCGGGGCCGGGGACCGAGGAGAGAGAAGGTAGGGAGAGGGAGAGGGAGAGAGGGAGAGAGAGAGAGCCGTGCTTTACCCGGCGCCGCAGTCCAATTTATACAGTCCAAAATAGAGAAATGCAAAAAAATAAATCCTATCTAACCTATACTAATCTTCACTACGCTCCCGTGCTTTACCCGGCGCCGCAGGCCTTCCTCACGAACGTCCTCCGAGTATAAAATACATCGAGGCATTCCCCGGTGAATAAATATAATGTGCCTCGGGGCATTCCCCGGCTAAATGAATACATCTTTTCAATGCGATAAAATCAAACCATTCAACAAAATCATAAATTCTAAACTTTGCCTACCCAACCTACATTTGCCTACCTGTTTTGACTTAAAGCATGTACTACCACGTTAAACATCAACAATGAATCAAAATATGACAATAATTACTTTTATCAATTTTTGCAATTTTCACCCCCAACTTTATTCCTATCGATCAATGATTAACACATGCTTCAATTATCAACTTACTTTTCAACATTCAAATCCAACAACAACCAATACGCAATCAAGATTCAAACATACCAAACACACAAATCATTCACGATAACATAAAAATTAAAGCAAGAGAAGATAGAATTGGACCTCGATGTTACTTTTATTTTAATCCGTCAAAGTATTTGATTAGAGCTCCGACTGGAATGCCTTGACCCGACCTCGACCAACAAACCCGACAAACTCAAACTGAAAATCGCGAAGCAGAGGGAGACGGACCAGACTCCAGTGGGTTTGGATGAAATTGGAGATGAAATGAGGTTGAGTTAACTATTTTCGTGTCGTCGGAGCTCCGGCGAGCTCCGACGGTGACTGCGAACAAAGAATAAATGACAGCGGTACTTTTTCCGGCCCATTCTCCACGCAAAATCAACCAAAAAATAGAGTCAGATCCGAATTGCGATGGTAATGGTGAATCTCTGGCAAAAGCATCGCTAGTTTTACTGTTTGGTCGCTGATTTCGGCTGTTGCTGGAGCTCCGACGAGATATGATCGCCGGAACAGACCTCTCATCACCGTTCTCTCTCAATCTCCAAGCTCTCTCTCTGACTCGAACCTCTTGATTTCTCGATCTATCTCCCTCAGGCAAACTCAAACGATCCCTCTCTCTTTATCTTCTCCTCTTTCCCTTATCTCTCTCTTTCTCCCAATTGGGTATGGGGTATCCGATGGGAGTGTGCCTTCAAGAAGAAGAAGAGAAAAATCTTTCTCCCCCTTTCTGCCTAATCTCTATTGTCTCCTTTACTGTGTGCCTCTGTCAATATGGTGATAGAGAATTGTTTATTTCTTAGAAAAATTCTGTGGGCCCCCTTATTTATGATTTGTTATGTGTATATATTCCTTGGAAACAAAAATGGATGTGTGTGCTCCCTTTTCACTTGACAACAAAAAATGGAATTCACGTGAGTGGGGTAGGGGTTGGTGAGGGAAAAGGTGTGGGTGGGGTTAGGGGTATAACGGTGTGGGGTAGGTTAGTTGGGTAGAATAAAGTTTGTTAGGGAGTTTGTTTTAAGTTGTTATTTTTGTATTTTTGCGGAGTATAATTACATGGGGTAGGACACATGGTAAGACGAGAGTAAAAATTGATACCTTGGGTCTTCGGAAGGGACAAAATTAGGTGTCTACAAGCACTAGCTGCTGCAACTTCAGAAATCACTTGGGTGGAGTTTTTGCTCCGAGAAATTGACCGTTTTGCCTCTTCTACTCCCATTCTCTGGTGTGACAATTTGAGTGCGACATACCTAACATCCAATCCCATTTTTCATTCTCGTACGAAACACATAGAGATTGATTTTCATTTTGTTTGAGACAAAGTTCGTGCTAAGAATCTTTTAGTTTGGTATGTTAGTTCTCATGATCAAATTGTAGATCTTTTGACGAAGCCATTGTCAAAGTCTCGGTTTCTTGCGTTGAAATCCAAGTTGAAGGTGGTCCAGACCCCAGCTCAACTTGAGGGGGAATGAAGAAGGATAACGCTCATTGTGGCTTAGTATGCATAGTATTGTTATTCTCTGTATATGACTTAGTCTAGGACTCTCTGACTCTCTTTATATTGGTTAGTCTAGGACTCTTACGTGATCTGTATATATATATATATGGCAGTGTATTTTCAATAATAATACAATCAGAAATTCTATCATTTGTCTTCTATCTTTTAGTTTCTTGCTCTTCAATGACACTATCTTTTCTATTTTCTAATTTTTGTGTTTGTTTTCATCTTTCATATTTTGATACTTACCAAGTTTCAAAAATAGTTTTGAGGGATAAATTAATAATTACTCTCTTTATTTATGAATTTCTAGAAAAGTGCAAAGGAAAAAAAAAATAGACAGCTAATACGAGAGAAAAGGATTGTTCTCATTACATCTATCAAAAATACCTACTCAAATACTCCTTCTGTTTGTTTTTGTTTAGACTCGTATTTGCTTAACACTTTAAAAAATTATTTTTTTATTTATTTTTTCTTATTCAATATTTAATTGAAATATTTATTAATAAATAATAAATAAAATAATAATTTTACTATATCACTCCTTGAATATCCTCTTCGTCCATTTTTACTTGTTAATTATTGCTTTGAGAAATCAGAAACGTATTGAAATTGATTATATTGAATAATAAAGATAAATTAGAAACTAGATGGTAAGTTATCTTTTGATTTTAAATTAAACAAATAAAATAGATATTTAAGTGGATTGATGTAGTACTTGTTCCATTCACTTTTGCTTGTCCATTATACTAAAAATTAGAGGTGACATCTGATTTTTTTTTGTTATGAACTTTTATTAGGTATATTATTATTATAGTAACTTCTAAAATCTAAGCAACTTATTCGTATTAGGGATAATATAGTAAATTTATTACATTAGTTTTTAAGGTGTGTAATTAAATCAAATATGGATAAATAAATATGAATGGAAGAATTATTTATTAAGAATCTATTTTATTCAATTAGTTATATTAATTTTTGCTTGAAAATTCTAGTTTGACTACTACTAATATTTTTTGTAGTTACTTACAATGATAATGTTGAAAAAAATAATAAACTTTTCTTCATATAAAAAGAAGTGGTTAAGCATATTTATCTTTTTTTTTTGTTTTTCATTCGGTGCCTGGTATCCACATTGAAATTCGACTAATTTGAATTTGCATCGTGTAGGATCCCAAGTTTCATCCACTACACCACATCGTTTGATGGCAGTATATTTATCTTCTAAATTAACAAGTGCATAATATGTGGGATTTTATTTAAAGTTCTATTGATGTTCTTGCTTCTTACCTACACTGGATAACTTAAACACAGAAAGTCAATAGTATGATTTAATACATGCACCAGGTAAGGTCTGTTTTTTTTTTTTGTTTTTACTTCAACCACCCACTCAGGCTTTTTGCCTCACTATGTTGACAATTTTTTCAAAATTATCTAATTTTCTAGTCTCAATATTTAAAAATTTATATCGGATAAACTTTGATTCATAAAATTATTCTTAATAGAAAACTCGGTTTATATAATTGTACTCTCAAATCTCGATGTCATCGTATTTCATTTGTTTAAATTTATGTGGTATATTTCATTAAAAAGAATTATACAAATTTATCTTTTCAAAATAGTCAACCTTGAAATTCATATTTGACCCACAAGGAAATAATTTATTTCAGACCGATATCTATTAATCTAAATCTATTACTACTTGATTAACAGTACAAGTTTTAATAATTATTATTTATTTCTTTATTTTTTTGTCCAATCAAATCCACTACATAAATTGAAATCGAGAAGTCTTAATTAAAATTGAAAAATAAATAGATACATGCCAATAAAACTACATGATGTTTTAGTCATTGTGGAACCTAACACAAGTAGATTAACGAAACACAATTTCATAAAATGGGAGAATATTCAACATGCAAATATTGGACTGAAGAAAAGTAATATTAACATTCACAAGTTTATCAAATATACTCTAATGTATTAGAGTTATAAGTTTTATGTAATGACAATGAAATTTTTATTTATTTATACAATCGAATCATTTTCTCCATGCTTTCCAATTTATGGAGTTGATTCCTCGAATTGTTTTTTTTTAAAAAAAAAAACTATAGAACTTTTCGTTTTAAAGATTATTAATTATGATATCGAAGTGATTATAAAAAAAATTATAAGGATAAGATGAAAACAAATAACATCAGATTGGTTTGAAATATAATAGTATTTGTTATTTTTTGGGGGCCCTATAAAATGATCGAAAACGACTGAAGGAATATGGTATTGGTATGTAAATCTCAATGACAACTAATTTTATACTCTTTTCATTTTATTTTATGTGTCATCCTTTCTTTTTAATTTATCCTAAAAAAAATATCACTTTATTATAATTAATAATAATTTAATTTTAAATTTATTTTTTATAAAATTATTTAAAATTACACAAATATCAACGAATGATATTTTTAATTACTTAAAATTACACAAATATAAAATAGGATGAAGGAAATACTTGTTGGCCTAATAAGACGGTGATTAATTTTCTATTAGACGTTAAACTAGGCCAATAGTGTATATTTTAAGTTGTTTAATATACTTAATTTAATCAATTTTACTTATTTATTTTGGTATTTGCTTGCTCTTAAGATACAACGATTGATATGAGAATTTTACGTTGATATTTAATGCAGCCTTTGTTTAATTTGGATTTTGCATTACCTTTTAAAAAAATGATTGATATGAGTATCTTACTTTCTTCGTTTATTTTTACTTGTTCGGTTAATACTAAAATTTATGTCTAAAAAATATTTCTCCGATTTGAAAATTTATAATTTACTAAGAATACTTCTCCAGTTTGAAAATTTATAATTTATTGTTATAATTTATAATTTACTATTTATTATCTAATACAATTTTTAAATTATTAAAATTATTATATTCAAAAAGTGATATAATAAACTTATTCTGATTATTTGTTTTTCCTTTAAACTTCATGTCTAATAAATAGTGAACAACTAAAAAGATATAGTGGACGGGTAGATAATACACAATTAAGTTTTGAAAATTCGTTTAAAAGATCTAAAAACTATTAATACTAAGGTAAAATCATGGAAAAAGAAACTATCTTTCCTAATAAATAAAATTTAGTTTTAAAACAATGAATAAGTAAATATGAAAGGAGGTAATAATTCATCGATTTTACAATAGTTGATCTTCTTATTAAAAATATTTATTTAATTTAGTTATTATTTCATTTATGAAATCAAGATAATTTTATTATATTTTTTCAATATTATTTTCATCCTTAAATCACCATTAAAGTGTATATATTTAAATTTATATTTTCAAAGTACAATTAATAAGATCAATTTGATATAGCAATAAATCCCTAATAAATATTTTTCAAAGGTAAATACCAATTCAATAAGAACCAATTATTTTGAAATCATAATACTTTCTATATCCATCTTTACTTTTCCACTTTCCTATTGACACAAAGATGAAGAAACAAATGATAGGGGGTAATTTTTTCGTATTACCTTTTATAGATAATAAATTTAATACTTTAAAAATACGATATATAATTAATCATAGTTAATAAGATGTTTAATAATATTTATTCAATTTATAAAATTAATGAATAGTTTATTTATTTTTAGTTTTAACATTAACTATATTTTTTATCTAATATATTAATTTCTTATATTTAAAAAATAATATGATAAAAATAATTTTTATTATTTATTGCTTCTTAATTTCCATGTCAATAGATAAATAAAGACGACAACGGAAGTAGAAATATACACCATCAAAAAATATGGTGTAGCGGATGAGACTGTTGCTCCTTTAATCATAGGTCTCGAATTCAAATCTTGAATATGAAAAATTCTTGATAGGTAATGCTTTCTCCTGAATAAAATTCTACACAATGAAAACTCGAATTAATCGAATTTCAATACGCCAACCAAATCCGAATGAAAACAAAACAAAAAAAAAGAAATATAGAGACAGTACACATGAAGTCGGACCCCATTTCTCTCTTATTTGTCGGTCAGTGCACGCACTCACGAGAACCGATGTGAGTCTCTCTCTATCACATACCGCGTGGACCTTTTCCTATCTGCTAGGTGCCCCCCCCCACCCCCCCACGCACAAAATACCCTGCCCTTTGACAATTTTAATAGTCAACCCCTCCAAAACAAAAATGTTTTTTTTTTTATTTTCAATTGTGTGAATCATTGTGAGAGGAAAAAAAATTAAGATGAGGACAAAAGATAAGTCCCTTTGAATAATCTTCATGAAAATTATTTATTTAAATTTATGTGTCTATATTGTGCTAACCAACAAACCTTAAAATCCTTATCTTCTTTCTTTTTTTCCTTTTTGGAATCTTTACTCAAATCAAGTCTTTAGCACTTTTATTAAACAATTGTTAAGTTGTTGACATGTTATAGCAAATGCTTTGCTTATCCAATGTTAAAGAGGGAATACAATTTTATGGCTTGTGACTATGAAAAAGTTAAAAGAAAGAGAGAGAGAGATAAACAACACCTAAGCAACACCATTGTCATTTTATTGGAAAAATTCCCAACCACTTTCATTTTCTTTTTATGTATTTTGCATAGTAATGTAAAAGTAAAAAAGGTTCAACTAAATAAACTTTTATCATTACAGTTAGAATTTGTGGTATGTTGCATAAATTATATTCCTTCAATTGATGTATGTACTTTCCTTTCTAGCTCGTACCCAATGAAAAGGTCATAACTTCATTAGTTAAAATTAATTAATTTTACATTTTTTATTTCCAACAAAATGATTTATGATCATATAATATCCATGGAATATTTTCGATCACACATTTTGATTTTTTCTCCATAAATTTCATTTCTTGTCAAATAGAGTACAATAATTTTTACTTGATACTCACTCCATTTATTTTTTACTTATTCAATATTGACTTGACACACTCCTGGAGTAACAATAAGTCATAAATAAATCGACAATTTAATTTACTACTATCTCACCATTCAGCTATGATAATTCACTATTTAGGAAATGAATTGAGAAAGAATTATAGTTAATAATAAGGGTAAAAGGAACTAAGTGATAAATTATCTCTTATTTTCTTAAATTGTACAAATAAAAGTAAATCTCTATTTTAACATTCCCTCCGTCAGATAATACTTATCCATTATTTTTGATACACAAGTTAAGAACTAATAAATAATAGAGATAATTTTATTGTAATTAATCTTTACATATAATAAATTTAATGTCTTGAGAAATGATTTGAATGAAAAGTAGTATTCACTAATAGATAAAGTGGATAGAAAATAATAAATATCTATTAATTTTTTAAATTAAATAAGTATTATTAAATAATATATATTTAATATTTATTATACAATTAAAAAAAATACTTCCTCCGTCTCATTTTACTCGTCCCAAATTGGGATGACACAGCTATTAAGAAAAACAATAAATAACATGGCTAGTTTATTATAGTATCCCTATTAAATGATGTTTACATTTTAATTTACAGAAAAAGTAATTAATGCAAAGGGTGAAATATGAAAAAAAAATTATCTTGTCTTGATAAGTAAAAAAAAATAAGTAAAATTGGACACCAGATTAGAAAATTTAGGATGGATAAAATGGGACGGAGGGAGTAGTATACAAGTAAAAATGTATTGAGGGGCCAATTAATTGATGCTATTTTGGAAGAATACATGTGTTAATACTCCTATCTTGAAGTTGTAAGTAGCACACAGATTTACTGACAACTCAAATCTTGATCATATGAGGACTTAATGTAAAGTAAAACTCATTAACTTTAACCCATAAAAGAAAAGGTCCAATGTTCACAAATAGAGATCAAAATGAAAATATTTGTTGTCCCCCACCTTCTCTCTCTCTCTAAACATATTAGTGAAACCAGCCAAATCACAAACACACAATACAATCTCTCTTTTTCTATAAATAATACTTAAATGTATTCCACTCATTTATGCTTCTCCTTAGATCCCTTTCCATCTCTCTACCCCAAAAAAAGTCAGCGCCTTGTTTTGTCCTCTTTTTCTCTCTCTCTCTCTGCTCTTCCTCTCTCTCTCTATCCCCTAAGAAAGTCAACATGGAGGAAGATTGGGATCTACATGCAGTGGTCAGAGGCTGCACAGCTAGTTCCACCACCACAACCACCAGCACCGCCACCACTGCAACTTCATGTTGTAGCTTCCAACCAAGACAAGATGGCAACTTTTTCAGCTTTCAAGATCCATTTGTGCCAAGATTTGACAACCCCACAAGTGATTTTGAAGAGTTGCATAATCTTTACAAGCCTTTCTTTCCTAAATCACAAGTACAACCACAACAACAAGTACCTCGTTCTCCTCAAAATAATATAATACCCATTTCACCCCTCTCTGTTCTTGGTGGACTACAAGATCTATCAGCACCTCAACCAACACTAAAACAACAGCAGCAGCAGCAACAACAACAACAACATATTCATCAGCTTTTTAACAGTACAAGACTAACACAGCCCAAACAGTCTCTATCTGTAAATGGTTCAACAAATAGTACAATTACTGCTTCTTCTTCACATGGTGTCTCACATACTCAAAGCCCAAGACCTAAAAGAAGGTAACTTTTAACATTTTATTTTTCATTTCTATGTATTAAGATATTTGAAGTTTCTTGATGTAAGGATTGGACTTTTTTAAAAAAAAAAAAAAAAAATTCACACATTTTAATGGAATTTATTTTTATTTTCTTTTCCTCAGGAAAAATCAATTAAAGAAGGTATGCCAAGTACCTGCTGAAGGTTTATCTTCTGACATGTGGTCTTGGAGAAAATATGGACAAAAACCCATCAAAGGCTCTCCATATCCAAGGTAGTTCCTTAATTTCTGTTTTAATACATTTTAAAGTATGTTTAAAGCAAAAAAAATTATGATAATTTTTGTTCTAATTAAAGTTTTCTGATAAATTCTGGTTTGTTCCTTCGTGTTAAACAGGGGATATTACAGGTGTAGCACTTCAAAGGGTTGTTTAGCCCGAAAACAAGTGGAGCGAAATAGATCCGACCCGAATATGTTCATTGTCACCTATACAGCTGAGCACAACCACCCTATGCCAACTCACCGGAATTCCCTCGCCGGAAGTACCCGTCAGAAGCCGGCGAATTCCGAAGCTGGCACCACTGCAAGTGACTCTAACAAACCTACCAGCTCATCGCCGGTATCTTCGCCGGCGTGCCATTCTACGGCGACGGAGAAGCAAGAAAGCAGCAGGGAAGAAAAAGAAGACATTTTCGAAGACGAGGACGAAGAATTTGGCAGTTCCAATATGGGGTTAGATAACATGGAGCCTGCAGATGATGATTTCTTTGAAGGGTTAGATGAACTCGCTGCTCAGGCCACCGGAGATTGCTTTTCCGATAACTTTCAGGGGTCTATGCAGCTGCCATGGCTGTCAAATAATGCCACAACCACCGCAGCTGGCGGTGTTTGACTTGCCGGAGAAAAGTATATTTGAGAAACTGATAAAGTTGTCACGTGATCAATAGTTCATGGTTCAAGTCGTGAAAACAGTTACCAGCAGAAATGAAACGTAAGGCTTCATATAATAGATTCTTATGGTTCAACTCTCACATATAGCAGGAGTTTTAGTTCATCGGAGTGTTTTTTTAGAAAAAAAAAAAAAGTAGAAAAAATTGATGCTTTTCTTCTTATTCACTTTTCTCTTTCACTTGTAGGAGTATCTTTTTGTCCGTTAGAGATATAGGAAAAAGGAAAGTAATAGAGAATCTTCAAATCACCATGTCTTTATATTACGTAGTATTTTTTTTTCAAAAGAATTGTTCTCTTTTTGTACGTGTTGGGTATAATTCCATTCCCCATCATCATAGTAGAGAGAACTTGTAGAGGATAAAGGAAAAAGGGAGGGTTAGATTCCAATGTTCTTTGTAAGTAGTTTCTTATGTTTGACATTCGGTTTTCTATATTTACATTAGAGCTTTACTGATTTGGATTCACGCTGAGTTGAGTCGCTTTGGAATTTGTATCTGCATTGGAGCTTTGACTAATAAAAATTCATTCTATGTTGAACCTATTGAGGATCATATCTGCATAGAAGCTTCATGTAATGTTGAACCTATTGAAGATCATATATCTGCATAGAAACTTGACTAATTTGAATTCATGTCATGTGAAACCTATTTAGCTTGACTAATTTGAATTCATGTCATGTGAAACCTATTTAGAAGAAGTATTTTTTATTAGGGATTTTTTTCATATTCAAAGCTTGAAATTGAGATGTTAGTTATTCGTTTTATTATATTGAATGATAAGGTAGTAAGGTACATAGAGACGGGGTTAAAAGGTTTCATTAGTTGTTAAAATGTTGTAATTTTATAGTAATCATGATCAATGATTCAATTTTCTTTTTTTCAATTGTAACCTTTTTCATACCTTTTGTGGTGCTTGTTTCACGTTAGTGTGCTTGAGTGTTTGTGCTACTAATTATGTCTGGGGGAATTTGAGTCCTACCAAATGGAATCTAGGGAAATTTGCTGGCCAATTTTACTCCAAACACCACCAACTTTGCTTTTCGATTGAATTAGGTAGTCGTTTGGACAATAATTTGATTGGAAATTTAAAAAACAGTTTCATGCATAACCAAAATAAGTATAACATTTTTAATTTATCCCCCAAAAAGATTACTTTTTTTTTTTGGTCTAAAGCTCCTAGTCCTAGATATCACTATATGGTGGTGGGCATTCACCAATTCTAGACTCATCTCCTCTTATGTAGTACAAGCCTACATGGTGAATGTGATATGTTTTTATGGAACTTCTAACTATTCAAAGTGAAAATTCTAAGTGTTCAATTCTTTCAACAAATTTTACAACTTGCTGAGGTACAAAGTAAGGCAATTTATGGATAGACGTTTATCTAGATTTCGAGCTTTATTCTTTTTTTCTTTTCCTTCTGATGTTCAATACCTACATTGGAACTCGATTAATCTGGATTCGCACAGGGGAAACGCTTGATTTTTCCATCCCCAGCTGGCTCAGCTTTATTCTTTGAAGTTGAAATAATTGACCTGACCGGTTTAAAATTTGATTTACTTGGTTAAGAAAGTCGAGCCAATTGAAAAGCCGGCCCTCCCTCCGCTTCAACAAACGTTGCCACATTTAATGGGGCAAAGAGCTTAAGAAACATTTTTCGTTGAAGCTTGTAACTTTAAATATATTACTGTAAAAGAGATTTCTATGGCTATAAAAATAATATTATTATTATGAAAAAATGAAATAAACAGTTTAAAATTATAAAAACACAAAGGAAAAATATATAGTGGAGGAGAGCATGAAAGGACGAAACATATTTTTTTCAAAAGGAAACGACCCACAAAAAAACATTGGAATCTAGTAGATGGATTCCATCATATGGGGAATAGTTTACAACAATATGTTTGAGCAGTACCTCCACAACAACCTAAAAAAAGGAGAAATAAATAAATGAAAGAAGAAAGAGAGCAGGAACAAGTTAAAAAAGAGGTAGAATTTCACTTCAACCATGCAAGTCAATTTGTGCGCATCTTAACTATTTCATCACCCAGCACATATTCGAGTAATTCTTGACAGCTAAAATTTGAACAGATAGGATCTGAATTTTCGTATTTCTCATCTCGCTACATTGACCGTTAGATAATACTTTCACATGTCAAATACACGACTTCATCAAACCGAAACTTTGGACGTCAGTAGAAACACAGCTAAATGCAGCAACAGATAGACATATAGTTTATACAGATCACAAGAAAAGGAAGACAAGTGGAGGAAATGAGTATTAGCTGGAGAAATATCTTATGTTCATACAATGTGATGAAATGTTAATCTTCACAAGAGCTTTCGCCTTTCAGTAGTAAGTTGTGACGAACAGCTGAACCCCAATCAGCTCTCGATTTATTAATAAGGCAAGAGCTTCAAATCCGGTTTCTGATAATACTTGTGCAACATCCAAAACAAAAGCTTCATTTGAAAACTCAGGAAAAGACCATCGTGAATAAGGAAAGAACCATGGCTAGTCACCCAAGTACATCTCATTTATTTGTAAGAGAAAGTCAATAACGAGAACACACTGTTCTTCATTCCTGTAAATGAAGGGCCATACAAATGTCAGATGCTTAAATCTCAGACTTAAAAGTTAAGATACTCTCTGATGAATATATAAAATGAATTTATAACAAACACTATTTATGATAGTCTTCCTAACAAACACAAATGTATTGATCGCTTCTCGTATTCCATACAGAAGATCATCACAACTGTGTGTTTTGTGGAGAAATTTTGACTTTAAGAGAGTCGTCACTTAATTTTAAAAAGAAATTAAGAAACCTTTAGAGAGTTACTTCAAACGATTCAAAATAGAAAAATCATTTTAAGTCTTGAAGATTCCGAGTAAGTGGTTTCTATTAACATGTTAGAAAGGTGTATATTATGCCAAGTCATACCTCTTCTTTTGTTTGGCAAGCTGCCGTAAGTTTTCGATGAGATCCTTAATAATATCCTAGAAAATTCATGATTTATTCGAGAAAAAATTCTACAATGAATCAAATCAGATAAGCCTTACCATTTGAAATCTCGATTCAAACATTGAAATTCTTGGATAGTCACAAGAAATTCGGCTTAACTTATTTTTTAAACAAAACATTGTTAAAAAAGCAATCTATATTCTCACAGAATATATATCTTCTGGGACAGATGAATTCGAACCTCCGAATAGCGGGATCAAAACCCGTTGCCTTACCGCTTGGCCACGCCCCATGTAGATTTCTATCCGATACTAAAAAAGTATATTGTTGGTTTTGTTTGTTTGTCAACTCTAGTTCAAATATCTATAGAATAGATTAGATTGGTACTGGGATTTTGCTATGTTTTTGGTATGTGTAGATATAGAATTCAACCTGAAACATCCGCTAATTTGCGGTTATCTAGACTGTTTGAAAACATCTTTTGATTAACTTTTAAAAAGATTAATTTGTTGAAATAGTGATTTGATTTTTTTTTCTTTAAAAGACTTGTGTAAAATAGATTTAGGCGACTTAGTAGGAATTTTAACTAAGTCTAAACAAAACTAATAAACAAATAAACACATAAAAGGGGAAGGAAGGAGAAAGTAAAGGATTTAAGCCATTGGATTCAAATCAACGAGACATGTCCTAGTCTAGTTGGGCTTCCGACCCATTTCACCTATCCTAAACTATTTTTCGAGCCTTTGGCTCGAGTCTTGCTCCACCTATATTAAATACAACTTTGGCTTCGAGGTCGAAATGAATGAATAAATAAATGACTAAATGAATAAATAAAAAGAAGACAATAATAAAAATTGAGACTTTTCAAGTCTCTTAGTGACCTCATCAATGGGTTTTGACCCATTTTTTCTTCGTTTATCTTCTAGCACCCGCACGTCATGTAGTGGACCTCTGGTTTAAACTTCGAACTTGGCTCGAAGGGGTAGACCTCATTGGCCCATTACGAAATGCAAGAGGAGAGAAATCCATTTGGACTCGAAACATCTTTTTTACATGCAAAGAAAAGATCAAAAAAATAATATACGTTCAAGTCATAAAAGTGACATATTTCAAAGCAAAAGAAAATATTAAGAACCAATTTTTAATGACAATGATAAGCACACTTGCACAAGAATGAGAGTTAACAAATAAAATGCAAAGCAAAGACACCCATTTACATGTCTCATGATTTATGTTCATACAAGAATGAATAAAGGTAAAAGGAAGAAGGTCATATTCAATGAATTAATGCAAGAAACAAACAATGTAAGCTTGCGAAAGTAAAGGGATGAGGCAACAAGGAGAATACTCATGACTTTTAAAATTGAACAAACACAGATACTAATTCATATAGCAAAAGAAAATAAAGGTTAACTTTTCAAGCAAGAGAATCTTTAAATTTCAATTAAGGCGACATTAACGAAAAATCATACATATAAATTACAACCAACATCTTATTGAAAAATGTGTAACGACATATGATTTTTATTTCTAAGAAATCGTCGATTCTCTTTTGATATTATAAATAAAAGAGAGACATGAATCAAATCTTTACACTCACAAAAAACACATATAACAATCCAAAGGGAGTAAGAAAATTAGAATAAAAGTTAGCATTTCCAAAAGTGAAATATCGTTTCACAATCATACTATGCATGACTCGAAAATATCTAAGTAATTCTATTTAGCCACAAAAATCCGAACTTTCTCATCATTTTGACAAATTTAAAAAACATGAGAAAAAAAATAATAAACATCGTGGATGAAAAATAAAGCTATCACTTCATCTCTTATACGAAGATTTTTGATATCCCTTAAAATAATTAACAAACAAATGACAAATTCTTGATTTAATCAATTACTCTTTTTATTAAGGCGAAACAAACAATAATAACTATTTTTTCAACATAAAAAAAAACAGCTTTACATGCTAAAACAAATATATCGGCCAACAATAAATTTAAACAAGGCATGAGTTCGCCTTTGAGCAAAGATCAAAATTTTATACATGACAATCAAAGAATAAGTCAAAAGGCAAAACAATTAATATTAACCATTATTTTCAATATAAAGCAAATAACTTTACATGTTAAAAACAACATATCTACCAACAATGAGTTTAAACAAGACATGAGTATGACTTTTCAAGTAATGATCTAAACTTTATTCAAAATAATTAAAGAATAAAGTAAAAAAAAAAGACAAATACAACTATTGTTAGCTCATTTTTATATCATGAACATGAAAATAATTAGAATATCGATACAACAACGTCCTAGGGCTTTTAAGGTCATCTATAGCATACAATCCCAGCAAACAAAATTATATCTACCAACTATGAAGAAGAAAAAAAGATAAGAAGAAAACGATAATAAAAACTAAAAAGAAAAAAGAAAAGATGTGTTTACCTTTTTGGGGCAGCAAAACGAAACTACGAGTTTCGTCGGAATCAACCACCACCAAAAAAACGTCGCCGGCAACTTGAAATTTAAATTTTTTATTAGCCGACCAACTCTATGAAATAAATTTTTTTACTAAATAAAAATAACTATTTTACTCAAAAAAGATTTTTTCAACTTTTTAACCTTTTTTTTTCTTACTTTTCCTCCCTTTTTTACCAAAGTAGTGGTAGTATTTATAAGAGAGAATGGGATTTTTTTTTCCTCTCTTCTACCAATGTGGGAGAAAAGTATTTATAGGAAAGGATGAAAATTTATTTCTTGTCATCCACCAATGTGCAAGAAAAAGCAATTAAGGGTGTTCTTGAAATTTTAAAATTGAAGATAAGGTGAGGTGGAAGATAATGTGGGGGGAAATTGTACAATATAGTACAACTTTTGAATTTCAAAATTGGGGGAAATAGTACAATGTAGTACAATTTGAATTTTTTTTTTTGTGGAATTATTTTTTTGTGGAATTATTTTTTTTGTGGAATTAGGTAGAAGTTATGAGAGTTATTGAGAATTTTGGGGTTATTTAAAATATAACCCTAATTGGGATTTAAAATTTAGCCATATTTATTTAATTTTGACCAAATTACAAATCAATTGACAGATTGCATTACAATTATGACCAATTTTATTTCAATTATGGTCAATTCTAATAGATTGGTTAAATTAAATTGAAATTCGATGCGAATTAATACTTCCTTTAACCCCGGGCTTCTTGATTTTATAAAATCAAACACATATTTATCCGAATAAATTATTTTTTGAGAGTAAATTATATTTAAATCAAAACTTTAATCATTTGAATCTCTAAGCTTTGATTAAAATCCAATATTTTATAAAATAAACATTTAAGTAACAAAATTATAAAATCTCGTATAATTGAATACGATAAATTATAATCACTACTTAAAATGATAAAATTACGTACAAATATATTTAATAAATTTTTATTCGGATGAAATAAATGTTTTAATTTATTAAAAATCAAAGAAACTCAAGATTAAATTTAATCGTGGAGGACAAAAATTAAATTTCAACACTGTGTATAAATGGAGATAAAAGGACAGAACATATTTTCACCACTCGTCAAAAGGCAAACCAAGATAACCAAATATCAGTAGAGGAAAAACTAATAGCATAAAGATGTGTCAAAAGCCAAATTGTTAAGCCCAGTACAGAGTTGGCACAATATAAGCATATATAAACTTTATTTCAACTTGTATCTTGAATTAGATATCAATAAAAAATCATTATCTAAAAACATAAAGTTCTTCAGGCAGCAATTGCACCAGCTACAACTTGGATGAAATTTGAAAATACAAAACTTCAGCACGGCCACCAAACTTGTAGCATCAATTTGTGGTATCCAAAATGATAATCAGTTCATCTAAAGGGCAGCGGATGGAAATGTCTTCATAGTACATGATTGTACCTACCCAACAACTTATGCATCAAAGCAGGTATATGTCAAATGACTTGAAAACCAAATGGAACCTCACACATTCCACTAGATCTTTGCCAAAAGGTTGAGAAAGCTATCTGAATGGGACTCAACTGGCTGCAAATTAACCTCACATGCCCAGTGAACATCACGGCAGAACTAGGAAAGTATCTTCAGTACCAGTTGGTATTAGGCAGTTGAAGTAGAAACCTCATATCCTTCCACAAAGCTTCGCAACTTTTCTGTTTCACCAATGGTAGGAAGCCATTGAGTTAGGATTTCCATGGTAATGTAGTCAGGATTACATGCATTTTCAGTCATTTGGTCCATTATTTCAAATGCCTTTTCCACCCAATTCCTCTCCCGAAGACCTTTAAAGAGGGCATTGTATGTTTTGGTATTTGGTCTTACCCCTTTGTCCTTCATCTCGTCCAACAAAGAAATAGCATCTTCTACTTTGTCACTCTTGCAGAGAGTGTCGATCAAAATATTGTATACTACTGTGTTTGGTGGCACATTAGTAGCAGAACTCATATTCTGGAATATTTTCATAGCTTCATCAAGATTTCCAGCTAAGCAATATGCACGGATCAATGCTCCATATGTAACAACATTAGGCAAATAACCATCATCTTTCATCCTCTTCATAACTCTACGGACAGTTGTAAATTGCCCCTGCTCGCTGAAATATGATATCAAAGTGTTGTAGGTGTAACGGTCAGGTTTAATACCTGACTCCTCCATATCTTTAAGCGTTTGATGAACTTCATCAATCTTATTTTTCCTACAAAGTCCCCCAATCAGAGCATTGTAGCAGATAACATCCAAGCCAAACCCAGCCTCTTTCGCCTTTGAAGCGATACAGGAGGCGTCATCCATTCTTCGAGCCTGGCAAAGGCCCAAAATCAAACTGTAGTATAATTTGGCATCAGGGGAACACCCATTTTCTGTCATTTCATTGAACAAAGTCATTGCTCTGTCAATATTGTTGACACTACAAAAAGAGGTAATGAGGATAGTGTAGGTGATTGCATTCCCCTTTAAACCCTTCTCTTGCATCTCAGCAAAAAGTCCCATACCGCTGCTAACTCTCCCGAGCTTACACATTCCATTGAGCAAAATGTTCAGAGTAATCACATTTGGCACAACCCCGTTCTTTTTCATCTGGTCAAAAAGCTTTAATGATGTCTCAATCTCGCCCGCTTTGCAGAAACCATCTATCAAGCAATTATAGGTAACAGTATTGGGTTCATATCCATTCTCCATCCTCATCTTCTCCATCAACTTAAACCCTTCTTCTTGCTTCCCTACCTTGCAAAGCCCATCAATCAATGTATTATAGAGAACACGGTCCGGCTTAACAAGAACCCCATCAGGTTCACTCCCTCCCATCTTCTCAAACACCTGCAATGCCTCATCGACCCTGTAACATTTGCATAAATGATTGATGAGAATCCCAAATGTCACGACATTTGGTTTAACTTCCTTTTCCTTCATCTCATTCATAAGCAAATTCATCCTTTGAAAATCAAGCTCCCGGCCTAACCCACTCAAAAGGGCATTGTATGAAGAAGCTTCCACCCCACCACCCAACCTCAGCATATCATGTAAAAGGTCCCAGGCCTTATCACACTTCCCACTTCGACAAAACTTGGTAATCAATTTAGTAAACCATACATCATCCAAAAACACACCATGCTCAAAGAATCTCACAAGAAGTTCACAAATTTCCTCCACACTCATCCTCCTCTCAACCCAAATTCTCTTCCACAGAGCAGACAAGACGATATCCATCGTACTCTTATTCGGCGGAACACCGCTATCCCTTTTAAGCATTTCGTCGAGCACCTTGAACCCACGATCAATATTCCCGCCACGAAGCAAATAATCTAACAACAAATTAACCACATTCGTGTTTCTTGAATCTGGGTCTAGCTCTTTATACACCGATACAGATTCCTCGAGCATTTTAGCTCGCCCAAAGCATCGTATAAGAAGTGTCGCAGCATTAATCGATAAAGGGATTTTCCCCTCTTTAGCAAAACAAAAAAGTTCAAAAAGCTTACTAGGTACATCAGCTTCTTGTTCGTCACGCATTGCCTGTTCAAGAATAGCTTGAAATGTAAAGGAAAGAGAAGAAGGATTTGCTGACAAACCCGAAGAATTCGTCTTGAAGAATTCAAGAAAGTGTAAACCTTTTTCAGTGGACCCCAATTGACGGGTGATTTTGAGAAGGGAAGTCGGAGAAGGAGGGGTATGAAGAAACTCAACAAGCTTTGAATTGGAATTCCAGTCATTATGATCGGTAGTTTTAAGAACTGAAACTATTTCGGTAACGGCGGCGGAGGTTGTTGGCGGCGACGGAAGGGGTTTATGTGGGACGTCGAGTTCGCCGGATAAGTGTCTAACTCCGGCAATACTGCCGGATTTCGGCAGTGAAGGGAGGGGAAGGAGGGATTTTCTTGCAGCTGCGAGTTTCATTGTTGTCGGATTTTCAGAAGTAGTAATACGTTGTTGGTTGAAAGTGAAACCTGTACAGATCCTGGATAGTTTAGGTCTAACAAAATTTTGCGCGGGTCTATTCTCTTTACCCCCCACCCCAAAAAAAGAAATACGTATATACTAATTTAATAAAATTAAATTAATTTTTACTCTTAAATATGATGCATTCTTCTTTGAAATGAAGAGTAACATAATTAATTCTGCACCATATATCGTGCTATTGCTTAATCGTTTGCCTCCCTCTTCCTATCTGCACCATAGATCGTGCCTTCAATCGCCTAACTGCAACCTATGTAACCAGTCTACTCCCGAAACAATTCCTCCTATTTTTGCTTCTTGTGGCCATCTCCTTTTGGGAAGACCTAATCACAAGCTTAAGCTTAACATTACAGCCTCCGCCACAAAATTCTGTTGCTTCGTTTACTGCTTACTGCTTGGCTAGAAAACAACCTTCATAAACATGCACAATTACCTTCCATCGTACCCTTACATGTCCTAATCCCTTGCAGCTTGTCGGTCATATTCACCCACGGCAACAAATGCATGTTTCACGGGCAACGTTTTGCCCCGTCCACAAATCTTGCATTAAATCTAGCTACAGAGTACTGGTACTTCGCCGGACACTCAAACAGTCGTCATAATATTTTTACTTTGTATGTAAAATGGAATCCTCCGCAACCCAACTATCTGATGCTCAATACGGACGCTACTTCTTCCTCCAACCTCAACATTGGGGGGCTGGGAGGGGTGTTTCGAAACAGTCAAGGGGAATGGGTTATGGGATATACTGCGCACACAACTTTTCAGGATATTGCTCTACATGAACTACAGGCTTTGTTTGTAGGTTTGCAACTTGCGGTCAGTCATGACCTGAAGCCTATGGAAATCAATGTTGATGCGGAACAACTATCTACGTTATTAAATAATGCAACTATCACTACTAACGTCTCTACTCTATTGTCTGATTGCAGGTTCCTTCTGCAGCAACTGGGTAGTCCAACATTTACCGCTGGCTGATAGCCTAACAAGGAAAGCCATCTTCACTGCACAACCATCCACATTAACTACTACTATCTCAGCAACGGTAGCTACTACTTTTTGGGAGCCTCCCTAGGATCTGTTACATTTTTTGTGGGCTAATAAACGGGGAGACTTCGTAACTAAAAGGGTGAAGGCTTTAGGAGTTTTATCGCCTAGTACTTTTGTAAATGTCCCTACTAGTACTACTTCGCTACCTACTGACGGATGATATGTAAATATTGCACAATGTGCAGCTGTAGTTTTTTGTTATGATGCTAATATAATATATATCCTATTAGTAAAAAAAAAAACATAATTAATTCTAATTTTAAAACAATAGTTACTTTAAAATATTTCTTATAGTAAGAGTATAACAATTAATTTTAGTTTTAAAACAACAATTACTTTGAAATATTTCTTATATTAAGAGTATAATAATTAATTTTAATTTAAATAATAATTTCTTTGAAATATTTCTTATGGCTGTTAAATTGAAAAGAGTGAGGGTATTAAATTTTAAATGAGTTAGCGAAGTAGTACTCCCTTTTAATTAGCTATCATTAAAGGACGAGGTTGCTTATCACTTGACCAAGTGTTTTGATTTTACATACAAAAAAATTCTAAATAAAGAACATTCTTCCAGTTAATGTCCAATAACAATTTAGTTAATTTGATTTTAATATAAATGCTGAATATTCAACAAAAATAAATTTTATTTTTTTTTCATTGAGAAAAGTTTCAAAGCAATCGATAAAATTGCTCTCACATGACCAAAGTGAAAAATAGGGGTGGCATGGTATGGTATGGTATGGTATGGTACGGTATTTGAAATTTTGATACGGTAATTTCGGTATTCGGTTTTTAAAAATATTATATCATTACCATACAATTCGGTATGGTACGGTATTTTGACGTTTGCTTTTGGTATTTTGCGGTATGGTAATCAGTATCCATAGTTTGTTTAACTTTGACAATATATACTCGTACACTAGAGTATTATTACTTCAACTTTTCAAAAGCATGTCTTAACTGTATCATAAAAATGCATTACACATGTAGAAATATTGAAAAAGAAGTATAAACAATTTCTTTTACGTAAAAGACTCAAAAATACCCCTGAACTATCTGAAATAGCTCAAAAATGCCCTTCGTTAGATTTTTGGCTCAAAAATACCCCTCCCTCTAACGAAATTCGAAAAAGAATAAAAAAATATCCCTCAACTATCTGAAATGGGTCAAAAATACCCTTCTGTTAAATATTTGGCTCAAAAATACCCCTCCCTTAACGAAATTAAATTATTTCGATTATTTCGTTAATTTATATAAAGTTAATCATTTAATTTATATTTCATTAATTTCTTTAAGTGAAAATTTATATTTCATTCATTTATATTTCGTTAATTTATTTAAAGATTAAAAAGATGTGAAGTGAAAATACCCTTTTAGAATAAATGTATGTTTATATTCCAAATCAAATTCAACCAATTTATATTATAATTCAAATATTTTTTTTTATTATCTTATTTTTTAAATTAAAAAAATATCTTTATGTAAAAAAAATTAAAGTATTAGGGTTAAAAAGTTAAAGTTAGGGTTTAATTCAATCGAAATAATTTAATTTCGTTAAGGAGAGGGATATTTTTGAGCCAAATATTTAATAGAGGGGTATTTAACGAAATTAAATTATTTCGATTATTCTGTTAATTTATATAAAAGTCATCATTTAATTTATATTTCGGTAATTTCTTTAAGTGAAAATTTATATTTCGTTAATTTCTTTAAAGATCAAAAAGATGTAAAGTGAAAATACCATTTTAGAATAAATGTATGTTTATTTTTCAAATTGAATTCAACCAATTTATACTATAATTCAAATACTTTTTTTAATTATCTTATTTTAAAATTAAAAAAATACTTTATGTAAAAAAATTAAAGTATTAGGATTAAGAAGTTAAAGTTAGGGTCTTTCAATCGAAATAATTTAATTTTGTTAAGGGAAGGGGAATTTTTGAGCCAAGTATTTAACATATGGGTATTTAACGAAATTAAATTATTTCGATTATTTTGTTAATTTATATAAAGTTCATCATTTAATTTTTATTTCGGTAATTTCTTTAAGTGAAAATTTATATTTCATTAATTTCGTTAATTTATATTTCGTTAATTCTCTAAAGATTAAAAATATGTAAAGTGAAAATACCTTTTTAGAATAAATGTATGTTTAGTTTTCAAATCAAATTCAACCAATTTATATTATAATTCAAATACTTTTTTTCATTATCTTATTTTTAAAATTTAAAAAATAGTTTTATGTAAAAAAATTAAAGTATTAGGGTTAAAAAGTTAAAGTTTGGGTTTAATTCAATCGAAATAATTTAATTTCGTTAAGGGGAGGGGTATTTTTTAGCCAAATATTTAATAGAGGGGTATTTTTGATCTATTTCAGATAGTTCAGGGGTATTTTTGATCCTTTTCTGAATTTCTTTAGAGTGAGGGGTTATTTTTGAGCCAAATATTTAACGGAGAGGTATTTTTGAGTAAAAAATCTAACGAGGAGCATTTTTGAGCTATTTTATATAGTTCAGGGGTATTTTTGAGCATTTTTCGTTCCTTTCAGTAGTCAATTACACCAAAAAAATATTTATATCAAAATAGAGTAGCGAAAGTTTCAAAGTCTAAACACTTTATACTAATACTAAGTATTTCTTTTTTAGTGTATATATATATATATATATAAAAGTTACTTATGTAACTATATATATACTTCGGTATGATATTTGTTATTTTGACATGTCATTTATAAATATCGTATACCATAACATATACTTAAAAAAAATTAAAATATATATTATATAGCAGACCAGATATCATAATAACAAAAAAAAAAAAATATCAAAAATTTCTGTTCAATATGATAATTCGATATATACCATATCATGCCACCTAGTGAAATGTGTGCACTCGATGTTTTAAATTTCCCCCAGCTGCTCGAGTGTGGGTATAGTTGTGTCTAGCCGAGAGAACTTAAGAAAGTGAAAATGCGGTCACTTCACTCATCATTCATAAAGCCGCTCATTAGTCTTCATAAAATCCCATTTTCGACTCCCATATTTTCACTATCTACCCTTCCAGCACAATATCTCTACTTGCGCTTCTCCACTACTCATTCACTCCCAAAACTAAAAGCAATGGCCGATAACAAATCAGCCGCCATCGACGGCAACTCCACAACGCAGGAACACGTCGCCGGCGGTTGGTACTCCATTCCCGACCTCCGATTGCGCGATCACCGATTCAGCGTTCCTCTTGATTATAATTCTTCCTCCCCTAAAATCACTGTCTTCGCTCGCGAAGTCGTTGCTGGTACTACTCTAATTTTGGTTCCCGTTGTTCTTCATTATGGATTTTGCATTTGTTGAACTCTGTTTAAAGTACAAGGATTGATTGTAAATATAAGGATTGATTGTAAATATATTCTACGTCTGAATAGATATACTGAGTATCTTCATATAGTGGTTATAGTTTCTTGCTTGATGGATTCACATTTGTTCGGTTTGCTAGATTTACATTTGTTCGATTTGCTTATGCACATTATCGTGCTTATGTGTTCATTCTATTTGATTCGTATTTAGGCAGTTTTTGGTTTTATAGCCTGTTTGACCGAGCTTCTACAATCTGCTTGGTTTCAAAAGTGTTTTTTTGTTAAAATGCTTTTCAAAAAAGTACTATTTTTTTGGTGAGAAATAGTTTGTGGTTGACCAATAAATTGAAAGAACACTTTTGAGCCACACAGTGCTTTTCAAAAAAGTGCTTTTACGACAAGGCTACGATTTTTGTCTTCTGAAAAAACTTTTCTGCTACTCTCTAGAAGTTTTCCAGATAAGTTTAAGCTAGTAGATTCAAAACTAAACACTTGTTTCACATTTGTTCTGTTAACTTTTGCACTTCAGCACACTTATGTATTGATTCTGTGAGATTTCTGTTTTTAGGCAGTTGTCGGTGTTGATTTAACTTTTGCACTTTAGTTTTCGGTGTAGAACTTTATTTTTTGAGGAGATAGATCTTATCTTAGGATGGCTTAACATATACAGTAATTGGGATAACAGTTATAGTTTAAAGGCAAAAGATTTGATTCACTTAGTAGTATTGTTGGACTAGCTAGTTAGTGCAACTTACTGTGTTGAAAATGACAAATGAAAGAGCTTCGAAGTCCTTGAATTTTCGTGAAGCTTGATCTAACTGCTACTCCTGTGTAACAAGTTTAAATCTTTTGTATCAAATTGAATATCCACCTTTGCTTTTTTTCTTTGTGCCTACTGGTTGTAAAAGTGATATCTCATACTTGAAATCCATAAGTTTGGTAGGAAACTTATCAGTTTACTTTGTGCTGAGTCAAATACTCAGATCTGAGTATTACCTAATCAGCACTAAAAATTTCAAGAAACATTACACGACATATTTCGAATCTCATCTCCCATCTATAAAAGACGAGGCTTAGACATCAAGCTTTAGAATTTCAAAGTTTTAAAACAATTCTGCTCCCACTTCATCTGAATATCCATTTTAAAATCCGCATGCATATGATACGGGAAGGGTAGTAGGTAGTCGAGTGTTGTCGTACTTTTGTGTGGGAGCGGCATGAGGTTCGTCTCTTCTTCTCCTTAGTTAATAGTATTAGTTAGTCTGCATAGTATCTTATTCTGCTTTGATTACACATTTTTGAGCCAAGAGTATCAGATATACCCTCTTTCCCCCAAGAAGGTAGGGGTACAATCTGTGTACATCCTACCCTACCCAGACCCCCTTGTGGGATTACACTGGGTATGTTTTCGTTTTGTTGATAAATTCTAGAGTAAGAGAACATGTTGTCACCAATGATTTAATGATTTGAGTTTCAAAAATAGGAAGAGGAAAGAAACTTCATTGAAGAGGAAGTGTGGCCCCTGTAACAATTTGGGAGTAGAATATGTTACCTTAGTTACTTGTCACAAAAAGAAAGAGAAAAAGAAAAGAGAAGAAAAAAATACAGTTGCTGGATAAAAGCAAGACATCTCACTGTGCATACTTGTCAACAACTACACCTTAATCCTAAGATGGATGGGTTGGCCATGTGGAGGAGCTTGCTCATGGTGCCAGTCTAAGCCTTCTTAAGAGAAGAGAGGTTGCAGTATTAGAAATTTAGCTAGAAATATTTATTAATTTTAAAGGTAAAGCAGTGGTATCAAAGGCGCGCTTAAAGCGTGCTTAAACTCTAAAGCGAGGCTCATTTTGTGTTGAGCGCTTTGCCTTGCTTAATGTGCGCTTCAATGTCGTCATCAATTTTCTACGACATAATTTTCCTTGTCAATGAGCCTCTTCTGGAGAGGCGACACTAAACAATTGATATTTCACTTCATCGTAATATTTTTTTCAATTTCTTTGTTCATATGTATGTCATTCACGCTTATAATTATTAATCTTGGGCTAAACATATATTTTTTTATTT
Organism: Capsicum baccatum var. pendulum; assembly: GCA_030864225.1. Taxonomy (NCBI): domain Eukaryota; kingdom Viridiplantae; phylum Streptophyta; class Magnoliopsida; order Solanales; family Solanaceae; genus Capsicum; species Capsicum baccatum. The sequence goes on from CM061557.1 coordinate 232,085,727, forward strand.
TTCTCCTTTTGTGGTTTTTTTCATTAAAGCCCATGCTTTATTCACATTTTGCGCTTAAAGCCCCAATGGACCTTAGAGCTTTCTTGTGCTTTTCGCTCTTGATAACACTAGGTAAAAGTTAACTTTGTTAGATTCACATTCGCCATAAACGGTTGACATGAACCTTTGCGTTGTTACTCCACAAGTTGTGTGCCAAACTTTCAGTCAATTATGCTGTCACAATTTGGTAAGAGACGGAGATATCAGCTTACCTGAATGCACTACCTATGTTATGATGTTATGCAAATACAATATGCAAATACTTATGTTATGGTGATTTCTTTCTGCATGTCTACAACTAACTTGGCATTGATGGATGCAAAAACGTGGTTGTAGGGAAAAGTAAGAGAAGTTCTAGCCACTTAGAAATCTTAATATGTAGTACTCCCGTTGTTTCACTTTATGTGACACAGTGTTTATTTGGTGAGTCAAAGAAGTTTTTCATTGAGCACAAAATTTTCAAATACCTTTTAATTATTTTGAATTTTTAACTGATGTGACTAATCTTTTTATGTAACTTACAAAATGTAAATATTATTTCAAAAAAAAGTTGAAGATCTGTGTACGAATTTACACTGAAAATTAGGCAGTTTGACCCTTGTACTCTGGATCATGTCACTTAAGCTTGAATGGAGGGAGTAATTGGCTTTTAGTCGGTGATTAACTAGCTGCTATTTTCTGTTAGTATCATTTTTTGGTTTATATATATTTTCTCTACTGATTATCAAGTAAACTGCAGTTGGTAAGGAGGAGCAGTCTCTGCCATATCTACTATATTTGCAAGGTGGACCAGGCTTTGAATGCCCCAGACCAACTGAAGCTGGAGGATGGATAAGCAGAGTATGTGAAGAGTACCGTCTAGTTCTAATGGATCAGGCAATCTCTCTCTCTCTCTCTACCATAATGAAATAAGCAGTTCTCTGTTTCCTTGTGCTAATGCTTTTCCTGCAGAGAGGAACAGGTTTATCAACACCTTTAACGCCATCATCTATGTCACAAGTGAAGTCTGCTGAGGATTTGGTTAACTACTTGAAACATTTCCGAGCTGATAATATAGTACATGATGCTGAGTTCATCCGAAAATGCCTTGTTCCTGATGCTGGACCTTGGACAATACTTGGACAGGTCACATAGTTTTTGCTGTTTTCTGTATTTGTTTTTTCAAAATTAACCCTATTGTTTCATTCTCTCAACAATTAGTTAAAGAAGACATACTGCAGGAACAATTTTTTCAACGGTCTTGAATATATATTTTATAGAAAATTATTTAAAATTCTCTTTTGAGGAAAATTATCATCTCATATGGTATATGGAAGTCTTAGTACTGATGCTAGTTATGCTTTACTTTCTCGGTGGTGTGTGGAATATCGGGTCTATAATCATGCAGAGCTTTGGAGGATTTTGTGCAGTTACCTACTTGAGTTTTGCTCCTAAAGGACTGAAACAAGCTCTTATAACTGGCGGGCTCCCTCCAATTGGTGAAGGATGCACTGCTGATTCTGTTTATAACGCAGGCTTTGAGCAGCTTGTTTATCAGAATGAAAAATATTACAAGAGATTTCCACAAGATATTGAAATTGTTCGTGATGTTGTAAATTACCTGGCAGAGTCAGGAGGAGGGGTAAGGGAGCTATACTGATATACAATAACATTCTTCATGAGTCCATCTGATACATACTTTTCCAAGTATTGTTAATGTCTCTCTCTCTCTGCACCCTGTCCTATCTCCCTCCTTTTCTCCGTGTTTGACGTAGGTGCCTCTTCCATCTGGCGGCATCTTAACACCTCGAGGACTACAACTTCTTGGTCTCTCAGGTCTAGGATCAAGCACCGGTTTCGAAAGATTGCATTTCCTGTAAGCCATCATTTTGCCATCTACTCTCTTTTTTCTTCCAAAAAATATCATATATTTGAATCTTTACCTTTCCATACAATGCTTATAGGTTTGAGAGAGTCTGGGATCCTGTAATAGTTCAAGGAGCAAAAAGGAGAATCAGTGACTACTTCTTGAATGCTGTAAGATATACACGTGCCTATTACAAAAAAGCACGGTGATTTTATTCTGAATTTAGGTTTTATAATATTGCAAAAACTAGAGATCTTGTTTAGCAATTATGGTTCATGAACTAAGTTTGCTGGCATAGATATCCTCCAAAAATTATGCCATTGAGTTCAAATGCTTTGTGTTCATTTTCATCAGTATAAATTTTTGTGGTGGCCTACATTCTTTATTTATGTATATGTTTCTTCTAGTGAGAGTGATATCTTTATGTTGATTTGTGAATACAATGATTCATGACTAATTAAACCAGCTTTGACTTCAATCTTTCGTATGAAGAAATAAAAAATAAAGGGTGGAACAAGAAAAGAACACGTGAGTGAATATCCTGACAAGGAAGAATGCATAAATCTTTCATGAGCTGTGATCATCTATGAACCGGCAACTAAATCTCATGTTAGGCTATTTCTAGCTTTATTTCTCTAGAAAATTTGAAATTCTATTGCATGGTAAAAATTAATTCAAGATGCTGGACAAAGATAAAGTTCTTTCAGATGTGACTATGTGGGTAAAGCAACGAAGATCTTCATATTCATTGTCACTGTTCTAGTAGTTACTGGTCTTATCTTGGGTCTGTCGAGATACATAATTAGCTCCCAATACATCCAACGAAGATACATAATTAGTTAGAATTTTTGTAGTTACTTTATAAGAGTGAAAATGAGTATAAATATGATAAATTAAGGTGTATGTTTATGTTAATCTTGGATACTGACATATTTAAGCCTTTAGCAGCTCATGATGACTTAGAGGTCATGCCATAGTTCACTTGGATTAACTTTATTACTATTCTCTCAAGGCTGATGCACTGTAGAAGCGCTGTTCCTTCAAGTGTTAACAAGTAAACAGAGGTTTCATAACTGTTACTGTAGACTGAGATTCTTTTCCATTTAGGAGATTCTAAGGCAGCATTTTCTTGGTAATTCTAGATGTATTTAAAAGTTCAGGAGCTGGATGATGATATCTGTTAAATTGAGTTCTCTGTGGCATTGCAGTATGAGAGATGGATCGCATTTGATGCAAACCCTTTATATGCTCTTATGCATGAAACCATATATTGCCAGGTAAACTTTGTAATAGGAGTATTGCTATAACAGAGGGAGTACTCGGCCGAAGGAATTTCTGCATCTACTTTTATAGTATTGAATACCTATTTTCTGCAGGCATGCTTGAACTGTCTAATTCATTGGCTTTTTTCTGATGTGAAGGGTGCCTCATCCTTGTGGTCTGCTCAGAGAATTAGGGCTAAAAATGACGACAAATTTGATGCAATTGAGGCTGCAAAAGTTGGCCGCCCTGTACTTTTTACTGGAGAGGTGAGACACAATGTGGTCATTTTTGGTTAAGAACTGCCATAACATGTAGCAAGCATCAAAAAAATATTTTAATTCCACCTAAATTTCTTTGATATATGACTTCCACATTAAAGGGACCCGCCCTTGAGAAGACTTAAACTTATATTTAACTAATCAAATTGACCTTCCCTCATTGTTGTTACGTAATATGTACGGCTTGCACAAAAAATTCACTGTATATTCATAATTATTGGAAGCTATCATAAATATATGGCAAGAGCTGTAAATTAGCTTCGTTTTGTTCTCCTATAAAAATGATCATTACATTTAAGTGTAGTGTCCTGCTGGGAGTTGAATTCCAGTTTGTGAAAAAGGGGTCAGGAAAAGTATATGTTCTTTTACCATGTCAGCTACACTCTCATTTAGTCGAGCAAAGGTGTGACATCACGTAGACCATAGAGAATTTGAAATCATATTAATGCCAATTCATTTATGAGCAACTATCATGTATATGCTCTTCTTACACATCCTACCTATTTCCCGTAGTTTAAGGTCTGACATAATTTTGTTGCTTCCAGCAAATATATGTACCTTTCTGTTACTTGATCTTGTTTTTGCTTCCACTGCAAATTGATTCTTTTAGTTTACAAATTCAATTTCTTCTTTTTCAAAGAAATGCAAAGGAACATATGGTTAGAATTCATAAGAATTGACTGATAAAGTACCCCTCCTAAAGTCATATGGACATTTGGTTGTTGATCGGAGGAAAGGATCAATTAAACAAAATGATTTATTTGGAACGGCATATGAACGATCGATATATCAGGGACAAAATCATAACTCTGGAGTCGGGGAATACTCCTTGGACCAATTCTGAAAGCTAGTGAAATTATCATGCATAATGTAGTGGGTTTGAAGAGCTTCTCTCTCCTACATAAGGCACTTATTGATCAGAGTTGTGAGGTTTGTCTTTGTTATACAAAATTTAACAAAACTTCCACTGCATTATTTTGGACATTTTGATTTATCACACATTCAGCTTCTCTTTTTGCCGTTTGGCTAACTCCCCGACCCTTTGATAGCATCTTGTATGGGAGCTAGCATATTACTTTTGTGACCGTTGCATCTTCTTGATGCCAATCAATGAACAACTTACTTTATCAAAAAAAAAATGTGGATTTGTTTTACATTAATTCTGACCAGATATTGATTTGAGGTCAAAACTTCGTACAATGCGTTTATATTTCTTTCAGCTGGAATTAAGAAGACTCCTTTGTTTACTTTTTGGGTGAAAAACAGAGTTTGGACTTCTCTTGTATTCTGAGCAAGTGTTGATCGCTTTTTAATTTAACATGCAGATGATTTTCCCATGGTTGTTTGATGAAGTCCATGCATTGAGGCCATTCAAAGATGCTGCCCAGCTATTAGCAGAGAAGAAGGATTGGCCATCATTATATGACGTTTCTGCATTAAAGGATAACAAAGTACGTTGTATTTCTGTTAAAACTGAAAAGTTCGGATACCTGATGATTGATGTCGTTTGTTGTACTCATGTCAATCAATATATTAAGGATTTTAATTATCTTGACGTCTAGATTCTTATAATAAATTGCCTCCTTCGTTAAAGCCAAACTGAAGTAAGTGGAGTCACAGCAACCTGATCAAATGATTTAGACTTTACGTAGCTACCTGGGTTTTTTTTTGTTTATAGGTACCAGTTGCAGCCGCTGTTTATTATGAAGACATGTATGTTAACTTAAAGCTATCTCTGGAGACCGCTTCTCAGATCTCAGGAATCAGGCTTTGGATTACGAATGAGTACATGCACTCTGGTCTGAGGGATGGTGGAAGTAAAGTTTTGGATCACTTGCTTGCTATGTTAAATGGAAAGAAGCCCCTGTTTTAACTCTATTGGCCACCAGTCCACCGCCATCCATGTTTTCTCTTGAACGTTAAAGGCTCTAGATAATGCTGGTGAATTTATTAGTAAATTCTCTTTTTATGTCCTTCCCGACCTTTCTATAAATATATTATTCTGTGCATGGGTACTGCGCCTTAGATCTTCAACCCTCAATCCTACACACCCACCTGCTGTTCAAAAGTAAGTTGTTACACTCTGCTGAATTTCCTTTTGGTAGTTTATATGCAAGCTTTGGATGTATCAAGAAGGCAAGAACTACATTTATTTCACTTTGCCTTCAAAAATGCAGTGAAGCTGAATTTGAATTGTTGATGGCTTTTAGAATTTTACAGGAGGCTTGTCTGAAATGTCTCTCTCTCTCTCTCTCTCAAGTAGTGAACCATTCTACCACTCCTCCTTTTCTCAATACCTATTCTGTATGCTAGAAAGTAAGTTTTAACATTCTTTGTTCTTATCCATCCCTCCACCTTCCAATATCAGAACCTCGATATACACACCATATATACGTCTATCTACACATTGTAAAGAAGAGTCCTCTTAGGGAAGGACAAGAAGTCATTACACTTCTAATTTATCAGAAGGGTTCCGATGCATCTTATTATCGTCTGTGACTACACAGAGGATGATATCAAGGATCTCGTGGTCAAGTATTGAACTTTCTTCAACCAATATTAATGTCAACTTGAATGCTCTCAAACATCTCATGATCTCTTACCTCTTTTTCTCGCCCTTTTCTGTTCTTCTCTCCCACCACACCCTTTTGGTTTGGATCAATTCAATTGATTAATTAATTAGGTAACATATCTAGCCACTAGATCTATGAAAAGTGGAGTCTAACCACTAGTAGTGAAGTTAACCAGTTCAAATTATAATATTAAACTAAAAGTTATGTGTTGATCTAGAGATTCAAAATTAGTACGCAATAGTGGATATTTTACAAAATGTTGAAGTCATAAAGAAACATTTAAGAAGATTGTGACCAAAGACTATCATGCTCTCTCTCTCTCTCTCTCTTGGAAGTGAATAATTTCATATTAAAATAACCGGAGGAAATTAAACAGTTCGCAAAATTGAAAGGATATTATCGACCACACTACTTTAAGTTGCTGTGATGGAGCCAAATAGAGTTTGCTACTTAGGCTGCCACTCCCAAATCCTACTAGAGAGAATTAGTTATTAATTCTTGGTGCCACTAATAAGCTCTGTTGCTTCAAATCTATCCTTCGCACAAGCTAAATAACCGTGGCTGGACTCATTTTGGCCTTTCCCCACATGTTGCTAGACGAGATGGCACCAGGAAGACACTTTGAGTTAATTTGTTAACTGTAGCTTGCTGGGGCATTTGTTTTCACTGATGTAGCTGGAATAGAATGCACAACGATTCTAGACTTGTTTGGCATTTGAATTTTATCCAGAGTTGGACAGCCCGTGCGTGCTGTATTTATTTTCATGCGTTAGCTGCTCAATGAATTGGCTTTTGCTATAGTTTTTATTGTCTGGTGAAAGGAATCCATTTGCTGGTTTGATTGTATCAACAAACTCATTACCTGCCTCATTCAAGACCTGGCAAGAATTTCTAGGAGAAGTATAAAAGATATCAACATTTCGATGTATCTTTTGTTGTGGATGATATTCTGTATTTACACCGTGAGACGTACACCTACCAAGTAGGTTCTTGTACGCGTTAATTTCCGACCAATGATTAACAACGTACTATACCATGCATCAAAATGTGAAAAAAAATGGACAATCACTAAGTAGAGTCGTCGTCGGTGAATGATAAAAGTCGCACATTGATGATTAAAAGGTTAGGACAATCCTCTTTCTTTTAAATTAGCTCTTGGAGTGTGAGTTAGGGGCAAGATCGAGTTTACATGCTATCAACGCTTAGCATGACACCAGGTGTGGCTGAGCAAGACCAACACAATTGCACCCCACCTCATGTCGTTCCATTGCAATTTGCATAGTGTCTTTTAAAGCGTAGCTAGCTATTTTGTAAAATTATCTTTGACCGGCTAAAAGTGGTATGTTTAGTGCTTAACAGTGATTATAAAAAAAAGTAATCAAGTTTGTTTTAAGTTTATGTTGTCCTTTTGGACTGCTATTCAAGTTAAATGTTCTTACAAAGGGCCATCAGATGTCTTGGCCGAATGATAAAACGTAAATAAGACGTTTTATCATGGGGCTCGTAACCTTCAGATATGTCGATTGATTCAATAAAATGACGAAATCGTAACTGAGACGTATGGAAAAATAATATTTTTGTATAGACAGTAGGGGGCGGGGGGCCGCTATTTAGAGAATTCGTACACTAAATTAAATTAAATGGGACCATCTTTTTGAGATTGACAAATGAAGAATTCGGATCTTGAGCTCTAAGAGTTGTCGACAGATGTTGAGCAATACGTGGTGAAATCTCAAAGTTAGATACTTTTTCTTCCTCCTTCTATCTTTATTTGCCATCTATATTACAAATAATTATTCAATTTTGTTAATTCTATATAAAAATTAAAAGATCATTTATTACTTTATTCTACTTTGCTTGTAATTAATTTGATTTATTTTATAATATTTAATTAATAGAAATAATATAGTACAATTATTTTTTTATTTATTACTTTCTCCATTTCACAATAAGTTAATTATTGGATTTTGACACACATATTAAGAAAAAATAAGTAGAAATATAAATTAATCATGTTTTTTCATTTTTATCCTTTTTAAAAAGTAAAGACACATGATACATCACTCCTAATACATATTTAATAGAAGATAAATTTAGAAAATTTAATATCTATCTTAAATTGTGAATTATTTATTTATTTTAAAATATAAAAAATACTTTAATAATCTATTTATTATGAAACGCGGAGGAGTAAGTACTTTGTAATGTGAGTTGGTGTCCAATTCTCTGAGTATACGTTCCGTGCAATTTTATCCAGCTACATGACAAGCTCCACATGGACAACGACATTTTAAGTCCATAGATATAGAGTTAATAATAAGTTTTTACCATTTATTTCCCCCCTTCCAACCAACTAAAGAGTGGAACGTAATTAATGTTGAAGAAATAAATATTCTTTTCGTTCTATTTTATTCGTCTCAATTTAATATTATATATTAATTAAAAAAATAATTATTTTATTAAATAATATTTATATTTTAATTTGATAAAAAAATAATTAACATTAAAAATAAAAAAAAAGAAATTAAATTAAAAAATTTGATATGAGTAAAATCGGGAGGAGGGAGTAGATAGATATCCATACATGCATTGATGTGATCAAACCTTGGACACGGGCTAAAGATACCGACCATCACGTGTACTACCCGTGTTGGCATGCAGAAAAGAGAGAGAGAGAGCAGTGTCCAACTCAATATCATTACCTTTTTACGTGTCAACTCTGACACTCTTATATAACACAGATCGATCCTCATGATGATCCTCCTATAAATAGACGTACAGCCTACATACATATTTGATATTCCTCAAGCACTACTGCATTTTCAATTAACTTTTTGTAAAACAGAAAGGATTTACTTTAAGAAATGGCAGATTTGATGGAGAAAGCGAAGAATTACGTGGTGGAGAAGGTGGGGAATATGGAGAAACCAGAGGCAGAAATAACAGACGTTGATATGAAGAAAGTGAGCATGGACAGCATTTCTTATCATGCTAACGTTGCTGTCAAGAACCCTTACTCTGTTCCAGTACCCATCATGCAAATCTCTTACGCCCTCAAATGCTCTGGCAGGTACTCTTCCTATCTCCTCTTCTATACCATTCTTTCTTGCAACATATGCAATCTAGCTAGATTTGGTTTTGAATTGTTATGCTTTTTATGGTGGTGGATGCAGTTTTGATCAATTTTCAGATTTAATTTCTACAAACTCCTATAGATAAGCTAGTTTGTTTTACTTTTTCGTTTTAATTACTCCATATACTAATGTACGGATACAATTAACTTGGACTCACTTTAACTAATTCAGAGAGTAACTCACAATCAAGTTTAAAAGGCACGTGAATGGCTAAGTGATGCTACGAGTAAATTTTGATAAGTGGTCGGTTGTTGTTTTCATGCATAGCTCAACTACTAGTAGGCCATCTCTTGAAGAAGCAAGGTTTTTACTTAAAGAGGGCCTGGGAATAGTGAAAAAAGAAAATGTAAATGTATATTGTATAATTAGAGGGAAAATTCTGGAATTAAATCTCTGCCTCTAAGGGGTCGTTTGGTAGAGTGTATTAGAAAATGTACACATTCGTTTAATGTGTATTATCAATACCATAACTAATACTTGCATAAAGTTATACACTCTATTGTGTATTAAGGTATGCATTGATAATACTAATATTTCTCATGTATTAGTAATACAAAAGATTCCAACACACACATTAACTTAGTTGATGACAACCTTGCCCCTCTATGGACTTTGAATTTCTCTGTTTGTTGAAGTCAAAATGCAACATAAAGACAATCTCTTTGATGTCATTGTTGAAGTTTTATATCGGTAGGTTAAAGGGTTTTGATCTCCCGTCTTATATGGTTTTGGGCAATCCTCCCCTCGTGAGCTAGCTTTTGAGGTTGAGTTGGGCCCAATGTTTATTTTTTTATTATGGTATCAAAATCAGGTCCACCCAGTTCATTATTTCTGATGCTGGGCCTCTTATTTCTGATGCTGGGCCTCCGTCTTATATTGTCCATGCTTCAGATGTCCAGTCCTGGGCGTGCGGGGGTGTTGGATTAAAGGGTCATTGATCTCTTCTTTATATGGTATTGGGCAATGCTCTCCTCATCAGCTAGCTTTTGAGGTTGAATTAGGCTCAATGTCCATTTCTTTATCAGTCATCGGCATCAAAATCATAATCGACTTGAGGAATTAAGAGTCAGGAGTTGGTAGAATAATTACATGAGGATTTTTTGAATGTACTACTAGTTCTCTGTTGGAGTTTCTGCCATGTTGTATTAGGAGGTTGAAAGAATGAAGCAGCCTTTAATGGAGATTTATAGTGGAGTATAAGGTGTTAAGTCCCTCCTCGATGGGATGAGCGAATTACGCCATCCCTGCTAATTTCAGCGGAAGGGAATACTCCATCTGGATCAACAACCTGACGGCAGGGGAAGCAATTGATCCGCAAAAATTACCGGAAAGTTTACTAATAAACTCCGTAGTTTTGTTGGAAAGTGTACAAAATCAAAAAGTGTGGAGGGTATTTTTACGAGTAAATACTTTTTTAAAAAAATTATATAAAATATATTATTTTTAATATATCAAATCAAACAATGTATATAAAATAATGTCAAATACACCACATTTAGCATTATTTTTATACACTCTACAAAACGATCCCTAACAGTCTCCCAGTGACTAGGATGATGTGGCAATCATTACTTTTGAACTTTTAATTAAACACCCCCCAACAAAAGATAAATTCTCCAATTTCAATTTATATGACATAATTTGATTGAATATAGAGTTATAAAATAAAAAAAAGACTTTGTTATATATATTAATATATTCTTATTAAAATCATTGTAGTGTTACTTTTTGATTATCGATCTTGTTAAATGAGACTTACTGAGGATAAAGTGATAAATTTTGTCACTAAACAGTTGTCAAATAATGAGAAATTGTTATTTTTTTAAGCGGGCTGAAACGAAAAATATGTTTTATGATTGAGACGAAGGAAGTATAATTTCGTATAAATATTAATCAATCATAGACTTTCAATAAATGAAACACGTACATAGGACAATTGTACCTTTCCTACAATGCTAATTAAGTTGCTAAAATAGGTGACAAGGACGATATTATGTCATAGCTGTAATTATTATTATTGGAAGAAAAAATTAGCATGTTAAAAGAATTTTGTCTTGTTTTAGATTTTGATAATTGATGATGGTAAATTGTGTTGGTATATTATTTTACATTATTTCAATAGAATAAAAATCAGAACAGATGGCTTTTATGCTATTCTCTTTCCGAAAGAACTATCTGGCAAGTGACAAAGCATGAAAGGAGGTGTCAAAAGAAAGTTCGAAACTTGTCACTTTCCCATTTATTCTTGTTTGGCAATTGCTTCACTTTTAGCTCACCGCCATACTATTCTATAAGTTGTGCTTGGAAGTCTTCACGAAACTTGACCAAGAGCAGAGAGTAATTTAGTCAGTTGATCATAAAAACCCTCTTTTTTTTTTTTTTTAACCTTTCTGGTTTTGTTTATTTAAATTTTGTTTGATTCTTGTGTCTTCTAATTAATTAGTGAAGACTTAAATCTGGTTGGAGAAACATTTCACACCCCCTAAAAATAGTTTTTTTAGGACACTATCCAGCTAAGTTGTTTGGATTCGTCAAAAATATTATTGTATCCGTATCGGATTATTAAAAAATACACTATTTTTGGAGAATCCAACACGCATATGTAGACATTTTTGAAGAGCCTAGAACAACTTAGATATCCAAGTACGATTTAAGTATTGTCAATGTATTTACTTAAAATATTATTGGATTAATATTTTAAGCTTTCAGAGATTATTTTGCTAATAATAAATGTTGAGTTTTTAGCATTGTTCCCCTACAAATTGATGGTGAATTTATCAATTACAAGTAGTAACATCCAATTCTGGCAAAATATTTATGTATACTCATTGATACTGTGTAATACAGGATAATAGTATCAGGAACAATTCCAGACCCGGGGAATATAAATGCAAATGACACAACCATGTTAGATGTGCCAGTGAAAGTTCCTCACAGTGTGCTGGTGAGCTTGGCTAAGGATATTGGTAAAGATTGGGACATTGACTATACACTTGAATTGGGTCTCACCATTGACCTTCCTGTCATTGGAAATTTCACCATTCCACTCTCTCATAGTGGTGAGATCAAGCTTCCATCAATCTCCGACTTATGGAAGGGTGACAAAGAAGAAGAAGAGACTGAAAAAGAGACATGAAGTAGCATAGGGTGCTCTAATAATTAATAGTACTGTAGTTTCATCATGTGTGCTTTTTCACTACAAATGTTACATAAAGTTTGTAGCTAAGTTTGTTTCAGAATCCAAAGCATTACTGAACTTTTGTTTGATTTTCCAATTTGACATACAGCCTAATTAACCCATATTTTGGGTTAAATTAAAAATTGCTAAAGTATATAATTACTTGCTTAGTTCGTGCTAAAGGTTAAAAAGTAATTGTGGCTTGCGGCAATTGAACTTACCAAATCTTCTAAGAGAATTTGAATTTCTTTCCGGAGCTTAATTAGGGCGTCTGACTCTTTAGGCCAGTTCGGCCAGACAATTGTTTAGGGTCCCATTATTATGGGGTTTATATTTTTATATAAAAATAAATATAATGTACACTATAAAAAATTACTTAAAAGTCTTTTGTTAGCACAGAGTAGCTTAAGGGTGATGCTAATAAAGAATTTGCTTTAGATTTTCAAAGCATTAACCCTCGGAAAAAATATAATGGTAAAATGCTTTAGATTTTCAAAACATTAACCCTCAAGAAAATATAATGATAAATTTTATGATTTATTTTACTTAAAATAATATTGAAGATTGTAAAAAAAAAAAAATTAAACTTTATATAAATAAAAAAAGGAAGAAAAAGCATCTATTTTTACAAAATAATATTTTAGAACTTTAAATTAGATAACTAAAAATATTCACAACAATAAATAATTTTTTTTTTAACAATATTTAAAATAATATATTGCAAACACATAACGGACATCTTATTAAGTAGAATTTGTTTTTACTTTAATATTACTATGTGAGGTTAGCGAAGGTTTTGACGTCATTAAGAATGTTACAATATTAAAAAAAATTATATAAAAATAAAACACAACTCTTAATTATGTATATTTATATATACTTAAAAGTCCTTGTAAATATTTTTTACTTTAAACCATTAATTTTATTAAGATGTTCATGTAAAACTTTTGATTTGTATTAAAAAATTAAATATCTTCTAAAATATAATATCACGAAAAAATAGCCAAATATATTTTACTTACTGTTTTGCTTCATGGATACATTACAGATTCATATTTCATCCATTTTATTAAAGAAATGAAAACTAATCAATTCACTATACTTTTGAAATTTGACTAACTTTATTTTTCCATTAGCAAAGTTTCCAACTAAAGCTTGGAAAAACTCAAATCAACACAAATAACTAGTTCTAAAAGTTAAACTCATTACACTAATGACCCGCCCACCTGCAAATTAGTGTTGTGCTTTGAGTGTTGTGCTTTGATTAGGCTTCTTCCGAGAGATGTGATTTGAGTGTGTTTAAAAATGTATGATATTTGAGTCAACTTGAAGTTTGGGTATTGTTGGGTTGGTTAGACTATTTTAGGAGGTATTGTTGTGTTGGTTAGACTATTTTAGGACGATTGTATGATATTTGATATTTGAGTAAATCTTAAATTTTGAGGTACTGTTTTGTATTAGTCCGTTTTTTTTTAGCAATTTGTGTGATATTTGAGTCAATCTTGAAAAAAAATGAAAAATTACATAAAATAGAAAACATGAGCCCATAATTATCCTATATCATTAATGATTTAATGTTTACAATAATTACGATCTATAGTTATTTATAGCCTAGTTTAAACATATTTCCCCATCTCTCCTTCTCTCTCGCCTCCCTCCCCCCCCTCCCTTTCTCGCTCTCTCTTCTTTGTCCCCTCTCTCTCATTGTTTTTAAAATAAATCATACAAATTGTTATTAATTGTATGTTATATTTTAGTTGTATATTCATTGTATATTAATTCAATTTTTATATATGTTTCAACTGATATTCATATAATTAAATGTGTATTAATTCTGTATTTATATACGCTTCAATTGTATTCGTATATATATAAGTTGTATATCAATTATATATTTGAATGTAATTTTATAAGTTATATAAGTCAATTGTACATGTAGTACATCACAATTGTATAAGTCATATATGTATAAGTTGTTAATTATATACGTGTATCTGCATATATACACTTGCAGAGTGTATATTTAATACATTTTGCAGAATGTATATATAAATATACAAATCCTAAAATTGTAAGAGTGGGGGGAGGGGGAAGGGGGGAGGGGGTGGGGGAAGGAGGAGGGAAAGGAATATCTATATTTTATAAATATACAAAGTTTAATCATGACTTACTAAATATTATCTTTAACTTTACCTATTTATGATTTTGTCAAAAAAAAAAAAAAAGGTGGTAGGACCCTTTTATATTTTGCAAACAAAGATATAAATGATAGTTTATCCACTAATGGCTAGTTATACAACAATAAGTCGGAAGATTTTATTATGGGCGAGACTCAATCAATAAAAGTTGTGTGAGTCTCTATTCTTTATTTGATAAGTGGAATGTGGGTTCTATCAGTATTTTTATTTTCCCATATTTTCTCCCTCTTTCACTTTTTTTACTCACTTTTATTATTTCTCTTTACCCAACTCAAAATAGCAAGAGAAAAAATTACGATGGTATAAAATTATTTAATTTTATATTTCTTTTCTAAATTAAGCAGTAAAATTCTATAATTCAATCTGTACATATTTAGTTGGCATTTGGCCATGAAAATTAAAAACATATTTACTTTATTTGAAATTTTTGAATTAAAATTAGAGTTGTGTTTGACCATAATAATTGAAGCTAATAATTTAGAATTCAAACATATTTTATAAAAAATATAAATACGAATTGAACTTGAAATATAAATTAAATGGGGTTATTTTATGAAAACAAAAAAATTAAAAGTTTTTGAAAGAAAATTTAAAAGTAAAAAAAAAAATAGTTTTCCAAAATCTCAAATACATTTTCAAGTTGTGTTTGGTGTTTTAATGGCCAAACAAGAATTTCAGAATAAAGTAAATACATATTTCAGAATAAGGTGAATATAATTCATGGCCAAATGGGTCCTTAGTAGGTATTTTACATAGATTTCTCACACACACACACACACACACACACACACACACACACACACACACACACACACACATATATATATATATATATATATATATATATATATATATATATGAGGTTGGAGTTGTGTTTGTATGGGGTTGGAGTTGTGTTTGATGTATTCTTTACAAAAAAATATTTAAAATAATATTAATAAATAAATTTACTTAAATAAAACATAAAAAGTAAAAATGAACCAAAAAAAATGTCGTAACCTATTTTTCAAATTTGGATACCCCTTCAAGTTGGATTAGAAGTTAAATATTGATTTTTAAATAAAGTGAAAAAGTTTTTTTTTTCAATTTTTATAAATCTGCAAAACCCTATATGTGATTAGGTTACACATATAAATAAAAACACGTACGAAATATTTTTAGAGTAATTAGCATTTTCCATTTTTCATAGAAAGAAAAAGTTTTAGCATTTTTGTGACATTTATTACTCCTTTTGAACAATAATAATTATCCATATTAATAAAAATAAATATCCAATAGTGTTTGTCTAATTTAAAAAATTAATGAATTTTTTTTGTCCATTTTGTTTTGGCTATTAGGACTATTCATTACTCAATTTCATTACTAAAGAACTAAATTTATTATATTCAAAGAATGATATAGTAAAATCATTCTAATTTTTTATTATTTCTTAACTTATGTGTTAAGTTAATAATAGACAAATATTATTGAACGAATAGGGTGGAAGAGAAAACGACCAACAAGAATGAATAAAGAAAGGCAAAGTATAGGAATAAAGTTCATGTGGGACCCAGAATAAAGTTCATGTGGGACCAATATTTTCACTTATCAAATAAAAGATGGAGACTTACACAACTTTTGTTGATTGAGTCTCATCCATCATAAAATTTTTCCAATAAGTCTTGGAGGATGACTTTAACTTTTGGAAACCTAAAATAGATGTTTTAATAATCTTACTTTTGAGCAATTCATGAATTTGAATCCTGATATTTAATATATACATAAAATAAATTTTTAATTTTATATTAACAATATAATTTTGTGACAAAAAAAATTATCAGTCCATTTAAAACTTTCCATGCTATGTTTCAGTTAAAAGTGTTAAGTGGGCCGGGCCGGGTCAACCCATGACCGGCCCATGAATTTTAGCCGGTTAGTAGGCTTGTTCGGATCCGGGCCTAATTAAATGGGTTGGTCTGATTCCGAACCCAACTGTAAAAAATTTAAAAACAATCCTGAACCGAGCCACTTAACCCAACCCTATCCAACCCACCTAAACCCGGTTAAAAACTAGGTCCTAATCGGTCAAAATCCAAAAAAAAAAAAAAAGTTTTTCTCCAATATACATTATATATGCCCACCTGTATACATTTTAAATACGTTAAACAATATATATACACTATATATATATAATATATACTATATTGGACTTTAAAAAATATATACGCATAATACATATAAACATTACACATGTAATTGTGTATACGACTATACGTTAGTTAAATATATATACTACTCTAAATAAAACATATACTATAAGATATATACTATAATATAGTGATATATATATACTAATTTATAAAACATATACACATGTATACGTTAAATATATACTACTTTAATAAATATATACATATATATACGTACCATTCAATGTATGTACTTCTTTAAATAAAATATATACTTCAATATGTATATACTATAATAGATACACACACTAAATATATAGTTATATACTAATTTATAAAACATATACACATGTATACGTTAAATATATACTACTTTAGAAAATATATACACGCATATATATACCATTCAATGCATGTACTTCTTTAAATAAAGCATTTACTACAATATATACACACGCTAAATACATAGTTATATATTAATTTATAACACATATACACATGTATACGTTAAATATATACTACTTTAGAAAATATATACACGCATATATATACCATTCAATGCATGTACTTCTTTAAAAAAAATATATACTACAATATATACACACACTAAATATATAGTTATATACTAATTTATAAAACATATACACATGTATACGTTAAATATATACTACTTTACAAAATATATACACATATATACGTACCATTCAATGTATGTACTTCTTTAAATAAAATATATACTTCAATATATATATACACTACAATATATACACACAATAAATATATAGTTATATACTAATTTATAAAACATATACACATGTATATGTTAAATATATACTACTTTACAAAATATATACACATATATATGTATCATTCAATGTATGTACTTCCTTAAATAAAATATATACTACAATATACACACACATTCAATGTATGTACTTCTTTAAATAAAACATATACTTCAATATGTATATACTACAATATATATACACACTAAATATATAGTTATATATTAATTTATAAAACATATACACGTGTATACGTTAACTATATACACTACTTTAGAAAATATACACATATATACGTACCATTCAATGTATATACTTCTTTAAATAAAACATATACTTCAATATATATATACTAAAATATATACACACACTAAATATATAGTTATATACTAATTTATAAAACATATACACATGTATACGTTAAATATATACTATTTTAGAAAATATATACACATGTATCCGTACCATTCAATGTATGTACTTTTTTAAATAAAATATATACTACAATATATACACACAATAAATATATAGTTATATACTAATTTATAAAACATATACACATATATACGTTAAATATATACTGCTTTAGAAAATATATGCACATGTATACGTACCATTCAATGTATGTACTTCTTTAAATAAAACATATGCTACAATATATATATACTACAATACACACACTACATATATAATACTAATTTATAAAACATATACACATGTATACGTACCATTCAATGTATGTACTTCTTTAAGTAAAATATATACTTTAATATATATATATATATACTACAATATATACACACTCTAAATATATAGTTATATACTAATTTATAAAACATATACACATGTATACATTAAATATATACTAATTTATAAAACATATACACATGTATACGTACCGTTCAATGTATGTACTTCTTTAAATAAAACATATGCTACTTAATATAATAAATTAATAATACTTGATAGTAAATTAGTAATATATTAAAATTAAGTATTTAATTTAAACTAGAAATTCAATTTAAATCATTAAATGAAAAAAATTACAAAGTAAGGACCGGGGAGTGAATGAATGTTGAATTTTACTGATTGCAAGATGATCCAAAATTTATAATTTATATGGATGAAAAATCTACAAAATTGCATTATTTTGTTCAACTCATTCATGTTAATATTAACAGGAACTTGCATAGAATAGTCAAAGTCAACGGGGCAAAATCGTGCATTAGACTTGATTTTGTTGAGTTCTCCCATAAAGTCATAATTTCTTCAAGTCTCTACTCGTCATTCGGCTCCGCTTCAATTCCTTGATTTCTTCGTTCCTCTCTAATCTAATCTCTAAGGCAAACTAGAACATTTATTGCATTGCTTTCCAATAAATGTCGGTTGTCTCCAAGTTGTTGTCATCCCTGATTAAAAGCGTTCTCTGATGCAACGGTTGACATTGAAATATTCAAGATATCTTTGGCTAATCTTGAAAGCACAGGATATTGTGTTTCATTATTCCTCCACCAATCCAACGCGTTGATCCATCGTCTGCGATCCTCTGTCGGCGTTCGGAGATAATACTTCAGCTCTTCCCGATAAGTTATTGTGTAAAATCTCTCCTCAACACTGTTCCAACGAGGTAAATCATAAAAGAAATCAGAAAAACCACTATATGCCAGTCTTTTAGAAGATGATGGCTCATCGGGAGGATGAAGAGCGACAGTTGGAGTGATATTTGTCGGTATAGCTAAATCAACTAAATCAGCATAATGGTTATATAATTTATCTATGTAAGCATTCGCATCACTCATAGCCGTCCACAAATCAGTTTGTTCTTGTTCTTCATCACGAGAATAATTATTAGTATTTATCACTAAGTTTGCATAAATAAGAGTACTAAAGTGGCACCTAATATTATATTTCATGCACGAATTTAGTATAGCACCAACCAAGTAAATAGGGGGAATCGAAAAAAAATATTTTTAAAATTTAGCGAACATGGCACCAACGGCTTCCTTGTAACCGTCTTTATTTTATATTTTTGAGCAAATCAGAATTATCGGCAATATATGCCAAAATATTACAGACAGTAGGATAATAAATACTGAAAAATTCAAACATAGCTATATAAAAAAATTTCAAAAACTTTACAAGATCATTGATTATAGCCCAGTCAGAATCATGTAACATGCAGTGGGCAGAATCAACAAACGAACCACAATGTTGGTTAAAAGATAGTGTAATAGGTACTCTATATTTATAACAAGTTTTTAAAAAATCATGCATAGTATTACATCTAGTATCACATTCTTTGGACATCAATATCGGTGCAAGTCTATTTTGTTCACTTTTAAGTTTAAAGTCTCTAATTCTTTTTCTATGATTATTTCCTTGAATAAAATCAACGGCAAGCCAATTTTTTTAAATATAAAGCTCAAAAAACTCAAGATCATATCTCACAATTAAATTATATTTATGACAAGCACATTTAACATGAAAAAATCCAGGTAACGACGGAGATAACTTAGATTTTAACTTTGTCATAGCAGTCTTGTTGTTAGAAGCATTATCAAAAACAACACATAAGATTTTATTTTCAATACCGTACAATTCTGCAACTTTAGCAATTGAATTAGCAATAAAATCTCTAGTATGTTTACGATTTTCATCATATAAAAAAGCGAGAATACGTTTTTGCATAACAATTACTATCTGTCCAGTGACAAAGAAAGGTTAAATAATTATTTTTATTTACAACATGGCCAAGATCAGAAGTTAAAGACACTCTACATTGAGTATTTTTTAACAATGTTGATAAATAAAAATAATATTGTGAATGAAATCTAAAAATATCGGTCCTACAAGTACTTTTAGGAATACCACCAAATATAGGATTATAAATTACTTGAATATAATGAATAAAAGCATAGAAGAAGGAAAACTAAAGGGCAAACAACCCACAGCTACCGGTTCCTCAATTTATTATACTTCTTCATTATCTGATCGGTTTCTGGGACCATTCTAGTTTGTGTTGGTCCATCAACATCCACTGCACCTTTTGCAATTTTTAACTCTCTATCGTAATTATCACTTATATGTCTCATTAACGTACCCGTACCCCCTTACTTGCCTCCTCTTTTATGCTTATATATTTGTTGACAAATATTGCATTGCACCCAATATTTGATATACGTTCAAAAAAATTATCATGCAATACTAGTTATTTTACGAGCTCTTGGGGTACGGGGAGGGAGATTAGCCAATTCAGATTTAACGTTACCATTTTCTACTGCGAATGTCTCACCAATATTTTCATCATCTTCATCTAAATTAACCGCATCTACTTCATTTTCTTCTTCTATACCGTAATTTTCCTGAGTTTCTACATAATCCATATCGTAAGCTCTTACACCTATTTCTTCCTCAAAAGGTTGACTAAGCGGTACCGGAGGCGGAGACACGCGGGTATATCTACTACTTGAAGTACCTCTACCGCTAGTAATTCACTTTTTACTACCACTATCACTTTTGGGACAAAAAATTCTAACACCTTTAGTGGCGAGGTTTCTTAATTTATCCATAATATAAATTAAATTAAAAAATTCAAAATACACAAATATAATAAAATTAAATATTCAACAATTAATATACTAATTAAAAATTAAATGTAAAAGATAGAACGAAAATATCAAATTTAGAAAGTATCCGAAGGTTGCAACTTAGAAACCTCCACTCGTATTTTCTAATCGCAAAATTAAAAAAATATAGTGAGCACTTTAGAAAATATATAAAATATTTGAGAATTGAGATTTGAGAGAATGAAAAATTGTCTGGAAAATGATTTGAAAATGTAGGGTCTTTATAGATTTTTTTTTGGGTTTAAATTTTTTTTTAAAATGATTTTTCTGGGGGAAAATTCCAGAAATAGCAACTATAGAGTCTTAATTGTAACTTTTATAGCAGCAGTTTTATAATTACGAAAAATAGAAAATTATATTTTGTATTTAACTAAACTGTTGTTATACAAATACATATACAACAAGATTTACTGTCCTTATTTTACTCAAATTAGTTGAGTTAAATAAGAAATAATTATCTCATCTAATTAAATTCTCATAAATTACTTTTATTTAAATTAGTAGATTCCTTTTTCAAATCAAACTCAAATATGAAGATTATTATTTCATGATATTCAAAATTTCAAAATATCATTTTCTTATATATCTAACTATTTTTTTGGTTAGTTTTTTCATGTTGTTTATCTTTTTAAAATTTTAATTTTTTTTAAAAATTTTTTTCTACTTTATTTTTCTCTCTTCTAGTTCTCTTCTTCTTCTTTTTTTCCCTTTTCCTTTTTTATTTATTTTTTTCTTTTTCCTTTTCTTTTGTTTTTCTTTTCTCATATTTTTTTTCGTTTTCTTCTTCTTCTTTTTTTTTAAAAAAAAAAATTGCTTTTGTTTTTATACTTCTATTTTTAGTTTCTATTACACTTTATTTTTTTTTCTTTTTTTTCTTTTTCTTTTTTCTATTTTTTTTTTTAATTTTTTTCTATTTTTTATTTACTCTTCCATCTCTATCTTTTATTTTTAAAATACAAATATCTATATCATATATATATATATATATATATATATATATATATATATATATATTCAAAAAATATACAAAATAAATCGACATACAGATCTGCATATGTATTTACGGTAAAAAAGTATACATATATATCTGTATATGTATTTACAGAAATACATATCTGACTCACATGTATATATAAACATATAGGACATAAAATATTTATAACAAAAATGACAATTATATATACATATACATATAGGTAATAAAAAAATACATGATACATATCTTAAATAGTAAAAGAAAACAAATAAGAACATATGTTACCCTCTAAAATGACAGTATATACAGTTCAAAGACAAATCTAACACCGTGTAAAAATACATATAGCTCTGCATATGTATTTACAGAATACATATAGCTCTGCATATGTATTTACAGAATACATACCTGATCATATATATATTCTTATTTTATATGAGTTTATTATTGTTTAATATGAATATGAT
Organism: Capsicum baccatum var. pendulum; assembly: GCA_030864225.1. Lineage (NCBI taxonomy): Eukaryota > Viridiplantae > Streptophyta > Magnoliopsida > Solanales > Solanaceae > Capsicum > Capsicum baccatum. Next base: position 232,108,258 of record CM061557.1, read on the forward strand.
ATGTATGTTTTGTACTGTAAATACATATCCAGATCTGTATGGTTATATATTTTGTATTTTTTTGTATATGTGTTTGTGATATATATTTTTGTCTTTTCAAAATAAAAGTTAGAGATAGAAGAGTAAAAAAAAAAAGAAAAAAAAAAGAAAAAGTGAAGTGAAAAAGAAAAAAAAAAGGAAGAAAGAAAAACAAAAGTGTAAAAATAAAAGAAAAAAAGAAACAAAATTAAATAGAAAAATGAAGAAGAAAAAGAAAATAGAAAAAGAAAAAAAGAAAACGAAAAAGGAAAAAAAAAAGAGAAATAGAAGAGAGAAAATAAAGTGGGAAGAAAATGAAAAGGAACAATAAATCGAAATAAAAAATAAAATGATAAAAAAATACGATGAAAAAAACTAACAAGAAAAAAAGATTGAGAAATAAGAGAGAGAAAGACAGTAATGATATTTTATTTTGAAATCTTGAAGATCCCGAAGATAATTATCTTCAAATATGAAAAGAGGACAAAAAAACAAAAATTAAAAAAATGAAAAAGTTAAAAAAGAAGAGAAATAGAAGAGAGAAAATAAAGTGAAAATAAAAAAATAAAATGAAAAAAAAAAGGATAAAATTTATGACTATATTTGGAGGAGGTGAAATAGTGGAGTGAAAATAGAAAAATGTAAAGTAGTGATAGTAAAACATGCACTTGCCTAATTAATAAGTAAAATAATATTACTCCTGCTATAAACTGTAATTTTACAAAAGTGTTGGTAAATTATTGTAATTATGGTCTTAAATATGCTACTTTCTGTATTTTTTTTTTCTTTTAATAGAAGTGGGCTAAGTAGCCATTTGGACTCAAAAACGACTATATAGTCGTTGGGCCAACGACTACTTTAGGGCCCAATGGTCCAATTTCATTTTAAAAAAAAAAAAATTATAATAATTCAAGGCGGGCCTGGATCGATTTTGCTCTGAATCGAGTTAATCGGGTTCAAAAAAATTAATTCAGATCAGGATCCGATATCCAACAGTCGAGGCCTGACCAAATCAAGTCAAATCGGGCCGAGTTTATTAAGTGGGCCGGGTCAACCCGACCTGACACTCTTAGTTTCAGTACAATCTTAAATAAGATCTCACATATAAATGTAATTCAAAATTGAGACGCAATTTTCTTACCAATAGAGTAAAGTTTTTTGCAAAATCATATCAGAGTTCACACCATTATATATCGAAACAAACTCTACGCCAATTCATTGGAGATCAAATTCGAACTCATCATTTTATCTCTCTCATTCCTTAAAAATACAATAACAAACACACTCAGTAGTTCAATTTCTATTTCACTTTGTTGATTTAACACTGAATGCGACATATATTGTTTGATTGAGAGAAATGTAAGCTTATATTCTTTTGTGTAAATAAATTTTATATAGTTGAGCAATTGTAAATTGTTTCTTTTAAAAAAAATAATTACATCATATAATTGATATTTATATTAGGACCAACTTAATAAATTGATATCAATGAAGTACTCCCTCCGTTTAAAAAAGAATAACCTACTTTTCTTTTTAGTTCGTTCAAAAAAGAATGGTCTCTTTCCCCTTTTAGCAACTTTTCAATTTTAACTTTTCATATGACATGTTTAAGACCACAAGATTAAAAGATATTTTAATACATTGAATATATCTTTAATTTAACAGCATAAAATTCAAAAAATTTCTTTATTTTCTTAAACTCAAATACTGAGCAAGTAATAAACTATGCAACTACATATGTGGACCTCTCTTCGAACATTCTAATTTTTTAGCACTAGTGTCCAAAAGAAAGTAGTTTGCCCATCTCGAGATCCACAAACCAAGAGTTCAAATCATGGTACAAAAATATCTATAAATAATTGAGGAATATGTGGTGGAATCTTAAGTGAAATACTACTGTTTATGATAATCTCACGTGGGAAGGTCCTAAATAAAAAAAAAATAAACCTCTTAGCAATGTGCACTATGAAACATCGCGATCCCGGACGTTACTAATCGCAAGTTAATTAAGCCTTTCTTTATCCATGCACTACTTTTCTCCCCTTCCACACGCCAACCTTCGGCATATGCTCAAAATTGGTATTTTTTTTTGTCTCATTTTATTCTTATTTGATAATTATTTAATAATATTATTCTTATGGATTTCATTTATTCAGAAAAATAATTTTAAAATAAATATTAAAATAATTTTAAAAGAATAATTTTGTAAACTTTATAAAGTAATCACTTATTTTTTAAATTTTATGCTCCCATTAAATAACGACATCGAAAATGAAATGGAGGTATGCTATATTTTAGATTTGCACCATCATGAATAAAGCAATCAAAGAACGCGGGCGCAACGCTGCAGATACTGACATCCATGTGTGTGTTAACGTGTTCTCATTACACTCCTCCTACCATCTCTCTGACAAATTCTTGATTATTTATTTTAATCCACATATACACAAGTATTTTTAATTTGACATAAGAACATATGACAAACAACTTAAAATTATTAAAAATATAGTGTGCATTTTTAACGAGTTATAGTAGTAGTTAATCTTGTTACAGACTTACAGTAGTCATAAATGGCACAACTCTTGGTAGAGTGTATTGAAATGTTAATGCATGTATTAGTTTAATGTATATTAATATTATCATATTTGGTATATCTTTTTACCCTATGTATAACTAATGTAAGCATTAGTTATCTATTGTGTATTATTAATACCTCAAAATATATTAACATGATTAAAGACCCTATTCCCCCTCAAAAATAATTCCGCATCCTTTCCAACATATATATTGAGCATATTATGTAAAAAAAAAAAAATAATTTAGAAATTATGTAATTCATGTTGTTTTAATATATCGAATCAAATACTGCATAGAAAAAAAATGCAAGCATAACTAATACAAACATTATTAATACACTATATTTTATATTATTATTATACACTCTGTCAAGCTGCCGTAATTTTCTTTGAGATGAATGGAAAGTGCAAACTATGGTCCAATTTCCGTCTATAAGCCGTACAGTTGAAGCTCAAATTTTAATTTTCTTAAAAAAACATCTAAGTTCGATGTAAAGAGATTATTCTTATATTTCTACAGCTTAAACTATCAAATTGTACTGTTTCACTACAGTTGTCATATTGGTAGTTTGGTTGGTGACTTTCAAACGCATTGACAGAGCTATGGCTGTCAAGTGGGCCGGGCCGGGTCAATCCGGAATCGGCCCATGCTATTTAACCGGTTGAGGACCGGTCTGGATCCGGGTTGGGATCTAAGTGGGCCGGATCGGGTTGGATCTAACAGTAAAAAATTAAAAAATCATTCTAACCCGGTCCACTTAATCCAATCCGGTTAAATTCACCTAAATTCGATCAAACCCGATTAAAAAATTGGTAAAAAATATAAAAAAAAACTTTTTTTCAATATACATTATATATACCCACCTATATACATTATAAATACGTTAAACAATATATATACACTATATATATAGTATATACTACATTAGAATTTAAAAAATATATACACATATACACAATTACACATATATACGAACCATCCAAATATATATGTACTACTTTAAACTTTAAAGTTTAAATAAAATATACTACAATATATATATTATTATATATATATACACACATGTATACGTTAAATATACACGTCTATAGAAGATCTATTCACATATATACACTCTAATCTATGTATATATGTAATACTTTAAATGAAATATACTATAATATATATACATTACAATATATATTTGTATAGTTATATACTAATTTATAAAACATATACACATGTATACGTTAAATATACACGTCTATAGAAGATCTATTCACATATATACACTCTATTCTATGTATATGTAATACTTTAAATCAAACATACTACAACATATATACATTACAATATATATTTGTATAGTTATATACTAATTTATAAAACATATACACATGTATACGTTAAATATACACGTCTATAGAAGATCTATTCACATATATACACTCTATTTTATGTATATGTAATAATTTAAATGAGATATACTACAACATGTATACATTACAATCTATATTTGTATAGTTATATACTAATTTATAAAACATATACACATGTATACGTTAAATATACACGTCTATAAAAGATCTATTCACATATATACACTCTATTCTATGTATACGCACCATTCAATGTATATATACTACTACTTATAAAATATACTACATTATATACATTACAATATATATAGATATACTTATATACTAATTTATAAAACATATACACATGTATACGTTAAATATACACTTTTATAGAAGATATATACACGTGTATACGCACCATTCGATGTATATATACTACTACTTATAAAATATACTACATTATATATACATTACAATATATATAGATATACTTATATACTAATTTATAAAACATATATACATGTATACGTTAAATATACACTTCTATAGAAGATATATGCACAAATATACAAAACATATGCTACTTAATATAATAAATTAATAATATTTGGTAGTAAATTAATAATATATTAGAAGTAAGTTTTTAATTTAAAGTAGAAAATTAGAAATTCAATTTAAAATTTTAAATCGTTAAATGAAAAAATATAAAAAGCAAGGACTAAGGAGTGAATGAATTTGGAAAATTTTATTGATTGCAAAATGATCCAAAATTTATAATTTACATGAATGAAAATTCTATAAATTATGCATCATTTTTTTCAACTCATTCATGTTAATATTAATGGGAACTTGCATAGGATAGTCGAAGTCAACGGGGGTAAAACCATGCATTGGACTTGATTCTGCTGAGTTCTCCCGTGAAGTCATAATTTCTTCAAGTTTCAGCTCGTCGCTCGGCTCCGGTTCCATTCCTTGGTTTCTTCTTTCCGCTATAATCCAATCTCTGAGGCAAACTAGAACATTCATTGAATTGTTTCCCAATGAGTGTCGGTTGTCTCCAAGCTGCTGTCGTCCCTGACTAAAGGCGCTCCCTGATGCAACGGTTGACATTGGAACATTCAAGATACCTCTAGCTAATCTTGAAAGCACAGGATATTGTGTTTCATTACTCATCCACCAATCCAACGAGTTAATCCGTCGTATGCGATCCTCTGGTGCCGTCCGAAGATAATATTTCAGCTCTTCCCGATAAGTTGATGTGTAAGTTCTCTCATCAACACTGTTCCAACAATTTAAATCATAAAACGAATTAGAAAAATCATTATGTGCCAGCCTTTTAGAAGATGATGGCTCCTCGGGAGGATGAGGAGCGACAGTTAGAGTGATATTTGTAGGTACGGCTAAATCAAATAAATCAGTATAGTGATTATATAATTTTTCAATGTAATCCTTTGCATCAGCTGTAGCCGTCCACAAATCAGGTTGTACTTGTTCAGAATCATGGTTAGTAGTTATTTCTAAGTTAGTATAAATAAGAGTACTAAAGTGACACATATTATTATATTTCATACACGGATTTAGCATAGCACCAACCAAGTAAATAGGGGGAATCGGGAAAAAATATTTTTTAAATTTCATAAACATGGCGCCAACAACTTCTATATAACCTTCTTTATTTTTATATTCTTTGAGCAAACCAGAAATATCGGCTATATATGCCAAAATATTACAAACAGTAGGATAATAAGCACCGAAAAATTCAACCGTAGCTACATAAATTTTTTTTAAAAACTTAACAAGATCATTAATTACAACCCAATCAGAATTATGTAGCATGCAATCAGCAGAATCAGCAAATGAACCACAATGTTGGTTAAAAGTTAGTGTAATAGGAATTCTATATTTATAACAAGATTTTAAAAATTCATACGTAGAATTCCATCTAATATCAATTTCCTCAGGCATCAAAATCGGTGTAAGTCCATTTTCTTGACATTTAACTTTAAATTCTCTAATTCTCGATCTACGATTATTTCCTTGAATAAAATCAACAGCAAGACGAATTTTTTCAATATAAAACTCAAAAAACTCAAGACCATCTTTTACAATTAAATTATATATATGACATGTACACTTAATATGAAAAATTTCAGGCAAGGGCGGAGATAGCGTAGATTTTAATTTTTTATAGCGGTGTTGTTGTTAGAAGCATTATCAAAAGCAATACATAAAATTTTATTTTCGATACCATATATCCGGCAATTTTAACAATAGAATCAGCAATAAATTGTTCAGTATGTTTACGATCTTTATCATATAAAAAAGCAAGAATATGTTTTTGCATCACGAAATTACTATCCATCCAATGACAAGTAACGGTTAAATAATCATTTTTATTTACAGCACAACCAAGATCAGAAGTTAGGGACAATCTACATTGAATATTTTTTAACAATGTTGATAAATAAAAATAATATTGTGACTGAAGTCTAAAAATATCAGACCGACAAGTAGTTCTAGGAATACCGTTAAACATAGGATTATAAATTGCTTGTATATAACGAATAAAGGCATCAGAAGAAGGAAAATTAAAAGGCAAACAACCCACAACTACCATTTTAGCTATTTCTTCCCGGTCCCTCAATTTATTATACTTATTCGCTACGTAACCGATTGCGGGGTCCATTCTAGTTTGCGTTGACCCACCAACATCCCCACCACCTTTTGCAATATTTAACTCTCTTTTGTGATCTTCAGCTACATGTCTCATTAACGTACCCGTACCCCCTTGCTTACCTCCACTTCTATGCTTATATATTTGTTGACAAATATTACATTGCAGCTCAATATCTGATATACGTTCAAAAAATTGTCATGCAATACTAGTTCTTTTACGAGGTTTTGGGGCAATGGGAGGACGGGAAGGGAGATTAACTGATTCAGATCTAACGTTAGCATCTCCTACTGCGGATGTCTCAGCAATATTTTCATTATCTTCGTCTAAATTAACCGCATCTACTTCATTTTCTTCTTCTATACCGTAATTTTCCTAAGCTTCTACATAATCCATATCGTGAGCACCTACACCTATTTCTTCCTCAAAAGGTGTACCAAGCGGTACCAGAGGCGAAGACACACGGGTATATCTACTACTTGAACTATCTCTACCGCTAGTAATTCGCTTTTTACTACCACTACCGTTTCCGGAACAAAATTTTTTAACACCTTTAGTAGCGAGGTTTCTTAATTTATCCATAATATAAATTAAATTAAACTAAAAATATTCAAAATACACAAATATAATAAAATTAAATATTCAACAATTAATACAATAAATAAAAATTAAACGTAAGAGATGGAACGAAATACCAAATTTTGGAAGTATCCGAAGATTGTGACTTTAGAAACTTTCGCTTGTACTTTGTAAACGAAAAATTAAAAAATTAAAGTGAACACTTTAAGAAATTAAATATATTAAATATTTGAGAATTGAGAATTGAGATTTGAGAGAGAATGAGATTTGAGAGAGTGAAAAATTGTGTGAAAAATGATTTGAAGTTGTAGGGTATTTATAGATTTTATTTTGGGATTAAAAAATATTTTTTAAAGTTTTTTTTTTTTTTTAAATAAATGGGCCCAAACTAGCCGTTTGGACCCAAAAACGGCTATATAGCCATTGGGCCAATGGCTAGTTTGGCCCAAAAGCCAAAATCTCATTTTTTTTTAAATTTATTCGGGCCGGACCGAGCCGGTTAACGCGGCGGGCCTGGACCGGGCTTGGTCCGGACCGAATTAGCTGAGCCCATTTTAAAAAATAACCGCCCCGGGACCCGAAACACTAAAGCCCTAGGACTTACTGGGTCGGGTTAGTTACTCGACCCGGCCCACTTGACACTCATAGATAGAGTCGTAAATTTGGCACAAACTTATTTTGATATTTAAAGTGAAGGTTAATCATTTTAAACATATAAATTAGTGTGTTATTTTGATATTTTTTACACAGTTAATATGTTGCGTGTTGTTCACTCATCGAAGGCGCATAGAAGGCCTTTTAAGTTGTGTGGCATTCAAGTTGGCCTTGAACAGTAATATTAACCCACGCCCATTAATTTATACTTTCTTCCTTAGTTTTAGACACTAATTTTTTCAATCTTAAGCTTCTTCAATAATAAAAAAGTGTTGACAAAAAATTTAGAATTGAATAGACATCTCTATGTAGATTATTTAATTTGATTATTGACTTGGTGCTAAATTTTAGGGAAAAAGACACCCCATGACCATTTTAAAAATAAATAGACCAAATTTGGTATTTTATCAAAAAATAGTTAGTCGGATAAAGTATTTTCACTTTATAGTTATTTTCTAATTTGGGTCATTTTAGCTCATATAATTCAGATACGATTTATATACCATATTGATATAGTCCATATACAATACTGATACAATTTTCAACTTGATCATTCGGACCTTTTAAAAATATTTCAATATTTTTTGCTATAAATTTTTTAACGAAAAAATATTATGTTTTTTTCATTGTTTAGAAATAATAATTAAATATAATTATATAAAAATGATATAATTGTTATATAGAATATATATTTATATAAATTTTATACCAACAAAAGGCCCAATATTCATTTGAGAAGGTCACATTCCTAAATTTTATTTTAATGGTTGATTTGGTGCTCTATTTTGTTAGGAATTTTGCCTTAATTTTCTTACCAAATTTAAGTTCTATTTTCCTCGAAAGAAAAATAAAAGTAATACCATAGTTACTTTTAATTTTTTGAAAAAAGAATGTAAAACTTTTTCATATTTGACAAACCTCTTTCTTGTAGGAAAAGTTTTGAAACTCTATAAATAGAAGACCCCCCTTCTCATACCATAACACGATATAACATCTATAATATAGTCTTTAAAGAATCAGTTTAGGGAGAGATTTTCTCTCAATAGTTTATAGTTTTCATATTTCTTTAATATTAGTTTCTTGTGTAGATCAGTTGACCAAATTATATTCAATAATATATTTTTAGTATATTTTTATTTGTCATCTGAATTATTACCATCTTGATTTATAAATTTTAAACTTCCGCATAATGTACTCTCGATTTTGAACCAAACACATATTTTCATAGTGAAATTGTTCAAATTTAGGGTGGAGTGTTGGAAAGCCGATTCGGGGTAGGCGTTTGGGGGAGCCAACGATTTTGGGAGTGATACACATAAAATATGTATTTTTATTGATTGAGAAGAGGAATAACAAATGTCCTCATTTCATCTGTCATTTTACAAGTCATTAAGAGAATGTGATACATATGAAATATGCATTTTTATTGATTGAGCAAAATATATTAAAATGACACAATGAAACACTAATTTTGATATTTAAATTGAACAATTTTCACTTTAAATATTAAAGTAAACGTTTGTGTCAAGTTTAGGGGCGGAACACATTGACCTTTAAATGTTAGTCTCCCTGTTTATTTTTAGTCATTAGGTATTATTTTAAAAATACATTTTTATTTTTAATTATCAATCATAATGTATCAATATAAGATAATTATTTTTTTCAAATTTTATATTTAACATTAATTATTTATACTCAAAATTATTTTCTTCGTTTTATAATATTTATCCACTATATTAAAAATAGATGTTTAATAATTCTTGTTCAATTTGAAAAATAAATGAATAATTTATTACTTTCTATTAATTTCACTTTTGCTATTAAGTACGATCCATCTTTCAGTACATTTGTCATGATATTAAATTTATTATATTATTTATTATTTATTAATTTATATATTAAATTAATAGTAAATAAGTATTGTTGGAGAGAAATAACATATTTCCTTCGTTTCGAAATAAATGAATTTTTGAATTTTGACACATAAATTAAAAAAAAAACGTCAAAAACATAAATTTAACATAAATTTTTATTTTTATCCTTGAAGTCCCTTCATAAGGGTAATTTTGAAAAAAAATTCAATGATTTACTTATTTTAAAACACCAATAAATATCCCAACAATTCATTTATTCTAAAACGGAGGGAGTATTTCAATAGGCTTGTCTTTTTTTTAGTGGCGCCTGAAATTCAAATGTGATAAAAGTAAAAATGAAGAGGTAGTAGCATTATTAATAATTAGATGTTATCTTTTCGTATTTTGTAATTATTTAATGATAACATCCTTATTTTATTTTTATTGAGTCTCACTTGATAAAAAAACAATAAAAAAATACTTCTTTTATTTCAAAATAATTAAATTATTGAGGTATTTTTTGGTGTTCAAAATAAGTGAATTTTTCAAAGCCAAAAAAAACTATTGGAACTTTTTTTCATATTTATCTTTTCATTTGATGAGATTCCTAAGCACTTCACATAACTTAGAAAATAAGTTAAAAATTATTACTTCCTCCATTTCATATTAGTTGATCTATATGAAATTGACACACCCATTAAGAAAATATTAATTAAGCGTTTATTTTATCAAATTAATCTTATTAATTATGTTTTGAAAATATAAATTTGAGTAAATATATTTTGTTTAATCATTTAATATTAAAGATAGTATTGAAAGAACATAATAAAATCATCTTAATTTTATCAAAGAAAAAATTATAATGAAATAAATATTTTTAGAAAAAAGTTCAACTAAAACAAAAAGAGTGAAAGTAAAAGTATAAAAGTAAAAAGTAGTTCTCAGATATTTTTATTAAAAATGTATAATTTCGTAAACTTAACAAATCATTACTCATTTCTTAAAATCGGTTGCTAATTAAAAGGCACACATGGGACGGAGGGATTAGTATTATATAAGTATCATTTACTTTACTAAAATACATAGGAAGCATTATTTATTATGACTCGAGCAGATGGTAGCGTGTTAATTCTGACCTTTACGCGGAATCGCATCTGATAAATAGTAGAAGAAGAGATATTCGTTGAGCACAATTCACAGCATTCAACTCACTTTCATTCACTCCAATTGTCGAAGAAGAATGGATCTGATTGACAAGGCGAAGAATTTTGTATCAGAGAAGGTTGCAAACATGGAGAAACCAGAGGCAACCATCACTGACGTTGATCTGAAGAGGATCGGTTTCGATGGAGTCTCTTTTCACGCTAAAGTCTCCGTTAAGAATCCTTACTCTGTTCCTATTCCAATCATGGAAATCGATTACGTCCTCAAAAGCGCCTCCAGGTATAACCATATTTTAATACTACTTAGTTTTTGCTGATAAATATATGACGAATTGGACATCTATAATTACATCCGCCATTGTCCTAGAAATCTGATCCTGCAGTCAACTTCTTTGAAAACAATTGGCTGGAGACGGAGCATACATATTCCTTGTATAGTTGTGACATATGTATGGTCCGCAATTGTTCAAAGGACTTGACCACAAGTGGCTATTGTAAGCATCCTTTGCTCTGCATTTCGGTAAGAGTTTATTTTTACAGTTTGAACTTCTTGCCTCATCACATGACAGTAACTCCATTCGATTATTAGGATGGACCATGAATAGGAGATAGAAAATGTGCGATCGAGGGACAGTTTTTGGTAAATTTGAGAGTCAGAACACAGGGTGAAGTCGATGGTAGGGCCCCAACTTTAATCACAAAAGAACATATATGACTTTTTCTTTCAAAAGTTGTCTGTTTCTCCCACTATTTGCGTAAAATTTACTCACATCAAAAGAAAAAGGTAGAATAAAGAAAATATGTTCAATGATTGATATAGAACAAAGGTAGACGTGGTTCGTTCAGTGACATACAAATAGTAAATTCAGTCCGCTTCAATGGGTTCTAAACTAAATATAAGAACTAGTCGAAGACGGTTGAAGTTCAACATTTATTATATATACATACAAAAAATATTTTTAATCAAGTAAAAGTAGTTTAATTTTCCTTCGAACGGGGTGGAGCTACCCTTCAAGTAGGGGTTCATCCGAACCCCTTTGTTGGAAAATTATGCTATATGCATATATATATATATATATATATATTTAAAATTATTTTTTTATGTATATAAAATAGATGTTGAACCCCCTTCGGGTAGTTTGTATGTTCACTAATGACCCCCTTAGTGAAAATTCTGGTTCCGCCACTGCGAAGGGATATCTGAACCCCTGGATGAATGGTGTCTCCGGCCCTGGTGCGCATGATGAACAGAAAAATACTTTTACTTGCTGATTTTTGTCTTTTAATTTTTTACGCCAAACAGGTTAATATGTCCACCAATTGATATCGTGCGAATAGAGACAGATGGTTCATACAACCGACGGCTAGTTTAGAATTGAAACGTAGTTCATTGATTGATATAATAAACTTAGTAGGCATGAAAGAAAATACTCTACTAATTGGTGATTTTATAATGAAAATCAGGGTAATAGCATCAGGAAGAATTCCAGACCCAGGGAACCTCAAGGCAAATGACTCGACCATGTTAGATGTGCCAGTAAAGGTTCCTCACAGTGTGCTAATTAGTTTGGCTAGGGACATTGGTGGAGATTGGGACGTCGACTATACACTGGAATTGGGTCTCATCATTGATCTTCCAGTCATTGGCAACATCACCATTCCCCTCTCTTATAGCGGCGAGTATAAGCTTCCTACTTTGTCCGACTTATGGAAGGGAGGGAAAGAAGGGGAGAAAAAGAGAGAAGAAGAGGAAGAGAAAGAAGATCCATCAAAGGTTGTAGAGATATGAAATGCCATAACTATCTAATAATATGGCTTCTATGTGCCTAATTTCTCTTCTATTGTTTTAATAACATAAAGTTTGTAGTACCTTGTACCATTTGAAGGCTACCAAAATTGACAACTTTATGCAACTCTATCTTACATGATTTGATGCGTGTGTTTTTCTTTTTGCGCTCAAGGTTATAGATTTGAGGATGTCAAGTTGATTTTTCATTCTTCCCTTAGAGGTATAAGTTATGCTACTCAAGTTACCTATTTACGCGTGAAAATTTACTGAAATATCCTTTGGGCACCTGCTACTGAGGAATGAATGAAATTATCAGGATTTTGAGTTAATAGTAACGGGTATCAAACGGGGTCATGATCGGTCGGATAGAAGAAGTCTAAATCCAATATTCACACACTGTATCTGGCATTATGATTTAGTTATCTTTCTCTAAGAAATGAATCCTTGAAAATTTTAAGGTTAGTATGAGTTGTTTACTTTGTCACAACTAATGACATAAAAGATAGAGATTTGCGGCCCTTGATTTTGGCTCTTAGACTGCTGTCAATCCTTCTAATATTTCTATATGAATGATGCTGTTCTTGCCTTCACAAAGAACGCGACCACAAACTTAACTTTAGGAGATAGACGATCAAATACTGAAGGTACTCATCAATGACGTCTCAATTTCGATCTCAGGATGCTCACTGAATGGCAAAACAATAACTAGACCCCATTGATTTGGTATAAACAGTAGGTACATAGGTGCCATTGTTGCAAAGGTGCCTGGGATGAGAAGTTCAACGCGTCAGTGACAAAGGACGGTGACTTTCACCTTCTCAATTGGACCTCTTGTTCAAGTGTCCTTCATGACTAGCAATGCTAACACATAAATTTCAAATTTTGAGTTCCCCTTCGTTCCAATACATGGAGGTTGATATGTGCAATTTGCGTCTTTTATGTATTGTTTCAACATCTTGTTGCACAGAGTTGGCTCAAACCGCCTTCAAGCTCTTTCCAACCTGAGGTACAAGCGGTAATAACTGTTGGCATCTACAGAAAAATGGCAAACTCTCCAGGAACACAAGTTGAATTATGGTAATTTTGTCTATAAGATTTTTAATTCGAGAATCAAATTAGTCTTGACATCACTGAGAAAGGGAAATTTTATCCAAACTTTGAAATCAGAGCTAAAAAGTACTTGTTCTTGTCATTATTAATTCAACACACACTCTACTATTGTCATTTTTGTATTCTCGCATTTTCTCTTATCATTTAATTTGTTCAATTCTTTATTAATGCTATAAAATATTGACAAAAAATAGTATACAGCACTAAAAATGGATACTGCTCTAAATTTTGCTCCCAGTAAACACCTTATATTTTTACACAAAATAAATAAATTAATAAATAAAACTATATCACTTAACTAGTTATTCTTTTTCACATGAATCATGATAACAACTTTTTTTATTGTGTTAAGCTTCTACATCACATGTCAACTAGATTATACTAATTTTAGTAAAAGGGTACAAAAAGATGGTACTATAACTTGCTGTTATTTTAGTTTGATTGTGATACCTCAACATCTAAATTATACTGATAATAGTTAAAACGTACAAAATTTGGTTGCGATATTATAGTTTGATTGTTAACTCTCAACTTTTAAACAAGATTAAATATAAGAATATATATAATCATAAATAAAAAAAATATCTTTACGAATTTATTCCTCAACTCTTTTTCTTTTGTTTCTCATTCGGTGTGTTCGGTACCCGCATTAAAGCCTCGACTAATTCAGATCGCGCGTTACAAGGCTAATTAAAATGACAGCGCACCCAACAGAATTTTCTTCGTACCCTTGACCTCTACTTATTCCTCAACTCTTTTTATTGCACTCTTTCATGTGTCTTGTTGCAATTAATGCAGCTATTGACTAAATGTGTACGTTAAAAAGATTTAAAATGGAGGAACTTTTTACAAACTTTACAATATTTATACTTAAAAAAAATTTAAAGGAAAATGGGAAAATTTCATTTATTTCATCTTAATTTATAAATTAAAAAATAATTTAAACTAAATATTTTTGAGTAATGTAAAAAGTAAGTATAAATAACATAAATATCAACCCTTTTGGAAGTAATTACACTTTCTCCCACTTTTTTAATTACTTTACTCTCTTTTCCTATTAATATACATAATATAGCCGACATATACATAGCATTCTGTGTATATGCTGTAATTATTATAATATGTTTATAGAGTTGAAATTTTTTGTAATATTGAAAATATAAGTTGTGTATTTGTGTAATTTTTAGAATACAACGGCGAGGGAGTATGTAGACTTTCAATTGTCCTTAAAATATGTTGGAAATCTCCCATAAATTGGTTGATGAATATTGAACACCTGTGGTGCGAGGGAATTGACTATTTGGACATACTATATAAGCACAATTACTAAGGTGAGCATATCCTCCAACAACCAACTAACAATCCTCTCATTTCCTAGTGGAATTGTAGGTTTGGAATTAAGCGTTTGCTGCTTTCAGCTTTGCCACTATTCCAACATCATATGGGTTCCCATCCCAACTAGTACTATTTTTTTTATTATATCGAAGGTTAGAATAAAAATTACTGATATCTCATATCTCAATAACTCCTGTGGTATATATTGAATTTCCTTCTGATAATATAGATCAAGATCCTTCTATACTTGACGATTTTTATTGAGAGCATACTTAAAATTTTGTGTAGGCTTAATTACCTCCTAAAATAAGACATTTACTGTCCTTGAAAATTTTAAATGAAAAATATAATGAACAGGAAGGATCAGTGCCATTTTCTCACCTTTTTGTTTGTTTCTTTTCCATCTTTACGGTTAGGACTTAGGAGATCACTAGAATAAAATATTTGTTACTCTCGCAGCCCCATTTAATTTATCGTTTTAATTCTTTTTCCGTCCATTCAAAAATATATACATAGAATATAATTTATTAAGTTATCCTACTTAATAAAAGTAGTTTTTTTTCCCTCTTAAATGTTATGCACTTTTGTTTAATATTAAGAATATAATTGGGAACAAAACTGAATTTGACCATGAACTTTTAAAATGATACTGTAATTTTTTTAATTAAAGGGCAATTAACATGAAATGGAAGGTGTATATATGTTTACTTTTTGACATTTTACTTGGAAGTCATTAATGGGTTTGTTACCTGACCACCATAAATTGTATGTGGGCAATTTCATAATGGTCAGTAAAAGTTCACTTCACCATTGTTTATTCTTTGACAAAAGAATTCTAAATTTGCTGGATTTATGGTGGAGTTAGAAGGCAACTTATTAGTTCTATCAATCTCAATAATTTAATCTTACAAATTTTAAACTTAAATTCAATTATAAGTAATTCAAGTCGTTATACATTTACTGGTAATTCTACTCTCTGTCTTGCTACCTATGACTGCTGTGTCGACTCTGGTGACGGAGTACCACTCACTGCACGGCTAAGGGGACTCTGTCTTGTATGCTAAGAGAAAGGTTGTTTTTTTTGCAAACTAGAAATATCATAAGAGAAGAAAGATCGTAGCCTAGTTCGGATAAATTTTAAATTTTAAATCTATCTTTCAGCTTGACTGTGTTTGCATTGCTATATTTCTAATAGTAGTAAAGACTCAAAATGATAAAGACTTTAGAGTCAACATTAGCAGGAGGATGAGGCCATCATCATATACCTAATACCTTCTCCACTCACAAGCCATTATATATATTAGGTAATTTCACACAAACTCAAAACACCAAAATCACACACAAAAAAAATCATCTCAAAGACCATCATTAATCTCTCCCCTTGGTTTCAAGACTCAATAAAAATGGTGGAGAAGGAGCAAGTCAGACCACTAGCTCCAGCATCCGATCGACCGCCGAGCAGCGACGACGACGAAACAACGTTAAACAAAAAAAGGTTTCATCAAAGAAGATGCTTCAAATATTGTGTTTGTGTATCTATCTTTATTTTCCTTATAGCCATAATACTCATAATTTTGATCTTCACAGTGTTCAAAGTAAAAGATCCTATCATTACAATGAATGGTGTCACAGTTGAAAAACTAGACCTCGTTAACACTGGTGGCACCATTTTACCTATGCCTAAACCAGGTTCCAACATGACCATAAAAGCAGACGTCTCAGTCAAAAATCCTAATTTTGCATCATTTAGGTATAGTAACACGACCACCACCATTTCTTACCACGACACGGTGGTCGGGGAGGCGCGGGGCCCACCGGGGAAATCGAAGGCAAGGGGGACTACGAGGATGAACGTAACGATTGATATAATCACGGACAAGATTGTGTCACATCCTGGCTTACAAAATGATATTACTACTGGTTTGCTTACTATGAATAGCTACACAAGAGTTGGTGGGAGGGTCAAATTGTTGAATATGATCAAGAAACATGTGGTTGTGAAGATGAATTGCAGTATCACTGTGAATATTACTAGTCAGTCAATTCAAGATCAGAAGTGCAGCAAAAAGGTTAAGCTTTAATTAGTTAGTTAGTTAGTTTGTGTCATGATATACTTGCTACATCTTTTTTGAGTTTCCTATATTTTTGTTGTTCATTATAAGATGGTTTTTGGGATGATTTAGATATTACTATATTAATAACAATCATTCTCTGTAACAATCAAGTTTTTTTATTTTTTTTGTAAAAAAATTTCATGTATGTTATATTATACTTTCTCTATAATAACATTAATAGTCAAACAATATCTAACAAACGGCATTGTTATAGAAATATTTGAATTTACATATTTTGATATACTACAGATAGATGGCATTGTGTGACTTAAGTGAACCTATTTTGCGTGCTTTGTTTTCTTGACTTCCTTTGTCCATTATATTATTCCTCTTCCTAGAGTAGTGTTATGAAATCCTTTTTGCAAATTTGTGTGAGTATGGTCCCAAATACTTTCCTTTAATTTCCTATGATCATATAAGTGACAAATTAAAGAAGATTTTTAGGGTAAATTTTGCTAGAAGGGGCAAGAAAAAAACTATCCTAATTAAGAAGCATGTTGACATCAAATGAGTCCATATTTTTAATGGTATTATTCGACAATTGTGGAAGACTCTCAACCGTCTAATTTCAGAATTATTTCAAACTACATTTATTAAACGAAGAAAATGAGTTTCTACTATATATATATATCACATCATATCGACTTCTCAATAATGCCAAAGTCCTTAATAATGGAACATTACTTGTTGTTAGGTAGTAAAACATATCAAGTAATTTAAGTAGTATAAAATAATGTGGAAGATTGACTTTTTCATCATTTTCCTAAACCTGTTATGACAACTAATTGCCAGCATTATTACTACCCCTCCGTCTCATTATCGAAAATTTTAAGCAACTAAATTAATTTCATTAGTCTCCGAAATAATAGTCGAAATGAAAAACAAAACATTAGCACAATAACATGCGGAACATTGTACTTGATGAAAAATCCTGCCTAGTTATCTGTACCAAAACACTCTCTCTTGTTCTCCACATTAAAATGTTTTTATGCTCATAATATAACTTTTTTTTTTTGTAATTAACGAGTTAGATTAACCTACAAGGGTTATTTTCAACATCAAGCCTAATATGATAACCTACAAATTATTAAAGTAGTGCCAATACATTATAAACAGTTAAATTATGCATTGCTAAATAAAATTTCTTATATAACCTAAACTCATTTAAATCATCTGCTGCCAAAAACGCCTTTACTTCTATGACATATAGGTGACATTAGTACAATTGTACAAATAGAATAATAGTGTAATAATTGAGTTAGTTGAACTGTTGAAGCTCCAAAATATCCAGTTTCGCGTGTAAAGGTAAGCTTTGACTTTGTTTTTGAAATTTTCTTTGGCTTAGTTAACTCTCTAGCGGTTTTTTTTACTTATTATATCACGATTCGATTTTTTTCTATTTTTCATCATCTCTATTTTCCCGAATTCTAATATACTTTAGATGATATATGCGAAATACTTATTTTATCGCGATTATTTACACCAAATCAATGCAACTTATTATAAAAAAAGTTATTTGAAGAAGTAAAAATTTACATTAATGAATCATAGTAAAGTTATAAGTGCTTATATTATATGTAAATAACTTCAAATAAAAAAAAATGTCTGAAGATTGATCTTGTCAGGTACCAAATTCAAGGAAAAATGCTGATATAGGTCTTCACATGACCACACTTAAAAGACAAAAATATCCAGAGTCGCACACAAATTTGTTAAATTTCCATCGCATACGTCTGAAGTAATGTTCAAATAAATAAACTTGCAAAAATAAACAAAAAGTTAACATCAGGTTAAATTACACAAAATCCAAATTTCAAAAAATTATATTATTCAATATTCCTTATCTTTTTAAAATTTACATTAAATCTCAGTTTTCAACTTTACTCTTAATACATATTATCAATACCCCACATACTATTTTTACTTCACCATTAACTCAATATTTTTTGTTCCAAATATTACCTTCCCTAAAATCTTTCCCATTTTTTTTTTTAAAATCGATTGATACATATATAAATTTATTTAATTATTCATACATGTTTATTCTTTAATAGTGATTCATATGAATGATAAATATGATATTATTAAATGAGTATTATGGTGATTCATATGATAGATACAGTTTGTATGGTTTTAATGGGTGATACATATGGTATTATGGTAATTCATATGGTAGATAGAGTTATTATTTCAATTATTGGGTGATTCATATACTATTAATGGGTGATACATTTTGCTCACACTAGAGGAGAACGGAGCAGTCATCCCCATCACCGTAACTCATTGTTCTGGTGAACAAGCGCCGGTCCACTAAAAAATGACTCACTCACCACCGAAAAATCCCATAACAGCCTACCAAAAAAAACCACCCCACCGGCATCACCAATAGTCCACCGACGTCATCAATTATTGGGTGATTCATATGTTATTAATGGGTGATACATTTTGTTTACACTAGAGGAGAACAGAGCAGCCATCCCCATCACCAGAGATCATTGTTCCGGTGAACCAGCGCTGGTCCACTAAAAATAGAGCCACTCACCACCGAAAAATCCCATAACAGCCTACCAAAAAAACCACTCCACTGGTGTCAACAATAGCCCCCCAAAAGTGACCCCTTTGCGTCAATTCTGACGAAATTTTCAAATTTGAATCATCGGTGATGGGTGATACTTCAAATTTGAAATTTGGTCGAGATAAATTGCAGATTTTTGGTATATAGGAAATCCAGCTTGTGACTAATTAAACGTGATTTGATCTGCATAATAAAACAAAATCCGTTACTTCCTAAAATAAATATCTAGTCAGTTTTAAATGTATCACTTTTTATATATATCACGTTATAACAGATGTATCACAGTTTTGAAAAACCGGGTTATATGATGTAATTACCCAAATAGTTAGATAAAATGTAACAACACTTAAACATTTAGAGATTTATGTAAGTTTCCCTAAACTAAATGGTGGCCCAAAGAACAAGACCATTGATGTCAAGTCTCAATTCTATGTAAGAAGCCTAATTGATAAAAGCCCAAAACTGTCGAACCGTATAACTTGATTTTTCTGGGTTTAATAGCTAATAAATAGGTTTGTTATTTAAGATTAAATTATATAAAGAAATTATAGGACAGCTGGAATTAGCAGAATAAACACATTAAGCACTCAAAATTACTACTTGTGTCATATTGGGACCAGCTTTTATGAAAGTGAACTCTTAAATTACCTGATTGCTATGGAAAACAGAAATAATAATAACGATGAGAAAGACAATTGCCCACTATGATAGCAACTTGGGTACTGATTGCTTCATGAATTTAATCATTTAGCCTTTCCAAATATTTATTATGTGTTACATGATCAATATATTTCCTTTATAAGTTATGTGTTTTACGTAGCAACAATAATTAAACATTACTCTCTTTATTTCTAAATATTTGTCACATTTTTTGTTGCATGTCTCTTAAGAAACTATGTATTTTTACCATCATGCCTTTATATCAAATAATTCAGCTTATTCAGAGATCTTAGACTTGATTCCTAAGTTCAAAGTTGTTTTTCTTATAAAAAATATTTGATCTCCAAAATAATATATTGTCAGGTGTAAATTTGAATTAGTCAGACTCGAAATGAATACCGTATATCAGGCGGGGAAAAAAACTAGGATCAACGAAAATTGATTTGAAGTGCATCATGTAAATTGTCTATTCCATATCATTCATCCTCAGACAAACAAGGATTATTTATAAAATATAAGATTGTCTGTTTGAATATTTGCGAACATTTCCTTTTTTCCCCTTTCTGTGTGGGGTTATAGCATGAGGCTTTCCCTTGTTTCTCACTTATTTGATTATTAATAAAATTTTAAGATATTTTAATATGAAATGCCATAGACACTTGACAGCCAATGTTTGAAAGAGAGCTTTGTGTTTGACAAAAAATTAGATACAAACAAAGAGAGATTTGAGAATTGTGATCATCTTTGTCTTGTTATAAGAAGCTGCCCTTTCAACATACGACAAGTTGAGACTTTTTGTGTGTTCCCATTCGAACATTTACCTCCTTCTATTATGCAATATATGCAGGATCGAGGTAGACTATGATTTACGAGTTCCCATAATTATAGCTCAAATTATATATATACTCATTTATTAATATTTGAGATCACTATTTAGAATTTGGAACTCATAAAATTTAAACGAAGGATCCACTGTCGACAAGGAATATAGTAATTGTTCAATAATAGTGTATATATATTGATTGGTTGTAACCACTAACAGATGTGATGCATTTGATGAGATTGCTCCTTCACTAATCAGAGGTTTCAATTTTAAATTTAAGATTTAAAATTGAAATCTCTGATTAGTGCAAATCTAGATTAGTCGAGCTAGCTCCAATGCAACTACTAAATACCATATGAAAAAAAACAAAAGAAAAATCATGATTTGCTGGAAATTTTACTTAGTTTGACCAGATTCTGTTTGATATTGAAAGTCAAAGTGGGGAAATAAACTAGAGCAAGCTATATTTAATTCCCATCAATGGCATCTCAATGCTGTACTAGTTAAATTAAGGCAAATTCATAATTGTCTCAACTTAGATTAGGTCCTACTGGAGCGCACAGCTAAGCGCTGTGTTTGCATCTATTGTTTTTCTTATTACTCCCTCCATCCAATGATATTTGCTCACTCTTTAACATAACTAATTTAAACGCACATATCTTGAAATTAAAATTAAATAATTTTATCTATTGCGGAAATTTTTAATAAAATATAAACGTTCAAATCACTTTTAAAAAATCTTCCACACTTTAATATAATAATGTAAACATAAAAACATACACATATATGTTTTATCAGTCCCAAGTGGTTAATGAATTATCACTTTTTCGTTTGCGTACCTCTTTCCCTTGTTGCCACAGGCTAAGAGAAACTCATCAATTTAAATCATATTCGTGTTATGATTATTTTTCTTTTTTTTAATTTTTAAAATCTTTCCTTATTTTTAAAGTCTTTACAAAATTATTGATTATATTCTTATTACGTACTTAAAACTTTTAAAAACCTGATACTTCTTAAATTTTTCTTATTCTAATAACTTTACATTTTTTTAGATTTTAGAAATCTTTTTAGAATCAAATTTAATTGATTTAGAATTCTTAAACTAATGGAAAAAGTATCGGTTGTCATTAATTTTGAGGACTTCTAATAAAAAAAGATTTTATCATAAATATATTTAATTAATTTTCAACTCTTAAATTAGGAATATACATTGAAATTCTGATGACTTCTAATAAGAAAAGTTTTTTTGTTTGATCAATAAGATGAAAGCATAAAAATATAAAAGTAGCCGATGTTATTAGTTCAGGAGCTCAGTCTGGCTCCATTACAAAAGTTGTTAGACAATGGCTTGTACGTTTTTGGTAAGAAGGAACCTAACGAGAGTAGCATTTGCCTTCTGTATCAGCTCATACATCATGAATTACAAAAGGGGGCGGGGTTACAAAATTTTGCAATTGTCAAAAAAAGTCATCTTCGCTCCAACCTTTGCCATGGTGTCAGCTACCCTGTTAGCTATGGTGAACGGGAGGCCTGCCCAATCGTCTTATCAAAGACCTGCAATCATGAATAATTGGGTTATAGAATAAGTTTGCTTTAGCTAGCCAATTTAAGACCTCTTCTAAGTTAACACAAATCTCTACTGGGCACAAGT
The DNA here is from genome assembly GCA_030864225.1 of Capsicum baccatum var. pendulum. Lineage (NCBI taxonomy): Eukaryota > Viridiplantae > Streptophyta > Magnoliopsida > Solanales > Solanaceae > Capsicum > Capsicum baccatum. The sequence continues at coordinate 232,131,173 of CM061557.1, forward strand.
TGTGCTCCTCTACCAGTAAAGGGCCCTGCCTAAGGGCCATGAGTTCCATGAGGTTATTGGAAGCATGGTGGAAGCTTTGGATTAAGCCCAGTAGAGATGGTAAAATGAAGCCTACTAGTGGAATGCTTCCTGATATGGAAGAATTCTACAGCAGCAGAGTAAGTTTGCTTAAATAAAGAGGAGTAATTCTTGTTTTTTAAAACATTATTGTTTTTGGTTTTCCAAATGTTCCAGAGACAAAAGGGAAGGAGGGTGGCCCAGTCTACTCTACTATCAAAGTTGTCATTGTTGAGGGTTTTCTACGTGGATTCCCATCTTGTGGGAGAGAAGTTGAGGCTGGTGATGTTTGTATCCCTATGGTAATGGAGCACAAGGTCTCTCCATAGATTGGCAGCATGATAACAGTAGAAGAAAAGGTGATGGATGTCCTCTTGGGGGTAGGCATAAGAATGACAAGTTTGGGTGGTGTTGATGCCTCTTTTGTAAAGCGTAGCTCTAATAGGGAGGCTGTCATGGTTCAAAAGCCAAGAAAAAAATTTCAGCTTTTCGGGGATAGGAGCTTTCCAAATCCAACCCCAAGAGTTGTGGTTGTTGTGAGGGGAAGCTCTCTTGGAGTGGATGAGGTTTTATGCACTTCTGCAAGAAAATAACCTAGATCCAATTAGAAGCTACGAAGGGGTATCCTGCTGGATTGAAGAATTAGGGGAGAAAATATTCCTAATAGTGTGGGAGATAGTAGGAGGGATTAAAAAGGGGAAGGAGTCCAAATTCTAGTTGCTCTCTTGCCAGATGCTGGAAAGGGAGATGGTGGTGAAGTGGGCAGGTACAGTTCCCTGAATGATGCTTCTGAGAGGGGGAAGGTCTGGGATCCATCAGTCCTCCCAAGCATCAACTTTGTTGTCTTTATGTATGGACAAGTAAATGGCATCTCTGCAGAGCTTCCAGCTTCTTTGAATACAATTTAGGGTCCTACAACAACTGGGGGGAGGGGGTGAAAGTGAGCATATATTTTATATTAGAACTGTAGCCCATAGGGTAGAGTGATTGGAGTTGAGTCACCAAGCCAGGCTGATGAGTAAGGTGTCATTTTTATGCTGGTCTTTTGGATCCCTAGACCTCCCTCTTTCTTGGGCCTAGTAATGGTCTCCCAATTAACCATGTACATTTTCTTTCTAGAATTGGTGGATCTCCAGATGAAGTTCTTCTGAGATCTGTCAATAAGCTTGTGGATTTTAGAAGGGAGAATGATGAGTGCATGACATGTTTAGGCATGCTACCTAGGCAGGATTTGGCTAGGTTGGTTCTTCCAGCCATATTATGGAAGTTGGTCTTCCATCCTGCAAGCTTGTAGTTCATATTATCCAGAAAGAAGTGGAAGTCTGCAGGGGTAGGCTTATTATCAAAGATGGGGAAGCCTAAGTATTTTCCAAAGCTGCTACTAGGCTTGATCCCTAAGATAGTGGAGAGGTTGAGTCTAGCAGCCTCACTACAGTTGTTGAAGAAAAACACCTTAGAATTATTGTTGTTGACTTTTTGTCCAGAGTGTTTACTAAAGTTATCAAGAGTGTTGAGGATGGTATGATAGTTTTGGACATCAACTCTTGCAAAAAGGATAAGGTCATCAGTAAAGAATAGGTGAGAGAGAGTCTAGGGCCTCAATTGCTAGTGGAAATGGGGGACCATTTAAGGATATCCATTTCATAGTTAATTCTTCTTGAGAGAAGTTCCATGCAAAGGATTAAGAGGTAAGGTGACATAGGGTCTTCTTGACTTATTCCTCTGGTGGATTTAAGGAGGGAGTTATGTTCCCATTCACCAGGACAGAGATAGAAGAGTAAGAGATATATGAGAGGATGGGTTTGGAAAGCCTAGGGAAAAGTTGAAGAAGACCAAGGCTTGTCTGATGAAGGACCATTCAAGCCTATCAAAAACCTTCTCCAAATCAATTTTAAGAATCATGTTGAGCTTCATGCCCTTCATTTTCCTAAAGTGGTCTAGGTACTCTTGGACAATGATGGCATTGTCAGAAGCTTTCCTTTTTAGAGGAAACTAGCTTGATTATGACCGATGATGGATTATAACAAGGGCTTTAATCTAGCAGAGATGATTTTTATGATGATTTTGTACTGAGTGTTGCACAACCCTATGGGTCTGAAATATTTTAGGGAGGTTGCATCCCTGCATTTTGGGATGAGGCAAATAGAGGTGATGTTAACAGTAGGATCTATGGTCCAAGAGGTAAAAGTGGTTGTACAAAATTCATGGAGAGGGGAGGCTATGGTAGACTAGAATTTTTGGTACATGAATAGGTGCATCTGTCACGACCCAAAATCCCATCGGGCCGAACTGGCACCCGAAGCCGAGAAGGCCCGAGAGAACCCGTTCAAATACCTGTACTTTCACTTACATGTCACCAAAAATTTGGACAACATTTCGTTGCATATAGAAGGGTCTAATTACCTGTATCAGCACAACATGCACAAATATATATATATATATATATATATATATATATATATATATGTATATATATATATATATAATACTTGGCCGTCGGGGCCACCACATATACAAATATAACATCACTATATAAACTTCCATGACTTTATCCTTTCTTATGTCTACAAAGCCTCAAGGATATACATGACATAACTAGGGTCGGGACAAGCCACCGCCCACACATGACTCCTGTACAATAACAAAATATAAGGAACCGACTCGAAAAGCTCCGAAGCAAACTGGAGCTCACTAACAATAGTTGTATGACCTGCCTCCTACTTGTGCGGTGTATGAGCTGAGGTACCTGTGCCTGCAACATGAAATGCAGGTCCCCATAGGGGACGTCAGTACGAAATATGTACTGAGTATGTAAAGCTGTAGATAATCACATATGATATAGGAGCTCAATAGAAATCAGAAACAAGTGAATAAAGCGTAATAGGAGTGGACCACACTTACTAAAACTTGTGACAACCTGTACATTGCATTTATTCAATCACTTTACCTTCGTTCTTATCATCTTTGTAATCATTACTGTACTGTACTGTGACCATTAGGCTGCCTCCAGTACATATCAACTGGGATCGACCCATGCTAGGCTTATGCCCCTGGGATATCACCCATAAACACATAAATAGGGATCGACCCATGCTAGGATTATGCCCCTGGGATACCACCCATAAACACATAAATAGGGATCGACCCATGCTAGGCTTATGCCCCTGGGATACCACCCGATAAGAGAGAACTTTCATCACTTAGTTCAATTAATCTTTGAGATTGTTATTTCGGTCGCCACCACATTTTTGATACTTTGAAAAAATGATACATCAATAGGAACCAAGTAATAGACCTTCTATACAATAACGATGTAATAAAGACTCATTGGTACATCAACAATCTGTTTCAGAATCATCAATATCACAACAATGAAATATGAGCCTTTTGGTATATCAACGAAACATTTTGACACTTTATAGAATGGAAACAACTTCGTTGGTAATGTAGAACAATACATGTTTTTGGACAACCTCGGAGTCTTACTTGATGGAACATTGGTGTTTTCATGCCAAAGAACATTGTTAGAGTATGCTTTACATACCTCGTTGTAGATTCGGATACCAATTCAACACAACTTCCCGCCTTTACAAATCACTTATCTATAATGAAATGTTTGGCATCTAGTATTAGCAACCCAACACCACAATTCTCTTCCATAATTCCATACAACCAATATTTACAAAGCATTTCAAAAACCAACTTGAACAATAGGTTTATGTGTATATATATATATATATAATCATCATTTCAATACCACATCATCACACCAAATCCTTTCACAATTCAACATAATCCAACCATGCACAAGAATAATCCAACATCATTTCCAATCATCTTTCAACAACAATCAAATAACATACTTCTTATGCTCACATGAATATATATACATATCCATAAAAATAACACCAACATAATTTACATCCTTACCATAAAATGACCCTTTTGATTTTGAAGTCCTGTTGGCACAAATAAGGGGTGCTTCTCGAAGCCCTCGAGACGGTGAACACAACTACGAAATCAATTTAGATTTTCTACGGTTGAATCACAAGATAATTGGAGTTGAAATTAGGCTAGGGTTTCCTTATTCTTCAATAATTTGGATAAATATGATTGATATGAGGCTAAGTATATGTATATAATGACCAATTTTCGTCCATGCGGTGATGGAAAATGACCATATTGCCCTTAAAATTTTAAGTAAATCCGAATCTGTCCATGGTGGACTATTTTGATAGGCTAAAGTAAATCGGCCATAATTCTTTGCTCCGATATCGGATTTGGGTGAAATTGGTATAGTTGGAAAGATAATTCAAAGGGATTTCATTTTATATAAAGTAGGACACCCAGTTCGTCCTGTACAAGGAGTTATGATCGTTTGAAGTTGACCCTAAAAATCTGTTTTGAGAGGCTGAAGTAAAACGAGTATAACTCCTTACTCAGATGTTGGATTTGGATGAAACCAATTGCATTGGAAAGAAGACTCAAATGTATTTCTTTTGATAGGTCGTAGACCTCCCAGTTCATTATATTAAGGGAGTTATGATCGTTCAAAGTTGATCCAAAAAACTGGCAGGCCTCAGTAGTTTGTGTGCAGGAAATTTTCCTGCACATTTACTATTCACCATATCTCGGCCACCATTTTATATTTTCGAACGTGCTCGATTATATCCAAAATTTATCCATTTTTAGAAATCTTTATATCGTTGGAAAGATTATTCAATAACCTTCGTATGGAGCCATCGATGGGCAAGTTCCGGTATAAATAAAATAAAAAATTAATTCCATATAAATAAGACCAATCACGTACTTGAATACACCAATACATGTACTTGAATACGGGGTGTTACAGCATCCCATTAGGACCAGGAGCTTTTTTAGGAGAAAAGGAGAATACAACCCTCTTATTCTCCTCAATGCTGGGAGTGGAGTCAAGACAAAAGTGAGAAAAGGGATTGAGAGAGCCTTGGTTGGAGGGATTCGTTTGGCATTTGAGGGTGGAGGAGAGGTGATCAGAATAGTAGAGAGATTCGTAGAAGAAAGTAACAGCCTTGTTGTTCTCAGAGGGGTCAAAGATCCAATATCCATTCACCTGAAGAGAGTTAATTCTATTCCTTCTTCTTCTATTGAAGCTAGAAGTGTGAAAGAATTTGGTGTTCCTGTCCCTATTAATAAGTCAGTTAATTCTGGATTTAAGTTTTCAAAACTCAATCTTTTGATCCAAGATGTAGTTGAACTCTTTAGTAAGAGTGTTTTCTAGATTTTGAAGGAAGGAGCTTGTGGGGTAGTATGGTGACCTTTGGATACCTGCTAGTCGACTAAGAGATGGTTCTTTTTTTAAAAGATGTTCCCAAAGGTCTCTTTATTCTAGGCTCTGGCAATGTCTTCAAACAGATAAGTGGTATTGGTTAGGTTAGCTCCCTCAGGAAAGGAGTTATAGATGAGGTTACTGAAATCAGAGTGGTTACACTATATGGACTCCACCTTGAAGGGTTTAGAGAGGGAAGGATGGGTTCCAGTGAGGTTGAAAAGGAAAGGGGAGTAGTCAAAATAGATTCTAGAAAGGTGGGTAACAGTGGCCTCAGGATAGAGATGAATCCATTGGTCGTTGGCTAGACATCTGTCTAGCCTTTCAAAGTCAGGCCTTGCCTGTTTCTATATCTCATATTAGACTAGGTGAATTTACTACCTCTAAAGCCAAGGTCTATGATGTTGCACTTATTAATGCAGTCCCAGAAGTGGGAAGACCTATGTATGTTAATAGGATTACCCCAAAATTCTCACTGACCCTTAGGACTTTATTAAAGTCCCCTCACACTACCCAACTATTATTTCCTATGGAAGGAATAGAATCAGCTAGGGCTATGAGTTGCTCCCAGAGAAGCTTTCTAGAATTGAAAGCATTACTGGCATAAATAATGCTAAGAAACCAAGTAGAGTTGAGGGAGCATACCTTAACAGGAGCATGGATTGCCTTAGAGGAAATGGAGAGGCTAGTAATGGAGATTTTGTTCTCTTTCCACATGATAACAATACCACCCGAGCTACCAGAAATGCTAGACTCTATGAACTGGTGAAAATCCTAGTCATTAGAGAGGTTCCTATTGTCCACCATCCTAATTTCAAGGAGATCTAATATACAGGGGTGGAGGATGCTTATCATGGAATTATATTGCTTCCTAAATTCTACACCACTTGCCCTCTTAGCATTCCAAATTAGGTAGCTCTTCATTATTGGTTTCAATTATTGGTGGGGGGGTTTCATGTTTTCTTTCCCTTTCCCAAAGTATTGGAGGAACCAGCTATTTCTGAAATATTTCTTCTCCTTGATAGGGGTGACATCTTAGCTGTGAAGTGCTCCCCTAGCAGAAGGTTTGGCATATTTAGCTTTAAGTCTAGCTTGGTCAGTATTTGAGGTAATACAATAATAACCATCTTGTGGATGATTTCTGTAACCTCTAAGTTTACAGGCTTTTCCAAAGTGAAGGCATCCGTTTTGGGGATTCTCAGTTGAGCTAGAAGGCCTTTTAGTTCTCTGTTGCTCTCTCTCATGGCCTCCATTGTCTTTCTTCTTTCCACCCTATACAAAGATAGGGAAACTGAGGGTGGTGAGGGATTCCCCATTTATGCTAGGTGGGTTTGTCTTTCCCCAGGTAGTGTCACAAAAGTTGGTCCTTGAGACATTAGAAGGGGATTCAAGGGTGAAAAGAAGGGGAGACAGTTGCTTATCTGGTTCATGATGGATGACATATTTTTTGGAGTTAGCTTGTAACACCCCGTACTTAATTACGTGCATTAGCCATGGTTATATGTGTTGGAGTATATGTATTGATCATAAGTTAGGTATATATGAGTTTAAGTATGAGTATTGATTATTTTGAGATGGTTTCAAGTGTATAGTTTGATTATATGTGTATAGGAATCGACTTTATTTATACCGGAATTTGTTCATCGAAGTTTCTATGTGAAGTCTATCAAGTTAGCTTTCCAATGACATAAAGATTTCTAAAAACAGATGAGTATCGGATATAAGCGAGCATGTTCGAAACTTAAAAACGGTGGACGCAATGAACAGTAAATGTGCAGAAATTTTCTGCACACAAAAGTACTGCAGCCAAACAGATTTTTGGGTCGACTTTAAACGATCATAACTCCTTGTACAAAATGAACTGTGTGAGCTGATATATATCGATGAGAAGCCCCGAGAGTTTTCTTTCTAATGCAATTAGTTTCACCCAAATCCATTATCGGAGCAAATAGTTATGGTCGATTTACTTTAGCCTATCAAAACAGTCCACCATGGACAGATTCGGATTTACTTAAATTTTAAGGGCAATATGGTCATTTTCCATCACCTCATGGACAAAAATTGGTCATTATATACATATACTTCGCCTCATATCCATCATTTATCATCCAAGTTATTGAAGAATAAGAAACCCTAGCCTAATTTCAACTCCAATTATCTTGTGATTCAACCGTAGAAAATCTAAATTGATTTCGTAGTTGTGTTCACCGTCTCGAGGGCTTCGAGAAGCACCCCTTATTTGTGCCAACATGACTTCAAAACCAAAAGGGCCATTTTATGGTAAGGATGTAAATTATGTTGGTGTTATTTATATGGATATGTATATATATGCATGTGAGCATAAAAAGTATGTTATTTGATTGTTGTTGAAAGATGATTGGAAGTGATGTTGGATTATTCTTGTGCATGGTTGGATTATGTTGAATTGTGAAAGAATTTGGTGTGATGATGTGGTATTGAAATGATGATTATATATATATATATACACATAAACCTATTGTTCAAGTTTGTTTCTTGGAATGCTTTGCAAATATTGGTTGTATGGAATTATGGAAGAGAATTGTGGTGTTGGGTTGCTAATACTAGATGCCAAACATTTCATTCTCGATAAGTGATTTGTAAAGGCGGAAAGTTGTGTTGAATTGGTATCTGAATCTACAACGAGGTATGTAAAGCATATTCTAACAATGTTCTTTGGCATGAAAACACCAATGTTCCATCAAGTAAGATTCCTAGGTTGTCCAAAAACATGTATTGTTCTACGTTACCAACGAAGTTGTTTCCATTCTATAAAGTGTCAAAATGTTTCATTGATATACCAAAAGGATCCTATTTCATTGTTGTGATATTGATGATTCTGAAACATATTGTTGATGTACCAATGAGTCTTTATTACATCGTTATTGTATAGATGGTCTATTACTTAGTTCCTATTGATGTATCATTGTTCCAAAGATACTATATTGGCATGAACACTAATGTAATAATCTCAAAAGCTTTTGAACTAAGTTATTGGAAATATCTCTTATGTGTGTTACTTGATATACGTGTGGGTGGTAGCTCAGGGGCTTAAAGCCTAGCATAGGCCGATCCCGATACTTGATATGATTACAGTTGATATGTACTGGGGGCAGCCTAATGGTCACAGTACGGTACAATATTGATTATTGTTAGGTGGTTGGAGGTTCGGGAGGAGGAGGTAATGGCGAATGATAATTGTAAAGAATGAAATGAATGAATATATATCGTACCACAAATGTGTTTGAATTCAAGAACCCAATTCAGATTATTGATAATGTACATGATCCTAAAAGTGTTTATGAAGTGTGGTTCACTTCTATTGTGATTTATTCACTTGTGTCTGATTTTCTTGATCCCTTATATCACATATGATTATTTACAGCTTTACATACTCAGTACATATTTCGTACTGACGTCCCTCACGGGGGGTAGGGGGACCTGCATTTCATGATGCAGGCACAGGTACCTCAGCTCATACACCGCACAAGTAGGAGGCAGGTCATACAACTATTGTTGGTGAGCTCCAGTTTGCTTCGGAGCTTTCCGAGTCGGTTCCTTATGTTTTGTTATTGTACAGGAGTCATGTGTGGGCGGTGGTTTGTCCCGACCCTAGTTATGTCATGTATATCCTTGAGGCTTTGTAGACATAAGAAAGGGTAAAGTCATGGAAGTTTATATAGTGATGTTATATTTGTATATGTGGTGGCCCCGACGGCCAACTATTATATATATATATATATTTGTGCGTGTTGTGCTGATACAGGTAATTAGACCCTTCTATATGCAACGAAATGTTGTCCAAATTTTTGGTGACATGTAAGTGAAAGTACAGGTATTTGAACGGGTTCTCCCGGGCCTTCTCGGCTTCGGGTGCTAGTCCGGCCCGATGGGATTTTGGGGCGTGACAAAAGTGGTATCAGAGCGGTTCATCCCAATGAGTCTACAAGTCCGTGTCTACGTAGAGTCTTGTTTATCGGTGTGTTGTGCACCACATCTATAAACAAGAGGCTATGGACATTTAGGAAATTATTTCTTTTCTTCAGATCATAGATCGTGCCATAGAGTTTATATAGCAAATGAAGACATAGTTGACCAGTGAATCCATTTGTTTCTCTTATTACAGTAAGAATGTCGAATACCGAAAGTAAGAATACCGGCGAGCGGGTTGATGTGGCTGCCGGAGAAGGGACTAGTAAGTCACCACCTGTATAAGTTAATCAGAGTGAAGCTCAAGCTGAGCGGGTATCTGAAATGTCTTTCACTCCAGATGAAATAAGTGGGAGGCGAACCACATTCACAGAACCACTTGTTAATGCTGCAGATCAGGATATGAGGGATGCAGTACAACCGTTGACCCGGATTGTTGCCGGTCAAGTCCAAGGGCAAGCTATTCCTGTCGCGGGTTCTAGCGGTACTGATAAGGCGGCTAGTCTTCGGACGCAAGATTTTCTTAAGATGGATCCGCCTACTTTTACCGGATCCGATCTTAATAAAGATCCGCAGGACTTTATTGATCAGATCCAAAGGGCCCTAGAGGTGATGCATGTATTGGGCAGAGAGACAGTGGAGTTAGCCACGTATAGATTCAAAGGTGAGGCTATATATTGGTATGAAGACTGGAAAGGGTCAAGGGGCATTGATGCACCCCCAGCTACTTGGAAAGAGTTCAAAGAGGCATTTATTGATCATTATCTTCCATATGAGACTCGTCAGACCCGTGCGAATCAGTTCTTAAATCTTCTATAGGGTAATACAAGTGTGAGGGAGTATAGTCTTCGATTTAATTCTTTGTCTAGATATGCTCCTAATATTATAGCTACTATGGATGAGAGAGTTCATCGGTACGTGGATGGATTGGATACGTATTTGGTTTGGGACTGTACTATTACTGCACTGAATAAAGACATGGATATAACTAGGATCCAAGCATTTGCACAGAAAATGGAAGATCAGAGGCAAAGAAAAAGAACACAGGAATTTGAAAGCGGATCTTCTAAGAGGGCCAGATCTACAGGGCAGTTTATGGCGCCACAGGGAGGTTTTAGACCTCAATTTTCTGCTAGACCACCTAGGCCATTATTTTTTTATTCAGCAGCTAGTGCTCCACCACAGCATCAGGGGTTCAGAGGCAGTCAATTTGGGCAAAGAAGTGAGGGTCATAGTTCGCGATCAGTGGGTTATCATGGGTAAGGAAACATGAGCCAATCGAGACCTTCTCAAGAGCTATGTAATCGATGCGGAAAACATCATATGGGCGTATGTTGAATGGGAACAAATGTTTGTTTTTGGTGCGGTATGACGGGGCATATGATGAGAGAATACCCACGAAGGGGCGCAAGTAGCGAAGCACGACCTTCGGGATCAGCTGTTACATCATCGTCACCGGTATCTTATTCTGGTAGGGGCGCACAACCTGCGGGTCACGCTAGAAATGAAAAAAGAGTCGGCAGTTCCAGCGGGACTCAGAATCACACTTATGCTTTAGCGGATCGACAGAATCTAGAGGCTTCCCCAGATGTGGTTACGGGTACGTTGTCCATATTTTCATTTGATGTATATGCTCTAATTGATCCCGGTTCCACATTATCATATATTACTCCTTTGGTTGCTGGAAAGTTCAAAAGAACCCCCGAATTGTTAGATAAGCCATTGGAAGTGTCTACCCGGGTTGGGGAATCTATTATTACTGGAAGAGTTTATAAAGATTGTGTAGTAACTGTGTGTGGTCGAGACACGATGTCCAATCTTGTGGAACTAAAAATGGTAGATTTTGATGTTATAATGGGTATGGATTGGTTGGCGTCTTGTTATGCCAAAATTGACTGTTGTACGAAAAAGATATATTTACATTTTCCTAATGAAGCAGTTATTGAATGGCAAGGTAAGATTGGCGCACCAAGAGGTAGATTTATTTCTTATTTCAAAGCGAGAAAAATGATTTTCAAGGGCTACATATGTCATTTAGTTAGAGTAAAGGATACGGAATCGGAATCACCAGATCTTCACGATGTACCAGTAGTAAGTGAATTTCTTGACGTATTCCCTGAAGATCTTCCAGGTTTACTTCATGAACGAGAAGTAGAATTTGGTATTGATGTGATACCAGGCACTAAGCCAATCTCAATTCCTCCGTATAGGATGGCCCCAGCAGAATTACGAGAATTGAAAGAGCAATTGAAAGATTTGCTAGAAAAGGGGTTCATTAGGCCTAGTATTTCCCCTTGGGGAGCACCAGTGTTGTTTGTGCGCAAGAAAGATGGCACATTGAGAATGTGTATTGATTATAGGCAGCTGAATAAAGTGACTCTTAAAAATAAATATCCTCTTCCAAGAATTGATGATTTGTTTGATCAGTTACAGGGTGCCAAATGTTTTTCTAAGATTGATATGAGGTCAGGTTATCATCAAATGAGAGTCAAAGAAAAAGATATACCCAAGACAGCTTTTCGAACAAGGTATGGTCATTATGAGTTTCTAGTTATGTCATTTGGGCTAACTAATGCACCTACAGCTTTCATGGATTTAATGAATAGGGTGTTTAAGCCATTTCTAGATGTATCCGTGATAGTTTTCATTGATGATATTCTAGTTTATTCTATATCAGAAGAGGATCATGCTAATCATTTGCGACAGGCATTGCAAACTCTTCGAGATTGCAAGCTGTATGCAAAATTTTCTAAATGTGAATTTTGGCTAAAGTCAGTGGCATTTCTGGGCCATATTGTATCAAATGAAGGCAAACAGGTTGATACTCAAAAGATAGAAGCTGTGAAGAATTGGCCAAGGCCCACAACGCCTACGGAGATTCGTAGTTTTCTTGGGTTGGCTTGTTATTATAGAAAGTTTGTTGAGGGTTTTTCTTCTATTTCAGCACCCTTAACTAAGCTAACGCATAAAGCATCCAAGTTCCAATAGAATGATGCGTGTGAGGAGAGTTTTCAAGAATTGAAGAATAAGTTGACTTCTACACCTGTGTTGGTACTTCCAGAAGGTACAGAAGGGTATACAGTGTATTGTGATGCTTCGAGACTTGGTTTAGGATGTGTATTAATGCAGCGTGGTAAGGTGATAGCATATGCCTCAAGGCAATTGAGGCCACATGAGAAAAATTACCCCACACATGATCTTGAGCTGGCAGCGGTTATCTTTGCTTTAAAAATATGGCGCCGCTATTTATATGGGGTTCATGTTGATATATATACTGATCACAAGAACTTACAATATATTTTCAGTTAGAAGGATCTAAATCTGAGGCAGCGAAGGAGTATGGAATTATTAAAAGATTATGATGTTGATATTTTGTATCACCCAGGGAAAGCGAATATAGTAGCTGATGCGTTGAGTCGTAAGGCTATGATGGCATCTGTAGAAACGCAAGGGATGATTAAAGATCTTCATCAATTAGCTAGTCTAGGAGTTTGTCTTCTCGAAACTCCGGACGAGGAGCTTATTGTGCATAATGCCGCGGAATCCTCATTAGTAGCTGAGGTGAAGGAGAAGCAAGATGCAGATCCTGTTTTATTGCAACTCAAGGAGAATGTTCAAAATGGTGCGACGAAGGTATTTGAGCTTTCGCAAGAAGGAGTACTTCAATGCCAAAATCGGCTATGTGTGCCTATTGTTGATGAGCTAAGGAAAAGAATTATGACTGAGGCACATTTCTCAAGGTATTCTATTCATCCAGGGTCAACCAAAATGTATCAAGATTTGAAGGATGTATATTGGTGGAATGACATGAAAAGGAACATCGCAGAATTTGTAGCTGAATGTCCAAATTGCCAACGAGTTAAAGTGGAACATCAAAAGCCCGGAGGCTATATGCAATGCATAGATCTTCCAATTTGGAAGTGGGACATGATCAACATGAATTTTGTTACAGGTTTTCCTCGTACAGCTCAGAAATTTGATTCTATATGGGTGATTGTGGATAGGCTTACTAAATCCGCACATTTCTTATCCGTTAAGACCACTTACACAGTTGAAGAATATTCGAAATTGTATGTTAAAGAAATAGTCCGATTACATGGAGTGTCAACTTCTATTATATCGGATATGGGAATTCAATTTACCGCAAACTTTTGGAAGTCTTTCCAACGGAGTTTGGGAACACAAGTGAATCTGAGTACAGCTTTTCACCCTCAGACGGACGGACAAGCAGAGCGCACCATTCAAACATTTGAAGATATGCTACGAGCATGTGTTATAGATTTTAAAGGCAGCTGGGATGATCATTTACCTTTTATTGAGTTTGCCTATAATAATAGCTATCATTCAAGTATCAAAATGGCACCATATAAAGCTTCATATGGGAGGAAGTGTAAATCACCAATAGGATGGTTCGAAGAGGGTGAAACTCTTATGTTCGGACCGAATCTTGTGTATCAAGCCATAGAAAAAGTCAAGATGATTCAGCAACGGTTGAAAACAGCCCAAAGTCGACACAAGTCATATGCGGATAGTAGAAGTAGAGGGCTAGAGTTTTCGTTAGGCGATTGGGTATTTTTGAAGGTATCACCAATGAAAGGGGTGATGAGATTTGGCAAGAAAGGAAAGTGGAGTCCACGATATATAGGCCCGTATAAGATTATTTGAAGATGTGGGCAAGTTGTTTATAAATTAGAGCTACCCCAAGAACTCTCATCAGTGCATACAGTATTTCATGTATCGATGCTTCGAAAGTGCATCGGAGATCCGTCCCTTATTACTTCTACTGAAGATGTGCAAGTAACAGAAGATCTTACCTATGAGGAGATGCTTATTGCTATATTAGATCGTCAAGTTAAGAAGATGAGAAATAAAGAAGTAGCATCGGTGAAAGTACTTTGGAGAAATCAACAAAGGGAAGTGATTACATGGGAAGCGGAGGAAGCAATGAAATCAAAATAACCTTATTTGTTCAAAGGTGAAAAAGAGGTGCAAGGAGTGGAACTGGGACACTAACAAGTAAGTTTTTACATATGCATAATATCTATATGATGACGTGAATATCAATTATGAATTCAAACTTGTTTCGGCTAAATAACTACATTCACATTCGAGGACGAATGTCCTTAAGGGGGGAAGGATGTAACACCCCGTACTTAATTACGTGCATTAGCCATGGTTATGTGTGTTGGTGTATATATATTGATCATAAGTTAGGTATATATGAGTTTAAGTATGAGTATTGATTATTTTGAGATGGTTTCAAGTGTATAGTTTAATTATATGTGTATAGGAATCGACTTTATTTATACCGGAATTTGCTCGTCAAAGTTTCTATGCGAAGTTTATCGAGTTAGATTTCCAATGATATAAAGATTTCTAAAAACAGATGAGTATCGGATATAAGCGAGCATGTTCAAAACTTAAAAACGGTGGACGCAATGAACAGTAAATGTGCAGAAATTTTCTGCACACAAAAGTACTGCAGCCAAACAGATTTTTGGGTCGACTTTAAACAATCATAACTCCTTGTACAAAATGAACTGTGTGAGCTGCTATATATCGATGAGAATCCCCGAGAGTTTTCTTTCTAATGCAATTGGTTTCACCCAAATCCATTATCCGAACAAAGAGTTATGGTCGATTTACTTTACCCTATCAAAACAGTTCACCATGGACATATTCGGATTTACTTAAATTTTAAGGGCAATATGGTCATTTTCCATCACCTCATGGACGAAAATTGGTAATTATAGACATATACTTAGCCTCATATCCATCATTTATCATCCAAGTTATTGAAGAATAAGAAACCCTTGCCTAATTTCAACTCCAATTATCTTGTGATTCAATCGTAGAAAATCTAAATTGATTTCGTAGTTGTGTTCACCGTCTCGAGGGCTTCGAGAAGCGCCCCTTATTTGTGCCAACAGGACTTCAAAATCAAAAGGGTCATTTTATGGTAAGCATGTAAATTATGTTGGTGTTATTTATATGGATATGTATATATATGCATGTGAGCATAAGAAGTATGTTAATTGATTGTTGTTGAAAGATGATTGGAAGTGATGTTGGATTATTCTTGTGCATGGTTGGATTATGTTGAATTATGAAAGGATTTGGTGTGATGATGTGGTATTGAAATGATGATTATATATATATATATACACGCATAAACCTATTGTTCAAGTTGGTTTCTTGGAATGCTTTGCAAATATTGGTTGTATGGAATTATGGAAGAGAATTGTGGTGTTGGGTTGCTAATACTAGATGCCAAACATTTCATTGTAGATAAGTGATTTGTAAAGGCGGGAAGTTGTGTTGAATTGGTATCTGAATCTACAACGAGGTATGTAAAGCATACTCTAACAATGTTCTTTGACATGAAAACACACCAATGTTCCATCAAGTAAGATTCCTAGGTTGTCCAAAAATATGTATTGTTCTACGTTACCAATGAAGTTATTTCCATTCTATAAAGTGTCAAAATGTTTCATTGATATACCAAAAGGCTCCTATTTCATTGTTGTGATATTGATGATTCTGAAACACATTGTTGATGTACCAATGAGTTTTTATTACATCGTTATTGTATAGAAGGTCTATTACTTGGTTCCTATTGATGTATCATTGTTCCAAAGGTACTATATTGGCATGAACACTAATGTAATAATCTCAAAAGCTTTTGAACTAAGTTATTGGAAATATCTCTTATGTGTGTTACTTGATATACGTGTGGGTGGTAGCTCAGGGGCTTAAGCCTAGCATGGGCCGATCCCGATACTTGATATGGTTACAGTTGATATGTACTGGGGGCAGCCTAATGGTCACAGTACGGTACAATATTGATTATTGTTAGGTGGTTGAAGGTTCGGGAGGAGGAGGTAATGGCGAATGATAATTGTAAAGAATG
This sequence comes from Capsicum baccatum var. pendulum, assembly GCA_030864225.1. Taxonomy (NCBI): domain Eukaryota; kingdom Viridiplantae; phylum Streptophyta; class Magnoliopsida; order Solanales; family Solanaceae; genus Capsicum; species Capsicum baccatum. The sequence continues at coordinate 232,147,396 of CM061557.1, forward strand.
AAATGAATGAATGTATACCGTACCACAAATGTGTTTGAATTCAAGAACCCAATTCAGATTAATGATAATGTACATGATCCTAAAAGTGTTTATGAAGTGTGGTTCACTTCTATTATGATTTATTCACTTGTGTCAGATTTTCTTGATCCCCCATATCACATATGATTATTTACAGCTTTACATACTTAGTACATATTTCGTACTAACGTCCCTCACGGGGGGGGGGGGGGGGGACCTGCATTTCATGCTGCAGGCACAGGTGCTTCAGCTCATTCAAAGCATAGATAGGAGCCAGGTCATACAGCTATTGTTGGTGAGCTCTAGTTTGCTTCAGAGTTTTCCGAGTTGGTTCCTTATGTTTTGTTATTGTACAGGAGTCATGTGTGGGCGGGGGTTTGTCCCGACCCTAGTTATGTAATGTTTATCCTAGAGGCTTTGTAGACATAAGGAAGGGTAAAGTCATGGAAGTTTATATAGTGATGTTATATTTGTATATGTGGTGGCCCCGACGGCCAAGTATTATATATATATATATATATATTTGTGCATGTTGTGCTGATACAGGCAATTAGACCCTTATATATGCAATGAAGTACTGCCCAAATTTTTGGTGACATGTAAGTGAAAGTACAGGTATTTGAACGGGTTCTCCCGGGCCTTCTCGGCTTCGGGTGCCAGTCCAGCCGGATGGAATTTTGGGGCGTGACATAGCTCCTCCTGGAAGGATGAGCCTATCACATGGAATAGGGTTGCCATCCAAACATTCTGGCCATAGCTGGCCAGTCCCTAACGCAAGCATTTCATGGCTAGCAAGGTCAGGTACCTGGGGTCCTAAATATAGAAACTGACCTGTCTCCCCTCCCATTGGGCATGCAGTCAGAATGTTTGGTTGGAGAGGTAGAATTCCAACCATGAGGTTGGGAGGTATTTCAGTGATAGGGCTTCTGTAGCCAAAATGATCATATCGGAGCTTTGATGATTGTCCATAGTGCTCTTCCTTGAAAGTATAGTTGACTTACATATTATCAACAGGAGATATATTAAGGGGGGAGCTGGGGGTTTTGAGCATTGGTATTGACATTTGCATTTAATGCAATGTCTGCGTGATGGATAATGTCCATTAAATTACCCTAAGAATCGGAAGGGTTTTCGATGGGCGTTTGCGGATTTCCAGCTCCAGGCTTATGATTGTCTGAGCTGAGCTGGATCTTGTGGGGACCATTGACTCCCTTATTCTTTTTATTATTCTCTCCAACTATGATTAAACTATTGTTTAAATTAAGAGAGAAGAGTGAGGGCCCATGTTTTTCTAAATCGGGCCTTTTCGGGTTAGAAGAAGTAGTGGGCTTTTTAAGGTCAAGTAATTTGAGGCCTTTCTCAGAAGAGAGGTGGGACTCAGGGGGTCCGTGTGGACTCTAGTGGCACGACTTGGGCTTGGCTCCAGGGGTGGAGCAAATATGGGCCCTGGCTGTAGGCCCATTTTGGCCTTGCCCCGAGAGGGCCCAGTTACGTGGGGTTGCCCCAGCTTGGCACTGTCGTCACTGTTAAGGTGTGATAGGGACTTACCTATCGCCGATTGCTTGTGCTTACCGTCCCTGGTAGGTCTCAGTCGTGGAGCTGGATCATCTTGAAGGTGTTGGTTCTTTTTTTAAAAAAAAATGATATTGTGTGCCATTCAATTTCAGGGGGTGGTCTCCGGTGTCGCTTTGGGGTCGATCTGATCGATTGGGGCTTGTTGGGAGTGGCAATTGGGGGAGGTATGACCCAAGTGGCCACATGATATACAGAGGATCCCATCCCCTTCGTACACTATCTCTTGATGATGACCTTTAATATTGATAGTGGCCATAACCAGTATGCCCAGTTGGATTTGGACGCATAGCTTGGCATAGCGACCTCGAAGGGTAGCAGAGGTGTATGCATCAATCTTCAGTAGTTTTTTCATTCTCCTTCCCACCCTTTGGAGAATTTGAGTATCACAAAATTCGATAGGGAGTTGAGGGAGGCGTAGCCAGATTGTTGTGGAGTCGATTTGCGCCTTGCTTGGGATGAAGTTTGGTTCCCATTTTCTTACCGAAATGAAGGTGCCAGCAATAAAACATGGTCCTCCATGGAGTGACTTCGCTTGACTTTCTGGGTCTTCGAATTTAACCGTGTAGAAACCCGACCCTAGGTCAATCAGACAGATGGGGCGAGAGGTCTACCATAGAGCCTCTAATTTGATTTTTAGATATTGGTGGGCGAAGTTTTTCTGAATTGGCTTAATTATCACCGAAAACTTCCTTGGATCATATAGTTGGGTTCTCTCTTCGACTGAGAGATTGATTAGGTCTCGTTCCAGTGGATTGTCATCCTCTTCTACGGAGATTGAATCGTTGGACAGAAGTTGGTTCGAGGTAACTTCCTTGTATGTCAGCTTACTTTCCTTCATTTGGACATCACTGATAGGGATTGGTAACGAAGGGGAATTTGGATTCTGCATAATCGTGGTACACCAGAGTAGTTTATGAGAAGGCGGACACTCAGTTTCTAACCCATCCCCTTGCTAGTTCAAGGAAAGTTTTTTACTATAAATATATTTAATTAATTTTCAACTCTTAAATATTATAAAAAAAATAGTAAAAAGATGATTTTGTCTATAGAAAAAACTTTTAATGAAAGGCAAAAAGTTCAAACAATATTTCTAAGCCCTTCACACTTTTAATATTTTATAGATTATAGATTAGTACATACCTTGATTAAAAAAATTAACAAGATTATTTTTTATATCACCCTTTGAATATAATAAATTTAATACTTTATAAAATGTAGTGAATAATGTGAACACTACGAAATACAAAGAAATCGAGAAGCTTCCATTGGTTTTCTGGAGAGAAAACAGAGAAGATATTATTTTTTCTTTGAAAAAAAATGAATTCTCTCTTGTTATAGAAGGACCTGTGGTCCTTATATACATTGGGCCAAGACCCGAAAATAACAGTGGGCTACTTTCACTATTTTCCTACAACATGTGGGATTTATAAAATAAATAAAGAGTCTATCAAAGTCTATGTAGGATCCACTGTATTATAGTTAGTATTATCAATAGTAGTAGTATTAACACTATGTACAACTATATCATCAATACCCGCAAGTTGGAGGGGGCCTGAACACCCCAACTTGACCAAAATGGAATGGTGAGCTAGGCCAGTGAGAGGCTTAGTGAATACATCAGCTAACTGCGAAGCTGTGGGAACATGTAACAGCTCAATCAAACTTTCACCAAGTAGAGCACGAATGAAATGGCAATCCACCTTGATATGTTTTGTGCGTTCATGGAAGACGGGATTGCGGGCAATATGAATGGCAACTTGGTTGTCACAATACACAGGAATCGGAGTAAGAATAGGCACACCAAGATCAGCAAACAGACACTGCAGCTAAACTAATTCAGCAAGCACTTTACTAGCAGACCTATATTCTGCTTTAGAAGAAGAAAGAGAAACTACAGGTTGTTTCTTTGCTTTCCAAGAAATAAGAGAACCTCCAAGTAGAACACAAAAACCAGTCAGAGTGTCTAGTGTCAGGGTAGGCAGCCTAGTCACTGTCATAATAGACAGCTATGGAAAAAGTAGGAGAATTGGAGTAGAAAACTCCAACATCGGAAGAACTACGTAAATACCTGAGAATATGCAAAGCAGCCTTCATATGAGACTGACAGGCTTTTGAAGATACTCACTTAAATGTTGGACAGCAAAAGAGAGATTCGGGCGAGTATGAGTCAAAAAATTTAGCTTGCCAACCAAACTCCGATAAGATTCAGGATTGGGAAGCAATCATTCATCTCAGCTCGCAATTTAAGGGACAAATCGAGAGGGCAAGTAACAGGAGTCACAACAGAACAATCATACTCTTGGAGGAGATCTGTAATAAACTTTCTCTGGTGCAATAGTAAATCAGTGGAAAGTGTGCAAACCTCTATGCCCAAAAAATAGTTAAGAGTGCCCAGGTCTTTAATTCAAATCTGGAAATCCAAAAAGGACTTAAGAGAGCTGATTTCTGTAAAATCATCACCAGATAGGATGACATCATCTACATAAACAGCCAGCAACACAACAGAGGTAGCAGACCTTTTGATGAATAGAGAATGATCATTAAATGAGTGGACATAACCTCTAGACTGAAGAGCCTGTGAGAGCTTAGCATACCATTGTCTCGAAGCTTGTCGGAGCCCATAAAGAGATTTCTTTAATTGACAAACCAGAGGAACAGAGCCAGAGGGGCAATCAAGGACCAAACCAGGGGAAAGTTTCATGTAAACCTCCTCTTCCAAGTCACCATGCAAAAATGCATTGTTGACGTCAAGTTGGAAGAGGGGCCAACCCTTCTTGACAGCCACAGTAATTAAACATTTAACAGTGGAAAACTTTATCACAGGGGAAAAAGTTTCATTAAAATCCATACCACTATGTACAGCTATATATTATCATCAATAAATACTGAGTAAGAGTACTTAAAATTAAGGGGGGTAATAAGCCTAAATGATAAATTATTCATTGATTTTTCAATTAAAAAAGTATTGTTAATATTTATTTTTATTAACTTGAAGTATTGTTGGACAAAGAGAGAGTATAAATAATTGACAAAAAGAAAGACGCTAATTAAATTCAAGTGCCTATCGCTTTAACTAATGAGACCCAAGAAAGATTTATGTGAAGCTTATTAGAATTATAAAAGGTATTTTTATGATTTAATTAATATTATACTTCTTCGTTTGGATTTATTTGTCATATTTTGATTTAGTATATTTATTAAGAAAATTATAATTGGTATAGTAATTTTATCATATTACTTATATAGTTATATTAATTGACGTGTAGTCATATGTTTTAAAAAATAATTTAAAAAATAAGTAATTAACTTTAAGTATAAAATTTTTTATTTTTTTTTTTGGCGGGGGGGGGGGGGGGGGGGGGGGGGGGGTCTGTTCATGATTTGTCAACAATAACAAATAAAAATAAAAATTAAATTACAAAAATAAGCGACAAGTAAATTTGAACGGAGGAAGTAACTACCGAAATGATCCTGGCAATAATTACTTTATTGGAATTCTTTCTTATAGTATCTATTAATAATAATAATACCAGTTATGGACTTAACGTCTTTTTTATTTTCTTGTTCTTTCAGAAGCGAATCGCTAGCAACTATGTGGTAAATTCATCTATTTTTCAACATTCATAATGGTATGTAGGTAAGATTTATAAGGAAGACAAGCTAATGGATCAATTAATATCATATGAGTAGACTCGATGCAATAACCTTTTCAACATTTTTTTCGTGAAAAAAGAGAGGAAAAGGCCGTAGTTAAGGAGTCTAAAAAAGATTCTCTAATACGACACAAATAATATACTCTCCCTTCTCAAATTACCCGTCTCAAATTGAGATGATACATTGATTAAGAAAAATAATTAATAGCATGACTAGTTTATCATAGTGTCCCTATTAAATGGTGTTTACATTTTAATTAAAAAGAAAGTAATTAATTAATACAAAGGGTAAAACATGAAAAAAAAAACTTTGTCTCTTCTTGATTAATGAAAAAAGGCAAGTAAAATGAAAAATCAAATTAGAAAATTTGAAATGGGTAATTTGGGATGGAGGGAGTAAAACACATTCACTTTAATGGCACACATTTTGTGTGATAGTTGATTTCGGTTACATTCAAGTTAAATAACTAGTGAGTACTTTGTCCATCTCAAATCATCTGTCGTGGTTTTTTTTTTTAATTATTATTTCAAATTATTTATCATTTTAGAACTTCTAGATAAAAGTATTAATTTTTTTTTCAAATTTTCCTCGATCGTAATTATTCTTGAAGACTACATGCACTTAATTATAGAGGGATGAACATAAAGATAAATATTACTCAAAGTAAATATGCGTTAAGACACAAATAAGGGTTAGATATTCAAAACTCTTCTTAGCTTACATTTTCTTAAGAAACGTGTAAAAAATACGGTAAATTACATATAATTTGAGACGAAGATAGTAGCTAATTATTATCAAAATAAAAAGAATGATTTTTAAGGAGTACGAAAAAAATTCTCATATACGACACGAACAATATAAAATATATACACTTTAACGACACACTTTTTGCACGTTAGTCGGTTTCAATTACATTCAAAGTAAACGACCAATAAGCACTTTGTCTATCTCAAATCATCTGTCGTGTGTTTTAAAAATAGTTATTTCAAATTATTTATTATTTTAGAACTTCTAGATAAGAGTAAAATTTTTTTCCAATTCTCCTCGATCGTAATTATTCTTGATGGCCACATAAATTTTAACTATAGAGCGATGAACATAAAGATAAAGACTATTCAAAGGAAATATATTTTAAGACACAAATAAGGGTTAGATATTCAAAACTCTTCTTAATTAGCGTTTTTTCAAGAAGCGTGTAAAAGAAAAACATGAGTACACAACAGATAATTTGAGGCGAAGATAGTAGTTAATTATCAGCGCAAAAAAAAAAGATAATTTTTAATGTGTTTTAATGTGTACAAAAAAAATTCTCATATACGACATAAATAATATAAAATGCATTCACTTTAACGGCACACTTTTTGCGCTATAGTCAATTTCAGTTACATTCAAGTTAAATGATCAATAAGTACTCTGTCCATCTCAAATTATTAGCCGTTTTTTTTAAAATATTTTTAAAAAATTATTTATTATCATTTTAGAACTTCTAGATAAAAATAGTAAAAAAAACAAAAATCGTAATTATTGTTGAAGACTATATATGATTTGATTATAGAGTGATGAACATAAAGATAAATACTATTCAAAGTAAATATATTTTGAGACATAAATAAGGGTTAGATATTCAAAACTCTTCTTAATTATTTTTTTCTTAAGAAGCGTGTAAAAGAAAAATATGAGTACACAACAACTAATTTGAGATGGAGATAGAGTTAATTATCAACGCAAGAAAAAGACGATATTTAAGGAGTACAAAAAAGATTCTCATATACGACATGAACAATATAAAACACATTTATTTTAATGGCACAATTTTTGCTTGATAGTCAATTTCAATTACATTCAAGTTAAAGAACCAATAAGTATTCTGTCCTTCTCAAATTATTCGTCATGTGTTTCAAAATTAATTTTTTTCATATTATTTGTCATTTTAGAAGTTCTAGATAAAAGTAATAAAAAAAATCAATTTTCTTCTATCGTAATCATTCTTGATGACTACATACATATTAACTATAGATTGATGAACATAAAGATAAATGTTATTCAAAGTAAATATATTTTAAGACACATATAAGAGTTAAATATTCAAAACTCTTCTTAATTAGTATTTTTTTAAGAAGCGTGTAAAAGAAAAACATGAGTACACAACAAATAATTTGAGACGGAGGTAATAGTTAATTATCAGCGCAAGAAAAAAGACGATTTTTAAGGAGTACAAAAAAGATTCTCATATACGACACAAACGATATAAAATATTTTCACTTTAACGAAACACTTTTTAAACGGTAGTCGGTTTCAATTACATTCAAGTTAAATGACCAATAAATACTCTGTCTTCCTCTAATCATCTATCGTGTTTTACAAAAAAAAAAAATAAATCATTATTTATCATTTTGGAACTTTTAGATAAAAGTAGTAAAAAAAAATTCGATCGTAATTATTCTTGGAGACTACATATACTTTGATTATAGAGTGATGAACATAATGATAAATACTATTCCCAGTTAACATATTTTGAGACATAAATAAGGGTTAGATATTCAAAACTCGTTTTAATTAGCGTTTTTCTAAGAAGCATGTAAAAAAAAAATATGCAGGCACAATAAATAATTTGGAGATAGTAGTTAATTATCAGCACAAGAAAAAGATCACGGTATTTAAGGAGTACAAAAAAGATTCTCATATACGTCATGGACAATATAAAACACATTCACTTTAACGAAACACTTTTTGAGCGATAATTAATTTCAGTTGCATTAAAGTTAAATAACCAATAAGTACTCTATCCATCTCAAATCATCTGTTGTGTGTTTTAAAAATATTTTTTTCAAATTATTTATCCTTTTAGAGCTTCTATATAAAAGTATTTTTTGTTTTTGTTTTCCTCGATCATAATTATTCTTGATGACTACATGCATTTTTACTATAGAGTGATAAATATAAAGATAAATATTATTCAAAGTAAATATATTTTAAGACACAAATAAGGGTTAGATATTCAAAAATTTTCTTAACTAGCGCTTTCTTAAGAAACATGTAAAAAAATATGAGTACACAATAGATAATTTGAGACGGAGATAGTAGTTAATTATTATTACAAGAAAAAGATGATTTTTAAGGAGTACAAAAAAGATTCTCATATGCGACACAAACAATGTAAAATATATCCACTTTAACGACACACTTTTTGTACGATAGTCGATTTCAATTACATTCAAATTAAATGACCAATAAGTAGTCTTTCCATCTTAAATTATCTATCGTATTTTAAAAAAATATTTTTTTTCAAATTATTTATAATTTTAGAAGTTCTAGATAAAAGTAGTAATTTTTCTTTTCGATCGTATTTATTCTTGAAGACTACATATACTTTAATTATAGAGTGATGAACATAAAAATAAATACTATTCAGAGTAAATATATTTTAAGACATAAATAAGGGTTAGACATTCAAAACTCTTCTTAATTAACGTTTTCTTAAGAAGCATGTAAAAGAAAAATATGAGCACCAACAGATAATTTGAGACGAAAATAGTAGTTAATTATCAGCGCAACGAAAAGATAGTATTTAAAGAGTACAAGAAAGATTCCCATATACGACACAAACAATAGAAGTTTATTTTTGTTACATTCAACTGAAATGGCTAATAAGTACTCGGTCTATCTCAAATCATTTGTCGTATTTTTAAAAATAGTTATTTCAAACTATTTACATTTTAGAACTTCTAAATAAAAGTAGTAAAAAAAAATCGATCATAATTATTCTTGGAGACTACATATGCTTTGATTATAGAGTAATGAACATAAAGATAAATACTATTCAAAGTAAATATATTTTGAGACATAAATAAGCGTTAGATATTCAAAACTCGTCTTAATTAGCGTTTTCTTAAGAAGCATGTAAAAGAAAAATATGAGCACACAACAGATAATTTGAAACGAAGATAGTAGTTAATTATCAGCGCAAGAAAAAGACGATATTTAAGGAGTACAAAAAAAATTATCATATACGACACAAACAATATAAAACACATTCACTTTGACGACACACTTTTTATGCGACAGTCGATTTCAATTACTTTCAAGTTATATGACCAATAAGTACTCTTTTCATGTGAAATCATCTGTTGTGTTTTTTAAAAATAGTTATTTCAAATTATTTACATCATTATAGAACTCCTAGATAAAAGCAGTATTTTTTTTCTCAATCTTCCTCTTTCGTAATTATTTTTGAAGACTACATACACTTTAATTATATAGTGATGAACGTAAAGATAAATACTATTCAAAGTAAATACATTTTAAGAAATAAATAAAGGTTAGATATTAAAACTCTTTTTAATTAGCATTTTCTTAAGAAACATATCTATATATATATTTATAATTTATAATATATTAAGGGTGTGTTTGGTATGAAGGAAAACATTTTTCAGAAAATGTTTTTCATTTTTCTTATGTTTGGTTGACTTATATATTTTGAAAAATATTTTTCAAGCCAACTTATTTTCCTTAAATCTAAGGAAAATGACTTTCCTTCAAAAAGTAAAGAAAACATTTTTCAAAACTCTCTTTCAACCTCACTTTAAAGTTGAAATAGTCATACAATTCTCAAAATCATCTACCCCCACTCCCAATATCCTATCACCCCGACACCACCCCTACCCTCCCCCACCCCACCTCCACCTCCACCCCTAAAATTCAATTATTTTAAAAAGTATTTCAAAACTTTTTCTTAGTGCATCCCCTACCCCATGCCCTTCCCCTACCCCTACCCCCACCCCCACTCTCAAAATTCAATTGTTTTAAAAAGTATTTCAAAAAGTTTTCTTAGTCCATCCCCTACCCCCACCTCACCCTACCCCTACCAGCCCCCTTCCAAAAACAATATCTATATTTTATTAAAAAATTCAAAACTTTTTCTTACCCCACCCCTACTACATATTCTGACACCCCAACCCACCCGTCTACCAACCCCCTTCCCCAAAAGAACTTTAATTTTTTTTATTTTTTTTTAAAAAATATTCTAAAATATATTTTTACGCTTTAGCTAAACACTAAAATGTATTTTTCGAAAAATATTTTTTCATTCACCAAACAAATACTAGAAAATATTTTCCGAAAAATATTTTTCATCCACCAACCAAACATAAGAAAACAAGTAAGAAATCAACTTGTTTTCCAGGAAAACTTTTTTTAGGAAAACATTTTCCTTCATACCAAACACACCCTAAAAGTGTGAAAAGTTTTAGAAATGTTGTTTGAACTTTTTGCTCTCATTAAAAGTCTTTGTTTTTGACAAAATTATCTTTTCACTATTTTTTCCTAATATTTAAGAGTAGAAAATTAACTAAATATATTTACGATAAAACCTTTCCTTATTAGAGGTCATCAGAATTAATGACAACTAATATTTTTTTCATTAATTTAAAAATTCTAAATCAACTAAATTTGATTTTAAGAAGATTTGAAAAATCTAGAAATAAATATAAAACTGTTAAAATAAGAAAAATTGAGGAAGTATCATAATTTTAAAAGTTTTTTGTACGTAATAACAATATAATCAATGATTTTGTAAAGATTTAACTTAAAAAACAAGAATAGATTTTAAATATAAAAAGAGAAAGAAAAATAACCGTGTCATAAATATGGTTCAAATTGATACGTTTATCTTGGCCTCCGACGAGAAGGGAAAGAGGTACAGCATGACAACGCAAAAGTGACGATTCATCAATCACTTAAAACTTTTGGTGGTAAAACAAATATGTGCTTACATTAAAATATTTTATGTTTACATTATTATATTAACATGTGAATTTTTTTAAAAAAGTGATTTAAATCTTTACACTTCATTAAAAATCTCCATAATAAATAAAATTATTTAATCTTAAATAATCAAATATTACACCTACAGATAATTTGAAACCAAGATAAGCTCTCATTGCAAAATTCCAACTACCTAACATGAGCAAGATCAAAGATGGTTTTTTTCGCAATTTAAGGAAAGTTCTTCCTTTAAAGTGTAAAAATTACATGGTTCCATCACCAATTGCCTCTATTAATGGGTATGACCGTATATAGATCCTTGATCGAATACCACTCTAATAGATGTAAATTTTGCATTTTTACATTAATCACGCTTTGTTATAAAATAAAGTTAAAATATCAATATTAAATTTAAAGAAGAAAAAAAAACTTTAGGAAATTTTAGTAGTATTTTTATTTTACTACTTTCATATATCAAAAAAAAAAAAAAATGTACAAAAGGCTGGCTTCAAGTTGGCAACTTGGCCAATTTTCTGAGATATTCAAATCCAAATTGAACAAGTACCAACTAATTTAGCTATTCAAATTTGAATTGAATAAGTAATTCTTGGTGTTCAAATTCAATATGTCACTTGACATTCATATTATATAACACACTTGATTGTATGTTGGATCTTTTTCTAATTCTCACTTTGTTAATTTAGAATTTCCCTCCCCTCTTGTAACTTATTGAGAAAAGAAGAAATGACATACTGATTCAAGTTCCTACATAGATTTCCTTTGGATAAGCTTCTCAAAAATGAAACAGTTGAACTAGACATTTCTTCAAAGTTGTTTACAGTCTACATTATATAATCAAGCTACTTAAAAAGCAAACTATAGTAAGTTCTGTAATGTGTAATCCACAGATCACATGTATCAGTTAGTGATTCAATCTTTGTTGTTATTATTTATTAAATTTTCATGTATGATATTATTTACTGTGTTCACTTAAAAGTCTTCAACAGGTAACTATTGAGTAAATTTGGATCGACAAGTTAGAAGAATGGTAGTTGATGGTATGGGAATCAACTGTTTATATACGAGTTATTAAATCAGGTTTGAAAATTAAGATTGATAATTTATGAGATCCATAAATATTGAATCAAATTGCACTGAACACATAGATGATAGAACCAAGACTTAAAATACACTAATATATGTTTGGTACTTTAATAATTGAATCAATACAAATAACCCTTCACATTTTCATCAACTCGAATCTTATTCTTTTATGATTAACATTAGGAATTAGCCTCACTCTTTCAGACAATGACTTTGCTCAATTTAGCTTATTTAATTATGATTTTGAGTCGTATGACACATGTTTATTGCTTATTCTCGATGATAATTATAATCTCTTTTTCAGAGTTAGTTTACTCCAGAAGATGAGTAGTCTAGCACAATAATTGCCTTCTAGTTGCTTTCTCAAATTTTTGATGCCAGCTTTTATTTTCAAAACATACAACAATATATTATTTCGTTGATATCTCTAGTTAACACCTTCAAGAGTATAGCGAAAAGGTTGGGCTTTCTTCATTTTTTTATTAGAGTCATATATTTGAGAACATAAAAAGAAAATTTGATAAAAAGCATTTTATCCAGCAATAAAACTAAAATTCTCACGAAAGAAATCCATAACATAAAAAAAAAAAAAAAAAATGATGCACAAATAAATTAAGACGATTCAATGTCTAAATAGCTAATATTATGAAATTTCGTTAGATAAATTAGCTACAATATATTTAGAGTTAGGCTGGAGAATGATAATAGTAAAACTTATTATTATAATTATTCACATATCATAAGTAAAAATCTAACATTACAATTGTTACCACAAACAAAAAACAAAACAAAAGATTGTTATTCGTGGGTGTCAATATTCAATTAAATATTTTTAAAGTTTAACTATAATAATTCAATAATTAAAATAAATATCAAATATCAATCCTTAAAATTCAGTATGATTTCAATTTAGTTTAATAATTTATATCCGAACCTAAACAATTCAAAAATTTATAATCATGATTAAATTTAAACACATGTTATATGTTGAGTTATGTATAGATGAAATGCGGGTAAGTTTTAACCACAAACAACATAAGCAGAGCAATAGTCAGCATCAACTCCCCATATATGTTAGTCCATTAATAAATGACCATCTCTGTTTTCCAAACTACACCATTAAATGCCATAGCTGCCACTGCACTTATTCCACCCACCCACTCTTTCACTCCCCCTAAACCCCTTCCCCTTCCTTCTCATGGACTTTATCACCCTTCCCTTTTTCCCTTCTCAATGTCCACCACTTCCTCCTCCCTCCTCCGCCGCCAAACACCACCTATAACCTACCCCCCACCTATCTCCAACTACTCCCTTTCTCAAAACCTCAGTACCATCGGCCTCGGCTACGCAATCGCCATAGCACTCGGTTTTCTCGTTCTCCTCTCCACTGTACTCCTCGCTTCCTACATCTGCTGCCGATCCGCCGCCGCTCGCCGTCGCCGCCGTCAACTCCGAGCAAATTCACGAAACCCCAACAACGTGGAAAATGGAATTTACCTCCCTCGGATCATATTCGTAGCGGAAGACGATGAAGAAAACGACGAAGGTTTGTCGCAAAACGCAACGTTGGGGCTTGATCAAGTCGTTATCAACTCCTACCCGAAGTTGGTTTACTCCAAAAGAAACGGAAACGGAAGTGGGAACGACGTCGTTTGTCCGATATGCTTGTGTGAATATAGAGACGGAGAAATGCTGAGGATGATGCCGGACTGTAAGCATTATTTTCATGTTATGTGTTTAGACGCCTGGTTAAAATTGAATGCTTCGTGCCCAGTTTGCCGGAATTCGCCGTTGCCGACGCCGTTATCTACGCCGTTGTCGGAGGTGGTGCCTCTTTCTCAGTACTCCGATGGCCGGAGAAGACTATGATTATTTGGAAGTGTAAAAACAGTTTTAGTTTGGTAAAATGAGTCACCTTTGGAGCTTAAAGTTTTCATTTTTGCCCTTTTTCACTACTAGGGTAAAATTATGGTGGTTGGAGAGGTGGAATTTGCTTTGGTGTTGTGATTTTTGTGATTATTTTTAATTGATGATTACACAGAATGGATGATTGAAAATATCAAGCAAAACAATATGGGAAATTCCAGTGGCATCAAGTTTCAATTTTGATTTTTAAATTCATGTGAGGGTGAAATTAAGCTCTATGTAATCTAATTCATTTGCTCAAAGTATTTTCTAATCCTAACATCACTTGAATTTAGGTCATTTCTTCAGGTTCTTGCTTTGATTTTCTACTGCTAAGTGTTTTCCTCATCTTTAACTTTTAAGTCTTGGATTTGAGTTTTCCTAATACAAATTTGTAGTATTTGTTAAGCAGTGTGGCGGACAAGAATTATATAGGAGCTGTAAGTACTTCTTTATGTTAATGTCTTGGGATCGAGTTCTCCTATTATAGAGTTGCCTTTGTTTAGTAATACTACCAAAAGTCGGATTTAGTTAGGGTTTTAATGTGAATACCGATGAAAAAAGAGCATTTTTTCAGTCCTCTTTGATATGTTAAGCCTTTAAAACCATTTTAGAGTAAAATCTTTTCAATTGTCATTGAGCCAAAGCAGACACGTGACATTCACAATCGAACTCAAAGCAAACCACCTTTATTTAATTAGGACTTTCAAATCTCTATGACGGGGAATCGAATTCTCTCCGATGACACAATAAAATCATTGTAATAAAAATTAAACTAAATAAAAGAAACGAGGGAATCAAATTCCCTTATCTGGCACAGCAAAATTTTTAGTAACAAAAATGAAATAAGAAAAGGAGATTAAAGGTGTATTCCAGTCATAAAGATGGTGGGAGGTGGGACTTGAAATGGGCTTTCAACGAACTTTTGGTGCCTGCTTTATTTTTCAGTTTTGGTTGGTCTTTGTGAATGCAAAATTTCCATGCACATACAACGATATTATTTTTCCAACCCCTCTAGAGCTATTAAAGGAAATAATTTTTAAAAAATAATATACTAAAGGAAATAAAGAAAGAAAAAACTCCTACATCTTCTGCTGCTTCTCTCATTTCTGTAAAGACTTTCAAGATTTACTTTTGGGATTGGTGTTGCTTTTATCTTGTACTGGTATCACTTTTCTTCCAAGTCCCTATTCTATTCGCCAATATAAAATGGATGCCTTGTTGACTTTCGTACTTCATTTTGTCTACTTGTTTATGTACTGTGGCATTGCTTCTGCAATTTTTTTTTTTGAACAGAGGACGAAGGATCTATTTAAAATAATATTTTTATTCCTACAAAAATAGAGGTAAGCAAGACCCCACTTGGTGGCTGTATTTGTATTATAGTCCATCACATTGAAATGACAATTTTTCGCTACTCACTTGTCTTGCTCATGCTAGTTTAAGAAATCCTAACATGGGATTCCCAGCTTATCATTTGTTATAAACTTCAGTTCTACTCTTAAATCTGTTCTTTTTTTTTAATGGGAAGTGCACTTTTACCAACAGACAAGCTATCACTAGTAGTAGCAAATGTAGCCATTTGGCTATTGCGCATTTGACTAATCGAAATATACATTTTGTGGGATTTTTTTTTCCAACATGACATTACCTATGCTATGTACATGCAACTTATACCTAAGTTCATGCTCGTTGTTGCAAAATGATATTGGATATACATACCAAGTTCATCCGCCTTTGATTAATTATGAGGTTAGACATTTTTCAAAATTACTAAAGTTTTTTTTTTGCTGATAATACGGACTGATAAGGAAAAATTACTTCTCCCAAGAACCTGAAGAGTACATCATAAGTTAATGCAACATGTGGACTCTGATCTCAAGATCTTTATAGTAAATAATTAATCTTCATAATATCCAACTCAAATCCATTTGATTAGTTAGTCAAGAACGTGATGCATTTGTTCATGTTATTGCTCCAATCATTTCTTTCTCGATTGGCTGTCACATTACAGTATAATTTCTTCACTTCTACAGAGAAATTTATCGCTTTCATAGTCGAAGACTCGATGCGTAAATCAAATGTCATAAAGAAGTTGGGAGCAGGGCGAGGGATACACAGGTTAATCTTCATACTTTGTATTCTTGCTCTTCTAATATGTATGGCTACTTTTTCCAAAATTTATTCTTTCAAATCTTTTCGAGCTTCAAATTCCTTCTGCAACTGTAACAGTCTCACCAGCTCTTGTACCAATAATCATCACGTCGAGTTAACTCTGGATACTGCAATCCAGAAAATCCAACATGAAATTGACATTTTACGACAGCTTCCAAATGAAAAAGTTTTCGGAAAACAGGCTATTTTTCTAGCAGATATTTTAAACCTAGTCGAGTCAGTACAAGTGTCACTAGTGCAAAATAGTGAGCCTAGAGCAGTGTTGCATTCTTTATCAAGACAAACAGAACAGGTCAATGGGCCTGCTGAATATTTCATAACTGAAGAAATCCGAAAGTACGTGAGGATTAAACCAAACAGGTTGAAGAAACAGAACTTTATGGGGGCTAATGGTACATTCACTAGTATTGGTCATGCTTGTTTCTCCATGAAATCAGAGCTTGAAGAGTTCATGGATTATGACGTTGGCGAAATGTGTAATGATGATTGGAGATTAGCACAGAAACTTATGGTTCATGGATGTGATCCACTACCAAGAAGAAGGTGTTTTGCTAGAGCCCCTCAATTGTACAATAAGCCGTACCCTATAAATGAATCAGTTTGGAAGTTACCTGATGACAAAAATGTTCGATGGAGTCAATACAGATGCAAGAATTTCACTTGTTTGGCTAGAAATTCAACTGCCAAAGGTTTCTTCAAATGCGCGGATTGTTTCAATCTTACACATCATGAATCTCCTCGATGGATTGTTCGTTCGTATCAAGACTCAAACTCAAAAATGACAGCTGATATATTGATAACAGAAGTACTTAGTTTGAAGCCTGGAGAGATCAGAATTGGCCTGGATTTCAGCGTTGGCACGGGTACATTTGCTGCAAGAATGAGAGAACATAATGTGACTATAGTTTCTGCAACAATAAATCTAGGTGCACCATTCAGCGAAATGATTGCTCTTCGAGGGCTAATCCCTCTTTACATGACGATAAATCAGAGGTTACCTTTCTTCGATAACTCTCTAGATTTGATTCACACTACGAGGTTTCTTGATGGATGGATTGATTTTGTGCTGCTGGATTTCGTGTTGTATGACTTTGATAGAGTCTTGAGGCCTGGTGGACTTTTATGGATCGATAGTTTTTTCTGTTTGAAGGAAGAGTTGAATGATTATTTAGAGGCATTCAAGATTCTCAGGTATAAACAACACAAGTGGCTTGTTGTTCCTAAGATAGATAAAGATGACAGTGAAGTGTTCTTCTCTGCAGTCCTAGAAAAACCACCTAGACCTTTCCGATGAACTATGGCTATTTCATACAATAATGTTGGTACTGATTTTGTTCGTCCATTTATACATTTTGATCCAATAATATTAGATAGGATACAATGTGAGTTTTACTGTAAAATTGTCAGTACATTGCAATGTCACCAATAATTGTTGTACTAATATAACCGAGATTTCTTTGTTTTAATGTGATGGATTTTTAACTGTAATGCTGGCAATAGTCGTTGTGCGTTAGTGCTAACGCGTGACCATTTATTTCGATCAAAAATAGACGATACTGTATGTAACAAGTTCGAATATGCAACCAAAGCGCCGTAACTTTGAAAGAGACCCAAAGGTGTGGCCTAACGTCAACAAAGTGAGTGAAAATTATGCAAGGGCAAGGTTCATGTTAGAAGCGAAATAATCAAGTGTCATGCGGGAGCTAGCAAAGCAAACCTTTAAAGACGCCGCACAAGAAAATATGCGAGAAATACATCAAAAGAGACAACGATTTAACGTGATTCGATCAATTGATCTACATCCACAAAAGGAGATGAGCAATCCACTATCAAAGAGAGTACAAAATATCGAGAAAGACAACCTCACACAATTCACTCAGAAAGTCAGAATAAAGAGGTTTTCACAAGTGATGCCGCAACACTTGTGTCACACAAATTCTCCGTCCAAACAATGCTCTCAAACCCCTAGGACTATATTGTGGATGATACCAAACTATAATAAAAGAGCCTCTATTTATAGAATTTATAATCTTTTCCTATAAAAATAAGAATTAGCCAAATATGGAGAATATATTTTTCCTTTTCTTAAAAGTAAATTCTATTATGGTACCTAAAAGAACATCCAAGTATGATAATAAAGTCACGACAAATAACAACAGTTCAAATCTCTTGTGTCAAAAACATTAGGTGATTACTTGCTCTTTGGCAATGAGTTTTCATTTCGAAATTCAAAGGCAAAGCGCAGGAAGTTTCATTTTCAAGAACTCAGCAGCAGCTAACATCAAAATTGGTCCATGCTATTTTGACACATGAGAAGGCCCATTCAAAACCTTAAATCTTGACATCAGTTGTAGTTTCTCCAAACATAGTGGGCCTGATCAACACACTATTTCGATGGGCCTAATTTGTAAATGGGACTGAGAAGTGCTTGGATAAATTTTGGAAAAAACAGACCAAATTCCAAAGATGGCACTACTAGAATTGTTAATTTTTTCCATATCATGGTGTACTAAAAGCAAGTTGGTCGACTATTTTCACCTTGTTAATGAGCGTGGATTAGCATCTCGAGGGCCTTTGATGGGGTTCTTTATTTTTCTTTTCCTACTCCCAATTACTTTCTCTAAAAAAAAAAAATCTAAATTATATTGTATTTCGTCATCAACGCGTCTAATATTTCGTATTAAAGTAAACTCTAAAATTAAATTAGACAACTATAGAAAGGTCTATTATAGAATGTAAGTTTGTGAGCATTTTACTTTTAGGGACCATTTTGCTACTTTGTTGTGCTGTTCTACTGTCCTCTTTTTCTTTCTAGTACTACTACTTTAATTTGCTGTTCTTCTCTTTTCTTCTTCTTTACCTTTTCTTCTTATAGTAGTTTGTAGATGTAACATGTACTGCAAAAGAGTACTTGCTCTGAAAGAAAAAAGAGAAAGACAAAATACAATAAATAAATTAGAGAAAAACAGTACTGGTGTCACTTTCTCAATCTAATCTTGGAGCCCACAATGTTATACTAAAGTCCAATCTCCACCGCCAAATCATCAAAATTTCTTCTTTTTGCTCGACACGTGTCCCCCACTCATCACTAGTCGCATAAATGGCCCTCACAACTTATGCCACTTTTCAACACAGTCCCCATCTCCCATCAAATTTACTATGGATTGAAACATGATAGAATATGCATATTATTTTATTACTTATTTTTATAAGGTTGAAACATTGATTTTGATAAATTTTTTAACTTAAAATAAATATAATTAAAGCACGGTAGAAATAAAACATCAAAAATAAAAAAGTAAGATGAATAAAATAACATATAACAGTGAAAATTAATTCAAATACTCCACTACCTATATTAGTGGGTATTTGATGATAAAAATTAAATTTTTTTATGTTGGAGTTTATCTTGTGTTTGATCATAAATATAAATTAAAATTATTTTTATCTTTTATTAGAAAAGTAAAAATGAAAAAAGTTGAAGTATTTAAAATTCTAATTATCAAATACAATAATTTTTACTAAAATAAAATATATTTTTTTGAAAAAAGAAAAATCTCATCCCAAACACCCACTTAATCTATTGTTGTCCTTCTTAATTTTCAAAGCATCCAATTCAGGGTTACTTTTCTCGATAGCTTTAAGATTTGTCATGTCATATTTAATTTTTTTTCAAAGTACGTGCATTTTTCTTAAAAAAGCTATATAATCCACCACTCAAAAATTTTCATTAGTGTATGTGGGCAATTAGATTTTATTAAATTTAAATTCGTACGAAATTTAAATTATATCAAATTTAAGATATATTAATTTTAAATAAATATTATAAATTAATATAATTAAATTAATTATTTAAATCCAAACATGTATGAATTTAAATGAAGTCCAATATTTATGGGGATATTTCATTAATTGTGGCTACAAATGATAAGCTTATTTTACTAAGCCAAAATGTTATTTTATAGAGGCCCAAATAAGCATCACGTGTCAAATGATGTGGCATGTCAAGTTAAGTGAATGAGCCAATAGACCATGTCACATGTCAAAATGATGCAGCACAACTAGTGAAATCAAAAACTCATAAAAGGCGTCTCATCACTTGAATTTGATTGGTCAGAGGAAGTTCATCTTCATCATGACTTTTCTCTTTTCACAACTCTAAATAGGGGTCTCATAATTCAGAAAAGAACCACAGAACTCTAACAAGAAGTAAGAGAAAACTCATAGATCAAACAACAAGTTTTAAGCCCTTGAATTTATATTTGAAAAGGTGAATCAGAGGATCATAGAAATTATAACGCTCACATATTAAAATTAATAAATTGATTATTACATTATTTTTCTTATCTCGATTATTTATTTTCGATCTCGAGAATTTTATTGTCCAACAGTATAATCGAATTTCTTCTCTTCACATATCTGAATAATCTTTATTTCACTACTTTAATTCTTATATTAATCATCAACACCAAAATTTAAAATCTAACCTCATATCAATCATCAACGTTTAATTTTAAGATCAAAATCATAATATTATTAAAATTCAAAAAATCTCTGTATAATATAAAGGTTCTTATAACTTGTACCTTTAGCCTATAGCGTATTAATATTGACTAAATATCACATAGAGTACGAAAATAAATTATTCATATAAAGAACGAAAATGGATCAAAAATATCTCATGAACTATTCAAAATAAATCAAATATACCTTTCATTTGTTTTTGGCTCAAAAATATCCTTTTATTTATATTTTTGGCTCATAAATTTTTCTCTATTATTTTTTGGATTCAAAAATACCTCTTCATTAATTTTTTAGCTCAAAAATACCCTCTCTCTAACGAAATACCACCAAACACATCACGTAAATTAAAAAAAAGTCATTTAATCAGTCTACATCAGCATACACGTGAAAAATCACTCCATTTAATCCACCTACAATCAACCCATTTTATTTTATTTAAACTTCAATCTGATCCATATTCAAAAAATTCGAACCAAGAGGCAAAATTCAATTCTTCAATTTCTTCCTCATATCATCTGTTTCACCGCCTTATATTTTATTATTTTACATTTTCAAAGTTATGAGACTCAATTGAGTAATTCTTGACCCCATTAACTTGTGGTTGTCCTACATTGCCGCTAAATTTTCACTCTCCAAATTTCAATTTCGTCTCTAAATTACCATTCCTCTCACTACAATTAGGTTCTTCATTAAAAAAATTTCAGATAGGATATGCAGTAGCAATATGAGCTCTTGGAAATCGGGTCAACTATTTGAGAATCCAATTGTTTAGGGTCGATCCGATTAAAATTCGATTCTTTCGGATCAATAATTTAAGGACCTAATTGTATCCTAATATTTCGCCTTGATCAATCCGAAATATTTGAACCCATTACATAGAAAATAAGCAATCAAATTGTTGAACCTTTTTCTTCTTGGGCCAATTTTTTTTAATATGAGTGGAGTTGAGTCTTTTAAATAAAAAAAAATAGGTTGATGGTTAGAAAGATTATATGGAGTAATTTTTTATTTGTGTATGTTGATATGGATTGATCAAGTGATTTTTTTTATTCGCATAGCGTGTTTGGTGACATTCCCTTGGAAAAAAGGGTATTTTTGAATCAAAAAATTAGTAAAAGAATATTTTTAAGTCAAAAAATAAATAAAAAGTATTTTTAATTTATTTCAAATAATATTTTGGATCCTTTTTCATATAAAGAATTAAAGATTACAAATATGAAAGAAAGCAATTAAGAAAATCGAATCTTTGCAAAGACATATTAAAATAATGTAACTTATGAACGAGTGATTGAATTTTAATTACATTTTATTTTATTTTTTATCATGCATCATTGAAGTACAACTTCAATTTCACCTTAATCGATGGTAAAATAAATAAAAAATTTCCACCATTAATCTAATCTAATTGCTATATTTGGACGAAAAAAAAAGGGAGGGGGAGTATTTCAAAATTAACCAAATTTAGGTTCGGAAACCCGATCCCGAGGCTCGGACATTCCTCGTTCACTTCACCGTTTCGAAAAAACATAAATATCAATTTCTTACTATATCACTCATACACAATTTCTCACCAATACACTCTTCCAATATCTACTTTACAGTTTGAATCGGAGCTCCGAATCACAAAAATGGCCGAACACGTTGACAATTCGGATCCTAAAGGAGAATCGCTGATGGAGAAGATCGCCGACAAGTTTCACGGCGACGATTCGTCGTCGGATTCCGATACTGAGAAGAGGAAGCCGGAAGTAAAACCGGAGGTTGAGCCGGTGGCTTCGGAACCGGAGACGTTGAAGAACAAAGTTTGGAGGTTATTCGGAAGAGAAAAACCGGTTCATAAGGTTTTAGGTGGAGGCAAACGTATGGTTAATTTTTCTGTTTCTCTGCCTACTTAAGCTTTTCTATGCTCGTATATTTAGTAAGGATGAAAATTACTTTGGATTTGGATGGTGAGAAATGATTAGGGTTTTGAAGGATCTTAATGAATATTCAGGTGCATAAAACATGTTTTTAATAGCAACTGAGCGATCACTAGTTCAAATATTTTACGTATATACGCTTTTTTTCATTGTGAAGTTTTTTTTTCTTTTTTCGGATGTATAATTTGATCGGGTTTAGGGTTTTTGACGGATCCATGAGTCCATATAGTTGTTTTTATCATGCTGTTTGTTTGGATAAAGTGAGAAAAAGTGGAAGTTTCGTGTTTCTCTTTATTGGAGATATTGGAGTTCTTATTTAAGTGATTGTTGCTTGTGGAATTGATGAGGGTTTAGGGTTTATACAGTCTTTAGATCCAAATGAACTATCGTGCTCCTGCAAGTGCTTTTTTTAAAAGTAAGTTGAGCAAAACAAAGTTCAGATTTTAGGTTAAAGGTTCAATTTTTAGAAATGAAATGATTGGTGGTTGAGGCCTTGCATCTTGTGACTATGGTTTAGGTTTCTTGAGGTATCTTAAAGAATATTTAGATATGTTAAACTTTTTATAGTGCTTGTATATGCGGTGTTCGCTAGAGCAAGAGCTTCCTATTATCTTTATTTTGTTCATTTGTTTATTAGATGGTTGGAATATTTGGGTTAAAATGATTGGTGTTGAAGGAGCTAATTATGGTTTAGAGTTTATGGAGTATCTTCAGGAATCTTCATATACACACAAAAAAAAACATGTTATTTGAAAAAGGGTTACCCCCCCCCAAAAAAAAGAACTTGTTCACTTACATGTGGGTTTGTTTTGAGCAACCAAAGACCATGAGTTCTTTGTCTGATCTAGGACGAGCACACGGATGCTTTTCATGTTTATTGGGATTCTTCAATATTTGAACTTCGCATCTCTTTATCTGTGAGGTTCTTGTAAAATTATTTCATTTATGTTGCTAGTTGCTGTGTGCCATTTAAGTAAAGCATATAGGAGTCCGGGCTGTATGTGAAGGTTTTTCCTTCAATTAATGCCTCTAATATCTCATCATGTGGAGATTTTGACCTTGGAAATATTTGTTTGAATGTGTACTGATTGGTGTTGCCAATTAGTTGTGATTGAGGCATAGTTGAGTGAGTGATTGAAATGTGTCTCATTATTGCAGCTGCTGATGTATTCTTGTGGAGGAACAAAAAGATATCTGCTACTGTACTTGGTGGAGCAACTGCTATCTGGGTTCTTTTCGAAGTGCTCGAGTACCACCTGCTCACTTTAATCTGCCACATTTTGATCATCACTCTTGCAGTCTTTTTCTTGTGGTCAAATGCAACGACCTTCATTAACAAGTAAGCAAATATCTTACTTTAAACTTAATGCTTCAATTTATATTATCACTCTGCTGAGGACGTGTTTCTACTATCTTGACAGAAAATCTCCTCATATTCCAGAAGTCCACCTTCCAGAGGGTCCCATTCTTGAGGTGGCTTCTGCCTTGAGGATTGAAATTAATCGTGCTCTTGCTCTACTGCGAGAAATTGCGTCAGGGAGAGAACTGAAGAAATTTCTTGCTGTAAGTATTACCACTTCCATTACTCTTCCCCGAATGTAGTTCACTGGAATCCTTCCTGTTATTGGTCTGCCTCTGTTAATGTGACATTAAGCCTGCCTTCATCCACCTCTGGAGATCGTTTGGTGTTCATTACCGTTCGATTCCATCTTATATATGTTGTTGGTAATGTCTGTTCTAGTTGATAGATGCATCTATGTCTTCTTCCCCTCATCTGTGGCAGGACTGTATTGGATCCAAACTCCCTGCTCCTATTATTGATCCTGACTTGTTAGATAGTTTTTAGGTTCTGTTCTACTTTTAAAGACTTAACAAAACATAGTAGGATGTAGAGTTCTAGAGTATGTCTAATATAAACCAGAATCCACTCTAATTCAGAGTTTAGTGGTCGCTGAGACTTTTAGCCTGTTCCATTCATGCCCTGATGCTCGTTAGAAGGCCAAATTGCTCTTTTCCATGTTTGTTAAGTTACCAAAGGATTCATTATATCAATCTGTTAAGTTACCAAAGGTGCTTGTTTCCATTTCCTTCAACATAAAGTTCATTTCTGATCTTATATGATAGTAGCACAAAATAGTAAACATGGGAAATCTCTTTGGCATTTATTCATCTTTGTTGAGTAAACATGGTAAATCTCTTTGGCGTTTATTCACCTTTGTTACTTATGTTACCAGGTCATTGCTGGTTTGTGGATCCTCTCAATTGTTGGTAGCTGGTGCGACTTCTTGACACTGTTCTACATATGTAAGTCCAGAAGTTTCGTAGATGTATCTATTTTATTGCCTATTTGTCACTGGTCCTCTTTTTGATGATCCTCCTTCCATTTTGCCAGCATTTGTGCTGCTCCACACAGTCCCTGTTCTCTATGAGAAATATGAAGATAAAGTAGATCCACTAGCCGAGAAAGCAATGCATGAGATCAAGAAGCAATATGCTGTGTTTGATGCAAAGGTTTTAAGTAAAATTCCAAGAGGACCATTAAAGGATAAGAAGAGAGAATAGACGTGGTGGAGCAGCGTTGTTTATGCTAGAGAGACTTGGGTAGCTGCTACCTTTTCAGAATGTAATAGTACTTCTCTTGTATTTACAATGGGGCTGAGTGTAATATTTACTTATATTTGGGGTTCTATTAACAGGGGATAAATCTAGAGACGATCATTTGGGAGGATTTAGTCTGTTAGGTCTGTACGAGTGTGTATTTTGTGCTGTACTTTCGTAACATGTCGGTACGAGTTCTGCCGAATTTACGTTGTGTTCTCGTGCACCTGCTCGTATCTCTCACTTTTGTCAATGTTGGATGGTCCAGCTTATTGATCCACAGCCGATTTACTTTGTGTTCTCGTGCACCTGCTCGTATCTCTCACTTTTGTCAATGTTGGAAGGTCCAGCTTATTGATCCATTGCCGATTTACATTGTGTTCTCGTGCACCTGCTCGTATCTCACTTTTGTCAATGTTGGATGGTCCAGCTTATTGATCCGTAGCCGCCTAAAACAACTTTAATCAGGTTATTGTTCAGTTGGTTGAATCCAGTATGTGATTCACTTACCGGATTTGAGCTGGTCTGCTTCGAAATGATTGTTACTAGTTTGTTTAACATTAAGACGAAGATAAAGATAGTATATATTATATTTCATGAAAGCAAAAGCTACATTGATCTTTCTTTTTCTTTTGGTGTGTGGGATGCTATAAACAGATGCCTATAGGATAAGGTTTTCATTTTCCAAAAAGAATTGATTGAACAAAAGAATTGCAACACAACATTACAAAAAGAAGCAAAAATTATATACCTCCTATTAGTTACAATAATGCGTCAGTATCTAGGTAGTCTTGAAATCTCATAATTGGTTTCCAATGGCGTAAGAGGTACCGTTGAGAACTCGGTATCAGATTGCTCACTAGGCAGGATAACTTGCCGTGAATTGGGTGCCAATGGGGGGAGGTTATGCTTAGGAGAAAATTGTGGTCTCGAGGGAACAAAGGAACCACCAGCATTATTTGACCTATGTTCTGCTGGAGTTGCATCTGCACCTTTGATTTCATCTTCTGTATTTTGATTGTCAGCTTCAGCAGCCTCATTTTTCTCTCTTTCGTTCTCCTTGAGAAGAAAATCAACCCAGAGATCTGCAAACGATGACTGCATGACAGTCCAGAAGCAAAGCAACAAAAGTCAAATTTACGGACCTACATGCTAGTTGTTGCTTATTAGACTAGGGAAACATGTTCAAAGAAATTGAAAGCTCATTTGATGATATATTTGAATTCTATATGCCACCAATCAATATGTACACCCTTCCCCTTTCTCCAGCAAACAGTAAAATAGTCAAGACACATGCACAAAAACATTTGAACACAATGAAAAATAAATCAAAATGAGGTCTGGTAGCATTGAGTTGAAAAGAAAGCTTATAAGATGCATCAATTAACTTGAGCTGGACTACAGGGGAAAACAAAGAATGCACACTAACAGTACATCAAAAGTAGACATACAGTCTTCCACAACAGCAAGTGGTCAGACTTGACATGTTCATTTTACAGTTCCATAATATATGTGGGTCCAACTTTACTAATTCAAATGGATAAGTAAAACAGATGGCAGAAATGCCATTTTCTGGAAGTTGATAAATTGGAAGAATGAGTATCTGGGGCTAAAGAAAAGTAGTAGGCCTGCCATTTCAATTAGATGGCTTTTCTACATGACAATCTCCACTTGACAGGGCACAGTCAAAGTAAAGGTAAGTAATAATGATCAGAGAATAGGAATTTACTTGAAATTTACCTGATCTGATGTTGTACTAGAAGGTGCTGAATTTCCACCCAAGATGCCACCAACTAGTCGGCCAGGGAGACCCAAGACACCCCGGACCACACCTTTACCAGATCCTTGCTGAGCCATGCCTATCCTCTGCTTGTCTTCATCAGAGAATCCTACCATACGAACCATAAGATCCAAAACCTAAAAAAAGATGAAGTGACATAAATATAAGAATCAAACAGAAACTTTTTGTCCTATTTATCCAATAATTCTCCCACTAGGTCTCTGAAAGATATACCTACAGCTTGTCGAAGACATGACCCTAGATAGGTGGAAATGGAGGTCGAGGATTAGGATAGAAGGTTAGTAGGTAGAAGAGCATTCTCTAGTTTCCTTATCAACATCGTTATCATTACTCTCCTACTATCTTCTTCAATTTCACTATTACCTATTGTTTTCATTGCTTTGGTTACCGTATTATTTGTTGTTGCTACTGTTCGCTTTTCCATTTGTCTTTGGCATATGTTCTTCACTACTATATTTCCTTTTGATACTTGAGTTTGAATGCTTCACTTGAGCCAAGGGACAGGCTCTCTAACTTCGAAAGTTAGGGGTAAAGCTGCATACACCGCACCCTTCCCAGATCTCGCTTCTGACTATATAAATGTACTCGCACCAACCTAGTGCTAGATATATATATTTTTTTCGTATCAACATTCCACATATGCATTACTTTACCTGTTCAAAAAAAGAAAAAGAAAAACAAAGGGGGTGGGGTGGTGGTGGTGGATCTTTAGGATGAAAATGAAATAACTAGCATGAGAGTAAATGCAATATTCATCCAAGCCCTCCCCTGCCTCGTACTAGTAGAGTAATTATACGTACCTCTTTGCTATGATTCCTTTGGAAGTAAGTCACCAGTAATTTGATCACAATCCGCCTGTATATCACACGATTTTATTTTAAAAGATCTCAAATCATTGCAAGGTAGTTACAGCAACTGTAATTTAATACCAGCTGAGTACGGGAGAGATGATAACGTAGGATAAGGACCTAAAAATGGACCGAGAGAGGATGTTTCTTTGACTATGGAAAGAAACAGTCTGATGTAGCATCTCAGGTTCAACCATAATGCTCATGGGCAAAATGCCAAAAAATTAATACGTAACCTAGAATCTAAATATTGAGTCAACACATGACAAATCATTGCGACTTCATAAAACTGAAGCAGCAATTTCATAAATTACTAAGTATAGCAGATAATAGATGCATATAGCAGCGCTTCTTCCATCAATTGCCTTGTAGATCTTATTTCTGTATGACTTAACTACCTTAGTTTTTGCAGCAAAAATTAAAGGTTTAATGACTACAGGTTTCAACATACCAAACTATATAGAAGTGGCAAATCTTTTATTACAATATTCTCAAAGTAAAGGGATGATCTTCGTAGATAAGGTGATTATTAAAACAGGTGTAATACATGGTTATCAAGCCTGCTATATACCAGTTAGAGTATTATTTTATTTTCATCTCCATCTTTACTGTAGCAGCAAAATATTAGAACAGGCAAAATGAAAATGACAAAGATCTCACACGTGTTTCAGCTTTATAGATTTTGATGTTAGAATCATGAGACCAATGTTAGACGAGATAAAAGATCCAATCTTCCATGGTTTGACAAAGTCTCACCTGTCGACATAATTATCAGAATCCAATGACATCCTATTCAGCCTGGTCATGCTCTGTTCAAGAGCTCGCCGTAGCTTTTCGTTGTCTTGCTCAAGCTTATTCATACGGCCACTCCCTTCAGAAAGTCTTCTTTCCATGTCTGAAAGTTTCACCAACACCTCTTCCTTCTCCTTCTTTAATATTTCTGACTCATTGTAAGCATCCTAATGGAAGCGTAAATTACATTTGGAAGAGAAAAATAGAAACTATGAGCCAGAAGATTGGATAAAGTTGTGACCATATGCTTTTAAATTGGCTCCAATGATGCATAAATTACAAAAGCTTCTATGCATTTCTGCTGGACTTGGTATCCCAATGAACTAGAAGTTGTGAAATATATAAGCTAAAAGATATCCGTTTTAAGTTTTAATTCATGTTCATGAGATGTTTGATAAAGCACATCTTCAGTTCAAATGCTGTCCTCAGGGCTGTCACATCATAGGAAGTTATGAAAGCATAACGATTACACAATTTTACTACTAGATCAATTCATGTAAGCTGGTAGGAGGTGATACTCTGATATTTGTTGCCACACCTAAGAATTTCGACAAAATTAGTGGCCACAAGTGTGCACTTATCCTGGACCGCATTACCAATATCCAGACACCTGCTAATTGCCTTAGTTGACAAGTTTTTACTACTACTTTCTCAATATCCTACTGTTTTGTGTTCCAAAATAAGAAAGTGTTCGCCTCATCTTTGGAGAGGTTACCTCGGAAACTTGCTATGAGAATAATAACAAAAAAAATTCTAGGATAACAGTCTCAATTGAAGTTAAGTCTCCAACTGATCTGCCTACTATTTCTAACCATTTCATGTGCCAGTGGAAATAGTTGGGAACCATGTAATCAAATCGGAGAAGAACACTAGGCAATGTCTTCTCATTTGTCCAAGCCATGGTGAACAGTACCCGGTATTTGTGCTGGTTGAAGATAGTATGTACTCTGTGGAATTAACTGAGGTGACAAGCCGGCTTAGCCGCCATGGTCATCGGAAAAATAGGATCTAATTTTCACCAGCGAATTTGCTTTAGGTTGATTCTTATTGTTGTGACAGCTTTTGAAGATGTCTTTCCCTCTCTTTTCAGCATTCACATACAAAAGCATAGCATTGTGGCAGATGTTCTCACTTGAAAACATACTGGTAGTGTTTATGTGTTGATTTGGAGCAGGTGAATGAGTTCTTTCACGAAGTTGCAGAATGTCACTATTCAGCAAGTATTGACGATAAAATCTTCTGGAGTAAAGAAAGAGGAGGCGCCTCTTCGTCAAATCTTATTACAGTATTAAAGTGGCTTCTTCTATTGATAATAAATTGCGGAAGAGGACAAACTTCTTTATCACTAAATGCTTCAACTTGTGAATAAATCATCTACTACAGCACTGAAAGATTGCTTTGGATCTATCTTCTTGGGGGTCTATAGGATTATTCCAGCTTATATTATTTATCAGCCATATTTGAAGATCCAGCACATAATAAAAACCAGAGGAAATCTGGTTCTTTTTGGATCTGGACAATATGGACGGAAAACGAAGGGGTTGAGAATCCTAACTTTTTAATCAATTTTTTGGTCAACCCCCAAGTGTATCGAAACTTGGCTTGATGTAGTGCATGCCTTTAGTCTCACCTAGTTTGTGCTTCCCTTTTCTATGGCAGCCCTGGTGCATTATTGTATCTCAGAACTATTATTAATATTTAATGCATAAACATATATTTGCTAAAGAAAATCTTAAAGAACTAGGAAAAGCTATCTTGAGATTTTCTAGTTTTCAAAATAAAATACCATATTCTATCATGTTAAGTCATTGTATATGATCACTAGATGAAGTTCTGATTTAACTTATATATGCAATAACATTTTTTCTGTAAGACTTGGTTTAGAAAGATCTAAATAACCAATCTTTCCATTCAAATAGATGTACAGACATAAGAATTACTCTTTCTAGGAACACATTGAGACTGGGATAATACCTTCAGATGCGCTGAAAGCTTATGTGATTCCTCCTTTGCCATCGCCAATTCTTCTCCAAGCCGTTCCTGGATATATCAAATTATAGAAGCAAAAATAACACGTAAGTTAGAAAGAGAAATTGGTTTGAGAATTATGTGTTTGCTTTGCAGCATAATAGAAAGATACTACTATACCCAAGCCCCAGGGAATTGGTAAAGTTAGTTCACCTTGGCTTCAATCTCGGCGTAGTATTGGCCAAGAGCAGTTTGTAGGTTAAGGACTTCGACATTTTGGGCTTCCATTGTGTTCAAACAGTTGGCTAATTTTTTATTTAGCTCTTCGATCGCATCCTTCGACATCCTTAATTCATTATCATTAAGGGTTCTGACATCTTCTTGACCTGCAATTGCTTGCTTGAGAGCTTTCTCCAACTGCAATAGCTGAGCTCGTTGATACTCATTAGTTTGACGTAGTTCTTCAATAATCTTGCTGTCCTCATCCATCTTTTCTGATTCTTCCATTTCCTGCAAGCACAGAAGCATGAATGACTATCTCGTATTTTAGCCACTGAAAGCTTCTACCGGTTTCACCCACATATATTCTTGGAAAGAGAATATAGCATGAGAGACTAAAGCATCCACAAATGCAGATTATCAATAGAAGGTTAAATTGATTATAACATGAGATACTAAGAACACTAATGAGACATTTGATGATTTAGTTATTTTCCAGTTGATAGAAGGCCATTCCTCAACATGGAGAAGAAAGCATGTACACTATGATGAAGTCTAACATGGAGGTCATTACAACAGATGAGGACAAAATTTATCAAGGAAAAAAGTAAGTCCATCAAGGGCAGAAGAGCCAAACGGTAATACGGATGAAAGTACATACTCCATCTACATTAACATGCAATAACATCACGAAATAATAGATGTAAATATGATCAGAATAAAAAAATCATCTGACACCAACGATAAGAAAGCTAACTCTGCAAAGAAACTCAAAAAACCTTCTCAAGTAAATGCTGTTTGAGACGTTTTAGTTCTTGCTGTGCTTTGTCCCTTCCCCGGCGTGCTTCCTTCAATTCATTCTCCAAATTTTGCAAAGACCTCTTCATTTCTTCCTTTTCAGGAAATACCTCCATCGGATGCACCTTCTAAAACAAAATAGTAGATTAGACAATACAAAAATAAAGTAGACAGTAAGGTATTGAAGAAAATTTATTGAAAGTCCAAAAGGTTATGAAACCAACCCACCTCACTTATGCTATTTATGTTACTTCTATCGGCTGAAGAAACACCAGTTGCTTTCAACGAAGCTTCTAACTTATCTTTCTCGTTCTGCAAGAGAGAATGTTGAGGCATGTCTAAAGTCAAGATTTGCCAGTTTTACATTGATAAACAAGAAACTACAAAAAAACACTTGAAATTTCTAAGTGTGCAAAAGGAGGAGACTCACAAATGGAACCAAAATTTGTAAATGCCACAATACTAACCTTAAGATTACTATTTTCTTTTTGCAGTGTTTCTAGCACTCTTCTCAGACCATTTCTTGCATCGTTTGATTCTTCCTTATCTCTTTCATGAAGCTCCATTTGCAACTGTTTTAATTCAGATACTTTATGAGACAGCTCAGTATGGATTTTTGTCATCTCCACAGCCATCTGAGATGCAATTTACAGAGAAAAGGAACTAATATCAACATTTCAGCAGAAGCTGGATTCATTAAGGCATGCAGAAAAGACAAGTCAAAAACCAGCACAACTTAGCAAAGAGTGGAACAATGTTAAGCAAAGCAATAAAATTGGGGTACACACACACTGCCCATGTTGTCATGCATGAAGATATATTGTGAACAACCAAAACGTTTGTTATGCAGTAAGTGAAGATACAAAGATGACAAGAGATATTGGTATACTCTAGTAGACGCCAAAGTACATATTCAGCCTCCAGTTACATAAGTTTCTCTCAGAGAATATCCTCCAGTCATATAACTTGAACACAGTACATTGTCGAGGTGATTAATTCTAATTTGACTTTGATAGATAAATTACAAGCTGGAGATGTAGGATAATCTCAAAATGGCAGGTTGTATTACCAAATACAGTGACTGCTGTAACTAACTCAAAGGCCAGGCTAACCAAGATACTAGTGAAGACACCTGATATGATCCAGCAAGATCATATCAAATGGAATGAAAAAAGGAAAAGTAAAATATAAAACTTAATAAAAAGGGGAACTTCACAAGTTGAAGACTTGAATATATCATTCTATCAAATAATGACCATAGAATGTAAGAAGGCACGTATGCATCAATACATAAAAAGCAAAAGTTTAGCACTCACTTTATCCCTGTCCGCTTTTAAAGAGTTCAGCTCTTGTTGCAATGTCGAGCTCAACTTCTGCTCCTCTAAGAATGAAAGTGGTTTCAGACTGCATTATCAATTGAACCACTTGAAATTATAACATCGATATTCTCAAGAAGTTAAATACCTTGTAACCTAATTTGCATATTTGCCAGCTCCGTCCGTTCTTTATCAAGTTCCATTTCAAATTGCTTTATCTGCAGCTTGTGAGATGCATGCATGGCTGACAGAGATTTATTTTTCTCTTCCAGCAAGTCTGCAAGCTCCTAGAAGCATTAACAAATTTCTGTGAAGTTAATTAATCAAAGATAGAATCTAGTAACGAGGGACCAAAAAGGGAACTAGGGGGGACAAAGGTGGGGTCAAAGTGTCATTACTCATTATATTATCAAAACCTCGTTTATATAGCACTAGTGCCTAAAGTAAGGACAAGCAAAGGATATTGAATCTTGTAAATTGCTCTCTTTATCCCCAACCAAATAACCTAGAGTAATTTTCTAAGCTTATAAGATGTGAATTAGCAATTTGCTAAGCTTATAAGGAATGTAATCTCCTTTAAGAATCTCTACAGTATGAGGCACGTTATGTCCCATAACAATAGCATAATGCCGCTGTTGTGCAAAGCAATGAGTTCTTACTATTATAACAGCGGACATTATTCTATTTTAATAGTTTACATACAGTGGACGATTTTTTAATAACTGAGAAATCACTGACAGCTAGTGGCACACGGTTCAAACCTTGGTGGATAATGGACCCAACCCTTCATTCTTCTCCACTTAATATCAACTTTTTTGATTGCAGTAGGGTTCAAAATGGAGACGTCCACCTAACCAACACATCGCAGGTTGCACTCTTACCACTAGAGCAAAGATGGACATAACTCTGAACGCCCACATGAAAGGGTGACCCAAACAGTAGCTCATAGTAAGGAAGAAGAGACAAATCTAGGCTATTTACCTTTTCATTGCCAAAAGTGGCTCCATTGCTTAGGACATCCTGCTTTGGAGAAAACTCATTGTTTGTTCGGCTTCCAAAGGAACGGTTAGCTATAGCTTTGCTTTGGCGGTTTGGAGATTGATCACTGCTCCCCTAAACAAAACCAGCTAACATCAGCCACTACCCTAATACAGTGAGTTGATATGTGTGAACTTGAACAGAAATTCAGAGCAGAATAGTTCTGTCATGCAACAGTACGACATAAAAGCAGAAGAGGGGGAAAGGAGACAACTAAATATATCACAGATTAGCACGGTTCTCCATAAACTAATACGAAAATAGATAGTAGAAATTATATATGTACATATAGGGCAAAAGATTTGAAATTCCTTTATTATAATTTGTAACTATTGTCTAGCCCTTTATGGTAGGGGTAAGGCTCCGTATACACCACCCTCCCCAGACCGCAATGGTGGAATTACACTGGGTATGTTGTTGGGTATGTTGTTGCGCTGTCTAGACATTTAATAGTTTTTTTAATCAAGTAGCCCCTTCAACTATAATTTTGGTAATATAAGGTGAAACAAGTAGCTCCTCCATCCGTAGCTAGATAACAAGTAAGGACCCATTGATCCCTGATATAAACTCAGGTTATGGGAACTCCTTGAATTTTCCTACTACTGTTCTCGGATTAGTTATTGCTACTTCTCTATATTCTTTATGCCTTTCTTTTAATAAGGATCATTCATGTCATTTATATTTTTAATATAGATTGCTATTCTTCTGTGATACCCACGGCCCACAAGATAACCTTTTGCTCTACCATTACCATATGCTTTCTCTAGGTCAACGAACATCATCTGAAAATCTTGGTACAGACTACATGTGTTAAAAACTAATCCACCATTACACCTCATAATTGATACTAAGCACCATTCTCAAATTGGTGCATTTTACTTTTAGAGAAACCTTAGTAGGTAAACATCAGGTGAGCTTTTTAATATAGAGGATATTCTTGGCCCGGGAAGAGGAGACAAGTAACACTAGGGATATAGAGGACAATTATCTCAGGCCATTCAATATTGCTTTCTACAGAATAAACAATAACATAGAGAATGTTTTCAACAATTAGCTATAAATAAAAAATCACTTAAGAACAATCATCTGTATGGACATCCCGAAAATCATTAAACACTAAGCAGCAGAAATGATTAATTAAAAAAGAAAAGCTTTATTTACGAAATGCCAATTTAGAAGAAAAGAATTATTCCCGGAGTAACTACCTTATGCATGTTTTTCGATGCACTCAGGGGAGAACTTGATTGTACACTTTGCTTCAATGAACTATTTTCTTCATTTAACCTTGAAACTTGATCCTGCAGAAGTAACTTTTTAAGTTGCAAAAGTATAATGACAATTGTGCAGCAAAAGTCATGGAGCAAGTGTTGCCAGACAATTGAAAATCATGATTTTGCACACATCACGTAACACACTTCTTTTTGTTTTTGGGAGAAAATATCAAGTAGAAATATTACAAAGTTCCAATCACATGTTTTATGGAATATCAAAGATGATTTTTTTAACAAAATTATCCCAATGTTCTCTCCAACTTCAACTACATCTTTGTAATATTCAATTAATTAGAAAACATCCTTATATTTTTCAAAACTGACCAAAAACATCCCTCATTAAATTTTGCATCCACTTCAAATAGAGCCTATTGCTTGTCACATAACTTCCTGTGTCTTTCTCTTTTCCAGACAAGCTCTTTGTTCTGTCTTCAAATGGACACCAGAAATAGTCATCTCAAAGTCTTTCTCCAATGAGTGGAATAGGAAGGTCAAGAAATGGCAACAGGGGAGATAGTTAAACTCCAGAGGAACTCACCAAACTGGGCTAAGAAAATTGAACTACATATTGAGAATATAGAGCTAAGATTTTGCCTACACATGAATTGCTGGCTCAATCCTTCAATTATAAACTCAGAAAGAAGAACAATGGGATTATGAACTCAGAAAGAAGAACAGTGGGATTCTTTAATTCTAGAAGAAGAAAAAAAGAACAGTGGGTTTCACTACTTCCAAGTGGGTAGATATAGTGCTGGGTTGCTTAAATCACTAAATTAGAATTGAGAGACAATCACAGGGGATTAGGCTGGTCTTGCTGAAGGCAGCAATGAAATGTCCATCACATATCACTTCATGCAGATCACGCAAGGACTCCATCCATCATCAATGCAACTCTAGAAGAAACTTGGTGTCTAGTTTCCCAAGTTGATAACACCTCCTCCCCCTCCTCTTTTTTTTTTCTTTTTTTTGTGTGTGTGTGTTTTGGGTTTTAGGGTGGGGGAGTTGGGGGGGATACACTTGTTGGAGGGATATTTTTCTTTCGATCGAAATGCCTGTCGAATGTATTTGGATTTTGACATGAAACGAGAGTTACTAATCTTCCTAGAATTTGCAGCTAACACTCAAGCGCACCAGTTATGCTAACCTTCCTTGCAAATGTTCAGGAAAAGATCCAATGCCTCAAAAGAAAAAGGGTCTGCCTTCAATGGATCCTTCATGCTTCTTCCAAATCATCTTTTTCTGCGGTGAGATCTTTCACATCTCACTCTCCAGAGAATACAATTGTAAGTTATTCTTTCTATCATGTGCTTTTTCTTTTTGCTATCTTCCTCGTTTCACTAATCAGTGAAAACCTCTATTTTCCCAATAATTTTTACATAGTGTAGCAAAAATTTTCAATAAGGTTTAAGCTATATCATAAACTTGCTTGCGATTCTATGTATTTGCAAAGAGAGACTTTTTCTCTAGGTTCAGCCAAGGAGTAATTAGCAGTTTTAGCAAGAAGTCAGATTTTTATTCAAGAAGGAAGGCAGAGATGAAAAGAAGGCTTGTGGGAAGAAGGGATAGAGAAAAAGATTAGCAAGTGAAAACAAAAAGCTCTGTTAGAAGTGGATAAAAAGCTTAACATAAGGATTGGTGAGTTCTGGAAAATTTTAAGGATGTTCAATTTTATTTTTGTTGGTGATTTGAAAAGTTTAAGGATTCTGCACAACATTCAAAGCACCTTTCTCCGGTAAGAGTGCTTATTCCCACATCTCTAAAAACAGGGGAATCACAAACCCAAACACTAACTCTTTCAGTTGAATTTGGAATACTAAGGTTCCTAATAAAATCAAATTCTTCCTCTGGCTTCTCCCGCATAACAGCCTTCCCTCCAAGGCCACCCCTCTATCAGAGAGGTATTGACATCACCCCTTCCTGTCATATATGCAATCATCAGCTTGAGGACATTCATCATCTTTTCTTTGATTGCTACTTGATAACATCATCACCTAGGATGTTCTCCTCCCTTTCTGCATATGGAGCATCTGGAAGACCAGAAATGATAATGTCTTCAATAACAAGAGAAACCAATCTTCCTTCAAAGATGCTTATGCTGAAGCAATGGAATTCGTCCACCTTAGTGACCCCACAAATCCTCATCCTAGGACCACTATCACTGTAAGATGAACACACACACACCCAACAAACATAACTAATACAAGATGAACGCTGATGGCTCTTGTATTGGGAATCCTGGCAAAGGTGGCATTGAGGGAATGGTGAGGAATAGTGGAGGGGACTGGATTCTAGGTTTTCTTAAAAGCTACCCTCATGCTACAAATAATCTTATGGGACTACTTGCCCTTAGGGAAGGCCTCAAGCTAGAGCTCGAGCACAACCTCAGACCCATCAAAATCAACATTGACTCGAAAGAGGTCATTAACATGCTTCAAAAAGGTAACATGCTCTATAATCCCATTATTGATGAGTGCAGGTTGATGATAAGAAGTTTGGGAGGTCCAGCTGTGCACCATAGCTTTAGGTAGCTGATGTCTTGGCAAAGACGGGAGCAGCTCTGGACTGTTTTGAAAGAACTCAAGTTTTTGTGGTACCACCAATGTTTGCAGCACATACTACTTGGGTAGACATAGATAGAACTAGTTATGAAAGAAGTGTTCCTTGTAATATCAACTCTAATGGGCTATGCCCCTCTGTTTTTGTAATTGAGCCAAATTAAGGCTTCTCTATTGCTGTAAAACTCGTTATTTACTTTATTGTAAGTCTATTCTACCAAGAAAAAAAGTTAAAGGATGTTTTCTATTAAGAAAAATATTTTATGGATGTAACTAAAGTTGGAGTGAAAATAATTCGGATGAATTTAGTCAAAACTCAAATAAAAAATAGTTACCACGGTATATGGGGTCATTGTTTCTAAGCATGCAACAGTATCATGATCATTTTCTTTTCTAAAGAAAGAGTAGCATTAAATCTGGGCCCTTCAGCAGTGTCGCAAAATAGGTCCAAAGGACAGTCTTGGGCAATCAATTTCAAGTAAGAAAGATTTAATAAGTCTAGGTAACATTAAGAATTTGAAGTCCTAAGCATGACACTGAAATTTATCCAATTACTATATAAGAAATCATGTCAAGCTGAAGAAAAAAAAAACTTTACCTCTTTTTCTTTCAATAAAGCAGCATAATTAACTGATAATGCTTTGATCTCAGCCTCGGATTCTTTAAGTCTCTTAATTTCAGCTTTGTATTTCTCTATCTGCAACAAAAACAGATAAAAAGTGCCAAATTAATTATGTGTCACCTTATGGAATAGGACCAATGGATTTTAAACAACCATAGGTCCCGATAAATCGAATTCACCCACAACAAAATTAGACTCCAAGCAATAATTGTATTTGATCAGCCCTTTCCTTTCTCAACTAGAGTAAGATGTCTTGGCAATTTATTGCATTAATTAATAATGACGTTGAAAGAAAAGGTTATCAAAAACTAAGAAGAATTCTGATGAACAACATTTAAAGATACCAGCTAGAACATATAACTAAAGCTACCAGCACAATCAGTTCTCTTATTATTTCACCTAGCTCATCAATATTTCATACCAACCATGTTTTAGAAGCAAGGAAACAATCCAGCTTCAGAGATAATATAAGACTACCACACGGATAAAATAGATTGTTTCTAATCGCTGTAACATTTTGTATGCATTGTTCCACGTTAGTGCGTCACTATTCGAATCACTAAATTGACAAAACAATCCACCTTTAGAGCTAGTATAAACTCTATCGAAACTGATTGTACTTAATCACTAAATTATTTTTAGTTATCCAACAATTACAACCCAATAACATAAACAAAACAGGTCTTGCAAAATAAGAGAATCTTGATGTGTGGAACCTTATTCAGCCTCCATGACATTACCCGTGCCAATGAATCCCATCCTAACCAACATAGTATATATCTCTTCTTTCATAAAACTAAGGGATAACTAACATGAAAGTGTAATGAGGGCATTTTTTGGCCAAAACATTCATCTATGGAACTCCCAATGCTCTTTCATGCACACAAGAATCAACCAATCAGCTAACCCTCAATCCCACTATAGTTATGCTTAATTGTATGAATCCACTATGGACACTTTGCATTATTCAGGTAGCACCAATGTGAAACCAAGAATTTGGCAAAGGGTGTGCTAATTTTCTTCTTAGCTGTGTTAAGCTGGGTGTGTAAAATTAAATGTACGCTCTAACATTAACCTTTGTACACCACATAATTTTCCGATGAAAGGCGTTCGCCTATGGTGGCTCCACCCATGGGTAGCACATGCCTGGGTAGAGACATCCTTACAAAATGATATGGTTAGACTATATTTAAATTACGTTGTCAACCTACCACAGCTCTCCACCTTCATCCTAACTCAGGCACTAGCTACAATTTGCGGAGCTCACATGGACAATCTCACGACAATATAACCAAACTCAAAATTATCAACATTACACAATCAATCATTATACAATCCATAAAAGTGTGTAGCTTAGTGATCAATGATACGGTTTGAGAACCATGAGGTCAAAAAATTCAAATCCAAACAAAGGTTCGCGCAAGCTGGCCTGGTACCCACAGTTATCAAAAAAGACAATCTATGAATAACTAAACCCTTTCCAGGTAATACAAGGAGGAAATCGCTGTAGAGGCACGCTACAAGCTCGAATCCTAAGTGAACCAAGTCTAGTATTCCAGTGTGGACGGCTAAATGGACGAGCCATTATCATACGAATGCCCAAAAAAAAAAATGTGGATCCTTTTTCCCATTTATCTAACTAAAGTGAAGCATTTTACAGCATTAACAAATACATCAAAATAATAAACATCGACCTAACACTCAAATCAACTACACCTCAATCCCTGATTAGTTGTAATCGGCTAAATGCATCAATTTTCATTCTAATACCACGTAATTAGCGATTCCAACCAATAAAAAATAAAAAATACCTCATGATTGTGAGGAGAATCGAAACCATTGGCAATTGGAGAATTAAATGTCGGTGACTTAGAACGAGTGAAATTCCTAGAAATTCTCCGATCAGATACCGAATTATTACTATCCGTTCGATCACCGGAATTGTAAATCGAAAGGTGTTGATCATCTTCATCGTCCTCGTCGTGAATTTCAAGTGCAATCCTATTGAGATTCTCCTTTAAATTATCGATTGAACTCCACATCTTTCCAACCTAAATGCCCCAAATTTGGTTTAGGAATAAGCTCGGACAATTATCGGAATGATAGGATTTAGGGGTTGGAGAAAAGCTTTCTGTTGCCAATTTTAATGGAAGGAAGGTTAATTTTAGGAGTTTTATATGGTAGATCTGGAAAAGAAATTACAATCAAGTTCTTTTTATTTTATTTCTTTTTCATAAAAACGTGCTTTGTAATTAATTATGCGTCAGAACTCAGATGCACACCTACAGTTTTTTTTTTTTTTTAAAAGAAAAATAACATATAACAAACACAAAAGCTAAGTACAAAATAAACTAATACCGCTAGCAATAAGATAATACTATAACCACAAAATAAAAATAAGAACTATCTAATCGAAATCATACACATCACGAATAAAAAACTACAGACACAAAAGAACGCTTCCTTATAATTACTGACGCACTCCCACCCCCTAATCCTGTAACCTACTTTGTGTCATCCACACCTTTCTATCAAGGATCATATCTCTGTAACTTGTTACTGCGCCTAATCACCTCCCTCTAATATTTCTTCGTCCACCTCTACCCCACCTAAAACCGTCCAAAGATATAATTAGTTTCTTCATTCTTACAAAAAACTAATTATATACTTCATTGGATATATTGAGAGCTAAATATGTATTTCAATTAATTCAAAACTTTTAAAAAATATATCGAAAGTTAATTATATTTCTTTAAAAAGAAAAAAAAATATTTTCATTAATTATATCGGGAACTAATCATATATCTCGACAAATTCATAATTAAAATTTTTAGTATTTATATAAAATATTAAAATTTTATGTAATTAAATTTCAAATTATCGAAATTTACGTCATTCACCTTAGTTTATTATACCCTCCCTTTTTTTCATAATTTTTTTTTGTTGTTGCTGGCTTGCTACATTTTGTTTAATTGTAGAAAAATTGTCAAATTTATACTTTTACTATGTAAAAATGATTAATTAATATCATTTCTTATAAAAATTATATCCTAACTTAATCAAATGGCTTAGATATATTTTTCTTCTGCTAACTGGTCTCAATGGATATTTAATTCCATGGGACACTAATATTTTAGGTAAACACCACATAATATGTCAATTCACCATGGCTAACTCATTTATTATTGATTGGCTACTATAGCTTTCACTTTGTTGGTGAATTGTTTTTTCATTCTAATCCTCTAACATACATTTTTCCTTCTACTGCCCCATTTTTTCTTTTAAAAAAAAAGTTACCCTTTTCATACTGCCACTAGCATCTGCCCCTCTATTACTACACATTAAAGTTTGTTGTAAATACTACATATAATACAAGTTTATTATAATATATTTAGAAAATATATTTACACCAAAAACTACAAAAATGCACGTCATATATTGCAAAATGAAAGTTATGAAATATTGTTAATTTTGAACAAAATCAAGATTCAATTACTCAATATTCTAATGACTTATCAAGTATAAACATTTTAAATGTTATAGAAAACCCATAAAGCATATATATACAACACAAATAGAATTATCATTTTTTTCCCTTCCTATCCTATCAAAAATTTTAATGATATTTTCACTTATTTTTTAACACGAATTGAATCTTCTGCAAATTCATATAAAAAGTGATGATAATCACTAAAACTAACATCACATGTTAATAACATCCCTAAAACTAACATCACTTGTTAACCAAAAAAAAAAACAACAACAATCTATTTTGAGCTCCGTCACAAAGCTATATTATAATCAACCATTTGAGACTTAATAAGTACTATTAATATGTATCAACCATGATTTTAACATGATTATATAATTTTGTAAGTATGATTTTAATTCAGTTTGATATAACTTGTGTTACAGATGAAACATTTTTGTCATTCCAACACTTCTTTTATTGCATGCAATTCTAATTACTGTATTATATAGTTTAGTTGGGTCTACACAGAGACGGATCTAGGATCCGGACCCTCCGGGTGTCAAGTAAAATTGTCAACTGGTACATTTACGATGCTTGTTGTCTTGTTTTAATCAATGCTTAAACCGAAAAAAAAAAATTAAAAAATGATGTGTTGCTGACCAAGATAGAACCCACGACCTCTGACCCACAAAAGTGACACTTTATCAGCTGATGCTTAAACCAAAAAAGAAAAATTAAAAATGATGTGTTGCTGATCAAGATAGAACCCACGACCTTTAACCCACAAAAGTGGCACTTTATCAGCTGATCGAGATCGAACCCACGACCTATTACCCATAAAGATAACACTTTGATATTGTGAGTGACAGATTTAATATTTTAATATATCAGTCTACATATATAACTATATATATAGAGTTTCCATCGAAGTTTGCGAATGGCGTGCCACCCCACCATCTTAATAGATCCGCCTACAATTAGTCATTTGTTGATCATTTCAAAGAGGCAAAGGGCAGTTGTAAACTTGAGAAGAAGTAAAAGAGGCTTTCCCAAAACTTCATGGGTCAAATTGAAATTTTCACAAAGGTAAGTAGCAAAGCAAACGGCCTTCTATAAAGCGAGAGATACAACTGCGTTTTTTTCATCATTGTGGGGAAACGTTAAAACCGTAGGGTTATGTTGGCGGCGGTAGCTCTGCCGGCAGCAATAGCAGCGGCCATCGTCTATTTCCAATACCTATATTTTTTATTTTCTCTTCTTACTTGAATATCTTGCTGCTGCAATGAAGAGAAACGAAGAATTTATCGGATTACGGTGATGTTTTTTTCAACAAAAATAATCTCCGTAAGATGAGGTTCTATCTTCTATGGTTCGTATTCACTGAGCAGATTTCTCTTTTGCTTACTTCAACCTAACAGCTATTCATTCATATGTTCAGTTAAAAAATTCCATTTAGTATCTGTCTTTGTTTAGATTAATCTGAGTGCTGAATTTAGATATTGATCGAAGGTCCTATGGACGAAGCGCAAAAAACGCAATGCGTTTTCGGCCAAGTTTGCTTTCGGATATCGATTTCGGAACCCGGATCTCCGAGCCTGAATTGTTCGGGTTCGGATTTGCTTCATTACCGGATCTGATTTCTGACATTTGTATTTTTTTAGATTTGAATTTTCTCCGTATTTTTGAAAGCGAAGGTTCCCAGCGGAGAGGGTAAAAACTCTAGAACGAGTCCTCTCTAACACAATAAACACAATGCCTTCGCAGATTGAACATTTGCCGAATCGTAGGAAGCTCCAGATTCCCCCATTTTAGTGCTTCTTGAACCCTCGGCTAAATTTCTTTTCATTTTCCCTAGTTTCAGTTTCGCTACAGCTCATTTGCATACTTTCGTTTGAGGTTCACTGCTATGAATGCTGAATTTGGAATTTGCAATCACTAATTCTGCATTTTTCAGAAACTATATACTGCATTTGTGCACATGAATTTTGGATTAAGGAACATGTTAATAAACAATTTCAGTGTGGTCAAAGAAAGAAATCCGCACAGTAATATCATGAACGAAAATCATACGTGCAATGTGACTAAATCTAAATATAGCATTTTAACAAGATGAATTTCAACAAAATGCTGAATATGAATTTTGAGATCAATATTTTCAATTTCCAGATGCGAGCACATTAATTTCAAACACCCAAGTTGAGCTTGTATTGAATTCCATCCGCCTCCATAGGACAATTCACAATTTATCAAATCCAGTTTTGAAGCTTGGATGAAAATTGAATTGAATTGAATTGCATCTTGTTAATTATGTTCTACTGAAAATGATTAAAGTTTATTTCCTGACATTTCATTAGAACAGAAGCATGTAATAATTTTCTTTAAACAAAATGACTTGGTGACATGGAACAACACTTGAAATAGGCTACACGAAGAGAGATAGATACCTTTCATTTAAACGAATTAAGATTTCCTCTTCGGATACTTGGTACTTAGTTCTACAAAGTAACCTGCTTTTAAAAATGTTTTGGCTTAATAAATCACTACTTCCTTAAACTCTATTCTAATTGAACATCTGAATAAATATCATGCGATTAGTTGAAGTATATATAATGTCAATGTTGAATATGAAATGAGAGTTACTAGCACAACGATTAACTATTTAAAGACAAAAATGCATCTTAAGTAATTCATGTATAACTACTTTTCATTAACGTTTGCTTGATAATTATGCACGGTAAACACAACACTCCCTTCATAATCAATCACAATATAACAATTGTTTGACTATTATTCAGCGTAAACAACTTCTACAGTACAATTCCCCACATAACAAAAAGCGAACTCAAGTAAATTATCAATGCTAGCAATTCTTCACACAAGGTACACTTATCAATCGAAGTTGAACATGTACAAACAAAACGCTCCTAATATCATATTAATAACAATGGGTATCAACGGCCGAGCAAGAAATGTATACGAGGATTCGAAAAATGCAACAGTTGAGATTTGAACTTGTGATCTAA
Source organism: Capsicum baccatum var. pendulum (assembly GCA_030864225.1). Taxonomy (NCBI): domain Eukaryota; kingdom Viridiplantae; phylum Streptophyta; class Magnoliopsida; order Solanales; family Solanaceae; genus Capsicum; species Capsicum baccatum. The sequence continues at coordinate 232,192,354 of CM061557.1, forward strand.
AGAAATATATTAACCCCTTTTACTACGTAATACACTAGAATTTTTTTTATGTCAAGGGATTCAACAGTTTGAATAAAACCAAAAAAATTCGTTCCCAACCTTTTTGCATCGATGAAGGAAATTCATCTTGAATACCCAACTTAAATCTAGCTCTGCCCCTGGCGGACGCTATACACATCAACAAAAACCTGTATTGATAATTGTGAGACTGACAAGGCGAACGTTACATCCATAAATATCTAGCTATTATGGCAATATCAGCTCCTGCTATTTTGATCCCCTAGAGAAGTCCATAAATAGTATATCTGGTCTCCTATCATTGTCTTCCATGAACAGTATTATACTTAAATCAACTCTGTCGAAACACAAACTGTCCCTCATGCTTGCCCTTGGGGTTCAGTTAATCACAATGAGAGAAGAGACAGAGAAATTAGGTACATGCCTTTTTGTTCGTGTTCTGATGTCCTCCACAAGTATCAAAGACGCAATGAAGAAAGAGCACCGATATGTTAGTAGCATAAACATCAAACCAGGCAATCTGCAAAGCGACGCTTCTGCACTATGAAATCATTTATAAAAATGTCACTTAGGCTTCGTCAGGTAGGATGCCCATATCTCATCTGCTGGAGGCGGTGGCTGGACCCAATGCCCAGGTATTCGGCTGCATCCAAAGGCAGAGGTTTTGGGAGAGGGGGGTTTGTTAGATATGCCTGACATATGTGGTCGTAATTTGTCATGACGAAATGGAACAAATTCCATGTGTTATTTAAAATGAAAGTCTAAAGAAAATTATAGTGATAAAAAGGAGACAATAGTTCGTGGCAGAAGACACTTCAGGGTGAAATAGCATTGACGTCTGTTGATCAGTGGGTCAAATAGCGACGACTTCACATTTCAAATACAAAAGGACATAGCTTTCAATGATACAAAAACATTGCGAGTCAATCACCAGACTTGCTGGATTACTGCATTGAAATGATCTTCCAACCTAATTACTTTTCTTTTAGTGGCCGAGTTAAAAATGTTGAATCACAAAGTGAACTGCCAAAATCTAGAAACTCCTATGGCGGTAACAAGTAGTATATGATATCTAGACAAGTATTTCAGGGTTAAAAAACGTGATTGATGTGAGCATCGAGAGAATAATATCTATAGTGAATGAAGCTAAACTGCAGATATCCATTTGACAAACAAATGCAATCATGAGAATTTCCTTTTCAACCTTTTTTCCTCTCACATTTGTTGCTTGTCTTTGTGTGTTAGTGAAAACCTTGGTAAATATGGAAATGACTAATGCAACTTTTTCTATTTTGGACTAAAAGAAAAGAAACACTAACACGATTTAGCAAGATATTTACCTTCCTCCAGGTCTGATGTATGCATCCCATGTTCTTCTTACCTGCGTAGAAGAAGGAAAAGGCTTCATGTCATCCAAGTCTTTAATGTGTCAAGCATAATGAACTTTGGCATTTCTTCTTGCAAAAACAACTCATACATCAACATATAGAAACAAATAGAATGGGCCTTCAAATCACAATGATAAAAGACATGCAAATTTACTGTACGAGTAGAATTAACAAGACAAAAAGCCAAGTTCACCTCTATAAGAGTTCCCAAATCATGATTACTGCCATAGTAATAGTGATAAAATTCCATTGGTAGATTTGCCACAGAACCATGTAAGCTGGCTGATCGCAGCCCTTTAGATTCACCCTTTTCCAATTCATTGACAAGTGCAGGACCTGATTTATCTTTATCCTCAGTCACTTGGTCTTGATTTATTTTATCGCCAGCAGTATTAGCATGTAGGTCACCAGGCTCCAGTCTTTTACTTTGAATTGTTTTCCTGGATACCTCAGCAGTTGCAATTGCATCCTTAGCAGCAGCTGTATCAGCTGCCGCCTTTGCCTGTCGCTCTTCTTCCTCAACTGCAGCTCTTACTTTTTCTAGAAACTTGTCATCCTCCTCAGGGAGAAAGTGACCTATTCAAATATAAACAACGATGTTAGAAAGTAAGACTGAAGAAGACTGAAGTGTTTGGGGACAAAGGGGATAAGGCTGAGGGTAAAAAAAAAGTGAAAGCATCTTTCATAAGGGTTTCTACTCTATCATCCCGTAAAGCCAAATGATTACAGGTTTATAGAAAAACAGCATCAACTCTAACTCTCCAGTTTCTCTGAGTATCGATGCTAAAAGATCAGCATATAAACATAGTTACATACAGATGGCACATTAACTGAATATTTGGGTTAAATTCTTCATAGAACTTGAGAAGCCCTTAATGATTGGGAGGCTGAGAGTTGCAAGCCGACTTATGCTGATAAATGATTACGCGCACGTCATGGGAGTTGATTTGGAAAGTCAAAAGTTCCCCTAAAAGTCTCTTGTTTTGTGTAATGCATGCAGAAAAGCTTGTTTGACTCATGAAGTACTACAAAGAAGAGGTAGATAGATTTGCTCAAGGTGTTTTATGTGTGACCAGGATGCTGAAGCAAACAGACATCTGTTTCTGCACTGTAAAATAGCTGCAAATCCGTGGATATGTTCTTGTGTTTACTTGGAGTGAGCTGGGTAGTTCCTAAGACCACTAAAGGTATGTTAGACTGCTGGAAAGAGATTGGAAGAAGAGAAACAGAGGAGGACATGTGGGAATTGATTCGGACACTGTGGAGGGAAAGGAATGCAAGATGCTTCAAAGACGAAGCAACATTTTCAAAAATCATAACGAATTGCGTTAGTCTTTTATATTTTTTGGTGTAAACAAGAAACAAGAAATGGTGGGGGATATAGAACTTTATGTTGATTTTACAGGGAAATTGTAAAGCTCCATAGGCTAGCTCCTATGTTTTCTGTTTTTTGCCATATGGGCGATGTAAGCGCTCATTCTCATCATTATTTGGATGATGTCAATTTTGTGAATAAATTGTTACTCTTTCCTCAAAAAGAAGAACTCATGAAGCAAAAGCGGAAGCTGCCTAATGATAAACACACAGTTGCAGCATTAAAAAAGAAATTATAATCCCAACGCGAATCTACTGATTTTTTCCACCATTTTCATTTTCCCAGTGAGCATCTCATAGTTAATGAATAACTAAGACTCATTCATTACAAACTGTTTCAACAATCCATGCGTAACACTGTGTGCTTTTACTTGAGAAGTGCAGAATTCAACCCCAAAAAGTAGTGTCCCACTAGAAACAGAGTAAAAATAATAAATTCAAAAGGAAAAAGATCAAACAAGCTAGGATAAACTAAAGAAACACAAAGATAGATCAACATCATTAGGATATTTACCTTGCTTCTTCAACTTCTGAACTCTGATGGAGCGTAATTCTTGCAATTTCTCTACTATCAATGCCAGCTCAAGCTAAATGCAAAATCGAAGCGACTCAACATCATTATACCAATAAATAAAGGGCATACAACATTATATTACTAAGGTTGCCATCTAAAATAAACCATAAACCAACCTCACATAACTTGTGGTATTGAAACGAAACCTTTTTTTTTTTTGGGGGGGGGGTTTGGGGGGGGGGAGATTGGGTTATGTCTGGCAGAATTTGTTACTGGAAGAGGAGCAGGAGCAAAACTAAACCACACGAAACACTGAACAGGATGGTAAATATGGTGCCACACCATGTCAAAACTCTCAGAAGTTTCTACAATCCTTAAGAAATTTCAACAGTCATGTCCAGTAGAATGAATAAGCAACCATCATTCTCACCTCAGATTCTAGTCTCCTTTTCTCCTCTTTTGCTTTCTGCTTTGCTATTTCCTTCATCTTTTCAACCTGCGCATCGACCCTAAGTTACTGAGCAATATGTTATGCAATTGAGCCTTTACTGTATGCACAAAAAAAACTGCACGAACTATGTTTTGGTAGCTCGGTGACACTCGGAGCAACTAGCCCAGAAAACCCAGAAGCATTTATTAGTCATAGTATGACATCATAAAATAGCATACATAATCCAATAGAACCCAATACTGGTTGTTTTTATCGCACATAGTGGAGAGCAATGTATCCGGTTATGGAAATCTGCAGAAATCCAGTAGCTATTTAATTACAAAATATGTAGAGGATTTAACGAAAAAATTATGACATTAACAAATAAGTGATTCGATTAGGTATAAAGACATGGTAGTTGCTGTAAGGATCATTTTCTCTTGACTTGACCTGACCTGTGAAATCTACATTGTCTCTATGAACTTTTCAATAAGTTATAAAAGATAAGGAAAAAAAATATATGTAGAATGGACAACACTATGCCGAAAGTCCAAGAGTTCTCACAAGCTTTCAAACCCAGGCAGTACAAGCCAACGCAGAGGAACACCTCTACTTTTTCTAGAACAGGATGGAGATTTTAAAAAAGTATTTCTTAGTAGTTAGTACTCTGCAGTTTCAACTATCAATACCTTGCGTTTTGCAATATCCTTGGCTATCTCTCTAGCCCTCCATTCATCAGCTTCCATATCAATTTGGTCATATTGCTCTTGCTCCTAATGATAAGTGTGTCATCAGAAATTAGAATGCAAGAAGGAATAACACAAACACCTTAGAGATTAAACTTCCAAAAATTAAAGACACAAAAAAAGCGAACGCAGTAAGATGGGAACTATAGCACCTTTGCTAGCTTTTCTGCAACGCGTTTCCTCTTCCTCTTTCGCCAAAGTTTGTTCCTTTTGTACTTGTGCATTTTATTCGCTAATCCAACTGTTGCAGATTTTTCTTCCCATGGGGCCATCTCATCCGTGACAACTCTAAAAGGTTCCAACTGAGCGCTCAATTTTGACATTAAAGCATTAGCTGCTTCCAACAATAAAGATTCTTGGCTTTCCATATTGATCCTAGAATGCTCCATAAACTTCACATAACTATCAACAGAGCCTTCACTAGTTCCATTTCCTGAACCCTCCTCAGAATTTTCTTTCTTGCCTTTCAGCCTAATTAACATTTCCAACTCCTTCTTCCTGCTCAAATATTTCAAAATTCAAAAACCCAGAAGATACACGGGAGCACATAAACTATCATATACATATACAATAGTGTGTATACTACTGATTTGAAGTTTTAAGCTTCAGTTTTGGTATCAGCCCCACTTTGGCCTTCCAAATCCAAAAACCGAGAAGACCAAAATGCAGACTTTACATTAGTATTCAACAATGCATACATCCTAGTGTTCCTGAATTAAGCTTCAACCCCATCTTCCTAGTAACTGGTAAAGTTGCTACCATGTGACCAGGAGGTCACGGGTTCAAGCCTTGGAAACAACCTCTAGCAGAAATGCAAGGTAAGGCTGCATACAATACACCCTTGTGGTGGGTCCCTTTCCCGGACACCGCGCATAGCAGTAGCTTTAGTGCACCGGGCTGCCTTTTTATCTTCCACCCTAATTAACATTACCAGTTCTTATTACCTGCTCAAAGTAATCTGAAGTAAAAACCCAGAAGGACTGTACAAAAACACTATCCACTGACGTGGCAAAAACTGTTTGCAAGGGACCCCATTAAGAGGGTAATGCATTGAACACTGTGAGGTTCTCCATTTGCTCAAACTCTGACACTTTGGTTAATGCAAAGTGTCAGATTGCATTCACTAATGCAAATAATAGAGCTTCTAGATCAAAGTTTTAGCCCCAAATCTGAACCGTCACCATTATTTCACTTTTATTACTCTCCCTGTTATGCTTTTACGTGAGACTATTTCCTTTCTAATCTATTGCCAAAAAAAACATGACACCTTTCTATTTCTAGAACAATTTAACCAAGTATCATTTACAGCTCCTTCTGACTGCTCAAAACCCAAAAAGACCTTAAGAGTAACACATACGAATTACAACAACAACAACAACATACTCAGTATAATCCCACAAAGTGTGGGTCTGGGAGGGTAGTGTGTACACAAAACCTAGCCCTACCTCAAAAGTAGAGACGCTGTTTCATAGACCCTCAGCTTAAGGGAAAATTAGTCCAAAGCAGTCCAGAAAAGAACAACAACAATAGATAGTAACAAGGCAGTAACTAGAACAAAATAATATAATAGGCGAAGTACAAGAAACAATAAATAATACTAACAGAAATCGAATGATAAGAACTCCAGAGCAATACTACAGTCTACAACAACTAGTATGGACTAATAACAAGATCACACACATTCAAATTCACATTCACATCCAATAATGTAAATAATAGTAGTTAATCATTCAAAGTTTAAAGCTTTATGTTACATACAAAGCTGTTGCAAGCTTCACAGTGTCGTGTAAGTTTCTGAGGTGATCAACCACATTGGAGGTATTCCAGAAGGTACTAGAAGCCGGTGGAAAAGCCGGTAATGGCGGAGGTAACGGCCGTCCGAATGGCGGTGGCCCCGGTTGATTCATCGGGTACTACAAATTTACACCGAGAAATTAAAATTAAAATTAAAATTAAAATCATCTGAAAATGCTATAAAATTGAACACATTTGACAATTCAAAGAATAAAATTAAATAAAATAAAATTACCTGCATCTTAGACTACAAGTGTTGAACCCTAGCAGATTGTGTAAATCGATAATTTCAGGCAGCAAATTGGTTCTGGATTGGCGCCTTCTGTATTTTGGTGCCTCAGAGATGGTAAAAAGGGTTCAAAAGAAAAACACTCAGTTAAATTAAAAAATATATCGACATAAGAACAAACAAGTCAGGATGGCCGAGTGGTCTAAGGCGCCAGACTCAAGTTCTGGTCTTCGAAAGAGGGCGTGGGTTCTCAAATCCCACTTCTGACATTCCTTTTTTTTTTTTTTTTTTTCCCGTCTAATTATTTTTTAAAAATTTATTACTCCCCTCCATCCTTCATTACTTGGTTATTTTACTTTTTACACGTTAAGAAATCTAATATAGGATAACTATTGTAAAAACAGGATGCGTTTATCTCACGTCTAAAATTATCTTTTAGAAAAAACTTTTTTCTTTTAGTTGTTTTTTTCTAAAAAAAAATATGATGGGTCTCTAAAATTAAGAAGGGATGATGAAAACAGGGGAGGAATTTGGTTGACTTGATACCCTACATTAAATAGTATTCAGAGTGGAGCTATAGTAATTATATTCTCTCTCACTTTTTAAAGTACTTTATTCTCTCTCCCAATTAATATACATAACATAGTTGGATATACATAGCATTCTGTGTATATGTTGGAATTTTTGTAATATGTTTTGGGAATCGGGATTTTTTATAATATTGAAAACGTAATTTGTGTATTTATGTAATTTTTAGTTATTTTATTCTACTTAGATTATTTCTTCTTTCTTGCATTTCTACTTCTTTGGCCAAATTCTAATTAAAAATAAGATATTTGTTCAAGTATTGAACGATATGGCAAAATGACAAGACTACAAAAACATATTACTAACTAATGGAGAGGTAAAAGTTTATTGGTGTTTATAATGCAAGACGTGATTTTTTTTTATACGTGTGTTTATAAACTATGATTAAATGATATATATTCTTGTCTTTTTTTACGAGATAATTAATATCTATAATGTATAATCTATAATCTATATTTATAATTTATAATCTGTATCTATATCTATATCTATATCTATAATTTATAATCTATAATCCATATCTATATCTATATCTATATAATATATTAAAAGTGTGAAGGGCCTTAGAAATGTCGTTTGAACTTTTTGTCCTTCATTAAAAGTATCCGTTTTATACAAAATTGTCTTTTCACCTATCGCCTATTATTTTAGTAATATTAAATATTTACTATATTACAAAAAGAAAAATCTTGCCTCACAAAAATAGAATTCTTTTTCCACACCATCTAAAGAAAACTTACCATTTCTGACTAAAAGAGGACAATCAAAAACCTCAAATAAAATATTGAGAAACTAAAAAAATAATAATAATAATAAAAAAAAAAACACATTGTTCCAATGTCAAACCAAAATAATATAATTAAAAAAAAAATTATGTCCTTCATGTGTCGCCACTCTCTCTATGTTGTATTGGGTATATACTCTAATTCCAGCATCAATTGTCTAGGAGTTCTAGCATACACTACTACTAAGTACGATACATTTTTCTTCTTCTCTTTCAAGTGTTTTCTTTCTTTTTATCTTTTTCCTTTTGGATATTCTTCAGATAGGGAAGGCAAAAAAGAAAAAGAAAAAAAAACGTAGATATTAACTAATATTCAGTAAAGATTATTAGACATGCATAATTATAGTAGTAGTAATTGATCTATATCTATAATCTATAATCTATAATCTATAATCTATAATCTATAATTTATTAAAAGTATGAAGACTTGAACTTTTTGCCGTTCATTAAAAGACTTTTTAGACAAAATTGTCTTTTTACTATTTTTAAAAATTTATTATTTAATTATTTTTTATTATATTAACTAGACTTCCTAAAATATATGGGACTCTTGAAATATATGGTAAGAGAATTAATTAATAGTATTTTTCTTTCTACTAGACTTCCTAAAATATATGGGATTCCTAAAATATATGGTAGAAGAATTAATTAATATTTCTCTTTTACTGTTCAATTAGAAAAATATTCCTATTATAGGACTGTATTAAGAAAATACTTCTATTATATTTTTTTTTATATAGTTTACAGGTCGTAGATGAATGTCGTTTGGCTGAAGAATTTTTTGTGTAAAGGTTAAGTTTAATTGTATTGTTTTGATATCTTTATTATCTTATTGTTTTATTTTAATTTACAGATGTTAAATCAATGTGGATCGACTTTAATATTTTTTTAGGAAAATGTTAGGTTTAATTATATTATCGTAATATCTCTATTAGTTTATTATTTTGTGGTAGTTTACAGTTCGTAGATGAGTCTCGATCAACTTTGAGAATTTTTTATGTGTAAAATTTAAGTTTCATTGTATTGTTTTGATATCACTTTTAACGTATTATTTTGTTGCAGTTTACAGGTGATAGATAAATGTTGGTCAGCTTTGAGTAATTTTTTAATGTAACGGTTAGATTTAGTTGTATTATTTGGATATCTCTATTACCGTATTATTTTGTTATTATTTATAGGTGGTAGATAAATGTCAGACGACTTTGAGAAATTTTTTTGTGTGCAAAGATTAGATTTAATTGTATTATTTTGATGTCTGTATCATTGTATTATTTTGTTATAATTTACAGATAGTAGATGAAAGTCGATCGACTTTTATTTTTGGTAAAGATTAGGTCTGATAAATAAATTCTCCATCTTTACATACTCAAAAGATATTAAATTTAATTGTTATATTCGTCTTTATTATTTAAAGAAATATCTTATTTATTATAATATTTGAACTTATTAAAGTGAGGTACACGCACAAGGCGCGCACACCTAAATTAATTAAGGTTTAAATGATTAATTAGATATAAACATTATCGGATCTAATTAATGATTTAACATTGGAATGCATTTTGAAAAGATTAAATCATTTTTCGCTTTGAACAATCATCGAGCAATGTCGGTTCATTCCAACAAGAGAGTACAACGATCCTTTTAATCATATTACCGTAAACTAATTAGGATTTTTCATATTTTCATTTCTTTAACTCAACTTCTAGGTCTCTTTTTATCAGCCTTCGAATACTTTCGGACTTCCCTTAGCTTTTAGATGGATTCAGTCTCTCCCTCCTGAAAAAGAGAAATAGTCAAGTGAAAGGAGTGGATCACAGTCTCACACACTAATCACCCGTAGTAGGCAAGATTGTTCTAGTATAAGCAAGGGCGGACCTACCTATTAGGAGGGCATGCACCGGGAACAACTATCAACCTTTAAAAAAATTCTGTACATGTGTATATACCTACCTTGGACGACTATCATATATTTTAAAAAAAGATCTCTCAAACATTATCGGATGGATTGGGTCATTTGATCAGGCTGCCCGCTGCCCCTTAGTCCTGTGAGCCCGGATCTCTGTCATGCTCAAATCCTGAGTCCACCTCTGAATATTAAGGGTAATATGTTGAATTCAAATTCATTTTCATTGTTCTCCAGATACTTGACAAGAATTTCTGGACTTAAAATTGACACAGTTGGAAAGCTGAAGCATCTGTTTTTGATCTACTAGTGTTAATACATACTGAAACTGATGTGACTTGATCAAGCTAGTATTTGAACAAGAGTCATTTGGTCCCCAACTGAGATTCGTACAAGTCCTTCTGTAGTTTTGTCATCATCTAAATTGATTCAGGCATTTCTTTCTTGACTGATTAGTACACTAACTAGTTCATATCTAGCATTATTGTTGATACAACGCATCCAACACTTTTGGACAAAACAATAGGACCCGACAACTAAAGACATCATCAAACAGTAATGTCTTTGGTCCCCTAATTTTGGCTAAGTTAACTGATGCCAGAATAAGTTTTTACCAAAAACATTCACTGCTTCTGTGCTAGCTACAGTTACCTATTTCTTAGTTATTCTTTTACTTTGGGCTATGAACAATATTGGAGAGACATTTCACAATGCCCATGGACCAAATTCCAGTAAGCATGCCATCAGCTTATGATGACAAACCAACAAAGAAAAGACAGTAGGTGTTAATTTCACCAACTTCAAGTAGACACGTTTCTTGAGTTTGCATATTAAACCTACATATCGAATGGGATCTGGCAAACAGGTTAGCAGATCACCCTTGTCCAAGGGGCTATCAATTGACCCTCTTTCATCGAAAAGTACACTGTAGTTAAGTAATTTTTTGAAAAGCAAATAATAATCTATCATGTATCGCTTAAATTCGATATATATGTTGAACCCTCTCGGCTTATTTGTGTGATTCTTCAGTTATATTTAGACTCCACAATTTGTTTGGATGATTGTCATGTGTGCAGTTTGATAATATATTTTATATTATGTTATATTATTATACGATGAACACAATATTTGAATAAATAATACTGCTTATTATTTTATGTCGTTTCATAATGATATGCACCAACAGTTGGAAGAATAACGTTACATTATTAAAAGAAAAATAAAACACAAATAATGAAGATATGTGGTAGAGTTATAAGCATATAAAAAGCAGCGAAAGTAGAATAAGATTATTAAATATAAGGAAAAAAAATAAAGTAACTATAGAATCAACCAAATTAATCGATAGTTACATAAAATTATTTTTTATGATTATATAACAACGAATTTAACGATATAAATATAATCCGTAAACAATCAAAACAACCTTTGACATCCTAACTCTATCACAGAATCCACTAACTTATTAGTATTCTTTATCCACTTGTGTAACATGAGCACAATTGAACTCACATAGTTAATTACAGTAATAAATTACGTATACGAAACCGCTTTGCCTAACTTAAAAATGGCCTAAGTTTGGCCAAAGCAGCTTTCAAAGTGATTATGTGAAGGTGAAAGAACATATTTTGCTATCCTATACGGACTCTTCAAAAATATCATTAGGTGCATGTCGAATTCTTCAAAAGCAGTGGCGGAGCCAGAAATTTGATGAAGAGTTTGTCTTATATACACAACGTAATTTTTTAACGAAGGGTGTACACCTGACCACCCTTTGATATAGGTGACTCTGCCCATGTTCAAAAGTAGGCATTTTTGAGAATCCGACACGAATATGACAATATTTTTATAGAGTCGAGCAACTTAAGACATTTAGCACATGGGTCAGAATTACTCTGGTAAAGTATAGATATTCTGAATTTCAACCTAGTGCTTTCTAAAAAGCAACGACACAGTTAATTTGGATTTGCAATTTTTACCTCCAACAGTGCAAATAAGGCATGAAACAGTTCCACGATTGACAAATTTAAGCCATGTTTCAAGGTGTACAATTTGAAATAAGTGATGATGAGGTGGTAATTGAGACAAAGGATGCTAAAAACATTTAGGGGGGACAAGTAGCTAGTATGTCTAATATTGGACGTTACGTTGGTCCCCTCTTCAAAATCTCAAAAAGAACCAAAAGAGCCTAATTTGTGGTGTTTTCCCTTCTTGATAGTAGTGCATACATAGTTGTGAATCTTAGGGATAAGAAAACAAATTATGTGCATGGAAACAAAACAGTGATGAGGATAAAATCTTGGATTTTCTCCTAACAAATGCCACTCATGGGACCCTGTTGTGTCTTGCTTGTTTCCTTTACCAACTCAACATTTCTGTCTCAATTCTCAACGTGGAATTAACTTCCTCTCTAAAGAAAGTTCTAGCAATATGGCAAACTTTCTTGGCTTCAGTGTCTCACTTTGGATAGCAAACCAGTTAGGATCAAGTTCACGTCTTCATATATAGATACTTTGGAGGGCAAAACAATGAAAGGGAGTCTCGGAGTAGCCGTAAAGTTTTGTCATGTGATCATGAGGTCACGGGTTCAATTCTTGAAAACATCCTCTAGCATTAAGGTTGCGTACACTTACACCCTTGTGGTGAAATCTTTTCCAAAATCTTACACATAACGGACACCTTAGTGCGCCGGGCTGCTAACAATTTTGACAAATTTAAAAGACAAGAAAGTCTGCTTCGAAGTATATTCAAGGTTATTTCTGAGTATATACCAAAACATAAGGGACATTTTTTGGTAATTTTCTCTATAATGTATCCTAAATATATTTTGGAACTGTATGGTAAATATCAACAAAAACTTACTTGCACCAGGTGGTTACATCAAACTACATTAATTTAACATGGTTAAATTGAAAACTATTGTGATAATTGTATATTGATTAACCATGATTTTGCGATAAAAATGTATGTGCTCGAAGATATATCATGTATTCATTGAACGGGTGTAAATATCATGTGTGTTGGTAAACTTTCATCATAAATATCCTTGAAATGACGAATTTAGACTTGATTTAGCAAGCTTGATAGAACTGTAGTTCATTCTCCAGCTCTGGTTGAGTTTGAGGTCTCTAGTGCCCTTTTGAGTACTTTTCGTCGTGTCGTTATCTCTAAAACGCGAGAATAACAACTTTCTTTTGATATTAATTACTTACGTCTAAATTATGAATTCTCCAATTCTTCGATCATCTCTTAAATTTCTTTTTAAGAGGTGGGTGGTATGGAGGGGGTTGGAGGGGCGGTGCTGCTGACGACGTGAGGCATGTGGCATTTTGTGAATCAAAAGATTAGTTGGTGGTCATGGAGGTGCTATGAAAATTTTTAACAAAATTAGGCATTAAAAATGTGATATCACACTCCATTAATTCAACTAATATAAAACTCTCATATGTATGTAGTAGTAATATATACACTTGTAGTGGTGGGCCGCCTGCTATCAAAATCCTCCCCAGCTACTCCACAAAATGTCACAGACCCTCTCCAGTAAAGAACAAAAAGAGGGGAAAAAAAAAAGAGACCATGTGAGGGTCCTGATGTCATTTTACAACCTTATCCCCACAGGCCATACCATATAAAAAGATTAATCTAAATAATGTATATTCAACTGCTTAAACTAAAAATAGTAATATATAATATATGTATAATTTTTGAGCCGGGATTTATCGGAAACAACCTCTCTATTTCTTCGAAGGTAGCGGTATGAATTGCGTACATTTTGCCCTCCTCAGACCTCACTTTGTGGGAATACACTGGGTTTGTTATTGTTGTTTGTATAATATATGTATAATACACGTATAATAGTGTATAATCTATGTATACCGGTTAGCCAAAATACAACAATAAATGAGAGCACCATTCTTGAGTTTTGATATATCTAAGAACTGATATCTTTATGATATAGTTGTATCACTGGGGATAGGTAAATTTGGATCAGAGACTTCAAAATGATAAACAAAGATTATTAATATTGTCTACATAAAATAAGAAGATACTAGCAGTTAAATAAATCCCGACTATAACTTTTTTTTTTTTTTTCATTTTCACCTAGAATGTACAAAATATTGAATCTGAGTGATACATGATAGATTATTTGTATGAAGAGACAAAAATCTAAATATACATCTGAGAAAAGAATTTAAGGATGAACTTCAACATCTAGAATTGCTTCATCTAGTTAAAATGATCATCATGATCGATATCAGGCTCAGTTGACATACCAGATGATCTCTTACAGTGCAGAATTGCATCAGAAATCGCGCTCTCCATATCGCGCCAAATATCAGTAGAATGATTATTGGATGGTCTTTTTACAGGGGAATAAGTCTCATGTGGTGAATTAATATTACTCCAGCTTTTCACCTTTCTCAAACTCTTAACTCTTCTACTACTATTACTACTACTTCTTTGGTTGTTATCATTTCCACCCCAATTGACAACAGAATAAGATTTCAACATTCGACAAGGAGATCTCTGAAATGATGTATTAGTAGTAGTAGTAGTACTCTTGCAGCTTTGAATTTCACTTACTTTTCTTTGAAGGTCATCAACTTTTGCAGTACTTTTTCTTGAACTTGCTATCCTTTTGGAGAATGGCCTAACGAATCCAAACCACTTAACCAAGATTCTGCGCGAAAACTTCCTCCATTTTTCAAGAAAATCAGCTTGACTAGTTGCGGAATCTGAAAGCTTAGAGACAGGTGTGGGAGGAGTACTAGTTGAGGGTACTAATGAATTGGTGTTGAAATCATTGAAGGCTTCTTGAAAAGATTCAATTTTTGATCTGTCAAGATATCGAGGTATGATATGTCCATCAGAGAAGATTTCATCAGCATGAACAGATTCAGAAACAGGATGAACATCGAAGTTGAAGTTTTGTGCTTCTTCTAGGAATCTTTTCGAATAAGCGATAAATTTTAACTCTTCATCAATATCATCATGATCATCATGACTACTATAAGAGGGTCTAGGGGATTCTGTTAGGCCATCAATGGATGATTTTCTGTTCAACAACCAGCTATATGAAAAACTCTCTGTGGCAAGAGGTTGTTGGGAATTTTCCATAGTGAATAGTATACTATAATATGTGAAGAAAGGAAAAAGGAAATGAGATGCTTATATAAAGAGTTTACAGGTTACCGCTACAACAAATTAAAATACATTGACACTTACTGTTAAATTTTTTTTAAGGTATCAGCGTATGTAAGTTAAATCCGTATAAAAGTAAATGCTTGGCTGAAAATAGAGAAACTCACGTGAGCTTATTTTATAGTGACATCAAAAATTACAAATTGCATAGATATTTTATTTAACAAATTTCAGCAGCAACACATGTTGTATTCATATCAAACAAGCAACTAATTATTTGGACAATTCATCTCTTTTTGTTTTGTCAAAGTAATCATAATATTTACGTAATCACTTTATCCGTTGAATTCCTTTTTTTTCCTTCTTAATTTTTGATGCATATGCCATACCTAATATTATCACTGCCGTCCAAATAAATACAATATTAATATTTGCAAAAACATAAATGCATAACTGCAAAGAATTGTTAACCTATGACCCTAAATCAAGAATTTTAGCATTTACTAAATTACTAGTGATAGCTCCACTTTGGAGCAATGAAATTATTTAAGAAAAAATGAATTAAAGTATGGATCAGGAGGTCACGGGTAACCGGTAAAGTTGCTGTATGACCAGGAAGTCACGGGTTCAAGCCTTGGTAAGACCGTGTACAATACACTCTTATGGTAGGACCCACTTCCCCGTACACCAACTATAGTGATAGTTTTGGTGCACTGGACTGCCCGTATGGATCAGTAAAATGCAATGAGGTGTTCCAGCTCTAGAGATATGTTTAAGTAATCTATAATTTAAATTTAGTTCTTCATATTCTAATCTAAGGGAGATTAATTTAAGGCTTCTTTGACCAAAATTTTACTAAAGGCCAATTTGATGACATATGATACTCGTTTTGTGAAGGAATGGCAAAAGGAGATATTATTAAAAAACTAGCAAGTATTAGCAGACATATTGAAGCCATTGGCCATGCTTTAGATAGTGATATTATTTGGCCCTTTGCAATTTTTAATCCAATAAAAATTGCAGCTTCTTACATGCTTCTGGTAGAAAAATGATTGTTTTAAAGTATTAGTATTTTCTGTGTCTTGACTGATAGGACTTAAATAGACAAAAGAAAGCAATGAAACAATAGTTTAGCAATATATCAGTGAAATATTATTCAAAGACCAGGAGATAATGATCCCCCCAGATTGTAGCCAAAAGGTTTCAAAATGCAACTAAATGAATGGCTAAATTGAAGTCTTATAGATAAACAAACTATATTTAAACTTAGTTAATGTTGACAGCACAGAGTTTTAAGAAAATTCAATTCTTGATAATAGCATTCTGTTATGATTCTTTTTTCAGTAGAATCTTTTGCATTCACACGTTCCGGCGTTTCCATCACTTCTTACTTAATGATTAGGTCGGAATTCTATCACAGAACTCAGAATGATATTGCTTCTTGAGTCAATCTTCTGAGTCTTTATAAGTTCGAAGATTCCAATTTTCATCTGATTTCTGGTACGAATATGCATTGATGCTTTATTACAGTGAGTTATAGTGAATCGCCTAGGATGAGGAATCCTGTCTTTTGTAGGAAAAAAATGAGGATGCTTTAAACGGTTAGATTTTTCACTTTAATGAAAATAAGCTCTGGAGTTGCGATGATTGTATCTTTTTTCTGGTATACATTACTGTAACGACTAAAAGAATCTTGAAATTGTAAGAAAAGGAAAAAAGAGAAAGAGCAGACATAGACAGAAAATGGGGTCCCTAGTTTGTTTGGGAGAAAAAGCAGAATCAAAGGGTAGGAACTATTTTACAAAGGTCCCCTACTAGTTTGCACAAAGGAACAGGAGTTGTCTGCTGAATACTTGCCTATTAGTTAGGTGCCAACTTTTTTTTTGCAAAAATAGAACAGCATATGGCAATATCAAAGCCAAATATCAGTCATCTCAGTCAGACATTTTGCATTATGAGAATTCATAATTGTCTTTTCTGACCAAACAAGAAAGTTGTATCATGATTAAGGCTCATCTTGACTGTTTGAATATCAACACAAGAATGGTGAAGGACAGTTTGAATTTCAAGCCTCATCTTGACAGTGAAATCTTCACCGGAAGTGGGCACTTTTTCTCGTCAGTTTTATCGCCTTACCATTAGATTAATGACAAGAGGGGAGTTGCTTGGATGGTAAGAACCCTCCACTTCCAACCTCATGGTTGTGAGTTCGAGGCACCAAGGGAGTAAAATGGTGGGAGGGGTAAAAAAGTAATTACCATTAGTCATGATTATAAGTAAGTTTTGAGACAAAAGAAAGCATTACAAATAAATCCATATACTCTTGCATGCTTCAGCAGATATTATTCATTCATGGCTAAGATCACCAGTCTTTTTCTTATTTCAAAGTGATTCATTGTGATAGAATGGTGCAAGACATGCCTTTTATGCCAACAAATATTGTTCATTCATCTCTCAGTTCAAAACGCAGCATGTTTTCGCATGAGTGTTTTTTCATGAAGCTACGGTGATAGCATAACTTCAATAAAATCTGGAAGACCTCTTACTTATCGTCACTGTTTGAAGTCCACAATTTTGACATTGCTTCATCATCTTGTTATACCTTGACGTAAACGCCATAAAATGTAAACCAATAAAATCTAGCAGACCTCTTATCTCCAATCATCTACCAAGTTCTGCGCAATGTCATAATAAGTTATCGTTAAAATTAATGTGTTGCTGTATTAATTACTAAACAGTATCTTGGTAGTTTCAAAAGTAGTTGGTACTCAGTCAAGTAATTATGTATCTGTATGTATGTGCTGCAGTATTGAACAAGTGAATAACAAGAAATATCAACAAAAATTTCTGCTACTTAAACAATATAGCAGCTCGTTTTGTAAAATTACCATTGTTCCTTCTTAAATTACTATGATCCATGCCAGACTTTCAGCAGTGAGTACATTTCTGGCGAAACTAACAGGTACTATCCTTAATTCTCAGAATTTTTCGTCTTTCTTCCTCACTTTGGTGAGTGAAGTGATGAAAGTGTACAAGTCACTCTATAATTTGGATAATGGACTTAACTGGATTTGAGATGTTAAGCCTAAAAATTACTCTTCCTATATGCAGGCACTTGGTCTATACACGAGGCTAATGGCCCTATTAAATTCATAGTTCTCTTTTATAGTTTACAACATTTAAGATTTAAATTCTTAAATCTAGTTTTTCAAGTGAGCTAGTTTTATTTAAAAGGACAAACTTTGCCTTAGTTTTGACATTTGGGAAAAGACAACATAATAGCAAATTCAGAAGCACAAAGCAAAGAGTAATCCTCAAATTTAAATAAAATTAATAACTACTTAACCGTAAAGCCACGCTTTACTTGGCATAAGCACAAAGTAGCAGTCTGAGTAAGTAAATTTTCATCCTATAAAAAGCAATGATCTAATGCTCTCTAAAGCAGAACAGTTTTATAGTTTTTCCTATACAAGTCATTTCAACATCTGGCAAAATCAGCAAGGAATGGAACTCCAATCCAATAGATCACTTGCCTTATTCTCCGTAGTAGTTCTAGTACTAGCAGCTTCTTGTGATGCCGGTGGAATTGCAATTTACTGGGGTCAGAATGGAGGTGAAGGAACTTTGGCAGAAACCTGTGCGACGAAAAACTATGATTTCGTGATCATAGCTTTTCTGCCAACCTTTGGAAATGGTCAACAACCAATGATAAATCTAGCTGGCCATTGTGATCCAAGTGTTGGTGAGTGCACCAAATTAAGCACAGATATAAAATCCTGCCAAGCTGAAGGAATTAAAGTGATTCTGTCAATTGGAGGTGGTGCTGGGAGCTACTATCTTGCTTCTGCTGATGATGCGAGGCAAGTTGCCACTTATCTTTGGAACAACTTCTTGGGGGGACGCTCAGCAAATCGTCCACTTGGTGATGCTGTTCTAGATGGAATAGACTTTGATATTGAAGGAGGAACCAATCTGTACTGGGATGTTCTTGCCAAGTCTCTTTCTGCATATAGCAGTATGCGCAAGAAAGTATACTTAACAGCAGCTCCTCAGTGCCCATTCCCTGATGCTTGGATTGGAAACGCCTTGAAAACAGGCCTTTTCGATTATGTTTGGGTTCAGTTCTATAATAACCCTCCTTGTCAATACAGTTCTAGTGATATTAGCAATCTGGAAGCTGCATGGAAACAGTGGACAGCGGATATCCCTGTCACAAAGATTTTCCTCGGCTTGCCAGCCGCTCCAGCAGCTGCCGGGAGTGGATTCATCCCTGCTGGTGACCTCACTTCTCAAGTTCTTCCATCAATAAAAACCTCTTCCAAGTATGGTGGTGTAATGTTGTGGTCAAAATACTACGATGATCAGACCCATTATAGTTCTTCAATCAAGAATGACGTCTGAAGTTATGTACTATACCTCAGCCCTTATTTGTGATCATATCTGGTGTATTAATTTACAGTAATATGATAACAACTTCCCTCCTGTGTAATTATGCATGCATTTTATGTATCTAAGGGAAAATACATTGCCAGTTCAAGATTTTGCACTCTTCATGATCCATCAATATAAAAGACATAAAAAAGAAGAATATTGTTCTAATGTGACACAGGGCCTCTAGTTAAAAGGCAAAAGTAACTTATGAAATTGCCACAGTTGTTTTGGTTAACCCCGACGGGTCTGAGTTATTTATGGTTGGAGCCGCATGAACCAATAAATCAGTGCCACATGTTTATTTGAAGCCTCATGTTCCATCTCATAATTCTGTTAAAAGGAGGGGCAATTTTAAACTAAAAATCCAACGCTAGGGGCAATTGGGTTTCAATAGGTTGAGGGAGGGGCATTTTTAACTTGAAAAATAACGTTAAAGACGATTGGGATCCAATAGATCGGATGAGGGCACATTGAAGCCATTTTCAATTGCGTAAGGGGCATTTACACCGTCAATATGCTGTGACAGTATAGGGGTTTAAAATTCTTTATGAAATGGATGCACTGATAGACATCCATTAGTAGTCTTCTCTCAAGGCATTACAAGCGTCATGCATGCTTCAACATATATTATTCACTCATAGCTAAGACCAACTGTGTTCTGATACGAAAATGATTTCTTTTGATAGAACGGCGCAAGACATGCCTTATATACCAACAAATAATATTCATTTAAGACTTAGCTCAAAAGGCAGCATGTTCTGCAGATCTCCTGCCTATCATCGCTGTTTGAAGTCCACAATTTTGACATTGTTTCATCATTTGGTATAAAAACACACAGAAAATGCACCAATAAAATCTAGCAGACCTCTTACTCATCTCCTAGCAATTTGTGTGCAATGAATGTTATAGTAAGTTATTGCCATTCGAGCTCAGACTTCTATTCTTTATCCCTCTCTTTGGTGAGTTGGGCTGGGCCTCATTGGAAGGCATTTACTCTAGGAAACCAAAAATAGATGTTTAATGGCCTGCATATGATTAGTAAAGAGAGTATTTCATAACAAGTTAATATCCCCGTCCTGTCCAGTTCTCCATTTCATTGTATTCATCGAGTCCATTAGCAGCACATTACAGTTTATGAACCTTCTAATTTAGATTTGGACCAGAAACTCTGAAATCACAACTAGGTTTAGTTTGTTCAACCAAAAACTAACCAAGTTTTGTCTAAATTTCTCTGTAGAAAATTTCTTTCTTTCAGATGCAAGAATTTTTAGAGGTTGTGTGCAAGTAGCCTGAACTAGTAATATTCCTTTCTGGTACTGAACACGTCCTCGACATGAAAAGACAAAGTCCTAACCACTATAGCAGATTGGACAAAAGTCATTCTTCATATTATACCACTTTCTATAAGCAATTCAAGAATTTATTCTTCCGAATTCCCATATACAGGCACTGAGTCTATACACTAGGATGATAGTTCTACTTGGTCCTTTCTCCAGTTATGCATTTTAAGACTCAAGAACTTCAATACTAAACCATCTTTAACAATTCATTCCATAGTATAATTTCCTTATTCTGTCTAACCAAGTAATATTCCTGATAACTAGAGATAATGAGAATTCAGTTTTTGTATTGAGTATTTTCAGAGCTGAAGCAACGGTCCATTTCGTTGAGAAGCTAGTATTTGGAAGAGGAACTGTGAACAAGGTTTATAGTTTATACGACTTACATTTTAAAATGTGGGCTAGTTTTTTGTAAAAGGAAATACTATGCCTTTGTTTTAACATCAAAAAGACTTTTCGAGAAGACAAGGGGAAAAAGACAACATAATAGTCCAGAAGCACAAACAAAAGATCATTCATAAAATTTGAATAAAACTGAGAACTACTTAACAGTGAAGCCACGTCTTTTTTAGCATAAGCACAAAGTAGAAGTCCGAGTAAGTAAAGTTTCATCCTATAAAAAGCAACGATCTGATGATTATCAAGCAGAACAGCTTTATAATTTTTCTGAAGAAGCCACTTCAACATTTAGCAAAATCAGCACGAAATGGAACTCCAATCCAATAGACCACTTGCATTATTCTCCATCGTAATTCTAGTACTAGCAGCTTCTTGTGATGCCGGTGGAATTGCAATTTACTGGGGTCAGAATGGAGGTGAAGGAACTTTGGCAGAAACCTGTGCCACGAAGAACTATGATTTCGTGATCATAGCTTTTCTGCCAACCTTTGGAAATGGTCAACAACCAATGATAAATCTGGCTGGCCACTGTGATCCAAGTGTTGGTGAGTGCACCAAATTAAGCACAGATATAAAATCCTGCCAAGCTGAAGGAATTAAAGTGATGTTGTCAATTGGAGGCGGCGCTGGGAGTTACTATCTTGCTTCTGCTGATGATGCGAAGCAAGTTGCCACTTATCTTTGGAACAACTTCTTGGGGGGACGGTCAACAAATCGTCCACTTGGTGATGCCGTTTTAGATGGAATAGACTTTGATATTGAAGGAGGAACCAATCTGTACTGGGATGTTCTTGCCAAGTCTCTTTCTGCATATAGCAGTATGCGCAAGAAAGTGTACTTAACAGCGGCTCCTCAGTGCCCATTCCCTGATGCTTGGATTGGAAACGCCTTGAAAACAGGCCTTTTCGATTATGTTTGGGTTCAATTCTATAATAACCCTCCTTGTCAATACAGTTCTAGTGATATTAGCAATCTTGAAGCTGCATGGAAACAGTGGACTGCCGATATCCCTGCCTCAAAGATTTTCCTCGGCTTGCCAGCCGCTCCAGCAGCTGCCGGGAGTGGATTCATCCCTGCTGGTGACCTCACTTCTCAAGTTCTTCCATCAATAAAAACCTCTTCCAAGTATGGTGGTGTAATGTTGTGGTCAAAATACTACGATGATCAGACCCATTATAGTTCTTCAATCAAGAGTGATGTCTGAAGTTCTGAGCTATATCTCAGCCCTTACTAGTGACCAAATATGTTCTGGTACTATACATATATAATACGATAGCCTGTGTAATCATTCATGTGTTATATGTATCTAAAGGGAAATACATTATCAATTAAAGATTGTGCACTCTTCATAATCCATCAACATTAAAGATGAAAAAAAAGAAGACAGAAAACAGAAGAACATTGTTCTAGTGTGATACTGGAGCTCTAATCAAAAGGTAAAATAACTTAAGAGGAACTGATATAACAATACGACTACCATAAAAAAATGTGTCTACTGAATCCTGTCAAGCTTATTCACTTGCAAGATCTTGTAAAATAACTTCCCCGAACTCACCATGACAATTTTTACTCATCGAAATATCTGGCAATCATAACGAGCACCACATTTTCTGAACGCACTGTCAAGAAGATTTTGTAGTTAAGCTATGAACTTGTGATTTTACAGGGTAAATAAGAACTTATATCCCATTTGTTTTAGGTGATTTAGTTCTCCCTTGTATAAGATACTTCTCTTTGTTTTTACATGACAAGACTTTTGGTACTGGACAAGAGCTAAAAGTAGAAGCTAAATGTTTTGAGCTAAAAGTAGAAGCTAAATGTTTTTTCAAGTCATTTATTTCATAAACAAATGAAATAAATGTGGTGCTTGCTTGAGGGATGACTCTGGCTCAGCGGTAAGCTTACTTACCGTGGTGTGCCAGGGTCGGGGATTCGAAACGCCCCTCCAGCGAAGCTGGGGTGAGGGCGCGTAGGTGAGGTCAGGACCGGTCCCCCCCCTCCCCGACATCTACGGAGTTGGTATGAACCGGGTCGTCCCCCTATTTCATAAACAACATATCACCACAATAGGTGAAGTGACAAAAAAAAGTTACTCCCTCCGTTCCTATTGCTATTTGATCGGGCACGGAGTTTAGAAATAAAGAAAGACTTGATAATATTTATTAAATTTTTCTTTATTAAAAAATGTGCTACTATCTTCTTTTTTTTAATTAAGTGGGCCCAATAAGAATAAAAGTGTAATTATATTTTAAAATATTTACCAAATAAAGAAATATAATATTCTTTTTGAAACGGACTAAAAGAAAATGATTACATATAAAATGGGACGGAGTATTATGGTGAGAGTTTTGTGATTTTTATGTACCAATGGAAAGTTGTGTGAGCTTGATGAAAAAGAAAAAAGTACACAAAGGGTAGGTAAAAAAAATATTATAATAATATTTTAGGTATAAAATATAAGTAACATTCTTTGGCTGATGAAAAAATAATGTCCACAATAATCGATTTTAACTACTAGAATTATGTATGGATAATGCGAATAAGGGGTGGGCATTCGATTTTTTAATTTGGTTTTGGTTCTTTTATTTTGAATTTTTCGATTTTTGGTTATTAAATTAGGTGTATCGAAAACCGAATTAAATTAGTTCGGTTCAGTTCGGTTTTATTTCGATTTAATAATTTTGATTTTTTTATTTTGGACTTGATTAATGGGTTAAATTATGGAGTATTTGTGAGTTGGATTATTTTTTTAACTAAAAATTACACAAATACAGAACTTATGTTTCAAATATTACAAAAAATCTCAACTCTCTAAACATATTACAAAAATCCAACATATACACAGAATGTTATGTATATGTCGGCTATGTTATGTATATTAATAGGAAGAGAGAGAGTAAAGTAATTAAAAAAGTAGCAGAACTATAGACTCTCTGAAACCGTGAAGTGTAAACATCAACAGAAATACAATAACAACAAACCATTATAAAAATAAGTTATATTATATTACGGGTGCTTACTGGAGCCCTAAAGAGTGAAGACAGTGAGGGCTTATTTTGTTTGCCCATTGACTATTTTAATTTTGGATTTGGGTTGTCGGGCTAATCGACTTGGAAATTGGAATGGGCTTTGGGCTGTATTAGAAGACTATTGATGTTAGATATCAATATCATACATATTCAAATATATAATATATTAAAGAAAAATATATTAAAATTTTTAGTTTAAATCAAAAAATTAAATTATGTCATCCTAAAAATTGAAATCCGAACTAAAATATCAAAGTTATATAATAAAAGAAAACCGAATCAAAAATCAAAATCGAAAAATCAAAATAATTTAGTTTGGTTCGATATTTCGATTTTTCAGTATTTATGTCCATCCCTAATGCGACTTAAAGGTCAATATACAAAAATACGATTTATTAATATTACTTGTTGCAAAGTGCCATTTTATTAGTATTAATTACTTAAGTAGTGTTTAAGTGGCGAAAATATTAGTTTTGGACATTTATTGAAGATATTTCCGTGGATAAAACAGTCTAATCTCTAAAATATCTCCCATCATCCACCAATAGGATAATTTTCTACCGTAACCAAACCCCATAACTATTATTTTTCAACTATATTTCAATTATCCAATTAAATAAAAATTATTCCAAAATCTAATCTAATCTCCGATGGCCACCCTTTTACCGTCGCTAGAACTTTCCTCATTCTCCGCCGCCGGTCACTTTCCGCTGAAGGTTTCTTCTTACATAAACCCTAGAAATGTGCAGAAACTTACTGTCTCTAAGTGTGGAAATAGGGGTGCTAGGGTTAGGGTTGGGGTTTATTCGAAATTGAAGGATTTAGAGGAGTTTCCGATTTTGAATTTAGAGAATAATTTGGGGGTTTACGCACAGTTCTCTGCTCATGTACAGACTAGTACGACGTCGTCGACGGAAGTGAATGAAGAAGAGGAGGAAGAGAAGAGGAATTATTATTTGAATACGGGTTATGCTATTCGGACTATTCGAGAGGAGTTTCCTTCTCTATTCTATAAGGAGCTAACCTTTGATATCTACAGGTTTGAGTTTTTTAATCATCTATTTTTTTGTGATTAGGAGTTGTTGATGTTACCTTTTTAAAAAAAAAATAAAAAATAAAAATCCCTGTTTTTTGAGCTAATTTAGTTGAACAAACCTTAGCTAGTAGCAAGACTTGACAATTATTATAAAGTGCAGTCCGGTGCATTAAAGCTACCTCTGAGCGCAGAATTTGGGAAGTGTCGGACCATAAGAATCTATTGTACCCACCCTTACGCAGCATTTCTGGTAGAACCTGTTTCCACGGCTTGAACAGTAGCTTTACTAGTTATGCCAAGGTTCTCCGTCTAGGTTGACAGCTATTATAAAAATTTTAAAAAAAAAAAAAAAAAGGGTGTAACTATGATGAAACATGTGTACTGAAGCTGAAATGGGCTTGAATGGAGTGGAATTGATACATAAGGTTTCTGTAACTGACATTAACTAGTTTGGCATGTAAGTAGATTGATGCAGCTGCTGATCTGGGTGGCTTGCGCTAGCAATAACTCTGGAGATGAGAAATGAAAATTTTTAGTAGATTTGGGTGAATTGCAGCAAGAATCATTAAGCTATTCATAGGAAGGATCATATAGATTGTAGTTGGATCACGACAAGACAAATAAGTGTTCATCCTACCCAAATTTGCAAACAACAGATCACGGTTGTCCTCTCCCTCGGAGAATATACGGAATGAAATTGTTCGCCTTGGGTGAATCTCGATGTTGTGGGATCATGGCAGGTTAGCAGTAGCTGCTATGTCAAACCACTGTGGCTTCACACGTCACTCTTTCAACCAGTAACCCACAAAGAGACTTCCTAGGGCTTGAAGTATCCAAAGAATGATCTCTTTCACATCTTCTATATTTTTCTTTTGAACTGGCTAGCACCCAACTGCCTTGGGTTGAGCAGCTGTTCTGGTTGTTGTTGATCATGAGTTGGGCAGGCATAGGCTCTTTTCTTGCAGTTTACTTGAGAGGTTACATAATTAGGATGTAATTATTAGATCATTATCATCTAGATGCTGCAGTAGCAGTTTGAGGGAAAAATAATACAGTAAATTTGCATGAATAACCATGGTTAAGTGAGATAAGTTTATGTGTAAACACATATGCATCTATTTGTTTGGTGTTAATATCCGATGCAGGTAATTTTTCCCCTTTTTATTTTGATCCACTTCCTTGATGCTGCGTGAATTGCATATGCATGTAATATGGAACGTAATTTAGTTGTGAATTAATGCATGCGTGATGACACTGTACCCTGTTGTGACTTCAGTAGAACAATGTTGTAGGTGCTAATGGTGCTCTTCTGCTCTCTGCAGGGATGACATTGTCTTCAAAGATCCAATCAACACGTTTACTGGCATTGATAATTATAAATCAATCTTCTGGGCCCTACGATTCCATGGCAGGATGTTATTTAGGGCTTTGTGGATTGATATTGTTAGTGTTTGGCAGCCTGTGGAAAACATGATAATAGTTCGGTGGACTGTCCATGGCATTCCCCGTGTTCCATGGGAGAGCCATGGTCGGTTTGATGGTACTTCAGAGTATAAGCTCGATAAAGATGGGAAGATTTATGAGCACCGGGTGCACAACATTGCTCTGAATGCACCTCCAAAGTTCCATGTACTTGCTGTGCAGGAACTAATTGAATACATTGGTGGTACCTCAACACCAAAGCCTACTTTCTTTGAAATCTTTCCCCCTACCTCGAGAAACATTGCCCCAGTAATGAAATTTTCATGGCTGAGGCGGCACCTGTGCTCAATTCTAGCCCCCTTAAAGAGAATTGAAGAGGACCAATCAGACCACCAAACATAGCAAGTGAAGTGCCAAAAAATTTGGTGAATTTTCGCACTAGATTCCAAACTTGAATAATCCATATAAATATATATGTACTACTACTAATATACTCCCACAGGCAGCAAAACGTATCTGGAGTTCTTCTTTCTTTTTCTTTTTTTGGTTTCTTCGGGAGGGCATCATCTACTTCTCTCTACTGTATGCTTCATTTGAGCTCCAGCTATTTGTCTTGTGTTTGTAAACTCAGAATGTTGTAAATATTTGTATAGTATATATAGCATTCCACATGGTTGCTTTCCCATCGAAGTTTTAGCTCTGCATTTTGTACAGTCTTCTCTTTCTAGCCAAATGTTTAGTCAATATTTTGTTCCTTAATAAATTCGAAACCAAGGAATGGATGATTTGACACCCTGCCCTCATTGGTCCCTTCAATATTAGCCCTTTTTGGACAACCCAACTTCGATAATAGACACCTAACAAGTTGCAACTTTGTATAGATGAGTAGTTCACACTTCATATAATACACCAATAATGCTCTTATTCTGCTCATAACAAGAAGTCAGTAAACGCTCTAATTATGCTCATACCAGTCAAATGAAGAAAAAGAAAAAGATAAATATATTTGTAGTGCTAATCTAGGCACTAATTTATTTACTTCTAGAATAATCTCAGAGATTCAAATGTTCGATTATCAAATAGTATGGAACTATCTCGAACAGTAAATGGAATTGCGTGGCATGATTGCTTTTTTTACATATCTATAATATATTAAAAGTGTGAAGTCCACCCTTTATTAAAAGTTTATGATTTACACAAAATCGTTATTTTATAATTTTTCTTCATTTATTATATTATTATGTTATAATATTTAAATTTAAGGAATCCTACATATAAAAGTAAAAAATATCTTTTAAAAACTTTTCCTTATAAAACACATAAACAACTAATTGCCATAAAGTTTCAGAAAAAAAAAGAAAAGAAAATACCTTATATAACTTTTTTAGACAAAAAGAAAAACAAAAAACACGTTTCATTAAATTTTGAGAAAAAAAATTCTTAAGTTTCCCAAAATAAAACCATAATTGTCCTAAAATAATATTTAAAAAAAAAAAACGTTCTTTCTCTTTTAAAAAAAAGTTTCCTTATAAATCATAAAGTCATATTTTCTATATAACCTAAATAGCTATTAAATTTTAAATTGTTTAGGTTTGAATCACTTTAAAATAAAAATTTCTTTCTTGCCAAATGAAATCTTGATAGTATCTATGTTTAAAAAATAAATCTACTTGTTATTTGAGGTAAGTTTTTTTAATAATTTTAATATTAGTATATTCTTGAAGTTTACATTAAATAAATTATCATGTATTCTTGATAAAAATTGCTAATTGAGAAGTTGTTTTTGTGTGTGTGAGAGAGAGAGATTTGAGATATTTTACGATTGTAGAGAAAAATTTACTTATAATTTGAGGTAAGTTTTCTAAAGTTTTAATATGTTCTTAATGTTTACAATCTTGATGTACGTATGATTAAAGAGATAATTTTTTTATGATTTGACATAAGTTTCCTAAGATTTCAATTCGTTCTTGAAGTTCTCAATAATAAATTATCATATATTCTTGATAGATAATTGTTAATTAACAAGTTTTTTATTTTAATATTGAGAATAGTCATGACTGAAGAGATAAATTAGCTTGGTAGATAATTGTTAATTAATAAGTTTTTTATTTTAATATTGAGAATGGTCATGATTGAAGAGATAAATTAATTTATGATTTCAGGTAAGTTTTCTAAGATTTTAGTATATTTTTAATGTTTAGAGAAATAAATTGTAATGTATTTTAATTGACATTTGCTAATTGAGAAGTTTTCCTTTTTAATTTTAGTATGTTTTGAAGTTTAAAATAACAAATTATCATGTATTCTTAATAGATAATTATTGATTGAGAATTTTCTTGTGATTTTTGTTCATATTGACTTATTTACGATTTTGACCAGATTTCTTGGATACTAAATTCTATCACAATAAATTGGTTAGTCATTCTACTTCTATATGATTTTTCTTTTAAAGTTTAATAATATGCAATTGTTCCAATAAATGTTGGGTGCTTTTAATGCTATCAGAAACCATAGTGGTGCTAATGATAATTCAGTAAGTATCTTCCCCCAGAGTCCAGACAGTGATACTACCCTCTCTTTTTTTTCTTATGTTTTTTTTTTTTTTCAAAATAGGAAATTAATAGGAAAAAGTACTTGATTTGGGTTGAACAGATAAATGTATGAGATGTGATTTTCATATAAATATTTGTCACTAATTATATTTAATTAATTGCATGCAAATTACTTTTCCTCGTCAGTCACTATCAAACGATCTCAATTTTAGTAGTATTATATTTGACGCGAAGGTGCACATTAAATCATTTGCTAATTTGAAAATTTTAGTAGTTCACTGATTGATAAATATATTTTGGTGAGAATTTGATTATTTGTCATTTATAATTTCTCACTTATTTTTTCTTTTCATCTCCTCTGTGTATATTAAAACAAATTTGATTTAAAAAAAAATAAAACAGTTTGCTCTTTTCATTAAACCTGCAGAAATAAGAAATTTCAATACCTATGAGATTTTCAAAATTAAAAAAAAATTCAAAATATTGATAGTTAGTTGTGATAATTCCATAGAAGCCGAAACATGCAATCTCATAATCAACTAACCAAGTAAATATATAGTAAATGTTATCACTGTTTCGAGCAGTAAAATAAAATTGTTATGATTATATTACGTTACAGAGGCGGATCCAGGATTCGAAAGCTCCGGGTGCCACCTTGTTTTGAACAATAACATATACTCCGTACGATATTTTAGGATAATAGAATCAATATTTAAATAGTAAACTATAATTATATATATCTTACAAGTGTTAGTATTGCTTGCTTGGTTGGTATTGTCAAGTGCTCTCTAAAGAAGAGGTCACGGGTTCTATTCTTCATAGCCACACTATGTGTTTTTCTTAAGAGAAAACAGACAAGTGCTAAAAATCATTCTAAAAATACAGTGTTGAGCGAGTTTCGAACCCGCATTGTTGGAGTTAAACCCAACAATTTCAATTACTTTGTGAGTGTCAAGCATAATATTTATACATTAACTGATACATATACACATAAATATACAGAATTTCATCCGAGAAGTGCGGCTACCGTGCCACCCCATACCTTCTACATAGATCCGCTCCTGTTACTAACAGATAGACAACTATGAATGGTACTTCTAAGCTCCAGATTGGTAATCAATAATTATATTAAATTGCATTATTAAACCTTAGTTATTACTCGTATAAATCAAAGTAGTAAATATTACTCGTATAAATCAAAGTAGTAAATATTTAATCTCCTTACCTTCAATTTGTTTATTCGATCTTATCTTGACATGAAGTTTTTTTTTTTTTTAAGTAAGAGTGAAAGGTGAATAAATATGTTTAACGGTTCGACTTATCGGATATTGGCTTTTAAATATACTAATCCACTAGCCAATTAATAAGATATAGGTTGGTTCGATTTGGATTAGTAATTATCGGACGGTTAACGGACGGTGTATTGGATCAACCATTTCATATTCTCTTCTTTCACTTTCACAATTTCACTCACAAATATATTGATCTACCACAAAACCATTTTTCCTACTCCACTTAAACTTACAATTCTATAAATTAATTCACATTGAAAAATGCATAAAAACTTAATTTTGAGGGTGCATACACAAACATTTATTTAACAAATATTAACCAAAATATACTTCAAGTATACACATTTATATATTAGAAGTGAAGACTAATCTAGTATGGTCCAAACTCCAGACTAATGGGCTAGTAGATCAATAAGAAATTTAACTCACAAGTCGTATCAAGTCATATAACTATGATGCCTGTGAACTAGCTAATAAAACATGTAACTCTCTTGTCATAATTAAAAATCCAAAATAGAGAGTAAAACAACTTATTTTTGTTTGATCTTTAAGGAGCAACGTTTTGATTTGATCAATTTTAAGGAGCCTTAGAATATTAAATGGAGCTTTAGGATTAGCGATAGGTACTTTAAATTATATAGCTAATGGTAAAAAATAATTAGAATTGTTTTCAACGGGTTAACGGTTTATCCAATAGGAAAATTGAGTAATCCACCCCCACATCGATAAACCGTTAACTATAAAATTTTAATCTATTTTTCAACCGTTAATTCGATAACCCAATATCAATAAGCCAATAAATCAATTTTGCGATTGGTTTATCAGTTACGGTTCGATTTTGAACAGTCCTAAACTGAACAAATCACCAACTAGTTAACAAGTTGGTGATAGTTCACTAAAAAACTCAAAAAAAAGTAGTTGGTGATCAGAGTTGGATCCGGACTCTCTGGTGCCAAGTAAACTTATCGATAGGGGAGGTGTTACCTTCGATGAAAGATGGTCAGATGCACATCCTTCGTCGGAAAATTATGTGATGAATAGAGGTTAAATGTTAATCATAATGAGTGTATATTTAATTTTGCACTCTTAACATAGCTGAGAATAAAAAATACATATCCTTACTGAATTTCTGGCTTCGCCACTGCTTATCGATTGAATTAAATAAATTATTCATTTTTTGATATATAGGACAATTAATCAACCAATTAAATAGAAAAAAATAATTTAAAAATGACAAAACTTGATCTTACTTTGGTATTATGAGGGACAGATTTAACAAATGTTGCAAACTGGATTCACACGACCTATGGGCAACAAAAGTGACGTTTTGCCACTTGCACTAGATAGTACTTTGGTATTATGAGTGACAGATTTAATATTTGACTATATCAGTATATATATATATACCTATATACATAGAGTTTTCGTTGAAATTTGCGGGTGACGTGTCATCCTACGGCAATGAATAGATCCGCCCCTGTTGGTGATAGTTCACTAAAAAATTAAAAAAAAAATAGAAGACTTTAGATATGTTTTAAATCATTAATTAACTCAAAAAATTTTAAAAAACTTTTAAATTTTGCAACCTCAAACCACAAATATACAAAATATATATTAACATATTTTCTTTTTAAACAAGTCACATGGAGAATCAAAGAGTTGCAAAAAAATTACTAATAGATATTTATTTTTTTGAAATCATAGTAGTGAAGTTAATTCCTTATATTATCATTGAACTATTGATAATATTTCACAAAAGTCATTTTTGTATTTTTTATGACAAAAATGTCATTGAACTATTACTTTATCTCTCATATTATCATTCTAACATATTAAGCTACTAAACTCACTTAATTTTCTTAAGTGACATTTTAAATTCAATTTTAATGACACGTTCATTGAAATATACAACTCAATATATAACAAAAAATGATTTTAGTATAAAGGCAATAAGCAAATTTTATTATAAAAACAATAAAATTCACCAAAATAAAATAGATTTTAAATAAAGATAAATTATACACGATGAAAATAATTTTAATTTTTTTAAAAAATATGAGATTTATAGCACCCATTTTTTAATTTTTTTAAGGAGTCACTCTCTCAGTTTCATATTATTTATTCACCTTTCTCTACACGTTCCATAAAAAAATTATAAATAAGAAAGATAATTTACTAATTTACCTTGTAATTTTTTAATACATTCTATTAGTGTCTTCATAAATACCAAAATTAATAATATCAGATTTTTTTTGGAAACTTTATTATATTATACTTTCAAACGAATTAATATAACGATGAATAAAAATTTAATTTTAGTCCTATAAATCGATAAGTAACTTCGAATATATGAGACAAAAAGATTAGTTAATACTCTCCTTGTTCTTAAATAAGTGAACAAAAGCAAAATGTAAATTAAGATAATTTAATGTATACGTTTTAAATTTTTCATATTTATTTTAAAAGTTTATTGAATGCATACATATTCATAAAAAAATCAGAATTCATAAACTTTAAATTCTGATTCCATAGGTGAAACATGTAAAGAGAAAAGTCTATAAATAATATGAAATGGAAACAGTATACTTTTCTTTTAAATGGTCCTGTAAAATTTCAAGTATTTTTTTATTTTTTTTAAAACATTTCAATATGTCTAATTTTTGTTTATTTAAAAATTTATATTTCATTTTGGTGGATTTTATTGCTTTTTATATTAGATCCATTTTTTGTTATGCTCTTGGGGTGGTATAATCTACTGAATTTTCGTTAAATTTAAACTTAATTAAGTGAGTTTATTAGGTTAAAATGTTAGGATGACAATATGAGACATAAAGTAATAGTTCAATGACATTCTGTCATAAAAAAACAAAAGTGACTTTTACGAGATGTTGTCAATAGTTCAATGATAATATAAGGAATTAACTCCACAGTAGTCCCTTCATTCAGATTTACTTATAACGTTTTGATGTCATACAGATATAATTATTTAGAAAATAATGATTGTTACAGTAACTTTATCATATTGTCATTATTAATTGATATTTAATAATAAGTATTAAAAGTAATTTAAAGAATAAGTAATTAATATTAAGAGTAAAATTTTTTTTTTTAATTTATTAAAAATAACAAGTAAAAATATTAATTAAATTTTAAACATAGTGACAGGAGTAAAAATTAAACTAGGAAAAATAAATTGAAACGATTGGCAGGATTATTTAATGATTAGTTTGGTGTAAAAAGGGTGATGATTTTGTAGATTGGGGTCCACTGAGTATGTGAGTCAAGGTGGATGGAGCAGCACAGTATGAGTTGAACCACCACAATAAATAGGAACAACGTCATTTTCACTTGCAATTAACTCCTTCAAAATTCCAATACTAATTAAACAATTCCCGGGGATTGCTTCACACACACACACACACAGACTCCATAAATTCTCCTCCCACCACCACCTTCCACTGCCGTGGCCTACCGTAACTCCCCCTTTTCTTAACTCCTAATCCATCTCCAAACTATTATTCTCTCTCTAATTACTACTTTGTTATCAATATAAAATGTACTGTTTCCTGTTTCCATATCATTTGTTGATCCACTAATCTGGAAGTGGGAAGGTTTTCTTTTTCTTTTTCTTTTTTTTTGAGAATTTGTGTGGGTTTTGGAAGGGTGAAGATATGGAAGTAGAGCAATTGAAGCTTGAAAATTCATCGGCGATGACGTTTGATGAAGTGTCAATGGAGCGAAGCAAGAGTTTCGTTATGGCATTACAGGTTTTCGCTTTCAAATCTCTTTTGTCGATTTCGAGATCGGATCTGGTTATTCTTTCAGTGTTTGCTTGTATAATATTATTAGTTGTTATGTAGCTGTAAATATTTTATCTATTTAAATAATTCTGTTGACTTTGCAATTTAAATTTTCGTCTGCTTTGCGAGAAGCTCAAACCATAAAATAAATTATTACTAGAATTAAAAGGGTCAAAAACACCATAAGGTATTCCCGGGTTTTTTGTTTCCTATTTGAACTATAGGTGTGTTATAGTTTCTTAGCTGAACTATCTCCAAATGTTTATTGAAGTTCAGGTAGGAAATGTGAACACCTTATGGTTAAGGTGTGTTTCAATAAACATTTGGAGATGGTTCAGGTAGGAAACTATCACACCTGATAGTTCAGGTAGGAACGAAAAAAAACGGAATACTTTTAGTTGATGGACGGTAGGAACGGAAAAAAAACGGAATACTTTTGGTTGATGGACGGTAGGAACGGAAAAAAACGGAATACTTTTAGTTGATGGAGGATACTCTTTACAAGTTCAAATTAGCATGACTCTGTCTGATTTATTATTTAGGGTGTTCTTCGCTATTAGTTACTCGTATTTATCATATGTTGTAACTTTTAAATCTAACTATTCTGCAAACCAAAGCCGGTTTTAAATTAGGCTAACAGAAGAGGGTTGTGAGCCGGGGGTCTATCGAAAACAACCTTTCTACTTCTCTGTGGTAGCGGTATGGACTGCGTACATTTTACCCTCCCCAGACCCCACTATGTGGGAATACACTGGATTTGTTATTGTTGTTGTAACAGAGGAGGGTTGTGGTAAATTGATGGTTAGTATATCATATAGCTGTGGCCATTTTTTTAATTCATTGGGACGTGTTAAAAAAATGGGCTTACATATGGCAGAATGGATACAATGGGTTCATATAACTGGTCCAATGTTTGGGTTTGAGATGGAGTGTTGGCCTATTGCATCATTGTGTTTATAATGTGTTGGTTAGCTATGTGCATCAAGTATGCCTTTGGAGGGTTGAATCTGGATTATTGATTGTGTGCTTATGTTCACATGCCAAGGCGGAGCCAGAATTTGAAGTTTATGGGTTCTAGATACTACTCTTTTTAAGTTAAACATATTTAATGGGTTTTTGAGTTAAATACAGGGTTTACATCAAAGCTACGCGTTCGATAGTCTACACTCTGTCTCCGCCCCTGTTCACATATTTAATGGGCTTTTAATGCTATAATTCATGATTACTGTATATATAACACGGCTTTTTTTTCCCCAAATATATAACACACTTAAAATAGTAATTTTAGGCCCGAGTAAAGCAGTATGGTTTCAGAGATCATATAGGCAAACCAACCTTCTTTTTTAGGATCAAGGAGTTTTTGGTTGATTGATATTGATATTCTTCGATAAGTGATTGATTGTTATTCATAATATAGGGTAGCCTCGTTCACTAAGCTCCCGCTATGCATGGGGGTTTCAGGGTAGGGCAGGACCATATTGGGTCAATTATATACAGCCTTACCACGCTGTTTTGGTGTTTCCATCTTAACCATTTGCCAACCTTTGCATGAACATTGTTCTAATTCCATGATCATGTGTTGCCTGTCTTAGGAACTCAAGAACTTGAGGCCACAACTCTATTCTGCTGCAGAATATTGTGAGAAGTCCTATCTTCAAAATGAGCAGAAACAAATGTAAGCGTATTCCCGTGAACATAATATTTTCCATTCAATCTTTCATGCTTTTCCTCAGTTTTACAGCAAAAGTAGGTAGAAACAAATTATGTGCATAGGCTCTTTGATCCTTGGTTGTATGGGCTCTTTTAGCCTTCTCAGCAAGAATCTTTCCTATGCTTAGGAGTTAGGGCGTTCTCCAAAATGATGGTAACACTTATTCTTGGTCATGCTGCATTCTTTCATTGCTCCTTTGTGCTCATACTCTATTACTACTTGTTTTCAGGGTTCTTGATAACCTGAAAGACTACGCTGTAAGAGCTCTTGTCAATGCTGTCGACCACCTGGGAACTGTTGCATATAAGTTAACCGACTTGCTTGAGCAACAAACATTGGATGTTACAACCATGGAGCTAAAGGTCACTTGTCTTGATCAGGTAAATTCCGGAACTTCCCTAATGCAAATTGTCTATTTGAGAATTAAGCAAGATAGAACGGTTTTTATTTCAGCGACTTCTGACATGCAAAACATACACTGAAAAAGAAGGACTCAGGCAGCAACAGCTATTAGCTATCATCCCAAGGCATCACAAGCATTATATTTTGCCAAGTACAGCTACTTTCTACTTCTTATTGCATTTTTGTTAAAGCTCTTTCTGTTTTCTGTGGTTGTATCCTCATCCCTTTTGCCTGACTTGCACACTTCTTTCTCCCTCTCTCATGATTGACGTGCAATTAGATTCCGCTGGAAAGAAGGTGCACTTCAGCCCTCAAGTTAAGATGGATCCGAGGCAACATTTACAAGCAAAACCGCGCCTTTATCCTTCAGGTGGCCAGACGTCTTGATTATACTGTCTCGTTCTCGTATTCTCTTTGGCATTGTATCTCGTTGTTCTTATCATATGTTCTGAATTAGGTACACCTGCTGCAAAAACCCTCTCTTGGCATCTGGCAACAGAAACCAAATCGACATTGAAAGGGACTTCACGTACTTTTATGAGGTTAGTGGTGCTATTGATCTTGAAAAACTTTGAAAAGGAGATTACTTTCATTTTTCCTGGATTATATTATAATTTCTAGAGGTTGTGGAGATCTGATCTTTCTTTGCATTTGCAGTCCTGAGGAAGCAAAAGGTTCTGAAAAAGCATCTGCCGCGTTCAACTTGTTAGGTATGTGAAGGTTCCGCGTTCACTTGTGCATTTCGGGATGATCCATTAGTCTCATGGCTTCTCACTGTCAAATGTCAATTTTCATTGAGCAGATGAAGAGAATACCCGGAAGAAATCATATGTAGCTCGTCCTCAGTCGCCCAATGTTGGTCCTGCTTCAAGTCTAGCTATGCAAACATTGGGGGTCACACGGCAGGTAATGCCAAATGCATTAATTGGAAGAACAGTACCATATAATATGTTATCTATATCTATCTCAAATAATATGTATTATGCTATCTGTTCCTTATATTACATGCCATCCAATATTGTTTTATCAAAAACAAATAAAAATTTCATGTTATCCATCCCGAAACTGCACAAAGTGTTGTTATATGCCAGCTGCTAATAGCATCAGACACATCAATTTCCCTTCTTTCACTGGTTATTGATGCTTCGTATAGTACTTAACAAGTGGTTTAGAAGAAAATGAAGTTGATCCACTTCCTATACTTCCGTAAGTAGTGGAGGAACATTGATGATGATCATAGCTGTCATTGAATAAATTTTGTGCTAGTAGTAACAAAATGTATCAATTTCGGCGCCTCCCTGTGTTCTTTTTATCTTTCTGTTTACTTCAACAGTTGTCTATTTGCTTACATATCAAGTTAGTGATCACATGAAATTCGTCTACCATTTGTAATGCAATTGATGAAGGGGTCTAACCAAAATGTCTATTATGCTATAGGCAGCATGATCTTGAATATTGAGCTCAAAGTTTGTTCAGAAAATTATTGCACATACATAAGTAAATTCTCCTTTGGAAGCTGTAAGTAGAGTTAGAACTGGTGTTTATGTGTTAAAACTTCTGGTGTTTCCCCTTGAACATTGATCTCAAAGTTTGTTCAGAAAATTATTGCACATACATAAGTAAATTCTCCTTTGAAGGCTCTAAGTAGAAGTCAGAACTGGTGTTTAT
Organism: Capsicum baccatum var. pendulum; assembly: GCA_030864225.1. Taxonomy (NCBI): domain Eukaryota; kingdom Viridiplantae; phylum Streptophyta; class Magnoliopsida; order Solanales; family Solanaceae; genus Capsicum; species Capsicum baccatum. The sequence goes on from CM061557.1 coordinate 232,230,346, forward strand.
GTGTTAACACTTTTGGTTTCTCCCAAAAAATTGATTTGGCTTGATATAGAGGGGACCAGGGATTTTCTTCTTCCTTTCTTTAGCTATTTAAATCTGTAATTTAGTTGGCTCCTTCCTCCTTTTTCTTTCCCTCAAAAGCATTGCATAACAGGTGAACATAAGGGTTCAGTTTCATTTGTAGTAGAGTAACTCGGGTTACTCCTTCCCCTTCTTTTAAAACCACCACTTGAAGGGTGGAAAACTAATGATAGAGAAAGAATTTTCAAATTATTTCATGAATATAAATTTATTCACACAGTTGTCGTTTTTATCTACTTCAATCTATGGTTTGTCTATGTAAAGCCAAATAAGTATTTTTACCGATCAACAAAAAATATGACCAATAATCTAAAAGATGTATGTGCTTGTTATACTATGTATTATTTTCTAGAGGAAGTTAATGGACCCAACTTTTCCACTTTACTATAGCTTTTCTTTTATTTAAATTCAGTAAGTTAATGTGTTTGGGGCGCATTTGCATTGTGTAAACCAAAGCCAACCTCACTTAAAGCTAAACAACCAAATTTTAACTCTACCTTGATAATCATGTGATAACTGTGGAGTTGCAGAATAAGAAATACAATTCAGTGGGAAGAGGTTTAGACGACTTGGTAATATACGGGCCTGGGTATCATTATTTAACATTGTTATCTAGGGTTCATATATGATTGAAATACGAGCATCCATGTAATAATCGTCGAAGTCTTGCCATCTGTCGTTATACTTGTTAATCAATCAGACAACAACTAATATTTTAGTTAGTATCATCTCTGCTAAAATTTTAATTCCAAGGGGTAAATATGCACTTTCACTGGAGAGGTGAAATCTGAACCTGGAAGATATATTTTGGGGTAAGTAAAGAGAGAGCAATGACTTGTTTGGTATTAAAGTTGGTTTGTCTGCCATTTTGTTTCATCTCTTTTGATGTAAAATACTTCTGACCGACCGTCTATATGCATAGACAGTTTGCTGCTTCTCTTTTCGCGGTCTATTTTAATCTGTAAATATCTTGTATGTTCTGAAAATTTCGTTCGTTATTGCAGCATTGGTCTTGGACCTTGTTTGGTCTTAAAGTCTGTTTGAAGTAGCGTACTTAGATTGTGGAACATCCAATATGACCAGACCGAACTTGCACATCTAAACTACTTTCTTCTTTATAGCTTAAATGAAATTTTGCCTTTGCAGAGTGCCCTGGAAGGTAGCAAACCTCTAACACCATACAGATCATTTGATAATCCAAGACGGGAGATTATCCGTGCACCTAATCGCAGCAGGAGTATGCTCTCGGCTTTCTTTGTCAAGCATAAGGCACCTAAGTTGAAGACCAGTGCTGTCTCATAATCTACGCTAAAATGAGAGCAGGAGGTGCATCCATCTAACTTTCCATCTGTAAAAGAGAAGCTGTACTAAGCCATCACCCAGGAGAACACCTACTTTTAAGATCATTCACAAGTTCACCAAGATCATAGGCAATTCGTTTGGTTTGAGAATCAATAAAGAGCAGTGTGTATATTTGTAAGGTAAAAGAGATGTTAATATCTGGCTTCTTGTAGAACATATTGTTGGAAATTGGAATAATAATTCTCTTACTGCATTGTTTAGTACTCTTAAGCCGAGTGATCAATCCTCAATGGTTCCGTATCAATCGCGTTTGGATCATCCCTTGCGGGAAAGAGTAAAATAACATAAAGACGTTTTGGGATATTTGTTAGTTCTCGAAAGCTTATGAATTTATTGAAAAACATTTAAATAGAGAAGTGAGGATTTATATAGTTGATCTTAATTTGTTTGGAAGTGAGAAGTGGTTATTTTGTCAAACTTCTACCCAATTAAACATGTATGTAAATTGATTATTTGAAACATTACTGATTGAATGCCATAACTGTAAAAACAGACGGATTGAGAAAAATGTAAAATATCTTATACAGCAGTGTATATAGGTTTTATCTCTTTAATATAGTACCTCGAGACGGTATTGAACCGAAAACTTGCATGTAGAAAATCTGATCAAAGAATCAAACAAAACAAGAAATTCCATAAACTATAGGATTAACGGTAAAAAATAACATCTAAATTACCATTTTTTTTGAGTTTTACATCTTAATTATCTATTATTCTCTTTAGTTATCTAAATTAACGCTTAACTCAATATTGAGTTGATCAAATATTTATCCTCAATCAACAAAACAAACACATACGCAGGCTAACTTAGCATCCAAGTTTGTTTTAATACAAAAGAGTATTTGCTGAAAAGTTACGGAGTAATTTGGTAGTTACATATATTGAAGTCATAAAAATGTGATCGCTTTGTGTTTTTTACCATTCTTCTTCCTTTGGGGTGCACTGTACTCGTTTTCTCTTAGTGCAATTATTTTCAATCCTAGTCCCCATCTGAGATCTGCGTCGTCTGATCTATACAATTTTCCCAATTTCCTTGTAACTCCACACTGCTTACGTCCCTTCTCACAATTCATCATTTTCTTGTAATTCAATTTTACCAAAATGTCATCAACATCTTTGCACCAAAGACCTCTTCACAATCCTCTCACTGACCCAAACCCATTATCCCCACCATCTTCTCTAACTTCCCCAAAACCCACTTCATTCCTTCAAAGTCGCACTACCCTTTTCCTCCTCCTTTCTCTTTTGGTTATTCTCGGTGTTTTTTACCCATATATTCAGTTTCCTCAGAATGGGTTACTTTCCTACACCTCAAAAACCTACAGCCCTTTTGAATCCAAGTGGCGTGACTATTCCTTGTCTAAAGCTGCTGCCTTTGTGGCTAAAAATAATACACTTATAGTCTGTATTGTTAGTGAAGCTTATTTGCCGTTCTTGAATAACTGGTTGATTAGTATCGTGAGACAAAAACATCATGAGAAAGTGCTTGTTATTGCTGAGGATTATCCTACTTTGTTTAAGGTTAATGAAAGGTGGCCTGGTCATGCTGTGATTATTCCTCCTGTTTTGGAGTCCCAAGCTGCTCATAAGTTTGGATCTCAGGTACCTTTCAGCAGCTTTTTGCATTTGGGTGTTATTGTGTTTAGAGAATGGAAGCCTTGGCGTAACTGGTAAAGTTGTTGTCGTGTGACCTGAAGTCAAGGGTTCAAGCCATGGGAAACAATAGCCCCTTCTGGTCCGGCACTGCGCATCTGCAAGGGAAGGCTGCCTACAATAGCCACTTCTGGTCCGGCACTGCGCATAGCGGGAGCTTTAGTGCACCGAGCTGCCTTTTTCTTTTGTTGTGTTTAGAGAACCTCTAGCTTTTGAGAATCCCTAGAAGATTTTTTTTTTTACTAGAATTGGAATGAAAAGGGCTCAAATTTAAAGCAGAATATATAAAGGATGCATATTACAAAACCTCAACTAATTTGAGATTGGACATATTTGATGGATTGATGAACTTACAGCTGATTTTGTTGCATTTCCCACTATTTTCCATTGGTTTGAATAATTTTTAGTTTCTGTTTCTATTATGTTTGTCTGGGAGAAAATGTACAAATAGATACTTAACAGTTTTGTAGGTGTGATGTGTGTGAGAGTGACTAGATCCTTCCATTATCATTTCTTCATTATTCAGCTGAATAACTCCTTAAAATAGGAGTGCTGAGGATAAAAATAATTATCAAGAACATTGTGTTCCCATTGATCCTTCGCTATCTGTCTTTGTCTCTTTGACTATCCTGAATTGTGATCTTGTAGTTAGATTTAGAAAGGAAGCCTTTTTAAAAGATTAAAGAAGGAACAGAGCTTTCTGGAATGTTGTACTTGCTTGCGATAGTTATTTTGTTTCTACTGAAATAACAGTGATGGTTCTATTTTTAAGGGATTCTTCAATTTTACGTCCAGAAGGCCTCGACATCTTTTGCAAATTTTGGAGCTTGGTTATAACGTCATGTACAACGATGTTGATATGGTTTGGTTAGCGGATCCATTTCCATATTTGGAAGGAAAGCATGATATTTACTTCATGGATGACATGGCTGTGGTGAGTGCTGAAGAGGATGCAAATGCTTTACTTTTTCCTTGTATAGCTTTGATAAGCCTAATGGTTGAGAAGTTCTTTTGAGAAGGTTCTTTTTTTTTTCTTTCTTTTGAGAAAGAAGTCGTTGAGAAGTTAAATTAAGAATGTGATGATGCATGATTGAGTAGACTGGCTTATTTTATTGTGGTGGAGGTTCTTAACTTGCATCTTCTTGGTTCACTCTAAAATTATCTGATTTTAAGCATTGTGGCAAACTACTATTTCCTTTTTCTTTAAGTTTTAACTTCTCTACTCTTTTTTTACTGGGAAGATAGGTCATCCTCTGGTAGTTTAGATAATTTTAATTTGGTTCCATCATAATATATTTATTGCCTTTCTAACTCCACGAGATAGGGGTAAGATTTCTGTACACTCTATACCCTCCCCAGACCCCACTTGTGGGATTTCACTAGGTATGTTGTTGTTGTCTTGACATTGTGAATTGGACTATTAGTGATGAAAAGTCTTCTTTCTTCCTTTCTTTTGGAACACCAGGTAAAACCTCTGAATCACTCTCATGGTTTGCCACCTCCAGGGAAGAAGGGTCGGCCTTACATCTGTAGCTGCATGATCTATGCTCGACCCACCAATGGGGCAAAACTAATTATGAAAAAGTGGATCGAGGAAATGCAGATCCAGCCATGGACCAGAGCAAAGAAATCCAATGACCAGCCTGCTTTCAACTGGGCATTGAACAAAACTGTTGCACAGGTGCATTGCTTTCTTTTATTTCACATTCTACTTCCATACTCCAGCACCTGCTGCAAAAAACTTCATTTGTGTTGGAATACCTTGTTGCCTTTTCATTTCATGACTTATAGATGTTGGTTCTTCCCTGGGTCATTGGTTTGCTTCGGACAGACATGTTAAAATGTTAGGCTTATTTCAGATCGAAAATTAACCATGATCAAAACTTAAAACTAAGCTAGTTTCTCAAGTTCCACTGCTATTCTTTGAAGCCCAACGATTTAGGAAGGTATGGCCAACTTCCTTTTATGTTTTAACCCCTCCCTTTCTTCTTCTGTCCCTTGCTTTCCCCCATTTTTCTTTGTAGTGTGTCCCAGTTGAATAATTATAGGCTGAGTTTTATGTGATTGAGGTTGATAGAAGAATGAAGATATATAAGAAAATAACCTGATCAAAGCAGTTGCTTGGATCTTGTTTTGAAGGCAAATTAATTGATTGTGGAATTAGGCAGCATTTCTGAAATAAATGAGCTGCTGTTTACTTGCTGCTATTTCATAATGATTGTTATTTTAATGATCTGCACCAGTTTAGCTTTTCTATATTTTCTAGGAAGCTCACCCATGCTATTCTTAGGGTCATACTTGTAATGTAGGTCCAGATAGGTAATTGGTAATTGAGCACAACTCTCAGGAACCTTTTGAATCTTAGTATGCTCATGCCTACAATAGCCAGAAAAGGACTTCAGGTGGTGAGAGTTAGTCGAGTGCCAAACCCTGTGCTTCTGCTTTGAAGAGCAGCTAAATCGACTTGAAGCTGTGATAAGAGGATGTTTCCTCTCGCTTAGGAGCTGAGAGACATTCAACAGCCTTAGAAGTAAAAGGGGGTGACTGATTGCTTTTGGATCATCAGCACGCTGGCTAAAAAAGTACATAAGGGATACTGTTTCTATTTATCATGTGAGCTAGTCACATCAAGATTGATGAAAGAGAATGAAATGGAACTAGCTTTAAACTTATTGGCAGACTGATGCAACTAAAATTACTGGATCAAAATGTTGTCCAATTTGAGGTTATTTTAGATTCTATTTGGTTAAGAGAATAAGATATGGTTGGTTTAGTTGTGTTTTAGGACAAACTAGGAATCATTTAGTCCTCTCTTTGTCTATTCTGCAAGCCCCTCTCCAGTTCAGTAAAAATAAAAATTAGACAGTATTTTGTCCAACCCTCAACGGGAAGTAGATGAAAGCTAAAGTGTGATACAATGTATCACAAAATATATATACAAAAAAGAGGGATATCTCAGACTGGGGGATGGCTACCTGGACTTCACCTTATTGATGAGGGTTCAATTTCCCACCTTCTAATCCCCTTCCCCCAACCTTTTTAAGAAAAAGGATATCTCAGACTGGATTATGAAAGTTGTCAAGGCTCTACCCTTATGCAAATCCGGCATGAATTTATCTCATCCAGTTACCACAGTCTTGGAACATGAATATGGCACACACTAATATCATCAGAGTCTGGTTTTCTGTTAAAAAACTAAGCAAAGCAAGACCAGAGTCTGATAATAGCTCTTTCAATCATCCATTTTCTTCTTTTTGTGGCCACAACATATGACTCTTCCAACTTATTTAGGCTGTTTCTTTTCCAAGTCTTGCGCTCCTTTGCCTCCTATACTTGTTTTTTTATTACTTATATTTCATTTTTCTTCTGGTTAATATTTTCGTTAACTTGTTTTTATGATACATGATGCTGTTGCAGGTTGACATGTATTTGCTTCCGCAGTCTGCATTCCCAACGGGTGGTCTATACTTTAGAAACAAGACTTGGGTGAAGGAAACCAAGGGAATGCATGTTCTTCTTCATAATAACTATATCGTTGGTTTTGAAAAGAAGACAAAACGTTTTCGTGATTATGGTCTCTGGTTGGTGGACGAGTATAGCTCTGAATCCCCGCTTGGCAGATTAGACTAGATAGGAAGAGAGCAAAAAGAACTCATGATGTCCTTATGGAAACCAAACGAAGCAGTGATTCAAATAGCAGCAGGTCAATGTTCTCGCTTCCTCTAAAGACGTCGGAAGTTTTAGCAGCTGGTGCACATGCCCTAGCTATGTCTCAATCATTGAGTTGAGTTGATATTCTGGGTTGGTTAGCGAACGATGGGGTGTTCCTTCCTAAGTGCATAGATTTTTCGTAATTCCACCCTAGATTTATCGAGAACACTGCTATTGCTTATCTAATGTTTTGCTTTGTTCTCTATGTAAAATGAGTCTGCATTAGGGACTCCAAAAATTGCTCTACTCTTCCTTTTTTTATACTCCAATATTGCTGTATCTATTCAGTGTACAAGACTCAGTAACTTTGTGAAATACTGAATGAAATGTTTGGTAATATTGCTCCAGAGTGCTATCATTTTGGTTGGTGAACAAAACAACCCAAGCTTGAACAGCATCTTTAGTTGCTGTGTTTTACTGAAGTAGTGCTTGTAATTTACAAGATTCTAAAGATGTTTTGATAGGTTACTATATACTATAACATTTAGCGCAAGCTTTGTCATATTTAATTAATTTCATATATTTCTTGAAGGAGACAAAAGATTGAAGTCATTTAGTGCCAAAAGAGCAAAAGAACTGCGTGCGTCTACCGGGAGTCGAACCCGGGTCTATTGCTTGGAAGGCAATTATCCTGACCGTTGGACTACAGACGCGTTTGTTGTTAGTAATCTGCCTACATAATTTAAATTATGGATGCATTTTTACTTTGTCACTTTTTGCCAGGCCAATTTGACTAACTTCAAAGATAAATTGAGGTAGACTAATTTGATATTTTAGATCTTAAATTTAGACGTTCTAAAAATTATATAAAAATATTATAAGTCACAATCCTTCTTATATTAATATGATTTTGAAATAAAATTAAATTTTAAAATACTAATCAAAGTTGATACAGTTTAACTCTCGAGAAGTAAACAGTGACAAGTAAAAGAAAACGAGGGAAGTACTCCACACAAATTTGCTTTTACCATACTAACTAATGGGTATTCCATTTGGAGACATATTGAAAATCACGCCTTTAAACCAATATCTTTAATAACTTTTTTTCTTCAATAAAGTAAATGATAAATTCAAATAATTATTAATCTGACTTAATTCTTACTTATTATAAATCGATTGTTATAGTAGAATTGTTGGTACTCAAGTGCTCTTTGAATATTCCACAAGGCTAACCAATCAAACCAACCAACCAATATTGCTTTAATAATTGGATAAATTACACAAATCTCATACTTAACAGATTATATTACCTAAAATATCTTTCTAATTATCAACAATTAAATTATCTTACTTCCTAATTTTTTCTCTTCCATTATTGCTTAAATCATCTTCCTTCTTGATTTTTTCTCTTTCATTAATGCATACAACTTTTTTTCCTCTCCTAAAATCTCTCCTATTTTTTTAAAAATCTATTGATACATATATAAATTTATTTAGTTATTCATACATGTTTATTTTTTTTAATGGTGATTCATATAAATGATAAATATGATATCATTATATGAGTATTATGGTGATTCATACGATAGATACATTTTGTATGATTTTAGCGGGTGATACATATGATATTAATAGGTGATACATATTGTGTTATGGTGATTATGGTAGATACAATTATTTATTTCAATTATTGGGTGATTCATATGATATTAATCGGTGATATATATGGTATTATGATGATTCATATGGTAGATACGATTATTTATTTCAATTATTGGGTGATTCATATATATGGTAGTATGGTGATTCATATGGTAGATACAATTATTTATTTCAATTATTGGGTTATTCATATAATTATTTATTTTAATTATTGGGTGATTCATATATATAATATTATGGTGATTCATATAGTAGATACGATTATTTATTTCAATTATTGCGTGATTCATATGATATTAATGGGTGAAAGATATTTTATAAGTTTTGCGTATATTTTATCCTCTCTAAAATCCACTTATAAAAATATATTGAGTGTATTATTATTGTTTATCATGGCAAAAACTTTGAAGAAGAAAACCTAGTGTTTTAATATCTTGGTTTGTGATTTGGATTAATTGTTTGTGTAATTTGTATACTTTCAAATAATATATATGGGAATTCAGTGTTCAATTTAAATTCCAGCAAAAAAATTAAATTGCAATAATTTTGAATTCAATAAATATTATTGGAATGGAGGATCAATGCACCTGCCGAACGAAAAGGTTCACCAAATTTAAAATTAAAGACAAAAAAAAAAAAAAGAGAGAAAAAGGACAAAAAACAAACAAACCAATCTTTCATAATTAAAAACGAAAAAAAACTAACATAATTAAAATACTTAAATTAAATCTAAAAAAAAGAGAAAAATTAGATATCTTTTCTTAAATAAAAGAATACAATGAATAAAAGAAAATCTATTATTTTCTTAAATAAATATCTTGTTAATTTCAAATGTATCATTTTTTTATATGTATCACTATATAACATATGTATCACATTTCAAAAAACTGAAATAAAATATAATTAACAAATTAATCAAAATTTTATGTAATATCACTTAAAAATTTAAAGATTTATGTAAGTTACTTGTAATAATTTTTAGTGGATATAATAATAGGAATATTATCTCACGAAATGCTGTCACTATACTGAATCAATTATAATGTCCCCATAATATAATTAATGAGAGATTTTTTGTCATGCACTCAATGTACTCTATACGTGTTAGTATATAGCTTTCCTATTCGTTACTGTTCCAATACCCACAAGCCACGACTACAAATTACAAAATCCTTCTAATTATCTGTGCTTCTCATGCTTGTTAGTTGCAGGCGCGGCTCAACTAATGTGATGGTCCAAAGTAAAACTTCATGAGAAACTTTACGATTTTATATGAAAAAAAAAAAGAAGAAAGTCTTATATTGTATATAATGTCTTGAATATTTTTTTTCCTTTTTCTTTAGTCTTTTATCTACAAAGTTGTTATAATTCTCAGGCCATCAATATCATACACCTATTGAAATAGTTTTCACAAAAAACAAGTTATTTATATATTTTTCAAAAATAAATTAATATATATGTTGCGTAAATATTATTAGATCATATTTATATGTTGCAGAAGGTACGCACCTTGTTTTCAATATTTCAAATATCTTTAAAGAGGTATACCTATAGAGAAATTTATATTGACGAATGAACGATGTGGGATAGTTTAAAATACTCTCTCTGACCTAATTTATGTGACACTTTTTGCTTTTCAAGATTCAGTCATTTGATTGTATGCTTATATAGAATATTATAATTTTACAATAAAATTATTTATTACGAAAAAAATAACTTGTTTGATTCTCAAAATTCAAACACAGTCACATAAATTGCGATAAAAAATATATAATATATACACATATTATAAAATTTTGGGCCCCCAAAATTAGGGGGCCTAAAGCAGCTTCATACTTTAGCCGGCCCTGGTTAGTTGTTACATTATGTCTTTTTTTTTTTAATTTTCTCTAGTGTTTGATAGTACATTTAAATTTTACTAAATTTAAATTTGTCTATTACAGATATTTATATTGCAACTAATAAATTTGAATTTGCGCATATTGCAAGAATTATTTCTAGAGCAATGTTCTTTGTAGAAATTTTTCAATTCTCATTCACGCATTAAAATAGCTGATTTCTTGGGGCAGCCCTATAGGAATTTTTCATTTTCAGGGTTTTGAATCAGATTTCGGAGTAGAGGTGAAGGAATCTAATTATCTCACTTATTTCGTGGAACTATCACGCATTAAAATAGCCAATTTCTTGAGGCAGGCCTATAGGAATTTTTCATTTTCAGGGTTTCGAATCAGGTTTCGAAGTAGAGGTGAAGGAATCTAATTATCTCACTTATTTCGTGGAACTATTTGTTGAACACTATTTAGGCTTTTAGCTTGTTTGGTCAAAACTACAAAACATTAATTATTCTGAAAATGTTATTTGTTAAAACGTTTTTGAAAAAATATGTTTAAAGTATAATAATTTGTATTTGTCTAATTAATTTGAAAAAACACTTAAATCAATATTAGAGGAGCATTTTGTGCTTGGACAGGCATCCGGAAAGTGCTTCTAAAGGAGCAACTATTTTTTCAGCTTCTCAAAAATAATTTCCACTATAACTCAAAAAAACTTATTATTTTCATATAAAATTACTCAAAAATGCCAATTCTCTACGAATATTTATTTAAAATAGCAAAATAAATATCTTTGACTTTTTAAAAATTTGATCAAACACGCTATTAATCTAAAAGAATTTTCAACATTCCTAGTAAATCGTAATCCACTATTATTTAAAATGTATTATCCATTATTGTTTAAATCTAGCTAGTAAATATGTCTCCTTGATAGATATTTTTGCTTGAAATTAAAAATTAATATTTAAGTTTGAAAAAGTGTATTTTGAGTTGAAACTAGGAGTGTCCTTTTTTTTTTTCAACATGCTACACAGCCAATAAGATGTTGAAATTTCAAGAGAAAAAGAAGGTAATCAAGCATATACAGCCATTAGGGACTTTCAAGATAATCATGACACTGTGGACACTATCAACTAATGAAATGTGAAGTTTCTTTATTTTGTGAAGGTGATGATTATACTGAATATCAAGATTGACTTTGTCTAATTATATATGTAATTTATTAGATTCTTTGACCTTTTGATTCCCAAAGCTAAGTAGGATCCACTTTAGAAAAGGTCATAAATGGAAAAGAGTTACTCGGTTAGTTGGTTTTTAAATTAGTTTGATTTTTTAAAATATCAAACCAAATCAATAAAATTTAAATTTTTTAACTTCAAATTTTATGATTTCTCAAATTTTTTAATTTTTTTAATAAACTTTTCAGACAAACATATAACTAACTTGTGTTTCAATTATTTCTTTAGTTCTGGATACAACTATCTTAGGTGTTTCTTGAAAAGATAACATTAAATATTAAAAAGAATAATAGATTTAGGCTATGTATTTATGCAGTGCAGTATAATTTATATCCAACATTATTGTCATTCCTTAATTGAATATTTTTGTTAGTATTGAAATAGTTTTGAGCTTTATTTGAGTTAATAATATTTAGGAAAAAATACAAAAACTAGCATATTTAAGACCTTAATTACAATAAATAGCAATATTTTTTCAAACTTACAAGGTATAGCAAAATCAATAATATTTTAACCATTATATTAAAAAATGTATGGGTTTCACCCACCTTTTTACCTTTTCTATTTCCACTCTACTTTTTTCAAATTTTTTCCCTTTTTTCAAAATTGTGCTCTATCGTAAGTTGATATTTACAGTATTTACATGTTATCTTTCATATAATTTATTTATTTTTTCTTCGTATTTTTTTCTTTATTCATCTTCTTTATTCATTTATTTATTTATTTTGGGAGGGGAGGGGGGGGACGGGGGGAGGAGGGCTGTTGAAAGATTGTGAATACGTTATTTGATGGAGGTCTGCTGTAATTTTTATGGGGCTTTATGATTTTTTGTTGTTGAAAGATTGTGGGTTTTTGTGTTAAGTTGATTCATACTCCCATTCAGTTGAACAGAGAAGTTGGCATAGAAGAGGTGAGATCGAAGCATTGACGAGCCGAAAAATATTGGGGAAATCATAAAACGGAAAACATTGAGAAAACTTTCATCTCCAAAATCCCCAAAAGTGTAAAAGTATGTGAAAAGGGGAAGATCAAACAAAAATGAAGAATATGTATTTTTTTTTTTAGTTGTGCATATGTATATATGAGTAATACATATGTATTTTTTCAGTTATGCATATATATTTATGAATAATATATATGTATTTTACCAGATTGTATATGTATTTATGACTAATGAATATGTATTATTCCAGATATGCATATGTATTTTTGAATAATACATAAGTATTTTCTAGTTATTCATACGTTTTTATAGTGTTGCATGCTATATTTATTAATTTGAAAATATATTTTTAGTTCTGCTTAGGTTTTTATAGATGCATATGTATTTATGAATGATACATATATTGCATATGTATTTATGAATGATACATATATACTTTTTCGGTGTGCATATTTATTTATTATTAATATATATGTATTTTTTCAGAAATGCATATGTATTTTTTCAGTTATGCATATCTATTTATGAATATTTTTGATTAATACATATGTATTTATGAATGATGCATATTTTTCGTCATAATGATATTTTTGATGTCTACATCATGAAAAAAAATGTGTAGTTCAAGTGCAATTAGGCAAATATATTATGAAACTTTTTGTTATAGAGATTTTGTGTCCTATATGTTTATATATACATATGAGTCAGATATGTATTTCTGTAAATATATATGCAGATATATATATATATATATATATATGTTTTGTACTGTAAATACATACTCAGATCTTTTTTGATTTCTCATATTTTTTCTTTTCCTATTTTCATTTCTTTTTTTAGCGTTTTATTCTTTTCTTTTTCTTTTTTTTCTTTTTCTTTTTTTCTTTCCACGTTATTTTGACTCCTCAATTTCTCTTCTTTTTTTATCCTTTTTCACTCTTTTTTTCTTTTCCATTTTCAATTTTTTTTCTTTACTCATATTTTTCTTTTTTCTTTTCCTATTTTTGTTTTCTTCTTCTTTTTCTCTATTTTATTTTTAATTTCTTTTCTTTTTGCTTTTATTTTTACACTTATATTTTTAATTTTTATTTCTTTTTTTTCTCGTTTTTGACTTCTTTTTCTTTGGAACTACTATTCAATTTGTATATGTATTTATATACCAATATTTTACTTAAATACAAAATACAATTTGTTATTTTTCGTAATTATGAAACAGTAGCTATAAAAGTTATAATTATAGTTGTTACGTTGCTACTTTTGAAAATTTCTCTAATATTTATGGGCTATAAAATTTCTTGAATCATTCAGAATTGTAAGTTTAAACTTGAAAGAAAACGCCGAAAGATAAAAACAATGAAAAAATTTAAGAAATATATATAAATTACATCACAGTAAATATTTTTAGCTATTAAATATTTTTAAAATTTTTATAAATGCAATATCAAGTTGGTTCGATTTGGTTGACCCTTTTTAGTTAAAATCAAACCAAACCAACTATAGTCAGACTTTTTTTTTTCAACAACAAACCAAATCAACAACAACAACAAACCCAGTGAATTCCCATCAAGTGGGATCTGAGAAGGGTAAAATGTACGCAGTCTATACCGCTACTTTCGAAAAAGTAGAGAGGCTGTTTCCGATAGACCTCCGGCTCAAGATCAAGAATAGTTAACACAGTCATAGTAATACCTGAAGTAGAATGGATGGCATAACCGAGATAAGAAATGAGAAATAATACAAATAGAGCTAAGAGAGCCATGAAAATAAGAGCAATACGAAAGTAAAAAACAGTAAATAAGAAATAATAATAGGTCAACCCCTTGTGGTAGCATACACTAACGTCTCCTACCAGTGAGCACAGTCGTAAGCTTACTAAGCCGGCTACACCAGAGCTCCCTAACTACTAGTTATAACCCACACACGCATTAACCTTCTACCCTAATCCGCGACCTCCACACCTTCCTATCTAGAGTCATGTCCTCAGAAAGCTGAAACAGCCCCATCTCTTGCCTAATCACTTCTCTCTAGTATTTCTTCGGCCTACCCCTACTCCTCCTGAAACCATCCAAAGCTAGTTTTTGTTTTTTTTGGTTTGACTTGATTTGCAATTTGATTTTGTTCATCCCTAATTGGTATGATGACTTTATCATAGTGCCCCTATTAATTGGCGTTTAATAATATGTATTGAAAATGATTTGCAAAATAAGTTATTAATACTAAGGATAAAACATGATATTTTTTTTCTTTCTTGATTTGTTAAAAATGACAAATAAAAATAAAACTCAACTTTAAAAAATAGTGACAAGTAAAAACAAAGTTGAAAATGTAATTAACAAAAGAATCATTAGAATTGTACTCAATAAAGAAAGACAAATATCAATCCCACAAAATTTAAATTATCTAGTTAATATAATTAACAAAAGGATTTATAGAATTCTAGTCAATAAAGAAAGACAAATATCAACCTCACAAAACTTAAAATATCTAGTTAAAATTATTGACAAACAAAGACAAGAAAATTGAATAATACCCGACTTATAACTATATCTCCTTTTTTTTCATTGGATGTTCGGTATTTAATTTAATGCTTGATTAATTTAAATTCACATTAAAAGATTTCACTTTGAGGATAAAATATTTCCTATCACAAACGATTTTATACTAAATACTCAAACCTTAGATCTCTAACTAAAAATCGATAAAAGAAAATTTAGCACACCATTACAATTTTTGATGGTCCACTTATTGCTTCATGAATATATGCTAACTATTAGCATGGTATATAGATATAGCTACCCAAAATAGAAAGTTGCTTATTTTATTTAGAGATAATGGTCAAAAGACCGTCCAAGCTTTACCTCAAATCCCAACTACACACTTAATATTCACAGGAGTCCTATCACCCCCCCTCCCCCGATCTATTTTTCATGTATTTATTAACCCCCCCCCCCCCCCCCCCCCCCAAATGTTGAGTTGGCACGGAAGGTGAGAACACCCCCTCTAGGCGCGTTGGTTCAGTCCCAACAACTCCAAAAGTAAGATTTTACCCTTCCACATGTATAATACACATCATTAATTAATTTTTTGATGAAATAAATCATGAAAAATGGCTCTCTCTCTCTCTTCCAATGGTCTTCTTCCTCTTTTTTATAACACTCTTCTCCTTGTCCACCATCTGCCTTCATCTTGCTCCATTTTTTTTTTTAGATTTTATTTCTTTAACCTACGTTTTAGATTTTAATCCCATTTTCTACTTGAATTCTTGGATTTTTATTTTGTAATTTTGATCAACTCTTAATTTAGGGTTTGTAATTTGATGATAGATTTTGTCGGAATTCATGAAATGACAAATTCGAAATTTAATAAGCTTTGTATGGACGAATCAGACTCAATGCTCATTGCTGTTGTGAGATGCAAACATGGTATTTTGCTTGACTTGCAAACTTCACGGTCGAAGTCTAATTCGGAAAGAAGATTTTGGTCTTGCCCCTACTATGGTGTATGTATTTTGTTGTTACTTTATATTCAAACTATGTTAATGTACTGAGTTCTACAAAAAATTCAGTCTTAAAAATGTAATTGTTTTCTATGGGGGGACAAAAAAAAAGTGGATCCAAGATCAAATTTTATCATTCCAAGATTGGTGAACAAAATCAATGAGTTGGAAGAAGACTATGGCTTAAACAAGTCCAAATTGATAACTTGACGTAGGAGAAGAGACGAAATGGAAGATGGAGACGGTGTAGGTTCAATAGGAAGATTTTTTTATGTATTTTGATTTTTGTTGTTGTTATGTTCATCAGCAGCAAATGAACTGAAAGTAGTTGCTAGATTTGGTCTAATATGGTGTAAATTTTGTATACCTCTCTCTAAATATATCAGATTATGTTATGTCATGTTGTCTTTTGCCTAGTCGTACTCCATATGTTTGTTTTTGCGTAGTTGTACTTCTGATGTTTGTTGTGCTGCTGCTATGTTATTGTTTGCACTTACAAAATCGTGTTTTGTGTCGCTGCTACGTTGTGGTTTACAGTTACAAAATTGTGTCCTGTATTGCTGCTATGTTATTGTTTACATTTGTTGTGTCTTGTGTTGTTGCAATGTTATTGTTTACACTTGCAAAGTTGTGTATTGTGTTGCTGTCATTTAAACATACAAACTGGTGTAATGATAATGTTGTTTAGGCAAAGTACTGTTCTAATGCTATGTTTTTCTTTACTCTTAGATAGTGCAATGGTAATGTTGTGTTAACATTATAGCAACATCAACACCATTTAAACAGCACAACAATAATGCCTAATGACAATATTCATCAACAAAACATTCCAACTTCACACATCATCATTCATACCAAAATATATTCACATTCATAATGCCTAACCATTAGACAACATTAGTCAACAAAATACAGTGCTTAAATTATTTTTCAACACTAAAATAAAATTATTTTCATGTCAACTGAACTAACTTAAAACAGTGATTAAAATACATCAACAACACTACAATTTTCATGGTATGTTGGACTGTAAAGAAACGGTATTTTGACTTGGATGGTTTGAACTACTTCCCACTTTCTTCTTTCTTCTATTCTCTTTAAGTTCTTGAAGTTTTCTTATTGAGATTGCTGATTTGTCATTCCATTTTAATTTACTGGTACTACTTGGTGTATAACCAATGTCAACAGTTACATCAACTGATCTTGCCACCTTTGCTTGGCCAGTAGAGTATATCTTACTACTAGGCATGTCAGGCTACAGGAAAGGATAAAAAAATTTAAGAATCAACATATATCAATGACTTATAATTTACAAATGATATAACAAAGTAAGAGACTTACATTTAGGACTTTAATATCATTTTCAACTTGAAACACACCCATTTCTACTATTTTTTGCCTTTTGAATGGAGCAGTGTTTCCCCTGTCACTACCCATTCCTCTTTTTGTAGTTCCAGCTATTGAAGACGATGTACAAAAATCAGGAGGTGCAGAAGAGAATGCTAGAAAAATAGTGGGTAATGGAGGTGCTGTAGGTAGAAGAGTTGTAGTAGCACCTACTGAAATTATTCTTTTGGGTCTCCCTTTTTTTTTTTTGCTTGTGGAGGTTCAGTATTGGCTTCTGATGAAGTTTTCTATAAATATAAAAGGAATGTTATGAATTGAGAAAATTAGAACTAAATTCAAGCATAAAATACCTTTGGCCTGCCTCTTCCCCTGCCTGAACCATTACTTTTTCCCTGAGAAGCAGCATTAGGTGCTTCTGGTGGAGTTTTCTGCATATAAAAAAAATGTTAACAATTAGAGTAGTGTTATAACATAATGAATTCATGTGAAAAAATTATCTTTGATCTTCCTATTCCCCTGCCTGAACCATCCCTTTTTCCTTGAGGAGCAGCATTAGTTGCTTCTGTTGGAGTTTTCTACATATTAAAAAGGAATGTTAACAATTAGAATACTGGTATAACATAATGAATTCAAGTGAAAAAATTACCTTTGGTCTGCCTCTTCCCTAGCCTGAACTAGTAGCTGTTGCTACTGCTGGTGCAATTGGTTTTGCTGATGGTGCTCTGTGAGGACAACCCCCTTTGTTGTGGCCTCTAACATAACACACACTACATGTCATTTCTAGGCCAGTTCTAGGCAATTTTTCTGACTTCTTTGTTTCCCCAACTTCCTTTTTCCTATTCTTAGCTGGCCTGCCAGGCAGAGTTGTGATTTCAGGTGGTGTAACAACAATGTTTGACGAAACTGGCCACATTTCCATGTTTGTAAGTGGTTGAAGAACATTGGCATAAGTCTGCAAATATGTTTCCTTACTGTAGCACATGTCAATATATTCATACAGAGGGTACTTTTTGAACAATATTGCAGCCACACCATGTTCACATGGTATACCCTTTAACTGACACACCCTACAACTACAAGCCCTCTTGACAATATCAACTTTGTATTGACAAAGTCATTCTTTCACTTCAAAACTAGCAACTCCATTAAACTGAATGGTACAATCCATAGACCTGTTGATGTTTTTCTCTAAAATCTTTAAACACACTGGAGAGTAATTGGACTTCCAAGTATTTGGAAACTCCCTTAAAGTGCCTATTCTTGTCATCAGTTTTACTCTGATTTCTTCAAGCATAGTAATGATGGTCTTGTGCCTAGATGGTAAGATCCATGCATTAAAATGCTCTGACGTGTTATTATCCACAAAATCACATTTCACTTCAGTGTTGAAGTAACGCTTACACCAGTAATTAATGTTGAAGTACATTAAGTCATCAATTATTTTTGCAGGACCAAGCAACTTCATCTTCTGTATGTTTTTCCTCAATTGAGACTCAAATGTACTTTTGGCTATCCTCCAAAATTGTTATCTTCTTTGAAGACCTCTTCATTCCTTAGCCCAATTAGCTAAGATGTGCCTTGCACATCTTCTATGCTCAGATTGAGGTAACACTTGTTCAATTGCAGTAAACAGTCCCTACAATACAAAACATGCAATAAAACAAGGTAAAATTACTACATAATTACATTTACTTAGCTAAACTAGAAAAATAAGTACACATAATACAAAATATACACCTTTTGCATATCTGTAATCAATGTGAGACCTTCTCCTTCTCCAAGTCCCAGGTTATCCTTTATGCACCTAACAAACCAACTCCATGTGTTTGTGTTTTTCTTTTCAACTACTGCCCAAGAAAGTGACAACATCTGGTTATTACCATCTTTTCCAACAACAACTAACAATTGCCCTTTACAAACTCCTTTAAGAAAACAACCATCTAAACCTATACACTTCCTACAATGTACCCATGTCTTCTTCAAAGCATCAAAACATATGTAGAAACTCAGAAATTTTGGTTTACCTTCTTCATTAGCCTCACCAAGTTTAACAACACAACTTGTCCCTGGATTTGTCCTCAGCAGCTCATCCTTGTATTCAAGAATTCTTTCAAATTCCACTTCAGTTCTTGCTCTTCTCACAGTAGTCTTACCAACATACAGTTTAAATTTTTTTCTTATCAACTCTTGCAGATTAAATATCCTTATATTTGGCTGCTCAATTATTCTCTCTCTGAAGGTTTCAACTAAAAATTTTGCATTGCACAAATAATTTCTGGTTGTTTTGTTGCAAGTATATTTTGGAATGTAAGTTTTTATGATGAAGTCATTTGTGGTATTGTCAAGACCTGCATAAAAAAGCCATGGACAATCATCCTTGCATCTAACTCTAACCTTTTTTGGTTCATTCACCCACTTCTCCGTAACAACCTTTTTTTTACTGTATATTTAGCACAAGTCTTTTAAATTTATTCACATCTTTAAACACCATACCCAACTGCCAAACAACTTCCTTTGCAGTTGGGTCATGAATGATTTTCTAGGCTCTTGGACTTTTTTTTCTTAACAACTTAATAGATCTTGCCCTACCAAATGCAAGCACATCATGTTTTTCATCACCACAACAATCATCTTCATCTAACTCAAAACTACCCTCCTAAGAACTTGCAAAGTAAGGCTCATCACCACCCAACCTTCCTTCATAGCTTACTTTACCTGTTTCAGTGTCATGAAATCCTAGATTTGGTCCTGTTTCACCTACTGGTACCTCTGGATTGCCAGCTGGTACTCTCTATTTTCTTTTTCTTCTTTAAAACTTTCTCTTTTCAGCTCTCAACTCCCTAACCTCCTCATGTGCATCACTACCATACTCTTCATCATCATCATCTCCAACTAATTCTCCTTCTGATTCAACACTATCCTCAGTAGAATAATTAAAACCCTCTACTTCTTCTTCTGAGAAATCACTTTCAGCAGGACCAACATCTATATGATCAACTGCAGCAGCACTACCTGCAGCAACACTAGGTGCATCAGCACTAGGTAAAGCAACACTAGCTGCAACAGCATTAGGTGGAGCAGCAGTAGATGTAGCAACACTAGGTGCAACAGTAAATGTCGGCACACTAGGTGCAGCAGTAGGTGCTGAAGCACTATATGTAGTAGCACTATCTACAGTAGTGAAATGAGGTGTGGTAGTGAAAGGGGGTGAAGTTGGAAAAGAAGTAAAAAGGTTCTCCTTATTTATATGGTCCTCACCTACCATAAAGTTAGGCCTATTATCAAAAGATGCACCAGAGTCCTCCATATTCTCAAGACTTCCATTTTCTAAGAATTTTGGGGGGTCCACATGTAACACCCCGTACTTAATTACGTGCATTAGCCATTGGTATATGTGTTGGAGTATATGTATTGATCCTAAGTTAGGTATATATGAGTATTGATTATTTTGAGATGGTTTCAAGTGTATAGTTTGATTATATGTGTATAGGAATCGACTTTATTTATATCGGAATTTGCCCGTCGATGTTTCCATACGAAGGTTATTGAATAAGCTTTCCAACGATATAAAGATTTTCAAAAACGGATAAGTTTCAGATATAAGCGAGCACGTTCGAAACTATAAAACGATGGCCGGGATGTGAACAGTAAAATTGCAGGAAAATTTCCAGTTTTTGGGTCAACTTTGAACGATCATAACTCCCTCAATATAATGAACTGGGCGAGCTACCACATATCAAAAGAAAGATCTTTGAGTATTCTTTCTAATGAAATTGGTTTCATCCAAATCCAACATCTGAGTAAGGAGTTATACTCGTTCTATTTCAGCCTCTCAAAACAGATTTTTGTGAACAGTAAATTAGCAGGAAAATACTGAGGCCTGCCAGTTTTTTGGGTCAACTTTGAACGATCATAACTCCCTCAATATAATGAACTGGGCGAGCTACCACATATCAAAAGAAAGCTCTGGGAGTATTCTTTCTAATGGAATTGGTTTCATCCAAATCCAACATCTGAGTAAGGAGTTATACTCATTCTATTTCAGCCTCTCAAAACAGATTTTTGTGAACAGTAAATTAGCAGGAAAATACTGAGGCCTGCTAGTTTTTTGGGTCAACTTTGAACGATCATAACTCCCTCAATATAATGAACTGAGAGATCTACCATATATCAAAAGAAAGATCTTTGAGTCTTCTTTCCAATGCAATTGGTTTCATCCAAGTGCAACATCTGTGTAAGGAGTTATACGCGTTTTACTTCAGCCTCTCAAAACAGATTTTTAGGGTCAACTTCAAACGATCATAACTCTTTGTACAGGACGAACTAGGTGGCCTAATTTATATTAAATGAAAGACCTTTGAATTATCTTTCCAATGATACCAATTTCACCCAAATCCGATATCGGAGCAAAGAGTTATGGTCTATCTACTTCAGCTTGTCAAAACGGTCTACCGGAGGACATATTTGACATTATTTAAATTTTAAAGGCACTTTGGTCATTTCCTATGATATTATGGACGGAAATATGTGTATATGTACATGTATATGAGTTCAAAAACTCATATCCATCATTAATCATAGGAGAGAACAAACCCTAGCCAAATTTGACCTTCAAATTACTTGTGATTCAATCGTGGAAAGTCCAAATTGATTCCGTAGTTGTGTTCATCGTATCAAGGGCTTCGAGAAGCACCCCTTATTTGTGCCAACAGGACTTCATAACCCAAAGGGCCATTCTATGGTAAGGATGTAAATTATGTTGGTGTTATTTATATGGATATGTATATATATATATATATATATATATATATATATATATATATATATATATATATATATGCATGTGAGCATAAGAAGTATGTTATTTGATTGTTGTTGAAAGATGATTGGAAATGATGTTGGATCATTCTTGTGCATGGTTGGATTATGTTGAATTGTGAAGGGATGATGTGGTATTGATGATATGATATTGAAATGATGATTATATATATATATATACACATAAACCAATTGTTCAAGTTGGTTTTTGGAATGCTTTGCAAATATTGGTTGTATGGAATTATGGAAGAGAATTGTGGTGTTGGGTTGCTAATACTAGATGCCAAATATTTTATTGTAGATAAGTGATTTGTAAAGGCGGAAAGTTGTGTTGAATTGGTATCCGAATATACAACGAGGTATGTAAAGCATACTCTAACGATGTTCTTTGGCATGAAAACACCAATGTTCCATAAAGTAAGATTCCGATGGTTATCCAAACACATGTATTGTTCTACATTACCAATGAAGTTGTTTCCATTCTATAAAGTGTCAAAATGCTTCATTGATATACCAAAAGTCTCCTATTTCATTGTTGTGATATTGATGATTCTGAAACATATTGTTGATGTACCAATGAGTCCTTATTACATCGTTATTGTATAGAAGGTCTATTACTTGATTCCTATTGATGTATCATTGTTCCAAAGGTACTATATTGGCATGAACACTAATGTAATAATCTCAAAAGCTTTTGAACTAAGTTATTGGAAAAAAATCTCTTATGTGTTACTTGATATACGTGTGGGTGGTATCCCAGGGGCATAAGCCTAGCATGGGTCGATCCCAATTGATATGTACTGGGGGCAGCCTAATGGTCACAGTACGGTACAGTATTGATTATTGTTAGGTGGTTGGAGGTTCGGGAGGAGGAGGTAATGGCGAATAATAATTGTAAAGAATGAAATGAACGAATGTATACCGTTCCACAAATGTGTTTGTATTCAAGAACCCAATTCAGATTAATAATAATGTACATGATCCTAAAAGTGTTTATGAAGTGTGGTTCACTTCTATTATGATTTATTCACATGTGTATGATTTTCTTGATCCCCCATATCACATATGATTATTTACAGCTTTACATACTCAGTACATATTTTGCATGTGAGCATAAGAAGTATGTTATTTGATTGTTGTTGAAAGATGATTGGGAAATGATGTTGGATTATTCTTGTGCATGGTTGGATTATGTTGAATTGTGAAGGGATTTGGTGTGATGATATGGTATTGAAATGATGATTATATATATATATATATACACATAAACCTATTGTTCAAGTTGGTTTTTGGAATGCTTTGCAAATATTGGTTGCATAGAATTATGGAAGAGAATTGTGGTGTTGGGTTGCTAATACTAGATGCCAAATATTTCATTGTAGATAAGTGATTTGTAAAGGCGGGAAGTTGTGTTGAATTGGTATCCGAATCTACAACGAGGTATGTAAAGCATACTCTAACGATGTTCTATGGCATGAAAACACCAATGTTCCATCAAGTAAGATTTCGAGGTTGTCCAAAAACATGTATTGTTCTACATTACCAACGAAGTTGTTTCCATTCTATAAAGTGTCAAAATGTTTCATTGATATACCAAAAGGTTCCTATTTCATTGTTGTGATATTGATGATTCTGAAACACATTGTTGATGTACTAATGAGTCTTTATTACATCGTTATTGAATAGAAGGTCTATTACTTGATTCCTATTGATGTATCATTGTTCCAAAGGTACTATATTGGCATGAACACTAATGTAATAATCTCAAAAGCTTTTGAACTAAGTTATTGGAAAGATCTCTTATGTGTGTTACTTGATATACGTGTCGGTGGTATCCCAGGGGCATAAGCCTAGCATGGGTCGATCCCAGTTGATATGTACTGGGGGCAGCCTAATGGTCATAGTACGGTGCATTATTGATTATTGTTAGGTGGTTGGAGGTTCGGGAGGAGGAGGTAATGTCGAATGATAATTGTAAAGAATGAAATGAACGAATGTATTCCGTTCCATAAATGTGTTTGAATTCAAGAACCCAATTCAGATTAATGATAATGTACATGATCCTAAAAATGCTTATGAAGTGTGGTTCACTTCTATTATGATTTATTCACTTGCATCTGATTTTCTTGATCCCCCATATCACATATGATTATTTACAGCTTTACATACTCAGTACATATTTCGTACTGACGTCCCTCACGGGGGACCTGCATTTCATGCTGCAGGATCAGGTACTTCAGCTCATTCACAGCATAGATAGGAGCCAGGTCATACAGCTACTGTTGGTGAGCTCCAGTTTACTTCGGAGCTTTCCGAGTCGGTTTCTTATATTTTGTTATTGTACAGGAGTCATGTGTGGGCGGGGGTTCGTCCCGACCCTAGTTATGTCATGTATATCCTAGAGGCTTTGTAGACATAAAGAAGGGTAAAGTCATGGAAGTTTATATAGTGATGTTATATTCGTATATGGGGTGGCCCCGACGGCCAAGTATTATATATATGTATATATATTTGTGCGTGTTGTGCTGATACAGGTAATTAGACCCTTTTATATGCAGCGAAGTGCTGCCCAAATTTTTGGTGACATGTAAGTGAAAGTACAGGTATTTGAACGGGTTCTCCCGGGCCTTCTCGGCTTCGGGTGCCAGTCCGGCCCGATGGGATTTTGGGCCGTGACACCACAACAATTGGTTCATCCACTAAATGCTTGATAAATACATCTACTTCATCTCCATTTTTCAAGGAACACATCATTTCAAAAATATCCATATCATTATCCGCATCTACCAAAATGCCACTATTAGGTGGTTTAATACTAAAGGTGCATGCTGTGCTATATCCTAATTTTCTTATATAGTCTCTCAATTCAAAATATGACATCTTGTCAACATCAACATCTAAGAATTCTGTAATTTTTCCACCTTTGTAAATCGGTTCTCCACTATTTAAATCTAACACTCTACCATGGTACCATATTAGAATAAGCAAAGTAAAATCACTCATGTTTGACCTGATGACAATAAACACTCAAATAAGACAAAGAAACATAGCAGATATATTATCGAAAATCAAGCATCAACAAACTTTAATATAACTACATCATGCTTAAACAATGAAGAAAAAACACAAATTTATATCACATTAGTCTCTATCACATTATGCGACTAAGATGAGAAAAATAAAAATTGATTACATGAAAATTGTTCTACTTCGGTACAAATTGAACACCTAAACAGCAAAATAGTTACATGCACATACTACCACACACAATTTATTGCTTTATTTTTTAGATTAACAGTAAATTCTAAAAAAGTCCTAATTTTTAATGAACTCACTAAAACATTAACAAAAACCCTAAGTAGAGATGTCCTTAAGAACTTATTATGTTGTTAATTGAAAACTTAGACAACTTTTTTAGCAAGAAACACAACTTATTTTAAACATCCTAAGCAGTCACCATATGCTTAGGGCAAACCATAATTAATAATGACAATAGTTTAGGGGAAAAACGACTACCTCTACTAAGTTAATGCTGCAATCGATGACTTGATCTTCGAAAATCCACAAAACTTTATCAGTAACATAAGATTCACAAACTAAAAAGGCTAAATTCGTATGTAAAGATAGGAGAAAATTCGTCAAGGGAAGAAAGGAAGAGAGTAGAGAGAAGAGAGAGGAAGTTGAAAGGGTGATAATGAGTCTATTTATGTTTTAAGAGGGAAGTGACCTGGAAGACGTGGGATCGGCGCGTGTAAATACAAAAGGGTTATGAATTGGTTTATGTTGCCAGCTCAGCATTTAGGGGGGTAATAAATACATGAAAAAATAGATCAAGGGGTGATAAAACTCCCGTAAAAATTAAGTGTGTAGTTGGGATTTGAGGTAAAGCTTGGACGGTCTTTTGACCATTTTCTCTTTTATTTATGTTAGAGTATTTGTACCTAGTCAAGACAATATGGATTTGATTACTTCCACCAGATGTGGATACACATATATATATATATAAAAAAAAATTTGAAAGAGAAAGTCGAACTTGTCTTACATATATATATATATACATACAATATTACGATTATCTTGGCATCACTTCAATTAAACTAGCAACAATTGGTTAATAATACATTACAAACTTTAAACAATTAAATGCTACTTTTTAAACGAATCAATGCAATTTATTTTATTTCATGTCCCAATTTCTCTCTCGATATTACTAATGAAAACCGCACAAGAGGATTCATTCATTCATTTTGCTATGTAAAATATGTTATTGCAAATAGTTAGACATTTTATTTCCCTTAAAGATTCCTTTTCATTGTCAATAATGTAATTTTCCCATTATTTAATGCATTTCAAATACTTACAAATAAGGGGTCTTCACGTTCAATAATGACCTAATCTCATCAATTTCAACAAGCTAATGTTTACAAAATAATAAAAATGACATTTTCTAAAAAGGTAGTTGTAAATTTCTTCTCTAACTGCCATAATTCGTTTAAAGACAAATACCTTTTTTTTTAATGACCATCCTTAGAAAAAAGAAGAAGGTAATAACCGAATTCATTCAAGTGCTTATTAAATCTCTTGCTTAAATTGTGAATTATGACGCTCGTTTCATTAGCTATTTCCATGGTTATACAAGAATTAAAAAAAACGTAAATCCAAAAGTACACATACACATATTTACTTGAGATATTTTGAAGAAAAATCCTAAAAAATATTAGAGAGTAATCATGTATGGTTACAATTAATATCCTTTTGTGATGGCTCAGCCCAATTATGTGAACATCACAAATTTTCGAAAATAAAATTCATCAAGTTATAACTTTTCTACTTTTATTTCAGACATTATTTGTCAATTTTACCTCTTAAATTATTATGTTACTACATTATTTTTTAGCACCACTATTATATTCTATAAGCCAAATTAATATTTTGAACTCCGTCCAATATCAAATATTCACGTAAAATAAATATATATAGTATATTTTTAGTAATTTAATGTTTAAGAATAGTCACAAGAAGAGTATTTTATTTTATTTCCCAAAATATATATTATCCAGCAAGAAAATAGGTTATAGCCCATGCTTCAATTTCACTTGTCGGACAAACAAACCCCTCTCCACTAGGCACTCAATCTCATATCGCACTAATTTCTCTTCGAAAAATTCAAAATATCGTGTCTTTTTTCAACTTCTCACATATTACAGACTCCTTTTGTCCTAAAGTTTTTAGTAAATACTCGTTCGAATTCAAAATTTAATTTGACACACCTATTAATATAATAAATCTATTATAATTAATGTTTAGTGTGTACATTGAAAAATAAATAATGAATACTACAAATAAAACATGAAAAAATAATTTTATATTTTCTTAATTTATTAAAAATAATAAGTAAAAAATAATATTAATAAATAACATAGTGTAATAATTTTTACTATTGGCAATTTAACATGTTGTACTTTGACCACTTATCATTTATTTTAGATTATTAATTAATGCTATTAAATAAAGGATCCTTTTCAAGTAATATTATAACCATTGCAACAAATTACTTTCTTTTCTCCCTATAGAATCTTACCAAATTAAGCTACTAATATCAATTTACTTATAGTAGGTTCTTTTAGTAATTCACAATCTAAAAAACTTTTGAGTTTATTTTTAGTGTATAATAATTTGTGTGTATATATCATGGTATTTTTTTTTTTTTTTTTTAAAAATTGTATATATGGTTGACGACCAATGACACGGTAGCAGAACAATCGCATATGGTCTATCTTAAATCTGTTCATTTTCCATCTTCTGCTCTGTTCCTCTTCTTCCTTACATACATAAAACATAAATAGCTGTATTCTCTTTCTTTCCTTATTCATATATATTAAATTTAATTTACAGTAATTAATATATGCAGATCTTTTTTATATTGTATTAATGTGAAGCTGCTTCTTTAAAAGTTTAAAAAGAAAAAAAAGGATTTCTTTAAAGCTGCTAAACTCACAAGCATCTTCTTGATTTCTTTAATGGTAGAAAACAAACCACACTATCCTTATTCTTCTTTTTGACATCACAATAAATATTTTACTTAAAATAAACCAAAACACTACTAGTGAAGTGGGTTAGCTGTGTTCTTGATTTTTTTCTTTCTTTTGCTTTACTTGTATGAGTTGGTCTGTATAGATTTTTTTTTGAAGGGATGTAAATGGGGTCTCTTGAAAATGGGGTTTCTTTGAAAAAAGATCAGAATTTGCTTCGTTCTTCATCAGTTACTGGTAGGAATAGTGGTGCATTTGGTCAAAGACAAGTCAGATCGAGATTTGCAAGATTCTTGTTTGTTAACAAGATTAATTATCTACAATGGATTTGTACTGTTGCTGTGTTTTTCTTCTTTGTTGTTCTTTTCCAGATGTTCTTGCCTGGTTCTGTGATGGAAAAATCTAGGAATCTTGGTCAAGATAGTGAAGTGAGGGGTGGGGATTTAGCTTTGTTGAAAGAGTTGGGGGGTTTGGATTTTGGGGAAGATATAAAGTTTGAGCCTTTGAAGGTTTTAGCTAAATTTCATGATGAAGTTGTGGAGGCTAATGGGACTGTTGCTTCAAGGACTGTTGTTAGATTTGGTTTTAGAAAACCTAAGCTGGCTTTGGTAAGCATTAGTATTCCAGTTCAATTCTGTAAAGTTAATCTTGATTTTATGGTTGTGTACTTGGTTAAGTGCTTTTCTGTGTTTTTTTGTTCTTTTTGAAGTAGCTTCTGATTTATTCTGTTTGTTGTTATATAGGTGTTTGCAAATTTGTTGGTTGATCCATATCAAATAATGATGGCTAATGTTGCAGCTGCATTAAGGGAAATCGGCTACGAAATTGAGGTAACTCTTGTGATTTTAACTTAAGGATCGTGTAACTGGAGGCAGTGCCAGCTGCTATGAAGTTAACTAGGTGTTGGAACCGATACGAAAGTTAAGAATGCTGTGAATGTTTTGCTCCAAGACTAGTGGTAGTGATAACATAATTAGGATGTCTGAAGCTACTGAATCAATCAAAGTTGCCCCTTCTTACAAGAGATTGCCATTGCTTTTGGCACTTATGACCTTCCAAAAATCTGCAGGTTCTCTCAATTGAAGATGGTCCAGTGAGGTCCATTTGGAAAGATGTAGGAGTTCCAGTCGTCATCTTGAACACCGATGGGCATACAAAGTTCTCCTTAGATTGGCTAAAGTATGTACTTTTTGTTATTTTCTAATGATTGGATAACTTTTGATTAATGTTGGTGATTACTGATGGAAGAAAACTTTTTGTCTGTAGCTGAAGAATCATTTTACTATTTGTCATATAACTTTACGAGGCTTCTTGAAATTATCAGATGTAATTTTGTCTTCCTTAGGTATCTATTTGGAGTACATGGCATGCTGAGTTATATTGTTCCCTTTGCCTTTAGATATTTGAAATATTTCACCACTAAGAATCCATGTATTACCAAAAAACTTGGAGTGACACAGTTTCTGATTATTTTACATGCTCTATGTAGCTACGATGGCCTACTTGTGAACTCTCTTGAAGCTGTCAATGTCTTGTCTTGGTAAGCACTTCTTTTATTTTCAGTATCAGTCTATCAGATGTCTTTCTTAATGTCCTGTTGGTTAGATACTTTTGTGATTTTCCTTCTATCATGCTTTGCGGAGCATGTGAATTGCTACCTTACTGTATAGTATCTATATAACTAATTCAACTCTTTTATTGTTTGAGATTACCAAAGATACACACGAGTATAAAAAAACGAATCCTTGTTACTTTATGTTCTGGTTCGGGCGGACAGAAGTGCTGCCAATGTCCAAGTTGGGGCTCTTCAGGAGTGATTCTGTGAGTGTTTTCCGTGATTTCGTAGGCTGAACATCTTCGGCGCCCTTTTCTTTTGGTGGTAAATGTCCTAATTATGGATTTTGGTTTGTGAGGTGCATATCTGGTGTAATTTTCTAATTTATTTTAACGACAAAAATCTGGATTTCTACTTATTATGACTGGATTTTCTCAAGCTTTTGGCTAGGTCCTATTAATATATGGTCTGATTCTAAGATGTACAACCATGCATTTAGAAACGTTGTGGGTGTTTATCAGTATATACTATATCGTCTTGTTTTTATTTTAAAAAAGAACTATTATGTCTTGTTCTGAAGATCTGATAATTTTGAGTTCCAGAAAAGGGTATGTCACATGTGATATGGCATAGAGACAGTCTTGTAGAATGATCATGTTCTAAAAAGTATTGCCGATTTCTTGCGTATCTCTTTTTCAAAGCATTTGTATTTATGTTGCACTTTCTCAACTATGGTGATAAGAAGTCTGATTTGCCTCATTTTCCTTTCTCTTAGCTCTCTTTCTGGTGCTTTTTTCCAATGATATTTGTGACAGTGTAATGCAGGAGCCTTTCAAAAATGTACCTTTGGTATGGACTGTTAATGAACTTACACTTGCTTCTCGGCTGAAGCAGTATATTTCAAGTGGGCAGAACGATTTAGTGGATAACTGGAGAAAAGTCTTTAGTCGTGCCAATGTTGTGGTCTTCCCAAACTACATCTTGCCGGTACTGTTCTTTAATCAAAGATAGATCTTTCCTTTGTCTTGATATGTGTCTAGTTAGTTCTGTGTGAAAGATGATTTGCACTCATTTTATGTGTTGATATTCTGTAATTTACGTAGAGTTGTCTTGGTAGAGGTCATCTCACAGACTCACATATTATATTGCCTTCCCAAGAAGTAACATGCATCTAGAGGTATGATCTAGTGGTCAATGAAGTGTAAGGAGAACCATGAAGTCTTCTACCTAAGCCTTGGTTGGTAGAGTTACCTGGTACTTGTGCTGGGGGATGGTTGCAGGAACACTGTGAGACAGTCGAGGTGTGGGCAAATTGTCCCTGACAACATCGTCATCAAAAAAAGAAAAATAATATTCCTCCCCGCCAATTTATTTGAAGATGTTTGACTGGACAGGGCGTTGAGAATGGAAGGAAGACCTTTGAAACTTGTGGTTTAAAAAGTTAAATTGTTACCAAGTATAGAAAGGTGTCAATTCTTTTTGTGTCTGGCCCAAAAGGACAGAATATTACATAAATTGCTCAATCATCTTTTCAAAGTAAATATAATTTGTATGTTCTCTTCATCAACAACTAAAATTATTCTCCTGGTGAAATGGGTGAGTTATTCAAACTCCCTTTTGCATTCTCATGCTTAGTTCTTTTTCTTTTTAATGAGGAATCAACATTATCTGTATCCTGACTATGAGACATACATTATCTAGATAGGTTATTCAGAGTGCGATGCTGGAAACTACTTTGTCATTCCGAGTTCTCCTAAAGAAGCGTGGGAAGTTGATACCTTCATGGCTGTATCCAATGATAATTCACGAGCTAAGATGAACGATGCACCTGAAGACTTTGTTATTGTGGTTGTGGGGAGTCAGCTTTTATATAAAGGCCTCTGGCTAGAACAAGCCCTTGTTTTACAAGCTTTATTACCGGTTTTTCCTGAATTAATGAATGATGGCAATTCAAATTCCCTCTTCAAGATTGTTGTACTGACAGAGGGCTCAAATACCAACTACAGTGTGGCTGTGGAGGTAAAGGATCTTTTTTTTTCTTTTTCTTGTCCCTGTCTTGGTCTGTATAATGTAGCAGTTTGGATGTCTTTAATTTTTTTGGTTCCTCTCACATGTACTGTAGTAACTTGGCGGTGTGATTTCCATAGGCTATTGCGCGGAATTTAAGTTATCCCGAGGGAATGGTGAAGCACGTTGCTCCTGCCGAAGATACAGATAGAACTTTGAGTGTGGCTGACCTTGTCATATATGCATCTCTCCGTGAGGAGCAATCTTTTCCAAACACTTTGCTAAAGGCAATGTGCTTTGGGAAACCTATAGTGGCTCCAGATCTACCAATGATAAAGAAATATGTAGGTATCTTAACTTATTAAATGTTCCATGGATTTCAAACTTTTGCCTAGGTTGCCATATACATCTTTGTTGTTGTGGTTGAGAACATATATTGCTACTAGCAAGTTATTTTGAGCCTTGAATCAATTTTTGATTTCATCCATCATCATGACACACTTAGCTCAACTACAAGAATTCATCCCGTGCATGGGAAAGTGTTTGAAGATGATCACCTAAAGAAATCTTTCTGTTCTGATAACTTAGTTTTTACAAGGATGGAAGAAATGATTTAGCTAATGTAAATGCTCACACTTGTTCTTTTGGCAGACTGGTAATGGTTAGTATTTGATATTCTTTTAGACACTCATAGCTTTTCTTTGGCCTAGTTCCAACTTTAGTTTCTCATGTATCCTACTCAAGACTTTTATGTTTAATTTATCTTTATCGCACCAGTGCACAAAGCATTTGGTCACACATATCTCCTACTGATTTATTTTTATTCTATTATTAGGTCGATGACAAGGTGAACGGCTATCTTTTTCCAAAAGAAAACGTCAACGTTTTAGCACAGATCATGTTGCAAGTAGTATCAAATGGTGAACTGTCACTTCTAGCCCGCAAGGCTGCTTCAGTTGGACAACATACTGCAAGGAACCTCATGGTATCAGAAAGTGTGGAAGGGTATGCTTTGTTATTGGAGAACATTCTCCGATTTCCATCCGAAGTTGCATATCCTAAGGCTGTTACTGAAATTCCTGAAAAACCAAAAGCAGAATGGCAATGGCAACTTTTTGAAGCAATCGAGGCAAAATATTCTCAGAACAACACTTTGAAGACCACAAGATATTTGAATGAGTTTGAAAGGCAATGGAATCCGACTGAAAGAGAGGGTTCTGCAGCCATGGTGGAAAAGAATGAGGAATTTTTGTACAGCATTTGGGAGGATCACACAAATACTGAGATAGCTAATGTGAGAAAGCGAAGAGAGGACGAGGAGGTAATTGATTTTTGGACTTACCGTTGTTTCCTATAATTTTTCTGTTTGATCTCCCTTATATACTTGACTTTGTGACCGGTTATTACTTCTACCAACAAAGCAAAAAGAGTTGTTTTTGTAACTCTGAAAATCTGGAGATTAATGGTACTTTTATCGTTTTGCATTTAAATTCGATGCAGTTGAAGGGCAGAACTGATCAACCTCGGGGAACATGGGAGGAAGTGTATAGAAGTGCCAAAAGGGCTGATCGGTCTAGGAACGATTTGCGTGAAAGGGATGAAGGGGAGCTTGAAAGAACTGGTCAACCATTGTGCATTTATGAGCCATATTTTGGACAAGGGACCTGGCCCTTCTTGCATAGTACATCACTTTATCGTGGCCTTGGACTTGTGAGTAATCTTGCTTCCAAATTGCTTCACATTTCTCTATAGCTTGCTTGATAGGTTATGTATGGAGCAAAAAGTATTAGTTCTCTCCTTACATTTTATTTGTTTTCTTAACTCAATAACATGGACCATATACAAAGAAAACTGAAATTTTGTGCTATTGACAGAAAATTGAATTGAAGATTAGCAATTGTTTTTATATTTTTCTTAAAAAATGACACTTCTGCAAAGCCGGTCACCATATTGCTTTATATATCTGGTGGTTTTCTTTTTCCTTCCGTTTTATTAATTCCTCAGTGGTAAATCTTTTCAGAAATGGAATTGACAATTTTCTATGTGAGGGTTGTTTCTTTGGCTTATGAGTGTCATGACTAAATCTCCATTGAAATTGTATCCCAACCTGAGCAAGAGAGAAAATGTGACTTTGCAAAATAACATGGTATTATCCCTGATTGGTGGAAGTTGACTATTATTTTCATTTAGTGTTGATGTATTCAGTTATGATCTTTCGATGTAAATTTACTTCCAAAACTTTTGATTGTCTGATTCATTATCTCTTTGAAGTTAGTAGATATAAAAAATGTGATTCATCAATCTGATG
Source organism: Capsicum baccatum var. pendulum (assembly GCA_030864225.1). Classification (NCBI taxonomy): domain Eukaryota; kingdom Viridiplantae; phylum Streptophyta; class Magnoliopsida; order Solanales; family Solanaceae; genus Capsicum; species Capsicum baccatum. The sequence continues at coordinate 232,264,328 of CM061557.1, forward strand.
TGCATCTGAATTGGCTCATTTTCAGTCAAGCAAAGGGCGACGACCTGGTCATGATGATGTAGATGCTCCTTCTCGGCTTCAACTTCTAAATAACCCTTACTATAGAGACGTTCTTGGTGAATATGGAGCTTTTTTCGCTGTTGCTAACAGGATTGATAGGATACACAAAAATACCTGGATAGGGTTTCAATCTTGGAGAGCAACAGCAAGACAGGTATATATTCTTTATATATGTTTCTGCTTTCATTTTTGTAAGGCAACTTGTTCTTTTGTTTGTGTGGAAAAATATGATAGCATATTCATTAGTTTAGACGTGGCTCGAATCCCTTTTGTGCAATAGGTTGTTTTAAGCATTATTTCACTGTACGGGAGTTGGACTGTCTAGATTTCTCTCACTTTGTCAGCACTAATGAATTGCCTTTTTGATGGACGAGTTTTGGTTGCAACTATCTTCACTTACCTTCTTGATGTCAACTAGCTACGGGAATGTTGGTTCACATGTTGACCCATTCCTTTCGGTCTTTATCAGGATAACTCATATAAATTTGATTTCAGAGGCTTTAACCTCTGCACTCAACAGATTCATTAACTAAGCTGTCCAAACATCCTGAAACTACTTCAAACCTATTGAAACTGTACTCTATACCTTGAGTAAAGAGCTGCAATCGTATATCACTGTTCAAATTTAAATTCATTCAACTATGTCTTAAGAAAAACAAAGGTCCAGATCATTATTGACATATGCATCTAAGTCATAGTTGTTAGGACATTGAGTGAATGGAATGTTGTCTTCTTATATGGCCTTGGACAATCCTTACCTCGTTATCTAGTTTTTGGGGCAGAGGTAGGCCAAGGTCTATTTTCTTAATAATATTTACAATGCATCTTATGTCGTCACCAAGGCCTTATAGGTCTAAGAGAACAGGATTTGTTCAAGTTAGACTATGCATAGAAACCTAAATATGCCTATCAAAAAGTACTAGTTCAGTCAGACTACTCAAAGCATGGGAAAAACATGGTTATCTTTGAAGTGCACCTAGTTGTAAAATGAGTTCCAACTCTTTCCAAGGAAATCTGACTTGCATAGATGAAACCAATAGTTAAGTTCTATATCCAGCTATGCTGTGGGCTTTTGTCTGGATGCTGGGTCATCCTTGTCTGTTGTCTCTCTTCCAGGAAATAAGCAAATGCCTTGCCATGAATAACTATAAAACATAGCATTACTTGCAAATGAATAAAATACACATGAAGTATGCACATACTATCTCAAGTATTACACCAGTCCTGTTGCTGACGAACTTATAAATTAAGGTCTAACTGAATGTCCTCTTTCCTTTACTCTTTTGGGTGGATAAGTGACTAATCTGGAGTCCTTTGGTGAGTCTATATTCTTCCAGTCTCTTTAACTTAAATTTCATTTAGAGTGCGTTACAAAATAGGAGTTTGGATCTGGACTCTACCTAACTACCGTCCAGTGTGACTTGTCAAGTAAATGAATGCTAATTGATACTAAATTTACTGCTCCAGCTGAAGCTTGTCAAGATTTAAATTGCCAGAGGTTCTTCACTTCTGCCTTGAACAGAACAAGGAGTATCTTGCCGACCTTTTTCTGAATATCTTTTAGTCGTTTGGTCTTGCTTGGCAATTGAATTAAGTCATCTGATGTATTAAGTGCAAATCACATTACTGTACCCATCGTGTTTTATTTTGATTTACAATTTACCCCAACATTGTTACATAAACAGCAATCACTGTCCAAGACTGCTGAAAAGTCACTACTTGATGCTATTGAAGCACGAAGGCACGGTGACACACTCTACTTTTGGGCTCGTATGGATGTGGATCCAAGGAACCCACTCAAACAAGATTTCTGGTCATTTTGTGATACTCTTAATGCTGGAAATTGCCAGTAAGATTCCCTACATTGTTTAATTTATTTTCCCATATTGCAGCACCCCTGCTTCATAATAAAAACTTTTATTCGATACTGTTGGTGATGTATTACCTAATATCTTTTACGTCATCTATTATAGGTTTGCTTTCGCTGAGGCACTCAAAAAGATGTATGGCTTAAAGCAGAATTTGAGCTCTCTTCCTCCCATGCCTGTGGATGGAGGCACATGGTCTGTCATGCATAGTTGGGTTTTGCCTACCAAGTCCTTCGTAGAATTTGTTATGTTTTCAAGGTTTGAACAATTTTTGTCTCTGCAAGTCATAGTTGAATCCTGAGATTGGGCACCTGAATTGATTTTTTCATTGAATGATCTCTTAAAGATGCCATCTTCCTTTGTAGGATGTTTGTTGATGCACTCGACTCTCAATTTTACGAAGATCACCATCGAAGTGGCCGTTGTTATCTTAGTTTGACCAAGGTACTGATGCTAATTTGGGAGCCACAACATTAAAATGCGAACAATTTTTGATGTTTGCTTCATGTATCCTTGCATGGTAAAGAATTTTCTTACTAAGCTCATGTATCTGTGACCTGGTTTTTTAACAACTAATGGAACGAGCTAAAGGAGGAGCGATCTGTCTAATAATTAGAGAAGTATTGAAATAGAACTCTTAAAAGAATATCTTTAAATTCATTGTCTTACCGACATTTTGTGGAATATTCGGTTCAAGTTCCCCGTGTTAAGCTGCAGATTTGCTTCATTGGGAAAATTATCGTCTTTGATATTGTTATGGACTTGGCTTGTAATCATCAATTTTTTCTGACTTCTCTCAGGACAAGCATTGTTATTCAAGAGTCATTGAGATGCTTGTAAATGTTTGGGCATACCATAGTGCAAGAAGAATGATGTATGTGGACCCACAGACAGGTTTGATCGAAGAACAACATAAACTAAAAAGCCGTAGAGGCAAAATGTGGGTGAAATGGTTCCAATTTAACACTCTTAAGAGCATGGACGAGGAACTGGCTGAGGAGGCGGACACTGACCGCCCAAAAACGAGGTGGTTGTGGCCATCAACTGGTGAAGTTTTCTGGCAAGGTATCTATGAGAAAGAAAGAAATTTAAAAAACAAAGAGAAAGAGAAAAGGAGGCAGCAGAGTAAGGATAAAATCAAAAGGATTAAGAATCGAACTCATCAAAAAGCATTAGGAAAATATGTCAAGCCGCCTCCTGAAGAATTGGAAAATTCAAACACAACGACAACAGCAACAGCAAGGCGTATGAGGTAGCATTAGTCTACAGTTAGTATGTCCAAAGTTAAATAGTCTAATTCAGTTGATATATTTTTTTCCTCAAAATCCCTATCATTTTTTCATTTTTGTTCAGAGGGATGCATCCTTCTGAGAGGGTATTGAGCATAGATGCATCCTTCTGATATTGTTGTCAAGCATGTGCATGTATGTTGTTAGTGTTCCTTTTCTCCATTTTTTTCTTTTTCATTTTGAAATTCTCTTATTCTTTTTAGTTCCCATCACATTTTTCTCTTCCTAGCCTTACTCATCCATATAGGAGAATGAGAAGGATTGATTTGTCAGCTAACAGTCACACGCTGAGCTTCAGCAATTGTACGCGTTGTAACTTAAGAAAAGTCTCAATACCTTTCTGCTAAGTGAAATTACATTGGTTACTTGAAATGTAGCTTAAGTCAGTAGTAGTTGGTGTGAAATAAGATGTCACTGCTGTTCTTATATATACGATCGTGATTGGATCTGTTGAACTGGAGATTCGTGAAAGTCAGTAGTAGTTGATGTGAAATAAGATAATGTCACTGCTGTTCTTGTATATAAGATTGTGATTGGATCCGTTGAACTGGAGATTCTCACGAAATCGAGTCATTTTCTAGGGAAGAGAAGACCATTCCCGTCATCGAAAAGCTTACGTTGTTAAAGAAAGCACACATTTATGATTTTAATACTAACATAGCATGGTAAAGTTGCTACTGTTCCATTTTTCAATCTTTTTTTTTTCTTGGAAGAATAGCCTTTTGAGTCAAGGCACAGGCACTGAAGTTCCTCCTGTTGAAACTTTTGGCAGTTCCTGTTGCTGAATACTGTTTTAGCCCAGTGAATAAGTTCTCTTTAGGTGCATAGGCAGCATGTGGTTATTTGCTTTCAAGTTTTGTATGTTTTAGCAGTCAACATTGAACTATTAACAACTGCCATGCCAAGCAGAAGCACAAACTAACAGTAACATGGCTTCTATTTTGTCTACAAGTGGTATTAAGGACAACTTTCCACAACCATTCAGATTCATCTCCTTCCCTATAAAAGCATGTAGCTTTGCTGCATTATTCCAACGAGAACAAAATCAAAGATCACATTGAAAACCAGTTAGAACATGGCAATCAAGGCTTCATTTTGTCTGCATTATGTCCCAATATTGTTGATTTTAGCACTAGCAACAAGGTCTGAAGCAGGGGGAATTGCTATCTATTGGGGACAAAATGGCAATGAAGGGACACTAGCCGAGACTTGTGCTACAGGGAACTATGACTACGTGAACATAGCATTCCTCTCAACGTTTGGCAGTGGTCGAAACGCGATGCTCAATCTAGCAGGCCATTGTGATCCATACACTCCAAATGGATGCGTTAGCTTGAGTTCTGACATAAAATCTTGTCAATCCAAAGGAATCAAAGTCATGTTATCGATCGGAGGAGGAGCAGGAGCATACTCAATTGCCTCCCCTGGCGACGCTTATCAAGTCGCTACATATCTCTGGAACAACTTTTTAGGTGGAAAATCGCCCTCTCGCCCTCTAGGAGACGCGATTTTGGATGGAATCGACTTTGATCTAGAGAGTGGAGAAGGACCATATTGGGGTGATCTTGCTAAGAATCTTGCAAAATATAGCAACAGAGGCAACAAGAAAGTGTACTTAACTGCAGCCCCACAGTGTCCATTTCCTGATGCTTGTGTTGGAGGGGCCTTGCAAACAGGAGTTTTTGACTATGTTTGGGTGCAGTTTTACAACAATCCTCCATGTCAGTACAATCAAGAAAATGTTACTAGTTTTCCAGATTCATGGAAACAATGGATTTCATCAATTCCTGCAAAGAAAATATTTCTTGGATTGCCTGCTGCTCCTGATGCAGCTGGAAGTGGATTTATTCCAGTTGGTGATTTGACTTCTCAGGTGCTTCCAGCTATAAAGGGTTCCACCAAGTATGGAGGGGTTATGCTATGGTCCAAGTATTATGATGATCAAACTGGTTATAGTTCCTCCATTAAAAGTCATGTCTAAATATTTCTACTGCTATCTTAAAAGCAGCATATTACGTTCTTTCGTTTTAATTTATGTGATGCACTTTGATTAGATATCGAGTTTAAGGGTGTGTTGTGTATGGATGTTTTCCCTTTTTCTTATATTAGTCGGTCACAGTTTTTTAAAAATATTTTCTTTTGGAAATCAAGTTTCTTAAAAAATGATGAACATAATTTTCATAATCCTATTAGGAAAGTGGATGCCCTCCCCACCTGGACACACCTCGTTTTCATCCCTTTACCCCTCACCCGCACAATTGCTTAAATTATATACAAATGCTTTTAAGATAATTGCATATATATTTGTGTGCTATGAATATCTCACGAATAATAAAGGAGAAGTTTAAAAATGAATTAAGTTTAAATGACATTACATCATAACTTATCTTTACTAAACTATATAAAATTCCTATCTTTTTTATTTATTGCCTAAATCCATTTTTCTAATAGCACTGGATACATCCACAAATCTATAAAGTTTCGGATCTATAAATTAAAATTATGTATTTCTCGTTGGTCTAGTTAATGTATTATATATCTCGACTAAATAATTTCAGATTTGGATGTATCTCAGTAATCAAATTATGTAACTCAACTTCAAAATTATGTATCCGGATGTTAATTATATATCTGAGCAAAAATAGAGTAATTAATTGTTATATTCTTAAGTTCAAAATAATGTATTTGGATGCTAATTATATATTTGAAATTTGTAAAATAAGAGATTATTTGTAATTTAATAAAAAATGGAGATAAAGGGCAATTATGATAAAGTTACAGAGATTTATGTAAGTTTTACATTACAAAAAAAAGAAGGTAATACATAAAAATGACCCTAAACTTGGTATCAAATTATAACTTTGACCTTAAACTTTGATAGTGCACAAATAGGACCTTTAACTACTCAAAACCTGAACAAATATGACCTTCGATTTTGCAACCCCACGCGTGAGTCTCACTCGCGCCTATTTGGAAAGGTAATCCAATCACACAGTGCCACGTCGTTAAAAGGGCTGACTTGGAAAGAGGTCATATTTATGCAATTTTGAATAGTTAAAGGTCATATTTGTGCACTGTCAAAGTTTTGCTTTTTGTGTTAAAACGACGTCGTTTTTTTTTTTTAATTATTATTATTGTTGTTGTTGTTGTCATTGTTGTTAAATAAAAAAAAAAGCACCTAACTTTTTTTTAATTTTAAAAAATTATTATAATTATTATTATTTTATTTATTTCTATAGCAGCAACACCTAGCTTTTTTTTAATTAAAAAAAATAGCCACTAGCAGGGATCGAACACGCATAGTAGGCTGAAGGAAGCGCCCAAGAAGAGCAAATAACACCACTGGGCTATCTAAGTGCCTTGTTTCATGTGGTTCAACATTAATATACGTACATAAATATATATTTTCTATCTTATATATATACAAAGTAATTTTTTTACCGAGGAGGTTCGGTGAACCCCATGACAACCACGTAGGTCCGCCCCTCGTTAATTTAATATACTACTACTACTATCCTTAATAATATTAATTTAATAACATTTTATTAAAACTATAATTTTTTTTATTATTAGTATAGTTTCATCTTTAATTTAATATTTAAATAAATAATATTTAGATATATTATATAACTTAAATTCGTCCTCTGCTTTATAATATATATATATACATACCCGCTCGATTTTTTCGTATGCGACTGACCTGCCTAATTAATAAATCTCCAATATTGCTCTTTTTCCGCAATCAAAAAAGAAATTAGATGTCATTTTCATCTTTGAGCCGAAAATAATGAAAAAATAATAGTGAAGAGTCATTTAAATGTCATATTTGTGCAGTTTTGAATGGTTAAAGGTCATATTTGTGCACTGTCAAAGTTTAAGGTCATATTTATGTACTATGCCCTTAGATTTTAAGCTGGGCGCGCCCAGTTTTGCGTGTTGAACACACGTTTTGCCACATAGGATTGGAGGTTATATTTGTGCAGTTTTGAATAGTTAAAGATCATATTTATGCACCGTCAAAGTTTAAGATCAAAGTTATAATTTGGTGTCAAGTTTAGGTTCACTTTTTTCATAGAGATTAAAAAAACAGTGGATTACATGGGACTAAAAAAAAAAAGATTATATAAATTGGGCAAAGATAATAACTATATGTGAAATATAATGCCATTTTCTCCTAACAGTTATATTTATCTAAAAATTAAAATGGTAAGCCACAAAACTATTATACTCCCACTGTTTAAAAAAAGAATGATCTAATTTGACTTAACACGAAATTTATAAAAATAAAAAAGACTTTAAAATCTTGTGGTATTAAATTTAAAATATATCAAATATATCAAAATGTCCTTCAATCTTATAGTTTTAAACATGCTATGTGAAAAATTAAAATTAAAAAATTATTAAAAAAATAATCATTAATTTTTAAACATACTAAAAAGAAAAGTAGATCACTAATAAAAATTAAAAGACAGCTTACGATAGAAATATGTAGAGGCGAAAAGGAAACTCTGGATCATTCTAACTGGCCCTTATAAAACCAGCTACATTATCCTTCAAAAATTACAACCCAATAAAATACTGCCAACTCATTTAAATTACACGTGTCATTTTACTAGCTCAGCAGAACATGGGGATAACCTGTATCCCACCGTATCCAGTACCCTCCCAGCTAGAAAAATTATAATTACGTGGCAAGAAAAGAGAAAAATAGGGAGACATCTTAACGAACGTTGGCGCGCGAAACATCCAGAAAGTCGTAGAAATTGTCGAATCCAAAAATGGGGCCTTTGTCATTTCACAGTATAAATACGAAAATGGCTAAGCAAAATGATCATATTCAAAGAAAAAAAAGATTTTCAGAGCAGTTATTATAAAGAGAGAAGCAAAGTTCTAGCAGTAAAAATTAAAGTTGGGTTGGTGGATCGATTTGTGCTGGAAATTGAGTCATTTGGATTTGTGGAACCGATTGGACGGAACTTTTATTCTTTCTTAATTGTAAGTTTAGCCTTAAAAATCTTTTTTGTACTTGGTTTCTTTTCGCCTTTTCTCTGTATTGTTACTCTGAAATTAAGGTGGAATATTTGGTTTTGATTTATCTATATGGAGTTTCGGGTATGTCTATGTTATATGCCCACCATAGCTCTGTTTCCTTCATGTTATGTCACTGCCATTTCGTGGATTTTCGAATTTGTTTGATGTAATTATGTCCCATCTGTTTAGTTTATCTGACGACATTTGATTTGATGTGAAGTTTTAAGAAATAAATCACTACTTTCGAAATTTGTGGTTATTTGATTTGAATCGCGTGATTATAAATTATTTCATTAATATTAAGAGAGAAATGTTGAAGTTATTTTATTTCTAATTATAAAATTGTGACATTTTCTTCAAGACGAAATTAAAAAAAAAAAAAAGAAGGAAAGTGTGTGCACGGAGGTAGTAGTAGTTTGTAGATTTTAGTTTTGTAAGCTAATAAGAGCCAATTTAGTTACAATTTGTAACAAATTGATAGTTGTACTTATCGTAGCAAATAAAAAGAGCTAACTTTAGATGCATTAACCATTATAATCCGAACTCGACCATCTTTTTGAAACGGGGTAGTTTTAGGATTCATGTATTCGACCAAAACTTGTTTGGAATTGAGACGTAATTATTGTTGTTGTTTTGTCATCTTGTTAATTGGCTTCAAGTCTAAAGAATAAAGATGGATTGTTAACCGATAGTGATTAGGACTTTTTGGAGTAGATTTACTGTTTTGAGCAAATGAGAGGATTAAAGCAGCAGCGTTTCAGATATCTTCCTACTGAAAAAAAAAAAAGAAAAAAAAAAGAAGAGGGGTTTATGGAATTTGCCTATATTTATTTGATATTGTTCCTAAATGTTGTTTCTTTTGCATGTATTGAACTAGTAATTGGACTATTTCTTGTTGTATAACTAAATATGTGTTGTAGTGTCCAAAGATTGATTAAATCGTATGTACTGTATTAATACAGAGGAAGAAAAATGCCGATGTAAAAAATCCTCTGCTTCACTTTGCTTGTATTCCTTCAATTCTTTTCTTTCTTGTTTGAGCATCCACTGAAGTTTCTGTGTACTTCTTTTTCATAGGTAATACTGTATACACTTTAAAGAGAAGCTTAATTTGGACCTGCATTTGACCCAAGCTACCAAAATTTACTCCCTAGATATGTATCCCATGAACAGGTTCATGGACTCACAGCCTTACCAAAGGAACCAAGGACCTTACAATCCTTATTATTGTTCCCATTTCGAACCGAATCCTCATCATATGAACATTGATCCAACTAGATCTACTTTACCTTATGAATCTTGGCCTTGTGGTGGTAATTATGGAAATCCTTATCCACCACAGTGTCACAGTTGCTGTATCCACAACAATTCTCCGAGTCAGTGCGCGTTCAGACCCCCATATCCTTATCATCCACCACCTGCCTTCAGCAACTGTAGTTATCCTACATATCCCATGATGTATCCTGCTCATTATGCTCCTCCACATTTTAATATGGAGCAGCCCCGATATGAATATGAAAAGAATATGGACAGAGATCATCACTGTTGTGGTTGTCCAAATCATCTATCTAGTAGTAAGAAAGGAGGGAGCAATGTCAAGATAGAAGAACATGACCAGGATAACGTGGATAAGAGAAATGAAAGTAATGAGTCCTTGGTTCCTTTGGGGTTCAAGAATGGTTCTTATCCGGTTGTGTGGTTACCACCTGATGACATGAAGATTAGGGAGCGCATGAAGCCTAATGGATCCAATTGTAAAGAGCAGGAGGGGAATCCGCAAGTTGTGAAGCCCTTTGGCGATTTCAGGCCCTTCCAACAACCAAATGTCTGGAATGTATGGTCTCCTCATCATGGGAACAACTCGGAATCACCAAAGCAAAAAGGAGATTTGCCGGGAAAACAACATGATGATGATGCGATCAGGCAGCAGTTTCCATTTCCAATAATCTGGATGCCTTATAAACCTGAGGAAGACGCAGATAAGATTAACAAGGAGACTGATTTCGGGCCCATTGCTAAGCAGGAGCTAACCTCCCCCTCAAAATTAACCAAACCAATGATACATGATTCTGAGGACAGGATAAGCAATTCTAAAGAAAATGAAGTGAATAGCGGAAATGACATCCGTGGAAAGGGACTGAATAAAGAGGCAGTTGTGAAAACCATTCCTGTAAAGCAAGTGGAGCAGAATGAGGTGGTCTTGAATGGGGAAAAACAGGAAGCTTCCCAAAGGAATGATAGTGATGCTAAAGAGAAGAAAATCACTCAAGATGGTGGTAAAAAGCAGTCTTCTTCTCCTACAAAGTCATCCAAGTTGCCTCCTGTTTGTCTTAGGGTTGATCCCCTGCCTAGGAAGAAAAGCAGTAATGGCAGTTCTAGGTCTCCTAGTCCTCCTGGTGGGAAAGGGAAATTGGTAGAGTCGCCCAGTGACAGCTCCAAATCTCCCATCTTATCAAATGAGGAGGAGAATGTTCAACTAGACAAATCATCAACCACAAGCATGCCTGGCAAAAGCGTAGAAGTGGAGCCAAGTAAAAGCAAAATAAAGGTTGTTGAGGTTGCCCAAGGGACGACTAAAGAAGATAAACTTCAGGATCAATGTACCGTTTTCCCTGATCTGAAATGCGAGATAAATGAGCTAAAAGATCAACCTGATAAAGTAGCTGCAAAAGCTCAGTCAAGCAATGAACGACATCAGGCCAGAGAAGCAGCGAATGGAGAGGCAGATGCAGGCGACAAGATGAAGCGAGAAAAGAAGAGAAAAATGTCTGATGATAAAGCGGCTACCATGATTCAGTCGGCATACCGAGGTTTCAACGTGAGGAGATGGGAGCCTCTGACAAAATTAAAGCAGATAGCCAAAATAGAGGAGCAGATGGCTGGGCTTAAAAATCGAGTTCAGGCATTGGAGAGCTCAGCTGACAATGGAGTTGACAACAAACAGAGAACTATAATGACAGAAGTCATAATGGGTCTTCTGCTGAAGCTCGACACTATCCAGGTATGTCAATGACATTAATCACAGGAACCATCATGTAAAATGCAATCTGTCCTCTCTATCCACTTCAATGGAAGTCTTTGTTTTATTATTGTTACTTCCTAAATCAGCTAAGATGAAAGCTGTTATTGGTTATGTAAAATCAACTGGATTTTTATTGCTTTGGTCTTTGTATAATCGTTAATCTACTGCTTAATTCAGTTGAGGTTTGAGGGGTTCCATGTACATGTCGCCTAAGTTTTTTATTTGTGATTTTTATGTCTGATTTGGTTCAGTTTGTGGTTATTAAAAATTTTTCCGTTATATTGAAGTAATTGAAATCTTTTTTCTATTCTGTTCCAGGGGTTGCATCCAACTGTTAGGGAGTATAGAAAATCTATAGCAAAGGAGCTTGTTAACCTGCAGGAGAAGCTGGATCTTCTAAACTGTATGAAGCAACCGGCAGAAAGCGAACAGACTTTAACTGCCAAGTCTAGTGAGGATACATGCACGGCGATGGAAGACAACATTTCCTTGCAGCAAGGCCTGGAGGTTCAAAATTTGAAACGGGATGATGATTTAGCTAAGGGAAATGAAGAAATAAAGTTTGATTCAAAGGGACCTTCTGAAGAGCAGCCTCTTTGTGTGACAGAGAAGCTAGCCAACTCTCATGATGATGTAGGCAATGCAGAGGTACTGATGGGAAAGAAAGAAAATAAGGATGTTGGTGAGGTAATGTTGGACTTTTCTGGTGGCAATGCAGTGGAGACAGGAGATGGGGCATCAGGAACACCTTTTGAAGCGGAAGAAAAAGCAGATGATAAGGTACTTGATGAGAATGCAGCAGTAGTTGAGCAATTGGAAGAGCATGATGAATCCGAACAATCTTTGCCAAATACTATTCCATTTTCTGAAGAACTTTCAAAAAGTTCTGCTTCAGAGGTCGCACATTGTGGTTTCAAGAATGATGATGGTGTGGATGAATTGGAAGAACTCCCTCGAGGAGTCCTTGATGAAGAGACCAGTGTTCAAGACGCTGCTGAAATCAGAAAAGATGAAGTCCTTCAATATGACAAAGGAGACCTTACTGCACATGTCCCTGAAGGAAAAGTCTCTGATACAGAGAGTCTAGAGCACCACCCCTTGGAAGCATTGGGTGAAATACCAGTCATTGAGAGGCTGGAGAATACACACAGCAGCAACAAAATAGAGGAAAATACAGTTCTGGAAAGAGATGCAGCAGTACTAATCGACATTCCCAAGCAAGACAGAGAAGATGCAACGTCATTAAATGAAGATGAGAACATCTCTGATGTGGGTGATAAGGTTGCTATGGAGAAGAATGACAAGGAGCTTGAACAAAGAGGTACTGCATCAGATGGTTTTTCCCAATCACAGAAAGGCGCAATCACCACAAAGCAGCCTACAGATTCTACCAACATGGAGCAATTGGAAATAATTGCAGGTCTGCAAGAAAAAATGCAAAATGCAGTAGACAATGATACTGAAATCCTTGATTCAGGGAAAACCATGGAACAAACAGCAGAGCCTCAACTATCCACTATTACCAATGATGAAGTTCAAGAGTATCACTTCCAGGATAAGCAGAAAGTTGGGGAGGAAAATATGGAGGTGAAAGGTGAGGAATTTTCAGCCCGTGATGCTGTGGTTTCTGTACCTGATAATGAAGGCAAAGAGCATAATGTGGACGTTGAGCAGAGGCATGAGGAGCAGAACCTTGAGACACAAGAGAAGGAACCAGTGGCTGCCGATAATGCTGCACCTGTGACCGAGGAACCAGTGGAAGGAAGTAAAGCTATGGCTACTCCAACATCGACAGAGCTGGCAGGAGAGAAAGAGCTTGGTGCAGGAGAGGACCACAGCACATACCCATTGACAGGTGATGCCGTGGAAGGTAATTCTGCTGATGTTGCCCATTCTTTTGGTTCCACGCCTACTGAAGTACAAATTATGGATGCAAATGAGCTTAAAGAATGGAAGAAAGTAGGCATGTCACCGTCAACACCTACTGCAAGCCAAGTATCCTGTGATAGTGATGCACTATCTGAGAGCGATCGGAAACTTATAGAGGAGAATGAAAAATTAAGGGAGATGTTGGAGAAACTAATCAAATCAGGGAATGAACAACTGACTGCCATATCCAGTCTTTCTGGAAGAGTTAAGGACCTGGAGAAGAGATTGTCCAGGAAGAAGAAGCTGGGATTGAAACGAAACAGGATGGCAGCATCTGGATCAGCTTGTGTAAAGCCATTGAATGACTCACTTAGAAACAGGGCTGTGGGGTTGGCAATGTAAGAAAAAAATCTTAGCGATTTCTTTCGATGGAATAGTGGTTTGGTTTCATGTGGTCTGTTTTATCTGTGTTTCATTGGAAGATATGTATCTGAAATTACATTTATAATAAGTCTTTTTTCTTCTCCACTGTTCTCCTTCTGTTTCGTGATATGATATCAAACTTGTTTGGCACTGACAATAGTTGTTATTATGTCCAAGAAGTTCGTTTCACTTGGACATCAATCTCGATTTCTTTCCTTCGACAGGTTTATGTACTCTGCTAATTTCTTTTTTCATGTTTCTAGTTCCCTATTTTAATGGTAATAGAGGATCACCCTTCTCAATCAATAAATGCATGATATGAATTACAAAAAGAAGGTATGAATATAAAGAAGTACCAACACTCAAAAGAATCACCAATTAATATCAATTTCCATGAAAATGAATATTCTAAGTGCACCCAACCGGAACTAATTACCAAGATAAAAGTATAAACATTGTGAAGATTGAACAAGAAATACACATAATTAGGCTAGCTATCGAATATACAGATTCTGACATTCCATAGCTTTGGCTCAAATTGTGAATGTGCCTCAAATCAGAACTCAGTCACCGATAAGCAAGATCATCGTTCTTGAATTCAGAACTCATAAAATTCAAAAATTCAAATCTTAAACCCGCATCTTCTTTGCAGTAGGAGTAAAACACACACATCTAAACCCGCCCGTAGTTTCTTCCATCATAAAATCTTTATACTTCATACCAAACCTCTTCCAGTTAAAATCACCAACCATTGATGGATTCTCCCCCAATTCAATCTCCACATTCAACTCCCCTTTCGAAATCTTATCACTCTCCCGCCATATCTTCAAGCTCTCCGAAACCCCAAAATTCGAACAAGTAGATCGATAATCCTCATCACCATCACTATCCGATTTCAACTCTGTATCAGTATCATAAACAGCAGTTTCCTCTTCTTCGCGCCCGTTATCCAATTTATACTCTGCAACACCTAACAAAGAATCTCTTGATAAAAACTTTCCCGCCTTAAAGATTTCGAAACGAAGACTGGACGTTTCATTGGACGGAACGACGAAAACGAACTTTTGGCTCCATTGTTGCATGGTACATATCTTGATCTTACTTGTTTTGAGTTGATTTTCTTTGTGAGTGGACACTTTCACGTAGATTTTGTCCTTCTTTTTCGCATCAATTTAGCAGATTTAACTTCAACTGTTAGCAATCTGTACTTTGCCATAATGTGAACAACGCACGTCGAAGAGAAGAAGAAGGTAACAAATTAGTATTAGAAGTGTAGAAAATGAAGGAAATTGGAAAGGATTAGTATTATTATCTGTTTAATTTTAGAGAAATCTCCTTTAATTTGAGGACTCTTTAATTTGTAAGGCAATTAGTGGAGATATTTATACGTAATTAATTTCATGGCTGTGATACGTTGTTTGAACCTTTTCCTTTTTTTTAATTAGGACTATGGAAGAATTCCTAAGTAAGAACTAGGAATTTAAAATTAAGAGTTAATAACTCAAATGGGTCAATCAGGTTGTGCCGTTCTAGGATTTTTCACCAAATGCATCATCATCCACCATTGTAATATAAGGTTGTAGCCTTGAAAGAAACGATTCTCAACTTGACATCTTCCCAAAGCTCGATATATGTCGGCAACAATCATGGGAGCTAAGTTGTGGAATACCTTTTTAGAATTGTACTCCATTCTAAAGAAGGGTGCATGGGTCACTGAGACAACCCTTGGATGAATTGTGCCATTTTCCCCCTGTGGAAACACCATGGTTCCAAGTAGGCCTACTGCAAACGCAAAGGCTCTCGTCTCCTTTCATTTTGCTTTTGACTCAAATTTATGTCCAAATTTGTGAAAAGCATTGAATCTTCCGAACCGACGATACAACTCACGAAAAGTGATATTTTCTCCATCACGTTCTCCTAGCTAGGTGTCTTTGTCAGTTAAAAATACCTCCTTGATCTTTTGACGATCCCACACAATCGGGACTAAAATATTCTTATCAAATGTCTTCCTTCTCTTAAAACACATTTTCGTACTCTCGTAACGAATCAATACCTTTTCAATGGTAGGAGTCAATTCAACATCCTCGAAGTGAAATACCATATTTTGATCATCCCAAAAAGTTGTTAGTACATGGATCATTTCAGGCCAAGCGTCCATCTCAATCAAAGAAAGGAGATGCCCGATGTGTGTTCTAACAATCTTTCTCTCTTCTGCGCTCATGTGATCCCACCATAGTTTCAAGAAATCATCAGGTTTAGTAACCATCTTGAACTTTTCGTGGGAATGTAGTTGAGCCATATCCTACACGAAAGCAGACAAAGATAAGCCTTCCCCCGACCCCAAAGGGTAATGGATTGAATTAGACAAGCAAATATTTTTTTCAACACATAAGTATGATTCATCTGTAATTGACTCGGGATCAATAGACGCAGGGTGGG
The DNA here is from genome assembly GCA_030864225.1 of Capsicum baccatum var. pendulum. Classification (NCBI taxonomy): domain Eukaryota; kingdom Viridiplantae; phylum Streptophyta; class Magnoliopsida; order Solanales; family Solanaceae; genus Capsicum; species Capsicum baccatum. Next base: position 232,280,329 of record CM061557.1, read on the forward strand.
TTTTCTAATGGGCCCAATACCTCGCTCGGGTATTGGTTCGTCCTAGGCTCATGCCTAAAATAGGGTTTTGGTTTCGTTCTATCCTCGGTGTCTAGAGTGGGTTTGAACACTGGTTCTTAAGCGGACAACTTGAGTTTGAAAATACGAACAGCCATCAGACGACTCACGTGCTAATAAGCCATTCGTATTTCCAACACATTTTTGGAATTGAACAACAGGGGCCGGGACATCCATGAAACTCCAAAACAATTTAAATAATGCAGGAATATTCCATGAGATGCGATAATTGAACTTCACAGAATCAAAACACATAAACACATAAAAAATTAATCAAAAGACAAAATCAAACATTTGGTTAGAACCTAGTTAAAGATCCCCAACAGAGTTGCCATTTCTGTTTTGCGGAAATTTTGACTTTTGAAAAGAGTCGCCACTTAATTTTGAAAAGAAATTAAGAAACCTTTAGGGAGCTTCAAACGATTCAAAACGGAAAAATCATTTTAAGTTAGAGATTCTAGATGAGCGGTTCCTATTAACGTTTTAGAAAGGTGTTAGGCACCTAAAACATCCGCTAACTTGCGGTTATCTGAACTGTTTGAAAATCGTTTTTGATTAACCTTGAAAAAAAAAGTTGATTTTTTGAAAAAAAAAAATGATTTTAGGAATATTTTGGTGTTTATGCAAAACCAATTTTTAGGCGACTTGACTAAGGATTCAACTAGGTTCGCAAGAAAGCACGTAAATAAGTAAAGAAAAAGGGGAAAGGGGAGAAGTGATGATTTAGGCTTTTAAGCCCAAACCGTCGGCCCTGTCCTAATCTAGTTGGGCTTTTGACCCGTTTTCACCTGTCCTAATTCTATATGTTCAAGCCCCTTTTGGCTTGAGTCTCTTTTCACCTGTATTAAATACAACTTTGGCTTCGAGGCCCAAATGAATGAATGGATAAATAACTAAATAAATAAAGACAATAATAATAAATGACTAAATAAATAAATAACTAAATGAAATGGAGACCGAGACTTTCAAGTCTCTTGGCTGCTTCAATATGTGGGTTTTGAACTCATTTGTTCTTCTTTTGACTCTTTATATCCGTGCGCTATGACCGACTTTGGACTTCGTCTCAGAGCTTGACTTGAAAGAGAGGCCTCATTGGCCCGTTTATGAAATGCAAAAGGGGAAGGAGTCCATTTGAACTCCGAGGCAGGTGCATGCAAAGAAAAGAATGAAGAAATTAGCATACGCCCAAGAATTTGACAAGCTATGAAATTCGTATTCTATTTAAATACCAAACATGCATAAACCACTGCACCAATACAAAAGAGTGTCTCAATCCACTGCACCAAGATGGGCACACAGAAATGAGAAAAAAATGCAGAAACCATTTGAATCCAATACAAATTTATGCCTATTTGACTTGATAATTCGACCATAAATAAATCACTATAATTGCAAAGAGAACTGGAATATATGCAAAAACTTGCACACAGGAAAAATGTGAAAGGAACAACAGTTTATAAAATTCGAGGAAAAATCATCTATAATTAATCAAAGGCACTCAATCACGGGAGGGAATAACAATGACTTCTAGAGAGTATTTATTCGACATAGACCAATTGATTGGCAAACTGCTAGACAAACTCAAGCACAAGCAAGATGCAAAGGGAAAAAATTCAAATTACTACATCACAGATAAAATTGCAAAGGGCAAAATTCAAATTACTACTTCTCAAATAAAATTCAAAAGTCTTAGTTCTTTATAAAACCAGAGAGACAAAAGATGAGATCGTTTAAGTAACCAAGCTACTAGTTTTGGAAAAACATCTATCTTTTAAAACACAATCAAGCTAAAGAAGGCAATAAAATTAGCTTCTATAACAATAGGACCATAAACTCGGTTACCAGAGAGACAAAAGATGAGATCGTTTAAGTAACCAAGCTACTAGTTTTAAAAAAACATCAATTTTTTTTAAACACAATCATGCTAAAGCAGGCAACAAAATTAACTTTTATAACTACGGGACCACAAACACGGTTACAAGAGCGTGAGAAAGCAGGGGAATAAAAGTTTGACATTAGTCCAAATCTTGGTGGAAAAGACTCAAACGTGTAATATCACTAACCGAAATGAACAAAACTGATCAAAAGTAGACAAAGAAAAGCACACATGCCAAATTCATCCTACTCCTCATTTGACACGCCCTAAGGATCTTCTATAGATCAGATGTGTCATGGAGGAGTCCTCGAATGCAACACCCATCATTTACGAACCAAACCCAAAATTCTTATTGATAGTATGAATCACAGAACAAGAAGAATATTTTACTGTACTTTAAAAAAATAAGTTGGAATATAATTAACAATACTATGAGTAGGAAATTTATGCCGAAACAGTGGTCTTCAACAACAGTATGATTAAGCCGATACAAAGCAACATACAAAGGGATCAAAATGAAGAACTGAGAGAGAGCACAATTTAGGCCAACACGAGCTAAAGGGATACTGAATCCAAATAACAAACTAGAAATAAGAGGCAGAATTTCAACAATATATGTGTATATACTGCTTCATAATATAAATGGTGGCTAATCAGCACCATCAACACTAAACAGGGAGTTTATTCAAAGAATCCAAATTAAAAAAAAAAACTACAATGTGAAAACTGATTCATGTATAACAACAACGATCCAAAACAAGTCCTAAGGCCATCATATCCATCTACAACAAACAATCCCAGCCTCATTCACAGATAAGTCATTCTATGGAGAAAGAGGGATGAAGCAGAAAACGATGGGATTAGAAGAACGAGAACGTGTTTACCTTCTTCGGGGCAGCAAAATAGAACCACGAGCTAGTGTCGAATTCACAGTCACCATCGGGAATCAGTGTTATCAAACTGGGGCCCTCGATTGATCGACCAATCTTCAAAGAAAGAAAGAAAAGAGGACTTTTTGTTGTAATGGAAGACTCTCCATTCTCAGAAATTTTCCTCTCTTCTTTCTTTGGATTCCAGAAAATTTTCTAACCCCTCAGCTCTTTTAATCAGAAGAAAAAGAAGAACCCTTAAAATTTTCACACCTCAGAGCCCCAAAAAAAAATTTCTCAAAAATCCCCCTTCGAATAGTGACCCCGGAGGTCTATTTATAGAAAAAGAATTAGGGGTTCCTTTTGGGATTTTTAGAAAAAGATATTTTAAAATTTGAATTCCCGAAAATCCCTCCCACAACTCATTTTCGTGCTCAAATCGTACCAACTTTGGATTTTTTGAAGAAATTTATGACAGGTGGACTAATAAAATTTTTGGTCAAACTAACTCTCTCAAGAACCAGTAAAACTCCACCAAATACGTACCAAATTCGTACCATTTTCTCAAAATTTTCAGGAATGGGACGTTGGGGTAACCAGTTCATCCTTTTCTAGATGGTTCGAGGCTTTTTTTTGAGAAATTGAGAGCGGGAATATGGGAAACACGTCATCGCTGGTTGAGAACGGGTCGCGGGTAGGGCTGGTTGTTGTCGTGATTTTGAATTGGGTTATCGGGGTTGGGAGTCGTCGTCGTTTTTTAGGGACTTATACGCTTTTGCGTAGTTGTACTGGTTTTGCTGAAGATGATACAAGAGATAGGCGGGTCGGGTCAGTGGCTTTGGACTGGGCTGATTGAAAATGAGTTGTTGAGTGTTATTTAGGTTGTTGTTATATTGGGCTGATCTTGGTTTAAAAGGTTTGGGCTGGTGGGGGCTGGTTTTATATGGGTTAATCAGATAGAAGATTGGTAATAAGAATTAAAGAAATGGGCCACTGCTTGTAGTTTGGAAAATGGGACAAAATTGGATTAATTGGGTATTGGGTGCATTATGTAATTGAAGATTTGGCCAATTCATTTAAATTTTGGCCAAATTAAAAATCAATTGGCCAATTGCATCGCAATTATGGCCAATTTGATTTCAATTAAGGTCAAATTTAATAAATTGACTAAATTGAACCAACATTCGAAATGAATTGACACTTCTTTTAATTTCGAGCTTTTTGATTCAATAAAATCAAATACTTATCTCTCCGAATAAATTATTTTTTGAGGATAAATTATAATTAAATCAAGATTTAAATCATTATAAACTTATTTCAAGATAAGCCTTGATTACGATCCGATACTTTGTAAAACCAATATTTAAGTATCAAAATTATATAATTTCGTATAATTGAATACGACAATGTATAGTCGCTACTTAAAAATGACAAAATTACGTACAGGAAATATTTTGAAAATCCTTTATTCGGACAAGATAAATGTTTTAATTTTATTTGAAAATCGAAGAAACTTCGAATTAAACTTAGGTATGGAGGGAAAAAATTTGGTGTCAACAACTGCCCCCGACCACAAATTCTAATCTGAAAGAGGTTGTTTTTTTGCACGAGTTTCATGGAGTTATGGCCGAACCTCGGTATCAGGTTTCCTACATATCTTATGTTACATGAGAATTCAGGCCACTTGTAGTTCATAAAGCTTGATTTAAAGCACGATTTTTATAAAATTCATCAGCTATCTCGGTTTGGGAGTTTTTAATGAAATGAGAAGCTGGGGAATAAAGGAATTTTGGGGAGGTTGGAATGCAGTCGATTTTTCTACATAGATCCCAGCCTACATATCTCCGAGACTCGGGGAATCAGACTACTTGTAGTTCGACTCAATTGGTAGAAAAGATAGTCTTTTATTTCAGACCATCTTTGGCTCGGAATGAGTGACAAGTTGATCAACTTGTGGAAAAGAGGCTTGTAACCTCTTAACCATGAATGTGGGATCCTTCACATCTATAGACAAGAACTTACCTGGACATAATTTCCAAAACTCTAAGTGTGTCGTCACCCAAATTTGAAGAAAGAAGAAAGCTACCCTCGACATGAGTTTAGAAATATTCCGAAGGTGAAGCGGAAACTAGAATATCCCAAAAATACCCACATTTCTTCTAATAGGGGTATGGTTTGATGGTGGTGGTGATCATCCTTTAGCTCGCGTCCAGAGAGTTTGACATCCCTCTCTAGACTATGTCCTGTTTTGCTGCTAAGAAAGAGTTCCACGTTGTGCTGCGTCCTATCTGAAGTCATTCGCACCTGTGGTTTTTATTTGAGATTTTCATCTTCTCGAATGCTCTCAACAATGCTTCAAACAAAAAGTGTTAGTGCTAAACATAATTCACGAAAGAGGTATGTAATCTTTTACCATATCTCCACATGAGTTGTGGCCTTAAAAATGAAATTATCTCTTTATGTACCTGTTTGGAATGAAATAACTGGTAACGACAAACACAACAAACCTCTTGGTTGTTGTATAATTATGCCATTTGTCAGTTGAATATGTCTTCAAAGTGGGGTGGCCCTTTTGGACACCGGTGATACTTTATGCAGAACGGTCCCTACAACCGTGTAATCTTGTGCTGGTATGACAACCCTTTTGGTTACCTATATCACTTGTTGTATGTGGAATGATAACCTATCTGGTTATAGTCGATGATCGATTTATAAATTTCCTTTAAATTATCAATCTTTGGATAATCTTGCACATTATTTGATGTTGGATATGAGGCGACTTACAGATATCCTTGGAATTGCTAGATTTTAGGTAATCTTGCACATTATCCGACCTTGGATAAGAGATAGCTTACAGATATCCCTCAAATTGCTAGCTTTTAGGTATTCATGCACATCATCCGACCTTGGATACAATATGACTTATAGATATCTCTCAAATTATTAGTCCTTGGGTAATCCTGCACATAATCGATCTTGGATATGACGCGGCTTATAGAGAACCCTTGGACGTATCAATTTGATAATCTCGCATATTCTCCAGTAAGGATTTAGTTGCGACTTATGGATAACCTTCAAACTATCGATTTTTGGGCGATCTTGCACACTATCCGGTTAAGACATCGTTGTGGCTTACGGATGACCTACAGGCTATCAGCTCATAGGTGATCTAGCACACTATCCCCTTTCAAATAATATGACTTATAGATGATCCTCAAATTGTCAATTTCTACAAAATCTCATATATCATCCGTCTTTAGACACCGACTTAAAGGCATCCCTTCAAATCGTGTGCTTCTTGATGCATTCAGATGCTGATTCATAACATGATGAGATTTCCTCGATGCCAGCATTTATGTCTTGCATGACAACAAATATGAAATGACCCTTTCGGCAAATTATATGGATGGTCCTCTTGGCAATGATATGGAGTGGCCCTCTTGGTAATGATGCAATGGCCCTCTTGGCAATGATATGAAGTGGACCTCTTGGTAATGATGCAATGACCCTCTTGGCAATGATATGAAATGACCCTCTTGGCAATGATATGAAATGGCCCTCTTGACAATGATATGCAATGGCCCTCTTGGCAATGATATGCAATGGCCCTTTTGACAATTATATGAAATGGTCCTCTTGGCAATGATATGCAATGGCCCTCTTGGCAATGATATGCAATGGCCCTCTTGGCAATGATATGAAATGACCCTCTTGACAATAATATGCAATGGCCCTCTTGGCAATGATATGAAATGGCCCTCTTGGCAATGATATGAAATGGCCCTCTTGGCAATGATATGCAATGCCCTCTTGGCAATGATATGCAAACAGTTTCACCTGAATTCATTTGTCTGCGTCTTGCTTTCCACATGTACCGTTTCGCTTAAGCCGAATTTTGAGGATGACTTTCTGCTCTTTCTCCTATTGAGTGATCCTTTGATTGTTGTATTTATTGTGTCAACTCCCTTGAATGTACCTGCGCTCACGGTAAATATTTAGTAGACACGAAGTCATTTTTGCTAGCGACTATTTTTAGAAAAAATTACAAGTACAATGTTCGTAAAGAAAAGAAGACGCTTTTGTTTGTCTTCCATGATCTCAAGAAATGAGATGAAAAATTCAAATGGTCCTCGATAAATGAATATTAAACCCATTTTGGGTTACCCCAAAATACTGTTCTTAAGCATTATATGCTCTAGCATGACTCCCAATTTGCTTGGGAAATTTTTGAAAGAGATTCTCATTTTTGTGTATTGATTCCTGCATCCACAGAAAAATGATCAGTTTGAGCGAAACTACTCCGTGTTGATCTTCTTTGATTCTCCGTTTTCTCCACACCATATTTTTGGTACTCCGCCATGTTGGTACCTCTACCCTGGCTCCCTGCTTCCAATTGATGTCTAGGCAATCACTAACTAAAATATTTATATATATTTTTGAAAGTAGTCTTAATTTTTGGAAAATAGTTTCGAAAATTCCTGCAAAACTTTAGAAAATATCTGTCAGTCATGTCATGTGCTAGGTCAACGGCCAACTTTTTCTTGATTCTGACAATGTCCGACGTTTTACGGAGGATTGCTAGGGATTCAGTATTGTCTAGGCTCTCTACTAGAAGTTTTATCAAAGACTATGATTCAATCTTCCAAGACTTTATCACAGGTGGTGATTCTCAAATATCAACTTCGACCTCTAGTGCTGGGGAATTTGAAACATTTTTCAATATATTAGTGGAAATTTTGAGGACCTCCTCAAAATTTCTGCCCCAGTTTAAAGTAGTGTGAGATGATGTCATCTCGTGTGGATCTGAAGTCTTTATTGGTCTTCATTCTCCTTGTTGATCTTCTCATGTAAATTTTCGAGATTCCTTCTCAAAAATTCTGCCCTAGTTTCTATTCCCTAGGGTTATATGACCGAGCCGTTGTGGCGCCTACGTATCCCGTTGAAGCAGGAATCAGGTCAAGCGTATTTCAAGACTACGCTAGGGATATTAATAGAAAAATCAAATGGGTTGACCGATGCCGACATAGGCCGCCTACGTATCTCATTCTTGAGAATTCAGGTCATCACGTAGTTTATACATAAAGGGAAAGTATAAATTTTCCTAAGGGGTTGACCGAAGCCGATATAGGTCGCCTACATATCCCTCTTTGGAATTCAGGTCAAACGTAGTTCGTACATAAAGGGAAAAGGGTTCTAGGCAATTACCATTATAAAACAACATTACTACAAAGGCGATTACGAGCAAACTAAGGAACGGAAAAATTAGCACATCTTTCAAACATATTATCTTTTTACTGTATCAGAATTGACTGGTTTGGTCCACTCTTGACCATCCATCTCAAACAAAATCAGAGCCCTTCCAGATAGTACCTTGCGAACTATGTATGGCCCTTGCTAATTTGGAGCGAGTTTGCCCTTGTACTCCTCTTGGTGAGGAAATATACGTTTGAAAACCAATTTCCCAACTTCGAATGTTCGAGTTCTTACTTTCTTGTTAAAGGGACGAACCATCCTGTGCTGATACAACTGACCATGACATACAACAACCATTCTCTTTTCATCAATCAACGTGAGTTTTTCGTAGCGAGCGCGAACCCATTCTTCGTTGCTTAGTCCGGCTTCCTGAATAATCCTTAGGGAAGGTATTTCAACCTCAGCAGGTATCACAACTTCATTCCCATAAACTAATAGATAAGGAGTCTCCCCGGTAGAGGTTCGAACTGTCGTACGATACCCAAGCAAAGCGTAAAGCAACATCTCATGCTATGATCTATCATTTTCGATCATCTTTCTCAAGATCTTCTTGATGTTTTTATTGGCAACTTCCACGGCTCCATTCATCTGTGGACGATATGCGGTCGATTTGCGATGCACTATTTTAAATTGGTCACAAAATCATTCATCAAGTGACTGTTCAAGTTTGCCCCATTATCAGTAATAATCGATTCTGGCACTCTAAATCGGCAAATCAAGCTATTCCTGACAAAATCTGAAACCACTTTCTTGGTGACGGCTCTATACGAAGCAGCTTCGACCCACTTAGTAAAGTAGTCAATAGCAACCAAAATAAATCTATGCCCATTCGATGTTGTGGCTCTATTGGTCCGATAACATCCATGACCCAAGCTATGAAAGGCTAAGGTGAATTCTTCGCATGAAGTTCATGTGGAGGCATTCGAATCAAATTTCCTTGTATCTGACATTTTGGGCACTTCTGCACATACCTGCTACAATCATTTTTCATAGTCATCCAGAAGTAACCGGTTCTCAGGATCTTTCTAGCAAGGGAAAACCCATTCATGTGGGGACCGCAAACTCCAACGTGTACTTCTTTTATCAATTTATTGGCTTCTGCAGCATCGACGCATCTTAAGAATCCCAAATCTGGAGCCCTCCTAAAAAGGATTTCCCCACTTGGAAAATAGTTCTTTGCCAAATGTCGGATTGTCTTCTTTTGGTTGTTACTAGCCTCTTCAGGATATATTCTAGATTCTAAATATCTTTTAATATCATAGTACCATGACTTTCCATCAGGCTACTCTTCAACATGTGCACAATACACGGGTTGCTCCTTCAAGCTTATCTCCAAAGTATCAATGTAACACTGATCTGGATGCTAAATCATGGAAGATATAGTGGCCAAAGCATCAGCAAACTCATTTTGTATCCTTAGAATATGTCTGAAATCAACTTCTTTGAATTTTTCACATAATTCATGCACCAGTTCCACATAAGGAGTAATTTTGAAATTTTTTACCACCCATTCTCCTTGTACCTGGTGAATCAGCAAATCTGAATCCCCAATGACTAGCAATTCATGAACACCCATATCAAGTGCCAGTTTGACACCTAGGATGCAAGCCTCATATTCGGCCATGTTATTGGTGCACGGGAAACGCAACTTAGCGGTTACCGGATAGTGTTGACCAGTTTCTGACACCAACACTGCTCCAATTCCTGGACCTTTGAAGTTGACCGCTCTATCAAAGAATAACCTCCATCCAGGGTAAATTTCTGCAATGTCTTCTCCCACGAATAGAATTTCCTCATCTGGGAAGTAAGTTCGAAGTGACTCATATTCATCATCAAATGGATTCTCTGCCAAATGATATGTCAAAGTTTGCCCCTTGATTGCCTTTTGAGTTACATACACGATGTCAAACTCATTCAGCAACATTTGCCACTTGGCTAGCTTTCCCATGGGCATGGCCTTCTGGATTATATACTTCAATAGATCCATTCTCGAGATGAGGAATGTTGTGTACGACGATAGATAATACCTCAACTTTTGTGCGGCCCGAGTCAAAGCGCAACATGTCCTTTCTACAAGAGTGTAACGGGCTTCATATGGTGAAAACTTTTTACTCAAGTAGTAAATGGCTTTCCCATTCCTACCGGTCTCATCATGTTGCCCGAGGACATATCCAAAAGCATTTTATGAGACTGACAGGTAAAGCAATAATGGCATTCCTTCTCTTGGCGGAACCAAAACCGGTGGTCCAGACAGATATTTCTTGATGTGGTCAAAAGCTCTCTGACATTCTTTTGTCCACTCATTCAATGCATTTTTATTTAACATCTTGAGAATTGGCTTGCATATGACTGTCGACTGAGTGATGAAACTGCTAATATAATTCAAGCGACCCATGAAACTCATAACTTCCTTCTTGGTCCTTGGCGGTGGCAAGTACTGAATTGTCTTGATTTTGGATGGGTCTAGCTCGATGCCTCTTCTGCTGACTATGAACTCCAGCAACTTCCCTGATGGCACACCAAAAGCACACTTAGCAGGATTTAACTTCAAATTGTACTTTCTTAATCTGTTGAAGAATTTCTCTAGATGGGTCAGATGATCCGAACTCTCGCGGGATTTGATAATTATATCATCCACATACACCTCAATCTCTTTATGGATCATATCATGGAAAATCGTCGTCACAGCCCTCATATATGTTTCCCCGTATTTTTTAGGCCAAACGGCATTACCCTATAATGATAAACACCCTAAGGCGTGATAAAATCCATCTTTTCTACGTCTTCCGCATCCATCAATATCTGATGATACCTGGCAAAACAATCAATGATTGACTGCATTTCATGCTTTGCACAGTTATCGATGTGGATGTTGGGCAACGGAAAATTATCTTTAGGACTGACTTTATTCAAGTCTCTATAGTCAACATAAATTTGAATCTTGTCATCTTTCTTCAGCACTGGCACGATGTTGGCTAAGCACATCGGATATTTTGTGACCTCCATAACCTTAGACTGGATTAGTTTTGTCACTTCTTCCTTGATCTTTAGACTTAAATCTGGCTTGAATTTCTGCATTTTTTGCTTGACTGGATCAAATCTGGATTTATCGGCAACTTGTGCGACACAATGCTGGTGCTCAATCCCGGTATATCATCATAGGACCAAGCAAATACATCAATGTATTCCCGCAACACTCTTTTGTGCTTCCGCCAGGTGGACACTGACACTTGTTTCTTTTATTCCATCATGATGTCCGAGGTTGACTGTTTCAGTTTTCTCTAGGTTGGGCTTCTCCCGGTTCTCAAACTCTTCTACATCTTTAACTAATCGTTTCTCATCTCCTCCCTTCCAATCATCATCATTCCCCTCATTTTGTTCATCTAAGCTTTGACATGACATGACATTGGCAGGTTTTGAGTCACTGTTACTGTAATAGACAAACAAACCAAGATAGATGATAATAAGATAATAATAAAATATATGAATAGTGGTGCTTTAATTATTTTTTTTCAAAATAAAGGAAGGCCTTTTCATTAAAATTTGAGAGATAATTACAAACTATGACTCATAACTCGCACAAACACAAGCCCGTGCCTTTTGAAAGCAGTAAAATACGAAAAGGAAATTTGAGATGTAAAGGGTGGATCGCGGGGCCTCATCCGGATCATCACCGATTTTAAAAAACTATTAGTAATTGCCATTTCATCTACCAGAATGGGTGATGGGTTATGAATGGAGTGGAGGTCCAGTTTTGCAAGGCCTCCCCTGGTGCAATCTTCTTCACCCCACTGGACTTTGGGAAATATTCTGGAACAATATTGCATCCCTCGAACAGATTTCCTATACCATCCCCAAGACCATCATCATTCAACATCTCACGCACGGGAAACTACTGGTACAGGAGTAGCAAGGGCCTAAACAGACTCGCCTCTGACTTATTCTCAATCTCATCCTCCTTTGTAGGCCGATATCCTAACCCATACTTAGAGGCCTTCTCTAGAATCATAATAGGATCAATAATTCCTTGCAGACTCTTACCCAAACCCCGACCAGGCTCGAATCCATTTCTTAACATCACCTTCGTAATCATTTTATAGATAGAAGGCATTGGCGTTTTGAGCGTCAGATCCTTCTCCACAACATTTACAATTTCCACCGTATAAAAACTACTACCCTTCGGAACATCTTCAATCATCGGCACATAACCATTGGGATGATCCACTCGGCTTCCTTCCCCTTGGATGACTACTTTATGATCCTCCCAAATGAACTTCAATAGTTGATGAAGGGGTGATGAAACGGCCTTTGCACCATGTATCCATGGTCTTCCCAAGATCATTTTGTAGCTAAGATGAATATCCATAACATGAAACTTAGTTTTAAACTCAGCTGGTCCCAGTTAGATGTACAGATCAATTTCTCCTATGGTATCTCTCTGCCCTCCATCAAATGCTCTCACATTTACGTGGCTTTGATGAATTTCTCCCAAATCATAGCCCATTTGAACCAATGCGGAGAGAGGACAAATGTTCATACCAGATCCGTCATGTATCAATACCTGATTAATCGCGTAGTCTCGGCAAATGACAGTGACGTGCAAGGCTTTGTTGTGCATCGCTCCCTCAAATGGCAACTTTTTATCACTGAATGATATGCGATGATTCCCCACAATATTTCCTATCATCATAGCCAGGTTCTCAACACTAGTTCCTACAGGAACATACGCTTTATCCAAGACTTTCGATGGAGCTTGTCGGTGGTATTGCGAACTCATTAATAATGGCAAAACGAAAATTTGAGTTGGAGTTTTCTCTAAATGTTTGACAATTGAATAGTCTTTTGGTTGCATACGCTTCCAAAATTCCTCAACCTCCCCTTCAATGATTGGCCTTTTCTGTGAATCTTTTTTGTTGATCAATTTTTTAGGGATGTAGCATCGTCCCAATCGTGTCATCCCTTGGGCAGCAGCGGTCCGTACAATAAATTCCTTCATTGGCGGGGGAGTGTACACTTGGATCGGGGCCGTCATTACTATAAATGGGGCTTTCTCGTTGACACTTAAGGTAGACACAACTCTCTCTATCTTTTCTATCTCTTTCGCCTTTTTGTACTTTTCTGAATTCACCTTAGTAATAGTCTTGCCAGACGCCCATTCTCCTTCTATTTCAATCATGTTAATTGCAGGTCCCCCATGATTAGGCAATGGGTTACTATTGATATTTGGCGTTGATGACTAAAGCGTGATGACCTTTTGATCAATCAGATCTTGGATCCTATGTTTCAAGGTAATACAGTCCTCGGTACTGTGCCCTGCTGCTCCAGAATGATTGGCATAATTTTGATCAGGATGATAAAATCGGGAGTTGGGATTGACCGGCTTTGGCTGGATCGGTTGCAAATGGCTGACATTCTTCAATCTTTCAAATAGTTGGGTGCGACTTTCAGCCAACGATGTGAAATTTTAGAGAGGTTTCTTTTTGATGTTTGGATGCGGAGGGTTATAATGATTCTGATTTGCAGGAGGCACTTGATGATAAGTTAGAGGTGCTTGAATGTTTGTTCAGTGGATTGGACATGAGGATAGTAATTCGGGTTGGAACTTGATATTGGAAAAAAGTATTTGGCTGTGGAGGTTGGAGTTGGAATTGGACATTTGGGAGTGGAGCTTGGTACTGGGGTTGGCTATTTGGGAGTGGAGTTTGGTACTAAGGTTGGGCATTTAGGAGTGAAGCTTGGTATTTGGGGTTGGGTATAGAATATATGCTGAAAGTTTGGTGACGGCGGAGAAGAGAAAATATTCCTAGAGTTGAACCTCTTTTTCATTTTTGCAATAGAATCAGCAGAAACCGTGCCTACATCCTCCTTTTTCTTCTTCAAGAACATAGCAGTTTCGAACGATGTTGGGGTCTTGGAAATTTTTTCTATACGAATACCTTCTTCCAGTGATTCTTCTATTTTTACCAAATATGCAAAATTCGCCCAGACAGCGGACACCATCCTGGTATAATATTCTCCTTCTTGAGCGCGAAAGAACACATATTACCATTTCTTCCTCAGACATGGGGGGTTGCACTTTGGCAGTTTCTTTTCTCCAACGAAAATCATAATCGCGACAACACTCATGAATTTTCTGTTTGATCCGATCTAGTGAATATTTGTCAGGGACTATTTCAATGTTAAACGCGAACCTGTCAAGGAAACCCTTGGCCAATGCTCTCAAACTAGTCCATCTTTTCAATTCTTGAGACATGAACCATTCTAAGACGCATCAATAATACTTCATTTTTCCTTAGCCCCACCATTTGATCACAATACCTTCTCAGATGGGCCATTGGGTTTCCGATATCGTTGAACACTTCAAAATTGGGGACCTTGTACTCTTCTGGTAGATCTACTCCAAGGTGAACACATAAGTCATCGTACCCTAAACCGCCGTAGTCCCTCGCTCCATGAGATTCTTTGATCCTCATGATCTCTTCATTCATAGCTAGCAACTTCATCTCATGCTCGGTTCTCTACTCTTTCTCTTTCTCTTCGTAATGGTCCATCTCAGGATTAGAAAGGGAATTATAAATGTTGGGGGATATGATGGGATGAGGAAGATTTGGAAGGGAGTCTTGATTTTGTGGATGAAAAGAAGTTGGTTGGTAGGTGGGGAGGACGTTTTAAAATTTAGAAAGGTTTTGTGGAATTTGCGAGTAGTTTGGTGGCATCTGAGAAGGATTTTGCAAATTAGGAAATGAATTTGGTGGATTCAGGGATAGATTCGATGGATGATTCGGGGATGGATTTTGTGGATTTGGGAGTGAATCTTGTGGATTTGGGCATGAATTTTGTTGATTTGCAAATGGGTTCTGAGAATTTGGGAATGGATTCGGAGATGGGTTTTGCGAGGTTAGAGATGGATTTTGTGGATAGTAAGCATCTGGGTTATTTTCTCGATTGGTATTTTGGACAAGTGGAGAGGTAGAGACGAACGATATATTAGTTGGTTGATCCCCGAGAATAGGCGTACTGAGGAAAGAGATTTGGAGTGGAGTCCCGTGTCCTCCTGGAGCGGGAGCATTAACACTAATGGCCAGGTGAGCCAAATCTCGAGTACGATTTATTTACTCCTGAAGCATTTCAAGCTTTCTTGCGAGTTCCGCAATCATCTCACTCTGTTCCGCTATTACATTGTCCCTGATGGTCAATGTGTTTTCTTCATCATTTCCAGTCATTATTGAATGATGGTCAGAGGATGGGATTCTGTGCGCTTTTGACCGGGTGAAGTAGGGATATTCTGCCAGCTTATATCAACACGGAGTAGTTTCTATTATCTGTAAAGTAAAATAACTCAAAGGCAGATGTGTTCTTTCCCGTATGTGATAAGTAATGCAAAATATTTGACTAGAAATAACCACGTAGAGTTGTTTGAGTTGTAGCCAAATTCATCCATTGGATCATAGTGGATAAACTTGTCTTTGATCCAAACAAACACACATAAGCACATAAGACAATTATATTACACAAAATATTATAATAATGCGTATCCTAACTGGGGTGACCCTTTTTGAGCCAAGGGTTCAGGCCTAACGATTTTAAAGAAAATGTATGCTTCCTTAAAGTCAATCCATTATCCCCCAACTTATATAGACACGAAAAAGGGCATAAATTCCTACAAAAGATAACAAAAAAGGGATACAATCTTTAGGGAAAAAGGGAAATAACATTAAAGAAGATAAGTTCCCACGCAGGGGAAATAAAAAAACTAGCTATCGGAGGCTCCTTTATCTGCCTTTTCCTTCTTTGCCTTGTTCACCTCCTATGCTATTTGATACCTATTGATGATCAGATGATTCCCGCGTAACTGTGCCTTGCTATCGTAAGTCATTTTTCCTATACTATCGAGTTGAGAGGCCATGCTATCATCCAAATCAATTAAACACTGCCTAGCATCATTAGCCTCTTGCCTAGCTCTTTTCAACTCTTCCTTCAACATACGTATTGTTAAAACATCTTCTACATGCATCTATCGGTGCGCGATTTCACTTTTTAGAAACTCATCCAGAAGCCTGTGGAGTCGGATTTGATGCTCGAATTCTACATCCACGACCCGAGTGGGCACGTTCGGCCCCGGAATCAATGCTCCAGCGAGGCTCTTTTTTAACCACTCCTTGTAAGTGTCGCTGACTTCAGGTTCATACCCTATACGGAAAGAGACTTCCGTCCACCTTCTTCTTCTCCATCTATTTATCATGTAGTCTTTGAGCCGGGGCTCGCTTTCATCATATTCGTTGAAGAATCTGAGCATAGAAACGATTTAAGGTGTCTCCTGCTTGATCTCGAATTGCCTAAGAACTCTGCCAGGATTGTAGGGACGGGTTCCCCTGAGACCCAAAAGCACTAGAAAAGGCCACTCACCCCCTCGAATAATATATTTCCCTTAACGAAGATAGTTAATGGACCATTAGACATCGTCATCTCTTAATTCTCTAAGAGTCTTAAACCAAAATTCATGAGATGCTTCCCTTTTGAACTTGTGTAAAAACAATCATATGTCGTGCTATTCTAGCAGATTCCTTCTTGTTTTGTGATCAGGTTGTGCCATTCTAGGATTTTTCACCAAATGCATCATCATCCACCATTGTAATATAAGGTTGCAACCTTGAAAGAAATAATTCTCGACTTGACATCATCCCAAAGCTCTATATATGTCGGCGACAATCATGGGAGCTAAGTTGTGGAATACCTTTTAAGAATTGTACTCCATTCCAAAGAAGAGTGCATGGGTGATGATACGAGTACGACCAGGAGGATGGATAAGAAACGAGAGCGTATTGAATCTGTCCAAGGAAGTGCACAAGTGAAGTGTGAAAGAGGGCCTAAATGCACTAAAAACGGCCCCTAAGTTACACTTGATGGGCACCTCAACCTTGAGAGGTATTGTGGTCATTTTGTATTCTATTTTGTAATACACTATATATAAAACCTCTTAGGGTTTTTAGTCTTAGATGTTTATTGATATTGAAAGTTGTAAGAAGAACATTTCTCTCTTGTGAGAAAGGCCTATGACTGAAACATTATAACTAGGGTTTCCAACTTAAGTGTGGAATCATTCGTGTTGGATTCATGCTTGGAACGTTGGGTGCTAGAGGAGGTTGAGGTCTCTCTTGTGCTCACCGAAGAGATGGGTATTTTTAGTATGTTGTTTAAAGGGTCCAAGAGTGGAATAGGCTCTTGGGTTTTTAAGATTATACCTTCACTTTGTCTATCTATCTATCTTTATGTACATTTCCTGGACTCTTTGTTGTTGTTCTAGTCAAAACCGTGTGTTGTTGTTTCCATTGTGTTATTGTTCATCTTGTTCTTCATCTTGTTATCTTGATACTCTCTTTGTTAGTTTGTGGTGGATGTTTTGGTGTCAAATACACCATTGTTATCTCGTATTATTGTTGTTGTAGTGAATCCGAGAGTGGTCTCCAAAAAGGTCCTCAGATCCTTAAGATTAGTGGATTGATTTGGAGTGTGTTTTTGTGCTTCCGTTGTATTTCTTGTATCATTTGGTATCAAAGCATGACTTGATTTTGTTCCTACAAGATCAATCTTGGGCTTGCTTTTTAGAAAATTCAAAAAAAAAATTATTGTTGAAAAAACTAAAAATTCTAGAAAAAAAAATAATCTGCCCGTTTAGTGTTCTTGGCCGAAAATTGTGTTTTTGTTGTGTATTGGCCAATATTTTTACTTGTCTTTGTTGTCTCTAAGTGTTAGTTTTGTTTCTCACTAACACGTTGAGTCTATATCTTAGATTTGAGCTTGAAATGTTGATGTTGTTAGCGTGAACAAAGTGTGGCCGATTGTTGTTGCGAGTTCAAGACTTGAACATGTGTTGTGTTGTTGGTTCAAGTTTTAAACGTGTATTGTGGAGATTGTGTTTTGGATTTAAGCTTGGGAAGTTGTTGTTGTTGTTTGGGAGGTCCAACTTGAACCTTAGAACTTCAAGACTCAAAGTTTGTGTTCTTGGTGTTCTTGGTGTTTTCACCATCTCCATATATTGTTGACGAAAAAAGTGGTAGTTGATCTTAGAAGTTGAAGAAAAAGAGTGTGTATTGTGTTAGTCTTGCAAGACATAGTTCCAAGTTTCAAGGAGTAGTACTTGTGACTCAAAGACTTTTCCTACACACTAAAGACTTTACATCACTTCTCAATCACTTTCCCATGAAACAAGGGTCCATGTTTTAAGGAAAAGTACTACAAAAGTCAAGTCTTGAAATGTGAAACTTGAAAAAAAGGCTCCAAGACTTTCCCTCCTTAAAACAAATTTCATCAATTCAAATTAAAATTGGTCAAGACTTGGACTTTGTAAAATAAAAACTGTAGAAACCGCAACCAATACGTGGCTGCCATGTCATCAAGTTACTGTTCACGCATCAAATTTTGGCTCAAATTTTAGATTTTCTTAGTTTCTTTTTATTGTTCCGTAGTTTCGTTTGTTGGTTCCACTACTAATTGGCAAACTAGTACTCATCTACTAGATTGTTAGTTAGTCTTTGTGTTTGTTCATTCGTGTTTAGCGTTTGTTGTGTGCTTTTTTTCTCTTTTGTGAATTCGTTGTGTCTTGTTGGTTCAAGTCCGTAAACATTTTTTCTTTTGAGTCAACTCAAACGAAAATCTATTCCGAGCAAAGATGGACTCATCCCTCAATCACTCACGAAGTACAAGCCGACTTTCAACACTTGTGAAACCAAGTGTGAGGTAAAACCGAGAGTTAGGGTGTGGTGAGGCATTTTGAACTAACAAATTTGTTTTGTTGTTTGTTGTTGTCCTTTGCTTTAGGTACCATGGCTGCCACTAATCTCGATGCCACATTTGATCGCATCAATGATGATATTGAAGAAATGAAATGGCACGTGGAAAGGCTACGCCAATTGTTACCTAAACTTATCCCACAAAATCCAACTTTTCTTGTCCAAACACCTTTTGCCGAGAGCTTCCCGAAGGAAGAGATGGGCTTCCCCGACCCACGCCAAGATAAAGAGGAGATTGAAACATCTTTGGTACTTGATAGTGAACTTATAGAGAGTGAAGCACTTGCTAGTTCCAAATCTATCAGTGAGATGGATCATGCTCTTTTTAGGTTTAATGTTTTGTTTGAAGATGATATAAACACTCCTAATGAACCTAGTGGTGAAAATTATGGTATAGCTTTCCTTGAAGGCTATAGCCGATATGCTAACCCACTATGGTATGACAACATTCCTCCTAAAGATGGAAATCTCTTCTTGGAAGATGATAGTACTCTTATGAGCAAAGAATGTGTAGTCTCGAAAATGAGTACTCTTGGTGTTCATGATGATCACTTTACTCTTA
The DNA here is from genome assembly GCA_030864225.1 of Capsicum baccatum var. pendulum. NCBI lineage: Eukaryota > Viridiplantae > Streptophyta > Magnoliopsida > Solanales > Solanaceae > Capsicum > Capsicum baccatum. Next base: position 232,299,736 of record CM061557.1, read on the forward strand.
AATGTAGTTCACTACTTGAGCATGTGAATGAAGTTCTTAAAAATTCGCAAGTTAGTGATGGTGCCTATAGAATTGATCTTAATAATGTGCATGACTCTTTAAACATCTTGTGTGGTAAAAGCGTTGCGATTAGTTTTGTTAATAGAGATCATGTATATGAAAATATTTTTGTGTGTGAATGTGAGAGTGACATTCTAGGGGAAGGTCTAGCCTCGGCTTAGGCCCTAAGCTAATTATTCCATTTGATCCCAGTACCATCTTAGGGTGGAAAAAGATGACTCTCGGCCTATTTTCCTTTTGTCTTGATGCTTGTCCGAGCCACTTTCTTTGTAGCAATTGTACTAATCTTTTCATGATTAAAATAAAGGAACCGTGGCTATACTTCAAATTTGTCCCACCTCAGCATGGCATGTTGATGCGTTATTTTTGCTAACCCTAACCCCTCATATCATGAGGAATGTAGTTGAGCCATATCCTACACGAATGTAGACAAAGATAAGCCTTTCCCCGTCCCCAAAGGGTAATGGATTGAATTAGACAAACATATATTTTTTTCGACACATAAGTATAATTCGTCTGTAATTAAATCGGGGTCAATAGATGCAGGGCGGGTTTTCTAATGGGCCCAATACCCCGCTCGAATTAGGGGTCGTCCTAGGCTCATGCCTAAAATAAGATTTTGATTTCGTTCTATCCTCGGTGTCTAGAGTGGATTTGAACACTGGTTCTCAAGCGGACAACTTGAGTTTGAAAATACGAACAACCATCAGATGACTCACGTGCTAATAAGCCATTCGTATTTTCAACACATTTTTAGAATTAAACAACAGGGGCCGGGACATCCACGAAACCCCAAAACAGTTTAAATAATGCAGGAATATGCCATGAGATGCGATAATTGAACCTTACAGAATCAAAACACATAAACACATAAACAATTAATCAAAAGACAAAATCAAACATTTGGTTAGAACCTAGTTAAAGATCCCCAGCAAAGTCGTCATTTCTGTTTTGCGAAAATTTTGACTTTTGAAAAGAGTCGCCACTTAATTTTGAAAAGGAATTAAGAAACCTTTAGGGAGTTACTTCAAACGATTCAAAACAGGAAAATCATTTTAAGTTAGAGATTCTAGATAAGTGGTTACTATTAACGTTTTAGGAAGGTGTTAGACACCTAAAACGTCCGCTAACTTGCGGTTATTCGGACTGTTTAAAAATCGTCTTTGATTAACCTTGAAAAAAAAGTTGATTTTTTAAAAAGAAAGCGATTTTAGGAATATTTTGGTGTTTATGCAAAATCAATTTTTAGGCGACTTGACTAAGGATTCAACTAGGTTCGCAAGAAAGCACGTAAACAAGTAAAGAAAAAGGGGAAAGGGGAGAAGTGATGATTTAGGCTTTTAAGCCAAACCGTCGGCCCTGTCCTAATCTAGTTGGGCTTTTGACCCGTTTTCACCTGTCCTAATTCTATATGTTCAAGCCCCTTTTGGCTCGAGTTTCTTTTCACCTGTATTAAATACAACTTTGGCTTCGAGGCCCAAATGAATGAATGGATAAATAACTAAATAAATAAAGACAACAATAATAAATGACTAAGTAAATAAATAACTAAATGAAATGGAAACCGAGACTTTCAAATCTCTTGGCCGCTTCAATATGTGGGTTTTGAACTCATTTGTTCTTCTTTTGACTCTTTATATCCGTGTGCTATGACCGACTTTGTACTTGGTCTCGGAGTTTGACTCGAAAGAGAGGCCTCATTGGCCTGTCTATGAAATGCAAAAGGGGAAGAAGTCCATTTGAACTTCGAGGCAGTGCATGCAAAGAAAAGAATGAAGAAATTAGCATACGCCCAAGAATTTGACAAGCTATGAAATTCGTATTCTATTTAAATACCAAACATGCATAAACCACTGCACCAATACAAAAGAGTGTCTTAATCCACTGCACCAAGATAGACACACAGAAATGAGAAAAAAATGCATAAACAATTTGAATCCTATACAAATTTATGCCTATTTGACTTGATAATTCGACCATAAGTAAATCACTATAATTGCAAAGAGAACTGGAATATATGCAAACACTTGCACACAGGAAAAATGTGAAAGGAACAACAGTTTATAAAATTCGAGGAAAAGTCATCTATAATTAATCAAAGGCACTCAATCACGGGAGGGAATAACAATGACTGCTAGACAAACTCAAGCACAAGCAAGATGCAAACGGCAAAAATTCAAATTACTACATCTCAGATAAAATTGCAAAGGGCAAAATTCAAATTACTACTTCTCAAATAAAATTCAAAAGTCTTAGTTCCTTATAAAACCAACGAGACAAAAGATAAGATCGTTTAAGTAACCAAGCTACTAGTTTTGGAAAAACATCTATCTTTTAAAACACAATAATGCTAAAGCAGGCAACAAAATTAGTTTCTATAACAATAGGACCATAAACACGGTTACCAGAGAGACAAAAGATGAGATCGTTTAAGTAACCAAGCTACTAATTTTGAAAAAGCATCTATTTTTTTTAAACACAATCATGCTAAAGCAGGCAACAAAATTAACTTTTATAACTATGGGACCACAAACAAGGTTACAAAAGCGTGAGAGAGTAGGGAAATGAAAGCTTGACATTAGTCCAAATCTTGTTGGAAAAGACTCAAACGTGCAATATCACTAACTGCAATGAACAAAACTGATCAAAAGTAGGCAAAGAAAAGCACACATGCCAAATTCATCCTACTCCTCATTTGACACGCCCTAAGGATCTTCTATAGATCAGATGTGTCATGGAGGAGTCCTCGGACGCAACACCCATCATTTACGAACCAAACCCAAAATTCTTATTGATAGTATGAATCACAGAACAACAAGGATATTTTACTGTATTTTAAAAAAATAAGTTGGAATGCAATTAACAATACTATGAATAGGAAAGTTAGGCCGAAACAGTGGTCTTCAACAACAGTATGATTAAGCCAATATAAATCAACATACAAAGGGATCAAAATGAAGAAATGAGAGAGAGCACAATTTAGGCCAACACGAGCTAAAGGGACACTGAATCCAAATAACCAACTAGAAATAAGAGGCAGAATTTCAACAATATATGTGTATATACTGCTTCATAATATAAAATGGTGGCTAATCAGCACCATCAACACTAAACAGGGAGTTTATTCAAAGAATCCAAATTAAAAAAAAAAACTACAACGTGAAAACTGATTCATGTATAACAACAACGATCCAAAACAAGTCCTAAGGCCATCATATCCATCTACAACAAAAAATCCCAGCCTCATTCACAGATAAGTCATTCTATGGAGAAAGGGGGATGAAGCAGGAAACGATAGGATTAGAAGAACGAGAATGTGTTTACCACCTTCGGGGCAGCAAAACAGAACCACGAGCTAGTTTCGGATTCACAGTCACCATCGGGAATCAGTGTTATCAAACTGGGTCCCCCGATTGATCGACGACCAATCTTCAAAGGAAGAAAGAAAAGAGGACTTTTTGTTGTAAAGGAAGACTCTCCGTTCTCAAAAAATTTCCCCTCTTCTTTCTTTGGATTCCAGAAAATTTTCTAACCCTTCAGCTCTTTTAATCAGAAGAAAAAAAAAAGAACCCTTAAAATTTTCACACCTCAGAGCCCAAAAAAAAAATCTCAGAAAATCCCACCCACGAATAGTGACCCCAGAGGTCTATTTATAGAAAACGAATTAGGGGTTCCTTTTGGGATTTTTAGAAAAAGATATTTTGAAATTTGAATTCCTAAAAATCCCTCACAACCCGTTTTCGTGTTCAAATCGTACCAACTTTGGATTTTTTGGAGAAATTTATGACAGGTCGACTAATAAAATTCTCGGTCAAACTAACTCTCTTAAGAACCAGTAAAACTACACCAAATATGTACCAAATTCGTACCATTATCCCAAAATTTTTGTGAATGGGATGTTGGGGGATCCAGTTCATCATTTTCTAGAAGGTTCGAGGCTTTTTTCTGAGAAATTGAGAGCGGGAATATGGGAAACACATCATCGCTAATTGAGAACGGGTCGCGGGTAAGGCTGGTTGTTTTCGTGATTTGGAACTGGGTTATCGGGGTTGGGAGTCGTCGTCGTTTTTAGGGACTTGTACGCTTTTGCGTGGTTGTACTGGGTTTGCTGAAGATGATACAAGAGATAGGCGGGACTGGTCAGTGGCTTTGGACTGGGCTGATTGAAAATGAGTTGTTGAGTGTTATTTAGGTTGCTGTAATATTGGGCTGGTCTTGGTTTAAAAGGTTTGGGATGGTGAGGGCTGGTTTTGTATGGGTTAATCAGATAGAAGATTGGTAATGAGAATTAAAGAAATGGGCCACTGCTTGTAGTTTGGAAAATGGGACGAAATTGTATTAATTGGGTATTGGGTGCATTATGTAATTGGAGATTTGGCCATTTCATTTAAATTTTGGCCAAATTGAAAATCAATTGGCCAATTGGATCACAATTATGGCCAATTTGATTTCAATTAAGGTCAAATTTAATAAATTGACTAAATTGAACCAACATTCGAAATGAATTAACACTTCTTTTAATTTCGAGCTTTTTTATTCAATAAAATCAAATACTTATCTCTCCGAATAAATTATTTTTTGAGGACAAATTATAATTAAATCAAGATTTAAATCATTATAAACTTATTTCAAGATAAGCCTTGATTACGATCCGATACTTTGTAAAACCAATATTTAAGTATCAAAATTGTATAATTTCGTATAATTGAATACGACAATATACAATCGCTACTTAAAAATGACAAAATTACGTACAGGAAATATTTTGAAAATCCTTTATTCGGATAAGATAAATGTTTTAATTTTATTTGAAAATCGAAGAAACTCCGAATAAAACTTAGGTATGGAGGACAAAAATTAGGTGTCAATAGACTTATTAGATTAAAAGATCATTAATCAAACATAAAATAATTGCACGTTTTTGCCCTTAAAAGGAAGAGTTGGTACTTAATGTTTTATCTTATAATAAATAATAATAGAACTTACGCCTAATGAAAGACAAAAATTTAATCCATTTTTAAAAAAATATATATATCAAACAATCTCTTTACTTTATTTGAGACAGGGATATGGATTGTAGTGGTATGGACTGCATACACTTTATCCTTCTCAGATTTCACTTCGTAGAAATACACTTAGTATGTTGTTGTTAAGCCTTAGTGAAAGGCAGACTTGTAAGATATTATGATACAAAAATATAAATTGGAAAAAATTACTTATGAGGCAAAAATAAAAGCTTAAATAACATAAATATACACCTTAACTTACAATATTAACACAAATTTCTATCATTATAAAGTAATTATAAAAATTTCAATTTTTTAATGTATCTCGAAATATATTGAGTATATTGTTGTTGTTATGCCTAGTGAAAGGCAAGACTTGTAAGATATTCAACAACAACAACAATATACCCAGTATATTCTCACACAGTGTGGTCTAGGGAGGGTAGAGTATACGTAGTCCATACCATTGACTCAGATGAAGTAGAGAGGTTGTTTTTTATTGAACTCCAGCTCAGGACGGATAACAAATATAACAAAAAACATAAAAGTACACAACTAACAAGGGGTGACACATCGCTAGATAACAAAAAAATAAGACACCAACAAAGTAATATTATAAACTTGCTATACGAAATCATACCACAACACCATGAACAAGAGGCTATACGACACTACATGCACTATAATACAAACAATGCACTCTTTCATACTATTACGAATGTACTCCTACCTACTAACCTTCTACCCTAATTCGTGTCCTCCACACCTTCCTATCAAGGGTCATGTCTTCCGTAAGTTGTAACCGCCCCATGTCCTGCCTAATCACCTCCCTCCAATATTTCTTTGGCCTACCTCTACCCCACCTACAACTATCCATAATCAGTCCAATATTTCTTCGGCCTACCTCTACCCCGCCTACAACTATCCATAATCAATCTCTCATACCTCCGAACTAGAGCATCCGCGTCTCTTCTTTCATTTCTAACCTTGTCTCTCCTGGTAAGTTCACACATCCACTGCAACATCCTCATCTTCGCCACATTTAATTTTTGGATGTGGGAATTCTTAACTAGCCAGCATTTTGTCACACATCCAAACTGGAGCATCCGCGTCCCTTCTCATCACTTGCCCGAACCAATACAACCTCTCTTCTCGCATCTTGTCCTCTACCGAAGCCACTCTCACCTTTTTTTGAATAATTTCATTTCTAACCTTGTCTCTCCTGGTAAGTTCACACATCCACCGCAACATCCTCATCTTCGCCACTTTTAATTTTTGGATGTGGGAATTCTTAACTGGCCAGCATTTTGCTCCATACAACATAACCGGACGGACTACCACTATGTAGAACTTACCTTTAAGCTTTGGGGGCACCTTCTTACCATACAAGACTCTCGAGGCGAGCCGTCATTCAACCATGCTGCATCAATACGGTGCGAGACATCCTCGTCAATCTCACCATTCCCTGAATCATAAACCTAAGATACTTGAAACTTTTCTTTTTCTGAATGTCCTGAGAATCCAACTCCACAACCACATTATCCTCATGCGGCAAATCAATAAACTCCCATTTCAAGTACTTCGTTTGGGTCCTGCGTAACCTAAAGCCCTTTGACTCAAGAGTTTGTCTCCAAACCTCCAACTTATCATTAACTCCACCCCCGAGTCTCATCAATCAGTACAATATCATCAGCAAATAACATTCACCAAGACATCTCCCCTTGCGTATGTCGCGCCAAAATATTTATCACCAAGACAGATAAAAATGGGCTAAGAGTCGATCCCTGGTGTAAACTTGTCAAAATAGGAAAGTCCTCTGAATCTCCTCCTATCGTCCTCACACGAGTCTTCGTGCCATCGTACCTATCCTGAATCGACCTAGTGTATGCCATGGGAACCCCTCTAACCTTTAAGCACCTCCACAAAATCTCCCTAGAAACTTTGTCATACGTCTTCTTAAGATCAATGAACATCATGTAAAAGTCCTTCTTCCTCTCCCTTCTTCCTCTCCCTATACTGCTTCAGTAATCTCCTCACGAGGTGAATCGCCTCAGTAGTCGAGCGACTTAGCATGAAATCGAACTAATTCTCATAAATGGTCACGATCCTCCTCAGCCTCAACTCTACCACCCTCTCCCAAACCTTCATGGTATGAATCAATAATTTAATATCCCTGTAATTGTTGCAACTTTGAATGTCTCCTTTGTTCTTATATAATGGAATCATCGTACTCCATCTTCAAGCTTCGGACATCTTTACCGCCCTAAAAATGATGTTAAACAACCTCAGCATCCACACCAAATCTGCCCCGCCCGTGCGTTTTCAAAAATCCACCAAAAATCTCATCTGGCCCGGTCGCCCGACCTCTACGCATCCGTTGAATCGTACCCTTGACCTCCTCCACCTTGATACGCCTACAATAACCATAATCGCGGCACTTATTTGTGTTCTCTAAGTCCCCCAATACAAGGCCTTTGTCCCTGTCGTCGTTCAGAAGTCTATGAAAATAGGTCTACCACCTCCTCATAATTAGGGCATCTTCCACCAACATTTTACCATATCTCCCATGATACACTTCACTTGGTCAAGTTCATGGGCCCTCCGCTCTAGCCTTAGCAAGCCTATATAACTTCTTATCCTCGTCTTTTTCCTCTAAAGTTGCATACAAACTCGACTTATAAGATATTGTGATACAAAAAATGTATTATGTATTTTTGTTAATTGTATCAGAAACTAATTATATATTTTAATAGATTTAAAATTAATATTTTCACTAATTAACTAAAACGTCAAATTATTTTATAATTAAACTCCAAACTATTGAGATTTATGTTGTTTTTCCAAAATAAAAACGGGCAAAAATGTAAATGAGCTGAGCAAGCCATTCGCAAACCGAGCCCAGCCCATTAGCATCTCATCCCCAACTGTCAAGCAAACAGTTTGCAGGGTATATATGTAAATTCGAAACCAAAAACCTTCGCCGGCGGACGGGGCAGAGACCCTCTGTCGCAATATCCCCCTCTTTCTCTCTCCATTGCTCACGTTTCTTCCTCGGAAAACCATGAATTGAATTCAAGAAATCTTCAATTCTTGTTCTTGTTAAACCCATCATGAATTATTATTAGCTCACAAAGAAACACAATCTTAGCTGGCCATGGAAGAGGGAACTCAAATTCTCGAGATCAATCTGATCTCTGCTCAATCCCTCAAAACCCCTGTCACTAACTTGCGCCGTATGCAGACTTACGCTCTTCTCTGGATTGATCCATCCACCAAGCTCCGTTCCAAGATCGATAATCTCGGTGGTGAAAACCCTACCTGGAACGACAAATTCCTCTTCCGCGTTTCCCCAGAGTTTATTTCCGGTGAAACTTCCGGTGTCTCAGTTGAAATCTACGGCGTCGGTTACATCAAGGATTTTCTCATCGGTACTGTTCGTTTACTGATAAGTAATTTTCTTAACGGAACTAGTAGTACTGCGACTCCGGCTTTCACAGCGGTACAAATAAGACGACCTTCTGGAAGATTCCATGGAGTTTTGAACATTGCTGCTTCGTTTAGTGCTGATTCTTCGTTGTTGAATGGGTTATCTGCTGTCTGTTTCCGTGATTTGATGCAAGAGAAAGAGAATGGTGGTCGATGGCGGCGACGCCGTATAGGCTCGAAACGGAGTGAGGTATCATCAAGCGGCGAGTATTGCGATTTCTCCGACGGCACTGATTCGACGACTTCGTCTTCGTCGTCGTCAGCGGCGATGTCAACGGCGTTGAAAGATTGGAACTGTGTACGAAAAGTTGCAGCGATGGCGGGAAAGAAAGATGTGAAATCTGACGGTGGAGGTTTGTTGTGTGGGTTGATGATGCAGAAGAAGATTCAACTGCGTTCGTTGGATCAGAATTCGGGATTCTGGGAAGAATCATTTGAGAAGGAAAAATAATGAACGGTCATGATTTCCTATTACGCAAATCAACGGTGATGATCAACTGCATTAGTAAAACTTTTTGCTATAACATCATAAGCAAATTTAGCAACACATTGACCACTAATCACTATAGTCCAGTTCATTTTCAAAAGATTTCCAAAACAAAATTCCATCCTTTGGATCTCCTTAATTGCAGATTTCACCCATTCATTTGTGTTTTTTTCCATCGAAATTTTGTGGTTACTTTGGATTAGCAGTTAAAAACAGTTTGTGGTGTAATATAGTTTTGTAGCTTCTTTGTTCTTGATTCTGCCTCGAATCAAACTGCTATTTTCTGTTCCCTTAGTATATGGACTCAGAAGCTCAAAATGTAATTGATCATATAGTATAATGCAGTTGAGTATCATATCTTTGGGGTTGGAGAGAAAATTATTGATGTATAATGAGTATTGATGGTCCTTAGCTAAGAGGTTTCTTTAATCCTTTATGAAATGGTTCGTAATCATACAAACATTCAAGACTTATTTTGGACTATAACTTTTTTTTGTTTTATTTTAAATACAGTGTCAAGTTAAAAGGTAGGTGAGATAAAATGTGAGTATTAAGAAGGCCTTGTAAAAGCTTCCGAATAGGATTTTCTTTCAACCTCAGCCTCAAAACAGCAACCCCTTTTACTGAGATTTACTACGTGTCTATGAGAGATTGGTTTGGTTGAGGGAATAGAACTTGTATTTTTATGGTGTTACGAGAAGGCGAATTACCCACAACATATGTGCATCCATTGTTCTTTTCGTCATCTAAAAAATAGCATACTGCTTATTCGCACCAAATACCATAATAAACTAGTATAATTTATCAATAATTAAATTCTAATAAAGTAAAAAAGTTACGAGTTAATTAATCATAATAAAATACTAAAATTTATATGAGAAAATATTGGTGGAAAGCATTTCTCTTTTTAATAAATTTTACAAGACATGAATCAGTATTAAATCGCGGTCCGACTAACAAAGCTAAAGTTTTTATTTAAAAGCTTCAAAAATATAAAGAAAATATAAAAAGAAGCTAAAAGAACTCCATCCTATTATATTATATATATAAAAGTTATTTTAATTTTATGAATATAATATATTTTTTTCAATAAAAAAGGCTCAAATGAAACCTCCTTGTAGCTCTCAACTCTTAATATAAATACCATTGGTTGACGAGATATCGATTGCTGGGCGAGAAACTAACAAATAAGATTTCAAATATTAGTCAAAATTCATTTAATTGACATCCGAAGAATATGAAAATTATATTTTTCTTCGTAAAAAACAAGTGCTTCATTGCGAAGAAACCCATAAAATGCACAAGAAAACAAAACATTTTTTTGGGGGGCGATGGGAGGGGTATAAAACAAGTGCTTCATTATGAAGAAACCCACCTTAGACTATACAAGTAGTTAGAAATGAAACAAGAGGGAGAAAGATAACAAAAGACACTATAGTACAAAAGTTAGAAGGGTGTTAATAATACTAGTGTTTTTTTCTTTTATATCTTTGTTTTGAAGTGGGGATAAAAATTATCAAAACAATAATTAATATATATAATATAGGAGTAATAGTTTTTTAAAAAAAGTGAATGAATCTTGGTGAGACCCCCCAAATCACAACCACCATAAGGGAAATATGTATTTAGCCTTTGGGATATCTTGGTCTCTGGTCTAGTCTGTCATCCAAACATTCTCTTCCATAATATCGTTTAATTTATATTTTTTTCGTTTCAATTTATATGATAATATTTAATTTTGACATAATTTTTTTAAAAATAACAATATTTACATGATAGTCAATTAAATTCTTAAGATTAAAAGAATAAAATATTAACATATGACATTTTTTAGGATGTATTTAAGAAAAATGTATCATATAAATTGAAACGGGAGATTACTATGTCTCCATTGTTTTCTCTTCTTTGTTCTGTTTCCCACATGTTTTGATTGTCTTTACTTAAATACTTTTACTTTTTCCTTAATGTCAATTCTCAACTCATCACTACGTAGACTATAAGCATTTTAAGTTTTATTCAAATCAACAACCTAACTTTCTTGATTTCTTTCTTCCATATCCCCCACTCCCATGTGATGCACCTGCCTATTTATAGATCATACCTAGATACTTTGCACTTCTAAAGATAAAACCATCATGAAAGTTTTATGATCAGGTGATCTTTTCTGATATGTTTTTTAATTCATCTGTTCATAAACATAAATATTTCTGAGTTGAAAACAGTTATCACAGTTGTACATCATTATAAACACCGAGAGAGGTGATGTGGATACATGATGATAACTATCTTTATATGTAATTAGATGTTTCGAGAGAGTTTTTTGCTCCTCATTTTTTCATAATTATGATTTTTTTATTATCCCATGAGTGAAAATATATTTGATCTAGTCTTCAATCACAATATAATTGTAAAAACTAAAGATTATAAAAAAAAACGAAAAAATCAAAAGAACCGACTAAAACTCAAATCGAAAAAATTAATTTTATGTTAGTTTGATTTGATTTATAGTTTTAATAAACCGACATGATTGGTTTGATTTTATTTTTTTTAATAAAAGCTAAACCAACCCGACTTATATACACCCTTATCTATAAATAATGTATTCACGTGAATTCAGTAATTATGTCTGAACTTATAAGTAATGTATTCATGTGAATTCAGTAAATTACGTTTAGACCACAAGGAATTCACTACATGTTTATAAATATTTGATTATGAGCATAGCTACAATTTTATTCTGACTTGAAGTTGCTATAGAAATCTAAAAAAATTATTGGATCGTAGATTCATTTCTGTCTAAAAATAAAATCATCTTTGATAAGGTGCATTTCATCTTTCATATATAAATTCAAGACATGAATTAGATTAGTCAGAACTCAAACACGAACACTAAAACACCTATGGATTAATGGTCTATCAAACTTATAATATGGTCTCTACTGTTACCTAGAGGGTAAGCTAAGTACAAGACTACAAGAACTTAAGATAATTAACGTTTGGCATATGTATAAAGTATACATTATGCATGGAATAAAATTGCTGAAATTGACAAGACATTGCAGCCCTCATCAATTGATTGCTCCCCCAAATATGATTGCAACATTCGACTAATACACTATAAAGTCGAATGGCTGACATTTACTATAGTGGTTAAAAGGTCTACCAGGTTAATAATATTATAATTGTTTGTTGTACATCTGTAATCATACATTTAATATTCATCTTTACAAGTGTCTTTTAAGCACCCAATTTCTTGCATGTCTTGGTCAGGAGTTTTTAAAGCACTTAAGTCATTTGTGCTTAGCATAAGAAGACAAAATTAAGAATAGTTTTTGGATGTTAATTTGATTATAAACTATTGAAAGTGAAACATGAGTCATTTGTGACACAAAAAAAAGTCTTGGCTGGAAAGAGGTGTTAGTCATGTTACAAATTTATTGATTACTATAATATGGTTTTGTACAGTAGCGGAACCAAGTTTTTCATTAAAAAAATCCAAAAGTAACTATACGATCTAGTCAAAGGGAGTTCAAAATCCAAATGGTGTCTGATGTATATATTAGAATTCAATTAATTCTAATTTATGTTGGATTGAATTCATTCAGGATAACATTTATCAATGACTTTTTTCATATCTAAAACTCAAAATTGAAACATCTAATAAAGAAGTAGCAGACCTAGCAATTGTACCACATTCTTTGAGTAATTGAAAAATATGCTATTTTCAATTTATGTATTCTAATATCAATAATTTCACGTTCGATTCTGTTTTAATTGGACCTTCTCGTATTTCTTTTACAAGGAAAAAACAAACTATTTCCGCTACCCTCCAAGAAAAAGAAATAGAATTAATTAATTAACTAATATAAATTTTGTACCCTGTCTCTGATCATATTTTTTTGTTTCAATCGAGATCAACATCGGACCACATATTGTGCAAGCTCAATGTTCTATTCCTTTATTTTGTGTCAGGGAAAAGGATCAAATTTACTCCTTTATTTTAAAAAAAAATAATTAAATATATTTTTTATCATATTTTGAAGTTAAATTTATTTTTATTTTTATATTTTTGGATTTAATTTATCTTTTTATTTTAAAAAATTAGCTAAATACATCCTTCATCGGATCAAATTTAATCCTCTATTTTAAAAAATTGATCAAATATACCCTTTTTCATATTTTGAGTCTAAATTTACCCTTGATTTTATATTTTGGAGTTAAATTTACCGTTGTTGTTAAGAAACTTTTCATATATACCCTTTCTTAATAGAAAAAGATCAAATCAATGTTAAATACCTCATTTTAAAAAAATAAAATACACCTTAATCTAACCCACAAAAAAAACACAAATAAATATACCCTCTTTAATTTTGTTGGCCAATTTTTCAACGTGATTAAGCCACCAGGTATTTATCAGGCATAACTCATGAAAAATTGATTCGCATCAGTGTAAACACAAAGAAATATATTTCTCTCACAGTTCGTGGATTTACATCAGTGCAGAACTCAGGAAAAATGGCACTTGGCGATCTAATGAAATAGATTAGGCACATTGAATATTTCTCAAGATGATTGAGTTAAGAGGTATCCCTATGTGCCAATCGGACATCTCTTCATTCATATATCTTTATATGCAATTTAGATCTATATAATTTTTTCATCATGTGATTCGCTCAGAAAATTTATTCATTGATTCTAGAATTTTGATGCACATAATTGCATACCAAATTTTAAAATTCGAACATAATTGAACAAGTGCAAAGTTTGTAATAGACGTTTTCTCAAGTTTCATGCTTCTCCGCTATCCCACTCCATTTTACGTTTTTTTTTTCATTTGTAAACAACCAGCCAGTGTTACACATTGAAAGAGAAGTATTTTTGTTCGTTAAAAAAATTCAACCAACAGAACTGAGGGAGATGTATATTTATTTGTATATTTTTTATGGATCAGATCGAGCGAATTAGATAAGGATGTGATTTATTTTTAAAAATTAGATAATTTAAGATTAATTTGGGTTTTTCTGTTAAAAAGATGTTATAAGTAAAAAGTTTCTTATCCATGAGGGTAAATATGAACCCAAAGTATGAAGTCAAGTGTAAATTTAACCTCAAAGTATGACGAAGGGTATATTTAGTCAATTTTTTAAAGTAGAGGAGTAAATTTGGCCTCAAAATATGACAGCGGGGGCAGATTTAACCACACAGTATGACGAAGGCATATTTAGCTAATTTTTCAAAGTAGAGGTACAAATTTGACCCTTTTCCCTTTGTTTTATCCCATGGAGTTTTCCTAACGTACTTTAATATTAGAATACATTTAAAAAATATTAAGTAATTAACTAATGATAAGAGTATTTAAAAATCTTCTTTATGTATTTTTCGTTGATTAAGTAGCAAAAAGTAGTAGTATTTATTATGCATATAAACTTAATTGTGGATGTTCATTTACTAATCCTAAAGCTTACGAGTAATGTTGCTACTAGTGGGCACTGGGCAGCTTGATAGTTTTGCAAACAAATTCAAAATAAGAAGCTTACAAATAATTTTACAAGCAGCTTACAAGTAGTTTTGTAAATAGATTTCTGCAAGCAGTTACAGATATTTTTGCAAGCAGATTTCTATAAGCAACTTACAAGTAGTTTTGCAAGCAAGTTCTATTGCAAGTACTTTGCAAACAAGTTTCTGCAAACAACTACTGATATCTTGCAAGCAAATTTCTATAAGCAGCTTACAAGTAGCTTTGCAAACAGGTTTCTGCAAGCAGCTACAGATATCCTTGCAAGCAGATTTCTATAAGCAGCTTTGCAAACAAGTTCTATTGCAAGCAACTTACAAGTAGCTTTGTAAACAGGTTTCTGCGAGTAGCTACAGATATCCTTACAAGCAGATTTCTATAAGCAACTTACAAGTAGTTGTGTGAATAGGTTTCTGCGAGCAACTACAGATATCTTTGCAAGCAGACTTCTATAAGCAACTTACAAGTAACTTTGCAAGCAAGTTCTATTGCAAGCAGCTTACAAGTAGCTTTGCAAACAGGTTTCTGCGAGCAGCTACAAATATTTTTGCAAGCAGATTTCTATAAGCAACTTACAAATAGATTTGCAAACAGGTTTCTGCAAGCAACTAAAGATATCTTTGCAAGCAGATTTGTATAAGCAACTTACAAGTAACTTTGCTGCAAGCAGCTTACAGTTAGCTTTGCAAGGAAACTCCAAATAAACAGATTACAAGTGGCTTAGCAAGGAAACTCCAAATAAACAGATTACAAGTGGCTTGGCAAACAAGTTCCTACGAACATCTTACAGATAGTGTTGAAAGTGAATCCCTATACAAAATAGCATTGCAACAAGTTCCTACAAGCGGTTTACAAGTAGCTTTGCAAGCTACTTATATTCTTCTACAGATAAAACTATTCAATCCATTTGCATACCAATTTGAAATCGAATAATATATCAGCCACGCACTCTTTCTAGTTTCTACTCATCTGTCATATTTACTTTATAATAATTTTTATTTCATAACATTACCAAAATCCAGAACGAAAGGAGAAGTGACACTACGTGTACATTAGGTAGCCTGAAATTAATTATTACTGTTAAATTTAATCATGTCATATTAGTATATTTTTAATATTTCATTAATTTGAGAGATGAAAATGTCATCTTTTTACACGACCTTTCAAAGAAGGGCCCACCAGCTTTCACTATCACATATAGTTTTAATTAATGTTAATTGTTGGTATTATTATGCCTGCAGATCTCACAAGCCAGTAAACAGAAAAAGGCAACAGAAAGGAGATTATTGTTATTAGCAGTAGCTGTTCTCATGTTGTAACATGTCTTCATCAGTGACTTTAAATATTAGTAAATTTTTTAATAAATAATAATAAGTGTTTGTCTTGAAAGAATTGTTGAAAATTAAATTGCTTATGTTACTGCTAACTAGAGTAATAAATAGTTTAGTTATACATAGCAAGAGTCTCTATTTTGTTTAAATACAGTTAGATATTTTAGATTTTTTAATTTTATCCTGCATCTACAGATTTTCTATTCTAAAATTAGCTATTTAAAGCTCTCCATAATAAAATTAAAATAGAAAAAAATCAATTATTTTTCCAACTGTTTTTACTGCACGTCTTTTAAAAAAATCAACAACAATTTAAAAAGACATAACGATGGATGCCATGCACCATGCCTCCCCTCCCTAACCCAACCAAAATAATGGGGCCAATATAGGTCTTCCTAATTTATATTTTGAAAGCTCAATCCCAATAATAGAAGGAAAAAAAAAATATATGAATAACTCAAGCTCTCTACTTGTTTTTTTGTTTTCCACTTATTGTCTGATATTTACGTTTATTAAAGTCCGATTTATTTAAATTTATACATTGTGGGACTTATTTTGTCGGGCGATGCTTCAACATAATTTTTTTCTTATCGAGCCTAGACATCCCACCAGCATGTTAATTGGCAGCTCTCTGGTTGTAATGTACGTCCATATTTGGTTGCAAACAAATGTGGTCCTAAATAAGTGCATTATATTGACGTTAAAATAAGCTTTAAATTTCTGTTGTAACTTTAGTGAGCATGTTGGAGATGTAAGTAATAATTAAGAAAATATGTGGTACCTCTTAACTCTATAGTTTGTTTCTTTTTTTTCTTTCTTCAGATTTGTCTGTACTTTAGCACCAATAAATTGTTGGGGCTCAACAAGTACATACATCATAATTCACAATCTATTACTCCAATTTCTACTACAGTACTTATTAACTTTCTTTTTCTTTTTTCTTTATTGTCTAGTTACTTCCATTTCTAAGCAATCCTAGCAGCTACTAGTGATGGACAATTGGACATTCATTGTGGAGCAAATTCCAAGAAAATCCACTTGGGGTGCTTATGCTTTGTGAATCATTGCATACAAGGTCAGCTTTTGTGTTTTATCATAGAAATATCAATTACTAGTATATTATATGGTGGGATGAAATACTTTTAGAGATAGTATTTTTGATACGTCTAAAGCTGAAATATCATTACAAAAAAAGAAAGAAGAAATGTGTTTTTTTCAGGGCTTTTAGTAAAACACTTCTATTTGAAAGTTCTAACTTCTAACTAGTCCAAATTTTACTATATTTACCTGTTAAAGAAGTGGATGAGAGATTCAAAGATGTATGTGCCTAGTTTTTAAGGTTATATTACACATATGGCAATGTAAATAATAGTGTCTTTCTTTTATAGAAAGAAAAAACCTCCATCCATTTAACAATATCTGTCCACTATATTAAAAATACATGTTCAATAATATTTGTTCAGTTTGAAAAATCAATTGTTAATTTACCCTTTTCTACTCATTTTATCTTTGCTATTAAAGACTATTCATCACTCAATGTATTTTCTAAGGCACTAATTTTTTTAGAGATAATACATCAAAACCTCCTTGAACTTGTCCCGACAACTTAGTTTAGCACTAAACTTTACGAATAATTATTTACCCCCTTTAACATCCTTAAAGTGAATTAATTCCAACCCTAATGATGCCGTGACAATTAATTTTTTTAAGGAAAAAAAATGTGTGAATTTTTATTTTTTTATTTTTAAAACACCTACTAATATATATATATATATATATATATATATATATATATATATATATATATAAAAGAAAAAAAAAATTCTCTCCTTCTTCTTCTACCCCCATCCCACCCCATCCTAATCTCCTCCCAAACTCGCCAGCCACCACCACCAGCACTCCCCTCCAAAATCTAACCTCAATTACTTCTCCAATTACCAAATCATATCCCTACCTCCAATTTCTCCTCCTTCATCCACAATATAAAAAAGAAATGAAATTGAATTTGAAAATTAAAAAATTGACATGATTTGAATGTTTGGTTGTTGATTTTAGAGAATTTAGTGTTCATTTGATCGAATTTACCAAGTGGTTGAGTTTTTTATCACTATTTTATGATATTTTTTATGGTGGTAATGGAGTTTTTCGGCAAAAATAAAAATATATATATAATATTTATATATATTTGACTTATATATATAAAAAATATTTAAAAAATATTTTATTTATGTGGCGTTGACGTGTCAGCGAGTGTGATGCACTCTCCCTCATAAGAGTGGTATTATATATTAAGGGGTGAAATTAATTCACTCCAAAGATGTTAAGGGGTAAATAAATGGAAGGTTGGTTTAAGTGATAAAGTAAGTTGGAAAGACAAGTTCGGAGAGGGGGGCTGATGCATTATCTCAATTTCTTATTATATTCAAATGGTGGTATGGTAAAATAACTCATATTATTTATTGTTTCTTAATCAATATGATAAGTCAATAGTAGACTACTATTATTGAACGAACAAATTTAAATGTATTGAAAATGCTATTGGGCCGAGTTCACCCATAAGGAGATCGAGTTAATTAGTCTTTTAGCCCATTAGATTGTCGTCCTTCTTAACCGTAACTCTTATGAATTAATACGTCACACTTTATGAGAATTTTCGATGATCTGTGGCACGAGATGTGGTTGCTGCGCATTTGTTTCCGACTATGAAGAAATCCGTAAGTTTCCTAAATTAGTATTTGCGATTCAAATGCTACAACATGAATTTTTATGGTTTTATAATTTGAATGTGCCAAAGGGTGACAACGTTACCGATATGAGTTGTGGTGGAACGATCAGGACCTCTTCATTCTTAATCAAGGTCCCAAGTTCGAGTTGCTAGAAGTCACATTCAGAAATGAGCCGTAAAATGTGCAAATCTAAATTTAATTAAATTTCTATACAGATATCGAATGAATGAGAAGTAAAAGTTGACTAAATCGGTAATTTCTTGTAAGTACATAATACAACCGGCAGACGTTGTTTACTAAACTTTTCTATATAATTGAATACAACCACACAAAAAGCAAATTAAATAACTAAAAGAAAGAGAAAAACGTAACCTAAAACAAGTGAGAATTTGAAGATGTGACAAAAGAATAAAGGGACATTAATTAGGTAAAGTAAAGCTATTGGTGGAAACTGGAAATCCCTATGACAAACCCAAAAAATAAAATCAAACGAAACCCACAATTTCTACAAAAGCAAATAAGAGAAGCAACGAAGATTGATTAATTAGTGGGACATAGATACACTATCCTTATATGTGTTGGAAAAGTATATTCCATAAATATGTTGAAAATAAAAATAGAAGAAGAAAAGAAGCTAATGAATAAGCTTCTATTAATGCAAATAAACAGGAAATATTCATAATGGAGGTGTATATCGTATAATGACAAAACGTCTTCTTTATGAAAACCAAATTTTCATTTATTGATTGGTGGGTGAAACACATTTAAAGGGTTAATAATATTATAGCATTGGGTAGTCGTGATAAAACTTTTAAATACCCAATAATAATATTTACTAGTGAATTTGGTATCTTTTTTGTTTAACCTTTGCCCTTAAAGATTATATTTATAACACAGAGAAACAAGGGAAGAAAGTAAAAGAATGAGGAGAAGAAGGATAGGAAATGACATAAAAATCGTCAAAGGTTACAAGTGTAAGTGGTAAGGTATTAGGGATCGTTTGGTACGAGGTATAAAGAATAAATAGTCTTAGGATAATATGAAAGATTATTTTATCTCATATTTGGTGAGAGGTATTAGTTTGTAACGAGATTATTTTGTCCCATTATTTATACTCTAATGATGGGATAGGATAAGAAATAACTCTTTCCAATCAAACAACTCCTTATTTTTATCTAAAGGCCTCGAATCAATATCTTAAATAGAAATTGTCTTTGATTTAACGTGCTTTTACTTTACATGTAAAGTCAATTGATGAATTTGAATTAATCTTAACGGATATCAAATATTGGGTGGAATTTTAAAAAAGAAAAAAATGACAACAAAAGTTTGATGTGATGAGTAAGACAGCATTATAACTATTTAGAGAGTTTTCTGGATTGTGGCCAAAACCCCAATGTTTTTTCTTCCCCCATTAAAACCCCCATTTCAATTCCTTAAAAAACACCACTCCCCTCTTCCCCCAATCCCCCCACCCCACCCCACCCCACCCCACCCCCTCTGTGTTCCTTCCCTCTATGCCCTATTAAAATACCGCCCTTCTGTGTCACACTCCAGTGCCTCTTTTAAGTTTTTTTTTGTTTAGCTAACAAAATATAAAAGAGGAAGAGAGAGACATCAAGAAAATCCCCTTTCTTTTGTTTCTCTCTTGCTCTATCTATGTCAAGTTTAGATGTGTTTTGTGCTGTAAAAATCCAATCTTTACCATTTTCTTTTATGTTTTGAGCAATAATCTTGAATACCCATTTTTTCCTTCTGGGCTGTTGGGTGTTTTTGTTTAGTGTTCATTGTTGTTTTCCGCACTGTTTTACTGGTAAATCTTGGGGATTTTCAGCAATCTGGCTTGACTCATTGGTTTGGGAGCTGGTGAAGGAAGGTCTTTTAGCAAAGGTATAGTCTTTGATTTCATTCATTTCAAGAAAAATTGGTTTCTTGAAAAATGGAGTTTTGGGGGTATTGAGATCTATCTATTTGACAACTATTTCCTTCATGTATTTGCTTAGGTTTATGATTTATTATGTTCTATGGATTGTTCTGTACTGTTTGCTTAGTTTGTCCTTTGGGACAGTATGTTCTTGTTTTCTTAATGTATATATGTGTGCTAACTAAACTGTTTAAGGACTTGAGGTTTCATTTGAAATCTATGAAAGTGGTGGTGCTTTCTGGATTAGCTAAATCCATTTATTGTATATTTTGGGGGATACTGTATGTTCTTTTCACATTTTTGTGTCTCTCTTCATTAAATGCTTTTTAACTTTTAGTGGTGAAATATTGGAGGTGGGATTTTCCCTTTTTTGCTTGTAGGTACTAGGACAAGGTGGCTGATCTGTTTATATATTTGTTTCCTTGCATTTAAATCCCATCCTATCCTATGTATATGAGGCATAAAACACTTACCTTTGTGAGTTTTAATCCAAGTGTCCTCAATTTTGCAATGAAGAGTTGAACTAAAAAGAAAGATCTTTTGGTTGTATCTGTAAACTTGTTCTGTAGTTATCTTTCTCTAATATTGGTTTTCTTTTACTTCCTTTTGAAAGAAACACTGATACTCCTTGTCATTGCATCATTCTGTTGGTTTTTCTTTTTCTCTTGTGAATTTGGCAAGTCTCTTTTTTTTTTTCACTTTTGTTGGATATAAGTAACTTGGTTGCTTGGGATTGAGGTTTCTTATGTTAAGTGAACATGGTTGAACTACAACATCACTATTGACCTTTTAAAGAGATGCATGCATAGAATTTATTCATGCTGCTCAATCTGCTTTAAATTATTGAGCAATAGTGTTTTGCAATGTACAATCTGGCCTAGGTCTTGTGATACATTTCTTGTTTATCTTCCTCACAAATATATTATTTTCATGCTTTAGGTTTTGATATCAGATGATGGTCTTCCTCACTCAATTTTTCATTTTTATTTTGCTTCTAGTTTTTTATCCCTTTCCGTCATCATGGAAGGGGAAACTTCTTGGGTCAGTCATTCCTCAGATTATGTTGCACCAGACATGGTGGAATTTGATTTATTTTCGGAGCTTAACGATGAAGACAATAGAGAAGCTTCCTCAGTTCCTATGGATTTGATACTGCCTGATGATTTATTGGAACGGATATTGGCCTATCTTCCCATTGCTAGCATTTTTAGGGCAAGTTGTGTGAGTAAAAGATGGAATGAGATAGTGAAGTCAACGAGGTTCTCATGGAACTTCTCTCAGGTGCTGTCTCAAAAACCGTGGTACTTTATGTTCACAAGCTCAGAGGAGCCGGTTGGTTACGCCTATGATCCTTCTCTTCGAAAATGGTATGGTATTGAACTCCCTTGCATTCAGACATCCAATTGGTTCATTGCTTCTTCATGTGGATTAGTTTGTGTCATGGACAATGACAGTAGAAGCGAGCTATATGTTTGTAATCCAATAACCAAATGCTGCAAGAACCTGCTGGAGCCTCCTGGTGTCAAGTTTTCTGATTACAGTGCATTGGCCATCTGTGTAAACAAGAAAACTTCTTGTTACAGTGTCGCCATTGTTAAATCTAAGCAAGTACCAGGTAACTTCGTTCAGTGGGATCTTTCAATCCACATATACGATTCTGGAACAATGATGTGGTTTACCCCTTTGACTGAGGTTCTAACAGGCTGGAGAGGTGGGGATGAAAGCGTCATCTGTGATGGTGTTTTGTACTTCTTAATTTACGCGACTGGAGGTGGTGATCCAGGCAATCGTCACGGTCTGATCACTTACAACCTCTCAAGCAGATCATCAAATGGTTCTTTAATTAGGACTTTCATTCCTGTGCCGTGTTCTCTAACGTGTGGTCGATTAATGAACCTCAAGGAGAAGTTAGTAATGGTGGGAGGGATTGGGAAACCAGATCGGCCTGACATAATTAAGGGGATTGGCGTATGGGTACTTAATGGGGAGGAATGGCAAGAAATTTCCCGAATGCCGCATAAGTATTTTCAAGGTTTTGGGGAATTTGATGATGTTTTTGCCAGCAGTGGTACAGATGATCTCATATACATTCAGAGTTATGGAGCTCCTACCCTTCTAGTTTTTGATGTGAACCAGAAACAGTGGAGGTGGTCTCAGAAATGTCCTGTGACAAAAAGGTTTCCCCTTCAGCTCTTTACTGGTTTCTGCTTTGAGCCAAGGCTTGAGGTGTCCCCCTGAGACGCGTTGCTGCATTTCAATTGATGTGGATTGGTGCACCTTAGAATCCAATCTTCATTTCCTTTCATGTCTTTTGATTTTGTACTCCTTTTGTTGTTCTTTTCTTCCCTATCTCCTCTCAGTGCAAGGATTTATGTGTTCTTGAAAGGTTTATACATGTACCAGCCGATGAGGCTGCTAATTTATGAAATGAGAATATTATTAATTTTTTGGGTAGTCTGAGACACTCAGTTCAGCTTCCAAAGGGTTATTATTACTATGTTTATGTTGCTTGGATATTTCAAAATCGTTGCCGCACTCATGTTGGATCCTCAAGTGCTACTTTTGAAAGATCCGACACTCTTGTTTGACATTTTTGAAGAGTCGGAGCGTCGTTATTACAGTTCTTCATCTCTAGTTTGTGTGTTTGCATAAGCTAGAGTTGTCTTATTGGGTAGTGTGTAAGGGTGGCAACGGACCGGAACCGGAAACTCCGGACCGGAATTACCGAAACCGGAACGTTTCCGGAACCTCGTTACCGGGTTATGTCTCCGGAACCGGAGTTACCGGAACCGGAATACCGGAATATATACCCTGTTCGGACCGGTCCGGTAGGTACCGGTGTGGAACCGGAACGGACCGGTCCGATACCGGAACGTTACCGGAATTTTGGTCGGCTACCAGTTTTTTTTTTTTTTTTCTTTTTTTAACTTTTAATTGAAATTGTAACTTAATTGAGATTAATTTATAAGTTAAATATATATATTTTTAACTTATATAGTTTATATAATTTATTAACTTTTTTTAATAAGTTTAAGTTGTAATTATTGTAAATTAAAATCCAAATTCTGACCGTTATTCCGGACCGGAAACCGGTCAACCGGTACCGGAAACGGAAATACCGGAACCGGAAATACCGGAACCGGAATTACCGGAAATTTTCGAAGGTCCGGTCCGGTTTCGTTATCCGGAACATTTGGTACCGGTAAACCGGAACCAACCGGACCGGTTTGTTACCGGAACCGGAATTCAACCGGAACCGGAACTACCGGAACGGAACGGAAGGTTCCGGTTCCGTTGCCACCCTTAGTAGTGTGTTTCCTTTGGAGGATTGCTATTCTCTTTCCATAGACAGGGACAAGTTGGCTTTGCAGATCACAAAGTCAAAACTGGAAGATGGGCTATCCTAACTTGTGACCTCATATACTCTGGCTGCTCTTTATCAAATATTTTTAGACCAAAATTTGCCCCAATCCTCAATTGGGCAGCACATGATTGGCTTGTTAATGGACCTTTTTGATCTTTAGACTTGGGACCACAGCTAGTTACCAAATTGAGTTTGATGAACCATGAGAGTTGGCAGCATGCCTTCCTCCACATGGTGAGGTAATAAGTGAGCTGTTGTCAAAAACCATTGGTGATTCAAGACTTCACATGTCCAAAACTAAAGTTTCTTAATGGCTAATGGCATATTCAGTCTATTTTGATAAGTCATTTTCATGCCCATGCCTTGAGTGTTATTTTAGTTTTGGTACATCCCTTTGTTTCTTGTTTCTGTACCAAGAATGAAAAGCAAGATTGTGAAAGCCCTTTTTACAAGACACTGTTGGTTGCCATAGCGCTGATGGCAAGTGACCTAATTGCTTGGAAATTGAAAATTTACAGGTTGGAAGGCAGCAGATATATAGTAATCAATCTTGTCCTAACACAAGTGTAATAGTAAAAAATAATCTTTGTATAACATCTACTATTTGTAGACTAACATTTAGGGGTCGTTTGGTTAAAAATAAGTTATCCCGAAATTATTAATTTCGGGATTAGCGATCGTGGATTAGTTATTTCACTTTCAAGGAGGAGGGATAAGAAAAACACTACAATCTCATGGTAACTAATCTCGGGATGAGTTATCCTTATGCCTCCTGCTAAACGATCCCTCACTAGTTTATGTAACACTTGTTTTCATTTAGAGTTTTTCAAAATTTATCACCAGCAATATTTTTCTATAGAACATTTTCAATCAGCATTTTAATTTTGTTCTTTTCAGTTTCAACACTTTTATCCAACACATAACTGCTTATTTTTAAAATAAGTTCAGCACTTTTAAAAACACTTTTAAAGAAATTTTTAAAAACAACTTTTTTTCAGCTTATCAAAACGGGCATGCTACTAGTTACTACTAGTTAATACATACTCCCTCCATCCCAAATTATCGGTCCCAAATTGAGATGACATATTGATTAAAAAAAATAATTAATAACATGCCTAGTTTACCATAGTGTTTCTATTAAATGATGTTTACATTTTAATTTAAAGAAAAAGTAATTAATGTAAAGGATAAAACATGAAATTTTTTTTTTCTTAATTAATGAAAAAGGACAAGTAAAATAGAAAATCAAATTAAGAAATTTGAGACGGAGGGAGTATATTTTTGTAACCTTGTGGTAAAACAAAATGGAAATTCTTATTTATTTTGTCTTGTTCACACCAAACAATTACACAAATTCCTAGGAGATATGTCCTATTGTCCGCTGAAGTTTGGAATACAGCGAACTGCAAAATATATAATCTGCTATAAAATACATAAACAATTTATTTATTTCATGTTTGAAAATTTACTCCTATACCAAGGAGATGAAGCTGGCATTTCAGATCTAAAATCCATGTCAGACGCCTTCTTTTTTTAAAAAAAAAAAAAAAAATCTTTTATTATTGCCTCTACTTTTATCATTGGCATCCATTCTAATCTATGTGAATGTTGAAGGAACGGTAGCTTATTATGATGAAAGTCCATCTAGGCCATGGAAAAAATTATCTTGTTTCCATTAGTAGGAATAATCCAAATTATTTTCTTTTTTTAAAAAATTAAGAGGATCAATAATCTTTTTACTATCTTCTAGTTAGTGGCGGATCTACCCTTTACCGAGAAGTTCATCCGAACCTTCTTTGGCAAAAAATTATACTATATATATATGGTTAAAATTATATTTTATGTATATATAATATATGTTGAACCCCTTCGATTATTCGTATAATCACTTATAAATTCTTTAGTGAATATTCTAGCTCCGCCACTGCTTCTAGTATCACTCGAACTCGACCGGTGATCAACCAATTAACCTCACTTGTCAATTTAATTTATTGCGTAGGTAATTGTTTCCTATTCGATTTACTTATAACTGTTTTAGATTTACAAATAATTATTATCGTACAATCTCTCATGGGGATTGACAACAAATTAAGATTATCTAGATAATCAGGGTTTGTTTTTCTATTTTTTTTATTTAAATTTGTGTTTCACATAATTGATGCAAATTATTATAATTCTTGTTTATATTTAAATAAATAATTATTAGATTAATTCTTTTTTAATAAATGGACTTTATAATTCAAAAGTTATTCATTTAAATAAATACACAACTTATGTTTCTAAGATTACAAAAAATTCCAACTCCCTAAACATATTACAAAAATCCAAGCATATTACAGAATGCTATGTCTCTATCGACTATACTATGTATATTAATAGAGAGAGAGTAAAGTAATTAAAAAAGTGATAGAGAATGTAATTACTTCCAAAAGAATTGATATTTATGTTATTTATACTTTCATAAAACATAAACTAGTCTCACACAATTTAGGCACAAAATAAAACATCAATAAACTATATAACATAGACCTCTTTCTTTTTTCCAAATTTTTTATAACGAAACTATATATTTACATGTAGATAAAATTTACTCGTTGTGCTTTGATTTTATTCCTTTGCATAAAACTATTCTCATATTATATTGGGTCATTTGTCTAGTTCTCCCATCTTTCATTCAGTTTAGTCTAATAATCCTCGTCTCTTAAAAGATAAAATAAAATAAAGAATGATAAATAATAGTTGAAAAGATGGCGAAGTAAAAAAAAAAAAAAGGAAATTAAAAAGAGAAAGTAAAGAGTTATTCTAAAAAATAGACCCAAATTAGAGTGACTTTCAAATTTTAGCCCCAAATAAAATAGTTTTGTTAAAATAGCCTTTACTTGTTAAGTCATATTTTTGGACGAAAATATCCTCCTCCAAAATATTCGTTGTTCAATCTCTTTCTTCGTCTTTTTATTCCAAATTCCAGAATCAACCCATGCGATGGCTCTCTAAAGCGCGAGGCTAAGTTTTCCAAATCGTTAAATCTCTTTCTTCCTCTCTTTCTTCCAAATTACAGAATCGACTTTCAAACATTCGCAGAATCGACTTTTGCCGTAAGGGTTCTTCAGGTATGAAATTCATCATCAAAAGTCATTGTGATAATTTTAACTTATTGATGCATTGTGGTAATTTTAGCTCGTTATATAATTAGCATATTGATTTGATTTTTGGGGAGGTTAACGTAAGCTGAACTTGGGATATGCTGTTGTTGTACTAACATATTTACCATTGAGGAATTCCGTCGAATATGTTGTGGGGAGTTTGTTATTGCGGTTATAATTGTGTTTGAGTAATTGCGGGGGGGGGGGGGGGGGGGGGGGGTCTTGGAGGAAAAGACCGTTAATATGGGAGTTGACGTTGATCGCAACATATTTTGGGAAGGCCAAACATATAAGGTCAAGGTGGTACAAGAAATTAGTTTCAAGTATTTCAAACTAGTGGTATAATCAGCATTAGAAGATGATGAGGAATTGTGTCGAACAGGTTGTGGGGACTTTGTTATTGTGATTATAATTGTGTTTGAGTAGTTGCGAGGGTTTGGTCTTGGAGGGAAAGACTGTGTTTTCCATCTCGGATGAATCCAGCCTATGTTTTAGAGATTAAAGAAGTACTAACTTGTTGATTCTAAGATATGGCACCTTAGCTATTAGCTTGTATAACATGGAGAAATAGGCAATGGATTTAAACTCTCTAATGGTAGTAGGATTTGGCACTAGAAGAGAACTACAACCACCAAAATATCTAAATAATAAATGCATTTATGAAAGACGGGTGGAGCCAGGGTCGTATATCACAAGGACTTTCGTGAAAGAATTACGCTATATATATATAAGGGGAAAAGTATATTTTTATGTATATATAGTAGATACTGAATCCCTTGATTTCTTTCGTGTGTTCACCTATTTATATTCGAAACTCCCTTAGTGAAAGTCCCGACTTCTCCACTGATGACAGACCACATTCAAGTGCTGGGTAAGTGAAAATGGCAATACTTTTAGCTTTGAAATCTGATTGTGATGGAACTTACCTTAAAACCTAAGATTGTAGAGTTTCTATCAGTTCATAAAGTTAATATTATATACTCTAGATAATGACTATAGATGAGCAGTTTCTAAGGCTACAATCATTGAAAATGACAAATCAAATAGCTGACCTTTTAAACCTCTAAAGTTCAATGTGTTCAATTTTCTTGTTCAAGATGTGGTGTGAATGGTGTAGACATCAATAATTATTTCCTAGTTTTCAACATGTGTATCTTATGAGGGCCCTCTAGTTAGTACAGATGAGTTTTGCAATTAACTGTTAGATTACTCCACACCACATTTTAAAGACACCAAAAAATGTCTGACACTTTACTAGATTGAATCCAAAAACAACACACACAGAGAGTATTTTAACTTTGTTTCAACATTTTTATCCATTCGAGATTGTGTTTTTATGCTATTTTTGTTCCTAAATTACGGTCATATGTACAAGCGAAAAATCAGGCTGACTTATGCTCTCCGAAGAGTTAAGGTTTCATCGTTTGAATTTAGATAGATTTAAGGCTCCATACATAGAACATTGTATTCTTGAGATGTAAGTTGCGCGTGCATGAAACCTTAGGCTAAAAAAATTTAAAATAAATGTAAGTTTCCAACTTTTGATCATTGACTATATCTTCTATTTCAGGTAAATATCTGATGTTTCGAGTGATCTTACTATAGAAATCGGATCAGCCAGTTTTGCTCTTCACAAGGTAAAAAATGAAGTATGCAATCTTTCTTCCTCTCGTGTATCTACCGCTTTTCATCATCATTGCAATGCTCAAGTCTATGAAAAAACAGAAGTTGTGCAAAGAAATGGCTAGTCTAAAGTACCTTGAAAAAGATTGATGTTTTAGCCATTATTAGTAGGCTACCGATATCAATACAGTTGTGTTGAGAAGAAAAGAAAAGTCAATAGGCAGATGCAAAAACAGAACTATAGAACTTAAGTTATGTGTTTTGTGTTAAAATTTACAAAAATGAAAAAAAAATACCTTTGATACATTTCTAATGTGATTGCTAATTTGTCATTATTTGCAGTTCCCTCTAGTTTTGCGAAGTGGAAGAACTAGAAAGCTGCTGCTAGAGGCGAAGGATACAAAGGTTTCAAGAATCAATCTTACTGGTCTTTCTGGCAGATCTGATGCATTTGAACTTACTGCAAAGTTCTGCTATGGAGTGAACGTTGAGATTACCATATCAAATGTGGCATTACTCAGATGTGCAGCCAGGTTCATGAAAATGACAGAAGATATCTCCGAGAAAAATCTGACAATTCATACTGAGGTATTCCTTAAGAATGCGATATTTCCAAACATATCCAACTCGATATCTGTTCTTCGTCGCTGTGAAACATTACTATCGATATCTGAAGAAGTCAATCTTGTTAGCCAGTTAATAAACGCAATTGCAAGCAATGCCTGTAAAGAGAAGCTAACATCTGATTTGTCAAAGCTAAAGTATAATTTTCCATCCAAACCTGTTCAGTGCATTGATTCTGAGACACCATCAGACTGGTGGGAAAAATCACTCGCGATACTAAATTTGAATTTCTTTCAGAGAGTTCTGTTGGCAGTAAAAATAAAAGGTCCTAAACAAGACATTATCAACAGAATTTTGATAAATTATGCCCAAAATTCTCTTCAGGGCTTGTTCATCAAGGACCCTCAGTTGGTTAAAGGAAGTTTCTTGGATTTAGATTTGCAAAAAAGACAAAGGATCATCGTCGAAATAATAGCTGGCTTACTACCAACACAATCCATAAAAAACGCAGTGCCAATGGCTTTTCTTTCAAGTTTGTTAAAATCTGCAATAGCAGCATCAACATCGACTTTCTGCAGGTGTGATCTAGAGAGACGCATTGGTCTGCAGCCAGATCAGGCAATTCTTGAAGATATTCTCATACCTACAAATCCACATGAAAACAATCACAACCCTCTCTATGACATAGATTCTATCTTGAGGATCTTTTTCTTGAAATTGAAATTGAAAACTTTTGCTCAAGAGGCAAACGTTTATTTTTTAATTGCACTGATTAAATTATTAACATATATGTAACTCTAGCCTCATGGTCAAAACTTAGTTTAGAAAATTATTGAAATTGAAAACTTTTGCCTAAGAGGCAACAATTTATTCTTTAATTGGACTAATTAGATTATTAACACATATGCAACTATTGCCTCATGGGCAAGACTTAGTTTAGAAAATTGTTGAAATAGAAAACTTTTGCCCAAGAGGCAAAAGTTTATTCTTTAATTACACTGATTAGATTATTAAAATATATGCAACTCTTGCCTCATGGGCAAGACGTAGTTAAGAAAATTATTAAAATTGAAAACTTTTGTACAAGAGGAAAAAGTTTATTCTTTAATTGCACTGATTAGATTATTAACATATATGCAACTCTTGCCTCATGGGCAAGAATTCATTTAAAAAATTGTTCAAATTGAAATTTTTTGCCCAAGAGGCAACAATTTATTCATTAATTGCACTGATTAGATTATTAACATATATGCAACTCTTGCCTCATGGGCAAGAGTTAGTTTAGAAAATTGTTGAAATTGAAAACTTTTGCCCAAGAGGCAAAAGTTTATTCTTTAACTGCACTAATTAGATTATTAACATGTATGTAACTCAAGCCTCATGGGCAAAACTTATTTTAGAAAATTATTGAAATTGAAAACTTTTGCCCAAGAGGCAACAATTTATTCTTTAATTGCACTGATTAGATTATTAACATATATGCAACTATTGCCTAATGGGCAAGCCTTGATTTAGAAAATTGTTGAAATTGAAATCTTTTGCCCAAGAGGCAAAAGTTTATTCTTTAATTGCACTGATTAAATTATTAACATATATGCAACTTTTGCCTCATGGGCAAGACTTTAGAAAATTGTTGAAATTAAAAACTTTTGCCCAAGAGGCAACAATTTATTATTTAATTGCACTGATTAGATTATTAACATATATGCAACTCTTGCCTCATGGGCAAGACTTAGTTTAGAAAATTGTTGAAATTGAAAACCTTTACCCAAGAGGCAAAAGTTTATTCTTTAATTGCATTGATTAGATTATTAACATATATGCAACTCTTGCCTCATGGGTAAGACTTCGTTTAGAAAATTATTGTACAAATGCTATACTGTTTAAATTGAAAACTTTTGCCCAAGAGGCAAAAGTTTATTATTTAATTGCACTGATCAGATTATTAACATATATACAACTCTTACCTTATGGGCAAGACTTAGTTTAAAAAATTGTTGTACTGTGATTATAAACATCAAATACAAATTGTTACTAATATTCTTTTGCTCAACACAGGTTTTAATATGCATTTTTTGCTTATGGCGCTTCAATCATTGAGTTACATGTTTGGCCCAAATAATATTGGACGAGCTAAAATAGGGACCTAGTTAATAAATACATTGGTCCAATATGCGAATTTGTCACCTCTCTCTCACTAGTATTATTGACATTGACACTCCTTATTCTCGAGATTAACTGATAAAATTATTATTTTAGAGGATACATATAAATATATAAATATATATATATATATATATATATATATATATATATATATATATATATATATATATATATATATATATATATATATATATATATATATATATATATATATATATATATATATATATATATATATATATATATATATATATATACGAAGGCTTTTAAAGTGTGTCCACCAAGCTTCTAATCACATTAATTTTAAGTGTGTTATGTGTCCAAGCTTCTAATCATTTAAGCTTTATACTGTTAAGAAGAAATTTTAACTTTCTAATATTTGTATTCAAGAAAAAGTATGGAAAGCAAGATATTTCACAAAACACTAGCAATGTCAAACAATGTACATGAAAATAAATAACTAAACGCATGGTTCTCTCAGTAGCAAAAGAACTCAAAAACACCCTTCCCGCTTCTCCAGAGCCTGGGACAACATATGTTGCACACACATCAACAATTTCATTCAACATAACTACTGGTAAAGCATGTCGTTCCCCCTCATGTGTTCTTCTTATTCTAGAACCAGGCTTCTAACAGAAAAAAATTGGTTCACATCTTGCAGCATTGCTATATTTAGACATGTACTTTCGGTGCACGCCAGTAAGATTCCCAACTGTTGCCTTCTGATGGAAAGAAATCATCAATTTTGAGCATTTCCTGTCGTAGAAAATAAGGCACACGATTACACATCTTTGTCTATTCGATAAAGAGCTGTACATTTACAAGTATCTTTAAAAATAAAATATACTTACAAAATTTGATTCTTGTCATAGCTTTTATGCTTCTCGCAGGTTGCGTTCACTCCCTGGACACACCGAGAGTGCACTGAGCAGTAAGACAGCTGTAGTAGCAAGCATTGATAGTGGGAATCTAAGCAATTCGTATTCAACCAGACATAGCTCGATCAAGAAGAAAAACACGAGCTCCACCTGATTTAAACAATGACAAAAAGTTGTATGAGTAGTGATTCATATTGTTGTGTTGCTTCTTCATATAACAAAGACATTTAACCGACCTTCTTATCAGACTGAGAGGCTTTAAGGAACCGTCGTATAAACACATAAGTTGTAGGTACTGTCATGTTGAGATGTAAGGCATTAACCATCAACTTTTCCTGTGGATAATAAAACGATTGAAATCATTTAGCAAGGAAGGACAAAATAGAGATACAAGTCCTGATAATGTATGATTTTGGTCTTTAAACTAACCATTTCAAGCACTTCTTTTCTGGCATAAGCCTTTTCAGAAATCAAAATTAGATCCTCCACTACAGGTACAGAAACCTCTTCATACTTGCAGGCAAGAAGCAAATCTGTTATTCGAACAAGTTGAAGTTTTTTCCTAATCACTGACTGAACTGTAAGAAATCTATCGATGAGATTCATAGTCAAATACAAGGTTTTATCCATCAGTTCAAACTTGTAGTAAACCTATAAATTGGATTAGACGTTAAATGACACCTAAAATTATCACATTCATCTTCATAAAACTCAGAAATAACATGCAACAACAAACAATAAATACCTCAATCAGTCAGCCAATGAGGATGCCTCTTATCCTCTCATTGATATCAAATTATTGTTCCATATAGTTTGAAGGGACGCAGCCAGAGATCTGGCAATTGAAAATGACATTAAAAGAAAAGGGTAAAATATACACCTCTATTTCTTTCCAAATTTTCAATTAAAATTGAAACAGTAATCATCCTTGATAGAATAGCATCACAACAGAAACAGCCCAAGTATACCCTCTGTGTGTCTATATATTCTATGTTCTGCACCTATTATTTTACTGACTAAAAATTGCAGTCCATATTAAAAGTAGACTAGATTTTATGAGTAATTTGACAATCTATTAAGCTTAATGAGATCCTATCCAAGAGAATTAGATAATCAGTTGAAAAATATGGGACTTCTGCTAAATCTACGCGCCATAATCCTAATGAACATGTACTATAACAACAACAAACCAGTATATTCCCACACAGTGGGGTAATGAGCATGTACAAGTTGTAAGCAAAAAAAACTTCTAACAAACAAATAGGGAGAGTGGAGATAACATCTTTACCTTAGCCTTTTTGTAGTAAGCATAGATGTCATCAATGTATTCCACTACAGTGAGTTTGTTCTTTTTATCAGAACTATCTATGTCCACAACTAGCCAATCTTCTGCATCTTCCATCTCAATTTCCTCATCCTGAATCAAAGATTTAACACATAAATGGTAATCCACAAGAATTATATTCATAACCAAGATATATAGATCATATAAGCTTACCATCCTATCAATTTCCTCCATCATTGCTTCAGTATGCTGTACAAATATTGGCACACCAGAATAACCAGAGGCCTTGTAATTTTCAGCATCGATAATAATGCAGTCTTCTGTTTCATTTCTAATTGGTGCCACTGGGAATGGTGGTTTTTTTATCTGTGGATATACAATGTTAACAACAACTCAGTTATAAAATAAACCAAGAGGGGATAGACACTTTACCTCAACTGCTGGTTTCTGCTGTTTGCTCGTGATTTGTGCAGCTAACTTCATGAAATGTCAGCAACCCCATATACATATTAAACATTACTCTATATTCAACTCTAACTTTATAAATTCTACGGCGAAGCGCCTACTTAGTATCATGCAACCAAGAAATGAGCCAAACCTTATGATCGGACGATGAATCAGAACAGGAGGGATCTTGTTAATAACATTGGCTTTGTTTCTACAATGAAATAAAAATAAAGTTAAAACAGGTAGACAAATCAAGATTAAACTATAAATCGAATGACCCTCTTTCGCCCCTCTAACTATACACCTGGCTCTACTAATGAATAAAAAAGTTACAACTTTACACCAAAGTTACAAAGATAGCAGGTAGATATTAGCCAATCCAAATATAGATTAGGATAGCAAGTGATGATACCGTGTCATTCAAAGGTCGACCACAAGTTACAAGTGAATAAAACCACTCCTTCGAAACCACAACAGAAGAGCCAAATACTAAACATTCGGGCAACACATCTTTTCCTTTAACGTATATATTTTTGGCACTTAAAATACATGAAAAATGAATACAATTAGAATATATGTGTTACCATAAGTACAAAAATGAAAAAAATGAAAAGCTTAAAGATAGTAAACCTACTATTTTAACGTATTCAATCCATACTCGATGAACGCCCAAAGATTAGTGTTCAAGCTCGACAGATTATCAAATGCTTCAATGTCACAGATGAAAGGATGTTTCTGATAAAAAATGAATTGCAAAGCATCCAAATCAAAATTGTAACACCCCGTACTTAATTACGTGCATTAGCCATCGTTATATGTGTCGGAGTATATGTATTGATTATAAGTTAGGTATATATGAGTTTAAGTATGAGTATTGATTAATGTGAGATGGTTTCAAGTGTATACTTTGATTATATGTGTATAGAAATCGACTTTATTTATACCGGAATTTTCTCGTCGAAGTTTCTATGCGAAGTTTATCGAGTTAGCTTTCCAACGATATAAAGATTTCTGAAAACAGATGAGTATTGGATATAAGCGAGCATGTTCAAAACTTGAAAACGGTGGACGCAATGAACAGTAAATGTGCAGAAATTTTCTGCACACAAAAATACTGCAGCCAAACAGATTTTTGGGTCAACTTTAAACGATCATAAATCCTTGTACAAAATGAACTGTGTGAGCTGCTATATATCGATGAGAAGCCCCGAGAGGCTTCTTTCTAATTCAATTAGTTTCATCCAAATCCAACGTCTGAGTAAGGAGTTATACTCGTTTTACTTCGGCCTCTCAAAATAGATTTTTAGGGTCAACGTCAAACGATCATAACTCCTTGTACAGGACGAACTGGGTGGCCTACTTTATATGAAATGAAATCCTTTTGAATTATCTTTCCAACTATACCAATTTCATCCAAATCTAATATCGGAGCAAAGAGTTATGGTCGATTTACTTTAGCCTATCAAAACAGTCCACCATGGACAGATTCGGATTTACTTAAATTTTAAGGGCAATATGGTCATTTTCCATCACCTCATGGACGAAAATTGGTCATTATATACATATACTTAGCCTCATATCCATCATTTATCATCCAAATTATTGAAAAATAAGAAACCCTAGCCTAAGTTCAACTTCAATTATCTTGTTATTCAACCGTAGAAAATCCAAATTGATTCCGTAGTTGTGTTCACCGTCTCGAGGGCTTCGAGAAGCACCCCTTATTTGTGCCAATAGGACTTCGAAATCAAAAGGGTCATTTTATGGTAAGGATGTAAATTATGTTGGTGTTATTTATATGGATATGTATGTATATATATATATATGTGAGCATAAGAAGTATGTTATTTGATTATTGTTGAAAGATGATTGGGAAATGATGTTGGATTATTCTTGTGCATGGTTGGATTATGTTGAATTGTGAAGGGATTTGGTGTGATGATATGGTATTGAAATGATGATTATATATATATATATATATATATATATATATATACACACATAAACCTATTGTTCAAGTTGGTTTTTGGAATGCTTTTCAAATATTGGTTGTATGGAATTATGGAAGAGAATTGTGGTGTTGGGTTGCTAATACTAGATGCCAAACATTTCATTGTAGATAAGTGATTTGTAAAGGCGGGAAGTTGTGTTGAATTGGTATCCGAATCTACAACGAGGTATGTAAAGCATACTCTAACGATGTTCTTTGGCATGAAAACACCAATGTTCCATCAAGTAAGATTTCGAGGTTGTCCAAAAACATGTATTGTTCTACATTACCAACGAAGTTGTTTCCATTCTATAAAGTGTCAAAATGTTTCATTGATATACCAAAAGGTTCCTATTTCATTGTTGTGATATTGATAATTCTGAAACACATTGTTGATGTACTAATGAGTCTTTATTACATCGTTATTGTATAGAAGGTCTATTACTTGATTCCTATTGATGTATCATTGTTCCAAAGATACTATATTGGCATGAACACTAATGTAATAATCTCAAAAGTTTTTGAACTAAGTTATTGGAAAGATCTCTTATGTGTGTTACTTGATATACGTGTCGGTGGTATCCCAGGGGCATAAGCCTAGCATGGGTCGATCCCAGTTGATATGTACTGGGGGCAGCCTAATGGTCATAGTACGGTACATTATTGATTATTGTTAGGTGGTTGGAGGTTCGGGAGGAGGAGGTAATGTCGAATGATAATTGTAAAGAATGAAATGAACGAATGTATACCGTTCCATAAATGTGTTTGAATTCAAGAACCCAATTCAGATTAATGATAATGTACATGATCCTAAAAATGCTTATGAAGTGTGGTTCACTTCTATTATGATTTATTCACTTGCGTCTGATTTTCTTGATCCCCCATATCACATATGATTATTTACAGCTTTACATACTCAGTACATATTTCGTACTGACGTCCCTCACGGGGGACCTGCATTTCATGCTGCAGGCACAGGTGCTTCAGCTCATTCACAGCATAGATAAGAGCCAGGTCATACAACTATTGTTGGTGAGCTCCAGTTTGCTTCGGAGCTTTCCGAGTTGGTTCCTTATGTTTTGTTATTGTACAGGAGTCATGTGTGGGCAGGGGTTTGTCCCGACCCTAGTTATGTCATGTATATCCTAGAGGCTTTGTAGACATAAGGAAGGGTAAAGTCATGGAAGTTTATATAGTGATGTTATATTTGTATATGTGGTGGCCCCGACGGCCAAGTATTATATATATATATTTGTGCGTGTTGTGCTGATACAGGTAATTAGACCCTTCTATATGCAACGAAGTGCTGTCCAAATTTTTGGTGACATGTAAGTGAAAGTACAGGTATTTGAACGGGTTCTCCCGAGCCTTCTCGGTTTCGGGTGCCAGTCCGGCCCGATGAGATTTTGGGGCGTGACCAAAATCTGCCACATATGGTACCGACGTTCTTCTTCTTACCCGCCGTACTGTTCTCTGAATCAGTTGTTGGATCGTCCTCCGGGTTACCAGCCGGAGATGAAATCGGTGGAGCAGGAGGAGACATAATTGGAGTAGGGGAGCTAGCATCTACAGTAGGTGCAAATGCATTAGGTGCAGGTGCTGGAGATGTCTCCGGAGCTGGTCCTGGTGCCCAAGAAGGAACTTTTCTAAATAATTAAATACGGAGGAGTATATTATCGATGGAAAAAATGCAGAACGGAGTAGAGTTGATGACAGTTGAAGCTACAATGCCAACCTGAATATGAAAATAAATAAAACATGAAAATAAAGTTAAAGGAAAAAATAAAAACTGAAAATAAAAAAAAAACAGAATAATAAATTTAAAGAAAAAAATAAAAAAGTGAAAAAAATTAAAATAATAAAAGTAAAGGAAAAATAAAAAAATAAAAAATAAAATTTGAGAGCTAAATGAGTATGGAAAGTTTAAAAATATATATTTGAGGTGTAGAGGGGCAAAACGGTACTTTTAGTACATTAAAAAGTAAGGAAGGTCATTCTTAAAAAATATTCTTATTTGGGGTTAAATATCTAAAATCACCCATATTTGGATCTATGACATGCAATTTCCTGGAAAATCTTACTTTGTCACTTGTGTTTTCTTCACCATTGTTTTGTGGGGCTTAATCTTGATAATATCTGCTCTCCATATGAGCCCAATATTTTGGGCCTTTGTGGACACAATGAGCTATTAATTTTTTTAGGGCAAACAACATAAATTCCGATAGTTTTGAGTTTAATTACAGAAAATTCTGGCATTTTACATAATTACTAAAGATTTAATTTTGAGTCTGTTAATATACATAATTAACTCACGATATATCCAACGAAGATACATTTTTTCATTTGTAGAGATACATAATTAGCTCCGGATATTTTTTTTTTTTCAATTTTGGATCTATCGAGATACATAATACATCCAACAAAGATACATTTTTTCCTTTGTAAAGATACATAATTATCTCCCGAGACATTTTTTCTGATTTTGGGTCTGTCGAAATACATAATTAGCTCTGGATACATCCAACAAAGATACATAATTAATTGAAATTTTTGTAATTGTAAGAGTGGAGATTTACGTAAATATAGTAAGATAAAGTGTATGTTTATGTTATTTTTCCATTCCAAGAAAGGGAATATTGAAAAAGTTTATTGGTGAAAATTAACAAACAACAACCGGAAATAACCGAACCTGAAATAAAATTGATTATTTGAAACCTTAAACAAAACAATAATATTGGTGGTGCAGTATTATATATTTGTCTTATTTATTTATTCTTTTACTTCTGATTCATTCCATTTAAAGGCAACTAAAAATCTCTTTCACTTCCAAATAAGAATGGTTCCTTTTCCCTGTCATAATCTTTGCCTCATTCTGCCGCGGTATATATTCTTTTATCAATATATTTATATTTCTTCACAAAATATTTTTTCGATCGATTTACAGTTTCTTAGACAAGCGTATTCTCTTATGTTTCTTCCTCTCGTCACTCGGTGTTTGATCAACATTAGATGTGATGATTAGAAAGTGGTATCCGTTAAGTATAATTTATTTAATTTCGCAACGATCGTCCTTATAAACTTTATTGCAAAATTAAATAATGCCCTCTCCTACTGCAGCATCACTAAATATGGAAAGAGAAACAATAATAATACTACGTAAAATGCCAATTATCCTTTAGGCAATTTCCTGTATTTTGTTGGGACATAAAGGCCCATGACTTGTCTTACATTAAGATGGGTCCCAGAGTTAGTTGGACTAGCAATAAATGAGCCCATTAAGGGCCCACTAAAAGCAAATGTGCTTAGCATTTAGCTGTTACATGGAAGTTGAGAATGTTATACTTTAGTTGGACCACATGTTACTTTGTGGTCCATCAACTTTGTCTATCTTTATTTTCCCCCCAACATTCTTCTTTCATCATTTTTTGTATTACATGATTTCTAGTACCCTTTTTCTCATAGTTACTAAAAGAAGGATATACAATAGTAGGATTAGTTAATAGG
Source organism: Capsicum baccatum var. pendulum (assembly GCA_030864225.1). NCBI lineage: Eukaryota > Viridiplantae > Streptophyta > Magnoliopsida > Solanales > Solanaceae > Capsicum > Capsicum baccatum. Next base: position 232,339,235 of record CM061557.1, read on the forward strand.
GAAAGAGAAAACTTGAGTGGGTAACAATGGTGTTAGAATATATATAATTATTCTATCTAAAAGTTTAAGTTATCGGTTTTTAATATTTCCCTCATGTGCATATATGTTCATTAGCCAAATAGCAAGAATTTATTCGCGAAAATTGTTTCAGGACTTCTGCCTACTTGAAATCATATTGATGTACATTTCTTTTTTTTTTTTTTTTTTTTTTAGAAAATGCTCTATTCCACCTTGAACAATACGCAAAAAGGTTGAGACACACCCGAACTTTAGGAGGGTCCTATCACCCCGTGGACTAATTAAAATAATATTTTTAACAACTTTAGTACCTACGTGGCACAACACACTGAAGGGTCCACGTAGGCACAAAGGTTGTCAAAAATATGATTTGAATTAGTTCAGGAGATAATAGGACTCTCCTAAAGTTCGAGTGTGTCTCAGCCTTTTCGCGTATAGTTCAAGGTGGAAATAGAACATTTTCTTTTTTAAAAAAAAAAAAAAAAAATCATATTAAAGAGTTACACTTGTTCCTTATAAGTTGTGTAAGGGCCCTCAAAGGATTTTAAAGAGGGATATTAAAAATAAATAAATTAACACATTGATCCAATTCCCCTATTCTTGCTCCAACACTTGTGGTTGCAATATGTGATGGGGACTTGCTAGCTAGAAGTATCAAAGTGTCTTATCCTATCAATAAATATTTGTGGTCTTTATCTTCTTCCTTTAAGAAATCCATAATCCAGCCTTTATGCCTTGGAGTTACATAAGTTAAAAGGTTTACAATTCATGGTGTAATTTTTTACCTAATGAATAGTTTACCTAGTAGTAATTCAGTGAAGATTATGAATTGTATCTCTTAGTATACCCAATATTGTTTTGTTAAGATGGTAATGAAGACCAAAAAGTACCTTAACACTTTAAACAAAGTAAAGACGAATTCAGATTCTTGCAATCTTAGGATCCTTTTGCGCATGATTTTAGCCTAATGATTCCTTCTTCCTGCCTACTAAACGCTATAAAGGAAGAGAGGAGAGGTTAATAAAAATAATAGTACTATATATTTATTATATTAATATAGTCAAATCTCTTTGTAACAATATTCTTTGTTGAATATAATTGATTGATCAGTCAATTGCTGCTAGAGAAATTAATATAAAATGAAAAAATAATTTCAAAAAGAAAATTGATATACCTGAATATGTATAAAGTATCTCGATATTTCAAGTTTATACCTGAATTATTACATGTGCGAGTTTTTATGTGAAATATCTGTCGGATTCGAAATTGAGAGGGTGTCATGCGAAAGCTAATTTAGTTGTAAACTATATAGACGATAATTCAGACGACAAAGAAAACATACCAAAAACATATTATTGATGTTATTTGATCAAACGACTTACATATGAAAAACTAATATTGAAAAAAACATCAAGCCTATTGGGAGAAAGAGAAATCTTCCATCTAAACAGACTCTTTAAACGACTATATTGTGAATGCTATTGTGTCAAGACAAATCTAACAATATCATTAACTATTTATCAAAATAACCTTCAATTATCAATTATTGATTTTCTCCCTAAGTAATGATAAAATTTTAGATAAAAAAAGAAAATAAGTGACATTTGAAATATCTTTATGATAGTTGAGATAAAAAAACTTTATGAAGCAAAGGGATTGGACAGTATAAATGTGGTATGTGTATATTTTGTTCAGTTAACCGAATGGGGGCAAGAATGATGATTTCACAAGAGAGCTAGAGACACATACATAGCCTAAGGACCACATCCAACCCTTCTAGTCCTTAAATTTGGACTCTTTCTACCAAAACTTTTGGCTTTTCTTTATAATTGCCAGTTTGCTTGAATCCTCATTGGATGGGAAATTCTTGACAAACTTGCTTAGCAGAGTAGCTGCATGTGTGTCTCTCTGATTTTTGGTCCTTGATGAGTGTAACTTGTACGTGTCACACTCACCAATAATCCCCATGATTAAAAGCCTAAGCTAAACATTACCCCATTTAATATTTTCCCATATGCTAGTACTAGTAGTTGGTATACACAGAGAACATAGGAAGAGTCAACAACATTAAAGTTGACGAAAAGGAGAATTGAGAAAAGAACACAATTGGTGACAGGTACGATGATGTAATCGATAAAATTATTATCACATAATTAGAAAGTCATAAACTTAAATGTGTATAATAAACTTTTGTGATTCAATACTTATACATGTATAACAAGAACTTTAATGCATAGCAATTGCTGACAGATACGGAGAGAGATAAGACCAGTGACATGATAAGACCAGTGACATAAAGCAGACAAAAGATTTTTAATAGGGGCATATGTGAAGAAAGAAGAAAACAGAAAAATGGGTGGATTAATAGGAGGAGGAGCTCACAAGAACTACAAGAATAAAACTTTGTTGGCGTGTGTGAGAGAGGCAGAGAGACAAAGGGGGTGGTGGTAAAGAGAAAAAGTAATAGTAAGTCTAAAGTAAAGAGATATGGGGAGGTGGACAACATCAAACAGTTTGAATTTTTTTGTAGAAAAAGAAGACTTTTGAGTAAGACAACCACCAAGAATTTGAATTTATTTTTGGGTATTTACAAGAGTGAGAAAAAGATGGAGAGAGAGGAAAAGAAAAAGCAGAAAGAGGAAGAAGAATTGTTGGTAGTAAAGTTGAAACAAGGTGTTTTGGTGGGGAAAAGAGGGGGTACTTGTACAACACCTTCACCTACATGGAAAATTGGTTTGGCACAAACTGATGGTTCTCTGCTTCAAGATTTGCCCTTTACTTCCAATTCTGCTTCACTCTCTGTCAGAAAACTTGGTGCCAATCTTTGGGAATTTCAACCCCAAGTGAAAAAAGTTGTCAAGATGAGCAAGATTGGCCCTCTACCTCAAAATCACAAAGACAAATCTAAGCTTCCCACCCAACCAACTGACCCACCACATAGCCCACCACAGCAGGTCAAGTACAAAAAACTTATTTTTTTTACTACAAACTGCATATTGTATTGTTATAAAATGCTTTTTGCTTAAGCATTTTTTGGTTCCTCAAGTTCATATCATGTCAATTAGGTTAGAAAGACAAATAGAACATAAGTATATATTAGTATCTGTTTAATATACTAATTGTTTCTTGCCACTGCCACATAAAATTGCTTTACAGATTTCTGTTTTTCTAAGCCAATTGTGTAGGTTCTTGTGTTAATCTTGCGAATGATTAGTTCCTGATGAAACTTTCTACAGAGTTCCTAGTTAAAAGGATGTCTATTTGGTTAACTTCTGCTAAACTATGAAGTGCCTTAAAAAAATTCTAACTTGCATCCGAAAGGCAATAACCTGATTAGTTGTGCTTCTTTGTCATTGTTGCAGCCAACAAGCACCAGTAGCTTAGGGAGGGACATTGCTGCATCACTTAGACAACATCATCATCATTTAATTGCGAAGAATGGAGGCGCTCAATCACTTGAATCACCTGCAAGTTATTGTAGCTCAATGGAGGTAACTTTCCTTTTTAAGTACCGTTTAAGCAAATTGAAGTATGATGCATTCAGTAGCACATGATTGTATCTATATGACTAGGGAATTATGAAATATTTAACATTTGATTTTAGACATGGGACGTGGCTGGATATGAGTATTCATTCAGAAATATGTGCTGGGATCAACTGATTTCAGAAATTTTTTGTGGTGAATACACTCGGGATACTGTATGTAACTTCTGAAATTCCGATATTGTTCTCTAAATGTCCCTTGATTGAGTGTATTATGATCCTATGTTTACTACATGAGAAGTAGCATGTCCTGAAATGAGAAGGTTACCGCCTGCACGCATCAACTTGTTTAACCACATTCAAGTCCGTCTTGCACGTGCTATATTTGATTACTTCAGAAAATTTCATGATAACCAATTTCAGTGGTGTACTAATGTCTAAATTCTTTCTGTTCCCTGACATACAGATGGCTCCTTATAAACCTGTTGAGACTCCCACCAGCTCAAAGGACATTAAAGGTAAAAGTGGAAAGTCAAGTTACAGCCTGAAAACATCGGCAGAGTTACTTAAGATACTTAATAGGATATGGAGCCTTGAAGAACAACAAGCATCAAACATGTCGTTGGTGAAAGCATTGAGAAAAGAAGTTGATCACTCCCAAAGACGTGTTAAGGAACTACAAGAAGAAAAGAAAAGAGACAAAGAAGAAATAAATGAATTGATGATGCTAATTGATGAGTACAGAATTGGAAGAAAGAACAAGAAACATAGCAGAGCTGAAGAGGCAGTCAAGATATTGACGGATGAGCTGCGAGATGAAAGAAAGTTGAGGAAACACTCGGAGAATCTTCACCGTAAGCTTGCTCGAGAGCTAGCTGAAGTGAAATCTTCTTTCTCTAATGCTTTAAAAGAACTTGAAAGAGAACGGGAGGCACGGATTATGCTAGAAGAATTATGTGATGAGTTTGCCTACGGAATTAAGGAGTACGAAGAAGTAGTTCGATTCTTGAAAAGCAAAGTAAGCAAGGATCAAATATTGACTGAAGAAAAGGATGGATTGATCATCCATATTTCTGAAGCCTGGTTAGATGAAAGAATGCAAATGAAGCAAGCCCAAAGACGTCATGATCCTGCTGAAAAGAAAACAATTGTAGACAAGTTGAGGTCCGAGATACAAACCTTCCTTAAAGCTAGACAATCTAGTGATTGCGGGAATAATGTCTTAAACCTGAAAGGAGCAAAGGAGAGTAGATTACGCCGGCATTCTTTGGAATCCTTTCACTTGAACAATCCTGCAAGTGCACCCAGAATAGATAAGGAAGATGAAGATTCATTTGACAACGTTATACGTGCTTCTGAATCAAATAGAGGTCTAAGTGGAAAGCATGATGGTATCAGCTGCATCAAGAAACATGACGAATTTACTCCAGACATTCATGTCGAAAAAATAGCTCAATCAAATCCACCACAGACGGAGATTGAAACTACAATTTCAAAGGACCCTGAAGTGAGTAGCTCAAGAATCCAACCTGAAGAGAAAATTTTCGAGGCAATGGTGGTTAAGGAGACTCCCGTTGAAGGTAATGATTCATGCGTGCTTAAGAAACCTGTCACAAAACAGAGAAAATTCCAGAAGAGAAAGAATAACTTAACGAAAGCTGGAAATTCCTTGCTGAATAAGTTGCTTAAAGATCAGTCGTTGCCTTCAGAAGCCAAGACACCTCCAAATGACGATAAGCACATGGAACAGTCTTTTGATCCAACGACATTTACTGGTCCTGCCAGTCCAGTGCAGAAGTGGACATCAAAAGTAACACCCCCGGATAGTGAGGTGATTGAATCTTCTTCAAAATTACCACCAGGCGTAAAAGAGAATACACTGAAGGCAAAGCTGCTAGAAGCCAGGATTGAAAGCCAACAGTTGCAGCCAAGACCAATGAAAGGTCTATCTGAGGTTCCTTGAACTGTAAAATGGTCTATATGAATCTTTTAGGTGGAGAATATTAAAATGTGTTAATACTTTGTGAGTTGCTAATGCTGCTTTTGTGACTCAAAAATTTTGGTACATGAGATACGAGAAGTATCTTTTTTTTTTTTTTTTTTTTGTAGTCAAGACTTTTTATCTGTAAATGAGAGATGTGTACTGGTTATTGACATGGTTTCTCATTCACCTGGAAATTGTTGTAAAGTCTGTTGAAGTATCTTTTGCCTTCATATTAATTTTTCATGAGCGCGAACTCGCTCTATTTTATTTTTTTTAGCTCTCTTTACCAGCCCGCTAAAAGAGCAATTCCACTTAAACACTAATCAGAATTTTTTGTCATACCAAACTTTGGTAACTTGCATTTGGTGCTATTGAACCGTTCAATGGAAAAACATTTTCATACATTTCTAGTTTTATTACTTTAAAGGTAGTCCAAATCTAGAATTAAAGGAGGTAGTTCAGCTTAATTGACCGTTGGCGTTGACTCCTTTCCTGTATTTTATTGGAAATGTTCTTCTCCTTTTTATTAATCCTTCACATTTTAAATAATTTATTCATAAGTCTTAGCTAATAAAATAGTGGGACTCCTTTTAGAATTTATTTTGGTTGTTGAGTATCATTGTCTCATTTGGATCAGTGGCATTTATTTAAATAAAAATTACACAAATTTCCTAAACATATTATAAAAATCTCAATATATACACAGAATGTTATGTATATGTATATTAATAGAGAGAGAGTAAAGTAATTAAAAAAGTGAAAGAGAGTGTAATTACTTTCAAAAGAATTGGTATTTATGTTATTTATACTATTTAACTAATCCCCCAAAATGGCACTTAAAAAGGTCTTTTTCTTTTTTCTGCGTTCAAATCGTGTTGGTATTGAGCATTATTTGTTTTCAATAAAAGTAATCCCATTGTTTAAACGAATTAACAATTCAATTGCCAAATAGAGATGTTTCACATTATCAACTCAAATTATTTTCTATTTTTTCTTTCTTTAGGAAAGCCAAACCGATTGAACACGTTTTATATTGAAAAAGGGATACTTACAAACGAGGAGATAGCTGTCACAATTTAAAAACGAGTAGATATTTTCCTGCATTATCTATTCTTAAGCTGTCATATCTCTCTTTCTATATATATTAAAGTAAAATAAAATCAAGACAACATGCCACGTGTCAAGCTATTAAAATGACTATGTGCCAGTTTTTAAGACAAAATTTTAAGATATTGTAATAAAAAGTTTAAATTAAAATATTAATTATTTTAATTTGAAATACATTATCCTTTTCTTTTTAAATAAATCATTATCTTAAAATAGAAATCCTAATTGAAGAGTTCCATTAGACTTTTACTATTTGAAACTTACGATCTCTTCTAAAATATAAATAATATAAAATGTATTTAAATATAATTTATTTACATACTAATAAATGATGAAAGTTTTATTAAAATAACAATAATAATAATAATAGTTAGTAATAGTAGTACTACGTAGGATATGCAATAGAAGTAATAATATAGTTAGTATAAGAAGTAGCGTAGGATATAATAATAATAATAATAATAATAATAATAATAATAATAATAATAATAATAATAATAATAATAATAATAATAATAATAATAATAATAATAAAGAAGAAGAATTATTATATAAAACCCGAAACAAATTAATTTAAATTTTAAAATAAAAGATGGTAAAAGAGAACAAAAAGGGTAAAACATATGGAAAGGTTAAAATAAGTTGATACTAATATTTAGAATCAATATCATTAATTTAATAAATTTGTCCTATATTTATCTACCAATGCGCAATTAACACAAATACTAAATTTAAGAAAATATAAAATCTAATTTATAACTATTTTTCTCAAATCTACCGAAACAAGTTTAAAATATATAAAATCAGCTTAAACAAATTTGCATGATTTTAGGAATTAGGAATAAATAAATATTAAAAGATAAAAAATAATTAGTTTTACATTTTTTATCAAGATCTTTAATGTTCGCATTGTAAATGAATCAAAATCCAGTTTAATTGTCTATTTTTGTGAAACTATATTTCCACAAAATAAGCTTTGGAGATAATTGCATATATAATTTCAACTAATTTAACAATAAAACAAGAAAGATTTTAATTAATTAAAAAAAAATTTAATTAAACACTTGGTTGAAGAGTTCTAAATGAACTCTTACTACTTGATAAATTTATTCATTAGGTTGTATAATATATTTAGATATTATATGAAATACAAAAAAAAAATAACAACCATAATAATAATAATAATAATAATAATAATAATAATAATAATAATAATAATAATAATAATAATAATAATAATAATAATAATAATAAGATACTTATAGTAATTTGCATGACCCTACGTTACTTCCATAAACTTACAACCACACATGCAGGATTGTAAAAACTATTCAATTATAAAGGATTGGTTTTACATTTTCATCATTAATAAATTAATTCAAAAATAAAATAGTATCCAAATTTTAAAAAATAATTAGATCTCCATCAAAATTAAGAATTATATATTAATTTTAGTGATAAGGTTCAAAAGTATAAGACACATTATTTGAATTAATTTTTTAAAAAATTTCTTTACTGTTGATTTATTATTAATAAATTAAATAATACCAATATATAGTATTATGAACCAATTTTGACAATTGAGTTCTCACATCTAAAAGCTATCATATTTCTTCAAATTAGTTGAAAATATCAGAAGTAATTAGCTTTATCAGAAAATGTCTCCTCTTTTTAAAAAAATCTTTCCTAATAAAATGCAACCGACTATAAAAGCGGATACAACTTCTCATACAAGCTTTATCTTTTAAAAAATTTAAATTATATTTTATTTTTTATATAAATATCCAAATAAATTGCCTGTAGTTCAATTTATTTGTTTTCTTCAATACCCATATTTTCATCTTTGTTCATCTTTATAATTCAAATATATCTTATTGATTAGTTTAATAAAATCAAATATGTGTTTTTCTAATTATTATCACGTTATTTATTTTGATTGCAGATGAATGAGGTGGCTTAACCCGAGGTACACTGCACAGTTTTGAGACCTCCTTTTCTTCATGATCATGACACACAACTTATTGCATAGAATAAGCGAAATTTTTTATTTATTAATTTGATTTGAGACTTATCTGTGTGCATCTATTTATTCTAAAAGATACATACAGAGCAAGAGTTTGTGATTTTCCTCCGGTGAATGACATTCAGTATAAAAGAAATAAATATACATCTTGTGAATGCATGAAAGATGTACAGGAGCCTATATGATTTTAGGAGGTATGGAAAACTAATTGCGGTTAAACAATTCTATATTAGTTTTTTCTCAATTTATTTGATTTAATTTAATTTGAATATTAGTTATTATTTTTATTGTTCTGAATTTTGACTTGATTCATTTTATAAGGAGAATAATTATAGACCTCTGTTCACATATTTTGTATTTGTTATATTAGCATGCAAAAAGTTATACCGGCATGGTGCTTTGATTGTAACCTCTTCTCTTTTTTTCCTTTAGAATTTTGGAATGGCAAGTTGATAAAGAAGGTATTGAATGAATTAGTCTTTAAAGATATTTAAAAATGTATTAATTGAATTTTACTTTATATTTTTTTAAAGAGGAACTATGAATATCACCAATATATATATATATATATATATATATGAATATCATTATCCGTATTTGCAATTAATATAAAAATTCTAATATAATTTGTACTAACACCTTTTTTTATTTTAATATATTTATTTTAAGTAGAAAGATGTCTTTCTAGAGTATTACTACATCATATTTACATATATATTCTCTTTTAGGAGGATTATAAAATAAATTTGTAAATATTTAGATATTTTAATTAATTTTTCTTAAATTTACTTTACATCATTTTTGCATGTATTAAGTGTCTTTTATCCTATGCTAACAAGTGACATTTCTATATTCCTTGAGTAGTTACTTATCATAAAGAAAGAAAATAAGGCATTTAAAAGACTAAATAAAATAATTTTTAAAATTTATGTTAATAAGTCATAACAATTAATGTGAAGTTACAACCTAAAAAGGAAAAAAAATTAATGCTGAAGCTTAGAATATAACATAATAAACACGACGGAATTAGGTCACCAATTAAATTTCTTTTCAGAGAATAAATTAATAATTTTAATTTAAAATTTAAAATTTAAAATTCACATTTAGGAAATTTTCATGCATTATGAAATTCTTTTAAATTATTAGGTCAAGTTAATATTTTTAAGAAAATTTAAATAAAAATATGAAATAGAATAGGAGTAAATCATATTTTGATAGAGATAGAATCATGGAAGTGTTTAATTTGAATTTTAAAAGCACTTCTAACAAATTAGATCATATTGGTATCCATTTATCGTGTTATATTAAAGAAAATATCATTTGTTCTAATTTCTATATTTGAAACAAAGGATAAGATACTTGGGGGTTTGGGTCATAAGTGACAAAAGAGTTTTAAAATGAGGTGTAGGTGACACAAGTCTTAATTATTAGGTGGAGGTGACAATTACTTTATTATGGATTAAGAAAGTTGGGGAAGTTTGAAAATAACTCACAAGTTTTTAAATTTATAGTTTGATCCAAATGTTAGCCTATATAACGAAAAACGGAGGAAAAAAAGACACATTTCTCTCTCTTCTCACCCTTTGTTGATTTCTCTCTCTTAGCGATTTTTGTTGTTCATTGTTGCTGCTGCTTCATTCATCATCTTCTGCTTCATTATCATCATCTTCTACTTTATTATCATCTTCATCTTGTTCTTGTTGACCATTTGTTGTTGTTGTTGTTACCGCTACTGTTGCTATTTGACCAACTTCTTAGGTCAAATTTTATTTCTAACATCACTTTTCACTTTGGCATTACTTCATAGGAGACGTTGGTAAGTCAAATTATGATTTTTAGTTAAATTTGTCATTTGGGTAACTGTTATTGTGTTGTTGTTTTCCAACAATGGATAGAACCCAATCATGAATCCAACATAAAATCCATCTGTTTAAACAGATAAATCATCTGTTGCGACATATGAGACATCTGTTTCAAAGAAAGACTGATATGTTGGATTCATGTTTAAGCAGATGGCTCATCTGTTGCAACATTTGACATATATATTGCAACAGATTAGTTACCTGTTGCAACAGAACCTGAACACAATTCCAACATAGGTTACAACAGATTAATAACCTGTTGCATCAGGTAAGTCATCTGTCACAACAGGTTAATTATTTGTTGCAACTTTCACTCATCTGTTGGAATCAGCTTCAAAGGTGATTTAGTTATAACATCAATTTCAACAGGCTATTAATCTGTTGCAACATATATTCAGACCCGTAACATGAATCCCAATAGGTAAGAATCTGTTGCGACTCATCACTTACCTGTTGTAAAAGATAACACATCTATTGGGATTCATTCACGGCACTATGAAATCACTATCAAATTTTTTTAACAAATGACTTTATTTAGGTACCACTAATAGAGAGATTAATAACAATAGGGGTGGATTGTCATGGTCATTGGGTTGAGAAGAGCAATCGGTATGTATAACGTTGGAAGGAGGGTGAAATACTAAAGGCAATAGCTATGACAGTCCAAAGTGATGTTTCGTATGATGATTTTGTGAACTTAATCATCAGCTTTTGTGGACTGAATTGTCAACCGAAAGAATTCGCCATCAGCTACATGCACAGCTCCTTTGAAAATTAGAGGGTACTACCTTTCAAGATAACCGATCAGGTTTGGTTGCGTTCTTATCTAAGTGATTCAACCAGGTCGGTGTTAAGGGTGTACATGGTTGAAAAGACGAGAGAGAATGAGAACCAGAACGTAGAAGAAGAAGAAAAAGAAGACTTCTTTGATGATAGGTTGGATGATCTACACATGAATATTCCAGATGATGATCAAACACCTACGCCCGTTGATGCGACCAATATAATGTGCAGTTCTTCTCAATCGACACAATCTGGAAATCTTCAAGACGACGGGACTGGCTTTTTTATTGGAATGTCATTCAAGGACAAGAATGAACTATCTAACACTTTGTTTATTTCTTACGTGAAAAAAGATTTCAGAGTAAAGAAGGTGATTAATTCGAGCAGTGTCTTTTGCTTCAAATGTGCTAATTCAAACTGCAAGTGGTGGTTGAGAGCGGTGAAGTACGCAAGTTCTGACAGATTCGTCATTCATAAACATGAAAAGCTTCACATATGTGGTTCGGAGCACATCTCGAGCCAAAATCCTCACGCCACGGCAAAGGTCCTCGGTGAATATTTCAGGAGTAGTTTCCCCGATGGCAAAGTCCCTTTAACAAGGCTTATGGCCAATCAACTCCTTATGGATTTGAGTGTCCTGGTCAGTTATTGGAAGGTATATACGGCTATGGGGATTTCCAAGGACCTGGTTCGGGGGACACTCGAGCATGGGTATGAAGTCTTGGATACTTACCGTTACATGATTGAGTCCACAAATCCCGGAAGTAAGACAACATTGCATCTGGATGAAAATGGAAGGTTCAAGTACTTTTTTGTATCCTATGGTGCTTGGATTCAAGGTTTTCGACATTTGAGAAAAGGCATAGCCATCGACGGTACCTTCTTGAGGAGCAAGTATAATGGAGTTCTGCTAGTGGAGGTGGTGTAGGATGCGGAGAATCATATCTTTCCTGTCGCTTTTTGTGTAGCGGACAAGGAATGTGATGCCTCTTATCGAAGATACCGAAGAGTTGTGTTTTGTATCGGATAGACATCCAAGTATTCCAAAGATGGGTTCACTTTTCTTCACTTCAGCTTACTTTGGTTGTTGGATCAGGCATCTTGGAGAGAACATTCGAAACAACTATCACAACGAAAGGGTCGTCACCCTTTTTTATAGAGCAGCTAAAACATATAGTAGAGAGGAGTTTTTAGACCATTTCAATCAAATAGCGGATGTGAATCCCAAGGTAGCATAATTTCTTGCACGTGTCAGTTTCGAGAGATGGAGTCGGGCATTCTATTAAGCAAATAGGTACATTCTTATGAATTTAATGTCTTGTTTGATTTACAAGTTTAGTTTGATGTCGTACTAAGTGATTCTTTTCTATAAGTACAATATTATGACATCAAACATAGCTGAATCGGTGAATGCATTGTTTGGCGATGAAAGAGAATTTTCCATCAAGGCTATGTTTGAAAAAATAAGCGAGAAATATAGCGATTTTTTTAACGAAAGCGTGTGCAGTTCAAGTGCCCAGAAAAAGAACCCGATTTGTTCTCAAAATTGAAAATAAAATATCAACGAACATCAGTTTAGGGAATAGGTTATTCTCTCATAAAATAGCAGATTACAAATTCCGTATCACTAGTCATGGTGATGCTGCCACGGTCAATCTTCAAACAAGATCTTGTACGGGTAGAGTTTTTGACTTGGACCAAATACCTTGTCCATATGCTATGGCAGCCCTTCGAGCTCAATACGGTCATAAATATGGACCTGAAGTTTACGAGCACTCCTCTCAATATTATTCGGTGGAAAAATATGAAATGGCATATAGTGGGCATATTACTCCGATGCCTCCCGAAGAATCTTGGGTTGTTCCAGTAGAGCTTATGGGGAGACTAATACCTCCTCCATATATTGACCCGAGCACTGTCAAACCGGAAAGAAAGTCATATAAAAGGAGGCGTGGAGTTGGAGAATTATTTTCATCAAGAAGAAACAAGTGCTCCATATGTAAGTGCGCTGCCCACAAAAGAACTACATGCCCGAATCATAATCCACCATGATCGTTGTAATTGCAGAAACTTGTGTTGTTGTTTGTTTTTTTGTTTGTTGTGGCCTTTTATATATTTAACTCATTGTTGTGAACCTAATGTTATCATTTATTATATATAAAATGCCTTTTTTTTTAAATAACTTGTGCATCAATAAAATGAGGCAAAACATGAACTTAAATAATACAGCAGACGACAATTATTCTCAACAGTTGCACAAACAACTGGAATGCTTTCCTCCAACAGATGAAAATCTGTCAAAATAGATGGATTATCTGTTGAAACCCAACAAATGACCAATCGGTTCCAACTGTTGAAAGAACTCAAAAGCCAAAATTGCTAGTGCTACTGGATTCAACATTGCCTCCAACCGTCGACATGTTAACATGCATTAGATTAGAAGAAAACAGAATGAAAATTGAATAAGAATTAAAACGCCAAAGTCTGACTAAAAGTAAATTTTTCATTAAATGAAAAATAAAATACATTAAGTATAGATCCAATATAGAAAAATTAAAATACATACGCTAAAATAAAAAACACATTCTAATTTTTATTATCATCATCATCATTAATGATAGCCGACCAATCAACTCGCAGCAGCAGGGCTCTCATCAGCCTCTGCATCTCTCTGAACATTGTCGCTCTCACAACGACCAACTCGCTCTGCAGGTCATTAACCAGCCTTTGAAGTTCCCGCACTGTGTCGCGTAGAATAGCAATGTCCAGAAAAGGATCAGTCATATCTAGAACACGCATGAATTGACAAATGGAAAGAAAAATATTCACAATGTAATACAACGTATACGACCAACTGGTAAATTTACGCCAGAAAAAATCTTACCTTAACGAGAAAGAAATCTGCTCTTTGAAGAGAAGTGGTTGAAGATGTCACACGAAAGAAAAAAAAAGCAAGAAATAAATAGAGTTGAATGAAGATTGAGGGACTTATAATATAATCTGGACGTGTCAGGCCACAAGGCACGACTTTTCAGCTCTATTGTATTAATTACATTCAAATTAGTGGCATTTTATTTTCTGTGAAAAGTCGCGACTTTTTCTTTTACACTAATTACTTCTTACCTTTTCATAGCGGTTTGAGACTCGATAAAAGCCGTTATTATTGAGCTGTTGCAACAGATAGTCCAGCATTTTTAACAAACTTAGCATCTGTTGCAATATATGGATGGATTGAATGTGCAACAGACGGCTGTCAAAACAGATTTACCATCTGTTGCAATAGATGGTTTGTATATGCAACAAATAAGACATCTGATGCAACTTATGTATTATCTGTTGCAACATATAGACAGTATGTATAAGTTGGAGGAGATGTTTTGATATTTTCTAACAGCTGATTCATTAGTTTCAGTTTCAATAGATGGAGTATTCAATTCATTAGTCCTTCCGTTACGTATTAGTTGGGCCCTATGGGCTTGGCACACCAATTAATAAAAATATAAATTAGGTGATTGTTTTACCAAATTGGTCTTATTAATTATGATTAGAAAGTATAAATATGAATAATATACTTTATGTATTCATTTAATAATAGGGGTAATCTTGAAAGAATATAATAAAATTCTCTTGATTTTATAAATAGGAAAACTAAATTGAAACAAACATATTTAGAAAAAAGTAATCACATACGTGCAGATTAATTAAAAAAAAAGGTCAGGTCTATCACAACAGATTTACCATCTGTTGCAACATATAGATTATCTGTTGCGACAGATGGACCATATGTTTGGAGGAGATGTTTTGATTTCTTCCAACAGTTGATTCGTCAGTTGCAACAGATGGAGAGTTTGATTCATCAGCTATTTTGAATGTGTTAAGATAAAAAATCACGACTCTTCACACCTCTATTTTAATAGTCATCATATTCGTGTAGATGAATAAACAACACTGACATGTCCTGATGGGGTAGGAAGAATAAGATGTGTGCAATAGATCCCATTTTCATGCCGCGTTATGTATATTATTGATCAGGCTACCATGAAGACACATAAAGTGCAATGATTTTGTGAATGCAGTTTTTTACCGATGATTAGACACTGATCCTTCAAACAAGATCCTGAATTGTATAGTTTAGTTTGATAGGTGCGAACTGATAAGGTCGAAGGGTTCCAAGACAGTGGTGTCAATACCCCATTATAATTTAATGACATGATTCATGCACATGTTTTTGTGTCAATTTTGGGGAAGGGTTTAAATTTTTGGTGGCAGTGTAAATATCCAATAGTGATTGGACCGATTTTAATGGCACAATGGACTTCTTGAAAGGGCTACGAAGCCTCGCAATGCAGCAAACAATGATAGAACTAATAGAAATTCCCCTGGTACAAATTTATATGGATGGATTAGTGGAGGAGACTATTATACAGTAGAAGGTGTTTGGAAGAAAACCAGTGCGGGAAGAGGGAGGTTGAGAAGGCCATATATCATCTTAGTGCTTGTTTAAGAGGATACACAGGGTCAATTCCTCTTTACCATTCTTCTTTTTCTTCAACGACTGATTGATTTTTATTTTTGGATATACTTTCACATTCGCATCTCATCCAGTTTTTTTATTTTTTATGGCAATTTCATAAGCTAATTTCACTACTCTTGTCTTCCGACCCTGTGTATCCTCTTAAACAAGTAATAAGATGATATATGGCCTTCTCAACCTCCTTATTCCCGCACAGGTTTTATCCCAAACACCTTATGTTGTATAATAGTCTCCTCCAACAACCCATCCATATAAATTTGGACCAGGGAAATTTCTATTAGATCCATCATTGTTTGTTGCAGTGCGAGGCTTCGAAGGCCTTTCAACAAGTCCATTGCGCCATTAAAACCGGTCCAATCACTATTGGATATTTACACTGCCGCCAAAAACTTGAACCTTTCCCCAAGCTTGACACAAAAACATGAGCATAAACCGTCATTAAATTGTAACGAAATATCGACACCACCATCTTGGTCCCTCAGCCTTACCAGTTCAAACCTAACAATCTTAATTGTAAAATTTCATATCTTGTTTGAAGAATTAATGCCTAATAGGTAAAGAACAAACATTCACAAAATCATTGTACTGGATGTATGTTTTCATGATAGGTTGATCAGTAATACATACCTCCCACATATGAAGTGGTTTTATCTGCAAGCTACTTATTCCTCTGAACCCATCTTTACTCTAGCCTTTAATGTTGTCCGGGCAAAAGTTGATCCAATTTTACTTCCTTTTGTCTGCAAACAAGAGAAATACATTTGATGTCAAACAAAAGAAGAATAAAAAGAACATTACAAAAGGGTAACACAAAATTGAGTGAATCAACAGATGACCAATATGATGCAACAGATTACCCATCTGTTTAACCGATGAGGCATCGCTTGCAAAGGATGGATGACATGTTGCAACAGATGGGCCATCTGTTGGAATAAATCAAACCAGCCTTGCTACTGGTTTGATTTCTTCAAAAAGTTGCTTCGTCTGTTCCAAAAGTTGATTCATCAGTTGCAACAGTTTTCTCAACTGTTACAACACCACTACCAACAACATCAATAACAAAGAAACAAGCAAAACAACACCATATGTTCCAACACCATCCACAATACATACATCACATGTTCCAGCACAACCACCCCCCAACAACAGCACCACCAAAGTACCAAACAAAAGACATAAAAAAAACTATACTGATAATAAGGCTTTTTAAGTTCTCCCAACAGATGACTTTTTTGCATATTTTAATAAAAACAACGGTTCGTTCATTCAAGACTTAAAAGTCACCTTTCCTTTAATTTTCTCAATAAATAACAAAATGGTAATCGGTAAATCATTGATAGCAACAGATGTAAATAACTAATTTAAATGACATACAGAGAAGAAGACGAGATGAAAAGAGCAACTTTGAACCATACCTGGAATGTCAAAAAAGCAAACGGATCAGAACATCCAGTACAGTCGAGAAAAGATATTGATTGGTTGAGATTTCAAAGGATCCTCATTCAAAAAATGAGAGAAAAGAGAGGAAAAAAGGAAACAACAAAGATGATTGAGAATAAAGAATAAAGAAGAGTTATGAGTTGAGTCTAGTCTAGACTACTTTATGGCTGAAGGGAGAGAGTTCTAGATATGGGGGGTTTTAAATATTCATTAATAACTTTTGAGGGGCACGAGGAGACGGTGACATTGAAAAGACCAGATAAGACTACTCACTCAGGAGATTTTTGAGTTATCAAAGTTGTACCGAGTAATATTTTTTACCGCCTTAGTATTTTAACTATTTTATCTCAGACAGAAAATAGCTAAATTGCTTTATAATAAAAAGGATAAAAAATATTTAAGTACAACAGATGAGTTAATCTGTTTGATAGTTTACAACAGATTCGTGATCTGTTGCAACAAATGACGTAATCTGTTTGATAATTTAAAATAGATGCGTAATATGTTGTAACATATTACCTAATCTGTTTGATTTGACCCAACAGAAAAGACATATGTTGCAACATGTTGAACATTGTTTATATATAATTTCAATTGAGTTCATATGTTAGACTAAAACCTTAATTGAATGTGAGTTCTTATAGGGTCAAATACAACTTTAATTGAGTCTTTTGGAAATTTCATGATGAGACGGTACTGTGTTATTCCGACAGAGTCATCGATCGGTCACTCTGAGCCGAGCTGATTCTTACTACCTCATATGTTAGACTAATACCTTAATTGATTAATCTAGGACTAGGGTACTAATACCTTGATTGAATAATCTGGGACTAGGGGTAAAGTTCTCATAAGGTCAACTACAACTTCAATTGAGTCTTTTGGCAATTTCATGATGAGACGGTACTGCGTTCCTCCCGACTAGAGTCGTCGATCAATAACTCTGAGTCAAACCAATTCTTACTACCTCATATGTTAGACTAATACCTTAATTGATTAATCTAGGACTAGGGTACTGTAACACCCCGTATTTAAATACGTGTATTGGCGTATTCAAGTACGTGTATTGGTCTTATTTATATGGAATTAATTTTTTTTTAATTTATACCGGAATTTGCCCGTCGATGGTTCCATGCGAAGGTTATTGAATAAGTTTTCCAACAATATAAGGATTTCCAAAAACGGATAGGTTTCGGATATAATCGAGCACGTTCAAAACTATAAAATGGTGGCCGGGATATTTGGGAATTGTAAATGTGCAGGAAAATTTCCTGCACACAAACTACTGAGGCCAGCTAATTTTTTGGGTCAACTTCGAACGATCATAACTCCCTTAATGTAATGAACTGGGAGAGCTACGACCTATAAAAAGAAAGATCTTTGAGTCTTATTTCCAATGCAATTGGTTTCATCCAAATCCAATGTCTGAGTACGGAGTTATACTCGTTTTACTTCAGCCTCTCAAAACAGATTTTTAGGGTCAACTTCAAACGACCATAACTTCTTGTACAGGACGAACTGGGTGGCCTACTTTATATGAAATGATAGCCCTTTTAATTATATTTCCAACGATACCAATTTCAGCCAAATCCGATATCAGAGCAAAGAGTTATGGTCAATCTACTTTAACTTATCAAAACAGTCCACCAAAGGACAGATTTGGCAGATTGTGTGTCTAGCATGAGCAGCTAAACACATAATCTGTCTAGAGCATGAGCAAAACTATGTTCTTATAAGAACATATTACTTTAATCAAGTATGAATTTACTTAATCTTTAATTAATTTAATATATCTTGTCTTATAATGGGGTTTTAATCCAAGTATGGGGTAACAGTATTCTGTCTGAGTGTTTGAAGGAATCGATTAATCTCCGGTCTTAGACGTTGGTCAGCCTGAAAGTGTGGTCGCAGCTAAGGTGAGCATTAGACCCTGTTGGTAGTCCCGTCACTAAGATAACACTAGAAGATATCCTGTGCAAAGCCATTAAAACTTGTTAGATCCCATAAGCCATAGATGTATTGATTTAGTTAGGTTTAAGTTTATTCATGCTTGTTTACTGTGATATGCTTGGTTATATGAACATGTATGTTTTCTCTGTTAGTCTCTAGACAGCATGTTTAAAATATGAACAATCATATTAAAAACACTGTTAACTTATCTTCTCAAGCAACTCCGATTGCTACAATTGAAAATGATCTTCAAAACTGGAGTATTCCAGAAGAATCTTTCAATACGATTTATCAAATAAGAAAATTTAGTTTTTTGAAAAAACATAATATCAAGATCTCTGAGTCTACTGTTGCTATCAATAATTCTTTAGAAATTATCCAACTGTTCAATGAGTTAGATATAAACAGATTTAAAAATCAGTTTCATTATCTACATGTTGGACTTGTTCAAGTAGCTATAAAGCCACTTTTTCGACAGGGCTTAGATATCCCGGTCTGTGCTATCTTAAGAGATGCTCGTCTATTAAACTTTGACGACTTTCTCTTAGGAGTTATCCAAAGTAACCTCGCCGACGGCCCGGTATACTTTAATTGTTATCCTAATTTCTCGGTTGATATCAATGATCCTAACATCATGGATGTTTTAACTCTTAATGTTAAGACAAAAAACATGAATAGTAAAGAAAACACCAGAGAAATAGCAATCATATACCATGTATACTATCGCCTCATGGGTACTACTCTAGCACCTAAAGCTAGATTCACGAGTCCTAAAGGGGTAACCACCCTAATGGAAGCAAACAAAGATCGCAGCACTGTCTTTGTTCCTAAGGCTCTAGTTTGGGACGATATTCTCCATAGCAACGAATGGCACTTCGATTCTATCACCCAACCCATTCGTATTTATCAAGAAAAATCTCAGATCGAAAGGGTTATACAACACCCTGACGGATCTATCGATTTAAAATTCCTTGGGCTGGACCCTTCTCGACACTCTTCGTTCCGCCGATCGGTCTCTACCCGTGCTTCCACCTCCAAACCCCCGGAGGAAAGTGACGAAAATGATAATAATGACAAGGGAAAAATCAGAGGAGTTGACTTCTCTGGTCCCGTCCCAAAAGTTTATTATCAACAACACACTAGGGTGAATGAACCCGAAAATCTTTACGCACCTGGCAGTCCTACAGCCTCGGATATGGAACCTCCCACATCCACATCCCATCAAAAGATTAGGACTGACCCTAGCCTTCTTGTCATCAAGTCGAAAGAGGAATACATTCCTGACCTCCAGGCCTTAAAGGTTCTATGGTATCTCCCTAAGGACGCTATTAAACGGAAATGGTACACCAGTACCTATTCCCAAGAACAACAAAAGGAGTTTGGTCGACTATGGATAGCCGACATGAAAAAATTCCGATGTGACATCGAATTCTTCAAATGGTTCGAATACGCTGGTAGAATGGGAAACCAGAATGAATCCCTTAACGTTATCATTAACAAATGGTATACGCAGAGTCACCAAGTCGTGGAATCAGTGACTCCTCCGCTAGAAAGAATAAAAATTCCTTATCATAACGAAGTCCTCAGTGCTTCTCCTTTCAAGAAGAATCATGATAGACCTTCCATGGCCCCTACAAATAGAGATCTTGATAGAATAATTGACCAAAACAATTATACTAATCAAGTTCTCCACACCATCTCCCAACAAATAGGAGAAAACAAGGGTTCTACCCTTCCTTTAGAGTCTCCCCAATCGGTTAAGAGCACGGCAATCTCTAAACCTATTTCTAATCCTATTTTTAAGATACCCGAATTTCAAAAAGAGAAATTCTCGGAGCTCAATGAAGACTTCAAACTCTCGGAACAAATTTTAGAAAAAATCAACACCAAACTTTCTAAGTTTAAAGTAGCTCAGCAAGGAGAGTACAGTGCCCAAAATAACTCTCTTTCTAAACTCACCAATGAACGTTTTTTGACTAGGAAAAACTATTACAAAAGACCCTTTCCTCCGGATGTCCAATTCGAGGAAAATCCCTACCTCTCTACATTCAATCATGATGGAAGAGGTATAACTGAATGGAATATTGACGGTCTGGCTGAACACCAGATTTACAATAAGCTCCATGAGATGGCCGTGTCTATTACAGCCTATAAAATCAAGGGAGCTTCTGACAAGGGAGCTGCCACCATGATTGTATCAGGGTTTACTGGTATGATGAAACATTGGTGGGATAACTACATTACCAATGAGGTAAGAAATCTCATCTATGATGCTACGTCCACCGAGACTACGGTCAAGGTTGAAAATGGCCAAGAAATTCTTGAGCAAGTTGCGAAAGAAGATGCTTGCGCCACCCTCCTCTACCACATAGCAAGACATTTCATAGGAGAACCTAAGCTTTTTCAGGATAGGAGCCTAGAAATTCTCAACAATCTTCGCTGCAAAGACCTAGCAGACTTTAGGTGGTATAAAAACACCTTTCTAGTAAAAGTTATGATTAGACCAGACTGCAACAATGACTTCTGGAAAGAAAGGTTCATTAGCGGTCTTCCTCCTCTGTTCGCCGATAAGGTTCGAACAAAAATTAAGGATAGATTTGAAGGACAAATCCCTTACGGAATACTCACCTATGGAGACTTGATAAGTTTCATTACCACAGTAGGAATAGATCTCTGTACTGATCTTAGACTAAAAAAAGAGCTTAAGCAGAATAGTACTTCCAAATATGGTCTAGGAACCTTTTGTCAAGATTACGGATTTACAGACTTATCTTCTCGCAAAAAGCATAAGAAGAATTCTTTTAGGTCCAGCAAAAAGACTTCTCCTAGCAAATGGAATTACAAGAAAGAGTCCTATAAACCCAGTAGGAAGACTAAACAAAAATCTTCCAAAAATAAAGATACTTGTTGGACTTATGGAAAAACTAGCCATAGAGCAAAAGATTGCAAATCCAGCAAGAAAAAGAAGATCAATCAACTTGATCTACCTGACGAAGCTAAAGAGAAATTATTCTCTATTATGGAGGATTCTTCCGAAGCTTCAAACTCCTATTCCTCATCGAGTGAAGATATTAGCGACGAAGAATTTATCAACGCCGCTTACGAATCTGATCAATCCTAGTCAGGACAAGAATGTGCCTGTAATGGTACTTTTTGTACTTGCTCTCACAAAACGATTAATGTCATCTCAGGAAATCCCAAAGAAATCTTGTTTGACATAATCGAACATATTCCTAACGAAGAACAGCAGAGTAAGTATCTCCATGAGCTCAAAAGGCTTATGCTTTCTCATGAAGAAAGCCCCCCTAAACCTATTATCCAGCCTTTCAGCATGAAGCAGGTTATGGCTAAATTCAGCACGCCTACGGAGCCTACCATTTCTGACCTCAAAGGAGAAATTTCTTCTCTCAAAAGCGAAGTAAGAAACCTAAAGAGCCGACTTGACCATGTAGAACTTAACATTCTTACAGAGCAAGTCCTAAAATCAGCCTGTTCCAGAAAAAGGATCGTGAGTATTATAGCGGAAATTATAAAGGGAAGTTTAAACAGAAATTATAAAACTTACAAATTTTATTCAAACTTTAAAAACATATACAAGAGATAGAGTACAGGAGATTGGGCAAGAGTAAATTTCTAAGAGGGGAAATTTCTGATGCCTATTCTAAGGAATTACATGGTCTTTTATAGACAAATGAAATACATCTAGTGTGTACAAGTGGAGGGCTCAGATGTTGCCGACAATTTGTTTTGGCTTCTTACTTTTAGTAAAGTAGATTCCTTCTGAGTGCTGGCGTGCTTTTAGAAAAGCAGATGCTTTTTATTTTGGAAAAGCTGACATGATAAGAGTGCTTTTATAAAGCATTCCTTTCTTTTGGTGTCTTCTGGAGACAACAGAGGGTCCTTAGATTCCTATCAGGAATAGTGGGCTACCTTTTGCAGAGATAATTCCGGTTCTTTGAACCTCTATCTCTTAGAAAGGTTATTTCCCCTTTTCTTAGTAGGGATCTAAGTAGGCCATAGCTATCCCTATAGGATTTAGCATATCGCCATTGTTGTCACTGCTGCTGGTGGAGGAAACTTCGTCGAGAAGTTGTAATACTTCGTCTTCGTTAGTGTTTTCTTGGCTTTCCATATCAGCCAAGGCCTTTTTCAATTTTTCTTTCAATGCCTTCTTATCCTTCGAGGAACTGGATGAGGCAGTTATAGGTTTTCCCTTATCAGGAGTCCTTGGAGCTGTTGGCTTTGGAGTCCAACCTTTTACTCTTATCTCTTTGGATAAGTATTTAATCCGATGTTGTTCTCCTTTGGCAAAGTTCCAGGAGATGATGTATGATACCCTTTTCTTAATAAAAAATTTACACATTTGAATGTGATCAGGGAGGGTAGTGCAACCTTCTTTGGAGCAGAAATCAGAAAACTGGTTGAGGAATTGCTGGGGAAGAATTTCCTTGATTCCTCTAAAATAGATCCACCATTTGTAAAACCATCTGGGGATGATGGCTTCTACCATGGCCGGGCAATATTTAACAAACCATGTATGTCCTGGGCGAACAAATAAGAAATTGAACCAGACAGACTTATAGTCATACCAGTTGTAGGTTTGAGGCCTATGTGGCATCGATAGGGCAATGGGGGTGTGCAGATAATCTGCAAACCAGTTAAAGGGGGTTAATACCCGCTTAATTGTAAACTTCGAGTAATCAATATATTTTGGATTTCGGTCATTCATTGAATGCTCGATCTCAATGGAGTCTGTATCGACTAAGATGGCTTCATAATATCTATGTGTTTTGAGTGGATTTTTATTATCCACGAAGTTTTTGTCATTGTAAACCGGCTTGATTAGCTGGTCCAAAGGATATCCTTCGTATGCCTTGTCCAAGGCAATAATGGGCATCACTTGAGTAGTGATAAACTTGAATTCTTCTCTGGTAGGAGATGGAGTCGTTATTTTCCCCGCTGAAGGGTCTACTACTTGGGCAAAGATCTCGGGGGCCTTCATCGCATAGCTCTGCTTGGTTTGAACGGACGAACTAGCTGGTTGTCCTTTGTCAAATGGTTTACCTGTCTTTAAGTCTACCAATTTGGTTGGTATAGGAGGAGGAAGCTTGGGAGCTTCTGCTAGAGCTGAATACCTATTTTGCAATGGAGATTGTATCGTTGTCTTGAGTTCAGGTCTCTGAGGAATTGATGACACTCCTTCTACTTCCAGCAGAGCTGTAGCAGCTATTAAGGCTTACAGCGAACATATTGTCGTTAAAATAGTCATAGACAAGGACTTCATTTTAAATAGAGTCGCTCTTTTTGATACAGGCGCCGACAGTAACTGCATTGTCAAAGGCCTTATCCCCACTCGGTATCTAGAAAAAAGTACCTCTAGACTCTATTTAGCCACCGGCGAGAAAATGAAAATTCATTATCAGCTTTCTAAAGCTCATGTCTGCAACAATGGCATATGCCTTGTTAATGACTTTGTTATCACCGAAGATATCACCGAAGATATCATTCTAGGAATACCCTTTGTCAATCAAATTCGACCCTTCAGGAGTGATTACGATGGTATTCATACCACTCTTCTAGGTAACGAATTGCTCTTCCCATTATTGGGCCCGCTATCTCAAGCAGAAGGACGCAAGATCAAAGAGGAAACTGTTTTTAAAATTAACCGACTTTCCTCCCATATCTGTTTTCTTAAACAAGATATTCAGCTCAAGCATATTGAGCACACTCTAAAAACCTCGGAGATGGTTACCAAAATTGCCATTCTCCAAAAGAAGTTCGAAGATGAAATTTGCTCTGAGTTCCCCAATGCTTTCTGGGAACGTAAAAAGCATCTAGTCGAACTTCCCTACATCTCTGGCTTTGAGGAACACTCCATTCCAACTAAAGCCAGACCTATCCAGATGAATTAAGAGATGATGGAAATTTGCAAAAAAAAAATTAGCCACCTTCTCACAAATGGGATCATTAGACCCTCCAATTCTCCATGGAGTTGCTCTGTATTTTATGTAAACAATAGTGCAGAAAAGGAACGTGGAACTCCCCGGCTTGTTATAAACTACAAGTCTTTGAATGCTGTTTTAAAATGGATTAGACATCCGATTCCTAATAAAGGGGATCTCCTCAAAAGGACTTTTAAGGACAATCTTTACAGCAAGTTTGATATGAAGTCGGGTTTCTGGCAAATCCAAATTGCTGATAAAGATAAATATAAGACTGCCTTCAACGTCCCTTTTGGGCACTACGAATGGAATGTCTTACCATTCGGGCTTAAGAATGCTCCCTCCGAATTTCAGAATATTATGAATAATATTTTCAATCCTTATTCTTACATGTCAATTGTTTATATTGATGATGTGCTAATCTTTTCTGAAAACATTGATTCTCATTTTAAGCACCTTAATACTTTCTTTAAGATCGTTAAACTAAATGGTTTGGTTGTTAGCGCCAAGAAAATGAAGTTGTTCCAAACTTCTATTCGATTTTTAGGTCATGATCTGCATCAAGGTAGTTATAAGCCCATTTATAGAGCCATTGAGTTCTCTTCGAAATTTCCTGATGAAATCAAGGATAAAACCCAACTTTAATGGTTTTTAGGAAGCCTTAATTATGTTGCAAATTTCATTCCTCATATTAGACAGGTCTGTGAACCTTTGTATAAACGTCTTAAGAAAAATCCAGTTCCTTGGAGTCCTGACCAAACCAACGCAGTCATTAAGGTTAAGTCTTTGGTACAAAACCTTCCCTGTCTAGGTATTCCAAACCCTGAAGCCTTCATGATTGTGGAGACTGATGCTTCCGATATAGGGCATGGAGGTATCCTAAAACAAAGGGTAGAGGTCAACTCTCCAGAATAATTAGTTCGATTTACTTCTGGGGTATAGAATTCAGCCCAAAGAAACTACAGCACTGTGAAAAAAGAAGTTTTATCTATAGTGCTATGTATCACCAAATTTCAAGATAACCTTGTTAACAAGGAATTTCTACTACGAGTTGATTGTAAATCCTCTAAAGAGATTTTACAAAAGGATGTAAAAAATCTGGTTTCTAAACAAATCTTTGCTAGATGGCAAGCTCTTCTATCTAGCTGCGATTTTCAAATTGAATTTATTAAAGGAGAAAATAACTCCTTCCCCGATTTTCTAACAAGAGAATTTTTACAGGGTCATCATGAGACCAACAACCCTGGGGAAAGCCCCAGTAAACAACAACCAAGATTCACTCAGAATGGCAAGACCATTTGATCCTCCGATGGCATCCAGATCATCAGTTCCTCAGAGACCTGAACTCAAGACAACGATACAATCTCCATTGATAATAGGTATTCAGCTCTAGCAGAAGCTCCCAAGCTTCCTCCTCCTATACCAACCAAATTGGTAGACTTAAAGACAGGTAAACCATTTGACAAAGGACAACCAGTAAGTTCGTCCGTTCAAACCAAGCAGAGCTATGCGATGAAGGCCCCCGAGACCTTTGCCCAAGCAGTAGACCCTTCAGCAGGGAAAATAACGACTCCATCTCCTCCCAGAGAAGAATTCAAGTTTATCACTACTCAAGTGATGCCCATTATTGCCTTGGACAAGGCATACGAAGGATATCCTTTGGAACAGCTAATCAAGCCGGTTTATAATGACAAAAACTTCGTGGATACTGAAAATCCACTCAAAATACATAGATATTATGAAGCCATCTTAGTCGATACAGACTCCATTGAGATCGAGCATTCAATGAATGACCGAAATCCAAAATATATTGATTACTCGAAGTTTACAATTAAGCGGGTATTAACCCCCTTTAACTGGTTTGCAGATCATCTGCACACCCCCATTGCCCTATCGATGCCACATAGGCCTCAAACCTACAACTGGTATGACTACAAGTCTGCCTGGTTCAATTTCTTATTTGTTCGCCCAGGACATACATGGTTTGTTAAATATTGCCCGGCCATGGTAGAAGCCATCATCCCCAGATGGTTTTACAAATGGTGGATCTATTTTGGAAGAATCAAGGAAATTCTTCCCCAGCAATTCCTCAACTAGTTTTCTGATTTCTGCTCCAAAGAAGGTTGCACTACCCTCCCTGATCACATTCAAATGTGTAAATTTTTTATTAAGAAAAGGGTATCATACATCATCTCCTGGAACTTTGCCAAAGGAGAACAACATCGGATTAAATACTTATCCAAAGAGATAAGAGTAAAAGGTTGGACTCCAAAGCCAACATCTCTAAGGACTCCTGATAAGGGAAAACCTGTAACTGCCTCGTCCAGTTCCTCGAAGGATAAGAAGGCATTGAAAGAAAAATTGAAAAAGGCCTTGGCTGATATGGAAAGCCAAGAAAACACTAACGAAGACGAAGTATTACAACTTCTCGACGAAGTTTCCTCCACCAGCAGCAGTGACAACAATGGCGATATGCTAAATCCTATAGGGATAGCTATGGCCTACTTAGATCCCTACTAAGAAAAGGGGAAATAACCTTTCTAAGAGATAGAGGTTCAAAGAACCGGAATTATCTCTGCAAAAGGTAGCCCACTATTCCTGATAGGAATCTAAGGACCCTCTGTTGTCTCCAGAAGACACCAAAAGAAAGGACTTCTTTATAAAAGCACTCTTATCATGTCAGCTTTTCTAAAAGAAAAAGCATCTGCTTTTCTAAAAGCACGCCAGCACTCAGAAGGAATCTACTTTACTAAAAGTAAGAAGCCAAAACAAATTGTCGGCAACATCTGAGCCCTCCACTTGTACACACTAGATGTATTTCATTTGTCTATAAAAGACCATGTAATTCCTTAGAATAGGCATCAGAAATTTCCCCTCTTAGAAATTTACTCTTGCCCAATCTCCTGTACTCTGTCTCTTGTATATGTTTTTAAAGTTTGAATAAAATTTGTAAGTTTTATAATTTCTGTTTAAATTTCCCTTTATAATTTCCGCTATAATACTCACGATCCTTTTTCTGGAACAGGCTGATTTTAGGACTTGATCTGTAAGAATGTTAAGTTCTACATGGTCAAGTCGGCTCTTTAGGTTTCTTACTTCGCTTTTGAGAGAAGAAATTTCTCCTTTGATGTCAGAAATGGTAGGCTCCGTAGGCGTACTGAATTTAGCCATAACCTGCTTCATGCTGAAAGGCTGGATAATAGGTTTAGGGGGGCTTTCTTCTTGAGAAAGCATAAGCCTTTTGAGCTCATGGAGATACTTACTCCGCTGTTCTTCGATAGGAATATGTTCGATTATGTCAAACAAGATTTCTTTGGTATTTCCTGAGATGACATTAATTGTTTTGTGAGAGCAAGTACAAAAAGTACCATTACAGGCACATTCTTGTCCTGACTGGGATTGATCAGATTCGTAAGCGGCGTTGATAAATTCTTCGTCGCTAATATCTTCACTCGAGGAGGAATAGGAGTTTGAAGCTTCGGAAGAATCCTCCATAATAGAGAATAATTTCTCTTTAGCTTCGTCAGGTAGATCAAGTTGATTGATCTTCTTTTTCTTGCTGGATTTGCAATCTTTTGCTCTATGGCCAATTTTGCCACAAGTCCAACAAGTATCTTTATTTTTGGAAGCTTTGGAAGATTTTTGTTTAGTCTTCCTACTGGGTTTATAGGACTCTATCTTGTAATTCCGTTTGCTAGGAGAAGTCTTTTTGCTGGACCTAAAAGAATTCTTCTTATGCTTTTTGCGAGAAGATAAGTCTGTGAATCCGTAATCTTGACAAAAGGTTCCTAGACCATATTTGGAAGTACTATTCTGCTTAAGCTCTTTTTTCAGTCTAAGATCAGTACAGAGATCTATTCCTACTGTGGTAATGAAACTTATCAAGTCTCCATAGGTGAGTATTCCGTAAGGGATTTGTCCTTCAAATCTATCCTTAATTTTTGTTCGAACCTTATCGGCGAACAGAGGAGGAAGACCGCTAATGAACCTTTCTTTCCAGAAGTCATTGTTGCAGTCTGGTCTAATCATAACTTTTACTAGAAAGGTGTTTTTATACCACCTAAAGTCTGTTAGGTCTTTGCAGCGAAGATTGTTGAGAATTTCTAGGCTCCTATCCTGAAAAAGCTTAGGTTCTCCTATGAAATGTCTTGCTATGTGGTAGAGGAGGGTGGCGCAAGCATCTTCTTTCGCAACTTGCTCAAGAATTTCTTGGCCATTTTCAACCTTGACCGTAGTCTCGGTGGACGTAGCATCATAGATGAGATTTCTTACCTCATCGGTAATGTAGTTATCCCACCAATGTTTCATCTTACCAGTAAACCCTGATACAATCATGGTGGTAGCTCCCTTGTCAGAAGCTCCCTTGATTTTATAGGCTGTAATAGACACGGCCATCTCATGGAGCTTATTGTAAATCTGGTGTTCAGCCAGACCGTCAATATTCCATTCAGTTATACCTCTTCCATCATAATTGAATGTAGAGAGGTAGGGATTTTCCTCGAATTGGACATCCGGAGGAGAGGGTCTTTTGTAATAGTTTTTCCTAGTTGAAAAACGTTCATTGGTGAGTTTAGAAAGAGAGTTATTTTGGGCACTGTACTCTCCTTGCTGAGCTACTTTAAACTTAGAAAGTTTGGTGTTGATTTTTTCTAAAATTTGTTCCGAGAGTTTGAAGTCTTCATTGAGCTCCGGGAATTTCTCTTTTTGAAATTCGGGTATCTTAAAGATAGGATTAGAAATAGGTTTAGAGATTGTCGTGCTCTTAACCAATTGGGGAGACTCGAAAGGAAGGGTAGAACCCTTGTTTTCTCCTATTTGTTGGGAGATGGTGTGGAGAACTTGATTAGTATAATTGTTTTGGTCAATTATTCTATCAAGATCTCTATTTGAAGGGGCCATGGAAGGTTTATCATGCTTCTTCTTGAAAGGAGAAGCACTGAGGACTTCGTTATGATAAGGAATTTTTATTCCTTCTAGCGGAGGAGTCACTGATTCCACGACTTGGTGACTCTGCGTATACCATTTGTTAATGATAACGTTAAGGGATTCATTCTGGTTTCCCATTCTACCAGTGTATTCGAACCATTTGAAGAATTCGATGTCACATCGGAATTTTTTCATGTCGGCTATCCATAGTTGACCAAACTCCTTTTGTTGTTCTTGGGAATAGGTACTGGTGTACCATTTCTGTTTAATAGCGTCCTTAGGGAGATACCATAGAACCTTTAAGGCCTGGAGGTCAGGAATGTATTCCTCTTTTGACTTGATGACAAGAAGGCTAGGGTCAGTCCTAATCTTTTGATGGGATGTGGATGTGGGAGGTTCCATATCCGAGGCTGTAGGACTGCCAGGTGCATAAAGATTTTCGGGTTCATTCACCCTAGTGTGTTGTTGATAATAAAGTTTTGGGACGGGACCAGAGAAGTCAACTCCTCTAAATTTTCCCTTGTCATTATTATCATTTTCGTCACTTCCCTCCGGGGGTTTGGAGGTGGAAGCACGGGTAGAGACCGATCGGCGGAACGAAGAGTGTCGAGAAGGGTCCAGCCCAAGGAATTTTAAATCGATAGATCCGTCAGGGTGTTGTATAACCCTTTCGATCTGAGATTTTTCTTGATAAATACGAATGGGTTGGGTGATAGCATCGAAGTGCCATTCGTTGCTATGGAGAATATCGTCCCAAACTAGAGCCTTAGGAACAAAGACAGTGGTGCGATCTTTGTTTGCTTCCATTAGGGTGGTTACCCCTTTAGGGCTCGTGAATCTAGCTTTAGGTGCTAGAGTAATACCCATGAGGCGATAGTATACATGGTATATGATTGCTATTTCTCTGGTGTTTTCTTTACTATTCATGTTTTTTGTCTTAACATTAAGAGTTAAAACATCCATGATGTTAGGATCATTGATATCAACCGAGAAATTAGGATAACAATTAAAGTATACCGGGCCGTCGGCGAGGTTACTTTGGATAACTCCTAAGAGAAAGTCGTCAAAGTTTAATAGACGAGCATCTCTTAAGATAGCACAGACCGGGATATCTAAGCCCTGTCGAAAAAGTGGCTT
Source organism: Capsicum baccatum var. pendulum (assembly GCA_030864225.1). Classification (NCBI taxonomy): domain Eukaryota; kingdom Viridiplantae; phylum Streptophyta; class Magnoliopsida; order Solanales; family Solanaceae; genus Capsicum; species Capsicum baccatum. Next base: position 232,370,422 of record CM061557.1, read on the forward strand.
TATAGCTACTTGAACAAGTCCAACATGTAGATAATGAAACTGATTTTTAAATCTGTTTATATCTAACTCATTGAACAGTTGGATAATTTCTAAAGAATTATTGATAGCAACAGTAGACTCAGAGGTCTTGATATTATGTTTTTTCAAAAAACTAAATTTCCCGATTTGATAAATTGTATTGAAAGATTCTTCTGGAATACTCCAGTTTTGAAGATCATTTTCAATTGTAGCAATCGGAGTTGCTTGAGAAGATAAGTTAACAGTGTTTTTAATATGATTGTTCATATTTTAAACATGTTGTCTAGAGACTAACAGAGAAAACATACATGTTCATATAACCAAGCATATCACAGTAAACAAGCATGAATAAACTTAAACCTAATTAAATCAATACATCTATGGCTTATGGGATCTAACAAGTTTTAATGGCTTTGCACAGGATATCTTCTAGTGTTATCTTAGTGACGGGACTACCAACAGGGTCTAATGCTCACCTTAGCTGCGACCACACTTTCAGGCTGACCAACATCTAAGACCGGAGATTAATCGGTTCCTTCAAACACTCAGACAGAATACGGTTACCCCATACTTGGATTAAAACCCCATTATAAGACAAGATATATTAAATTAATTAAAGATTAAGTAAATTCATACTTGATTAAAGTAATATATTCTTAATATAATGAATTGGGAGAGCTACGACCTATAAAAAGAAAGATCTTTGAGTCTTATTTCCAATGCAATTGGTTTCATCCAAATCCAACGTCTGAGTACGGAGTTATACTCGTTTTACTTCAGCCTCTCAAAACAGATTTTTAGGGTCAACTTCAAACGACCATAACTCCTTGTACAGGACGAACTGGGTGGCCTACATTATATGAAATCAAAGCCCTTTTAATTATATTTCCAACGATACCAATTTCAGCCAAATCCGATATCAGAGCAAAGAGTTATGGTCGATCTACTTTAACTTATCAAAACAGTCCACCAAAGGACAGATTTGGCACTATTTAAATTTTAAAGACATTTTGGTCATTTTCTATTATATTATGGATGAGAATATGTGTATATATACATGTATATAAGTTCAAAAACTCATTTTCATCATCAATCATTGAGAAAGAACAAACTCTAGCCAAATTTGACCTTTAAATTACTTTTGATTCAACCGTAGAAATTCCAAAGTAATCTGATAACTGCGTTTGTCATCTCGAGAGCTTCGAACGACACCTATTATTTGTGCAAACAAGATTGTATAATCAATAGGTGAATTCTAAGGTATGAATATTATTTTCCTTGTTCTTTTCCATATGTATATGTGTGATAGAGGATTATATGTATTAGTTGTTATTGAAAGATGATAGAAATAGGGTTATGGACTATTTTGCATGGTTTGGTTGTATTGAATTATGGAAGGTGGATATGGTAATTGTGTTATGGAAGGTGGATATGATAATTGAATTATGGAACGTGGATATGGTGATATACTATTGAATTGATGATTATTTATGTCTATGGCTTAATTTGGTTTAATGGATTGGTTGGAAGGATAAATGAATCCAAACTTGATATTGGAGGATGTTGTATGAATATGCATGGCATGTGAATGTAATTGGAGTATAAGAAGGTTAAAGTGACACCCTTTATGGTGTAATTAAGGCTTACTACCCAACCACTAGTTTGGTGAATTCAAATAATTGAATTGTGATGTTTGGTTGCTAATACTAGATTGCTATATATGTTCATTGTAGATAAGTAATCCGAAAAAATGGGAAGTCCATTTGGGACTAGTATTGAAGGTTGATAGTCAGGTATGTAAAGCATACTCTATACCATATCTTTGGCATGAAAGTGAATAATTGTTCTATTAAGAAAGTTTTCAAAGTTATTCAATAACATGTGATCCATAATGGTTTTGTATGATGTCCTACGTTACCAATGAACTTGTTTCCACCCTAAAAGATATTAAGACATTCCAATACTTACTTGTCTTCCAAATCTTACATATTTATTGCACTAATGAATGTCAGAAGGTATCCGGTAACTCAAACAAGATCCATGTGCTATTAATGACTCCAAAACGTTTCATTGATATACCAATAAGTTCCTACTTCATTGTTATGGCATTGATGACTCCAAAACACTTCATTGATGTGCCAATGAGTTCTTACTTCATTGTTATTGCATTGATGGTCTATTTATATGTCTCTTATTGATGTATCATTATTTCAAAGTATCAAAGATGCGGTGGCGACCGAAATAACAATCTCAAAGATTAATTGAACTAAGTGATGGAAGTTCTCTCTTATCGGGTGGTATCCCAGGGGCATAAGCCTATAATGGGTTGATCCTTATTTATGTGTTTATGGGTGGTATCCCAGGGGCATAAGCCTATCATAGGTCGATCCCAGTTGATATATACTAGAGGCAGCCTAATGGTCACAGTATAGTACAGTAATAATTACAAAAATGATACGAACGAAGGTAAAGTGATTGAATAAATACAATGTACAGGTTGTCACAAGTTCTAGTAAGTGTGGTCCACTCCTATTATGATTTATTCACTTGTTTCTGATTTCTATTGAGCTCCTATATCATATGTGATTATCTACAACTTTACATACTCAGTACATATTTCGTACTGACGTCCCCCACGGGGGACCTGCATTTCATGCTGCAGGCACAGGTACCCCAGCTCATACACCGCACAAGTAGGAGCCAGGATATCTAGCTGCTTTTGGTGAGCTCCAGTTTGCTTCGGGGCTTTCCATGTCATATCCAGTCACTTTTGGTATTGTATAGAAGTTAGTTATATGGCGGGGTGTGTTGCGACCTTAGTTAAACTCTGTGTATTGTCTAGAGGCTTTGTAGACCTAATGTACAGTCAAGGTGGTGTTTTGTTAATAGACGTGATGGCTCCAACGAACAAGTATTGTATATATATATATATGTGTGCTCAAGCTGATACAGGTGATTATTTTCTTTTATATGCGACATGATGTTGTCCGAATTTTGGGCTGTCATAGAGGTATGCATGGAAAGTCTAAGGTTATGAGCTGGTTCTCCCGGGCATCCTCGGTTACGAGTGTCAGTCCGCCCCAATAGGATTTGAGGCGTGACAGGTACTAATACCCTAATTGAATATAGGGTTAACTAAAACTTCAATTGAGTCTCTTGTCAATTGCATGATGAGACAGTACTGCGTTTCTCCCGACCAGAGTCGGCGATCGATCACTCTGAGCTGAACCAATTCTTACTACCTCATATGTTAGACTAATACCTTAATTGATTGATCTAGGACTAGGGGTGAGTTCTCAAAATGTCAACTACAATAGATGACAACGCCTATTTGATAATTTACAACAGATGAATAATCTATTGCAACAGATGACTCAATCCATTTGATAATTTACAACAGATGACTTAATATGTTTGATAGTTTACAACAGATTCATGATCTGTCACAATAAATAGCTTATTTGTATGATAGTTTACAACAGATGTGTAATATGTTACAACAGATTACATAATCTGTTTGATCCAACAGAAAAGACATCTGTTTCCAACAAGTTGAACATTTGTTTATATATAATTCAATTGAGTTCATATGTTAGACTAATACCTTAATTGAATGTGAGTTCTCATAGGGTCAACTACACCTTTAATTAAGTTTTTTGTCAATTGCATAATGAAACGATACAGCGTTTCTTCCGACCAGAGTCGGCGATCGATCTCTCTGAACTGAACCGATTCTTACTACCTCATATGTTAGACTAATACCTTAATTGATTAATTTAGGACAAGGGTACTAATACCTTGATTGAATAATCTGGGACTAGGGGTGAGCTCTCATAGGGTAAACTATCGATTAATCTAGGACTAGGGGTGAGTTCTCATAGGGTCAGCCACAATAGATGACAACGCCTATTTGATAATTTATAACATATAGGTAATCTGTTGTGACATATGACAATCCATTTGATAATTTATAACAGATGGATAATCCGTCGCAATAGATAACTTAATCTGTTTGATAATTTACATCAGATTCATAATCTGTTGTTACCTAATTTGATTGATAATTTACAACAGATGAGAAATCTGATGCAACATGTTGAACATTTGTGTTTTACAATTTCAATTGAGTTCATATGTTAGACTCCTAAATTGATTAATCTAGGACCAGGGGTGAATTTTCACAAGGTCACCTCCTAGAGTACTCGGTCAACTACAACTTCAATTATTTTTATATGATTTTAAAAATTACGCATATATTTTATGATTTTAAAAATAATTAAGATCATTTCGGACAAAATTAACATTTTCAAACCTACTTGTTATTCTTTTCCAAAATACAAATCAACCCATACAAAACGTTTCATCATTTCAAATCTCGAGGTCTGGCTCTTTCTCTCTCATTATCACTCAACAATACAGTACAGACAATAACTACTCAACAAATTTGTTCAACCTTCCACAACAGATCGCTTTTCTTCTCATTTTCGTCCACATAGGTGTTATTTTCGATATCATTCTTGCATGTATCAGTCGTTTTCTTTGTCTTCGTAGGCAACAGAGTTCGAGAAGAGCTCTATATTTATTTTTTTCTAAGAAATAAGGGATTTTAAGTTAATAATAAAAAATAAAACTTGTAGTTGTATTATCTTCGAGAATGGGTTTTCAATTTTGAGTTTTAATGGTAAAATCATAGGAAGAACTAGAGAAATCCCTAATTTCCATCGAAGTGTTCCGTTGACTGTCGTGGTATAGTTGGATGGTGTTGGTGGTGGTGTTTATGTTCATCATGGTGGCATTGGTTGGTGGTGGTGTCAGTATTCTTGGTGTTTGTTTGTTTGTTGGCATTGGTTGGTGGTGTTTGTGGTGGTAGCTGTTGGTGTGTCGGTATTCGTGGTGTTTGTAATGTATTTTTTAAAATCTATGATACATCAACTGTAATATAATTTTTTTTCTTTGTCTGTAGGTAAAACATGTCTCCCAAAAGAAAAGAAAGTAAAAGTGTATCAACGTCTGACCACTAAAAAAAAAGGCTACAGTACAGAGGGATTCAGAGGAGCTTCCTGAACAATCTCAGTCAGAAAAAAGTGAAGCTGAGAAGAAATGTGAAAATAATATTGAGGGAGGTGGACAAGGGTCCGTAGATGGTGATGAAGAAAATGAAAGTGAGAAAGAGGAGGAATTGGAGAGTCAGAAAGAGAAAAAGGATGATCATCAACATGATGATAATGGATCACCGACGGGGCGTTAGTTAATATTGACATCCCAGCATGATCCTGTCAAAAGTTTTAGTATTGACAGGTTTGAAGTTGCGATGCCGATAAATGACCCAGAAGGAAAACAACTAACTGGTCAAATTGTACTTAAATGTTAGATGGGGAAAATTTTTGAACATTTTATGAAAATTATGAAGAACGAAAATATAGGCGGACTTTTTAAGAAGAACTGCTTTGGATGCTTTCTTGAGCTGCCTGAGGACCCCTCTGTCGTATCCGTTTCTCTATGACGATGGTATATAGTCTTCTCAAGCGTAGGATCAAGTACACGGGGGATGATAAAGATCCGGAGGAGGGGGCAAAAAGAAGATTGATGAAATCTGGATCAACTACTGTGGCATGCCTGTTTGTTTTGGTTTGCAAGAGTTTTCCATAGTGACGGGCCTGAGATGTCATCGTCTAGAAGGACCACTACCCCGCAAAAGATCCAAGGCAAGAAAATGCAAGGAAAAAATAGATGGGTTGTTTGACATTGCTCAATGTGGCTATAAAGCATCGGATTTGTTGACAGATCTCGAGGATAAAACCATACCAGAGCAGTACAGGGAGCAATTGTGCTTAGTTTGGTTTGCCCATTCGGTTATATTGGCAAGAGACGTCAACAAAGTCATAGAAAATGATTTGTTGGCGCGTGCTGAGGATTTTGATAAATTCAACAATTATCCCTAGGGATATGACAGCTTCTACTTGACTGTCCAATATTTACTGACAGAGCTATCCTCAGGGACGACCACATTATACGGCTTTCCTTGGGCTTTTATGATAAAATTAATCACTAATTTTACTCATCCATTAATTTATATTGAATATAGTTATTATGATTTTTTTTGTTTGCTTTCTGTTTACACTTTTTAGGTTTGGGCATTTGAAGTCATTCCTTCCCTCCGAAAGCAGTTAATGGATTACCCGGATGAGGTTTCTCATCCAAGGATGTTTAGGTGGTTGGCTGCAAAGAGCAACACCAATATTAAGGAGGCTGATCTCTTTAACCCTCCGGATGATGCAGTACGTCTTCTTCAAGTGAAATAATTCTACTCAAAGATAAGAAAGATATTGACCAAATGTTATATCTGGTGCATAAGATGTTATATCTGATGCACCAGATGGGACATCTGTTGCGATGGGGTATATCTTGCATTAGATTACCCATCTGTGGCTTTGGTTCTCTGAACTCGACTCCTAAAAGATTAACCATCTACTTAAATTATGCAACAGATGTTTAATCTGATAACATATTGTTCATCCGTTGAGACGTACAGATCATCTGTTGCATACCAGATTACCCGTCTTGTGCAGCTGTTGCAACAGATGATTGATATTTTGCATCAGATTATCCATGTGTTGCTCTGTTTCTCTGAACCAGACTCAAACAAATTTTAACCATATACTGCAAACTATACAACAGATGGGTTTTTTTTTTAAATGTAGCCCAACTGTGAAAATTATTATATTATATGATTTAAATGCATCTGTTTTTTTTTCTTTTTTATAGGTTGTGCATCCATAGATCGTGCCTACTGAGGAGGAGTCGGTGATGACTTCTTATATTACTCTAGGTCATGTTGATACTATTGCAGACCCAACGATGGAGTTAATAAAGAAGAAATTGGCTGAAGCAATAGCCATTAGAAGAGCAGTTAGGCAAGGTCAGCCTAATGTTGAGGCTCTTCATGACCAACCTTTTACTAAGGCAGATCCGGGTACTTCTTCTGGTGGAGTTGTTGGTATTGGTGGCAGGCATGCTGATGCTGCTACCACTCGTGATGATGAGCATGTTGATGCTCAAGAAAGAATAAATATGTTTGAAAACACCCCTTTTCACCCTTACACAGGTCCCCCTCACCCTTCTTCACCCTCGTGTTCTCGTTGCGAATGTGATGAGTACAAGGACAGATAAGATAAACTCTTTGAAAAAGTAGAGGCTATCTCTAAAGCTATAGAGAAATTCAAATCCAAGAGGTGTGTCATATCATCCAAGAAGGTAAGGGAGCCACACACTCCTACAACGTTGGTTAGGAGAAAGAAAAGAGCAATTAGAGACGTACTCTCCGCTCAGAAATCAAAAGAAATTGTAATTCCTTCCTCTCCAAAAGCTATTGAAGTTTTAGGGCTAGTCAAGAAGGTGGAAATATACGCAAAACTTGGTGCCGAAGAGAAGAGGGATCTGCGACAGGCCAAGAATGCCAATCCAGGCGCACCAGATTACCCCAGGCCTCCCTTTCCCCCCCAAGACTTCCAGACTATGACTGATATGCGTATGCCGTACGAGGACAAGGAAAGTTTACTTTTCCTAACCTAGCCCTTCTAATCTACCCCATGAAGAAGAAGCTACGCAACAGATTTCACATCTATTGCAACAGTTGGGTATACTAGTGCAACTGGTTGTGGTTCTGTTGTAACTTATTATCCATCTGTTGCATAAGTTACGTTGGATTATTGATTCAGAGAACCCTATGCAATAGATGGACCATCTGTTGCATCTTTACAATTACTAATCTATTTAAAAATTGACTTCTTATCTCACAGCATGTTGACATAATTCTCTACCTCATGAGAAAAAGGCAATTAACGTACCGAGAAACTTCTGACGCTGCCGATAGGATTATGGACCTTGACTTCTGCAAGAAGCTTAAGGATAGGTACGATCAACTCAATGGAGAGGCATCAGCCCTTGGCATGGGACTTGATTTCCTAGTTCCTACGTTGGACTTGGATGAATAAGAAACGTTAAGATATATTAGAGGGGACAGGCCAAATCCACACGGCAAGAGCTGGACCGAGGCAAAAAGGATTCTTTCAGTCATTAGCGTGAACGACATGCATTATCGGGATATTAAGATACTACTCGAGGAGGGAAAGATCAATGTTTATGACATCAACGTACCTCTCGTCGACGATTTTAATCCTTTTCTCCTCGTGGAGCCACTGATGGTGTTGTTGCCTATCTTGTTGAGGGAGAGTAAACTGATGAATCATTTGCCAAAGGAAGTGTTGATGAAGAAATCATGAGATTTTGAAGGTCGAAACAAGGGAATGATCCTTCCAAAAAATGATGTCGCTAAAGCGAGCGACTCGCACGCTCTTGCACACATCGAATATTTGCTGACCAACACAGAAATAGCCAAGCTAACGACTTTTATATGCGACAACGCATTGGCAAATTTGCAAGAGGTCTGGGCTTATGGGGTACTAACTGGACGCTTGAAGCCTGTGTATATAGAAGAGCCTGTGAAATAAAAATTTTTAATTTCAAGTCACCCTTCACTTTATTACATGTACATGTAGTGGCAATAATTTTTTTTTATGAAAGTTGAGTTTTTTATAATGCAATAGATTAGATTATCAATCTGTTGTAAAATATCTTTAATCCGTTCTGGCAGATAGTTTATCTGTTGCAATAGATTGGTCATCTGTTGCATTACGCCGATGTTATTTCTATGAATAATCTAATAATCTAAGTCTAATCTGTTGCAACAGTGGGAAGACCTGTTTGATGATTTCCATAGATGATCTAAATTTTACAACATATGCCTAAATCTTTTTGATATTTTCCAATAATTATGCTTGAATATCCACGTGCTCGTCGACAACAAACCAGTAGCAAATACACACACCACCATGAAAATTTCACCAATTAGGCTTCAATATCCATGTGTCCAACAACACCAAACTATTAGCAATAACGGCAACAATGTAGTATCTTCTTGCTCGATTTTATTTCTCTTCATAAGACCTGTTTGATAATCTCCATAGATGACCTAAATTTTACAACATATGCCTAAATCTTTTTGATATTTTCCAACAGTTATGCTTGAACATCCATGTGCTCGTCGACAATAAACCAGTAGCAAATACACACACCACCATGATAATTTCAGCAATTAAGTTTCAATATCCATGTGCCCAACAACACCAAACCAGGAGCAATAACGATAACAATGTAGTATCTTCTTGCTCGATTTTATTTCTCTTCATAAGCCTTGACTTTGTTCAACAAACCCCAGATTACACGATTTGCTTGTGAAGGGTGTCATTCTTCATACCAATTAAAGTAATCGCATCCACCCAATTTCTATAAAAAAAGAGAACACAATTACAAAGCAATTACAAGTCAATAATTAATCAATTAATTAAATAAAAAAATATTACCTTTGAAATCTTACAAGTAAAAAACCTACGACCCAAATTTTGTTGAGTCCAAGAAGTCTTTAACAGAACTTCATGACCGCACTTACAATATCAAAAAATCTTTATGACAAAAAATAGTGGAAGATGCGCTCGACATTGTCAAGGTCAGTTGAAAAAAATGAAAGTAACAATTTGAAGAATTTGGATAGATAAAAGAAGATAACGATGAAGAAGAAGATTTGAGAATTTAGGGCTAAATTTTAGGAGGAAGATGAATATATAAGACAGGGGGGGGGGGGAGAATGACCGTTGGGGGCCAAGTGACGGCATGTCAGTGAAATGTGTCAGGACTGACACTAATACATTTAATGCCTATTGTATTTTACGTGTTTAAAATGAACATGTCTACTTGATGCCTATTTTTATTTTAGGTGTTTGAACTGAACACCGTTGATGGGTTGTGCCTTTTTTATTTCAATTCACTTTAAACTTTTTACACGTAGTGAAAAATTTTTATGTCCAACGAAAGTTCAATTTTTATAATGCAACAGATTCTCCATCTGTTGTAACAGTTATCCTACCTGTTCTGACATATAGTTTATCTGTTGCAATAGGTTGGTCATCTGTTGCATTATCTCGATGTTTTTATCTAAAGTCCATCTGTTGCAACAGTGGGAAGACCTGTTTGATAAATTCCAATAGCTAACCTACCTGTTGCAGCATATGTATAAATCTGCTCAATTATTCTAATAGATGTGTCGTCTGTTGTAACAGATAATGTCCATCTGTTGCAACATATGTCCAAATCTATTCTTTTTTTTCCAATAGATGTGTCATCTGTTGCATTATCTTGATGTTTTTATCTAAAGTCCATCTGTTGCAACAGTGGGAAGACCTACTTTATAAATTCTAATAAATCACCTAACTGTTGCAACATATGTCTAAATTTGTTCGAATTTTCCAATAGATGTGTCGTCTGTTGCAACAGATACATTATCTGTTGTAATATTTGAATCTAGTATTCCTTTTCAATTAATAAGTTCAAATCTTAGGAATAAATAAAATTAGTAGACAAAATAAAATAAATCGAAGCTTTCATAAATTAGCTAAAACAAGTCAACGAATAAATGAAATGTAAAAAAATTATTATGGGTACAGATCTCAACAAATACATCAACAATAATTTAAGTATACTGCCACGGATTGCATTGACAGGCTCAAGCTATAAAGATCTACTCAGTATGGACAAGTTGTTCTTCATCCGGTGCTATGGAATTCGGCTTTGCACGTCGTGGATCTTCATTATCGCTTGCGTACGACGTATTTTCATATATTATCAATGTTGTTCAGCAGTAGCTTCTTCTACATCCACCTGGATAGCCAGAATTGGTCAATGCTAATCACGGAGATACAACAAAACGGAAAAGGATAACTCATCTCTTCTAGCAAATCAAACAGGCCTTCCTCCCATTTTAAATTATCCCAAACATATTATATTTTTGTTGCAATAATGAATCAACTGTTGGGATAAATTTCTACATGAGGAAGACCCTGTGTGATAATTTCCAACGAATAAACCATCCGTTGCAACATATGAATCATCTGTTGTAGCAGATAGGTCGTCTGTTGGTACAAATAAAAGTTGTACGAAGAGCTGTTTGATTTACTAAAATAGACGAGACATATGTTGCGCCAGATAAAGTATCTGGTGCAATAAGTTAGTCAACTATTGCAACTGATGTATATAGCTATTTGATAATTTTCAGCAGATGTGTCATCTGTTGAAACAACTATGTGTCTGTTTGTTTTGTCAGTTAGAAGACATAATGTATTCACCTTCTTCAGCTCGTGCTGCTCTCCTTTGGACATTGTACGTTGCTCAGTGCAACACACAGACAAAGAAGTTGCAATTTCACTTTTTTGGATACCTGATAGTGCACTAAAAATCACTCTTCTTCTCCTCTTAGCCCTAATCTTTAATGGAGCGGATGGAAATAAAATCCTCTTTGATGGAATGAAACCCCTCTTAGATATCAATTCCTTTACAGAAGCAGTTAATGCATTAATAGCAGTAATCACTACATCATGTTTTGCCCTACAGTCTTGACATTTGCATGCAGAACATTCGCTGGGAGAGGCAAAATCTGTATAACCAGTATGATCATACTCATAATGGTTTGCTTTAAATACTGTAAGAGGAGTATAATTAGCACCAACAGCAGCACCACTACCATCACCAACAGCTCCATCAATAATAATAAGCCCACCCTCCAAAATTATTTTTCTTGTAATGGTTATTGCTCCAAATAATTCCATTTTTATTCTGTCGATGACCTTAGGGTCCGATAAATTTGCACAGACCATAAAGTAAGAAAAAATGGCATCTTCAACTCTCGATTGGTCGGAACTAGCGACGGATGCACATTCTAACATAAATCATTACATATATTAGAATGATGATTAGATCATTAAAAAAACATTAATTAAAAGAAAAAATTAATTATAATTATACTTACTGCATCCTTCGAAAGGTTGAAGAGATCAAGAAATTTTGCATTTTTATGAGTTTTGACCGACAACCATCTCAAGATTCTTAGACAGGAAACTCCTTCCTGGTAGTTCATTTGTTGTCTCAAATAAGGAATAGCTTCAAATGCCCAAGCCTATAAAATAACGCCAATAAATTAAAACCATTATTGAGCAAAAAAAATGAATGATATCATAATAAAAGAAAGAATGATATCATAATAAAAGAAAGAAACATTTACCATGAAAGCCCATGGGAAGCCATATAAGTTGACCGTCTTTGGCGCTAACGGAGTCAGCAAATATTTGACAGTCATTTTGAAGCTTTCATACCCCCATGGATAGCTATTAAACGCCTCAAGATCCTCGGAGAGCTTTATTAAACCGCGGCTTATGTTGTTGTTAACGTCTCTCGCCCAAAGAATATTATGTACAAACCAAACCAAGCACAGTGACTGTTTGTGCTTCTTTGAAAGTCCTTTACCTTTCAACACTTCTATCAACTTTTTATTTTTGAAGCTTGGACCAATAATGGACACCAGGTCATAACGATCACATGACTTGCCTTTGCCTTTTTTGGGTGTGCGGGGTGTTTTTTTGGGTTAGAATAGGTATAACTTGAGAAGGAGGATAATATTTTAGTCCAGTAACTATGACAAACTCCTTCCAACCAAAGCAAACAGGCATGACACAGTAATATATCCACACCTCATCCATCTTATCTTTGTTTTCATACATAAACCTACGCTTGAGAAGTTTATATACCATTTTCATTTGGAAATAAGCATTGTTGTCCTCCGACAAATCAAGATATTTCCCAAAGCAATTGTCCCTGAAATAAGCATCCAATTTTTGTTTTTGAAGTATTTTTCTGAAGGCATCGAAAGATTTTCCCATGGATGACTTAACCACAAAATTACCCGTTAAATCTGCAGCACCATCGCTCTACATTCTCACAGGATAACGATCAATGCTGAAGGCTTTGACCAGCTCTTTGGTAGAAGGGCTATTAGCATCTGCATCATCTCTTTTAAAACATTCCTCCTCCCCGTGTTCATCATATTCTGCTCCCGATTGAGATAACGCTTGTAAAGCAAGCTCATAGAGTGGTGGATGTAACCTAGCTGCTTCACTTGTTCCTTTACTTGGACTTGATTCAGTTTCTGTTCTTTTGGGAACCATATTAGCTAAAATTAATAGGAACATAAAATAATATATTATTATTGATTAATGCATCGTTAAAAAAGGATAACAGTAAATTAAACAAGCAAAACAGTAAAATAACAGTTGCAACAGATCGTCGATCTGTTGCACCAGGTAGTATATCTGTTCCAGCATATAACCAAACTATTGCAGCGGATGAGTAATCTATTCCAACAATACAAAACATACCACTTATCTTTTAAGATAGATGAATGGTCTGTTCAACAGATCACACAACTGTTGTGACATCATCTGTTGCAACATATGAGTGATCTGTTGGAACAGTTAAATAATCTATAGCAACGGCTGAGTAATCTGTTGCGACAATACAAAACATCTCACTCATCTGTTGAGAAAGATGAATGGCTTGTGCAACAGGTCACACATCTGTTGCAACACATGAGTGATCTGTTGGAACAGTTATCAATGGTCAATATTATTTATATTTCTTCCAACATAGGGTCGTCTATCGCGACAGATAAATGATCAGTTAGAAAAATCAAGTCTTGAACTTTTTCTCTAGGAAGAGTTGGTAGGATTTTATCCAACAGGAGGTTCATCTGTTGCATCACATCATTAATCTGATGGTTCTTCCATTACACCAGATGGTTAATTAGTTGCATCAGATTTTTTATCCAAAGCTTAATCTGTTGCAACATATGGTAAAGCTGTTGCATCAGATTATTAATCTGTTGCACCAGAATTGTAATCTGATGGTTCCTCTGGTGCATCAGATGGTTGATCTGTTGCATCATATGATGAATTTGTTGCATCAGATGGTTAATATGTTGCACCAGATGGGTAATCTGTCGGAGGAAACAGTAGCACAATTTTGTTAAACAAAAAATAGTAATTTCACCATTTTTACCAAGAACAAGAACAGAACAAATCAAACCAAATTGTCCTTTTATTTTTATAAACACAAACAATAAAAATCAAACTTAAAAAAATGCAAGAAACAACAAAATATCATAATTCACTTTGAAAAGAGAAGAGAAGAGAAGAAATACCAGAAATTAGGGTTTTATTCAGGCTGCATTTTAAATTAGTGCAACAAATATTGAAATTGTTAACCAATACTATAAGAGCAGTTGGCTCAAGTTCCTCGTTTTCTTCAAAACCAAAAAGGCCATAAATTTTTACCTATGAAAGAAGAAAAGGACCGATGAAGAATTCGAAGCTGTTGTGGCCGGAGAGCAAGATTGTCACATCGATTGAAGTCGAAAAGGAACTGAAATCCCAACTATTTATAGTCGGATGTTGAAGTCACCGAGGATTGAAATAAGAAATTTGCAGAACAGTTGGTTGGGAGAGAGTTGAGAGAAGCTGTCGAGAGAGGGATAAGAGACAGGTTGATTGAATTGAAGAGGGAAACTCGAAGCCCAACTATTTATCGTCGAGGGTTGAAGGGAGAAATTTTGCAGAACTGTTGGTTGGGAGAGAGTTGATAGAAGCTGTCGAGAGAGAGGAGAGAGTGGTTGATTTGGATTGAAGAGGGTATGGGTTGGGTTGATTTGTATTTTTGAAAAGATTAGAAAATTTTGAAAATATTAATCAAGTCCACAATTAACTTGATCAAGTTTCCTAATAATGTTTGACCCTATCTGTTGGTCAATGTCACTAATCCTTCATTCAAGACTTAAAAGACACCTATCCTTCAATTTTCTCAAGATACTTAGCTACTTATGTATGCAACACAAAAAAAATTAGTTCAAAGTCTAATTAGAGAAAAGTACAATAATTTAAAAAAGTAGAAAAAATGTAAAAATAAGGAGGGGGGGGGGGGGGATTTGAGAATATAATAAAGTAATTAGATAATATACATATTATTATTTATAAATTAAATTGACAAGATGTGAATAATAAAATTTTTATTTTTTTAAAAACTCAATATTAATACTCTGACAATGGTAAATTGTGAGTAGTACAACAAAAAAAAAATATGACACATTTTTTTTTATTTGATTGTTTTTATTCATATAGATTGGGGGGGAGGGGGGGGGGGGGGAGCATTTCATTTAGTTAATATTATAGTTGAACTTTTTTTAAGGTTATATGATTTAAAATATCAAATAAAATATCATAATTTTAGACATTAAAAATAATATTTTAATATTAATAAAATAGAAATTATTTTATTTTATTTTTGTAATTTAATTGTGATATTATAATATGATAGTTGAATTTATTTTAAGATAATATAATTTAACATGTTCGAACAAGATAATATTTTAATAATTATCCGCGTATCGCACGAGTACGTATAGTAATATTTACTACTAGGCACAACACATTCTATATTTTCATTAAATTAACAAGGCACATAACATGCGTGTTTCTTTTAATGTTTACTCTCCTCGAATTCGTTTGGTTTGATTTGAAAATCGAGAGCTAAACTAACTAATGTTTAGCGTGAATATGAATATAAAATCTTCAAGTTAAAATGAAATTTATATATTTAGAAACCATTGAAAAAGTAATATAAATATTTAAGTATAATCAAAGAAAAGTAAATAAGGATTCTTTGGTGCGGGAAATACGGATAATAATCTTGGAATAAGATATAAGATCGACTTTAGTCAAATGTTTGATTTGAGAAAATAAGTTATCTCGCGAAATAACTTGTTATAAACCAAATGGGAGAGTCCAACCCAAAAGACTAGTCTGATAGGTGAGAGAACCCATTTGACCTATAGACCCTTAGCATTTCTCTTTTTTTTCAATGTGGGACATTGATTCATTACAATTGTCTTCGCTTGAGAACCAATGACCTCGTCGGTCATAGCTATGCCCAGTTGGTCATGGCTAGCACCCCTCCTAGGTCCAGGCCATCACTACTGACACACAGGCCACCACTCTGAGATGCGGCTCCACACGTGGTTTGTTCCTCGTTGGTCACGGCTAGCACCCCTCGGGTCCAGGTCACTGGCACATAGACCATCACTTCGAGTCATGGGCTCCTCGTTGGTCATGACTGACACCCCTCGAATCCAGACCACCACTACTAGCACATAGGTCACCACTCCGAGTCATGACCCCCATGCATGAGACTGTCAATGAAAGCACTAATATTATAAATCAAATGGGAGAAAGATTAGTTTAATAGGTGAGAGAATTCATTTCACGTAAAACCCTTAGCATTTCTTTTTCTTTATTTGTTCTCAACTCGGAAATATCCCTACTTATTTCATTCTGGGTACCGAACGAGGCTTGAATCCTATGAAACAAAGCCATTTGTCAATCTATAAATCAACATCATAGCTGACCCAAGCGAAAACCCCGCTCCCCGTCTTCCTCCTTTCACATTTTTCTCTACCCTTGTGTGTCTCGGAGACAATTACAAAGCAAAACCCACAGTGATGAAGGATCAGAATTTGGATCTTTTCGATCCGAGAACCGCAGTAATGGACCCGGAATACTCTCCGACCCGAACCCGTGACCCGGATTTCGGGTTCGCCTTCAACGATAGTAACTTCTCCGATCGTCTCTTGCAGATCGAGATTATGGCTGACCCTCACTCCGATTCAGATAACTTTCACTCACAGAGTTTAGCTGATTGGGCCCGTAATCGTAAACGACGTAGAGAAGATATCAAGAAGGACATGGGTTTGTAACTTTTTGCTCCTTTTTTCTCTTTATCTTATGCTCTGTAATCAAGCGTTTAAGCTCAGTTAGCTTGAATTTATAGCTAATTTATGAATTGGGTATCTATTTTAAGCTTCAGTTGCTTGAGTTTCTGACTAATTTATGAACTGGGTATCTATTTAAGCTTTAGTTTCTTGAGTTTCTGACTAATTTATGAATTGGGCATCTATTTAAGCTTCAGTTGCTTGAGTTTCAAGCTAATTTATGAATTGGGTATCTATTTAAGCTTCAGTTGCTTGAGTTTCTAGCTAATGTATGAACTAGGTATCTATTTAAGCTTCATTTGCTTGAGTTTCTAGCTAATGTATGAACTAGGTATCTATTTAAGCTTCATTTGCTTGTGTTTCTGACTAATTTAAATTGAAGTTAGAGAAAAAGTTCATGAAAGGTTGAGTTGTGCTTGGATCTCTTATTGGTGATAAACAATATTTCAACAGTTGCAAATTACTGAAATGAATTTCAATATCTGCTGGCTTGTCCATCAATATTTGCAAATGCTGAAGTTCAAGTGAAATTCATGAACAAGTTCAAATTTAACTTCCAAATACTTATTTTCAACTTCGACTACTTCTTTTCTTAAATGTTAATTACATGTTTCATTTTGTTGGGGGAAAGAGGAAGCGGGGGGAGTGGGCAATGAAATACACCTTAGCGTCCCTTGAAATGATTGTTATGCATATTGATTAGACTTCTGGTCTTTGTTATGCTGGAATGGGTTTTACTCGCTCTCTGATGATAACCAAACATGTACCACTCGTTTGCAGCACTGGATATCACTGCTTGTCCTGAAGAGCAGGTTATAAGTTGTAACCAAATTGATACTGAAGATGTTGAGAACGAAAATCAAGATGAATCAGTTGTTGCAATGATCGAAGAACCACACTCAGGTATTTTAACCAAACCTAGTCATATATCTCTTTTCTGCCAACTTCTGTTCTTCGATAACAATGAGGTTCTTTAATTTTCATGCATTTTGTTGAAATACTTGCTACTTCAATGCTACTCTGCTGAATTAGAATATAAAGATAAAAGAAATAGAACAGAAACATATTTATGTCAGAGATATGAAGGGCTTGGCAATGAGCCAATTGCTGATCTCTTCGGAACCATGAGCCTAAGCTAAGGCTGCTGTCTTTGTTCTTTATATTTTAAATTTGAATGTGGATGCTTATAAAAGAATTAGTATGTGGATATCTTGTTTCGAAGTATGGTGATCTCCAAGCATTCTGTCAACAAACTCTAACAGAGTGTTTGTGTTACATAAGAAAACTTTCTCTTGCAAGGATGCGTATATAGTAAAAAGGAAAGGAACCATATTTAAAGAGCAGCACGTCTGTACTGACCCTTTGATTCTGCTATATGTTGCAGAATGGAGTAGTAGCATTTCTTTGTCTGTGTATTTTGTAAATACTGTTGCATTGTCCTTCACTTTCTTTCTGCTTTCTAGTTTTGATGCTTACCTTATTGCAGTATCATATATGTTTCCAGTTGTTCCTGGTGTTCATAACTTGTATTTTGTTTGATTCTGACAATTACTTCAAAGTACCATGAAAAAGATAATCAAGCCATGGACATTTTTCTGCAGGAGATGAAGCTAATAATGCTGATGATTCATCTTGGAACTTCGATTCTCCAAGAGTTGTTAAAGTAAAAACCTTACACATCAGCTCCCCCATTTTAGCAGCAAAGAGTCCTTTCTTTTACAAGGTAAAAATTCATTTTCATATGCAAGCTGCTTATGCTGTCTTGAGTTTATACATGAAGAATCAACAGAGCTCTCTTGTAATTTATGTAGCTATTCTCCAATGGGATGAGGGAGTCTGAGCAAAGACAAGTAACTCTTAGAATTAATGCTTCAGGTATGCAGACATTTAAGACACAATTTTTTTTTAACTGCAGTCTTGTCGGTTGTTACTTTGAACTGTACTTTCTGTGTGAGTATAGTTTATGGTTCCCTTTTTATGAGAAACTTATAAAGCATAGAGAATTTTCATTCATTTTATGTTCATTATTATGCCAGCATCTATGTTAGTGTGAGTATAGTTTATGGTTCCCTTTTTATGAGAAACTTATAAAGCATAGAGAATTTTCTTTCATTTTATGTTCATTGTTATGTCAGCATCTATGTTAGTGATTTGACAATTATGGGTCAAATATTTTCACCTTAGAGAAGCTGTACTAATTCCTATTAATTTTGTGAGAAATAAATATTCTTTGTTCATTCTCATGGAGCAGAGGAAGCCGCACTGATGGAGCTCCTGAATTTTATGTATAGCAATACATTGACCACTAATACTGCACCTGCTTTGCTGGATGTACTCATGGCGGCCGACAAGTTTGAAGTTGCTTCTTGCATGCGGTATTGTAGCAGGCAACTGCGTAATTTACCTATGACTCCAGAGTCCGCTTTGCTGTATTTGGAGCTTCCTTCTAGCGTCCTGATGGCTGAAGCAGTTCAGCCTTTGACTGATGCCGCAGAACAATTCCTAGCTGCAAGATACAAAGATATTACCAAGTTTGTTTCGTTACAGACCAAACTCTTTTTCTTCTTAGTTCTGTTAATTTTTTCTAACTTCTAATGCAGCTGTGTGTTTTCCATATAATGATATTTCAGTTTCCACAGCACACTTTGTTCGATACAGTGGTGATAAATTTATGTTTTCTAAGAGGCCTTTTTTATCCTGTGCCAGAAATTTTTCTTGGAATTCTGCCCTACATTTCGTCACTCAAAATTTTATTGCATTTTCTTTATTTGTAATTGTGAAAGAACGAAAAGTTTCTTTCCATAGCCCATAAGTACTTGTTTTGAATGTGGACAGGGTACAAGTGAAAAATCTGTTTCCATTTACTGCTGCTTTTGGTGAGTTTTGATTAGCTGTCACACTTGTATGTGCTTGATAATGAGCTCATTCTCTATGGACAGGTTTCAGGAAGAGGTCATGAAGTTGCCTCTTGCTGGAGTAGAGGCTATTTTGTCCAGTGATGATCTCCAGGTAGCATCAGAGGATGCAGTGTACGACTTTGTGTTGAAGTGGACAAGGACTCATTATCCACAGTTAGAAGAACGGCGAGAAATCCTTGGTTCACGACTTGGTCGTTGCATCCGTTTTCCTTTCATGAGCTGTAGAAAGCTTCGGAAGGTTCTGGCATGTAATGACTTTGATCATGAATTTGCATCCAAGCTTGTGCTTGAGGCTCTCTTTTATAAAGCTGAGGCTCCTCATCGTCAGCGAACCCAAGCTGCAGAAGAATCATCCTCCACTAGTCGTCGTTTCGTGGAGCGTGCTTACAAGTATCGACCTGTCAAGGTGGTTGATTTTGAACATCCACGGCAACAATGTGTAGTCTACCTGGATCTTAAGCGGGAGGAATGTGCTAACCTATTTCCTTCAGGAAGAGTGTATTCTCAAGCATTTCATTTAGGAGGACAGGGATTTTTCCTGTCTGCACATTGCAACATGGATCAGCAAAGCTCTTTCCACTGTTTTGGTCTCTTTCTGGGGATGCAGGAAAAGGGTTCGGTGACTTTTGCTGTTGATTATGAATTTGCAGCAAGAACAAAACCAGGGGAGGAATATGTCAGCAAGTACAAAGGTAACTACACTTTTACAGGGGGCAAGGCAGTTGGCTACCGCAATCTATTTGCCATACCATGGACTTCTTTCATCGCTGAGGACAGTCCATATTTCACTAATGGTACACTCCACCTCAGGGCTGAACTTACTATCAGGAGTTGATTCCTTTGTCAATGGATACTTTTCTTTTTGCTTCTTGGTTGAGTTCAACGCCCAATGGTTCTGGTTTGATAAAAGCATGTAAGGCAAAGTTTAGATGAAGGTACCAACTGCCATAGGCTAGGTATTGAAGTATTTTGTATTAAATCACTTTGGCCATGCTGAGATGAAAAAGGATGTAAATGGAATTGATGAGTGAAAGAATGTTTTCTTTTGAACGTTGGTTACCTCTGAAATGTTCTAATGTAATGTAATACTAGTAGCGTTTGTATCATCAACATGCGGACAACTTTCTTCTGGTAAACAGCATTCCTGCTAAAGCATGGATTACATTTCGAAGGTGGCACATAAACTTACTGAAATTTGTTAGTGAGCTCTGGCCAATGGCCATTGGGCTTTCATAGCATTGAGTCATCTTGTCCATCTTGCAATGAATTTTTCTTATTCCACTACTGTTTCTGCCAATTGAACCTCAGCTTGCAAGTGCTATATAATTTAACGTTGTTTCGAAACAATTAGTTTGTCCTGAATGCCATGGTAAACAATGCACACTACCTCATGTCTCGATCAGCATGCTAGCAAAAACTTTCTTGCAATAAACAAGATATCTGCTTAGCAGTTTTGGAATCACACCCACCAGTGGTTACAACAGTTAACAAAAGAATTCAAACCACTTTACCTGTTTGTTTGCCCAATAGTTTTAGCTGTATCGAAAAAGGGTGGTTCATGTTCTTTCATTGATTGGTTATTCCTCCCAGCTGTCTTATATACATTGAATGTGGTAAATGTAAGATGCTCATCCAAAATGTTTTGTATACTATTCCTTGGTACGTCTTTTGGCATTATTTCTGAATGTCCACAAGGCTCTGATAATCTTCCCAAAATGTTTGAAACTTTTTTTTTTTTTTTTTAAATTCAAATTAAGTAAGCGCTGAAGTGTATCTTTTTGCTAAAAATAAAAATTGCAACTTATAATACTAGTGCTGGTTTTGAGTAGCTACATTTTATATTTACAATTTTTTTGTTTGATCCAACTCCAACAATTGATAAATGACGTGAAAAGCGACAAGTAAATTAAGATGAAATGAGTTATTTAATGTGATAAATGAAATATTAGGAAATCTATTGAAATAGGTTATGCTTTTTTGTGATAATGGTAGAACATTATCTAAAATCTTATTCAGTGAATTTATCCTGCTAGGAGAAAATAACAGGGAAAGAAAAGAATTTCCTATTTATATCACAATAGAATAAAGAACAATTGATGTACGCAATCTAATACTACAATTATTTGTGTTGACTTCTACATGTTTGATACTTCCTCCACATCTTTCTCTCTCTCTCTATATATTTTATTTTCTTCGGATATTTGCCTAGGATGTTTGAGATGTTAATTAAAATTTAATTAATTTAAATTTGTGCATTATAAAATTTAAGGTACTTAATTTATTGTTACCGCTTTTATATTAATTGAGCTATGATTCTTTCAGAAAAACTTCTTTACCGAGAAATAGGAATAAAGTCTAATGTTACTTACTTTTTTTGAGTTTCACTCGTAAAATTAAGCTGAATATGTTATTATTATTTGATACAATTAGTGAATGCTAATAAAGATATTTAAGAAAGAAAAAGTTATAGTTAATGCCACATTTTTATATAACTAATTTAATCGTCTGTGCCTCGCACGTGTAACATTTGATTATTTAAAATTTAATAATTTTGTTATTGCTGAGATTTTCAATGAAGCGCAAAAAGTTCAAATCAATTTTTAAAGATTCTTCATACTTTAATATAATAATGTAAACATAAACATATATTTTAGTATAAGCACATATGTATTGTATCACCAGAAATTTCAAGTAGTTGATGGATCATCACTTTTGTATTTGTCACGCGGTACCTCTTTTCCTTGCTGCTAGAGACTAACAGAGGCACGTCAATTTGAACCATATTTATAATACGATTGTTTTTATATTTAAAATCTTTTCTTGTTTTAAAAGTCAAATCTTTACAAAATCATTGATTATATTCTTATTATGTACATTAAACTTTTAAAAATTTGGTGCTTCTTAAATTTTTCTTGCTCTAACGCTTTTATATTTATTTTTAGATTTTTCAAATCTTCTTAAATTCAAATTTAGTTGATAAAAATCTTAAACTAATGGAAAAAGTATTTTATTGTCATTAATTCCACTAATTTCTAATAAGAAAAGTTTTTACCATAAATATATTTAATTAATTTTCATCTCCTAAATATTAGAAAAATAGTGAAAAGACAAGTTTGTCTAAAACAAAGACTTTTAATAAAGGACAAAAGATTCAAACAATATTTTTAAGACCCTTCACACTTTTAATATAGTATAGATAAATAATATAACTATGTTTAATAATAATATTTCATTATACTTCTTTCGTTCAATTTTACCCGTCATATTTTAAGTTGGCACACCAATTAACAAAAATAATTAATAGCATAACTATTTTATCATAGTATCTATATAAATTAGATTAGAAAATTAGTGACAAGTAAAAGCGGAGGTAGCAACTGTTATATTTGTATACTATGTTATATTATATGATGATTTGTATAAAAACATTCTACTATACTAATAGAAAATTATTTAAACAAACGACATTGTTATTGAAAAATTTAATTGTACTATTAGAAAAGAGAAGAAAAAGAAAAACTGAAATTTGCGTCAGAAATTTACTAATTTACTTTTTTGTCCTCAGATATCACTTTTCATTACCAAACCGCCAGGGGATAAAATAGTCTAAACAACCGACTCTCGTAGTTTCGACGCTAGCTCCATTGAGGGAAAAAAAAAGGACCTATATAAAGATAAAACTAAAATTAATTGCATCACCTTTTTTCAGATAAGAAAAAAATCGAAGCTGTCTTCAGTTGTTTCTAGGGTTTCATTCATTCATCGTTTTCAAATTAGCAAAACCTAAGAAGCAATCATGCCGAAGAATAAGGGAAAGGGAGGAAAGAACAGGAAGAGAGGAAAGAACGAAGCGGATGATGAGAAGAGAGAGCTAGTATTCAAGGAAGATGGACAGGAATATGCACAAGTACTACGTATGTTAGGTAATGGAAGATGTGAAGCTATGTGTATTGATGGTACTAAACGTCTTTGTCATATACGTGGTAAGATGCATAAGAAGGTTTGGATCGCTGCTGGTGATATCATCCTTGTTGGTCTCCGTGATTATCAGGTTAGATCTGGGTTTTTTCTTGCAGATTTAGATTTTTTTTCGGGTATAGTTTTGGTAGTTAGTTGTTGTGTTTCGCTTATCGTTTGCTTATCGAGAGTCGATTTGACTAGTTTTTGAAGTTAAATTGGATTGGATTAGTTTAGTGTTTTAAAATTAAAATTTGGATATTCAATAACTGTGTAGGAAGTAGTATAAATTGCAAGTTTTGATATGGTTTGACTCTCGAAAAGGAATTTGTGGCGAGTATTTTGGAACCGAGGGAGTACTTTTAGTTGGAATTTGAGCCTTGCACTTAATTCTATCTTTATTGGCGCTGTTAAAACTGAGATTTTCTCTCTTTATTTCTCGCTTTGCTATTCCTATTGAAAATTTGAGATTTTGATGGACCAAAATTGAGTGGAAAAGAATATAGAGGTTCAACTAGTACAGGATTTAGATGAAAGCATTCATTGATTGATTGAAAACTGTGTTTTTGCTTTTTCCTTGGCGTCTTTTCAGCTGTGTTTTATGTATCTGTATACGGGTTGTACGTTGTCTATAATTTATGGATTTCTTCCCCCAAAAGAAAGTTAGGTAAAAGAATGAGTAGGTGAATCATATTTTTTGTTTATGGACTGATTGTAATTTGTGTATTTGGCCAAGCTAATATAGTTCCACTATGTTTCTGTTGTTGTAATCCTTAAAGGACCAAGATGGTATTGTTATTTGATTATTGAGTGTCATAAGAGTATACATGTAAAGTAGTCATATTTTGTTTGTATTATATGTTGTTATTTGAGGGTCATAAACTATAAATATGAAGTCTTGATATCCTTTTTTGCTCAATGATGAATTCTGGTTATTCTACGATGTGATGCATTACAAATCTTTGATTAACTATCAAAAAGAAAAATGTTATGAGAGTGCGAAGAAGATTTTTGTGTTTGTAAATGTGCCTCTTTTGGATGTGAGGATCTTTTTTGTACTGTTACTTGGGTGATTAGTCACAAAATTGGGTTGCTTGTTAATGTTAGTCAGCTCTTATATAATGTGAATTTGTCTTCTGTTTTTGGGTTTTTGCCAGGATGATAAGGCTGATGTAATTCTGAAGTATATGCCAGATGAGGCAAGGTTGTTGAAGGCTTATGGAGAGTTGCCAGAGAACACTAGGCTCAATGAGGGTATTGCTAATATGGATGAAGAAGATGATAATCCTGCTGATGATTACATTGAGTTTGAAGACGACATCGACAAGATCTAAATTTCCTGGTCGTATAGTGCTGTGACGGGGGTTCTGATGGCCTCGCTAAATATTTCGTTGGAGTTTGAGTTAAATACTAAAAACAAAAAAGAAAAGAGTACTTTATATCTACCGTTTGAAGTAATATGATTGTCCTTTGTGCACTAGTATTTCTGTATGAAGATTTATGCTTTTATAATACAATTGCAATAACCTGTTCTCTATTTTACTCATGCAATTCTTTATCCTTTTTATGCAATAATAGTCTATGCTGATGCTCAAAAAAGGAGGAGGAAGAGCCTTCTGAGTTGCTCTAGATTTACTAAAGCCCCGCTGAACATTGAACCCGTTCCATAAGGTACAGTGTGTGGTTTATTGGCGTCTTTTGGAATGTGCGGTTTTGAGCAAGATGTTTGTAGGCTTACTAGCTATGGCGAAAATCTGGAATCAGTTCTTTGTAGTTTAGTACTGCTGGATATCTCTTGCTGCCTCTGTTTATGGATTCTGAATGTAAAAAAAAGAAACTTCTGTGTTCAGTCTGTGTGTGTCTGTTTCTATGCTTCTTAGACTCTTGCTCTTGGTTATAGTATTCATGCTGGAAAAGTGCCTACTCAGTTGAAACTAGCCTGTCACACTTCTCAGTGTTGCATTTTGGGGTCCTTTCCAGAGTTCTAATTCATGGGTTATATGATTACTGTCTCGTTTTGCCTTGAAATGTTCTTCAGCGATGAGACAATGACCCCAGTTTTTGCCTTCTCTTCATAGAATGCCTGCTATGTCACGGGCTGAAATGTAGTACTAACAGGTCAATCTTGCAGCATTACTGTTCTCATAAGTGATGGTCTCGTTTGAACTTTTCACAACCAGTATTACAATTTACATACATTCCAAGGTTGAACTTATGATTTTAGTCAACAACCTCACACAATTTGTGTTGAATAGCTGAATTTGGAACCTAAGCACTTTAATTTTGTTTGCAACTTCTCTTGTTTAGCTTACTGGTATCCCCAAATTGCGCTGTCCTTTTTTTTGTTGGCACTTGGCAGCAACCTGATTCCACTATCATTATCATTTGGCGTGAAGTTGTATAGTTGTATTAGTCGTTAGTTCTACTCTAGGAAGCCTATGATATAGTGATCAGCCTTCAAATACCTTCCTGCTTATTGAGAAGCTCTTCTTGACTACGTAAAAATTACAGGAGATTATCCTGTACTATTTCAACAGGCGAATCAACATTAACGTTATTTTACGCTTCAGCTACTCGACATGATTTATAACATTGAGAATCTTAATAATGGATCCACTTATTACTATTCAAGTACGGAACTTTATATTCAGAGACAAAAAGAAACGAGCTTCTCAGCTAAGTAATGTCGTATAAATTGGTGGCAGCCTGGCCAGATTGAAAGGGAAACAGCTACGACTCCGATCAAGAGATATACCAACTAATACAAACCTAGTTCATACCAAGCTACGTCTCAGAAAGATGTTTGAAGGATTTTAGCTGTGGCTAAGGTTTGGAATCAGTTCTCTGTAGTGTGGTGGTGCTGGATATTCATTACTGTCTTTGGTTTATGGATATGCTGAATGAGTTTCTATGCTTGGTTTTCCCTGCCGGAGAAATGCCAACTCAGTTGAAATTAGTCTGTCGCCCTTCTCAGTGTTGCATTTTTGGGTTCTTTCCAGAATACTAATTCATGCATTAGAAGATTACTGTCTGGTTTCGCCTCGAAATGCTCTTAAACTATGAGACAATGACCCCAGTTTTCGACATTTCTTCATGTTTCTATGATGCAGGCGAATATGCAGGACATTATTGGTATACTGAGATGTCCTAGTACTAAAAGCATGTCAGTCTGTATTGTTCTCATAACTGATGGTTTCATTTGAATTTCATAATCAGTATTACACACATTCCAGAGTTAACATATGATTTTAGTCCAACAACCTCGCAAAATGGATGTCGCATTTGAATGTCAGTTTTGTGCCATACATGTTTTCATTGGCATCAGTTTCATGAGCTAAAAGAGTTATCCGTAAGATGGAAGGAAATATACAATTGCCCAAAGACTGATAAACTGTTTTTCTCCTCACCCAGTGCCTGCATATCGTCGTCATGTGTAACTATATCCAATGCGAAGAGTATGATTTTGTTTTCTAAACTAGCAATCCAAGCTCTAGAGAAAGAATAAGTTATATTCTTATCTACCGCATTACCTAATAGTAATAATGTAAGCTGGGAAAACACAAGCATAACGAACTTGCCTGAATGAAGGTGATTCAGAGTAGTCACTATAAAGTGGAATTACAAGGAGCGAAGTCCGTAAGCAAATTGTGAAACAGTGCACGGACGCACACCTGGCGTGTTGTTCTCTGGGTTGGGAGGGAGGAAAATAATGTGGGGCATTCTTTTTTTTTTGGTATAATCATTTAGTATTCAAAATTCATTGGTTCAAATAAGTGAAGCTAAAGACTTATTTGTGGTATAATCATTTAGAGGGTGTTTGGAAGAGATTATAAGTTGGTCAAATATTTTAGGAGTGCTCAGCAATTTTAAAAATTGCTTAAAAAAAAATTAATTTTGACTTAAAAAAAGCTAAAAATAAGAAGTTGATATTTCCTATTTATTTTTTTTTAGCTTATAATCTATTCATAATTGATCAAGTAAATGACTTTTTTACCTTTATAATAATTGCACGTCATTTGACCATGAACTCAAAAACAGGTAGACGTACTTCTGATCCATTCTGCTTTCTATAGTAAGTCACATTTTGTTTGTAATCATTTGATAATATATATTTTCTTCCCTCTTTTTTTTTTTTTCCCCATAGTTTTGCATTAGAGTTAAAATATAAACTTCATCAATATTTTAAAATATATTTTTAAATCATATTGCAAAAACAAATTTTCAACTTATAATACTTTCATATAAATTTTAATTTTAAAATAATAAATTAATCTAATCTCATTTAACTTTAAAAATTAGTTAACTAAACTCTCAAATCCTCAGTTCATACAGATAAATTAGCAATTCGCCACTTTAGATAAATTCATTCAGTCTTCTCTCTCAATTAAAAAATGTAATAATTACTACATGAGACAACACATAAGTAAAGGAAAGAGTATTTTCTTTTTTCTCTCTTTTCCTTTTTTATTGGTCTGAAAATTAATATCTTTTCACATTTAGTAACAATACAATTCTGAATTTTTATTTTAATCTTGATGAAATGATTTTATTCATGAAATTATTATATGTATGTATGTATGTATAGAAACTGAATTAAAATATATATATATATATATTAATTTTAATTTGAATCATTTTAGAAATAAAAATTAATAATAATTACCTCTACATATTGTTAACAACTTAAGGGTATTTCAGACATTTTGATTAAAAAAAGTGCTTAAAAACACTTGTTGACCAAACACATCAACAACTTTTTTTCAATTTCAGCACTTTTATCCAAATACGTAGCTAACTGCTTATTTTTAAAAGAGTAAATACATAATTACCCCTCTGATGTTGGTCGTGATTTTCAAAAGACACCTAAACTTTGAATTCGACCTATTACTCTGCGATTCTTCTTTATTCCGTTCCAAATTTACTATTTTGGACCTCTGCGTGTATACACGCGCCACAAGCGTGTGAAAGAGCTCAAAATTGACATTTTTGACCAATAAAAAGCTGGCACGTGTAAATAATTAATATATAATTTATATTCTTTTTTAAAAAGAAAACAATTAATATTTTTTTTAAAAAATTACCCGGTACACCCCCTTCCCCCCCAAACCCACCCTTTCTTCTTCAACACCATTAAAGCTTCATTGATTTTTTTTTTTTAAATATCATTAAAACTCATTCAAAGCTCAACACAATGTCTTTTTTAACACAATATCTTCTTCAATACCATTAAAACTCCTCTATTAAAGATCCATTGAAACTTTTTTTTTTTTTTAAAAAAATTCTTTAAAACTCCATTAAAGCTCCTCCATTAAAGCTCATTTAACTATCTTTAAAACTCAGTTCAATCATTTAACTATCCTTAAAACTCAATTCAATCATAAAATAATTTTTTGAATTGATTTGAACAAAAAAATTAAAAATGGACGGGAAGGGGGGGTAGGGGGAGATGCTGACAAGGTGGGGTGGAGGGGAGCTGCTGGACGTCGGGGGGGGGGGGGGAGGGGGGGGGGGGGGGAAGAGGGGGTGGGTGAGTGATAAATTAAATAAAAAGGAAAGATTTATTTAAAAAAATGAAATTAAATACATTTAACACGTTGCAGCACCTGATTGGTGCGTGTGTTCAATCTCTTTGTTGTGACTGAGATTCAACAAAAAATAGTGTATTTGCAACGGATTGTGTTAGAATCATGGGGTAATAGGTCGAATTCAAAGTTTAGGTGTCTTTTTAAATATTCCGGCCAACATCAGGGGGTAGTTATGTATTTACTCTGTTTAAAATAATTTCAGCATTTTCAAAAGCACTTTTAAAGAATTTTTTTCAGCTATTTTTTTCAGCCTATCCAAACGGAGCCTTAGTATTTGGAATTTATTGGTTCAAATAAGCAGGTATAAGGCATAAGCCTAATCAGAAAAACGTAGACGGATCCTATTCCTATCCATCCTACTGTGACATTAGGTGATTTCCTTCTGAGGTGGTCCTGCTTATAACTATATTTGTTGTACAGATACTTCATTCTTTGGCATCATCAACATTAGTTCTCTTCTTTTTGTTGGGTTCTATATATATATATGTGTTGAATGAAAAATGGAACAATCAAGTGAAAGATAGGAGACACCCAAATTGGAAAGTGTACTCTTTTAGTTGGAAAGTTTACTCTTCTCCCACATCGGTGGAAGAAGAGAATTTAAAGTGTTTATAAAGTGAAACACTTACTTCACATGGTAAGTGAGGCAAGAAAATAAAGATGCCTCGCTCCGTCGTCGTCGCTCGCTCAGCTCAGATTCGGATTTGGATTTGGATGAAACAGTGTTGTGTTTGAACTGGTGCAACGAAATGCTGTAGTGTTTCTGAATTAATGCATTGTTTCGACTGAGCAGATGCAGATTTTCGAAATAGTATATACATTGGTTCAAACAGATGCAACTCTTCAACGAAGTGATGCACTGTTTTGAACTGGTGCACTTGTTCTTGAAAAGGTGTACTGTTTTAGAAAATTACTGAACTGTTTTAAATAAACAAACATGCATTTTCAGGAAAAGACACACCTCTAAAATTGAACCAATGCCATATTTTTGGAGGGGCATATTGTGGCTATAAATAACCTGGTTTCTTCCACAGGTTATAGCATGAAAAATTTTAGATTACACATAAATCTTCTTGTTTTCTAAATACTCTTTGTGATCAATCAAACCGAGAGTGCGTTTGAAGAATTCAAGTATTTGAGGTACCACTATACTTGAATTGTTGGCCATTTTATCCTGGGAGGGAAAATTCCGCAACCTCGGGTACAATGAGGGGAATTATTTCCTTAAAGAAAGTCCGTGAATTCGGACGACTTGGCCTTAACAATTTCTGTTTTATCTATATTTCTGAAATATAAAATACACCTCTTGAAAAGATCATTTTGATCTTGTGTTGAGGGTACTTGTTCAACTTCACTGTGTTCTTGTTCATACTTGAACTCGAGTTGAAGTTGTTATTCTATTATACAGATTCTACGTACCCGTATTGTGGAAAATAACAATCTTAAGGAAATAATCTTACAGAATCTGTATTGCTTGTTTTTGGAGATTAAAGCTTAGGCTTTCTACTCCGCTTGAATTTAACTAGTGATTAGAAGACATAAAATCTTCATCACAAGTTAAGGTTCATTCGCTTGACGATTCGAAGTAATTAAAACTTCATCGTTAACTAGAAACAAGAAGAATTGTTTCAAGTTATTTAACTTTATAAATAGTATTCTGAAAAATACTAAGTTTTCTGTCTTGTGGTGACAGGAAAAATGACAACTGAAAGTCAAATGATGGATGCGACAACGTCTGTGGGGGCAAATAATATTGCCACATCAAGTCGCACAAATGCTCCGCCAACGATGGCACCGGCGTAGAAGCCCGGAAAATTTTCTGGCATTGACTTCAAGCTGTGGCAACAAAAGATGTTCTTTTACCTCACCACTCTATGTCTACAACGGTTCACTAGCGAAGGCGCTCCTGAGGTGCCCGAGGAAACCTCGAACAAAGACCGCTTCGTTATTTTAGAAGCTTGAAAATATTCGGATTTCCTTTGCAGGAACTATATTCTGAGTGGTCTCCAAGACGACCTCTACAATGTCTATAGTGGAGCCAAGACATCAAAGGAACTGTGGGGGGCACTTGAACGAAAATATAAAACGGAGGATGCGGGAATTAAGAAATTCCTTGTTGCACGATTCTTGGACTTCAAAATGATTGATAGCAAATCTGTTGTCTCTCAAGTACAGGAGTTGCAAGTCATCATAAATGATCTCTTAGCAGAAGGTTTAATTGTGAATGATGCTTTCCAAGTAGCAGCGATAGTTGAGAAGCTACCACCTTTGTGGAAAGACTTCAAAAACTACTTAAAGCATAAACGCAATGATCGTTGAAGATCTTATTGTCTGACTTCGTATTGAAGAGGACAATAAACTGCCGAAAGAAGGTCAAAGAGAAATTCTAAAATGAATGGAGCACATATTGTAGAAGATGGCCAAAAAAACTCGAAGAAAAGAAAGAAAGCTGAACATGGAAGCAATCAACCCAAGAAAAAGTTCAAGGGAAAATGCTTCAACTATGTCAAAATTGGCCACAAGTCCACAGACTGTCGACCCCCGAAGAAAGGGAAGAAAAAGGACCAAGCGAATCTGATTAAGTCCAACAAAGATTATGACGATCTGTGTGCTATGTTCACGGAATGCAACTTGGTGGGGAATCCACGTGAATGGTGGGTGGATTCTGGTGCCATACGCCATGTTTGCGCAAACGAAGAGTTGTTCTCGTCATTTGCTCCAGCTCAAGCAGAAGAAATGCTTTACATGGCCAACTCCGCTACTGCTAAGGTGGAGGGAACAGGAAAAATTTGCCTAAAGATGACTTCCGGCAAGGTCTTGACACTGAACAATGTGCTATATGTTCCGGAGTTACGTAGGAACTTAATTTCTATTTCACTCCTAGATAAGAACGGATTTAAATGTGTAACCGTTTCTGGAAAAATTGTAGTTAGTAAAGGAGAAATGTATGTAGGAAAAGGCTATCTCACGGAGGGCCTTTATAAGATGAATGTAATGACTGTTGAAATGAATAAAAGTTCGAATTCGTCTTATTTGCTTGATTCTTATGATTTATGGCATGAACATTTCGGCCATGTTAGTTACAAAACGTTACGAAAATTTGTTAAGAAAATAAGGTGTGCAAACTTGTTAAGTCACTTTATGGACTAAAACAAACACCTAAGCAATGGCATGCAAAGTTTGACCAAACCATATTGGCAAACGGATTCAAAATAAATGAATGCGATAAATGTGTTTATATTAAAGACACTCCAAATCACCAAGTCATTGTATGTTTATATGTGGATGATAGGTTGATCATCAGTAGAAACATTTCTGACATAAATGCAACAAAATGAATGCTCGAGAGCAAGTTTGATATGAAGGACCTTGGAGTTGCAGATGTGATCTTAGGTATAAGAATCCATCGAATTCCACAAGGGTTGGCATTATCACAGTCTCATTATATCGAAAAAGTACTTGACAAGTTCAAGTATATCGAATTCGGTATTGCCAAGACTCCATTGGATGCGAGCTTTGCACTTCGAAAGAATGAAGGTGAAAGTGACTCGCAATTGGAGTACGCAAGAGTATTGTGATGTTTAATGTATATAATAAACTGTATACGACCATACATAGCATGCACTATCAGTAAATTGAGTCGGTACACGAGTAATCCCAACAAAACTCACTGGATGGCAATGAAAAGAGTTTTGGGGTATTTTAAATACACTCAAAATTATGCTTTGCATTATAATAAATATTCTGCGGTACTTGAAGGATATAGTGATGCAAATTGGATCATCGGATCGAACGAAGTAAAATCCACAAGTGGATATGTATTTACTATCGGTAGAGGAGCAGTCTCTTGGAAATCATCCAAACAGACGTGTATTGCTCGCTCTTCAATGAAATCTGCATTTATCGCATTAGATAAAGCCAGTGAAAAAGCAGAATGGCTCCGAAATTTTTTGGAAGATATTCTATATTGGCCCAAGCCAGTGGCATCAGTATGTATACACTGTGATAGCCAAGCGGCAATAGGTAGGGCAGAGAGCATGATGTATAACGGTAAATCTCATCATATAAGATGAAGACATAATACCGTTAGAGAACTTCTCTCTAGTGAAATTATCACTGTAGACTATGTAAAGTCAAAGGATAATGTGTCGGATCCACTTACAAAAGGCCTATCTAGAGAAGGAGTAGAAAGGACATCCAAGGGAATGGGTTTAAGGCCTAGGACAAGTCAGCATGGTGGTAACTCTACCTAGCAGATTGGAGATCCCAAGAGCTAGGTTCAAGGAGATTAAACAAAGTTGTGTCTGACAGGTTCAACATTGTCAAATACCCAACCCATTCTCATGATGTAGACAATGTATAGTAAACAAGGATAAGACTTAAGGTGAAAAGTCTTTTAATAATTATCTAAATTTGGCAGATTTGACCAAATAGTTTAATCTACAGGATTGAACATTTAGAAATCACCTATGTGTGGGCGAAGTGGAATCCGCTTCAAAGAGAATGTTAGTAAAGTCCTATTCTCTAAGCTCTCATGAAAACCGGGATGTGTTCATGGCTGAAAAGAACAAAACTGTAAGAACCATAAACGGTAAAAGGCTGGTTGTGTGACATGTGTTATCTAGGTGTACATTAAAGCTCGACGGTTCAAAGATATCAAATCTACCGATTGACCGAGTGCATCCGATGTATGTTCACTACGAAAAGTTCAAAGAGAAACCCACTTATTCAGATGCAATCAGTCTTTGCTTGATGATCACATACTTGTCCGTAAAACTTTTACGAAAAACATAGCCATTCCCCATTCATATGGGGGATTGTTGGGTTCTATATATATATGTGTTGAATGGAAAATGAAACAATTAAGTGAAGGAAAGAAGACACCCAAATTGGAAAGTGTACTCTTTAAGTTGGAAAGTTTACTCTTCTCCCACATTGGTGGAAGAAGAGAACTTTAGAGTATTTATAAAGTGAAACACTTACTTCACATGGTAAGTGAGGCAAGAAGATAGAGATGCCTCGCGCCGTCGTCGTCGCTCACTCGAATTTGGATTTGGATTTGGATTTGGCAAATGATCGAGATCTATCTTTTTGTACAAAGTTTATTTGACAGAAACAAATAAATTCAATCCGAATTAATGAATTGTTTTGACTGAGCAGATGCAGATTTTTGAAATAGTATATACATTGGTTCAAACAGATGCAACTCTTCAACGAAGTGATGCATTGTTTCGAACTGGTGCACTTGTTCTTGAAAAGGTGTACTAGTTTCAAAAAATTACTGCACTGTTTTAAATAAACAAACATGCATTTTCAGGAAAAGACACACCTCTAAAATTGAACCAATGCCACCTTTTTGGAGGGGCATGTTGTGGCTATAAATAACCTGGTTTCTTCCACAGGTTATAGCATGAAAAATTTCAGATTACACATAAATCTTCTTGTTTTCTAAATACACTTTGTGATCAATCAAACCGAGAGTGCGTTCGAAGAATTCAAGTATTTGAAGTACCGCTATACTTGAATTGTTGGCCATTTTATCCTGGGAGGGAAAATTCCGCAACCTCGGGTACAGTGAGGGGAATTATTTCCTTAAGGAAAGTCCGTGAATTTGGACGACTTGGCCTTAACAATTTCTTTTTCATCTATATTTCTGAAATATAAAATACACCTCTTGGAAAGATCATTTTGATCTTGTGTTGAGGGTATTTGTTCAACTTCACTGTGTTCTTGTTCACACTTGAACTCGAGTTGAAGTTGTTATTCTATTATACAGATTCTACGTACCCGTATTGTGAAAAATAACACTTTTTTAATCACGTCTTGGACAGTAGCTTAAGGATGTCTATAAGTGCAAGCGCGCACAGAGGAAGAAAGTGAGTGTGTGCACTATATATCGTATGATCAGTAACATATTGAAAGATGTTAATTAAGCTTTTCTTAGTATCTTATTTGTTTTGTGTTCATTATATATCGTATGGTCAGTAGCCTTCTATTACATTTGTTCATA
Source organism: Capsicum baccatum var. pendulum (assembly GCA_030864225.1). Classification (NCBI taxonomy): domain Eukaryota; kingdom Viridiplantae; phylum Streptophyta; class Magnoliopsida; order Solanales; family Solanaceae; genus Capsicum; species Capsicum baccatum. Next base: position 232,405,669 of record CM061557.1, read on the forward strand.
AATCCGAGGACCTCTTTTAGTGTGTCAACGAAAATGGACTCTCAACTAAGTCACAAATTGGCGCGGAGTTACATTTGATTCCAAGGTCCTAGCTTTTGTCCCATTGACTGAGGTGACAGCGTGCATGTTTCTTGTCCTTGCAGTTTCCTGATTGAAGACTCGGAAGAAAACCAATAAACTATCTGAGGTCTGGGATCACAGCCTCGCACACATCTCGACTAACTAACGAGTACCTGTTGGCTCTCACCAACACAGCCACAATGTATCTGTATCTGCCGAGGCTTAACACAGCCAAATAATTTGTATAAACAAGATCATTACCAAAATCTTTGCTAAAATAACCATCTTGAATTGTCCAAACATGTATATACATCTAGATTCCATCAGAAAATGCTACCTGAAATGCAGGAACGTCTTATCTTTTCCTAATCAGCAAGAGATCATTACCTAAATATTTATTCAAATAGCTATCTTGTTAAATCTTGGGTTACTTATCTAGAATTCCTCAGTCAATGCTAATTGCAACGTGTTGCTTATTTCTGATCAACAAGTGATTTTGGGCAATATCACTGGTCCTGGATCTGCAGTGGACCACCCAATAAAGTTAGTTTTAACAAAATAAACCCACATGCTATTTTCATGTTGGTGAATCAGAGTAATAATTTCTAAGTTTGGGAGTAACTTTTTTGTCACACACACTCTGCAATCTTCTAGGGTTTCTGCGGTGCAGGCTTTCTCCAGTAATTCAGTGGCATTATCCTCTGTTTCTGAACCGGCTTCCAGATCCAATAACTAACAGAAGAAGTACGTGCAGAGCTCCAAATGCATGTCCACTGAGATGCTAATACAACTAAATTATTAACACCTTAGAAGCTACCGAAGAAATTGTTTTAATTTGTTTACTTCCCAAACTACAGCTTAAATTTTCGGCCTTATAATGCAATCAGTAGTCCTCTTACGATTCTTCACTAAGTTTCTCAAATTAATCTAAAATCATATGAATCGCAACAGAAAATATTATGACAACGACACCAACAAGAACATATCCGGTGTATTTCTACGAGTCAAGTCTGGAGAGGGTAGAGTGTCCACAGACCTTACCCTTACTATGTTAGACATTATGATTGCAAAATGAGAGTCTGATGTTCGGAACATCTCCAAAATCTCAGGAATTCTATGCAAATTAGACGTAGAAAAGGACTATGATCACTTCAACTAGGATTTCCTATAGAACCAAAAATACGAAAATCCAACTCCTCCCCATTAGGTCTCCATAGCAGATCTGACTCATCCGTGAATGGTACCACCTTGCCCAGCGTTCTTCAACCAACAATGTAACCGTTTCACTCGTAAAAGGTGAACGGAAGGGGTTAAAGAAAAAATGAACACCATTTCACTCGTAACAACTTTCTTTTTCTCGTTTCCAGGCATAATAATCATAGCACTATCAGATTATAGTTTTGGTACTTCCGAAAGTCGAACCATAATCATCAATATTTGATAAATGCCCCCTTTAGTTTGTGGAACTTCATGGTCTTTTGGGAAAAGAAACATTTTATTAGATTCGGTACAAAGAAAATGTTCTTCAACAAGCTGCGTAAAGTTGAATTTCATTGTTTCTTTAACTAAAGAAAAGGATTCCTTTCCCAAATCCTTCCTAACCCCCCCTCCCCCCCCCACACACACAAAAGAAGGAAACTCAACATTGAACCGTAAAGTTAATGCATCAATAAAGAAAGGCATGCAGTCCAGTTACCATTGTCAAAAAAACAGGCATATAATAATGATACGAAAAGAATTATCAACAACAACAACATACTCAGTGTATTTCCACATAGTGGGGTCTGGGGAGGGTAGAGTCTACCCAGACCATACCACGACCTTAGGTGGAGTAGAGAGACTGCTTTTGATAAACCCTCGGCTTAGGACAGTAAACCAAACACAAAAGATAAATGCATATAAACTAGTACGATACGCAAAATAAACTAACAGTATAACAAACACCAAAGATAAATGCATATAAACTAGTATGGTATTCAAAATAGCCACACGATAATACTACAGCCACAACACCACGAACAAGAAACTCCAGACAAAAGAACCGCTCCCCTACTATTACCGACGCACTCCCACCCCCTAACCCTCTACCCCAATCCGCATCCCCATACCTTCCTATCAAGGACCATGTCCTCCGTAAGCTGTAACTGCTCCATATCATGCCTAATCACCTCCCTCCAATATTTCTTCGATCTACCTCTACCCCGCCTAAAACCATCCATAGTCAGTGTCTCACACATCCGCACTGGAGCATCAAAACCCCTTCTCATCATGTGTTCCAACCAACGTAACCTTACTACTCGCATCTTATCCTCCACCGAGGTAACTCCCACCTTCTCTCGAATAATCTCATTACTCACCCTATCTTTCTTGGTATGTCCACACATCTATCGCAATATTCTCATCTCCGCCACCTTCAACTTTTAAATGTGGAACTTTTTAACTGGCCAACACTCCGCTCCATACAACATAGCCGGCCGGATTACCACTCTGTAGAACTTACCTTTAAGCTTCGGGGGCACCTTCTTATCACATAAAACTCACGAAGTGAGCCTCCATTTCAACCATCCTGCCCCAATACAATGCGTGACATCCTCATCAATCTCACCATTGCCCTGAATCATAGATCCCAGATACTTGAAACTCTCCCTCTTCTGAATGGCCTGAGAGTCCAGCTTCATAACCACTCCAGCCTCCTGCGACACATCACTGAACTTACACTCCAAGTACTTCGTCTTGGTTCTACTTAATCAAAATCCTTTAACCTCAAGCGTCTGTCTCAAAATCTCCTATTTATCATTAACTTCACCCCGAGTCTCGTCAATCAGTACCACATCATCTGCAAATAACATACACCAAGACACCTCCCCTTGAATATGTCGCGTCAAAACATCCATCACCAAGGCAAATAAAAATAGGCTAAGATTCGATCCCTGGTGCAACCCTATCAAAACTGGAAAGTGCTTCGAATCTCCACCTACTGTCCTCACACGAGTCTTCGCACGATCATATATATCCTGAATCGACCTAGTGTACGCCACGGGCACCCCTCTAGCCTGCAAGCACCTCCACAGAATCTCCCCAGAAACTCTGTCATATGCCTTCTCAAGATCAATAAATACCATGTACAAGTCCTTCTTCCTCTCTCGAAATGGCTCCACTAATGTCCTCACAAGGTGAATGCCTCAGTGGTCGAACGCCCCGGCATGAAACCAAACTGATTCTCAGAAGAGGGGGCTCAAATTTTCATCTTTTTCAGTTCTATTACACTTGTTTCAGTCTTGAAGGTACAACATGTTATTGGCTTTTTCCCACCCGCCCTTTCTACTGAATAAGGTTCCTTGTGCATGATCAAGGGATGCATAGTGATAGTCCTGGTAGTTACTAATTTCTATTTTTTCCACAGGAAAGAGAGACATTAAAGCCAAAGCTTTGGAAGTGGTTGAACAAAAAGAGAAAGTAAAAGACGAGCAAAGAAGCTATGAAGCGCGAATGAGTACAACATGTGATTGGAAGGAAACAGGCTGAGGTAAGGAGGAGAGAAAAACGAAAGATAAAGGAAAATAACGCGAGTAGAAGAAGCAAGGCAACAGCAGAGGATGTAGAGACAATGAACTCCTACGAAAGGAGCCGATAAAGATCAAAGGAATTCCCAGTGTCGAATGCAGCAATCTTCCTATTTGGAAATCCGTCTTTTCTGCCTCTATGTTGTGAATCTGATCTAATTTTGATCATCTTAGCTGTAAGACAAAAAGATGATGGCTTAAAAGAAAAGTAACAGTAACGTGAAAAAGTTTCGAACTGGAAATAGAAAAGAGTTGGAAAAAAACTTTAAGAAGGAATTTGCTGAACCCAAGCCAGCTGAATCATTGAGAAATGAGTCATATCAAGCAACAATATCAGCAGGAGGATGTCACATTTCTGACAACTCTACTGATCATGAAAGGGCGATGCATCCCCATAGCATTTTCTACCATGCCATCAAGCTCAATTCATTTAAAGTTCTTTTCCAAATCATGCCAGTGAACGTATGATTTACACCCCAATAGTTGCTACATTTTAAATTTGTCATGTCATCATTATGCCAAAAAAGGCGGCTAGAGTTAGAAATTTGGCTAGAGTATTTTGACTTATATTAATTCTGTGTTGTGCAAACTTTAAATTTTCAAATAATGATCTCAGTTACAAGAGATTTCTCTGTTTATCCACCTTAGTTGTTAATTTTGTTTTTGAGTGTTAATTACCATCAATTACAATAGTTACCTACCATATTTAGCAGAATCATATTTTATTTATTAGAAAGTAGATTATATATATTTAGTCTAGAATATTATGTTATTATATTTACCATATATAGTTCTTACCACGTATAGTATTTTCCATGTATAGTTTCCCTTGTAACTATAGTATTGGTGCTTTACCCTTTTTTCTCTAGTCATCTCTCCTTTTTTTCCTTTCCTTCTATTCATGTTTTTTTTTCCCAGCCCATTTCAATGGATTCCCATCATCAACAATGAAACTTGATGAAAATAATTATTTTTTGTGGGCTTCGTATTTTCGAAATTTTCTTGAGGAAAAAAAGTTGTGGGTTCATGTTACTTCTCCCAAACCAAAAAACACGATTGAGAATGCCGAAGTCATCTCCTAATGGTGTGTTTCTGATGTAAAGATACGCACATGGATTATGGAATCCGTTGACATCACAATTGCTCCGAATCTTAGTCCTATGACCTCTTCTCGTACGATATGGGACTACCTCCTACTGGATCTATCAGCGTAGTAATGATGTAAAAATTTATCAATTAGAACAGTCGCTTACATAATTTTCTCAAGAGACCGCTAACATTCAAGAATTTTATTGTTCCATAATGCTAATTTGGAATGAGATGGATATGATTGATGACACTAGTATTCCAGAAGTGGCACTCAAAACGGTCCTTAAAATACGACAAAAATCTCGTTGTTGTATGTTCCTTATGAACTTACGGCTAAAGTTCGAGCATATTCAGGCCTCTATTCTCAATGCAACTCAACCTCTTCGCTTGATAGTATCTGTGCTGATCTTTTTGCCGAAGAGACTCGTCTGGCCTCTCTCTCTTCTCTGAGTTCCCCTCCTAATTTCTTTGTTGCTTACATGGGGAAATATCGTTACTTGTCACTATTGAGTGGTTCAACTGTCATGAGAAGGGTCACTATCCTTCTCATTGCCATAACCAGAGTAGTTTTACCTCCAAATTATTTTATCGATATTGCAAGAAAGATAGTCATCTCATAGAAATTGTTGAATCTGTCCACCATGTTCCAACCATTCAACTACTTCTACAGCCTTTACTGTTAGAGTAGGTAAAAAGTCCTACATTAGTTGGGGAATGGACTAGTAGCTTGCTTATATGGACTTGGGTAATCCTCACCTCATGAGCTAGCTTTTGAAGTTGAGTTAGGTCCAATATCCATTCTATCATGGTATCAGAGCCAGGTCCATCCCCGTCTTGGGCACTTGAGTAATCCTCACCTCATGAGCTAGCTTTTGAGATCTTATCCAAGGTCATGCCGTAGGTTTTGAGCCTAAGTGCCACTCATCATATGACTGGTGACTTGACAATCTTTACTTCCTCAAACCCTTCTTCGGTCCCTGTAACTATCACTGTTGCTAATGGAACGAATCTTGACATTCAGAGCAGTGGCACTTTATCCTTGTAACTATCACTGTTGCCAATGGAATGAATCTTGACATTCAGAGCAATGACACTTTAAAGTTTATCTTCCCTCATTCTCCTCCTCTAGTCTTATCTAGTGTTTTTTATGTTACTAAATTATCTGCTAATTTGATTTCTATTAATCAGCTTGTTGACAAAAAGTGCTTAGTTTTTTTCTCACCCAATGGTTGTCTTATTCAAGATCTGAGAACTGGGAAGGTGATTGGTCGAGGTCGTAGACAAGGGGAACTCTTCATCTTAGATTTGGGCTCATCCTTCAACTCTCATAAGTGTTTTCTTGCTCCATTTTCTTAAGAGGTCAACTCCGTCAATGCTCTTTGGAAACTGTGGCATAGGCACTTGGGACATCCTCATAATCAGAGTCTCAAGTCCTTGTTTTCTTCTGGTGATTTAGTGTCTGAGATAGATTTCAAGAATAATGTCATTATTGATTGTGAATCTTGTGCTCTTGCAAAAGCACATTTGTTGTCATTTAATAAAAGTATTCATCATACTACTTCTCCCTTTAAACTTATTCACTCTGATGTGTTGGGGTCCTGTGAGCTCTAAGTCGCTCTCTGCCAATTTTTATTATTTTATATTTGTAGATGATGTATCTCGATTTACATGAATTTACTTTATTAAACACAAATCTGAGGAATTCAGGGTCTTTAAGTATTTCTATGCCATGGTTCACACTCAGTTTGAGAAAAATATAAAAATCCTTCGCACGGACTCAGGCGGTGAATACATCTTTAAAGATTTTGAGCATTTCTTGGCTACAGAAGATGTCATTCATCAGAAAATTTGTCCTCACCAGTCTTAGCAAAATGGTGTTGTTGAGCAGAAACATCACCATATTATTGAAACAACTCGTGCTCTTCAACTTCATGCTAATTTTCCACAATTATTTTGGGATGACAGTGTCCACACGGCTGTGTATATCATTAATCGGATGCCCACTAAGGTTCTCCAAAACCAGTCCCCTTTACAGAAGTTTTTTGATACTAAGCCTTTGAATAACACTTTTCGTGTTTTTGGATGTACGTGTTATGTGCTACTTCTGAGATCTGAGTACTCTTATGATGCTAAGTCTGCCAAATGTATTTTTTTGGGATATTTAGACACTCAAAAAGGTTATCGTTGTTATGACTTAGATGCTAAACGAGTGAGGACCTCACGCAATGTTATATTCTTTGAGGACTCATTCTCTTTTTGCTCAACTGTAGAATTAACAGATGTCACTGTTCTGTTGACTCCCTTATCGTCCTATTTTATTGATGAGCAAGAACCTAATGTGAGAGTTTCCTTGGCTGCTCCTCCTCCTGAGTTCCCCTGGCTGCTCCTCTTCCTTCATCGTTTTCGGATCCAGGTATCCCCTCTTCCTCTCATATTCTTCCCTAATATAAACCACTACGTAGTGTAGTCACTACCAGGTCTGGTCGGGTTAGTAAACCCCCTTCCTGCCTATTGTTTTTGTCTTCACTTGATCATATCTCTATTCCTAGATCTTATAAACAGGCGACTGACAGTAAAGAATGGACCCTTGCTATGCAAACTAAACTTGATGCACTAGCCCGAAATCTTATATGGGATCTAGTTCGGCACCATCGAATCAAACTATGGTTGGGTGTAAATGGGTCTATACTTTGAAGCAAAAGTCCGACGGCACATTAGATTGATATAAAGTGCGCTTGGTGGCGCAAGGCTTCAAGCAAGAGTATGAAATCGATTATGAGAAAACTTTTCCTCCCGTGGCTAAAATGACTACTGTTCGTATATTACTGGCTATTGCGGCAGCTCGAAAATGGGAGTTATCCATGACTGTATACATGAAGTTCTCCTTCCGGTTTCTCCACTTTCCCATCCATGGTATGAAAATTGCAGAAGGCTATTTATGGCTTGAAGCAAGCTCCGCATGCTTGATTCTCTAAGTTGAAGTCTGTTCTTTTGCAAGGTGGCTATCGACAGAGTTATAATGAATATTCTCTAGTTATCTCTTCCTCACCACGAGGGATGGTTTTTGTGCTAATATATGTTGATGATCTCTTGATTACTGGGGATGATGCAGAAGGTATTTTACAACTTAAAGGTATGTTACAATATTCATTTCAAATGAAGGACTTGCGATATGAATCTTATTTCCTTGATCTCGAAATATCTCGTAATATTAGTGGATATTTTCTCTGCCAACGAAAGTTACCAAAGGAATTTTGGACATGGCTCACCTAACTGATGAAACCACTGCTGATACGTCCATGGAGCTGAACACTCATTATTCTAAGACTGATGGGGAACCTCTCTTAGACCTGACTCTTTACCGATGCCTTGTTGGGAGATTGGTCTACTTAACTATCACTAGACTTGACATTGCTTATGCAGTTTATATTCTTAGTCAGTTTGTGTCTGACCCTCGACGGCTTCATCTTACGGTTGTTCATCGCCTTCTCCATTATCTTCGATCAACCGCAACTATGTGTCTGTATTATAGTCATGACTCACTTACTCTCTTGCATGCCTTCTCATATGTTGATTATGGTGGGTGTCTTGACACTCGTCGTTCGACCACTGGGTATTGGGAAGTAGATTATATATATTTAGTATAGAATATTCTATAATAATATTAACCATATATATATATAGTTATTATCATAAATAGTATTTTTCATGTATAGTTTTCCTTGTAATTATATAAGGGGATGAACTCCTTCATTACAATGATGTTACAACAACAACATACCCAGTGTATTCCCACCTAGTGGGGTCTGGGGAGGGTAGAGTGTTCGCATACCATACCACTACCTCAAGAGAAGTAGAGAGGCTGTTTTCGATAGACCCCCGGCTTAGGACCAATAACAGTATAACAAATACAAAAAGTAGGCGCATATAAACTAGTATGGTACACAAAACAAACTAACCGTATAACAAACACAAAAGATAAGTACATAATAAACAAGTACGGGATGCAAAAAAGACAACACCACTAGCCCCAAACTACAACCACAACACTACAAATCAGAAACTCCAGACCCAAAAGAGCACTCCCTATTATTACCTCCGCGCTCCCACCCCCTAATCCTCTACCCTAATCCGCGTCCTCCACACCTTCCTATCAAGGGTCATGTCCTCTGTAAGCTGTAGTTGCTCCATATCATGCCTAATCACCTCCCTCCAATATTTCTTCGGTCTACCTCTAGCCCGCCTCAAACCATCCCTAGCCAGAGTCTCACACCTCCGCACTGGAGCATCAGGACCCCTCCTCATACAATGATATTACAACATAAAATTTTAATCGCTATTATTTTATTTTGATGATAACTCAAATTGGAGCGGCTATGGCTAAGTTAAACAACGTTCTCACAAAAATCTCCAAAAAGGAATTATATTTGAAAAGAATGGAAACAACGGTAAGATGTCCCACAAAAATCTTCAAAAAGAAATCATGTTTGAAAAGAATGGAACAATCAGGATTTGTAACTTTTTTCTGTCTGCGGGTTTGTTTTTTTACCTATCAGTTTCATACATTATTATTTTTTAATTTTTTTTCTTGTCTTTCTTGATTTCTTGATGTTTTTTTATTTGGGTGCAGATATGGATAAAAATATACAACAAAGGCTGAGAATTCTCTAGAGGCAAAAAGTTTCACATCATAGTTATATAAATTACTATCATTGGATTCTGTTTATATCTTGATTTTTCGTAATTCGAGAATTGTTAGCAAGATCATTTCAGTAAAATTAATGGTCTAAAGTCAAACTTAAACAAGAGGTTTAGATATATAAATATACATATAGAAATACTAATAATAATTTAGAGATATTTTTTTGTTGTTGTATATTAATTATTTTTGGTGTAATATTTGTAAAAGTAATATAACTTTTAACCTCACATATAATATGATTATTAATAAAAGAAAGATCCATTCTAGTTTATAAGATGTTATTCATTTCTTTGTAATATATTAACTTGGATGTTGTTGTTAAAACGTTAATTATTAATATGAGGTTTGAGTTATTTAATTTAAAGTTTTAAAATATTTCTAGTAAAAATTAGGTAGCTCTTTTTTTCTATATTTTTTTAAACGTCTTTCACAATCTTCATTATTATTTCAAATGAAATTGAAATCATAAAATTTAGTTTGAGCCTAAAACAAATATTTTATTAGTCCTAAAACAAATGTTTTATTAGTCTTACCCTTGAGTCATCCTGGCTGTTAGTAGCGTAATTTTTTTAATGTAGAAAAATTTAAATTTGATCTCCATTAAAAGAGAATTTCTTGGATCTTTTTGGAGTATTTGATAATCAGAAGAGAGAGAGAATTAATCTCTTTATGAATATTCATGAATTTATGAAATATTCGAGAAGCCTCTTAAAGGGGCGAAGTCCCTAAGTAAATTGTGAAAACAGTGCACTGACGCATGCCTGGCGTGATGTTCTTTGGATTGGGAGGAAAATAATGTGGGGCATACTTTTTTGTGGTATAATCATTTAATATTCAAATTTTGTTTTAAATATATTACCATATATAGTGAATGTCTACTTTACCATACATAGTAAATATCTACTTTACCATATATGAATATCTATTTATGGAAAAGTTAGAAATCCCAAAGTTATTTTCCCACTATAAATAAAGGGGTTTTACCTTCATTATAATTCATTCCTCAAGAATCCCTCAGGAGAAATAAGAATTAATCTCACTATTCTCTCTACTCTTCTTCTTTATTCTTTCTTATTTTATAACACGTTATCAGGACGAGACTCTGCCAAATAGGTGAGACTATAAATCTAAAGAATTTCAAGGTTAGTAATTCTTTATGTTATTTGTCTTTTGCTACTAATAATATAATTATTGTTGGATTTGGGGAAAAATAATTAGTTTGGAACCATTAGGTTTTAAATTTATTCCTCAAGAATAATATTATCAAAAGGGATCATGATAATATGTTCGATTCAAGTCCCATCGATTTATGCCTAAGACGCCTTTATATGGATAAGACGTTGAGTTTGAATCTCAATGCACCATCTTGATAATATTATGATGGCTAAGACAAAATAATGGGTATTTGGTGAAAAGTGATGAAACATGTCCCATTAATATGCTACATTTCTTGAATTGAATGTGGTAGCAATAAATCATATGTATGTCTCAATTTGTTTTTGAAGTAGCTATCATAATTTGATATGCTTAAGGCATGATTATATTTCATTCTTCTTGGGAATAAGAATGCTTAAGGCATGATTATATTTCATTCCCGGGAATGGAAATTTCGATTATAATAAATACAAATCTATACCCTGGGGGTGAATGTTTATTTATGAAAAAGTTAGAAACCCCAAGGTTAGTTTTTTCTATAAATATAGGGTTTTTCCTTCATTATAATTCATCCAAGAGGATCCCTCAAGAGAAATAATAATTACTCTCTCTATTCTCTCTACTCTTCTTCTTTGTTCTTTAATATTTTATAGCATGTTATCAGCACGAACGTATTCTTTGTTGTGAAAATATCACAATCCACCTCTAAAAGAGGTAGAATAATTGAAAGATTGAATATCTTCAAGTTACTGTGATAAGAAACACGAATGTGAAAATTTACCCAAGCATGATAAAATCACATATTTACTAAGGAAATACGGAATTCATGCAATAGTAAACCTGATGTTTACTAAAGAATTTTTGTACATGTTATGATAACTTGGATTTACTAATACAAATCATTTAATCTATTGACATAAACGATTTGCCATCATGAAGATGTGCATATTGAGTATTAGACATATGTTGAAGACATAAAAGATTCTTCAAGAATTGTTTATGTTGTTTGTTCTCATAATAAGTTGGTTGGACCAGCTAATGTTGAGATTTGATCCCTCAAAATCTGAAAAGTATAAAAGGTGAATATGGGTCCGTTCACCAGTCATGTGATCTATTAAGATGCATCGATATAAGATAATCACATGTACATTCATTGTCAACCTGCAGTTTGATATTCATAAAGTTGTTTGCTCAATAAAATTAGGTTAAGAGCATAAATGTCAGATTGTGTAATCAAGACAATCTTGATGATAATGGTTTGGCATTGAATGCCTTCGATAAATAGCTAATCATTGCTAATGAGAACAAAGCTTCATGTGTTGGTCTGAAATATGATATGTTGCATACAATAACACTTGTATGCATTAGATCATTAAATTAAATTATGATTATTTCTTCCCTCTCAATTGGTTCAAGGTCAGGAACCAACTATTCCATATAATAGTTTTGATGTGCGGTATACAATTAATAATATACCATGATGCACAAAGATTAATTCCTCAATAAAGATGGGGGATGAATGTTAGTTTCGTAACATAAGGGGGAGACTATAAGTAGTTATGAAATATGTTAGGAATTATCATCAGATCTTCGTTCAAAAGATAATTCAAGTCAAATGCCAGATGCATCTGTTGACTCAAATTTAGTATCATATTTAAGCTACAAGTGCTCCTATTTTGCATTATTAAAGGACAAAACCTACGCATGCATGAAGAGTGGTAGAGTAATTGGTTCCAAATGAAATAATCCTTGAAAAGGATAAGGAGCAAATAATCATAATAAGGAGGCGATGTGCTCTTGAAAAGCCTATGACATAACACTTCATGAAACCTATAAGAGGTTCAGGTACCTGAAAATAATAAAGTGGTGAGATCTCAAAATGTTATGTCACATTGCGAACCGATACAAAATGAGAAACCGTCGACAATATCTTTAATACAATATTGAAGCAATATTGCATAAGATTATGAGGATCTACATTCTACGTTTAATTAAGCGTGCTGACGTAGAAACATTTATCAAGTAACATGAAAGGATGCATCTTGGTAAGTGTAAAACTTATTTTATTTACAGTCTAGACACTTAAAGATGTAACATATGAAATGTTGAATATTGTCACTTGACAAAATTTAAATGAAAACTTTCTAAGGATTCAAAATGTTTACTTTTTGAAGCATATAAAAGTTTCTGGAAAACTTATTTAGAATCCTTATATTGTAGAAGCTTATAGCTTGAAAATTATTGAAACTCTTGGAGAGTTTTCAAAAGCAATAGAATATTTGCTTAAATAAGAAACATGCATAATTGAATAAGAATTCATTCCGACCTCAAGAAAAAAATGAGGAACTCCTTTGTTATGAAGTATCATATCTTAGTGCAATTGGTGCACTAATGTATCTTGCAAATACTACAAGGCATGACATAACCTTTTTCGATCAATTTGTTAGCAAGATATAGTTTTGCTCCTACTAGGAGACATCGAAATGAGATCAAATATATGAGCTTATTTTACTCTAAAGATTATAGTCCTGATCTTGTTGGTTATGCTGATGTTGGGTACTTATCTAACTAGTATAAAGCTCGATCTCAAATAAGCTATAAATTTACATGTGGGGATACTGTTATATCTTGGAGATATACAAAGCAGTCTATCCTGCCACTTTATTGAACCATGATGAGATAATAGTTATTTATGAAGCTAGTCGAGAATGTGTATGGTTGAGGTCCATGATATATCTCATTTGAGAAAAATGTGGTTTGAAATGTGACAATGCACCCACAGTTTTATATATAGATAATGCAACATGCACATCACATCTTAATGGGGGATTCATCAAAGGAGATAGAACGACGCACACTTCATCAAAGCTTTTCTATACACAAGAGCTACAAAAGGAATGGTGATATTAACGTGCAACAAATTTATTCAAGTGATAATATGGCTCACCAAGTTTCTTCCAACTACAACTTTCAAAAAGATGGTGCACAGGATTGGGGTGCAAAGGCTCAAGGATATTCTCATTAGGAGGAGTTAATACGCACTGTACTCTTTTTTTCTTACGAGGTTTTGTCCCACTGGGTTTTCCTTGTAAGGTTTTTAATGAGGCGGCCTATAGTTAGAGATGTGTACTCTTTTTTCTTCACTATGATTTTTTTTCCCACTGGATTTTTTCTAATAAGGTTTTAACGAGGCACATTATCTATCAATTAGACATTCAAGGGGAGTGTTATAAATATATTACCATATACAGTGAATGTCTACTTTACCATATATAGTGAATGTCTACTTTATCATATATGAATATCTAATTATGGAAAAGTTAGAAATGTCACTATTCTCTCTATTCTACTTCTTTATTCTTTCTTGTTTTATAACAATTTTTTTTTTTTTTGGTAAGTAATAATATTCGAATTTCACTTGCTCAAATAAGTGAAGCAAAAGCCTTTTTTTTGGTGGTACAATGATTTAGTTTTCGAAATTTATTGGTTCAAATAAACGAGGCATACCTAATTAGAGAAACGTCGAAGATTTCTGATTAAGGCCTGACATTAGGTGATTTCCTTGTTCTCTGAGGTGGTCCTGCTTATAACAATATTTGTTGTACAGATCCTCATTTTCGGGACCATCAACATTAGTTCTCCTTTTTTTTAATCGTCTTGGACAGCCTGAGGTGACAGCCTGCACGTTTCTTGTCCTTGCAATTTCCTTATTGAAGACTGAGAAAACCAATAAACTATCTAGGGTCTGGGATCACAGTCTCGCACACATCTCGATCAACTAACGAGTACCTATTGACTCTCACCAACACAGGCGCAACACATTGATAGCTGCCTGAGGCTTAACACAGCCAAATAATTTGTATAAACAAGATCATTACCAAAATCTTTGCTAAAATAACCATCTCAAATTGCCCAAACTTGTATATACATCTAGATTCCATCAGAAAATGCTACCCGAACTGCAGGAACGTCTTGTCTTTTACTAATCAGCAAGAGATCATTACCTAAATATTTGTTCAAATAGCTACTTTGCAGAACGTAAAATCTTGGGTTAAACTTAGAAGCTACCGAAGAAATTGTTGCAATTTGTACACTTCCCAAACTACAGCTTAAATTTTAGATCTTATAATGCAATCATTAGTTAGCCATTATGATTGCAAATGAGTGTGGATGTTCGGAACATCTCTATAAAATCCCAGGAATTCTATGCAAATTAGATGTAGAAAAGGCCTATGATCATTTAAACTAGGATTTCCTATGGAACCAAAAATACGAAAATCCAACTCCTTTCCATAGCAGATCTGACTCATCCGTGAATGGCACCACCTTGATCAGCATTCTTCAACCTACAATCTCGAGTCGAGAAAACCATTAGCGCAAATCAAACAAACTAAAAGATGAACGGAAAGAGTTAAAGAAAAGCTGAAGGCCATTACACTAGTGACAATTTTCTTTTTCTCATTTCCATGCATAATAATCATAGCACTATCAGATTATAGTTTCGGTACTTCCAAAAGCCAAACCATCATCATCAATATTTGACAAATGCCCCCTTTAGTTCGTGGACTTCATCGACTTTTGGGTAAAGAAACATTTTATCAGATTCGGTACAAAGACAGTATTCTGTAAGCATATAGCGGATTATATAAACTTGAACATTCTTTTATATATATATATATATATATATATATATATATATATATATATATATATATATATAATTCTACCAATTATTTAGGAACGTAGAACTTAATGATTTTCACATACCATGCTTTAATAATTTAAAAGTCAGTCAAGAAACATACCAGAATTTTTCATAGCTTTCTTGACTGAGATCAGCGGAAGCACAAAAGCAGAATATTATTTCTCTCTTAACCTTACGTTTCAGAATAGTGTTTGATGGAGCCTATTCTTCTTTTGGTAGAGAGAGGACCCTTTTTATAATAGGGAATAGTCAGTCATGTTCTCACGTTCCATCAACGTGATTAGTAAAAATAATAATTATCCACTAACAATCAATAATTATTCTACTAGGAGTCAGTAATTATCCTACTAGGAGTCAGTAATTATCCTATTAACAGATTAGTTAGTAGTTTAATCCTACAAGGTAACTTTCCCATACAGGTTTAGGATTTAACTTATTCAATAATTATTAAATCATCAAATAAATTAATTATGTGGTCCATAGAAAATTTACATTCTCACACTTGGCACACAATGTTAATTTAGTGGTTTAATATATATACGTCAATCATGTGCACAATTAATGTTAAATCCAACATCATTTGTTATCGTTAAATAAATCAACTAAAATGAGTCATGGCGGTTGTACATCACTTTATTGATATAGTCCCTTTCATGTACTACAATGTTAGTCTATTACATAACATAACCTTTCAAATACATAATGGGTCCAACGATAATACTTAGAATACTTTATCTAAGTCAGAACCTGTCATCAATATTCACAATATTATGTATACAAGAGAAAACAGATAACAACAGAAACATATATATTTGAGCTCAAAGTGTCAATTACATAAACATAATAAAGACTTTACATAAAATCATTCATTGCTATCAATAAAACCCATTCTTTCAACATGTTCAACAAATGTTTTGGGCGGTAATCCTTTCGTCAAAGGATAAACAATCATAAGCTTAGTGCTAATATGTTCAATTGACACTTTATGTTTCTGAACTTTTTCTTTAACCGAAAAGTATTTCAATTCCATATGTTTAGCACCTTTGGAATACTTATCGTTCTTAGAGAAGAAAACTGCGACAGTATTATCACAACAAATTTTCAGCGGCCTGACTATATTGTCGACTAGTCCAAGTCCTGAAATAAAATTCCGAAGCCAATTAGCCTGGACTGTGGCCTCAAAGCATGCCACAAACTCAGCTTCCATAGTGGATGCAGCTATAACAGACTGCTTCGCACTCTTCTATGATATTGCTCCTCCACCTAACAAAAATAAATATCCAAATGTGGATTTTCTTGTATCCACACAACCAACATAATCTGAATCTAAATATCCAACCACATCTAGATGATCAGATCTTTTATAAGTGAGCATATGATCTTTTATTCCTTGTAAGTATCGCAACACTTTCTTTGCAGCCTTCTAGTGATCCATTCCAGGATTACTTTGATATCGACCCAGCATTCCAACAGTAAAACTGATGTCTGGTCTTGTACATGTTTGGGCATACATAAGACTCCCAACTATTGATGCGTAAGGAATATCTTTCATTTGCTTTCGTTCCAAGTCATTCTTTTTACATTGATTGAGACTAAACTTATCTCCTTTCTGAATTGAAACGGGACTTGATGAGCATTTTTCCATTCTAAATCTCTCTAATACTTTATTAATATAGGTTTTCTGAGACAATCCCAACAATCTTTGTGATATATCTCGAAATATTTCTATTCCAATAATATAGGATGCCTCATCCATATCTTTCATTTCAAAGTTGTTAGAGAGATATTTCTTGGTATGGTGCAATAAACTAAGATCATTAGTAACAAGCAAGATGTCATCAATATACAAGACTAACATAATAAACTTACTCCCACTGACCTTTAGATATATACACCGATCAACAGTGTTTTCTCTAAATCCAAAGGTGACAATTGTTTCATTAAACTTAAGATACCATTGTCGGGAAGCTTGTTTAAGTACGTATATTGACTTCTTAAGTTTACACACCATGTGTTCCTTTCCTTTAATAGAAAACCCCTCAGGTTGATTCATATAAACTCCTTCCTCTAAATTTCCATTCAGAAAGGCTGTTTTCACATCTATTTGATGTAGCTTTAAATCATAATGAGCTACCAAGGCCATTATAATTCTGAGTGAATCTTTTCTAAAGACAGGTGAAAACATCTCTTTATAATCAATGCCATCTTTTTGAGTGAAAACTTTGGCAACAAGTATGGCCTTGTGACGTTCGATGTTGCCAGTTGAGTCGCGTTTGGTCTTGAAGATCAATTTACACCCAACTCTTTTGCAACCTTCGGGTAATTCAACAAGGTCCCAAACTTCGTTCTGTTCCATAGATTTTAAATCATCTTTCATAGAATTTATCCATTTATCAAAATTGTTGCTTTCATGGCTTGTGAAAATGAAACTGGATCATCATCAATTCCCAAGTCAGTTTCTGACTCATATAAATATACCAAATAATCATCAGAAATAGTAGATTTTCTTTGTCTTTGAGATCTTCTTGATGCTAATTCTTGTGATTCATCTACTACAGGTTCATCAATTATGGCTTCATTAGTAGGAGCATTAATTTGCTGTTCTTGTTGATTACTTTGTTGTGCAACAGTTTCAGGAACAACAAATTTAAAAGAAGTACAGGATAGAGGAATTTTCACCCTAACTTCTTTAATTTCCACATTACGTGGTTCTTCTCTCCCACTAACTTCGCCATTCTCAATGAATCTAGCATTTCCAGTTTCAACTATTCTCGTGCTATGATTAGGACAGTAAAATCTATACCCCTTTGATTTTTCTGGATAACCAATGAAGAAACCACTGATTGTTCTTGAATCTAGTTTCTTTTCTTGTGGATTGTATACTCTAACTTCTGTCGGGCAACCCCAAACATGCAGGTGCCTCAAACTAGGTTTCCTACCAGTCCACAGTTCAAAAGGTGTGTTTGGAACTTCTTTACTAGAAACCCTATTTAGCAAGTAAACGACAGTCCTTAAAGCATACATCCATAACGAAGGAAGTAAAGATAAATTACTTAACATACTCCTAATCATATCATTAATGTACAATTATGCCTTTCTGCCACACCATTTTGTTGTGGTGTGCTAGGCATTGTGTATTGAGCACATATGCCACGCTTTTCAAACCTGATTATTTTCACCTTTCTATCTAATTGTCTTTCAACCTCAGTAATAAATACCTCTAAGGCATTAATCGCTTGAGATTTTTCATGCAACAAATAGATATATCCATAATGTGAAAAGTCATCAATAAAAGTGATGAAATATTTTTCTTTATTGAAAGATGTGATATCAAAAGGACCACATATATCAGTGTGTATAATTTCAAGAAGCTGTGTGCTTCTTGTGGCTCCTTTCTTTGTGTGTTTTGTTTGTTTTCCTTTAATACAATCAACACAAATATTAAGGTCAGTAAAATCTAAATCTGGAAAAATTTCATTCTTAACTAAACTTTCCAGCCTTTCTCTAGATATGTGACCTACACGTTTATGCCACAAGTAAGCAGATTGTTCATTCACCAAACTTCGTTTGATTCCAACATTATGATGCAGAGTTAAGAGTGTTTTGGCAAATAGATTATCAAGATTTAGTTTGTATAAGTTATCACAAAGAGTACCAGTACCAATGAGATAATTATGTTTAAACAAACTAAAACATCCATTACCAAAATTAAAGGAATATCCAGTCTTATCCAACTTAGACAATGAAACTAAATTTCTCAAAACAGAAGGAACATAATAAGTTTCAACTAAATCTAAGTGACACCCAGTAACGAGAATCAAACGATAATTCCTGACAGCTTCAACTGGAGCCTTCACTCTATTCCCCATGTAAACAAATCTTTCATTCTTGTTTATGGTTTGGATTGTAAGGAATCTTTGCATAGTATTAGAAACATGAACAGTACAACCAGAGTCAATCCACTAAGTATTATAAGGAATTTCAGTTAAATTTGATTCGAGACATGTAAAAGCACAAGACTTACCTTTCTTCTCAAACCATACCTTACGTTTCAGGCAATCTTTCAAAAAGTGTCCAGATTTTCCACAGAAATGACACTTCCCATTCTTGTTTTCTTTCTTTCATACTTGAGATGAGGACTGATTAACATTAAGTTGCTTCTGTTATCCCTCACCATGTTTTTTTCCTTTATTTTCAGCTCCTTGATGATTTACAGAATTAATGGAGCGGGTTCCTTGATTCTTTAGCCTCGTTTCCTCTTGAATCAACATACCATGCAATTCATGCACGTTTCATTTGTCTTTCATGGTGTTGTAGTTCATTTGAAAAGGACCATACTTAGACGGTAATGAGTTGATGATGAACTGCACAAGGAAATTTTGTTCCACTTCCATTCCCAATGACATAAGTCTTACTGCTATGTTTGTCATTTCAATGACATGCTCATGCATAGTACGTGAACCATCAAATTTCATGGTGGTCAAAGTACCCATTAGTGTCCCAGCAAGAGACTTATCAGCGGTTTGGGAAGACTCTTCCACAAGTTTCAGAAGTTTTTTTGCACTTTCAGTTTTGGGAAGAGTAGTCTTAATGTTGCCCGCAATAATCATTCGCATGAACATTAGGCCTAATCTGTTAGACCGACCTCAGTGCTTATAATAGGACTTTTCTTCATCATTGCCAGCTTCAGTAATAGCAGTTGGCTTTTCAGAGTAAAGTGCAACATCAAGATCTAAAATCCCAAGATGAAATTTGATCTGTTCGCACCAATCTGAAAAGTTAAGTCCATTAAAAGTCGTAACAGAGGCAGAGTGAGAATGAAGGGCAAGTTCTTCAAGTAAAACATGCTCATTTATTAATACTTTGAGTTACGAGTTCAATCACATTATCAAATTCAGAAATAATTTACTTAAATGCATATTAACGTTCTCCTTTGGGCGAAACATCAAAATACAACTTTAAACATAATGATGCTTAAAAATATATTTAACACAAATCAATAATATTTAATGCATCAATTAATAATACTTACTACCTTTGGATAAATAAATAAAATTAACGATACCTCAAAATTATATCTTTAATGTTTATCAGTTATACGAACAAACAATCAACCTTTGAGTGATCCACAAATGTCTTATAATCAAAAACTTTAATTTACCCATAATTATTACATCATTTATAGGCATCAAGATTAATGGGCAATTAACTTAAATTTAATTTTTTTATTTTTTTTTATTTTGAAATTAATTTCATAAAGATTCTACCACTTTGGTGATTAATGAATCTTACATATATAATTCCAAAAGATCCACAATAATATCACAATTATTTCTTGTCTAATAAGTTTTTTTAAAAAAAAAACTATACTACTTTAGTGGCTCAAAGTACTCCAAATAGTAAGATTTCATTATACCACAGAGAATTCAGGAATCAATTTTGATTATTTTTAGGAGACATGACATTCGAAAGGTTAATATTCGGATTGTCCAGTAAGGATTTTCATATTTAATATGGCTACATAAAATTGTAGAGATAACATGTTGAATCGGAATTTTTTATTTGACCATTATAGACAAAATAGTTAAAAAGAAATAATAATAAAACTAATCAACTAATGATTATTTTCCTTTCTGTCTTCGAATTAAAACAGAACGTGAGACATGGTCATTAAAATTGTGTTGTTCACTGTCATGATCATAATGGGCATACAGTTGTCAAAGGCAAATACTAATTAACAACACATCCGTAATAATAATATCAAAGGCACTATTTACAGCCACTGGAAAAAATAATATGGCAATGCTTTAGATTGGTCAACTATAATTGTAAGTCATTTAGTTAATACTTACATTGACACATCATTATCAACTACGGTTGTAACATATCATACTGTCATCACATTACGTACATTACGTACAGTTTATTTGGCACCATCATAATAAAATTTCATAATTTATCAACTAAATGGCCAAAAATAAATTATGTCATCACAATTTAGTCATCAAATCACAGAAATCTACTAATAACGGTAATTGTAAATTCCTAATTTATCACAAAATTTGGAGAAAACTTTTGCTTTTACGTATGAAAAAACATTAGTTCTTAAACCTTACTTTGATACCACATATAAGCATATAACGAATTATATAAACTTGAACATTATTATATATATATATATATAACGAATTATATAAACTTGAACATTCTTATATATATATATATATATATATATATATATAATCCTAGCAATTATTTAGGAACGTAGAACTTAATGATTTTCACATACTATGCTTTAATAATTTAAAAGTCAGTCAAGAAACATACCAGAATTTTTCATAGCTTTCTTGACTGAGATCAGCGAAAGTACAAAAGCAGAATATTATTTTTCTCTCTTAACATTACATTTCAGAATAGTGTTTGATGGAGCCTATTCTTGGCAGAGAGAGGACCCCTTTTATAATAGGGAATAGTCAGTTCTCACATTCCATCAACGTGATTAGTGGAAATAATAATTATCCACTAACAGTCAATAATTATCCTACTAGGAGTCAGTAATTATCCTACTAACAAATTAGTTAGTAGTTTAATCCTACGAGGTAATTTCTCATTAGGATTTAACTTATTTAATAATTATTAAACCATCAAATAAATTAATTATGTGGGCATAGAAAATTTACATATTCTTCAACAAGTGCATAAAGTTGAATTTCGACAGTTTTTGGCTATTTGGCTCTTCATGAGGACTAACAAGAGGGGAATCAAATTTTCATATTTTTCAGTTCTCCTACACTTTTCAGTCTTGACGGCTCAACATGTTATTGGCTTTTTCCCACCCGCCCTTTCTACGGAATAAGGTTCCTTGTGCATGATCAAGGGCTGCATAGTGATAGTTCTGGTAGTTACTAATTTCCATTTCATCCACCGAAAAGAGAGACATTAAAGCCAAAGCTCTGGACGTGGTTGAAGAAAAAGAGAAAGTAGAAGACGAGCAAAGAAGCTATGAAGCGCGAATGAGTACAACATGTGATTGGAAGGGAACAGGCTGAGGGAACAAGAAGACAAAAATAAGGGAGAAAAGAAAACAAAGCAAGTAGAAGAGGCAAGGCAACCGAGGGAGCGGATAAAGATCAAAGGAATTCCCAATTTCGGATGCAACAATTTTCCTAATTAGAAATCTGTCTTTTCTGCTTCTATGTTGTGGATTTGGTCTAATACTTATCATCTTAGATGTAATACGAAAAGACGATGGCTTAAAAGAAAAGTAACAATAACGTGAAATAGTTTCGAACAGAAAAAAGAAAGGACATAGAAAAAAACCTTTAAGAAGGAATTTGCTAAACCGAAGCCAGCTGAAACATTGAGAAATGATTCATTTCAAGCAACAATATCAGCAGGAAGATGTCATGTTTCTGACAACTCTACTGATCATGAAAGGACGATGCATCCCTATAGCAAGGTCGTAATTAATAGGTGAGCCATAGGCAGGTTCATTATGAAATATGATTGACCACGAAGTAAACAGAGTTTTCCCATGGCACAGCCGGATGAAAAAAGTTATGATCGATGAGGATCATATGAACTAGGCTATACATGCACGGCTTGTAACCTGGCTAGGAACATATGAACTAGGCTGTATATGTACAGCTAGCGTGAGAATTCGACGCAGCAAGACTGATGGTACTTAGGTTTGTTGCAAGACATCACAAAGAAACAATACATTTTGAGTTGGAGTTGCAAATTGAAGTCGACTGACCAAGCACAAATGAAATTAGAGGTGGTTAAAATAAACCGAACAAATAAGGAAAGAAAGGGTAGTACTACTCACACTGTCTTGGCAGCAAAGAGCTTAAAAGAGGGATCATCAATGGAGAAAGGCTGTAAGAAACGGACGGACACATCTAAGGAGTGTTCTCCATCTCGGACCACGGCAAGGGAGACCAGCATCAAATAGCGAGCATCATGAGGCGCAGGAACATCATTCTCCACAACAATCACGAAAAGGTCTCCATTTGGCAGGCCAAGCAAAATGGAGCTAGGAGGGTATACCATTATGGGTTTTTTTGGGTGGTTTAAGTGGGTGCAATATGTGTGCAAGACTAGGGGATCGGAACCAGGTTTCACGATTCATATCATATGCAAACAAGCGCAGGTCGTCATAGGTGAATCAATAGA
This sequence comes from Capsicum baccatum var. pendulum, assembly GCA_030864225.1. Lineage (NCBI taxonomy): Eukaryota > Viridiplantae > Streptophyta > Magnoliopsida > Solanales > Solanaceae > Capsicum > Capsicum baccatum. The sequence continues at coordinate 232,429,118 of CM061557.1, forward strand.
AGGTATCATCACAGAGGACAGGCTCGCTCCATTTGGAAAACATGGATCGTATATCATGGTCATAACGACCTTCGAGACCTGGTGGTGAGGCGCCCTCAATTGACCAGAGATCAGAAAAGTACACCTGCTTACCTAGGTTGCAAATCACGACGGAACCATGAGATCTACATTTATGAAACAGGATTTCATCTTTATCAAGGGCAAGAGTAGCTGTACGAGCGCCTTAACCACGAAAAGGTTCCACAGGGGCATCCAGGTAGGTCCAAGAATCGGTGTCGGGGTCGTAAATTTCACCAGCGTTGCTCCAATTATAAGGATTCCACCGTTCTCTAGTGTTACAAGAAGCCTCTTGATCATCGTTTGTTGGCTTAAGAAGGTAGCGCTCGTATCCAGAGACAACACATATCTTCTTTCCACCAGAAATGGCACCGACGAAGGGCGAATCAGGGGGAATTCTCCTGGGAGATACTTTTACCCATCCGCCGCCGGTGGAGCAGTTATGTTTAAACACATCCAAACAAGCGTAAATACCACCACCCTTTTCAACTTCATCATTAGTGAATCCACCAACCCAGTAGATGTCTTCTCCGATAACGGCCCACCCTCCTTCCGCTCCACCTTCCCTCCGATCGAGCTGCGCAACGCGTTTAAACTCTACCCTCTCCCTTTTGTCATCCACATTGCTAATTATCTTGTGCTCAAACTCCATGCGATACCACAAATATTCCCCCACGCCATCTCCCCTAATGTACACCACAAAGGGACATTGTCTGCAACTAAGCAAACAACTAGATTTTGGGTAATGAATACCTCCATGACTCGATAGCATAACAGATAAAACGTAGCAAATCTTGAAAGGATGACAATAGTCAATTGTTCACAACTCATTCACTGACACATTTGGTCAGGAGGTCATGAACTTGTACATGCATGAGAACACATGCTGGCATGTCATGATTACACTATTCAATTCACATGGACATTCTATCAAGAGCTAGGGGAGTATAATTAATCCACGTGATAATGAACAACACATAAGCATCATGACGACAACTTAAACTTGGAATTTCAAGGGTTTTGACATGGGAATTACATTAATCAACACACATGCTATCTTATGTTCATGAACTTATAATTAAATCTTGAATTGAAACCCATACAACAACACAAACATGAATACAATCCAATTTACGCATGTAAATCATAAATTTGAAAACTTGTAGTTTTAAAAAGGGTTCTTGAACTCCAATGGTGGAAGGAAACTCAAGGATGAACACCAAACATACTTTGATTGTTGATTTCGTAAAGATTTTTAGGGATGCCCTTTTGGGCGCTTAATTTCATATTTTGGATGAATTGACTAAGGGAAAAAGGACCTAAATGCCCTTGAAAACTCGTAAGTTAATGAACAAAACTGGCCCAGTAACGTGATAGGCGCCGCGCAGCGTCGATGGGGTCAACGCGATCACCGACGCGTCGCGTCGATGGGTAGGACGCGATAGCCAACGCGACACATCAAGATTGCGTTGACTTGTTGTTTTGGCCATCCAAACACGACTCATACGATGTTCAAAAATTTCAAAACTCACCCAATATAACCTATCGACATCTCTGATCATGAATCAATTCAAAAATCGACAATCTAAGGCCGGAAAGATCGTAAATGATGCCATTGAAATATCGAGACTAAAAATGAGACTAAGTATCAACACTTAGCTGAAATTTTCTAAGTATGGGACCTCTTTTGGCATGCTATATAGTACTGAAATGATTAGGACTTTGCGAGGTCTTACATACTTACTCTCGCACAAACTTCTGTACCAACTCTTTTTTCTTGCTTGATTTGTAACAGCCAAAGTACATGTTGCATTTTCACGAATATACGGTCTGATTAACATCATTTTGTGCACTTTATATGTTTTGAACTGTGTGTGTTGGATCTTGTAAATAAATAACAATATGAATCCATTAATCCTTCAATTGTCTTTCAAAATTTTGACACTTATCTTTCATAAAAATTTAACTCATTATTTATAAAAATTGAATATAGAGAACAATCAAGGAAGAGAAAAAGTTGTATGAATACTACGTACAAATCCACAGTAGCAAGATAGACCATTTATCTTCATACTCATCATCTGGACATAGGGCTTGATTAGGGTTAGTTTTTCAAATATTTTGAATTTGACAAACACTTGTGCGGGATTCTACAATAGATTAAAATAATTAGATCACGCACATCAAATTTGAAAAATTGTAAAGATAAATTATTGATGGTAACTTTATTAACCATGTGTACCTAAACGTTCGCGCGAAGTGCGACCACGTTCTCTAGTATCTGTATATAGTTAACTATATAATGTTCACATACTGCTTCCCAAACTCTATTTGTATTTGTTTTTACAAAATTTACAGTATTGCATAAAAAATAATCAATTGCGCTGAAATTTGTCTCTCATATTTGTAATTTGACCAATGCATAATTTGACCTAATATACCTTGATTGTTGATTTCGTGAAGATTTTTAGAGATTTCTTGGAACTTGAATTTGAGCTTGATGAACTAGAGTTTATTTCTTGAGAGGTTTTGAGAAGAATGAATGTATTTTGCCCTTTTGGAAACTTAATTTCGTGTTTTGGATGAATTGGGTGAGGGGAAAAGGACCTAAATGCCCTTGGAAACTCGAAAGTTAATGAAAAAAACTGGCCCAGTGACGTGATAGGTGACGCATCGTGTCGATGGTGTCGACGCGATCACCGACGCGTCGCATCGATGGGTACGACGCGATAGCCAACGCGACACGTCAAGATCGTGTTGGCTTGTTGTTTTGTCCATCCAAACACGACTCAAACGATGTTCAAAATTTTCGAAACTCACCCAATATAACCTATTGACATCCCTGATCATGAATCAATTTAAAAATCGACAATCTAAGACTGGAAAGATCATAAATGATGCCATTGAAATATCGAGGCCAAAAATGACCCTAAGTATCAACACTTAGCTGAAATTTTCCAAGTCTGGAACCTCTTTTGGCATGCTATATAAGACTGAAATGACTAGGACTTTACGGGATCTTACATACTTACTCTCACACAAACTTCTGTACCAACTCTTTTTTCTTTCTTGATTTGTAACAGCCAAAATACATGTTTCATTTTCACGAATATACGGTCTGATTAACATCATTTGTGCACTTGTATGTTTTGAACTCTGTGTGTTGGATCTTGTAAATAAATAACAATATGAATCCGTTAATCCTTCAATTGTCTTTCAAAATTTTGACACTTATCTTTCATGAAAATTTAACTTATCCAAAAATTTAACTCATTATTTATAAAAATTGAATATAGAGAACAATCAAGGAACAGAAAAAGTTGTATAAATACTACGTACAAATCCACAGCAGCAAGATAGACCATTTATTTTCAGACTCATCATCTGGACATAGTGCTTGATTAGGGTTAGTTTTTCAAATATTTTGAATTTGACAAACACTTGTGCGGGATCCTACAATAGATTAAAATAATATAGATCATGCACATCAAATTTGAAAAATTGTAAAGATAAATTATTGATGATAACTTTATTAACCATGTGTACCTAAACGTTCGCGCGAAGCACGGCCACGTTCCCTAGTATCTGTATATAGTTAACTATATAATGTTCACATACTGCTTCCCAAACTGTTTTTACAAAATTTACGGTAGTGCATAAAAAATAATCAATTGCGCTGAAATTTGTCTCTCATATTTGACCAATACATAATTACATATGAATTGTTGTTTGGCTGTTTGGCTGTTTGGCTACCAGCCTACCACTACCTTTAAAATTGTGTATAAAGACTATTGAATAAGAGGAGTGGAGTATTAATTAAGAAAATGCATTAAAGAATAAGAATGAATAGAGTAGTAATTGACCCATATTTTTATATAAAACAAATATTTAGACAAAAAAAAAAATCTTTTAAAAAATGTATGACCTTAAATTTACCCCGCATAGCTCAAAACCCTAGCAACCTTGTCCAAAGAATTTTTTTAGCAAGTAGAGAACCGAATAATCTTTTCCGAGCTCAACACAAGAAAAGTAAATCACTGGAAATTTTCTATTTTATTTGGTACCAATTGGCATTACTATAAAACCAATTTAAACTAGGATTACAAAGCCTATTCCAATATGAATTAGGAGAAACAAATCTTACCTAAACTTGAATTATAAATACTCAAATCCTAAATAAATTTGTATTCATCCGAAGAGAAGAGATTGAAAACACTTGTTTACATCCCCTTACAATTTACCACCTCAATTAAAGAAAAGGGTTTAAGCTTATGATCGATAACGAGAGGCAAAAAACATATATTGATGCCAACAGACAACGATGTGTGAATTGGGAAAAGAAATGTCACGTCTCAAAATAATCACAACACGTGATTGGCACCCGCTCATAACACATGTCGGGAAAACCAATCTTCCATACACTTTACCAGTTAATAAGCACTATGATAAGATATGATAAGTGAAGGTGATCAACCTAGCACCCCGACAAGTCTACAACAACATATATAATGCTCCAAAAGTATACTACGGCAGCAAGTACAAGGGCTCTAACATATTACGGCGACATAGGTATGCCCCTAACATATTACGGCAGCACATCTATGTCCCTAGTAAATATATCACGACAGCAAGTACAAGGCCCCTAACATATTATGGCAGCATAGATATACCCCTAACATATATTATGGCAGCAGATGTACGCTCCTAGTAAATATATCTAGTATCCCAACGTCACCTCACAACTCACCATCAAATGATTCTCAATATACTTAACAAAATACATATATATGGTTGATCAAAGACCACTGATTCTACCAAGCACATGATTGTCCCAATAAATGGACTAGGCAGATGTTGATTTTGATAAGTATGGGAATATTTTTGCTTCACTTCACCATGCTATTATTCGTTAGATTTTAGATGAAAGTAGAGGTAAAATCTACGTACACTCTACCTTTATCGAACCCAACTTTGTGTGATTTCACTCGATATGCTATTGTACACATAATCAAGGTTATAAGATCTAAATTTGTCTAAATGGAATTAAACCATTAATCACTAAGTAAAATTGTTTAATATGCTGAATCAACTCTTAGCTTAGCTCTGCGCTTTTCTTTTTCTTTTTTCAGTATGTGTGGAACGATACTGAGAATAGAAGAGAATGCATTGACCAGGTGAACAAGATTACAAAATTTTAGTTTTTTCCTCCATGAACAGGGCTTGGATGCTCTACGTATAATGAAGACTCCATCAATCATAAAATCTACGTACAATGAAGACTCCATCAATCATAAAATGATGACATATAGATAGGTAAGCATAATTCACAATTAGACGTACCATACATTAGTTATTGCATTTCAAAATCAGATTAATACATAATTGAAACTATCGTATTAAGTCTGTTCTAGCACGGGCTAATGATATCCAGTACAAATAGAGTTACCAATTGAGCATACAGCTCGATCCAACTGGTATGCAAAGCAACGTAGTAGACGTGCGGAAACACGTGCATACCCATTAACGCCCCACGAGTTCTTCCCACTTCGGGCCCCACGAGTTCTTTATGATGTAGTATAATTCATGGTTCTCGTAGCCATAACCTACAACAAAAACGGTTTAGTAAATTCTTTGCTTTAGGCTTAAAATTTTTAATAGTAAACTCTATAATTTCAACTTCACTTCAAATAATAATGAAGATTGTGAAATACATTTTTAAATAATAATAATAATAAGGAGAAAAAGTTTTCTTATTTTTACAAGAAATATTCTAGAACTTTGAACTAAACAATTCAAACTCTATATTAATAAATAAAGTTTTAACAACAACATCCAAGTTAATGCATTGCAAACAAATTACTAACATCTTATTAACAAGAATTAATTCTTATTTTTAGTAACAATCATAATTAATATGCAATCATATTAATATGTGAAGTTAAAGATTTTTAAAAATACTACATCAAAACAACTATTATGCAAGAATAAATAAGACAACTTTAAATAGTAAATAAAACAACTCTAACGAGAGAAACACAATTAATGAATCAAATTTAAATTAAAGTCTAAGAAAAGGGTAGTCGCTGCACTTACGCCCTTATATATAGCACTATACAGAAGTATAAAACCAAAATAACATTGCAAATGAAAGAAAAGCAATCACTTTGTTATATTATTAACATTACCAAGAGAAAAAGAAGAAAGTCTAAAAGCAAAATGAACAGTATGTTTTGACGTAAATAAAACCAAACCAAAAATCAAAAGCAACATGGTAAAATTCTTATAAAACCCAAAAATTTGAGAAAATTAAGAGGTAAAGAATGTCCCAGTACATGCACTTTATATTGAAGAAATGATTACAGAGAATCTAATTTCAGAGCTTGTTGGAAAAGTGATAATCAAAATTGTTATTAACTCTTATTATTGTTAAGCAAGATTTTTGTGTTTTATGCATAAGAATGAGAAAAGTATCGAAAACTTACTATCAAATCACTGATAGAAGTGGATTACGAAATCGCATAAAACTGCCATAAACAACCATCGTGCAATAAGGAGCGTCGGTTCAAATTCTCTACGACATTGTTTGGATAAACAGGAACAATATTCGCGATAAATTTCGGCAGCCCCTATAACACATGAAAATAAATGCTAACAAAAGTAAGTAGTTGCTAGGAGAAGAAAGCAAATTTGACGCACTCCAAGCAAGAAGCTAGATGCGAGGTGAATTAACTAGTTAAGGAATGCTAGCAACCTTAAAAAAAGATTGTTACGAGAGTAAAGTCAGACACAAGATTTACAGATCGATTAATGTAGATATACATTTCAATAATGTTTTTCTCCAATATTTCTCACACTGTAATATAGTGAAAAAATTATTGTTGTGAATCATTCCAGCAAAGTGCAATTTTCTGATGATCTAAGCAACAATAACCTTTTTTTGCCAGTGTTATTTTTTTTCCACCTAGAGAAGCGTACGACAGTGTCCCTATGGAGGTCCTTTGGAGATGCTTGGAGGCCAGAGGGGTCTCTGTGGCGTACATCAGATTGATTAAGGACATGTATGATGGATAAGACTCGGGTGAGAACAGTGGGAGACAGTATCCCTATGGAGGTCCTTTGGAGATGCTTAAAGGCTAGAGGAGTCTCTGTAGCATACATCAGATCTATTAAGGACAAGTATGATGGAGAAGAATTGGGTGAGAACGGTGGGAGGAGATATAGAGAATTTTTCTATTTTGATGAGGTTGCACCGGTGATCTACTCTTAGTCCATTTTTATTCGTCTTGATGATGGATATTTTGACGTTGCCTATTCAATGAGAGGTGCCATGGTGTATGCTATTTGTAGATGATGTAGTTTTGATTGATGAGACCCCGAGGGTGTTATGATAAGTTGGAGGTTCGGAGACAAACCCTGAAATCTAAGGGTTCATGTTGAGTAGGACCAAAACGGAGTAATTGGAATGCAAGTTCAGTGAATTCGTGCTTGAGGACGAGGTGGTAGTGAAGATGAATTTCCAAGTTGTCTGTAAGAGGGATAGTTTTAAATATCTTAGGTCTATGATTCAGGAGAATAGAGATATTAACGAAGATGTCACTCACCGTATTAAGGCTAGGTGGATTAAATGAAAGCTCGCGTCGGGAGTTTTGTGTGATAAGAAGGTGCCCCCAAGCTTAAAGGTAAATTCTCTAGAGTAGTAGTCCGACTGGCTATACTGTATGGAGCGGAATGTTGGCCAGTCAAGAACTCTCATACCCAGAAGTTGAAGGTGGCAGAAATGAGAATGTCGCGTTAGATGTGTGGACTTACTAGGGGAGATAGGGTTAGAAATAAGACTATTCAGGAGAAGGTGGTTGTGGCTTTGGTGGAGGACAAGTTGCGAGAAGTGAGGTTGAGATGATTTGGACATGTGATGAGGAGAGGCACCGATGCCCTAGTTTGTAGGTGTGATAAGTTAGCTCTAGATGATTTCAGGCAGGGTAGAGGTAGGTCGAAGAAATATTGGAAGGAGATGATTAAATATTATGGATCAGCTATAGCTTATTGAGGACATGACCCTAGATAGAAAGTTGTGAAGGACGCGAATAGATAGGAGTGCTTTGGTGTGGTTGTGCTGCTAGTAGTCATGAGAGGGTTAGGGTGAGGTGTGTCATACCATGATAGTGTAGAGTACTACTTTGTGGGTGTTTTATTTTGATTATTTCATCTTATTTCATATTTTATTATGACTTTGTTTATTGTTTATCCTGAGCTAGGGGTGTATCGAAAACAACCTCTCTACTTCTTCGGAGGTAGTGGTATGGACTACATACATTTTACCCTCCCTAGACCCCACTATGTGGGAATACAGTGGATATGATGTTGTTATTATTGTTGTTGTGCTATTTTTTTCCCAAAAACCAACACCACCACCAGGTTCAGAATTTCTCGGTGCGAAAATCCCAATCAGACTAGCCAGAAACATGTGCAACACGTTTCCTCACACACCGGCAGAAGCAATTCTCTAACGAGTGTGCCAAATCCATGAGCCGATGCGTGCGACATTTTTCGGCCACTTTTTTGGTCAGTTCTCTTTTCAGTTAAGTCACCTCATCAATCTGAGGCTGGCCATGTAGTTATTATTTGATTCCCACCAATTTACATTAATAGTCTAATATTCCGGCTACTGAGCACTTTCTTTGCACATTCCCCCAACATATTTCCAAATTCTTGATGACAAAATCCTAATTTCACAAGATATCTTCTCGGATTAATATTTTTGGTTGCAAAAATACGAGAATTAGAAATTAATGCCCTATGATCACTCCTAAATCATTAAAGAACAGCTCAAATTATTTAACTTGGGCTTTCTCGATTGAGTTGTGGTGCAAAGGTCAAAATGTCCAAGATCACTTAACAAAACGCTTCACTTAACGAATAATGCTAATGTGGTAGATGAAGCCACTTTGAGGTTCCCACTGAAATGAGGCATGTAAGGGAGCCACTACGAAGAAGTTCCGGGAGTTACAAGGCAAGGACTAGTGAGAAAGATGCGAAAGCCAAAACACAGTGGGAGAAGGTTCAACAACAACAACAACAACAACAAACCCAGTGTATTCCCACCTGGTGGGGTCTGGGGGGGTAAGATGTACGCAGTCCATACCTCTACCTCTAAAGAAGTAGAAAGGTTGTTTCCGATAGACCCTCGGCTCAAGACACAAGATACCACACAAATACAAATACAAATACAAAGTAAAGCACCGAACAAGGTTACAAGATTACATAACATAACATGCATAACATAGATGCGGCACCCATAAGTAAAAGAAAAAGAAAAGGAGGAAAACGGAGGAAAACACCCAGATTCGTACTAAAACAAGGAACAAGTAAGACGAAATCATAACCAGGATACTACCCCCAGCAAGAATTCCCTACACTAGCGACCCAAACCGGTCCTAGTCCTCTGCCCTAATTCGCGCCATCCAGACCTTCCTATCTAGGGTCATGTCCTCGGTGAGCTGTAACTGCTCCATGTCCCGCTTGATCACCTCACCTCAGTACTTCTTCGGCCTACCCCTACCCCGCCTAAAACCATCCAACGCTAGCCTCTCACACCTACGAACCGGGGCATCCATGCCCCTCCTCTTGACGTGTCCGAACCAGCTCAATCGGACTTCCTGCATCTTGCTCTCCACTGGGGTAACACCAACCTTCACCCTGATAATCTCATTCCGAACTCTATCCCCTCTAGTCAGCCCACACATCCAGCGCAACATTCGCACATTCCAAACATATCATTCAATTCAGGAAAAGGCTCATGCTTTATATACTAATATCTTATTTCTGTGATGTGATATCTTAATGACCAACTTAAAGAAACAAGAATTCGATATTTCTACTTACTTGGGACAGGTACAAGCAGTTATGGAGGAATTTGAAACGTTAATGCATGTCACTACAAATGTGGAAAAATAACAAAAGCACAAATAGATGTTTCTAGTTCTTACACTTCCTGGACTTTCTACTGACCATAATTCAGTACGTGATTAGATTTTAGCTAGTCCTACGAACTATGGTTCCTACAATTAATGAATTATTCTCTATGTCTACTTCATCTTGTAACACCTCTCAATCACAAGTGGTTCATGAACCACCATTGACTCATTTATTCTCGCATCTCAAACTATTGAAAAACAAACATACCAGCCTATCGAGAATCTATGAGGTCGTTTTGAAAAATCTCGACAAAAGTGTAAGTGTTGTCATAGGGTTCGACACACCTGTGACATGTTATATTTTGCACATGGTCTACCATCCAGTAACGATCTTGTTGCTCGAAAGGAATATATTCAGTTTCGATATCGAACAAGGAGACATCTCCACAAGTAGCGTATTATTGTTTAAGCCTGATCAACAATCTAATAATGCTCATATTGCTTAGACAAAATATGATGAGTTCCTTCAGTATCGAGCAAGTAAACAGACGTCTCCACAAGTAGCCACGGTTGATAAGTTTGATGCTTTTGTTGCTAGTTATTTTTTTGCTTATGTTTTACAGTCTAGTACTCTTGATTCATGTGTCGTTGACTTGGGCACTTCTGTTCATATTTCTAGTAACAAAGGAAAAACCCAACATTCAACGTATTTTGTGCACTCCGCCATCGAGAAAAAGGAAAGGAAAAAGATATGCAGGTTATTAGAAGATCATGTTCTAACCAATTGGGTTTCACTAAGAAAATCTCCCATATATAGTCTCAAATTTTAGATATGAGATCCTCTTGGTATTATGAGTCTTTTGATGTGTTATGCACTTAAAACGGTTCATGTTTGCGGCACGTCAAATTTTATATAAAAAGAAAAAACAACGAAACTGTTATAAATATATTACTATATATAGTAAATGTCTACTTTACCATATATAATGAATATCTATTTTACCATATATAGTGAATGTCTAATTATGAAAAAGTCAGAAACCGTAAGGTTAGTTTTTCCTATAAATAAAGGGGTTTTCCTTCATTGTGATTCACTCCTCAAGAATTCCTCATGAGAAATAAAGAAGACCCCTCTCTTCGCTCTCCATTCTTCTTCTTCTTTGATTTATATTTCATAACACGTTATCAGCATGAGACTCTGCCCAACAAGGTAAGATTATAAATGTAAAGATAATTTCAAGGTTAGTAATTCCTTATGTTGTTTGTCTTTTGCTACTAATGATATAATTATTGTTGGATTTGAGGAAAAGATAATTGGTTTGGGATCACTTATGCTTTAAATTTGTTCATGAAGAATAATGTTGTTAAAATATATGATAATGAATTTAAATCTCATCTCATTAAGAGGGTAAGACATTGGGTTAAAAGTTTCAATGCACCATAATGATAACATGTTGGGTTCAAGTCTGATCGATTTATGCTTAAGATGCTTAAGACGCGCTTATTTGGATAAGACATTGAGATTGGATCTCAATGCACCAAATTGATGATATTATGATAGCTAAGGCAAAATAATGGGTGGTTGATGAAAAGTCATGAAACATATTCCATTGATATGCTTTATTCCATGAAGTGACTATGATAGCAATATATGATGAATCTGAAAGTTGACAACTTGCTCCATTCTTGAAAGAAATATGGTAGTTGTGCGTAAAAGAAGACAAGTGATTGAATACATGAATATAAGCGTGGGAGAAAAATATGATAATGATCATCAAAAGTGATGATATTTTCACGCGCATATTATGATCATAAGATATATTAGAGAAAAAATTCTCTACATCATATGTATGCCTCAATTTGCTCTTGAAGTAGCAATATCTTGAAAGAGGTTCTAAGCTATCATAATTTGATATGCTTAAGGCACGATTATATTTCGTTCTTAAGGAATAAGATTTTTTATTATTATAAATACAGATATAAACCCCGAGGGTAAATGTAACTGTATATAAATTCGAACGTGCTCGTGGTTGTAAGAAAATCACAATCCACCTCTAAAAGAGGCAAAATAATTGAGAAAAATTATTTTTAAAATCTACTTCTGAAGTAGTAAAGCTGAAATCTATTCATATCATAGTAAATCTGAAATTTACTAAAGTAAAAAGGCACATATCATGATAAACTTGGAGTTTACTAGTATAAAAGTTCATAAGTTAACATGAACGATTATGACATCTCAAAAATGTACATATTGAGTATTGGACATGTAATGAAGACTTAGAAGATTTTTCAGAATTATTTATGTTGTTTATTCTCATGATAAGTTGGTTGGACCAACTAATGTTGGGATTGAATCCCTTATATTTGAAAAGTATAAAAGGTGAATAAGGGCCCGTTTACCTATCATGTGATATGTTGAAAAGATGCATTAATAAGATGATCACATGTAAATTCATTGTCAACCTGCGTTTGACATTCATAAATTTGTTTGCTCAATAAAATTAAGTCAAGAGCATAACTTTCAGATTGTGTAATCAAGACAATCTTGATGATGATGGTTTGGCATTGAATATCTTCGATAAATAGCTAAACCATTACTAAGTAGAACAAAGTTTCATGTGTTGGTTATATGAAATATTATATACAATAGCACTTGTATGCATCAAACCAATAAATTATGGTTAACTGCCTTCAAAGTTGGTTCTAAGTCAAGAACCATACATTGTCCATCTAATAGTTTTGATGTGCGGTATACGATGAATAACTATACCATGATGTACAAAGATGAATTCATCAAAGAAGATGGAGGATGCATGTTAGTTTTCCTAACATAAGGGGCATATTATAAGCAGCTATGAAATATGTTAGGAATTATCATTAGATTCTCACTCAAAAGATAATTCAAGTCAAATCCAAGTGCTCCTATTTTCTGTCCCTAAAGGACAAGGTCTATGCATGCGTGAAGTGTGATAGATCAATCGGTTTCAAATGAAATAATCCTTGAAAAGAATAAGAAGCAAATAATCATAATAAGAAGGTAATGTGCTCTTGAAGAGCCTACGACATAACACTTCATGAAACCTTATGATAGGTTCAGGTACCCCAAAAGGTTATATGTAGCAATGTTTTTGGACTACTATGTTTCCTTGGGCCTCTGTACATTTAATTGCATATGGGTGTCACTCCCTCCGAGCTCTATCTGCTAAATTTTTCCCTTCAGAAATAATGAATTGATGAGATCTCAAAATGTTATGTCACATTGTGAACCGATACAAAATGAGAAATTGTTCTATATTACCAACACACACACACAACAAACTCCTTCACTTTAACTTGTTACTATGTTGCATTTTTGAGGTAAACCTTTTGAGGTAAACCTTAATGAATTTTTACTGACACTTTAATATTATAGTATAATTTAATATTTAAAATTTAAATAATAAAAAATTATATAAAAATGTTATATATTGTAATTCTTTACAATCTATTAATAAGATTAAACAAAAATACTTAGGTTTTGATTTGGAGAGAAGTCCAAGTTAAAATATAACACTAAGGGCCCGTTTGAACATCTAAGAAGGAAATGGACTTGAAATTATGATACGAAATTATGATTTTTTTTGTGAATTTCCAATATTATGATACGAAATTATGTTTTTGTGTGTGTGTGTGAATTTACAGTTGAAGTCATGAGGTGATATTATATATACAAACGCTATTTTCATCTCATGATTTGAAATTATGCGATTAAATTGCTAACGCAGTCTTCGTTTATAGCTGATATTCTTCTTAAAGCAATGTCAGCGTCATTAGAATGTCATTTTCATGTAAAGAGTAATAATATTTCTTGACTCTAAATCAAATATTTATTTTTTTCTGAGGAAATAAAATCGCAGATGCTCAAACACATTAATTAGGATGTGACTTTAGTGATGGATAATTCGGTTCGAAATATTGTGTTAGCAAAGTCATATTAGAGTCAGTCCAAAACGTGTTGCTAGACAGTCTACTCTAATATAAGCATTAGTATCTATTTTCATAATTTTTACTCAAAATTACACAACCTACTCTAATTTGTTGCTTTATTTTATTTTGAAAATAAATTAAAGACAATTAAATATTAAATAGGAAATTGAATTATTATAAACTGATTTAGATAAAGTGGTAAATTTAATAAGGTCAGTTATCAATTTTACCCTCCTTTTTTCAAATCGATAATCCTAGATATTCTTGGTAGTTTTTAAATAAATAGAAATGAAATATATAGAAACTCAAATAGTAGAAAATATGAGCAAGCACAAAACTGTACTAAAAAGATATAGAGCAAACACCACTAAAAGATAACCTTTCAATGATAAACAATAAACTAGACTTACTATAACTGCAAATCTTAATACTAGAACCACATTGTTGCTATTAAATTACGAAAAACTTATATTCAGAAAAGAAAAAAAAACGTGCTTCTTAGTTAAGTAATCTCGTACAAATTGGTGACCAGATTGAAAGGGAAAAAACTGATTCTTGTTTTCCAGAAGTCAAGCAAACTGATCAAGAGATACGAACTCATATAAACCTAGTGCAAGGGACACCAAGTATGTTGTGGCGTAGCAAGACAAATAGCATACCACAACGGCAAAAAAAAAAACCTGCAGTTTAACCAAAACAAAGTGAATTATAGCAAGGCTTTTTTGTCTCTGTGTTTATACAAAGCTTATTCAACTTCTTGTTTTCCAGTGCCCTCTTGCTGCTAAATAATAGATTTCTAATACCACAAGATCGCCACCAAACCTTGCAATATCCAAAAAAAAAACGCTTCCAACTGCATTTAGAATCAAATTACTAAGTCAATGCACATAAAATTCACTACTTCCCCATCACAATTAGAAAAATAATCATACTAAGATGAAAGAAAGTTAAAAGGAGGTGGAGAAGCTGTTATGCTCATCAATGCAAACTTCAATGATAGAAAAGTCTAACAACTAAGATAGGTTGCAACACCACCTGATGGAAATAGCATGAAGCGCAATCACTATGACAACATAAGAAAGAACTATGAGTTCCCCTCAAAAAGGGCTGTTTAAAAAAAGGAGGATTTTATCCTTGGACTAATAATCTTATACAGGAGAATACTAAAGTCAGTACAGGAATCTAATGAGATAAGGTCAAATACAAGGAGAAAATTCACCGTCATATTAAGTTTGTATTGGTTTCTACAGTAACATCAATGTCATTATTACTAGCTGGAGTTCGATTTTATCCAGAATTAACCATCTAGTTTTGATTTTTAGAAACAAAAATTGTACCATCTAGGTTGCATAACCATGGTAAGGACAAATTCAATACTTGAAGATCATCAGTAATATGGTTAACACTATAACAATTAAGAAATAGAATATTCCTGAGTGCAGTATAGTGACAGGGTCACTCATTAACCCAGTGGCTACAGCTGTGTCTGGGTCATTAGGATGCCATAAGAATATCTAAATTTTTATTTTTTTAATAACCGTGGTGTCCGTGCTAGTTGCGCGCACCTCGACTAATACCTGCCACCTCCCACCAGAACCAGGTACCAGGTAAATTTGTCCACCAAGGCTAGAACAAATGAGTAAAAATATTTAACTCTTACTTATTCATGGAATCATTTTTCCTGATTAGCCTTAATATAATGATTTACCTTGAAGGGGGAAACACAAAGAACATTGCTTAAGGGCATAGTCATTCTCTGTTACTAGTATCTCAGATCTTCTCCCATATGACTTGCTCTCAGACATACAAAATTCATTGTCAACTTTTGCTGCTCAAGATATCACCTAAATACTTTACCCACACCCAATTGCATCTTCCACTACTGTCACATGTGATGTATCTCTACACTCAACCAAACATTCAAATAATTGAAGAAATAGCTTTCTAAGATTCAACCATTCATAGGAATGGTGAGATTGACGAGGATGTCACGCACCGTATTGGTGCAGGGTGGTTGAAATGGAGGCTCGCTTCGGAAGTCTTGTGTGATTGGAAAGTGCCTCCGAAGCCTAAACGTAAGTTCTACAGAGTAGCAGTCCGACCGGTTATGTTGTATGGAGCAGGGTGTTAGCCAGTTAAGAACTCCCACATCCAAAAGTTGAAGGTGGAGGAGATGAGGATGTTGCGATGGATGTGTAGCCTTACCGGGAGGGATAGTATTAGAAGTGAGATTATTCGGGAGAAGGTGGGAGTGACTTCCGTGGAGGACAAGATGTGGGATGTGAGATTACGTTGGTTCGGGCATGTGATGAGGAGATGCTTCGGCTGGCTACGGAGGCAGGGTAGAGGTAGGCGAAGAAATCTTGGAGGAAGGTGATTAGGCATGTTATGGAGCAGTTACAGCTTACGAAGGACATGACCCTTGATAGGAAGGTGTGAAGGACGTGGATTAGGGTAGAGGGTTAGTAGGTAGGAGTTCGTCTTGAACAGTAAAGAAGAGTGCTTTGTATGCGTCTGGAGTTTCTTGTTCGTGGTGTACCGGTAATGTCTATGATTTCAAATAGATAATTTATAGTATTATTATTATCTTGCGGTTGTCTTGTTTACTATATTAGCTAGCAGTGTGTTATCCCATTTTGTCGTGTACTTTTTATGTTTTTTTGTTTGTTATACTATTATTTGTCCTGAGCTAGGGGTTTATTGGAAACAACCTCGCTACTTCATATGAGGTAGTGGTATGGTATGCGTACACATAACCACCACCACCACCACCCAAATTATGTAGGAATACACTGGACATTTGTTGTTGTTGAATACATTATACAGTATACAAAAATATCTTACACTGACAAAGCTCACATTTCGGCCCACAAAATCCCAAGGTACCACCACATCCCAAAGCGCAAAAAATGTTTTGAGGATAAATGAAATACATATAGAGGAAAAGACAATCTTAGGTGGTGGTGTATCCTTGAACAGATATTATGCATGTTCTCAAATAATCTGTAAAACAGTAAGCAGTCTCTCAATTGACAATGTCTATGAATATATAACACCCTTACTTTTTAGGAACTTTAGCCTAGATGATCTAAACGACGGCGAGCCAATGTCTTAATAGTTTACTAAGGTAGAGAAGGATCAAACAGTAAAAGATCTTAATACCAAACCTAGTGCTTCTCTTAAGTTTTAGCTCATAAAACACCTTTGGATCATATAATCACAGCAAATAAATCAAACTCCAAAGGTATAAATTCAGAAGCAAAACAAGAGCAAAATCAATCAACTACAACTCAATATCAAACTAGTTCGGATCATCTATACGAAATCCTCTATGTCCACTCTGATCTATTTGGTCCTATTCCACTCCAATACACGTAAAAATTGTCTTTTTATCGCAAATTAAGCATTCTCAAGAAGCCTATTCCACTCCAATGCTCAAAAAGGTTGTCTTTTTATCGCAAATTAAGCATTCTCAAGAGGCCTATTCCACTCCAATGCTCATAAAAATAGTCTTTTTATCGCAAATTAAGCATTCTCAAGAGGCCTATTCCACTCCAATGCTCGTTAAAATAGTCTTTTTATCGCAAATTAAGCATTCTCAAGAAGCCTATTCCACTCCAATGCTCGTTAAAATAGTCTTTTTATCGCAAATTACACATTCTCAAGAAGCAAAAACAAGAACCTTACCCTCCAATCATCTAAGCTTCTCCTTAGCAGAACTCTTCTTAGCTGCCTCCATAACCTTGTCCAGATAACCTTCAATAGGCGGCGTCAAAGTAGCCATAAATCGATTCACAGGAAACGGCGTATAATCAGGAACCAATGCAGCAGCTTTCAAATTCTCCGGCAATGCCTCAATCGCCTCTTTCTTCAACCTCAACAACGTCGTCTCAGCCGCCTGTCTTTGCCTATGCTTCCTCATTAAAACCCTACTATACGCTTTCGCAAGCCTCCTTCCATCTTCAACTGTCAACTCGTACTTCGGAAGCTTCTCCACATCAACAAGACCTAACGAAATCAAGTCCAAACCCGGTGGCCCAATTGGCCATGGATTCGCAAATTCCTTGTTCATTTTCTTCATTTTTTGAAGCTCTTCTTCTCTAGCTTTGCTAATTAATCCCATTTTCTCTCTTTCGGCTTCACGCGCTTTTTCTTTTGGTTTCAATGATCTTAATGGAGCAGTAGCCGATAGACATTCTTCAACCATTTCTTCGAATTCGCTTTTCCTTCTTGGTGGTTCTTTTTGGGCAACTTCTTGGCCTTTCTTCGTTGAAACTTTTGATCTTTTCAGTGGCTGTCCTGCTTTGAGTTTGCCTTTACCCTTTGCTGTTCGACTGACGAAGCACTTTTGTGTGAATTGGTGACTTAGGGTTTCGATTAACGGTTTGGATTTTGCGATTTCAGTTAATCGCATCATCTTGAGATTTCCACTGAGTAATGAATCTGGCTCTGCACACTGATGAAAATGACGATGTAAATTGGAAACCCCTTCAAAAACCCTTATTGGACCGGGGCAAGTATGGAAATTAAGAAACTGCAAGGGCTTCTTCGAATTATCGCAGAATTCGTCTCTCTCCCTTGTGAGGAAGAGGAGTAACTTGTAATTTGCAAAGTTGTTAGTAATGTGACAAGAGGTAGTGACTTCAAATAGTGAAAACAGTGTCTTGAAGTAAAGCAAAATATAATTGTGTATAATAAAATTTTGTGATTCAATCTTTTTCTCAATTCTATGTATACAGTAAGTTGTAGTGTGTCGAACTGCCTTTATAATTTTAGTATGTAATTAGATTTGATATGATATGAAATTTAAACTTATTGATTTTGAACTTATCATACTATCGGTATAATTTCTAATATTTTTAAAATTTATAATTTTAAACATGAAATAATATTAGCTTGTTATAAAAGCGTATCATGAAGCATATAATAAAAAAATAAAATAAAATTACTTTAAATTTTAAAAAGAGACATTCTTTTGTAACATTCTAAAAATAAAATAGTAGATGAGGTATTATTTTTTAGACTATATAAACATTATCAGTAGTTTCTATAGTAAATATATTTAGAATATGCTCTAAAATAATTGTTGTGGAGGAAGAAGTTGATTTGTTCTCCAAATTTGTGTCTACAATAAAGCCAGACAAAAATAATAGTAGTATTTTTTAGAAAAAACATTCTTACTACAAGATTAGTTGGGCTTTGGAATAATTAGGTTTGTACCCAAAAAAATAGGTGGGAATTAGCTTTAGATTACTTCACTTTTTGAGATGTTTTTAAACTTTTAAATCTATGTTCATTACGTATTAGATTTGTTAAGATTAAGTGAGGATTGGTTGGAGAGTGGAGATGATACTTGGATCTTTTAATTTCTTAATCCCACAAGATAAATGAATTTGTTGTCCTAGTTAGCATTGCCTTGTTTGTTACTAGTAAGAGTCGAAAATGAATAGTCTTAGATGAAGCAATTGAGGTGCGCACAAACTGATTAACCGTCTAAAAAAGAAATGAATAGACACAAAAACTAGGTTCTTCAATGATGAACACCTCCCCTTTGCTTTTCTCCTAGTTAGCATTGCCTTGTTGGCTACTAGTAAAAGTCTTGAAAAAAAAAAAATCAAAGGGAGAACAGTTGAGGTGTGTGCAAACTAACCGAATCGAGTCTTAAAACAAATGGGAAGAGGAAGGTCTTCATCACAGCAGAACCCGGTTCTTGTGTTTATCGGTCTTCATGGATTACTATTTAACAACTTTACTAACAGAACAATTGGTAGCAGCAAACATGCATCAAAGGTTCATGGAAACGAAGGGAATACTATATATGATTTATAAGCATAATGAACTGTAAGATAAATACAGAATCTTATTTGAAGATGTTACTCGAGATAAAAGAACATTACATCAAAATCTACTCTACTTCACACGAGCATATGCCTTGTACAGAATTGGTGCTGGCATTTATTCAGTTCCTGCAATCTTCTTCTTCAACTGCTCAAGATCTTCAACCAATTCTTTTCTACTCGACTGTCAGCAAGAAAAAGAAATTCAAATCACTAGTAAGTACTATTAACCATCTCCAGAACCAAACTACGTGCCATTTAAATGCGAGCTTTACAGCTGTTGTTACCAACTTTGATGCTAAAAGCAGATTTCTCAGACAACGGAATTCAGATAAAGTTTAAAGGATCTTTGATTTTTGGTGTAGCGGGAAGGAATATTGCAGGGGATATGATGGAAAAAGGGTTTATAAACTGACTAAAAATGAACCCTTTGTTTCATCTGTCCAGCATTATCTAGTCTGAAGGTTTATCCATAGAGTACTGCTTGACCAATTAGTAAAATACCATGCTCATAAAGATTAGTTCACAACTATGCAAAAGAAAACAAGGTAGCACACGACCTTGCAAATTAACAGCCGATCTCCAAGGGCCAGACGGATGTTTAACAAACCCCACCCATAGGAGGAATGTAAAATAATGGTATGCTCATTTAGAAAACAGGCACTGTTACTGCCTGCTCAGTACACAAAAGACGACGCAACTACCTAAGAGTCAAAAAATATTACCTTGAAGAGAAGGTAGCGGTAGACAAACCACCCAGTATATCCAAGGCCTACCAACTCCATGATTTTTGGGAGCTGCAGAAAGAGGAAGAAAGATTAGCCAAATTTAGATAGGTAAACGGAAACTACATAACAAAATCTAAAAATAAAATAAAATACATAATCTCATTTCATTTTACGGAAATTAAACAGATTGCAGTGGGGAAAAGACCCATAACATAGCATAAAACAGTTCAAAAAGCAGGATGGTTATCGTATCACATTGATCAACCTACCAAAGGAACTGAGTTGATAGCACCAACAATAATTGAAGACAGCCAAACTGCAACAATTGCTCCACCTCCATAAATTAAAACTGTAGACTTGTTGTCAAGAGCATCCCACTGTAAACCATTAGCCAAAAAAATCTCATAGTGTTAGCATCTAAATATCATCTATAACACAGCATCAACTATAAAATAGAAAACAAATATACCAATATGACAGATTTGGCAGTAAACTATTTTACAGGAACAAGCAACTTACACTAGTTTGGACTATGTACAGAACAATGTTATTTGTTCCGAATAACCTTTAAGCTACTAATGCAGTCGAGAGAGTGTGTGTGTATAGCAAATGACTAAAGTGAGTACAATAGAGAAAGATCTCAGCTTGCAAGTGTTCAGTTCACCTTTTCTTTTAGATCAGTCAACAATTCACTAGAATCAACAGCACCAGATTCTTCTGATGAAGATGCTTTGACCTGGAGTAGCGAAGACCTTTTGGGCTCTGTAAGAATATTAACATAAGATGATGAGCACGGCAACATGAATAAGTATTGACTTCAGTATACAGCATACAGCACACTTAATAGGCAATGCTTGGTAGTTTATGTCAGGTTTAAGTAACAATACTAAAACCAGCAAAGTAGATCACTTTCATCTGATCTAAACCTTTTCTGTACCAAATCCTTATAACTACACGGTGATTTAGAGTCCCAGCTTTTGGGAAGGGACTTGCTGTATTCTTGGAGATAGCATGATAATACGCATGAGATATCCCCTTTTTCATTACTCATTAGACCTCTAAGAAGATAGCGTGTTAAAGTAAACATGATGTTATGCCATTTCACTATCTATTTTAAGACACCCAATTGAGAGGCTGTTCAACACAGGATACAAGGTTCACTTCCAATTCAAGTGTGACATTTTGTAGATATATCACATAGATACCCCTCATCTGTTACAAAAAGCCTGACGAAACTTCGAATCTATGAATCCAATTGCAAGCAACAAATGAAATCTAAACAAAAGTTTATCAAAAAGGGGTTAATGTCAGTCTACTTCATCAAAAAGAATCCACAAACATGTAAAAGATAGTAGATGTAGGTTCCGTTGAAGCTATCAGAACATGTAACATTCAAAATTGTACTGAATGTGGAACAGAAGTCTAAAGGGAATGGCTAGTTCAAGTTTATTGACAGTCGTAAATCATAGATAGCATTTCCCCTTTTTCTTTGAAAAGATTATTGTGTCTGGATCAGCTTGTCACACCAGAACTAATCCACAATACAGCTTGCTACAGGTCACAAGCACAAGTGTCTGGATGTCTGGTCAACTTGCCCACAAGTAATTGAGTAGATGGACCCACACTAAGTGTAGCTGTTATCTGAAACTTTGACCTCTAATTGTTATTCCTATACCTCAACCACTCCATCATTTCTTTGGGAAGATATTATTTTCCCTTAAAATAAGGACCCTTAAAGTGATGCCAAATGCATTTGCAGACAGAACATTAAACATATAACTTGTTGAAATTGGACACAAATCAAAAATTGAGCTAACCAAAGGAGTCGGGACCTAACTCGAGTAGCAACACTTAACACTATAACTTGTTGAAATTGGACACGAATCAAAAATTGAGTTAACCAAAAGGAGTCAGGACCTAACTCGAGTAGCACTGATTATATGAGGAGAGGAGGCTCTTTTATCATAATGGAGCAGTAGATGAGCTCATTGCAAATGGAAAGAGCATCAAGGTAATATGCTAACAAAGGTTAAAACATCTTTGCCAAACATGGCTTCTAAAGAACACATAAAGTAAGCTTCTAATCAATTCATAAACAGTATGGAAGCAATTTTGTCACACAACCGCAGAGTTTAGCAACAATCACTTCACATTGTTGTTTAAACATACAAGATTGAAATCGGAGACAAGTTAACACCTTTTCAAATTCAAGAGTCTACGTATGCACAACTTTCTTAGTACAGCAACTGGAAAGACTACAGCACAAATATCCAATTATAGTTCAAAAGAACGAGAAAAAATCACATTTTTTTCTAGAAAACCAATAAACAAGGGTCTGCAAAATAAAGTTTAAAAGTTGCCTCCAAATTCGGTATCATGCCTCTAAGTGTAACCTCACTTCAAATTACTCAACAAACATACACAAGAGAGAAATTGATTAACAAGGGAATCAGCATCTTAACATCTTTATCAGCATAGAAATTAGCAACTGAAGATTCACACAATGAATGTAAACTTTCATGAGTAGACAGAAATAAGACAAAGAAAGGATCTTTTTAGAAAAATACATATTACCAACAGTAAGCAACATTAAGCCTTCAAGTGTGAGATCAATAGGTAGTCCATATCAATTACAACAATACAAAGAAACACAAAAGCTGCTAATAATAATAAGAAGAAGAAGAACAAGGGGGCAAGGAGGGGTACCATACCAGTAAATTTGAGAGAAGATGAGAAAGCAGTAGGAGAAAGGCGGGGTGGAAGGTAAGGGAGGGAGGAGCAGCGAGCTGGGGTGGCTTTGATGGTGGAGGAAAGTGGGAAACGAGAAGCAAAGACGGCAGTAGCCGCCATGGAAGTAGAAGCTGCTGCTGCCATTTGGCCAATTCTTGGAATCTTGGACTGGCTGTGGATTCTTGGCCTCTCTTTTCTTCACTATCTCAAATCCCTTTTTGGTTTCTTGATAGTAAGTATAGAGTACCTTTTTTTAGTTGTGGGAATTTTGTGTGCTTCTCCTACTTCTGGTTATCCACACTACATTTTCTGCTTTGTTCCGAGCAATAGAATTTGATTGTGGTGTCTGATACGTGGAACCTCTTTGCTTTCTCATTGGCTCCTTCCCTATCTTCACAATCTAAATTCCAGCACTTTTCATTTGTTGCTTTTCTATAAGGGGTAGTTTGCTACAGTAAATAAAAATAACTCTAAAATATAATCTATTAGTAATATTTATATTAATAATACTTGTGTTAGCTAAAAGTAGAGCTGTACAGACTAAATCATCAAATCAAATCAAATCGAAGAACCGAACCAAACCAAATCGAGAAAAAAAACTGACTTATGGTTTGGTTTGGTTGGTTTGGCGTTTGAAAAAAAAAAACGACCAATCGTGATTTGGTTTGGTGTTAACAAAAAAAAGTCAAACCGAACTCAAATCAAACAGACATAATATATATATATATATATATATATATATATATATATATATGCATGTATGTATATATGCATATATATAATTTAACTTTTTATCCATAAATAATTAATTATAATCAACCTTTTAAATAATTTTTCAATTAGTTTTATTAATTTTTAATATTTAGAAAGTAGGTGTGTGTGTGTGTGTGTGTATATATATATATATATATATATATATATATATATATGTATATATGCATATATATATAATTTAACTTTTTATCCATAAAATATTAATTATAATAAATTTTTTAAATACTTTTTCAATATTTAGAAAGTAGGTGTGTGTATATATATATATTAAGTTGTGATATTTGTTCATTAATTGCTAATAAAATGATTCACAGCCCAATATAAACTTAAAACCTAAACTTTTCACTCTTCATCTTACTTTTTAGTTTCAAGAGAATTTTTCGCTCCTCAATTTCTCATAATTGAGTTTTTTCATTAGCACATGAGTGAAAACATACTTGATCTAGTCTTCAATCACAATATAACTGTAAAAAATAAAGATTATAAAAAAAATGAGAAAACCCAAAAGAACCGACTAAAACCTAAACCGAAAAAATCAATTTTATTTTAGTTTGATTTGGTTTATAGTTTTAATAAATCGACATAATTGGTTTGATTTTTATTCAATAAAAAAAAAACCGACCTATGTACACCCCTAGCTAAAAGTAATATAAAATATAATGTATTAATAATATTTATATTGATAATAATTATGTTAACTGATATTGGGTGTATTTATGCATTCTAGCATTACTATTCCATACCTATGCCTGGACAAAATGGAAAACACAAAAAAAAAATATATATATATATACAAAAATCTCTCATTTAGAGTTCTTAACATTCTTGTGAACATCTTCCTTTTTAGCCTTGTTTTGAGGATGATTCTTGTGCTATATGTGTTTATAATGACATAAATGAGCATTCATGTGTCCAAATATTTGTTTACAACGTTTAATGGAGTTTTCACATGAGTTTTGATTCAATTTGAACATTTGGAGCTCAACTGAGAAAACTAGTGTGACTAGCTTGAGCTAGGTGTTTGTCTAGTATATTGTGTTGGGTTCTAATGTGTTTTAATGAGTTACTAAGGATGTTATAATGTATTTATATGTGAAACAAATTAGTTATAATCTTCAAAGGTCAATTGGATCAAGACAAGAGTCGAAACAAGGAGCTTAAGCTCAGTGTGCATTTAGACTATGCTTAGCTCGTGTTTCTAGTCCACCGTCTTGAATGTTGTGCTGTTTTGAGCTCTGAATTGTTGTGTTTCAATAGGATGCTTGGTTGATTGATTATGATGATATATGAAGGATAAACAAGCTTCAAATCAAGTGGAAACAATTCAAAAGGGCTCGAAATGGCTTAACGGAAGCACAATACTCAACTCGATGCAAATTTAGACACCTGAAAGGTCTTGGTCCATTGCGGAAGCGTGGGAAGTTCAATGGACTCGTGCAAAAGACTAATTGATTTAGAAGAGGCCCAATTTTTAGAACCATAGGCGCGTGTATCTTCTAGATGGGTCTTGGACCATTTATTTTAATCAAATCAGTAGTCAACTTTGGAAGGGCGGCTGGACGCGTAGTCAAGTTTGATGGTTGAAAATTTTTGGTCAAATTTGGTGGATACACGGAAAGATTGAGCAATATATATATACCTATGCCTGGACACAATCTGGGGCCTAATCTTCTTTATCATTTTGTCGTTTGGTGCCGACAATTATATTGACGTAAGTGATTTTATTGGTATCAGAGCCTCATTTGTAAACAACCTCATTTTATTGGTATCAGAGCCAAGTAGCTATATATATATATATATATACATGGGGTGGGGGGGTTATTTTGTAGAAATGAGAACGATAACTTATTTTTTTGTAAATTTTACACTTTGTCTAATGGTAATTTTTATGACAGATAAACATATTTTATGAACGTGTCAATTTTTTGCGTAACTCATAAAATTTTAGCACCATATTCATAGTTCATATCACTAATAAAGTTATGCATTTATCACACATATTTTAAAAGTTATATTCAATGAATAACTTATTTTTTTACTTTTTTTATTTGAATAACTCAATAATCAGGGAGCTTTATAATCTTCGTTTCGTATTAGTTGACCTTCCTTCTAAAAAAATAAAACTTTAAAAATATGAATTGATTATTCACATAATATGTAAGTTTTATAAAGTGAGTTATATAATTTTTATTATATTTATGTAGAAAATAAGTGAATCATGTAGCTTATATTATATAACTCACTTAAAAAGTGAGTTAAGTAAAAAAAATGTATAACTTTCTTTTTAAATGAGTTATGTACTTTTGTCAAAAATTTAACTCCGTTTGACAATTTTTGTTAAAAATAATACATATAACGAGTTAAGCATGTTATGATAACATGTTAAATACATGACACATTTTGATTTTTTTTTTAATTTCATGATATATTTTGATTCCAAACTCACTTTCCTACCGCATATGGCCTATTAAAGGAAAAAATATTTTCTATCAAGATATTCATTTTCAAAATTTGAACTCAAAATTTCTAATTATGGATAAAAGGACTTTATTATATTCATCCATCACAATCTTGTCTTTTCGATTTATTTCAAATTTTGTATAATAAGAAATAATTTCTAATTTTTAAATAAACCCTAAAGTTTTTTTTTGCCTATTTAAAAAGAAAGCACTGCTTCCCTACCATATTATTGGTCATTTTGGTTATCATTTAAAAACCATCTTCTATTATAAAAGAGTTGATTTACAGTACTTTTACGTAGTTAATTGTAATAGTTTAATTTCTAAAAAAGTTGAAAAATCAATGTTTGTGTTAAGACGAAAATTGATACCCCAAACCCTCTTATTTTAATCAAATCAGTAGTCAACTTTGGAGGGCCGGCTGAACGCGTAGTCAAGGTTGGAGGTTGGAAAATTTTGATCAAATTTAGTGGATACACGAGAAGATTGAGCAATATATATATATATATATACCTATGCCTAGACACAATCTGGGGTCCAATCTTCTTTATCATTTTGTCGTTTGGTGCCGACAATTATATTGACGTAAGTGCTTTTATTGGTATCAGAGCCTCATTTGTAAACAACACTATTTTATTGGTATCAAAGTCAGGGGCGGTGCTAGTGTGTTGTACGGGGGTTCGGCCGAACCCCCTAACTTTTTCGTAGACCCTATATATATATATATATATATATATTAAAAAACGTATATAATTATATAAGGCCGAACCTAGAGACAAACATAGCTTGTTAGTCCAGTGGTAGGCGGAGAGCCTTTCACCCATGAGATGGGGGTTCGAACCTTATTGAAAGCTTTTTAATTTGCATTTTTATTGGTACATTTTTAATTTGCATTTCCATTGGTACACTTCTATTTAAAAAAAATTATATTATACATAAACTAACAATAATTAAAGAAAGTCAAAAGTAATTAAAGAAAGTAAAAAATTTATCAACAACCCCAATCCTCCAAAAAAGCTTAAACTAATAATTAAAGAAAGAAAAAAACGTGTTTGCTAGCTAACAAAAAACTTTGGCTTTCTTTCTTGACTTCAAACAAAAAGAAAAAAACGTGTTTGCTAGCTAACAAAAAACTTTAGCTTTCTTTCTTGACTTCAAACAAACAAAAAACTTTGGCTTTCTCTTTCTTGACTTCAAACAAATTCTTCATACTTCAGTCTTCAAATAAGACCAACAAAAATTTTTGGGGGGTTTTAAAGTGCTTTGGATTTTCGTCTTCAACGATCAGAATCAAACTTCAGCTACTCTGTCAAAGTATGTAATGTGCATTTGTGTAGTGGTTTTTATAAACCATAATTCCATTTCACTTTCAGTTTTCACAGATGGTAATTGTTAGTCTCAATGTCTCATAGTTTTGCATCGACATTCATGAGTCGCGATCAATAAATTGTGATTAAATTTTTAATTTTACTTTTGATTTTGGGTTAAAGTGCTTTAGTAATTGTATCTGTAATTCTATTGCAACATATAGTTTTTGTATTTTGTGATTGTAATTTGCAAGACAGTAGAATAATTTTGTAGAAAATTTTGTGTTTTGTCATTTTAAACCTGAATGATTTAAGCCTCCATATTCTCAATGGTTAGAATATATATTAGCATTAAAGAAGATGCAGTATTTTGCTTATGTTGTTACTTGTTTAAAAATGAGCTCGGAGGATATGGAAAAAAAATGAGTAAATCCTTCACAATCGAAGGTTTTCGAAGTTGGAATAAAGGCATAGAAAGACTTAAAAACATGTGGGTGAAGTCAATAGTGTTCATCGTCGAGGTTTCAAGATGTGGGTGAAGTAAAATAGAGAATAGTGTTTTGAACCCCCAGACTTTAAAGTCTGACTCTGCCTCTGTGTGTGTGTATATATATATATATATATTGGGGGGGGGGGGGGGGATTTTATAGAAATAAGAACGATAACTTATTTTTTTGTAAATTTTACACTTTTTCTAATGGTAATTTTTATGACCGACAAACGTTTTTCATGAACATGTCAATTTTTTGCATAACTCATATATTTTTAGCAACATATTCATATTTCATATCACTAATGAAGTTATACATTTATCACACATATTTTAAAAGTTATATTCAATGAATAACTCTTTTTTTTTTTACTTTTTTTATTTGAATAACTCACATAATCAGGGAGCTTTATTCTCTCGTTTCGTATTAGTTGGCCTTCCTTCTAAAAAAAAACCTTTAAAAAGATGAATTGATTGTTCACGTAATATGTAAGTTTTATAAAGTGAGTTATATAATTTTTATTATATTAATATAGAAAATAAGTGAATCATGTAGCTTTTATTATATAACTCACTCACTTGAAAAATGAGTTGTGTAAAAAAAATGTATAACTTTTTTTTAAGTGAGTTATGTATTTTTGTCAGAAATTTAATTCTGTTTGACAATTTTTGTTAAAAATAATACATATAACGAGTTAAGCATATTATGATAACACTTTAAATACATGACACATTTTGATTTTTTTTTAATTTCATTACATTTTGATTCCAAACTCACTTTCCTACCGCATATGGCCTATTAACGGAAAAAACATTATCTATCAAGATATTCATTTTCAAAATTTGAATTCAAAATTTTTAATTATGGATGAAAGGACTTTATTATATTCATCCATCACAATCTTGTCTTTTCGATCTATTTAAAATTTTGTATAATGAGAAATAAACTCTAATTTCTAAATAACCTCTAAAGTGTTTTTTTCCCTATTAAAACAAAAAAACACTATCTACCTACCATATTATTGATTATTTTGGTTGTTATTTAAAAATAATCTTTTATTATAAAAGAGTTGATTTACAGTACTTTTACGTAGTTAATTGTGATAGTTTAATTTCTAAAAAAGTTGAAAAATCAATGTCTGTGCTAAGACAGAAATTGATACCCCAAACCCTTTATTTTAATCAAATCAATAGTAACTTTAGAGTAGCGGCTGAACGCATATTCAAGTTTGGAGGTTGAAAAATTTTGGTCAAATTTGGTGGATACACGGAAAGATTGAGCAATATATATATACCTATGCCTAGACACAATCTGTGGTCCAATCTTCTTTATCATTTTGTCGTTTGGTGCCGACAATTAAATTGACGTAAGTGCTTTTATTGGTATCTGAGCCTCATTTGTAAACAACCTATTGTATTGAAATCAGAGATAGGTAGCTAAATGGATCTCTCTCTCTCTCTCTCTCTCTCTCTCTCTCTCTCTCTCTCTATATATATATATATATATATATATATATATATATATATATATATATATAGGGGGAATTTTATAGAAATAAGAACGATAACTTACTTTTTTGTGAATTTACATTTTTTCTAATTGTAATTTTTATGACCGACCAGCGTTTTTTATGAACATGTCAATTTTTTTCATAACTCATATATTTTTAACACCATATTCATATTCCATATCACTAATAAAGTTATACATTTATCACACATATTTTAAAATTTATATTCAATGAATAACTCAGTTTTTTTACTTTTTTTTATTTGAATAACTCACATAATCATGGAGCTTTATTCTCTCTGTTTCGTATTAGTTGGTCTTCCTTCTAAATTTTTTTTTTTAAAAAGATGAACTGATTGTTCACGTAAGATGTAAGTTTTATAAAGTGAGTTATATAATTTTTATTATATTTATGTAGAAAATAAGTGAATCTTGTAGATTTTATTATATAACTCACTTAAAAAGTGAGTTATGTAAAAAAAAATGTATAACTTTTTTTTAAGTGAGTTATGTAGTTTTGTCAGAAACTTAACTCTGTTTGACAATTTTTGTTAAAAATAATACATATAACGAGTTAAGCATATTATGATAACATTTTAAATACATGACACATTTTGATATTTCTTTTTAATTTCATGATATATTTTGATTCCGAACTCACTTTCCTACCGTATATGACCTATTAAAGGAAAAAACACTGTCTATCAAGATATTCATTTTTAAAATTTGAATTCAAAATTTCTAATTATGGATGAAAGGACTTTATTACATTCATCCATCACAATCTTTTCTTTTCGATCTATTTAAAATTTTGTATAATAGGAAATAATCTCTAATTTCTAAATAACCCCTAAAGTGTTTTTTTACTATTAAAACAAGAAAGCACTACCTTCCTACCATATTATTGGTTATTTTGGTTGTTATTTAAAAATAATCTTTTATTATAAAAAAGTTGATTTACAGTACTTTTACGAAGTTAACTGTGATAGTTTAATTTCTAAAAAAGTTGAAAAATTAATGTCTGTGCTAAGACAGAAATTGATACCCCAAACCCTTTTATTTTAATCAAATCAGTAGTCAACTTTGGAGGAGCGACTGAACGCGTATTCAAGTTCGGAGGTTAGAAAATTTTGGTCAAATATGGTGGATACATGGGAAGATTGAGCAATATATGTAAAACGTTCTTTTTAAGTGAGTTGTGTAATTTTGTCTGAAATTTAACTTGTCACCCCCCCTTTTTAACTCCAAAAAGATTCTATTTTTAAGTTTGAAAGGGTTTTTATTATCTAGTGACAAAAGGTGAAAATTTGTTCCAAAAAAGGATTATTTTTACTTTCAAAACTCAGAGTCGCCCCTTGGTATAATCCGGTGTGCCAAGTCACCTTTGGAAAATTCTTTCCAAAATGATTTGACTCTTTAAGACTGATTTGCGAATAGAGATTTTGGCTAAGAAATTCTGTTGACCGAGGGGAAGGTGTTAGGCACCCCTCGATTCCGTGGTTAAACCACGATCGCTTAATGGAGCATATCGGCTAATTTGACATTAAGGATGTATAAACCACATAAACATACAACAATCAAGCAAACAAAACACAAACCAAAACAAATCCCAAAAATATAATGTTCAGTCCAATTATACAATCAAAAATAGAAAAATTGTGAAAATATAAATCCTACTCTAATCTATACTAATCCTAAATTGTTCTTGCATGCTCTACCCGATGCCTCGGGCCTTCATCACGAACCTCCTTTGCATACATGATACGTCGGGCATTCCCCAGTGAATAAGCACAAGTGGCCTCGGGGCATTCCCCGGATAAATGAATACATTTCCAAATGCGAGAAAAAGAGAATCATTCAACAAATATTCCAAATTACTCAAAAATTCACACATTCTAAATTTGTCTACCCAAGCCTATCATTTGCCTATCCCGTTCGTGCTATCATGATAATATCAATTTCAACAACATTCATGCTTATTCTGAATTAAACTACTAACAATGAATCAAAACAAATATGCATTCACTTTTATCAATTTTAATTCCGCCCCAAACAACCAATTTTACGTTACTTTTTACACATTGATTATCCAAAATCATGCAACATCAAATTCCTACCAATGATTAGTTATTCACGGATAAACAATATCGGATATCAACAACATCATCCAAATACAAACCAACAACACACAATCATACATCAATGCAACAAATCGAAACAAAATGAAAAGAGAAACTCAAAGAATTGAACCTGAGGTGTTGATTTCAATATATCAGAGATAGAATCGCATCCCAAAAAAACTCAAATCGAACCTCAATCCATGAATCCACCAACTCAAATCGATAAACTCAACTCCCAATATGAAGATCTTCGAAATTTAATTCGAAACACAAAACCCACAAAAATAGTGAACCCCCAAAAGACCACCCACGAAAACAATGAACCCCCAAAAGATCGAAATTACAATAATATCCAAAAAATTTGTGCAAACAGAGTTCCAGCGCACTCGTCAACGGCAATAAAAAAAACTAAAAGCAATCAATAACATCCCATTCTGGCAAATCTCGGTATGCTTCGACATTTTTCAATGAAATCACATAAAAATCGGGACCAACAAATCGATTTAGTTACTGACTTTTCGGTGGATTTTGAGGGCGGAACCTAAGATGACGGTGTTGTTTTTCAGCGATGAGGGTGTTTTCCGGCAAGAAGTTGTTGTAAAGTTGGACTTCCGATCTATTTTCCTCCCTCTCAAGCCATTTTTCTTCTAATTTAGCCCCTAATTTCAGTGTTCTCCCCCTCTCGCTCACTCGTTATTCCATTTTTCTGGTATGTGATATTTTTCTCGATATGTTGTACTTGTTCAAATGGTCAGAATTTACTATGTGATTTGTGATGGTTTTTGGAGAGTGTGATATGTGAGTGTATGCTTATAAGATAGTATGTGTGTGCCTGTCTATTATGTGTGTGTGTAATAGATGAGAAAGGCCTTTGTTTCTCTGAAGGGAGTGTGTTTGTCTTGTGGTGTGAGTATGTGGATAGAAAGATGATGATATCAATTTTGTTGGTGGTGGGTCCCTCCAGAAGATGCTCTCCTTTCCTTTTTTTAGTCTGTGTAGTGTATTGTTCTATATATTGAGATAAAAGAAAAACGTTTAAATAAAAAAGGTAGGTAGGGAGAGAGGGGTCACGTGAAGGGTAGGGTAGGTGAGGGTAGGTTGTTAGGATGAGGTGTAAAGTTGGTTAGGATAGGATTAAAACAAGATAGAATTTGTTAGGGATTATGTTAAAGGTTGTTATTTTTTTGTATTTTTGTGAGGTATAATCACATGGATGAGGGTGCGTGGTAAGGTGAGCTAAAAATGGATAAAATCGGACTTCGGAAGGGACAAAATTAGGTGTCTATAGCATGCCGCCTTTGAATGTAAATATGAAGTATTTTTAGACAAACAAGTAGACACGAGACAGAATTTTATCCCGATCATTATTCAAAAGGAGGGAACAAAATGAAGGAGGGCAACAGAGTCTACATCAGGACATCCTAACTACCCAAGTTATGAGAGAATAAAATCACATGTATCTCAAAGGATTGGAGAGAGAAGTGGACTATACCGAGTTGGAGAATCGAGTGAGGTTTCATCGAGGTTCCGGTCCACAGCTCTGTCATTACAGCAAAAATGAAAATGTTAAAACATAAATAAAATTACAAAAGTCCTATCTATGCAGCTTTTTTGGACTCTTGACTCGAGTTTCATCACCCTATTCTTCAGGAGGGCTCCTGACTTGCAATTTCATCAATCTGTTTACTTTTAATTTATTCGCCTTGTTGCTTGACTTTCAACTTCTTTACCTTATTTCTTGACTTTCATGCATTCGCCGTGTTCTTCAGGAGGGCTCCTGACAAATGAAAAATGGCAAGTAAGTTCGTCTCCCAACAAATGCCACTTGAATTATGCAAGGAAATGCATCTCCTTACAAATGCTTGAATTACCCAAATAAGGAAGTGCATCTCCCTACAAATGTTGCTTGAATTTTCCACACAAGGAAGTGCATCTCCTTACAAATACCGCTTGAATTACCAAACAAGAAAGTGGGTCTCCTTACCAATGTTGCTTGAATTACCTAAATAAGAAAGTGTGTCTCCTCATAAATGCCGCTTGAATTACCAAAACAAGGAAGTGCATCTCCTTACCAATACCGCTTGAATTACCTAAACAAAGAAGTGTGCCTCCTTTGGAAGTGCGTCTCCTTATGATACCGCTTGAATTACCAAACAAGGAAGTGCATCTCCTTACCAATGCCGCTTGAATGAAACAAACAAGAAAGTGCGTCTCCTCATAAATGCCGCTTGAATTATCCAAACAAGAAAGTGTGTCTCCTCACCAATGTTGCTTGAATTACCCAAACAAAGAAGTGCGTCTCCTCACAAATGTCACTTGAATTGCCCAAATAATAAAGTGTGTCTCCTCACAAATGCTGCTTGAATTTCCCAAACAAGAAAGTGCGTCTCCTTGCAAATGTCGCTTGAATTACCTAAACAAGAAAGTACATCTCCTTACAAATGTCGCTTGAATTACCAAAATAAGGAAGTGCATCTCCTTACAAATGTTGCTTGAATTGTCCAAACAAGAAAGTGCGTCCCCTTACAAATGTTGCTTGAATTTCCCAAACAAAGAAGTGCGTTTCTTTACAAATGTTGCTTGAATTAACTAAACGAGGAAGTCCGTCTCCTTACAAATGTTGCTTGTGCAGCAATATTGCCTCTTGCATTTGTAGAAATGAGAAATTACGTCCTTTGATAGTTAGGCTATGAAATTCTTGATCCGAATGCAATATGTGTTCCTGTTTCATACAAAGAAAACTTGTGAGTTTAAAAGTATGGTGGTTGGTTTGTGGATTTAGCTTTCGCAGCAATCGCTCTTGCCCCGGTCATATTTAATCTTGCCTCCAACCATTAGCATATGCCATTGACTTACTGCATCATTGACCCAAACTCAAATTACTAAGAGTGACTCTGAAACAAACACAATATCTCTGCTTTTCCATGCTTCTCAGATAAACCCTTTGAACCTTGGTATTTTCATGAGTTCCCTGACTTGTCTTCTGACAAAGTTTTTGTATGCTTTATTTTGGCTCACAACCATGTCCCTTTCACATGGATGCCTTTTGTCTTGCTTTGCGCAATTGAAGAAGCTGATAGCCAATTTTGAAAATTTTTCTCACTTATTTTTATGTGGACTTGACTCAAAGACAAGAGAAAAAATGACAATGATTTTATTTGGACAATTGACTAAAGAAAATAAAATAATGAGAAGAAAGAAAGACAATGAATGTCCCCATTTAAAACAAAGAAACAAAAAATTCATCTAAAAATTACAGTCAACTCTAATGAATATATCATGCATTTTGGATTAAGCAGCTTGATCTTTTCGTCCTAACTTTCTACCCATTGTCGTTGAGTTAATGGCCTTGAAATTGAATTGCTTCCTTAGGTCAATTGCATTTAAGACCTCATTCGGCTAGTGGCGCCTTGAAGGGGTTTCGCCAACAAGCCTTTCATTCTCTTTCTCTCAACTCCACATCGCCTGATGGTGCCCTTGAGGGTTTTCACCAATAAGGCTCTCTCATTTTTATTTCTCTCAACTTATCATCGTCTTACAGTGCCCGAAAGGGTTTTCACCAATAAGACTCTCTCATTTGTATTTCTCTCATAATTTTTATGCTGAGGAAGACAAGTAGTACCCAAAATGCATCATCATATTCATTGCATGCTTAGCCTTAACATTCTCAAAGATTGATCTGAAGGTCTTTCTTTGGTTGTAACTTGTCTTTTGGATAAGATTAGAAAGAAAGGATGGCATGAGGCCCAAACAACACTTGAAGTGGGGTAGGACTTACAACTTTTGAAATCGACTCAAACAATGAGGATTAACTCATGTCCCATATTATTTTGACTGGGTTCTAAATTGTTTATTTGATTAAACCGAGCTCAGAGTAGGGCAACCTACGTATCTCACCCCCGAAAGAAGAGAATCAGGTCGCACGTAGTTCCGGCAGCTCATTCTTTGCTTGATTTTGATTTCTTTATTTTTCTCTTTTATTGACTCTTTCTCTCTTTGTGATTTTTTCTGATTCTATTTTTCTTGACATTCTTCTTTTTTGTTTCTTTTTGGACACATTTTTTCTCTATTTTTTTGGAACTTTTCTGACTCTATTTTTTTTTGCTCGATACTTTTCTTTTGAGCTTTGCTGACTCTATTCTGATTCCAAAAGAGGTGTATGAAAGAAAATAATACTAAGACTCAAATAAGGTACACAAAGGATGACACAATATATGGATAGTAGAATAAAATGTCTTCATCATATCAATCCTTGAAAATGTCAGTACATATCATGCGATATGAAAGTGAAAAATGAAGATCATTGTGACATCTCTTACAACATTAACTTTGACTGAGTCTGTGCGTCACTACTTCTTCCGCAAACTCCACCTTTGTTGTACATTCCTCACATCGAATGACTCATGCTTTCGTGGAGCTGATTTTTTTGTTCCTTTTGATGTAGAACCACACATTCACTATTTGACTGAATTGAGACATGTCTTTTAATTGATGACCAAGTTATTCTTATGATTCTCAAAATAATTGCTTTAATTTTTCAAATAAGGCTTCAACTTGTCACCAAATATCTCAACACTCTACCTATGTTCTCAGATACTCTTTTTTTCTAACATTAATCCTTTGAATCAATGCTCATGCTTAAACTGGATTTTAAGATCTGGATGAATATTCGGCTAGCATGTCATAACAGTAGAATCAACATAAAATGTACTATGTAAAGAAAACAAACAAACAACATAAATTTAAAACACAAAGGAAAAAGAGACACTCTATTTAATTAAAATGAAAGATAGAAGGATTTGAACAGAACGACAAAAGGACAAAACAAGATAGATCCAAAACTACAACCCTGAAATAATTTGGATAACAGAAAATAAAATAAAATAGGCTACCAGACCTCTTCCTAGTAGGGAGAGCGGTGACTTCTCAATTGCTTATCCTGACATCTTAGCCACTGGTTTGTATATCAACATGACTAGAACTTTCCTCACTGTCAATGTTCTGCACCATAATTGATTTATCTTGAATCATCTTTTCAATTTCTCTTTTCAAAGCACGACAATCTTCAATACTGTGACCTTGAACATCAAACTGATATACACAACGTACATTAGGATCAAAACTTCTTGAATGTGGGTTAGGATTATACCCAAGGAGAAGAGTAATCATGCCTCGCTATACTAATGTCTGGAATAAACTGGCATATGACTCTTCAATTGGTGTGAATTTATCCCTCGACTTCTGCCTCATTTCATTATTTAGCTTGGGCCAAAATTCTGGCCTAGAAGGGATTCAGTATGTTTGTGGAGATTGAGAATGACACTGAGGAGCTAGTGCATACCATTGTGGGTAAGAAGGGGATTGAACATATGGTTGTGCATTGTATACTGGATATGGCGGCGGAGGAATAGAGTATAATGGATTTTGGGAGTGATTCTGTGAAGCTTGGGCATAAGCTTAGGTTTGAGCCTGTGGGTAACGATGGTGTGGTGCTCTTGCCCGTGCCTGTTGTCCAACTACAATGGCAGATGCATCTTCCTCATACTTTTTCTCTCCAACACTTCCCGAACCTTTTTGAATTGCTTGGGTAGCCGCTTTCAATGTTGAAAAACTCATGATGCGGCCGGTCTTAATTCCATTCTCTATCATCTACCCCATTTTGAGGACCTCAATAAATGACTTGCCTAATGCAAGTAACAAGTGTTGATAATATGTTTCATCTTGCGCTTGAATAAATACCTCCACTATCTTACTTTTTTTCATTGACGGTTTCACCCTAGCAGCTTGTTCACGCCATCTAATCGCATACTTTCTGAAAGTCTCAGTACTCTTTTTCTTCATGTTAATTAGGGATTTCTCATCAGGAATCAACTCCACATTGTATTGGAATTGTTGCACAAATTCATTAGCTAGGTCATCCCAACTAATCTACTTGTCGATGTCTTGGTCAACAAACTATTCTGAAGCTAGGCTTGAAAGACTCTCACCAAAATATGCATTGAGTAATTCTTCCTTCCCCCCAACACCCTTTAGTTAGTTGCAATAACGTCTCAAATGTGCTACAGGATCGCCATGTCCATCATACTTCTCAAACTTTGGCATTTTAAAACCAAAAGGAAGATGAACCCCTGGAAACATGCACAGATCTTTATATGAGACACTTTTGTACCCCCCAAGTCCCTGGAGGTCTTTCATAGTCAGTTTCAAACTTCTTAATTTTCTGGTCATTTCCTCTTGTTCTTCTGTTATAACAGGCTTCTCAGTATTGAGAGAAAATTCAAGCGGGTGAGTATAGCTATAAGGATTAGCAAACTTAAATGTGGGCTCAATAGCATGATGTTGATCAGCAAAAATATTCAATGCAAGCTCTCTCGCAGAGTGGGGAGGCACAACTTATGGATAAACCTCAAAAGTAGAAAACTGTGTATGTGACACTGGAGGCAAGCTAGAAAGATATTCCAGATTATCAGCGAGAAATGGAGGAGGTGGCAACCCATTAGCCCAAGCTCGATGCATTTCTATCATTTGTTGCCTTAATTTTTAAATCTCTTCATTATCTCCTAAATTCTCATTGCCCGAACTCCCTATATGATCAGTGACAACAAACTCGATATCCTTGTTGGCCATAACTTTCTCTGTGACTTGGTGCAATATGGAGGACCAGCCAAAATGCCACAAACCAACCACCTTAAACTAACTGAACAAGAGATAGCAAATGCATTAGAATTTAATTATTTTTTTTCAAAACCCTTTTTTTTTCTTTTTGAAAAGGTCACCGAACCCAAGAGGGGCGCCTACGTATCTCACCCCCGAAAAAGGAGAATCAGGTGTGCGTATGGTCGATATTAGCTGCTTTGCTTTCCACCTACTCCATAACACCGATGGCTCCCCCCTAAAATAAGAGTGACTTAACTAGAGGTCGTGTACAACACGTGTACTACGGACTTGTTGCAGAAAGAATGACTCGGGTTATGCAAATTATGCCAGATATAAAACGGTAACACATTAGATAAAAACTGTAAACAAAGAGCACATAGACACTCAACAGTGATAATACAATAACATAAAACAACACAAACAAATGTCCATACACCTATAGTGTCAAACTAAGCCAATACAACTCCAAAATAAGCTCGAATTCTGAAATATTCCCCAACAGAGTCGCCAGAGCTGTCACACTCTTTTTTTAACTCCAAAAAGATTCTATTTTTAAGTTTGAAAGGGTTTTTATTATCTAGTGACAAGAGGTGAAAATTTGTTCCGAAAAAGGATTATTTTTACTTTCAAAACTCAGAGTCACCACTTGGCATAATCCGGTGTGCCAAGTCACCTTTGGAAAATCCTTTCCAAAATGATTTGACTCTTTAAGACTGATTTGCGAACAGAGATTCTGGCTAAGGAATTCTGTTGGCCGAAGGAAAGATGTTAGGCACCCCTCGATCTCGTGGTTCGACCATGGTTGCTTATTGGAGCATATCGGCTAATTTGACATTAAGGATGTATAAACCACATTAACACACAACAATCAAACAAACAAAACACAAACCAAAACAAATCCCAAAAATATAATGTTCAGTCCAATTATACAGTTAAAAATAGAAAAATTTATGAAAATATAAATCCTACTCTAATCTATACTAATCCTAAATTGTTCTTGCATGCTCTACCCAATGCCTCGGGCCTTCATCACAAACCTCATTTGCGTACATGATACGTTGGGGCATTCCCCGGTGAATAAGTACAAGTGACCTCGGGGCATTCCCCAGCTAAATGAATACATTTCCAAATGCGAGAAAAAGGGAATCATTCAACAAATATTATAAATTACTCAAAAATCCACAAATTCTAAATTTGCCTACCCAAGCCTATCATTTTCCTATCAGGTTCGTGCTATCATGATAATATCGATTTCAATAACATTCATGCTTATTCCGAATTAAACTGCTAACAATGAATCAAAACAAATATTCATTCACTTTTATCAATTTTAATTCCTCCCCAAACAACCAATTTTACGTTATTTTTTACACAGTGATTATCCAAACTCATGCAACATCAAATTCCTACCAATGAATAGTTATTAACGGATAAACAATATCGAATATCAACAACAACATCCAAATAAAAACCAACAACACACAATCATCCATCAATGCAACAAATCGAAACAAAATAAAAAGAGAAAATCAAAGAATTGAACCTGAGGTGTTGATTTCAATATATCAGAGATAGAATTGTGTCTCGAAAAAACTCAAATCGAACCTCAATCCACGAATCCACCAACTCGAATCGATAACCTCAACCCCCAATATGAAGATCTCCGGAATGCAATTCGAAACACAAAACCCACAAAAATAGTGAACCCTCAAAAGACCACCCACGAAAACAATGAACCCCCAAAAGATCGAAATTACAATAATATCCAAAAAAGCCGTGCAAACAGAGTTCCAGTGCACTCGTCAACGGCAACAAAAAAAACTAAAAGCAATCAATAACATCCCATTCAGGCAAATCTCGGTATGGTTCAACATTTTTCAATGAAATCATACAAAAATTGAGACCAACAAATTGATTTAGTTACTGACTTTTCGGTGGATTTTGAGGGCGGAACCTAAGATGACGGTGTTGTTTTTCAGCGATGAGGGTGTTTTCCGGCAAGAAGTTGTCGTAAAGTTGGACTTCCGATCTATTTTCCTCCCTCTCAAGCCATTTTTCTTCTAATTCAGTCGCCAATTTTAGTATTCTCCCCCTCTCTCTCACTGGTTATACTATTTTTCTGGTATGTGATGTTTTTCTTGGTATGCTATACTTGTTCAAATGGTCAGAATTTACTATGTATATCTGTGATGGTTTTGTTGAGAGTGTGATATGTGAGTGTATGCTTATGAGAGAGTATGTGTGTGCCTGTCTATTCTGTGTATGTGTAATGGATGAGAGAGGCCTCTGTTTCTCTGAAGGGAGTGTGTTTGTCTTGTGGTGTGAGTATTGTGGAGAGAAAGATCATGATATCAATTTTGTTGTTGGTGGGTCCCTCCAGAAGATGCTCCCCTTTCCTCTTTTTAGTGTGTGTAATGTATTGTTCTATATATGGAGACGGCAAAAAAAAATGTGTAAACAAAAAAGGTAGGTAGGGAAGGGGGGTCACATGGAGGGCAGGGTAGGTTGTTAGGATGAGGTGTAAAGTTGGTTAAGATAGATTAAAACAAGATAGAATTTGTTAGAGATTATGTGAAAGGTTGTTATTTTTGTGAGGTATAATCACATGGATGAGGGTGCGCGGTAAGGTGAGCTAAAAATGGATAAAATCGGACTTCGGGAGGGACTAAATTAGGTGTCTACATAACTCCGTTTGACAATTTTTGTTAAAAATAATACATATAACGAGTTAAGCATATTATGATAACATTTTAAATACATAACACATTTTGATATTTCTTTTTAATTTCATGATATATTTTGATTCCGAACTCACTTTCCTACCGTATATGGCCGATTAAAGGAAAAAACATTATCTATCAAGATATTCATTTTAAAAATTTGAACTCAAAATTTCTAATTATGGATGAAAGGACTTTATTACATTCATCCATCACAATCTTGTCTTTTTGATCTATTTCAAATTTTGTATAATGAGAAATAATCTCTAATAATTAAATAACCCCTAAAGTTTTTTTTCCTATTAAAACAAAAAAACACTACCTCCCTACCATATTATTGGTTATTTTGGCTGTTATTTAAAAATAATCTTTTATTATAAAAACGTTGATTTACAGTACTTTTACAAAGTTAATTTCTAAAAAAGTTTAAAAATCAATGTCTGTGCTAAGACAAAAATTGATACCCCAAACCCTTTTATTTTAATTAAATCAGTAGTCAACTTTGAAGGAGCGACCGAACGCGTATTCAAGTTTGAAAGTTTGAAAATTTTGGTCTAATTTGGTGGATACACGGGAATATTGAGCAATATATATTTATATACCTATGCCTGGACACAATCTGGGGTCCAATCTTCTTTATCATTTTGTCGTTTGGT
The DNA here is from genome assembly GCA_030864225.1 of Capsicum baccatum var. pendulum. Taxonomy (NCBI): domain Eukaryota; kingdom Viridiplantae; phylum Streptophyta; class Magnoliopsida; order Solanales; family Solanaceae; genus Capsicum; species Capsicum baccatum. The sequence goes on from CM061557.1 coordinate 232,471,043, forward strand.
GCCGAGAATTATATCGACGTAAGTGCTTTTATTGGTATCAGAGTCTCATTTGTAAACAACCCCATTTTATTGGTATCAGAGACAGGTAGCTAAATGAATCTCCCTCTCTCTCTCTATATATATATAATAAATATATATATATATAGGGGGGGAGGGGATTTTATAGAAATAACAATGATAACTTATTTTTTTGTGAATTTTACACTTTTTTAGTGGTAATTTTTATGACTGACAAACGTTTTGGATGAATATGTCAATTTTTTGCATAACTCATATATTTTTAGCAACATATTCATATTTCATATCACTAATAAAGTTATGCATTTATCACTCATATTTTAAAAGTTATATTCAATGAATAACTTATTTTTTTACTTTTTTTATTTGAATAACTCACATAATCATGGAGCTTTATTCTCTGTGTTTCGTATTAGTTGACCTTCCTTCTAAAAAAATAAAATTTTAAAAAGATGAATTGTTTATTCATATAATATGTAAGTTTTATAAAATGGGTTATATAATTTTTATTATATTTATGTAGAAAATAAGTGAATCATGTAGCTTTTATTATTAAGTGAGTTATGAAAAAAAATGTATAACTTTCTTTTTAAGTGAGTTATGTACTTTTGTCAGAAATTTAACTCCGTTTGACAATTTTTGTTAAAAATAATACATATAACGAGTTAAACATATTATGATAACATTTTAAATACATGACACATTTTCTATTTCTTTTTAATTTCATGACATATTTTGATTCCGAACTCACTTTTCTACCGCATATGGCCTATTAAAGGAAAAAATATTTTCCATCACGATATTTATTTTCAAAATTTTTAATTATGGATGAAAGGACGTTATTATATTCATCCATCACAATCTTGTCTTTTTGATCTATTTAAAATTTTGTATAATGAGAAATAATCTCTAATTTTTAAATAACCCCTACAGTTTTTTTTTCTATTAAAACAAGAAAGTACTACCTCTCTACTATATTATTGGTTATTTTGGTTGTTATTTAAAAACTATCTTTTAGTATAAAAGAGTTGATTTACAGTACTTTTACGTAGTTAATTGTGATAGTTTAATTTCTAAATAAGTTGAAAAATCAATGTCTGTGCTAAGACGGAAATTGATACCCCAAATTCTTTTATTTTAATCAAATCAGTAGTCAACTTTGGAGAAGCGGCTGAACGCATAGTCAAGTTTGAAGGTTGAAATTTTTTTGTCAAATTTGATGAATATACAAGAAGATTGAGCAATATATATATATATATATATATATATATATATATATATATATATATATATATATATATATATATATATATATATATATATATATATATATATATATATATATATATATATATATATATTCCTATGTATGGACACAATCTGGTGTCCAATATTCTTTATCATTTTGTCGTTTGGGCCGATAATTGTGATGCCCCAAAAAAAATTTCCGTTAAGATTTGAGACGAAAATGTGTTGAATTCAGTACTTTATCGTGATTAATAATTTTTCTGTGTGGAATTTCTGGATATGCGACCTGTCATCGCGTAGAGCATCGAATAAGCTTTCGAACGATATGTAGATCATCCAAAATGGACACTCGAGCGATGAGTTATGATCATTCCGATCTAACCGTGAATAGTGGTGAACAGTAAATGTGCAGGAAAAAAATACTGAGGCCAGGCGAATTTTAGGGTCAAGTTCAAACGATCATAACTCCTTGTACATAATGATATGGGTGAGATACTATATATCAACAGAAAGCTCTGAAAGTCCTCTTTTCAATGAAATTGGTTTCATCCAATTTGGCCATCGGAGCAAAAGGTTATGGTCGATCTACTTCAGCTTATCAAAACAGTCCACCAAAGGACAGATTTGACATTATTTGATTTTTTAAGGATATTTTGATCATTCCCACTCCAATCCATCCGGGTAAACCATGGATTTAAGTTCATTAAGAGCATTCAATAGCTCATTTTTCTCAAAAATTTCTAAGGCTCAAACCCCAACGCTACTACTCCAATTTTCATCCTTCTATGTCTCTTGATTGAACCGTAGAAATTTCAAATTGATTTGGGATTCGAGTTGATCATGTTAAGGGCTTCGAGAAGCACCCTTTATTTTCGTGAATCAAGTTCCGAAGTCAGAAGTCATATTCATCTTCCATTTTTAGGTATGTGGGGCTTTAAACAAGATTATCTTTTCGATCTTGTGCCCGATATTTTTGTTGAATTATATTGACATGAGATTTTACATGTTTTACCATGAATTGGAAATATGGTTTTATATCTTATATTTTGTCCATGAGCAATGGGATTATGTCATCCGATATGTGTATGATGTTGAGATAAAATTATGTCCAAAAAGTATTTGATTACGAGAGTATGATGATTTAATTTGTTAAGCCTTGATTTATACTATCATTCCACTATTTTCTTATTAGGAATTTATAATTGATATTGGAAATTCTATATCCCTACTATGGGTTGATGTCTCAAGTACCTTTAAATGAGAGTTGGATGGCAAATTGAGAAATATTGATATTGAAGTTGCAATGAGTCTTGCTATTTTTCGGATGGTTTTGATGAGTTAAATTATTGAAAATATTATGTATTGAGTCTTCATATCCTTGTCCAAATGTCGAGTTGGTTATGGTTTAATGCATTGATACCTTGTTGATGTTGAGGAAGATTAAAATGTTTTGAGCTAAAATGTGTTGAGTTAGGAATCCACAAATTGATATGATTTGATAAATGAGAAAGAGATTTGATTTGGTCTTTATGATTGACCCTTGTGATGTTGTGGTGGATTTTCTAACGCGTTCTGAGCTTGTCGGGGAGTAGTACTTACCACCGAGAGGGAAATTTGGTATTTTCCCAAACCTATGTGCCACCGTAGGGTTGTTTGATGATGATATTATTGGCCAGAGAGCATGATTGTGATTATTGCAATTTTAAGGTAATACTCCCTGGCAAAGAGTATGACGCTCCCGCTAACGGGGGGTTTCAAACGTTGGTATTCCACGTAGCCCACGTGGGGTTGTCGGTTATAGGAAACTCCCCTGTCCATAAGAGTCATGTTTATTGAAATACCGAGTCACTCCGAGTGTTGATGCGGTAAGTCAAGTTGCCTATGATGATCTATAATGATTTATGAGGTTTTTCTGCTACATTTCTTATCTAAGATGTTATGAGTTGCATGATTCAATGTCACTCAAGCCAGGTGTGTCATTATGGTCCGTATGTACATTTTTATGAAATTTATGATATTATTTATATTTTGCATGCGCCCCCACATACTCAGTACGTATCTTGTGCTGACCCACATATTTCTCTATGGTCTACATTCTTACCATAATGTAGGTTCAGGTACTCAACCGCAGTCGCGACAGTGATATCTGAGTGTCGCATCTACGTTCCTTCAGTGGTGAGTCCTCATGGTTCGAGGACCAAGTTGCTAGTTTTGGTGCTGTTTTTTGTAACCCCTATGGTCTGTTGAGTCAGTTGGGGTTTTTTTCCCAATGGCTCATTGATTTTACTGTATAGAGGCTATGTCAGACTAGTGTATTGTTAGGTTTGTTTGTGTATAGACATTCCATATATGTACAGTCTAACGATATTCCATGCCATGTGCAATGTGATATGATATGTACTTATATATATATCCTTAGCGTAGCGTGTATGTTGTTGTGTTGGAACCCAAGGGTAGTGTTTTGGCTTAAAGGGTTAGCTTGAGGCTACGTGTAGCCTTGGGCACCGTGTGGCATCTCGGGATAATATTTTGGGGCGTTACAAATTTGGTATCAAAGCCTAAGGTTGTGAAGAGTACTAGGGAGTCTGACAAGCCACGTTACGTAGAGTCTTGAGCAACGGTGTGTAGCGTGCCATACCTATGATCAAGAGGATGCGGGGCATTCTAGGAAAAGTCGTTTCTTTCTTTCTACAAGAGTCTATCATGCTTACAACTGTTTCCTTCTGCTATTAATTCGTGCGTTCTTATGACAGAAAATGCCTTCACGTCAAGCTCGCGGAAACAACAACCAACCTCTACCCGTTGATCCGTTACATGAGACGGTATCCCATGCCAAATTTTGGATAGCTTTTCAGATGCTAGACCAGGCAGTTACCGCCAATACTCAGGCCAACGCTCCACCTCCGCAGGAAAATAATTTGGCAGCAACACAAATTCATGACTTTATGCGGGTGAATCCGCCAGAGTTTCATGGGTCGAGAGCAGGTGAGGACCACAGATGTATGTTGATGAAATAAAGAAAATTACATAGATTATGCACGTGACCGAGGAATAAAGTATGGAACTGGCTTTTTATCGGTTGAAGGATGTTGTCTATGACTGGGTGCAGATGTGGAATAAGGACAGAGAGGAAAATACCACTCTGGTGACTTGGAAATTGTTCCAAGATGCTTTCTTGGATAGATTCTTTCCTTTTGAGCTACGGGAAGCTAAGATAGAGGAGTTTATGAATTTGAGACAAAGATCCATATCGGTTAAGGAGTATTGTCTTAAGTTTAATCAGCTATCGAAGCATGCTCCCAATATGATAGCTGACTCGAGGAGTAGTATGAGCAAGTTTCTAACTGGGGTGTCGAGTTATGTGGTGAAAGAATGTAGATCTGCTATGATCAACAGGGATATTGATCTTCCTAGGTTAATGATTCACGCCCAACAGATTGAGTCAGACAAGATAAAGGAAAGAGAAAGGGTAAGAGGGATTAAGAGAGTCAGATCGGAGCAACAGGAGTCTGGTCAGACTAGATTCTCCGAAGGGAGTCGCCCTCAGTTTTAGAGACGTCCATTTATACCTGCACCTTCCTCATCTAGTGCTCCCGTATATCGGGGCAGGCAGGAGCTCGGAAATAGGTCGATACCTTCCAGGTCTCAGAACAGGGTAAGCAATCGGCCTCATCCTCCTTCGTGTGCTAAGTGTGGTAAAAACCATTTTGGGGAGTGTTATATGGGGCAGCGGGCTGTTTTGGTTGTGTCAATTTGGGCCACATACTTAGAGACTGCCCGTATACCAGACAGTGGAGTCATGATGCCCGTCCCCAGAGTCAGGCTACCAGTGCCCCACCTCCCGCAGCCCGTCCAGTTTCTCCTCAAAGTGCTTCATCTAGTACTGCTGGCGGTCAACGCCAGAATTATTTCTATGTTGTACCACATCATCAAGAGCAGGAGGACTCTCCCGATGTTGTCACTGGTATGCTCTGTGTTTTCTATTTTGAAGTCTATGTGTTGATGGACCCCGATTTGAGTTTTTTTTATGTGCCACCTCTGGTTGCTGTAAATTTTGAAATGGATTCTAAACTAATTTCTGAGCCTATTTTGGTTTCTACTCCGGTAGGAGAGTTTGTCATTGCTAAGCGAGTGTATAAGAAATGTCCCATTACTATTTTTCATCGGGTTATGTATGCTGATTTGATTGAGCAAGATATGGTTGACTTTGATATCATTCTGGGTATGGATTAGTTTCACTTATGCTATGCGTCTGTTGATTGTCGTGCCCGTGTGGTCAAGTTTTAGTTTTCTGATGAACCTATCCTCGAATGGTTCGGGAGTTTTGTGATTCCTAAGGATCGTTTCATATCCTATCTCAAAGCTAGGAAGTTGATTTCCAAGGGTTGCATCCACCATTTGGTTTGGGTTAAAGACACTAAGTCTGAAACCCCGACCATTCAGTCAATTAATATTGTTAATAAGTTTATTGATATTTTTCTGGAAGATCTCCCTGGAGTACCTCTTGATAGAGAGATAGAGTTTGGGATTGACCTTCTTCCCGATACTCAGCCTATTTCTATTCCTCCGTATCGCATGGCTCCCGTAGAACTTAAAGAGTTGAAGGAGCAATTGAAAGATCTTTTAGACAAAAGATTTATCAGACCTAGTGTGTCCCCATGGGGTGCACCTGTCCTATTTGTGCGTAAGAAAAATGGTTCTTTATGGATGTGTATTGACTACCGGCAGCTTAATAGGGTTGCTATCAAGAATAAATATCCGTTTCCTTAAATTGATAATTTATTTGATCAATTGCAAGGTGCTAACTACTTTTCGAAGATAGACCTCAGATCCGGTTATCACCAACTTAAGGTTAGGGAATGTGATATCCCCAAGACAGCCTTCCAAACCCGTCACGGTCATTTTGAATTTCTAGTGATGTCTTTCGAGTTAACTAATGCTCCAGCGGCTTTCATGGATCTTATGAACCATGTATTCCGGCCATATCCAGATTTATTTGTAATAGTGTTCCTTAATGATATTCTTATTTACTCCCGAAGTGAGGGTGATCATGCGAATCATCTTCGAATCGTGTTGGAAACTCTTCGAACTCATCGGTTGTATGCTAAGTTCAGTAAGTGTGAGTTCTGGCTGAACTCTGTAGCCTTGTTGGGTCATGTTGTTTCTTCCGAAGGTATTAGAGTTGATCCTCAAAAGGTAGAGGCTATAAAGAGTTGGCCTAGACCTATTTCTCCTTCTGATAACCGAAGTTTCTTAGGTCTAGCTGGTTATTATCGCCGTTTTGTTGAAGGGTTTTCATCTATTGCATCTCCTCTGACCCGTTTGACCCAAAAAAAAGTAAAGTTTCTGTGGTCCGAATCTTGCGAGAAGAGTTTTCAGGAGTTGAAGACTCGACTCACTTCAGCCCCTGTGTTGACTTTGCCTGATGGTGTTGATGGTTTTGTGGTGTATTGCGATATTTCCAGAGTCAGTTTGGGTTGTGTATTGATGCAAAAGGGTAGGGTTATAGCTTATGCTTCCAGGCAGCTAAAGCCTCATGAGAAAAATTATCCTACCCATGACCTTGAATTAGCTGCAGTAGTTTTTGCTTTGAAAATCTGGAGACATTATTTGTATGTTGTCCATGTCGACGCCTTCACGGACCATAAGAGATTGCAGTATGTATTCACCCAAAAGGAGTTGAATCTTAGGCAGAGAGGATGGTAAGAACTGTTGAAAGATTATGATATAAGCGTGCTATATCATCCGGGTAAGGCCAATGTAGTAGCAGATGCCCTTAGTCGGAAGTCCATGGGTAGCGTAGCACATGTGGAGATTGGTAAGGAGGAGTTGGCCCGTGAGGTACATCATTTGGCTAGATTGGGAGTTAGGTTGTTTGGTGATGCTGAGGGTAGTATAGGAGTGCAAAGCAGTTCCGAATCCTATTTAGTTTCAGAAGTGAAGGAGAAGCAAGATCGGGATCCTACCTTGGTCAGGTTAAAAGAGTCAGCTAAAGACCAAAAGGTGAAGGTTTTCTCCCAAGGAGGAGATGGTGTTTTGAGACTCTGAGAAAGATTATGTGTTCCTGATGTTGATAACTTGAAGCAGAGGATTATGGCGGAAGAGCATGGTACGAGATACTCCATCCATCCTGGTGATACCAAGATGTACCATGATTTGCAGGAAATCTATTGGTGGAGCGGTATGAAGAGGAACATAGAAGAATTTGTGGCAAAGTGTTCCACGTGTCAACAGGTTAAAATAGAGCATCCAGTGGCGTGATGCAAGAGTTTAGAATTCCTACTTGGAAGTGGGAAGAAGTGAATATGGACTTCATAGTTGGTTTGCCTCCTTCTCGTCGCCATCATGATTCGATTTGGGTTGTCGTAAATCGGCTAACGAAATCAACTCATTTTTTGCCTGTGCATTCATTGTATACAGCTGAAGATTATGCTAGAATATATATTCGGGAACTCGTCAGACTTCATGGAATCCCTTAGGCTATTATTTCTGACAGAGGTACTCAGTTTACCTCTCAGTTTTGAAAATCTTTCCAGAAGGGTCTCGGTACCCAAATTCATTTAAGTTCTGCTTTCCATCCGCAAACAGATGGTCAGGACGAGCGGATCATTCAGACTTTAAAAGATATGTTGAGGGCTTGTGTGCTTTATTTTAAAGGTAGTTGGGATGAGCACTTAGCATTAATCGAGTTTGCTTACAATAACAGTTTTCATGCTACTATTGGAATGGCCCCGTTTGAAGCTTGGTATGGTAGAAGGTGTAGATCACCCATTGGTTAGTTTGAAGTTGGTGAGGCTACCGCGACTGGACCGGATGCGGTGTTCGAGGCCATGAAGAAGGTTAAGTTAATTTGGGAAAGGTTGAAAACCACCTAAAGTCGTCAAAAATCATACGCAGATGTAAGGAGGAAAGACCTTGAATTTGATGTTGGTGATTTAGTGTACTTGAAAGTTTCACCCATGAAAGGGGTGAAGAGATTTGGAAAGAAAGGGAAACTAAGTCCCTGTTACATTGGTCCTTATAAGATTGTGGATCGCATTGGGAAGGTAGCATATAAGTTTGAATTGCCCACAGAGTTATCTAACGTCCGTTCGGTTTTCCATGTTTCTATGTTTAAGAAGTCTATTGGTGATTCTGTTATGATTGATCCTTCCGAAAGCTCGGGTATTCAAGATAGTCTTTCATATGAAGAGATTCCGGTTGAGGTTTTTGACTTTCAAGTTCGTAGGCTAAGAAACAAGGAAGTTCCTTTGGTTAAAGTGCTTTGACGAAATCAATCCGTGGAGAGTGCTACTTGGAAAGCCGAAGCGGATATGCGCGCCAAATATTCCCACCTCTTTCCTACTAATCCCGAGCATGTCAAAGGTATCGTTCTCTTTTGATTTAATCCTTATTGCTATGTTTATCTTGGCTTGTGTGTTCTCTACGATATCCAAAAAAATCTAGAATGGAGTGTATGCTTGGGCAAGATGATTTTTCTCTATATACTCATTTTCATAGTATTCTTGACCTACCTATCAACATTCGAGGACGAATGTTTTCAAAGGGGAGATAATGTGATGCCCCAGAAAATGTTTTCGTTAAGATCTTGGACGAAAATGTGTTGAATTCTGTTCTTTATCGTGATTAATAATTTTTCTGTGTGGAATTTCTGGATATGCAACCCGTCATTGTGTAGAGCATCGAATAATCTTTCGAACGATATGTGGATCATCCAAAACGGACACTCGAGCGATGAGTTATGATCATTTCGATCTAATCGTGAATAGTGGTGAACAGTAAATGTGCAGGAAAAAAATACTAAGGCCAGACGAATTTTAAGGTCAAGTTCAAATGATCATAACTCCTTGTACATAATGATCTGGGTGAGATACTATATATCAACAGAAAGCTCTGAAAATCCTCTTTCCAATGAAATTGGTTTCATCCAATTTGGCCATCGTAGCAAAAAGTTATGGTCGATCTAGTTCAGCCTATCAAAACAGTCCATCAAAGGACAGATTTGACATTATTTGATTTTTAAGGGTATTTTAGTCATTCCCACTCCAATCCATCCGGGTAAACCATGGATTTAAGTCCATTAAGAGCATTCAATAGCTCACTTTCCTCCAAAATTTCCTAAGGCTCAAATCCCAACGCTACTACTCTAAATTTCATCCTTCTATGTCTCTTGATTAAACCGTAGAAATTTTAAATTGATTTGGGATTCGAGTTGATTATGTTAAGGGCTTTGAGAAGCACCCTTTATTTTCGTGAATGAAGTTCCGAAGTCGGAAGTCATATTCATCTTCCATTTTTAGGTATGTGGGGCTTTGAACAAGATTATCCTTTCGATCTTGTGCCCGATATTTTTGTTGAATTACATTGACATGAGATTTTACATGTTTTACCATGAATTGAAAATATGGTTTTATTTCTTATATTATTGTTCATGAGCTATGGAATTATGTCATCCGATATGTGTATGATGTTGAGATAGAATTATGTCCAAAAAGTATTTGATTATGAGAGTATGATGATTTAATTTGTTAAGCCTTGATTTATACTATCATTCCACTATTTTCTTATTATGAATTTATAATTGATATTGGAAATTCTATATCCCTACTATGGGTTGATGTCTCAAGTACCTTTAAATGAGAGTTGGATGGCAAATTGAGAAATATTGATATTGAAGTTGCAATGAGTCTTGCTATTTTTCGGATGGTTTTGATGATTTAAATTGTTGAAAATATTATGTATTGAGTCTTCATATTCTTGTCCAAATGTCGAGTCGGTTATGGTTTAATGCATTGATACCTTGTTGATGTTGAGGAAGATTAAAATGTTTTGAGCTAAAATGTGTTGAGTTAGGAATCCACAAATTGATATGATTTGATAAATGAGAAAGAGATTTGATTTGGTCTTTAGGATAGACCCTTGTGATGTTGTGGTGGATTTCCTAACGCGTTCTGAGCTTGTCGGGGAGTAGTACTTACCACCAAGAGGGAAATTTGGTATTTCTCCAAACCTATGTGTCACCGTAGGGTTGTTTGATGATGATATTATTGGCCAGAGAGCCCGATTGTGATTATTGCAGTTTTAAGGTAATACTCCCTGGCAAAGAGTATGACGCTCCCGCCAGCGGGGGTTTCAAACGTTGATATTCCACGTAGCTCACGTGGGGTTGTCGGTTATAGGAAACTCCCCTGTCCATAAGAGTCATGTTTATTGAAATACCGAGTCACTCCGAGTGTTGATGTGGTAAGTCAAGTTGCCTATGATGATCTATAATGATTTATGAGGTTTTTCTCCTACATTTCTTATCTAAGATGTTATGAGTTGCATGATTCAATGTCACTCAAGCCAGGTGTGTTATTATGGTCCGTATGTACGTTTTTACAAAATTTATGATATTATTTATATTTTGCATGCGCCCCCACATACTCAGTACGTATCTTGTGCTGACCCACATATTTCTCTATGGGCTACATTCTTACTATTATGTAGGTTCAGGTACTCAGCCGCAGCCGCGACAGTGATATTCGAGTGCCGCATCTACGTTCCTTTAGTGGTGAGTTCTCATGGTTCGAGGACCAAGTTGCTAGTTTTGGTGCTGTTTTTTGTAACCCCTTTGGTCTGTTGAGTCGGTTGAGGGTTTGTCCCAATGGCTCGTTGATTTTGCTGTATAGAGGCTATGTCAGACTAGTGTATTGTTGGGTTGGGTTGTGTATAGACATTTCATATATGTACAGTCTAACGATATTTCGTGCCATGTGTGATGTGATATGATATGTACTTATATATATATCTTTAGCGTAGCGTGTATGTTGTTGTGTTGGAACCCAAGGGTAGTGTTTTGTCTTAAAGGATTTGCTTGAGGCTACCTGTAGCCTTGGGCACCGTGTGGCGTCTCGAGATGATATTTCAGGGTGTTACAATAGTTATATTGACGTAAGGATTTTTATTGGTATCCGAGCCTAATTTGTAAACAACCCCATTTTATTGGTATCAGAGCCAAGTAGCTAAATGAATCTCTCTCTCTATATATATATGGGGGTGGGGGTATTTTATAGAAATAAGAACGATAACTTATCTTTTTGTGAATTTTACACTTTTTCTAATGATAATTTTTATTACCTACAAACGTTTTTTATGAACATGTCAATTTTTTGCATAACTCATATATTTTTAGCAACATATTCATATTTCATATCACTAATAAAATTATGCATTTATCACACATATTTTAAAAGTTATATTCAATGAATAACTCATTTTTTTACTTTTTTTTATTTGAACAACTCACATAATCAGGGATCTTTATTATCTCCGTTTTGTATTAGTTGGCCTTCCTTCTGAAAAAATAGAACTTTAAAAAGATGAATTGATTGTTCACATAATATGTAAGTTTTATAAAGTGGTTATATAATTTTTATTATATTTATGTAGAAAATAAGTGAATCATGTAGCTTTTTAAGTGAGTTATGTCAAAAATAATGTATAACTTTCTTTTTAAGTGAGTTATGTACTTTTGTCAGAAATTTAGCTCCGTTTGAAAATTTTTGTTAAAAATAATACATATAACGAGTTACGCATATTATGATAACATTTTAAATACATGACACATTTTGATATAATTTTTTTAATTTAATGACATATTTTGATTTCGAACTCACTTTTCTACCCTATATGGCCTATTGAAGGAAAAAACATTTTCTATCAAGATATTCATTTTCTAAATTTGAACTCAAAATTGCTAATTATGAATGAAATGACTTTATTATATTCATCCATCACAATCTTGTCTTTTTGATCTATTTAAAATTTTGTATAATGAGAAATAATCTCTAATTTTTAAATAATCCCTAAAGTTTTTTTTTTACTTTTAAAACAAGAAAGTACTACCTCTCTATCATATTATTGGTCATTTTGATTGTTATTTAAGAACTATCTTCTATTATAAAAGAGTTGATTTACCGTACTTTTACGTAGTTAATTGTGATAGTTTAATTTCTAAAAAAGTTGAAAAATTAATGTCTGTGCTAAAACAAAAATTGATACCCCAAAACCTCTTATTTTAATCTAATCATTAGTCAACTTTGGAGGGGCGGCTTAACGCGTAGTAAAGTTTGAATGTTGGAAAATTTTGATCAAATTTAGTGGATACACATTTTGATATATTTTGATTTCGAACTCACTTCCTACCGCATATGGCCTATTAAAGAAATAAACGTTTTCTATCATGATTTTCATTTTCAAAATTTGAACTCAAAATTTCTAATTATGAATGAAAGGACTTTATTATATTTATTCATGACAATCTTATTTTTTCGATCTATTTAAAAATTTGTATAATGAGAAATAATCTCTAATTTTTAAATAATCCCTAAAGTATTTTTTTTCTATTAAAACAAGAAAGCACTACCTCCCTATCATATTATTGGTCATTTTGGTTGTTATTTAAAATTTATCTTCTATTATAAAAGAGTTAATTTACAGTACTTTTACGTAATTAATTGTGATAGTTTAATTTCTAAAAAATTTAAAAATCAATATTTGTGTTAAGACGGACATTGGTACCTCAAACCCTCTTATTCTTTTTCAAAACAAATGGAGCAGTAGTATTCATGTGTACAACAAGTTGACAAGTTCATATTTTTGTAGAATCTTGTTACAATGTTGGAGACTTCAAAGACGAGAATCTTGCGGTTTCAAGCTCTAACCATTTTGTGTTACTATAGTAACCAACAATATACCAAAGCCAAACATATAATATGGTCATTTGTAGCTATGTAACATGGTATATTACCCATGGTCAATATTTGTTATAATAATAATATGGTCATTTGGTAGCTATGTAACATGGTATATTACTCATGGTCAATATTTTTTATAATAATAATAATAATAATAATAATAATAATAATAGTAATAATAATAATAGTAATAATAATAGTAATACTAATAATAATAATAATAATAATAATAATAATATTAATAATAATAATAATAAAATTGACAGGATCGTCTGGGCTGGGGTAAGCCGCTCAGCCCGCCAGACCAAGTAATAATATCGGCTATAAGCTCAAGTCGGAAAACCGAACCGAAGCACCAACCAAAATAGTAAAGAATTTAGAAAATTACTGACTGTATGATAAAATTTTTTCACCCGAACAAGGGGTCTGTCAGGTGACCACACAACTTTACGAAAGCCCTTGTCTAGTAGTTCTAACTGTGCAAGGATCGCCCTTTATGCTTCCTCGCTGCGGGCTTTAGAGACACAGCTCACTAGACCGATCACTGAGACCAGGCTGACATAAAATTGATGGCCCCGACTGTACCACCATTTCGGAACCAAGTCAAGAACTTTTCCAAATTCTTCGACTATCTAAGTAGAGTCTGGATCTTTCATAGTGAATATACTATGAGAGGTTAGAACTATAGTATGAACATAAAAGAGGTCTAGCCGGACATAGTCACGGCGTAGATCTGGGGAGGATGAAAACAAAACAAAACAGAAAGTAGATATGTACCTGTTGGCCGGAGAGTTGCCGGAGTAATAGTACTAACAAACTTTTATTAAGAGAGAAGAGAGATGTACAAGAGAGAGAGAGAGTTACAGAGAAAACTTAAAAGCTTCTTCTGCCCCTTCTACTAAGAATGAGGCTCCTTATATAGATAGTAAAAAGGAATCTTGCACAGTAATAGTGGGTCCCTGTGCACAGTGTTTTACTATTACAACAGTGTTTTTACTATTACAATATTCAGTGCTTTTTTCATCCCCACTTTAGAAATTCTTCAGCATTAGCTAGAACATCTTCAGCATTCAGGGTTTTTGGAGGTTGAGAATCAGTGATGATGTCATCTGTGTTTGCCTCAGTGCTATTCATAGAGGTATCTGAGGCTTGTTCTACATTAAGCAGTAATTTGTCTCGGACTTCCGCCAAATATTCCTCAATCAGCTGGAGTTTGTTTCAGTCATGTGCGGAGATTCGTCTTGAAACATAATTGAGGGATTTGTCTTCGATTAAAATAGATTTTTTGGGTGCTTTCTGATATGCAGAGATTTTGTGTTTAATTTCTTCCCGCTGATCGTGACCATAAGGAAGCTTAGTCGCAGGATCTATTCTGAGTAACTTGTCCCAGAAATTACAATAAAAAGTGCGATAGAGCGCTGGGATTTATTGGGAATCATAACCCAATTCAATGGACCATCGATGTATCCAGGGAATGGAAAACTCGATGTAAAAATACATTTGATCAATAGTGTCTAGTTTGCAGACATGTTCTGAAAGGTATAGTTCAGTTAAAAAAGGAGAAGAGTTTTTCCAGTCATGGTAAAGTGATGAATATTCAGATGGTAGAATTTTAATAGATGGGCCGTGATTTGTCCACCACTGAATGAACCAATTTGGAAAGGTTTTTCAAATACTTTTGAGCAGATTTTTATAAACCAAGTATGTTTGTGTTTATAATTGTTATAATATAAGACGTGAGAAAAGGATTTAATATAATCCCAATATGTGAAATTGGCAAGAGTTTGTCCTGTTGGACCCATTGGTAGAGTTCGTTGGGTCATGGACGAGATCCCCCATTCTTCAATAGGAATAAGTTTTTTGATAACGATTTTGGAGTAACCGTGTACCCCAGGAGTAGACTCGCCCAAAGGGCTATGCTCGAAAGTGGCGCTTGCCGTTTGAATCAAAATCTGCTCATAATATGTTCGAGTTTTGTAAGATTCACCAGCGACATAGACATGAGCGGTTAGATAATTTTGCAGAATCCGCCAGGCTTCTTCAGGGTTTTCTTTTGAAGGAATATGCTGAGTTTCGATATATAAAATAAGTTCCCGTGCATCAAGTTTTTCATAAGAAGGTTTCAACAACAACAACAACAACAAACCCAGTGTATTCCCACCTAGTGGGGTCTGGGGGGGTAAGATGTACGCAGTCCATACCTCTACCTCCGAAGAAGTAGAAAGGCTGTTTCCGATAGACCCCCGGCTCAAGACAGTCGCCACACAAATATAAATATAAATATAAATATAAATATAAATATAAATATAAATATAAAGTAATGCATAGGTAGTAGGAAACATCGGGAAGCACTCAGATACATAATAAAACATGGAACACCGAAATCATAACAAGAAGAAGAATAGGAATAGGAATAAAAATAAGAGTAGGAAGAATAACAGGAATAATCCCCCACCAAAAAAAAAAAAAAAAATTCCCTACCCTTGTGCCCCCAAACTGGCCCTAGTCTTCTGCCCTAATCCTCGCCCTCCAGACCTTCCTATCTAGGGTCATGTCCTCGGTGAGCTGTAACTGCTCCATGTCCCGTCTAATCACCTCTCCCCAGTACTTCTTCGGCCTACCCCTACCCCGCCTAAAACCATCCAACGCTAGCCTCTCACACCTACGAACCGGGGCATCCATGTCCCTCCTCTTCACGTGTCCAAACCAACTCAAACGGACTTCCCGCATCTTGCACTCCACTGGAGCCACCCCAACCTTCTCCCTGATAGTCTCATTCCTAACTCTGTCCCCTCTAGTCATCCCACACATCCAGCGCAACATTCGCATTTCCGCCACCTTCATTTTTTGGATGTGGGAGTTCTTAACTGGCCAACACTCCGCTCCATACAACATGGCCAGACGGACTACCATCCTGTAGAATTTGCCTTTAAGCTTGGGCGGCACCTTCTTATCACACAACACCCCCGACGCGAGCTTCCACTTCAACCATCCCACCCCAATACGGTGCGAGACATCCTCGTCAATCTCACCGTTACCCTGAATCACGGACCCGAGATACTTGAAACTATCCCTCTTACATACCTCCTGCGATTCCAGCTTCACTACCACCTCATCCTCCAACCTCACGTCATTAAACTTGCATTCCAAATACTCTGTCTTGCTTCTGCTCAACCTGAACCCTTTAGACTCAAGAGTTTGTCTCCACACCTCTAATTTGTCATTCACACCCTTTCGGGTCTCGTCAATCAGAACTACATCGTCTGCAAAAAGCATACACCAAGGCACTTCCCCTTGAATACTCCGCGTCAACACATCCATCACCAAAGCAAACAAAAAAGGACTAAGAGTAGATCCCTGATGCAATCCTGTCAAGACAGTAAAATGCTCTGAGTCTCCTCCCGCCGTCCTCACCTGAGTTTTCGCTCCATCATACATATCTTTAACTGCTCTGATATAAGCCATCGGGACTCGACTCACCTCCAAGCATCTCCAAAGCACCTCCCTGGGAACTTTGTCGTAAGCCTTCTCTAGATCGATAAACACCATGTGCAGGTCCTTCTTCCTTTCCCTATACTGTTCCACCAGCCTCCGTACCAGGTGAATTGCCTCCGTCGTCGAGCGCCCAGGCATAAAACCGAACTGATTTTCCGAAATAGACACTATCCGTCTCAGCCTCCCCTCGACGACTCTCTCCCAAATCTTCATAGAGTGACTCAATAACTTAATCCCCCTATAGTTATTGCAACTCTGGATGTCACCCTTATTCTTATAGAGAGGGATTATGGTACTCCACCTCCATGCCTCGGGCATCCTTGCCGTCTTGAAGATTTCGTTAAACAGACCTGTCAACCACCTTACCCCAGCCTCTCCAACGTACTTCCAAAACTCCACCGGTATCTCATCCGGCCCCGTCGCCCTACCCCTCCGCATCCTGCGAACAGCCTCTCTAACCTCCTCTACCCTAAAACGTCTACAATAACTAAACTCCCGACACTCCTCTGAGCGCTCCAGTTCCCCTAACACAATAGCTCCATCCCCTTCGTCATTCAAGAGCCTATGGAAGTACGACTTCCATCTATTCTTAATATGGCTGTCCTCCATCAACACTCTGCCGTCCTCCCCCTTAATGCACCTCACCTGATCGAGATCACGGCCCTTCCTCTCCCTAGCCTTTGCGAGTCTAAACAACGTTTTCTCCCCTCCCTTCCCCTGTAACCCCGCATACAGGCTCTCAAACGCGGCCGTCTTAGCTGCCGTGACTGCTGACTTAGCCTCCTTCCGAGCTTGCTTGTACTCTTTCCTGTTTACCCCGCTTCTCTTCTTCGTCTCTGCTCTCAACCAACTTAGCATACGCCTCTTTCTTGGTCCTCACTTTCATCTCCACCTCTTCATTCCACCACCAATCCCCTTGATGGTGCCCAGCCCGGCCCCTAGAAACACCTAACACCTCACTAGCCTTCTCCCTGATGCACCTAGCCGCCCTATCCCACATATCATCCACGTCCCCCCTACACTCCCACACCCCCATTCCCGCCAACTTCTCCCCTATCTCCCACGCATTCACTGGCGTCAAACCGCCCCACTTAATTCTAGGTCTACACTCCTTACTCCTCCTCTTACTATTTTTCTTTATACCCAAGTCCATGACCAAGAGCCTATGCTGGGTCGAAAGATTCTCACTCGGGATGACCTTACAGTCCCTACACAACACCCTATCCCCTTTCCTGATCAACATGAAGTCAATCTGGGTCCTGGCTATCGCGCTTCGAAAGGTGATGAGGTGATCGTCCTTCTTCGGGAAGCCCGAGTTCACCACCACCAGCCCAAAGGACCTTGCGAACTCCAAAAGAGTAGCCCCCTCTTCATTTCTCACCCCAAAGCCCAAAGGTATCTGTAGTCTTTTTCTGTTCAGACAGATAATTTTTAATCTGCTGATATAATGGATGTGTTTCAGGAATTTCATTGAGATTAATATTCGGAGTTTGATCTTGCTGAGATGAGGATGCCTCTTCCTGAGATATTCTGGAATTTATCAAAGTTCTATTCCCATGCCTGAGTACGGGAAAATTAGAACTAGAGGTGCTATAAGCAGTACTTCGGGAGGTACTTCGTGGATAAGAAGGGTTTGTTCTTCCTCCATATTGCAAATATGCAGAGTTTTGACTTCGACCTCTTCCCCGACCTCTGGCCATCTGCCAAGGGGGATCGGCCATTCTGCAAAAGAATTATTCAACATGATTTAGTGGTCAGTTAAATCAATATCATACCAATCATCATTGTCAGCGTTTTCTGGAGTGGTATACCACCATAAATCATTATGGACGAGATTGAACCACCATAACTTTTGTAGAACGAGTTTATGAATAAGAGATTCTAATATTAAGTGCTGAATTTCCTGAGGAAAAGGAAGACTTTGAAGAATGGCAATAATAATTCTTTCAGAGAGGAAAGTAGAGTAGTAAGTCATGTTAAATATTCGCGGGATAAGAAATCAGGTAATGAATTTTCACTACCCTTTTTATACTGAATTTCGAAGTCAAATGGGGCTAGCTGAGTCTGCCACCTAGCAAATATTAATTTAAAAGCATCGTGTTTAAAATCTTTATCAAACATGAATTTAACTGATTGAGCGTCAGTGCGAATAATAAATTTCTGATTATACAAATCATCTTGGAATTTTAAGACACATTTCACAATAGTAAGCATTTCATGAGCGACAGTCGCATATTTTTTCTGACTGTCAGTCCATTTACCAAAATAAAAGCGAATGAGACATTCCGTGTTTGTATGGGGATTTACTTGTTTAAGTATTCCACCATATCCAATATTAGAAGCATCAGTTTCAATAATTTTTTGCCAATGGGGATTAGCAAGGGTGGTACAAGGAAGTGATTGAACACGAGTTTTAATTAATTTGACCAAATCGGTGTGGACTTTAGTCCAAGGAGTTTTGTGATCCTTCTTCAATATATCATACAGAGGGGCTAAGTCTCTAGACAGATTTTGATAAAAAGGAGAAATATAATTGAGACTACCGAGGAATCTTTGAAGCTGTTTTTTATCAGTAATCTCATCGGGGAACTTGGTAGCGAATTCTAAGACTCGCTGGATAGGTTCAATAGAACCTTGGCAAATATTATGATCCAAGAATCTTACATTAGTCTGGAATAAACTCATTTTGGGTTTAGAAATAACCAAGCTATTTTGAATAATTACTTGTTTGAATATATGCAGATGTTTAAAATGATGTTCAAGAGTTTTAGAGAATACGAGAATGTCATCTATGTAGACAATGATAAAATCCATATATGGATTAAAGATGTCATTCATAATTTTCTGAAATTCTGAAGGAGCGTTTTTCAAACCGAATGGCATTACATTCCATTCATACTGTCCAAAAGGGACATTAAAAGTGATCTTATACGAATGAGTTTTTTCAATTTGAATTTGCCAATAACCAGATTTTAAATCAAATTTAGAAAATACGTTAGCATTATATAATCTGGAAAGTAGATCTCTTTTATTCGGAATTGGATACCGAATCCATTTTAAAACTTTATTCAGGGGTTTATAATTGATGACTAATCAAGGTACACCTCTTTCCTTTTCTGCAGCATTATTCACATAGAAAGCAGTACAAGACCAAGGGGATTTAGAAGGTTTAATAAGACCCTTTTGTAAGAGACTATCAATCTCCCTTTTGCAGAATTCAACCAATTTTGCATTCATCTGACAGGGTCGAGATTTTGTTGGAATTTTGGCTTCATTGAAGTCATCTTCATAAGGAAGAGAAACAATGTGCTTCTTCCTATTCCAGAAAGCGTTTGGATGATCAGCACAAATATCAGTCATCAATTGAGAAGAAATAGTCTTTATTTTTTCTTGTATTTTAACAGATTTCATGATGTCAGGGGTAGTAAGGCTCATTATTTCTAGTTGTAAGAAGTTTAGCTGATTCTGTTTCATATTTATAAGAGAATTTATGTCACGAGTTACCGGCTGAGTAACAAAAGGATAAGAAATAGACTGATTTTTATAAGTAGCTTTAAAACCATTTGCATCAATATGCGTGTAAGGATAAATAGCATTTATAAACGGAGTTCCTAATATAATAGGAGGATAAATCTGATTTTTGACTAAGAAGAAGAAATGAGGAATGCAAATTTTGTCACGACAAATATGAGCAATAGGCAGTTTATAATTAATGTCAAGGGAGTGACCAGTTGCAGATTTTACAAGATGAGTTGTTTTTTGAAAATATTTAGTAGGAATTAATCCTTCTTGAATACAACTAACGTCTGCCCCACTATCAATCATGGCGACATTAGTAATAAAGAATTTTTTGTTTATCAGAATGGTGCAATTAATATACCACTTATGTGCAGTAACAATTTGCATCATTCCCAAAAAAGAATCGTTTTTCAAATTTTCAATATTAAATTTTTCCATTTGAAGAGTTTCTGTATTTTCGAAATCCTTTTCCTTTTCTTGTGAAGAAGTCGAAAGATTGTCCTTTTCTTCGAGTTTAAGGAGACGATGATCAGTAATCATCTGATTTTGTTTCAAAGAAATAATTTCCTTTTTTAGTTTTTCAATTTCTATCTTCAGATCATCAAAAGTGGTATTTCTACCCGGAGTTTTGCTTAGAGCTAATCGTCGATTAACTTCAGCTAAGGAATATGCCATAGGGTAATTTTCAAAATCGTCTTTTACCATATTAGAAGTAGAAGGAGTAGAAGACTTTTGTGTGGCTAAATGCAGAATTTTTTCACGAAGTTTGTTATCAGTGACTTCTTTTAATAATTCAAGAACATTGTCAGCAGTAAGGGTTTTGACATTAATATCGAGTTCTTCGAACCGAGCTTGCAATTTATACATTGTTTCATCACAAGTGCAGTCATGAGTATCACAATCAACACATTTAATATTCTGATCAAAATTACTAGCAGAATCAGGTAATTCAAAATCATTTTCAGAAGTAGTATCAGAATCAGAGTCAGAATCAGAAGTATATAATAAGTTGTAAACTTTATCATGCAATTCATCAGAGAGATTTAAAGATTTGAGTTTCTGCAATTTGCAGTTAGGAGCGATATGACCATACTGGTTGCATTTATAACATTTAATTTTTGATAAGGGGCGTTTGGAATAATTCTTCGCAAATCGTGTAGATTTACGAAATGATTTTCGAGCTTCACGTTCTTCTCGATTTCGACGACGAGGGTGTTTAGCTTTATACTGGTATTTCGAATTCCTATGAGGTTTCCGAATTAAGGGTTTTTCCATGCCAAATTGTTCACAGAAATCACCCAATTGAGATTTCTCTCGGAGTTTATCGAGCTTGATTTGACGAGCTAACTTTAGCTCATTACAGAGGGCTAAGCCTTCTTGTGTACAAGCTACGATTAATTGTCCATAAGTTTTTTCAGAATAAGGGATCGCTCCAGTAGATCCCCGAAGAGTTTTTCGAACGCGTTCAGCAAAAAGAGGAGGAAGACCATCAATGAATTTAGCCTTCCAGTGTTCGTATTTACTTTCAGGTAAATCCATAACCCGGCTAAGAAAGGTATCTTTATACCAACGGAATTCACCTAAGTGACGACATCTTAGGCCATTAAGAAGAGTTCGAATATTTTCGTATTGATTAGTAAATCGTCCACCAAAATGTTCGATAATAGTCAGCATTAGTGTATATACGGCGTCAGACCGACCTGCCGTAAGAGTACGACCGAGGTTGTCTCGACCTTCGACATTATTTGTGGTCGTAAAAATGGCCTCGCGTTTCGAGTCATCCAGAAAATTATTCCACCAACCACGAAGTTGGCCAGTAAATCCAGCAACAATCATTTTACAGATTGTCTGGTCAGTTTTGGTATTTCTATCGTTGAGTTTTGTAGCTAGACAAATTGTGGCATACATAGACATACGATGAATAAGAATTGATATTTGTCGATCAGAAAGACCGTCAATGTTCCATTCGTAAATAGCGTCACCGCTATACAAAGTGTTTGTCTGATTCCAATCCCGTTCCTCTATCAGAACATCTTGAGGAGTAGGACGTGGATAATACGAAGTAGTCATTCGGGGAATATCGGCAAACTTTTTGCCTGGTTGTCTTTTCATCATTCCCCTGAGTTTATAAAGTTCTGAAGAGAGAACTTCACCCGGATTATCGGTGGTTTCAATGTTATCAGCAAAATTAGACTCAATAGTCTGGATTGAATCATTGGACATATTTAGAGGTTGAAGATGAAGTCCAGAAATTTTTTTATCTAATAGGGTTTCGAGTTGCTCTAATGCAGAGGCCTGAGTAAATCCTTCGATTTCTAGAGGTCTCTGAATACAGGGTTTAGAAAGAAGGAGTCCTTCTTCTTCCTTAGTGGATTTGGAAGTTGAAGCAACATTAGAAGAGTTTAGTTGGGCACTGAGTTTGTGAACCGATAGAATAAGCTCATCGAGTTTGGTATCCAAAGAGGAGATATGTTCTCCAAGAACTTTAACATAAAGACTCAAATAATTATTCTGAGAAATAAGATGATTTATTTCGGAAACAGTAATTTTTCCGACATCATCATGAATGAATTTTTGAAAAGCGGAAAAAGTCATTCCCGTGTTATTGGGTAAAATAAATGAAGATTATGGAGGGTATTGAGCTTGAGTAGTCGTACCGTCAGGATGTTGGTAGGATCTCTCAATGAGTTTAATGTAGGAAGGCAAATATGCAGACATAAACCAAGGAACAAAGAAAATGATCTGATTATGCAGAGCACACATTTCATAAAATTCTTCAGAAATATTCCGTAGATCATCTTTAGAATAGGTTTCAAAGAACCATGTTCTAAACGGTTGCCATTTTTCAGAAAAGAAGTCCTTTTGAATATATTTTCTGGCTGGAGAGCCAGGACTGAAATCAATAAGTTGTTTAAACATATTTAAACAGAATTTATATCAAAATCCATTTTCGAAGGAGTAGGGTTTTCATTATTGAAATCTTGAACAATATTCGTTTTCGGGTTTATTTTGATTTTTTCGACATTTCGAGAAGAAGTAGCAGAGTTTAGCGTATGCAATGATGCAGCGCGATTTCTAGCTGGACCATAAACTGGTGCAGAAGGTTCTATTGGAGAAATATGCTGAATTTGAGGAAGTTTTCTTGGTATGGAGAAAGAATTTCGATAGACAGGAAGACTATTGTCAAATTGTAGACAAATCTATCCATCCGAGTTTTGAGTTACATGAGTTAACTCAGAATTGGTTACTTCTTCCGCCAATTGTTTTGGAGAAGTAACAGAGTTTAAGATCCAAGTCTGAGGGAAATCAATTTCATCCCATCGAATTGGTCTTCTGGTAGTTATTTTGGATTTTATAAAGTTAGTCTCAATAAGCATAGTACAATCAGAGTTGTCATCAATTAATTTACAACGAGGATTTAAAGTAGATAACAAGCGATAATATATGCGGTAAGATAAACCAATAAGCTCAGATCCAGGAGCATAATTATAACCATGAGTTTTAATATTCAGAGTTAAAGCATGAAGAATATTAACATCAGTTAATGATAACAATAGATTAGGCTGAGTATTGAAATAAATAGGGCCATATGCTAGAGTTGATTCAATAGATCCCATTAAGGATTTTCGGAAATTTAAATTTCTAGCATCTCGTAGAGCTGCTAAAAATGTTTCAGGTAGACCCTTTAAAGTTAAAGGTCTGAAAGCAATTTGTACTAAGCCAATATGCATGTAATTGAAATTTCGTTTAAACATATCAATATCTTTTTTATTCAATAGTTGAATAGTCTGCTCATTAGCATTTAAAGCAAGAGATTGTTCAGTAGTCTTGATAATTTGTTTGTGTTTGATTTTATCAAAAAACCCATATTCATAAACAGTTTTTAGTTCTACCTTTGGAATAGTCCATTTATTTAGAAGATCCATATCTTGAGGTAAATCTACCTCTTCGAGTTTAGTACTCTTAGTACTGACTTCACCTATATCCATGATAAATAAACTTTTATGCTCATACTAGTCGTTATTCACCATCTCTAATATATTTACTATGAAAGTTCACAGGCTTTGATACCATTGACAGGAACATTGACGGTCTTTCTGATCGACAAATATCAATTCTTATTCATCGTATGTCTATGTATGCCACAATTTGTCTAGCTACAAAACTCAACGATAGAAATACCAAAACTGACCAGACAATCTGTAAAATGATTGTTGCTGGATTTACTGGCCAACTTCGTGGCTGGTGGGATAATTTTCTGGATGACTCGAAATGCGAGGCCATTTTTACGGCCACAAATAATGTCGAAGGTCGAGACAACCTCGGTCGTACTCTTACGGCAGGTCGGTCTGACGTCGTATATACTCTAATGCTGACTATTATCGAACATTTTGGTGGACGATTTACTAATCAATACGAAAATATTCGAACTCTTCTTAATGGCCTAAGATGTCGTCACTTAGGTGAATTCCGTTGGTATAAAGATACCTTTCTTAGCCGGGTTATGGATTTACCCAAAAGTAAATACGAACACTGGAAGGCTAAATTCATTGATGGTCTTCCTCCTCTTTTTGCTGAACGCGTTCAAAAAACTCTTCGGGGATCTACTGGAGCGATCCCTTATTCTGAAAAAACTTATGGACAATTAATCGTAGCTTGTACACAAGAAGGTTTAGCCCTCTGTAATGAGCTAAAGTTAGCTCGTCAAATCAAGCTCGATAAACTCCGAGAGAAATCTCAATTGGGTGATTTCTGTGAACAATTTGGCATGGAAAAATCCTTAATTCGGAAACCTCATAGGAATTCGAAATACCAGTATAAAGCTAAACACCCTCCTCGTCGAAATCGAGAAGAACGTGAAGCTCGAAAATCATTTCGTAAATCTACACGATTTGCGAAGAATTATTCCAAACGCCCCTTATCAAAAATTAAATGTTATAAATGCAACCAGTATGGTCATATCGCTCCTAACTGCAAATTGCAGAAACTCAAATCTTTAAATCTCTCTGACGAACTGCATGATAAAGTTTACAACTTATTATATACTTCTGATTCTGACTCTGATTCTGATACTACTTCTGAAAATAATTTTGAATTACCTGATTCTGCTAGTAATTTAGATCAGAATATTAAATGTGTTGATTGTGATACTCATGACTGCACTTGTGATGAAACAATGTATAAATTGCAAGCTCGGTTCGAAGAACTCGATATTAATGTCAAAACCCTTACTGCTGACAATGTTCTTGAATTATTAAAAGAAGTCACTGATAACAAACTTCGTGAAAAAATTCTGCATTTAGCCACACAAAAGTCTTCTACTCCTTCTACTTCTAATATGGTAAAAGACGATTTTGAAAATCAGCCTATGGCATATTCCTTAGCTGAAGTTAATCGACGATTAGCTCTAAGCAAAACTCCGGGTAGAAATACCACTTTTGATGATATGAAGATAGAAATTGAAAAACTAAAAAAGGAAATTATTTCTTTGAAACAAAATCAGATGACTACTGATCATCGTCTCCTTAAACTCGAAGAAAAGGACAATCTTTCGACTTCTTCACAAGAAAAGGAAAAGGATTTCGAAAATACAGAAACTCTTCAAATGGAAAAATTTAATATTGAATTGAAAAACGATTCTTTTTGGGGAATGATGCAAATTGTTACTGCACATAAGTGGTATATTAATTGCACCATTCTGATAAACAAAAAATTCTTTATTACTAATGTCGCCATGATTGATAGTGGGGCAGACGTTAGTTGTATTCAAGAAGGATTAATTCCTACTAAATATTTTCAAAAAACAACTCATCTTGTAAAATCTGCAACTGGTCACTCCCTTGACATTAATTATAAACTGCCTAATGCTCATATTTGTCGTGACAAAATTTGCATTCCTCATTTCTTCTTCTTAGTCAAAAATCAGATTTATCCTCCTATTATATTAGGAACTCCGTTTATAAATGTTATTTATCCTTACACGCATATTGATGCAAATGGTTTTAAAGCTACTTATAAAAATCAGTCTATTTCTTATCCTTTTGTTACTCAGCCGGTAACTCGTGACATAAATTCTCTTATAAATATGAAACAGAATCAGCTAAACTTCTTACAACTAGAAATAATGAGCCTTACTACCCCTGACATCATGAAATCTGTTAAAATACAAGAAAAAAATAAAGACTATTTCTTCTCAATTGATGACTGATATTTGTGCTGATCATCCAAACGCTTTCTGGAATAGGAAGAAGCACATTGTTTCTCTTCCTTATGAAGATGGCTTCAATGAAGCCAAAATTCCAACAAAATCTCGACCCTGTCAGATGAATGCAGAATTGGTTGAATTTTGCAAAAGGGAGATTGATAGTCTCTTACAAAAGGGTCTTATTTCATATCTACTTTCTGTTTTGTTTTCTTTTCATCCTCCCCAGATCTACGCCGTGACTATGTCCGGCTAGACCTCTTTTATGTTCATACTATAGTTCTAACCTCTCATAGTATATTCACTATGAAAGATCCAGACTCTACTTAGATAGTCGAAGAATTTGGAAAAGTTCTTGACTTGGTTCCGAAATGGTGGTACAGTCGGGGCCATCAATTTTATGTCAGCCTGGTCTCAGTGATCGGTCTAGTGAGTTGTGTCTCTAAAGCCCGCAGCGAGGAAGCATAAAGGGCGATCCTTGCACAGTTAGAACTACTAGACAACGGCTTTCGTAAAGTTGTGTGGTCACCTGACACGCCCCTTGTTCGGGTGAAAAATTTTTACCATACAGTCAGTAATTTTCTAAATTCTTTACTATTTCGGTTGGTGCTTCGGTTCGGTTTTCCGACTTGAGCTTATAGCCGATATTATTACTTGGTCTGGCGGGCTGAGCGGCTTACCCCAGCCCAGACGATCCTGTCAATGGTATCAGAGCCTGGGAACTTTCATAGTAAATATATTAGAGATGGTGAATAACGACTAGTATGAGCATAAAAGTTTATTTATCATGGATATGGGTGAAGTCAGTACTAAGAGTACTAAACTCGAAGAGGTAGATTTACCTCAAGATATGGATCTTCTAAATAAATGGAATATTCCAAAGGTAGAACTAAAAACTATTTATGAATATGGGTTTTTTGATAAAATCAAACACAAACAAATTATCAAGACTACTGAACAATCTCTTGCTTTAAATGTTAATGAGCAGACTATTCAACTATTGAATAAAAAAGATATTGATATGTTTAAACGAAATTTAAATTACATGCATATTGGCTTAGTACAAATTGCTTTCAGACCTTTAACTTTAAAGGGTCTACCTGAAACATTTTTAGCAGCTCTACGAGATGCTAGAAATTTAAATTTCCGAAAATCCTTAATGGGATCTATTGAATCAACTCTATGGCCCTGTTTATTTCAATACTCAGCCTAATCTATTGTTATCATTAACTGATGTTAATATTCTTCATGCTTTAACTCTGAATATTAAAACTCATGGTTATAATTATGCTCCTGGATCTGAGCTTATTGGTTTATCTTACCGCATATATTATCGCTTGTTATCTACTTTAAATCCTCGTTGTAAATTAATTGATGACAACTCTGATTGTACTATGCTTATTGAGACTAACTTTATAAAATCCAAAATAACTACCAGAAGACCAATTCGATGGGATGAAATTGATTTCCCTCAGACTTGGATCTTAAACTCTGTTACTTCTCCAAAACAATTGGCGGAAGAAGTAACCAATTCTGAGTTAACTCATGTAACTCAAAACTCGGATGGACAGATTTGTCTACAATTTGACAATAGTCTTCCTGTCTATCGAAATTCTTTCTCCATACCAAGAAAACTTCCTCAAATTCAGCATATTTCTCCAATAGAACCTTCTGCACCAGTTTATGGTCCAGCTAGAAATCGCGCTGCATCATTGCATACGCTAAACTCTGCTACTTCTTCTCGAAATGTCGAAAAAATCAAAATAAACCCGAAAACGAATATTGTTCAAGATTTCAATAATGAAAACCCTACTCCTTCGAAAATGGATTTTGATATAAATTCTGTTTAAATATGTTTAAACAACTTATTGATTTCAGTCCTGGCTCTCCAGCCAGAAAATATATTCAAAAGGACTTCTTTTCTGAAAAATGGCAACCGTTTAGAACATGGTTCTTTGAAACCTATTCTAAAGATGATCTACGGAATATTTCTGAAGAATTTTATGAAATGTGTGCTCTGCATAATCAGATCATTTTCTTTGTTCCTTGGTTTATGTCTGCATATTTGCCTTCCTACATTAAACTCATTGAGAGATCCTACCAACATCCTGACGGTACGACTACTCAAGCTCAATACCCTCCACAATCTTCATTTATTTTACCCAATAACACGGGAATGACTTTTTCCGCTTTTCAAAAATTCATTCATGATGATGTCGGAAAAATTACTGTTTCCGAAATAAATCATCTTATTTCTCAGAATAATTATTTGAGTCTTTATGTTAAAGTTCTTGGAGAACATATCTCCTCTTTGGATACCAAACTCGATGAGCTTATTCTATCGGTTCACAAACTCAGTGCCCAACTAAACTCTTCTAATGTTGCTTCAACTTCCAAATCCACTAAGGAAGAAGAAGGACTCCTTCTTTCTAAACCCTGTATTCAGAGACCTCTAGAAATCGAAGGATTTACTCAGGCCTCTGCATTAGAGCAACTCGAAACCCTATTAGATAAAAAAATTTCTGGACTTCATCTTCAACCTCTAAATATGTCCAATGATTCAATCCAGACTATTGAGTCTAATTTTGCTGATAACATTGAAACCACCGATAATCCGGGTGAAGTTCTCTCTTCAGAACTTTATAAACTCAGGGGAATGATGAAAAGACAACCAGGCAAAAAGTTTGCCGATATTCCCCGAATGACTACTTCGTATTATCCACGTCCTACTCCTCAAGATGTTCTGATAGAGGAACGGGATTGGAATCAGACAAACACTTCGTATAGCGGTGACGCTATTTACGAATGGAACATTGACAGGATCGTCTGGGCTGGGGTAAGCCGCTCAGCCCGCCAGACCAAGTCATAATATCGGCTATAAGCTCAAGTCGGAAAACCGAACCGAAGCACCAACCGAAATAGTAAAGAATTTAGAAAATTACTGACTGTATGGTAAAATTTTTTCACCCGAACAAGGGGCCTGTCAGGTGACCGCACAACTTTACGAAAGCCCTTGTCTAGTAGTTCTAACTGTGCAAGGATCGCCCTTTATGATTGACAGGATCGTCTGGGCTGGGGTAAGCCGCTCAGCCCGCCAGACCAAGTAATAATATCGGCTATAAGCTCAAGTCGGAAAACCGAACCGAAGCACCAACCGAAATAGTAAAGAATTTAGAAAATTACTGACTGTATGGTAAAAATTTTTCACCCGAACAAGGGGCCTGTCAGGTGACCACACAACTTTACGAAAGCCCTTGTCTAGTAGTTCTAACTGTGCAAGGATCGCCCTTTATGCTTCCTCGCTGCGGGCTTTAGAGACACAGCTCACTAGACCGATCACTGAGACCAGGCTGACATAAAATTGATGGCCCCGACTGTACCACCATTTCGGAACCAAGTCAAGAACTTTTTCAAATTCTTCGACTATCTAAGTAGAGTCTGGATCTTTCATAGTGAATATACTATGAGAGGTTAGAACTATAGTATGAACATAAAAGAGGTCTAGCCGGACATAGTCACGGCGTAGATCTGGGGAGGATGAAAAGAAAACAAAACAGAAAGTAGATATGTACCTGTTGGCCGGAGAGTTGCCGGAGTAATAGTACTAACAAACTTTTATTAAGAGAGAAGAGAGATGTACAAGAGAGAGAGTTACAGAGAAAACTTAAAAGCTTCTTCTGCCCCTTCTACTAAGAATGAGGCTCCTTATATAGATAGTAAAAAGGAATCTTGCACAGTAATAGTGGGTTCCTGTGCACAGTGTTTTACTATTATAATAGTATTTTTACTATTACAATATTCAGTGCTTTTTTCGTCCCCACTTTAGAAATTCTAGCTAATAATAATAATAATAATAATAATAATAATAATAATAATAATAATAATAATAATAGGAATATTATATTTTGTAGCTTTTGCAGTCTTTAGCACTAAGACTTATTCTTATAGATTGTGGATATGAGCTTTCGGCTCGTATGGTTTGTTGAGTTGGCCGCACTAAAGCCACCTATGCAACCATGTTGACTCAGCATTAACTTCCACGTGTCACCTCGCCGGCCAAAGCTACTATTCTCCTACCCAAAAATTACTCCCTCGGTTATATTTTGATGTGATATTATTTGAAAAGAATAATAATAATAATAAAATTTGTAGTCTAAATAATTTTTAGTATTTATTTGGTTAAAATTGTTTTATTAAGATTAAAAGAGGATTTTTAATTTTATAAGGCGTTTGATCATGATTTTTATTTTTTTGATAAATTATTTTATTTTAGTGAAAACTTGTTTGCACTTTTTACTAAGGGAAAAAGTCAGAAACAACTCTAATAATATTATATTCATGACCAAGCACAACTTCAATTTCAGGGGTGCAGCTAGCCTTTGGCTAGCGGGTTCATCCGAACCCTCTTCAATGAAAAAAATGTACTCCCTCTATTTAAAAAAGAATAACCTATTTTTCGTTTAAAAAAGAATGACCCATTTTCTTTAAATATTGAGGCCCCTTAGTTAAAATTCTGATTTCGCCTCCATCCAATCTCCAACTTGAATTCCAACTTTAAAAAATTTTTGATTTTAATGACCAAACACCTACTAAAATTTTGATTTTCACCGTGAAATACTTACTAAATTGTTTATAATTGTAATAGGATGACATGGGATAGACAAAAATAAAAGAGTGTCAGATAAATTTACATAAATTTCGCTTGGTTAAGTATAAATCAAGGTTAAGATATAATACAAACTATGTGCTAAAAGTATACGTAAAATATTCATGATACGGCAAACATATATAGTTTCCTAGTATGAGTACAAATCTTTGTCATACCTTCTGTGCACATTAAGCCTAAATTATCAATGACGCATAATACCTACTCCATTTGGAAACCAAAACTTCCAAGTTATTTTGTCATTTAGTAAGTCATTTTTGCCTCCTAGAGATACATCCAACTTAGGCGTCCATGAGTTCAAAAATTCGAGTACGCGATGAGGTGGGATGAATTAAGATCGCTTCAAATCGAACATAATTATTTTAGTTTTGTCATGCTATATTTAGTATATGTATGCAAAATCCTCCAGTTAAATGTATTTGGGTTTGAACATAGAAATGGAGAAACTTTTGGTACCGATATTTTTCCTTTAATGTATTTTATGCAGTATGAATTTAGATTGATTGAACTACAGTTGTAACCAAAAAAAAAAAAAAACGTAGTTTATTTTTTTATCAGCTTCTATTTTCTCCACCAAGGTTTCTTCTTTACGTTGTTTTCTTCTAATATGCAAAAAGGTACGTAACTTGGGATACAGATAGATTTTACTACCAAAAAAATGGACCATTCAACCCACCTCCTTAAAATAAGCTTTTTGTACAAATCTTTTGTATATACATACATATATTTGTCCTTCTTGCAATATTGTTTTGTGATCCCAACAGAAGTCCAGTTGGCACAATTTTATAACTAAAAATTAAACAAATAAATAACTTATATTTTCAATATTATAAAAAAATCCAACTCCCTAAACATATTACAAAATTCTCTAACATATACACAAAATGTTATGTATATGTCGGTTATATTATGTATATTAATAGGGAGAGAGAGTAAAGTAATTAAAAAAATGGGAGAGTGTAATTACTATCAAAAAGATCGGTATTTATGTTATTTTATAAAGTACTAATTGAATTAGACGAATAAAATTACATATCCTATATTTCCAACTAACCCAATTGACATAAACTTGATTAAACAAATTGAGTAACAACATAGAACAATTCCTATTATAGGGACCCTCTTCTTTAGTATATATTTCGTTTTATTAAGGTGCCAGGTTAAGCTTAGGCCCTTAAGCCACCCCACAAGAATATTAGAACCACATTTATAAAGAGCCCAATTATTTCATTACACCTAAATAATCCTGTTTGTTTCATTATCAATCATTACCTCTAAAACTCCAACCCTATTATACAACTCATACTCTTCCAAATCCTGGAGATTAGCAATGTCAATTATTGATTAATACCCACAAAACCCCTTGCTTATTTTTTTATTTGTGAGAGGTTCATATATATTGTATAGATTGGTTGTGATCCTCCATGCCTCTCTTGGTTCTTTCTTGCATTAACTTATGTAACATAGGCTTGAGAATTGATCAAGATTTTAATGTCTTTTGATGAAATAGGAGATGAAGGTGATTGTTGATGGGGTCTAATAATAGCAATATATGTCACGTCATCCCACTGATGTGTTGGTTGTTATTGTTATTATTGTCATTAAACGTTGTACGAGGATCAAGTGATACGTCGGATCGAGAGACATTGGATTCATACATACATGAATATGCAATCAAGAATATATCGAAACTACGTACAGGTAAATTGTATGATATTCACCTTCCTGCAAATTTTTCAGGCATGGAAGTTTCAATCGTTCGCGTTAGAAGTGCAAGTTTTTGGAGAAGAGGGGCTAATTTTAGCTTCTTCAGAATCCCACGAAGAGTACTGCCATGGCCTTTTGTTAGGAGATTTGATATCATATATGAAAAATTTGGGAATTTGTCATCTAAATACTATGATGTCTCAGGTTACACATTTGTAACTCCTGTCATAGGCTTATTAGCATATGATGCATCAAGAGGAAGAGAAAATTATGGGATGGTTGAGCTTAATACCATGGGAAATCAAATTTTGGTTAACTTCCCACGAATATCTATCCCACAAGACAACAACAAGAAGAATGTGACGATGAAATGTGTTAGATTTGTCACAAATGGGACCATAGAGTTCAGCAATGTAACGAAGAACAACACGTGTATAACGCAAGGACAAGGCCATTTCGCCATAGTGGTGCCTTCATTGAAGCCAGATGATGATGAGAAGAAAGATGGGAAATGGAAATGGTGGGTAATAGGATTTGGTGTAGGAATTGTAGGATTAATATTGTTGATTGTGATGGCAACTTTGATATGCAAATGTGTTGGGATAAAAAAGAGAGGGAATATGGAGAAACAATCTGAAAAAAGTGAGGCTTTGGATACTGTTTGGGTTGGGAATAGCAGAATGCCTTCTGCTTCAGGTATAAGAACTCAACCAGTTCTTGAAACTAGTTATGTTCCTTGATATTTTTTTTAATATCACTTTGTTGATTTCAAATTTTTTTTTCATGTGTTCTTTCCATTTTAAGGTGTATATACATTCATGTCTCATCAAAGTTAATTCTTTTAAGGAAATCAATGAAGTATGAATCACAAACTGAATTCTCATGGATAGTTTCTTGAACTTTTTGCATAAATTCTAACCCAAAACACCCTTCAAACAAATGAATAAAATACACATTATGCATAAACAAACTCGAACTTGTCCTCAACTATCAATTAAGCACTCCAACTCGTCCCCATTGGTGGACGGACGATATTGATGTAACACATAAATTTTGAAGGTGTTTAGATGATTATTTTGTACGTTCAACTAACACAACAGTGGAGACGAGCGAAGGTGTATAGATCTCTTAGGAAAAATTTGAGTGTATACATGTATAATAGGCTCTCTCTGAAGAAAAGTAAATAAAAGGTCAGATTCCTTTTGAGTGTACAAACTGTCATCAAACAAACTTTATGGTTGGTTGAAGATAATTATTTAGTCCAATTAAGAAACTCCAAAATGATTAGAATGTTCTAAAGTGAGATCAATAGCTGATAATGTTTTTTAAATAATACTTATGCCATTAAAATATTAAGTTGACTGTCCTAAAGTGAAAGAAACATTCAAAGTTTTAACAATAACTTATCACATACTTGTTTGTTTCTATTAAAGAAAGATACTAACTTTATTCTTGACAGGCAGAAGGCACAATTAACTAAAACTTTAATTTATAAAAACCAATATTTCATAATCTATGGCTAACCTGAAATCTTAGAATAATCTTCTGTTAAGCTGTCTGCATTTTTGCTAAAGATTGATCTGTAAGCTAAGAATTTTCTTTAATTTTTATTGCATTTGATAAAAACACTTTACTAGAAGTCAACAGAATCCTTAAGGCTATAGCCACTTAAGCCATTTGGAAAATGGTGTTTCTGATGCAATCAGGAGTATCTTTTGTTTTTTAATCTTTTGCTCATGATGCATTAGTTTAATCACAGTTTGAGAAAGAGGACTTTTTCTTTCAATCATTTTGCAAATACCAGTCTCAAACTAAATCTACACCTAATAATTAATGGATATGGATGGATTGAACTTTTTTAATGAAGATTAGATTAGGATATGGATTACAACTCATTGACGAAGTTTGTTGTTATGGGATGCAACTCAATGATCTTTCAATAATCAAGTCCTTGTTCAATGTCCATATCATTTATCAGAAAAAATTCTTCGCGTTCACACCAAGCTAAACATAGCATGATTTGATGTAAACACGGAGTGTAGACAAGTCTGATGACTTCGACGATAATAATGAAAGCATCCAGAAACTTTTCATTCCTTTGGCTAGTAATGAGTACTCATGAGTGGTGGTTTATTATTATTGCTAAACACAAGAAATAAAACAACAGTGTCAACCTATAGGCTGAATATCACAGTACTTGTGAAGTGGAAAAGGAGGATCAAAATAAGAACCATTGAGAATGGCATATGCTGTGACCTTGTTTGCTGCATCTGTGGCATGTATGCCATCCCAGCTTACATAATTTTGTGGATCCTCACAGGCTTTTGCTGTTACATTTTTTCCATTTACTTGTTTGGTATTTCCACAGAACACTTGCTGGTTAAAATTGTATGCACCATCTCCATATCCGCAACATGATTTAGTTCCATATTTTAGCCCTGCAAAAGAAAAATCAATACGATGTACTGTTCTATCACAAAAAGAATAGACTTTTTTACTGTTTGAAGAGTCGGGCCATCTTTTCTTATCAATTTTGCCAGAGAACTTCAGTATTCCAGTTAAACTGATACTGTTATTCATGACCAGACGGTGCATAAAAAGCTATGGTAACCGTATGTGCAGAAAACCAGTATCTTTTTAGCCGTAAAGTTGTTAAGGTGATGTATCTATGTCAGATTTTGCGGTATTCAATTCAAAATAACTTTGGACTGTTCAGTACTCAAAGAAAAATACCATGAGAGGTGGGGTGTTGAAACAGCTCCAAGAGCACAGCATGAGTGTCCACATATACAACATTTGCATCAGCAAGTTTCTTCCTGGTTTGTGCCAGTGCTGCTTTAAGCATATTGTTATAATCCACCACTGCATTATTGTATGATATCATGCAACCAAACTGGTCTATATCAGAAGTGTTATGAGGCAGTTCCACCAGAAACGCAGGGTAACATCCAATTGGTGCTAAATTTAGCACCCAAAATGTTCTCCCACCTAATGCATATATCTCCTGGAAAATAAAACAGAAAGCTAGCATCAAACAGATATTCAGTTAGTTTGATAACAGACTCGTAATCAGATGATTTCTTTACGAGATAAGCATCTAGTACCCCCAAAATTATGACCAAATTTGCTACGACACACTCCGACTTCACGGTGGTCCTATTACCCCCTAACTAAATTTTAGCGTATTTTTGTCAAACCTGTTAGCTGACGTGGCACATGGCAGTCCTTCAACATAATATTAGAGCAGACAGAAATCCCGACTTCAAATCCCACGTTCGGTCATTTATCAAAAGAAATCAAAAAAATAAGTTTGAAAACATAACTAAGTAATCATCGAATTCTAGGACTTTGAAGGACAAAGATTTTCGTTACCTTGATGGTGCTGGAAATTAAGGAAACCACTTGAGGTAGAAACTCTTTCACTCCACTTATTCCCAGTCTTGCCAAATTTCCTGTGAAGTCATTTTGGCCAATGTAGAAAGTATATAGTGATTTTCCAAATATGTTTGGGGAAGGCAGATTAGTTTTCCCTGAGAATTCAGACATATTCGGTTATGGTTAACAAAACAACGTAATATTCATTGAATTTTTCGTAGAATGGAACATTAGTAGCATTACCTTTACGGGGAAGTTCATCGACTTTAGCTTTAAATTCTTGCATCTGTCTTAGCTGAATCTCAAGAGAAAAAGGACTAACTCCAGTTACAAATAAGGAAGTTTGTGGCAAACGAACCGTGGATGCTAATGTTGCGAAGTTAACACCATGTTTGTAATCAGATCCAATTGATTTCAGATATGGACTCAAAAATGGCAAGTTAAATGCTTGAGCTGCACAACCAGGAATCATGAAACTTTCAAAATACTGTTACAGGTTTAAACAATTAATTAAGGCAGGATGAAGGAGGACAAATATTTTCCTGTACATACATAATTGTGTGAAAGATACAAGTGTATTAGCCGATAAATCATTCTGTAGATGCTTCTTGTTTAAATTATTTCTTCAAAACGCCTCTTTACGTGAAAATCTGATTCTTTTTCATGAAATGTCTTTTTATTAATATTGAGCCATAGGGAGACTTGCATCAAGGACTTCAGTACCAAGTTTAACTGTGCTACCATCACATCTTAAAGTTTAAACTGTTCAAAAGGAATCAAAAAGCAAAGCATAGGAAGACACACTAAAAACCGTTATAGCTGCGGATTAGTTATTACCGCCACATCCAGCTCGAATACACATTTATTTACTTAATTATATCTTCAGTACTTCTTGAACACTCACAAAAGGGGCTAATAATGTAATTTGAAATTAAGCCACACGAAGAGGTCACGGGTGCAATAGTTAGGATAAGGATCTAGGACAGAACCTATAAGGACAAACAAAACCTTCCAATAATTATGAGAATATTATTCAGAACATACATGGACATGGACCAATTTTGCTACTTTTTTCCAGCTAAGGCTATTTCGTTTTCTTCCAATGATAATGCAAACTTCTATAATCCTATCCTCGGTCCGAAAATTTACAGGAACTTGATGAGCAAAATTAGCTGGAAAAAAAAAAAGAGAGAACTTTTTTATATAATTATATAGAAAATACAGTAAAATTAGTTATAATGTATTGTTAAGCACACATAGACAAAAATGATTGTTGGGTGTGTTGGCTTTAGTGTGGAACTTAAGCACCTTGATGCCTAAAGTGGCGTGAGTTTGATCCCTAATAGCAACACATTTTTTTGGTAAAGCAAACGAGCACCCATAACCATAACCTTCAATCCCGGATCCGCCCCTGTTCGGAATTCAGATTACTCCATTGCTGTAGCAGTAAACATTTAATACTTTACGTAACGTAACATTTAACATATTAGACAAATCATATTTTATGGCTTCTTGCTTAGATATTGGCTAGCAACTACTAATTAATGCATGCAGGGATATTGTTGTTATTCTAAACTTGAGAATTTTTAATGTTCATCATAAACAAACAAAAGAACTGAGTTGTAAGACATCTTGTTCACTAAGATGGAAGATTCTACAGCAACTGGCATATAGTATGATCTTCCAAAGAAAAGCGTTTAAGTCTGGTGCATTATGAGACTTAAGTTAACCAACAATTCACTAGTACCAACTCTCAAGACGGATCCAAAATTTAAGATTTTTAGTATTGAACTCGTTATGAGTTCAAATCTACTAATTAATATCTACCGATACTAAGTATTTCTACACTGTCATGTATATAACTTAAAGAATGGATCAACTAAGAAAATGAAGAGTGACAATTTCACCTAGAAAATCAACGACGACTCTTCCATCAGTTGCCCTTCCTACAGGTTTCTTGAAATAAGTCATTCCATGGGGAGGAGCTTGAGCTGGGAAAGCTGCCCAAAAACCACCAGTATCAGTATTTGAATCTCCAAAATTAAATATTGCCTTAAATGCACATTTTTTGCACTCAGTTTTAGCCACCATAAACAACAACATTGTACCCAAAATAACCCAAATATTCACCATTGAATTATAAGATCTCAAACTACTCATTCTTGTTTTTCTCTCAAACAAGAAATAGTATACTTGGATAGTGTATTATTGGAGTAATAATGGGATAGAGTGATAACAATTTCCTTACTTGTAAACACTAAGGGAAACTGGTGCATGTAGACATCAATTGGTGACGCAATCAATTGTATGTCAAAACAAACGTTGTTAGTAACGCTTTCCAATCACTCACATTGGATGTTTTTTTCTGAAATTATTCTATCAAGTGGGACATATATAGAAATTTCAGAATGTCTATTTCTTAATCATGAAAA
The DNA here is from genome assembly GCA_030864225.1 of Capsicum baccatum var. pendulum. Lineage (NCBI taxonomy): Eukaryota > Viridiplantae > Streptophyta > Magnoliopsida > Solanales > Solanaceae > Capsicum > Capsicum baccatum. The sequence goes on from CM061557.1 coordinate 232,509,443, forward strand.
TATTCAAGATATTTGCATAAATGAATAAAATTTTATACATTTGTAAACTGATTTTTACACCATCATCATGTCATTCAGATAATATTATGATTGTATCTATACAAGATAAGTTTCCTTAAAAAGTAAAAAATGTGAATTTGATAATCAAGAAGATAAAAATAAGTTACCTACTACAACAACAGATAAATAAAAAATAATTAATGGTATAAAAACTGTTCACACTGACAATATGCATATTACTTGTAATGTAGAATGTAGAATGTAATCATTTTGGCAATTTACTAGTTTTCTCTTAGATTCAGACATATTCGATTATGAATAACGTTAACTAATACCACGTCATATTTAATAATTTTAAACATTAGAGAAATTAAGAAACTATGATTAATTACCTACATTAGAGAAATTAAGAAACTATGATTAATTACCTTGAGAAGTATCGATTACACCTGAATTTGTCAAGTTTTATTCATGGTACAACTGAACTTTGACTTGTCCTAAGTATCCCCGAACTTGTTCTTTTGGTACGTTGCGTGGCCCTTTTTTGCTGACATGGCAAAATGTTTGGTTTCATACTCTATCACGAGCGTGATGGAGTGATTTTGGGGCCAAATCAGCATTTTCAATGTTTAAAAAACGAAAAAAAAAAATCATTTTTCTATAATTTTTTCAAAAAATTCAACTATCCCTCTTCCTATTTAACTTCCAATCTAAAAAAAAAATCATCAAATCCCCAAAATATTAAAGGTATTGATTATTTTAATATTTGATGCTTGAAAGGAATGACACTTGTTGGAAACCATGCACAAATTTGAGTAATTTATTGGTAATGTATATTAGTTATAACTATATATAATTAAGTGTTTGATTTATATTTATCAGTAAAGCTAGGAGTTTTCAGTTTGAAAGAGTTTAGGCATTTTATTAGTTGATTTTTGGAGAATAATTGATTACTCATAATATATATGGATTGTTTTTGTAATTAAATATTTGGGAGGGGGGGAGGGGGGTGATACAAGAACGACAAGGAAGACACAAAAACATACACCAAATCAGTCCACAATCTTAAGGATCCGAGGACCAAGACGGAGACCACTCTCGGATTCGCAACCAACAACAACAATACAAGAATTAGTAGTGTCTTTGGCACCAAAACAGTAACCCAAACTAATGTTAACAATAATTTATGAAGAGTAAAATGAACAATAACAATGTGAAGAACAACAACACATACACGGCTTCACAATAACAAAATAGAATCGGTTACAAGATTACAACAAGACAAAGATAGAAAGATAGACAAATGGATGGTATAATATAAACAACCCAAGAGCTTATTCCACTTTTGGACCTTTAATACCACACACAATATAAACATATCTCTTACGTGACCTCAAGGGAACGGGATTCCCAAGCAATTAACGTCTCAAGCTAGCTACCAACACAAGTAATTCCATACTCGTTTACAAGGAATCCACCTTGCAAGACTCTCTCTCTCTCTAGAGTTCTCAAATATATCATCAAAGTGATGACAAAATGACCTAACATGTTCTATTTATAGCCTAGATTTCAACATAATACAAAATGACTAGAATTCCCGTAATGAGCCAGACAAAAGGGAGGTCTTGGAGTGTGCATATTGGATGGCTTTGGAGTGTTGGGACTTATTATCTACACTTCAAAGCTTGTTCCATTGGTTGGGCAGCCACTCTAGCTCGAATCTTTACGTATTGGTCCACAATCATGATCATACTTGTATCATCCTCCCTTTCTTGAAAAAAGATTCAACCTCGAATCCGAACCTTGCAAAACAATAGGAAGGACAAGCAAACACAAGTTCCTCAAGGTATGAGGGTTAAGATTAGTGTAATCAATCTTAGCATCTTGCCAAGGTGGCTCAAACTTAACATACACCCAAACATCCCTCTTACCCGAATACCCTCCCAAGAAAGAGTCAACTAGTCTACCCACATAAGTGTGACAATAAACAAGGAACAAAAGTTGCTCATCGTGTGAAAAATATAGACTCTTCTTGGATCAACAAATAGTCTTAAAAGTCGAGATAGGAAGGCCATAAATTCCATGCGCATTCAAATCATTCCAAAAGACATCCTCATCACCATACTTCAAATGATCACCGAAATCAAATGGGTGAAGTGTCCATGGACACAGGTTTAGGATGCATTTTCTTTTTCCAATACTACCACTAGTACAATCACATATCACATCTATTCTAGCATGGTCTACAACAAAAATAACTAGAGGGTCATCCATAGTCAATCGGCCAACATGTTCAACATCACTATTTTCACACACAAGTTGGTCTTCATGACTTCCATAAGACAATGTACTATCACTTGCCACAATGACCTCAACACCAGATTGATCAACTAGTGTATCCACAATCTCTAGTTGTACATTATCATCACCAAATGGAGGCACATTCGGCTCACCTAAAGATAAACTACCATTCACACTTAGTTGGCTACTAGCCTTATTCACTAGAGTGCAAGAATTAGTTTGATTACCTTGTAGCTCATATGTAGCATGTCCACTCACAAGAACTTGATTAGTAAGGCTTGGACTCTCTATCAAGTTATCCAACTCCTTGCAAAGAGAGCTTTTCGTCCCTTCCATTGTTCCTTCTACTCGGTCCATTATTTTTTTCATTCTCTCCATTCGGCTACTAAGGTCATATTTCATACCTATTATGGCAGCCATCGAATCGTTCATGGTCACCTTTTTCAATTCCATAGTTCCTAACAAAAGAAATTCTAAAATAAAAACACAAAAAACAACAAACTAGTTAATGTTAGAAAAGAAAATATCCTCACAAGCTCTCAAGCTCTCACACTTTGAAATGCCTCTCAATTGGCCTTACAATTGTTGGTAACTCGTTTATACTCTAAGGAGATTACTTGGTACCAATTGGGGCTCGAGGTTGGAATAGATTCTCTTTTGAAACCACTCAAAGAAAATACGTATGAACTTGAACCAAGAAACTACAACGAATTTCAATGAGATAAAAGCACACAAAGAAACATAGACACGGATAAATTAACCCAAAAACTAATTTACAACATAATAGACAATTACTAGTTTGTTAATTAGCAATTGAATCAACAAATTGCAACTAAGAAACAAAGATTAGAAACTAAAAAATCAAAAATTTGAGCCTAAAGTTGTCGTGTGAACAGTAAAACGTGACATGGCAGCCACGTATTGGTTGCGGTATTAACAAATTTTATTTTCCAAAATTGAAAGTCTTGAACAATTTGTGATTTGAAATTCACGGGAATTGATTTAGGAGGGAAACAATTCTTGCAATCCTATTGTCAAATTCAAAAGTGGAAGACTTGACATTTTTGTACCATCCCCCTTAAAACAAAGTCCTTAAAACAAGAAAAGTTGTTGGGAAGTGATTGACTTGTTCAAGGCTAACAAGCTTTCACCTTTTTCACTTCAACTTTGTAGATCTAGTATTCACTTTATTTTAACAAGTCTTGAAAGGGATGAAGAACATCAAGAACAAATTCAACGATCACCAAGAACACAACAATCCCAACAACCAATTCCAACAACAACAATGCCAACAAATCACGGCCAAGTCAACTAAAATGACAACACAACCGGCTAAGGCTTTAAGTTCACAACAACAGTTCAACAAATGCAAGCTCAAATTTAGATCTTGACTCAAGAGTGTTAGTGATAAAGAAAACTAAAACTTGAAACACCAAGACAAACAAGATACTCTTAAATCTAATGTTCAAGTCTCGGCCAAACACAACAAACTTTTGGCCAAGATCCAAACTCAAGAACACTACTTTTTTTTTTGTATTTTCAAGCAAGCTAGCCCAAGATTGATCTTGTGGGAACAAAATCAAGTCATGCTCTGACACCAAATGATACAAGAACGACAAGAAAGACACAAAAACATACACCAAATCAGACTACAGTCTTAAGAATCTGAGGACCAAGATGGAGACCACTCTCGAATTCGCTACGAACAACAAGAATACAAGAATTAGTGGTGTCTTTGGCACCAATACAGCAACCCAAACTACTGTTAACAACAATTTATGAAGAGTAAAATGAAAAATAACAATGTGAAGAACAGCAACACATACACGGCTTCACAATAACAACATAGAATCGGTTACAAGATTACAACAAGACAAAGACAGAAAAATAGACAAATGGATGGTATAATATTAATAACCCATGAGCTTATTCCACTCTTGGACCTTTAATACCACACACAACATAAACCTATCTCTTATGTGACCTCAAGGGAACGGGATTCCCAAGCAATTAAAGTCTCAAACTAGCTACCAACACAAGTGATTCCACACTTGTTTACAAGGAATCCACCTTGCAAAACACTCTCTCTCTAGAGTTCTTAAATATATCATCAAAGTTATGACAAAATAACGTAACATGTTCTATTTATAGCCTAGGATTCAACTTAATACAAAATGACTAGAATTCCCTTAATGATTCAAGACAAAAGGGAGGCCTAGGAGTGTGCATATTGGATGGCTTTGGAGTGTTGGAACTTGTTCTCTACACTTCAAAGCTTGCTTCATTGGTTGGGCATCTACTCGAGCTCGAGTCTTTACATATTGGTCTACAATCACGGTCGTACGTGCATTAGCCATTGTTATATGTGTTGGAGTATATGTATTGATCCTAAGTTAGGTATATATGAGTATTGATTATTTTGAGATGGTTTCAAGTGTATAGTTTGATTATATGTGTATAGGAATCGACCTTATTTATACCGGAATTTGCCCGTCGATGTTTCCATACGAAGGTTATTGAATAAGCTTTCCGACGATATAAAGATTTTCAAAAACGGATAAGTTTCGGATATAAGCGAGCACGTTCGAAACTATAAAACGGTGGCCGGGATGTGAACAGTAAAATTGCAGGAAAATTTCCAGTTTTTGGGTCAACTTTGAACGATCATAACTCCCTCAATATAATGAACTGGGCGAGCTAACACATATCAAAAGAAAGATCTTTGAGTATTCTTTCTAATGAAATTGGTTTCATCCAAATCCAACATCTGAGTAAGGAGTTATAGTCATTCTATTTCAGCCTCTCAAAACAGATTTTTGTGAACAGTAAATTAGCAGGAAAATACTGAGGCCTGCCAGTTTTTTGGGTCAACTTTGAACGATCATAACTCCCTCCATATAATGAACTGGGAGATCTACCATATATCAAAAGAAAGATATTTGAGTCTTCTTTCCAATGAAATTGGTTTCATCCAAGTGCAACATCTGCGTAAGGAGTTATACGCGTTTTACTTCAGCCTCTCAAAACAGATTTTTAGGGTCAACTTCAAACGATCATAACTCCTTGTACAGGACGAACTGGGTGGCCTAATTTATATGAAATGAAATACCTTTGAATTATCTTTCCAATGATACCAATTTCACCCAAATCCGATATCGGAGCAAAGAGTTATGGTCTATCTACTTCAGCTTGTCAAAACGGTCCACCGGAGGACATATTTGACATTATTTAAATTTTAAAGGCACTTTGGTCATTTCCTATGATATTATGGACGGAAATATGTGTATATGTACATGTATATGAGTTCAAAAACTCATATCCATCATCAATCATAGGAGAGAACAAACCCTAGCCAAATTTGACCTTCAAATTACTTGTGATTCAACCGTGGAAAGTCCAAATTGATTCCGTAGTTGTGTTCATCGTCTCAAGGGCTTCGAGAAGCACCCCTTATTTGTGCCAACAGGACTTCATAACCCAAAGGGCCATTCTATGGTAAGGATGTAAATTATGTTGGTGTTATTTATATGGATATGTATATATATATATATATGCATGTGAGCATAAGAAGTATGTTATTTGATTGTTGTTGAAAGATGATTGGAAATGATGTTGGATCATTCTTGTGCATGGTTGGATTATGTTGAATTGTGAAGGGATGATGTGGTATTGATGATATGATATTGAAATGATGATTATATATATATACACATAAACCTATTGTTCAAGTTGGTTTTTGGAATGCTTTGCAAATATTGGTTGTATGGAATTATGGAAGAGAATTGTGGTGTTGGGTTGCTAATACTAGATGCCAAATATTTCATTGTAGATAAGTGATTTGTAAAGGCGGGAAGTTGTGTTGAATTGGTATCCGAATATACAACGAGGTATGTAAAGCATACTCTAACGATGTTCTTTGGCATGAAAACACCAACGTTCCATAAAGTAAGATTCCGATGGTTATCCAAACACATGTATTGTTCTACATTACCAATGAAGTTGTTTCCATTCTATAAAGTGTCAAAATGCTTCATTGATATACCAAAAGTCTCCTATTTCATTGTTGTGATATTGATGATTCTGAAACATATTGTTGATGTACCAATGAGTCCTTATTACATCTTTATTGTATAGAAGGTCTATTACTTGATTCCTATTGATGTATCATTGTTCCAAAGGTACTATATTGGCATGAACACTAATGTAATAATCTCAAAAGCTTTTGAACTAAGTTATTGGAAAAAAATCTCTTATGTGTTACTTGATATACGTGTGGGTGGTATCCCAGGGGCATAAGCCTAGCATGGGTCGATCCCAATTGATATGTACTGGGGGCAGCCTAATGGTCACAGTACGGTACAGTATTGATTATTGTTAGGTGGTTGGAGGTTCGGGAGGAGGAGGTAATGGCGAATAATAATTGTAAAGAATGAAATGAACGAATGTATACCGTTCCACAAATGTGTTTGTATTCAAGAACCCAATTCAGATTAATAATAATGTACATGATCCTAAAAGTGTTTATGAAGTGTGGTTCACTTCTATTATGATTTATTCACATGTGTATGATTTTCTTGATCCCCCATATCACATATGATTATTTACAGCTTTACATACTCAGTACATATTTCGTACTGACGTCCCTCACGGGGGACCTGCATTTCATGCTGCAGGATCAGGTACTTCAGCTCATTCACAGCATAGATAGGAGCCAGATCATACACCTGTTGTTGGTGAGCTCCAGTTTGCTTCGGAGCTTTCCGAGTCGGTTTCTTATATTTTGTTATTGTACAGGAGTCATGTGTGGGCAGGGGTTCGTCCCGACCCTAGTTATGTCATGTATATCCTAGAGGCTTTGTAGACATAAAGAAGGGTAAAGTCATGGAAGTTTATATAATGATGTTATATTCGTATATGGGGTGGCCCCGACGGCCAAGTATTATATATATGTATATATATTTGTGCGTGTTGTGCTGATACAGGTAATTAGACCCTTTTATATGCAGCGAAGTGCTGCCCAAATTTTTGGTGACATGTAAGTGAAAGTACAGGTATTTGAACGGGTTCTCCCGGGTCTTCTCGGCTTCGGGTGCCAGTCCGGCCCGATGGGATTTTGGGCCGTGACAAAAGTGGTATCAGAGAGGTTCGTCCTAGTGAGTCTACAAAACCGTGTCTACGTAGAGTCTTGTTTATCGGTGTGTTGTGCACCACATCTATAAACAGGAGGCTATGGACATTTAGGAATTGTTTCTTTTCTTCATGTCTTAGATCGTGCGATAGAGCTTATATTGTATATGAAGTCATAGTTGACCACTGAGTCAGTTTGTTTCTCTTATTATAGTAATGATGCCGGTTACCAGAAGCAAGAATACCGGTAAGCAAGTAGATGTGGCTGCCGGAGAGGGGACTAGTAAGTCACACACTATACCAGCTAATCAAAGTGAGGCTCCAGCTGAGCATGCATCAGAAACTTCCCCCAGTCCAGAAGAAATAAGGGGGAGGAGAACTATATCCCCAGAGCCACCTATTAATGTTGTTGATCAAGATCTTAGAAATGCAGTGCAACTTTTGACTCGTATAGTTGCTGGGCAAGTCCAAGGGCAAGCCATTCCTGTCGCGGGTTCTAGCAGTACTGATAGGGCGGCTAGTCTTCGGACACAAGATTTTCTTAAGATGGATCCGCCTACTTTTACCGGATCCGATCTTAACGAAGATCCGCAGGACTTTATTGATCAAATCCAAAGGTCCCTAGAGGTGATTCATGTATCGGGCAGAGAGACAGTGGAGTTAGCCGCGTATAGATTCAAAGGTGAGGCTATATATTGGTATGAAGACTGGAAACGGTCGAGGGGCATTGATGCACCCCCAGCTACTTGGAAAGAGTTCAAAGAGGCATTTATTGATCATTATCTTCCATATGAGACTCGTCAGTCCCGTGCGGATCAGTTCTTAAATCTTCGGCAGGGTAATACAAGTGTGAGGGAGTATAGTCTTCGATTTAATTCCTTGTCCAGATATGCTCCTAATGTTATAGCTACTATGGATGACAGAGTTCATCGGTATGTGAACGGATTGGATCCGTATTTGGTTAGGGATTGTACTATTGCTGCACTGAATAAAGATATGGATATAGCTAAGATCCAAGCATTTGCACAGAAAATGGAAGATCAGAGGCAGAGAAGAAGAACGCAGGAATTTGAAAGCGGATCTTCTAAGAGGTCCAGATCTACAGGGCAGTTTATGGCTCCACAGGGAGGTTTTAGACCTCAATTTTCTGCCAGACCACCTAGGCCATTATTTTCTTATTCTGCAGCTAGTGCTCCACCACAGCATCAGGGGTTCAGAGGCAGTCAAATTGGGCAAAAAAATGAGGGTCATAGTTCGCGATCAGTGGGTTATCATGGGCAAGGGAATATGATCCAACTGAGACATCCTCGAGAGCCATGCAATAAATGTGGAAGGAATCATATGGGCGCATGTCGAATGGGAACAAATGTTTGTTATTGGTGTGGTATGACGGGGCATATGATGAGAGAATGCCCACGAAGGGGCGCAGGTGGTGTAGCACGACCTTCGGGATCAGCTGTTGCATCATCGTCACCGGTATCTTATTCTGGTAGAGGCGCACGACCCGTGGGTCACGCTAGAAACGAAATAAGAGTCGCCAGTTCCAGCGGGACTCAGAATTGCACTTATGCTTTAGCGGATCGACAGAATCTAGAGGCTTCCCCAGATGTGGTTACGGGTACGTTGTCCATATTTTCATTTGATGTATATGCTCTAATTGATCCCGGTTCTACATTATCATATGTTACTCCTTTGGTTGCTGGAAAGTTCAAAAGAACCCCCGAATTGTTAGATAAGCCGTTGGAAGTGTCTACCCCGGTTGGGGAATCTATTATTGCTAGAAGAGTTTATAAAGATTGTGTAGTAACTGTGTGTGGTCGAGACACGATGGCTAATCTCGTGGAACTAGAAATGGTAGATTTTGATGTTATAATGGGTATGGATTGGTTGGCGTCTTGTTATGCCAAAATTGACTGTTGTACAAAAAAGATGTATTTACATTTTCCGAATGAAGCAGTTATTGAATGGCAAGGTAAGATCGGCGCACCAAGAGGTAGATTTATTTCTTATTTCAAATCAAGAAAAATGATTTCCAAGGGATACCTATATTATTTAGTTAGAGTAAGGGATACAGAAGCGGAGCCACCAACTCTTCACGTTGTTCCGGTGGTAAATGAATTTCCTGATGTATTTCCTGAAGATCTTCTAGGTTTGCCTCCTGAACGAGAAGTAGAGTTTGGTATTGATGTAATTCCAGGCACCCAACCAATCTCTATTCCTCCATATAGAATGGCCCCAGCAGAATTGCGAGAATTGAAAGAGCAATTAAAAGATTTGCTTGAGAAGGGATTCATAAGGCCTAGTATGTCCCCCTGGGGAGCACCAGTGTTATTTGTGCGCAAAAAGGATGGCTCGCTGAGGATGTGTATTGATTATCGGCAATTGAATAAGGTGACTATTAAGAATAAATATCCTCTCCCAAGAATTGATGATTTATTTGATCAGTTACAGGGCGCCAAGTGCTTTTCTAAGATTGATTTGAGGTCAGGTTACCACCAAGTGAGGGTCAAAGAAAAAGATATACCCTAAACAGCTTTCCGAACAAGGTATGGTCATTATGAGTTTCTAGTTATGTCATTTGGGCTAACAAATGCACCTGCAGCTTTTATGGATTTGATGAATAGGGTGTTTAAGCCATTCCTGGATGTATTTGTGATAGTTTTTATAGATGATATTCTAGTTTATTCTAGATCAGAAGAGGACCATGCCAATTACTTACGACAGACATTGCAGACTCTTCGTGATTGTAAGCTTTATGCAAAGTTCTCTAAATGTGAGTTTTGGTTAAAGTCGGTGGCATTTTTGGGTCATATTGTATCTAGTGAAGGGATAAAGGTTGATGCTCAAAAGATAGAAGCTGTGAAGAACTGGCCAAGGCCCACAACGCCGACGGAGATTCGTAGTTTTCTCGGGTTGGCCGATTATTATAGGAGGTTTGTTAAAGACTTTTCTTCCATTTCAGCACCTTTAACCAAGCTAACACATAAAGCATCCAAGTTCCAATGGAATGATACGTGTGAGGAGAGTTTCCAAGAATTGAAAAATAAGTTGACTTCTACACCTGTGTTGGTACTTCCAGAAGGTACAGAAGGGTATACAGTGTATTGTGATGCTTCTAGAATTGGTTTACGATGTGTATTGATGCAGCATGGTAAAGTAATAGCATATGCTTCTAGACAATTGCGGCCACATGAGAAAAATTATCCTACACACGATCTTGAGCTGGCAGCGGTTATCTTTGCTTTAAAAATATGGCGCCACTATTTATATGGGGTTCATGTTGATATATATACTGATCACAAGAGCTTACAATACATTTTCAGTCAGAAGGATCTAAATCTGAGGCAGCGAAGGTGGATGGAACTATTAAAAGATTATGATGTCGATATTTTGTATCATCCAGGGAAAGCGAATATAATAGCTGATGCATTAAGTCGTAAGGCTGTGATGATGCCTATAGAAAGGCAAGGGATGGTTAAAGATCTTCACCAGTTAGCTAGTTTGGGAGTTCGTCTTCTTGAAACTCCAGACAAAGAGCTTATCGTACATAATGCTGCGGAATCTTCATTAGTAGCTGAAGTGAAAGAGAAGCAATATGCAGATCCTATTTTATTACAGCTTAAGGAGAACGTTCAGAGTGGTGCAACCAAGGCATTTGAGCTTACGCGAGAAGGAGTACTTCAGTGCCAAAACCGATTGTGTGTGCCGGATGTAGACGGGCTAAGAAAGAAGATTATGACAGAGGCACATTTTTCAAGGTATTCCATTCATCCAGGATCAACCAAAATGTATCAAGATTTGAAAGATATGTATTGGTGGAATGACATGAAAAGGAACATCGCAGAATTTGTAGCTGAATGTCCAAATTGTCAACGAGTTAAAGTGGAACATCAAAAGCCCGGAGGCTATATGAAACGCATAGATCTTCCAACTTGGAAGTGGGACATGATCAACATGGATTTTGTTACAGGTTTGCCTCGTACAGCTCGGAAATTTGATTCTATATGGGTGATTGTGGATAGGCTTACTAAATCCGCACATTTCTTACCCGTTAAGACCACTTACACAGTTGAAGAATATTCGAAGCTGTATGTTAAAGAAATAGTCCGATTACATGGAGTGCCAACTTCTATTATATCAGATCGGGGAACTCAATTTACTGCAAACTTTTGGAAGTCTTTCCAACGGAGTTTGGGAACACAAGTGAATCTGAGTACAGCTTTTCACCCTCAGACGGATGGACAAGCAGAGCGCACCATTCAAACACTTGAAGATATGCTACGAGCATGTGTTATAGATTTTAAAGGCAGCTGGGATGATCATTTACCTCTTATTGAGTTTGCCTACAATAATAGCTATCATTCAAGTATCAAAATGGCACCATATGAAGCTTTATATGGGAGGAAGTGTAGATCACCAATAGGATGGTTCGAAGCGGGTGAAACTCTTATGTTCGGACCGGATCTTGTGAATCAAGCCATAGAAAAAGTCAAGGTGATTCAGCAACGGTTGAAAACAGCCCAAAGTCGACACAAGTCATATGCGGATAGTAGAAGAAGAGGGCTAGAGTTTTTGTTAGGCGATTGGGTATTTTTGAAGGTATCGCCAATGAAAGGGGTGATGAGATTTGGCAAGAAAGGAAAGTTGAGTCCACGATATATAGGCCCGTATAGGATTATTCGAAGATGTGGGCAAGTTGCTTATGAATTAGAGCTACCCCAGGAACTCTCATCAGTGCATCCAGTATTTCATGTATCGATGCTTCGAAAGTGCATCGGAGATCCGTCCCTTATTACTTCTACTGAAGATGTGCAAGTAACAGAAGATCTTACCTACGAGGAGATGCCTGTTGCTATATTAGATCGTCAAGTTAAGAAGATGAGAAATAAAGAAGTAGCATCAGTGAAAGTACTTTGGAGAAATCAACAAAGGGAAGAGATTACATGGGAAGCGGAGGAAGCAATGAAATTGAAATACCCTTATTTGTTCAAAGATGAAAAAGAAGTGCAAGGAGTGGAACTGGGACACTAACAAGTTTTTACATATGCATAACATCTATATGATGACGTGAATATCAATTATGAATTCGAACTTGTTTCGGCTAAATAACTACATTCACATTCGAGGACGAATGTCCTTAAGGGGGGAAGGATGTAACACCCCGTACTTAATTACGTGCATTAGCCATTGTTATATGTGTTGGAGTATATGTATTGATCCTAAGTTAGGTATATATGAGTATTGATTATTTTGAGATGGTTTCAAGTGTATAGTTTGATTATATGTGTATAGGAATCGACCTTATTTATACCGGAATTTGCCCGTCGATGTTTCCATACGAAGGTTATTGAATAAGCTTTCCGACGATATAAAGATTTTCAAAAACGGATAAGTTTCGGATATAAGCGAGCACGTTCGAAACTATAAAACGGTGGCCGGGATGTGAACAGTAAAATTGCAGGAAAATTTCCAGTTTTTGGGTCAACTTTGAACGATCATAACTCCCTCAATATAATGAACTGGGCAAGATACCACATATCAAAAGAAAGATATTTGAGTATTCTTTCTAATGAAATTGGTTTCATCCAAATCCAACATCTGAGTAAGGAGTTATACTCATTCTATTTCAGCCTCTCAAAACAGATTTTTGTGAACAGTAAATTAGCAGGAAAATACTGAGGCCTGCCAGTTTTTTGGGTCAACTTTGAACGATCATAACTCCCTCAATATAATGAACTGGGAGATCTACCATATATCAAAAGAAATATCTTTGAGTCTTCTTTCCAATGAAATTGGTTTCATCCAAGTGCAACATCTGCGTAAGAAGTTATACGCGTTTTACTTTAGCCTCTCAAAACAGATTTTTAGGGTCAACTTCAAACGATCATAACTCCTTGTACAGGACGAACTGGGTGGCCTAATTTATATGAAATGAAAGACCTTTGAATTATCTTTCCAATGATACCAATTTTACCCAAATCCGATATCGGATCAAAGAGTTATGATCTATCTACTTCAGCTTGTCAAAACGGTCCACCGGAGGACATATTTGACATTATTTAAATTTTAAAGGCACTTTGGTCATTTCCTATGATATTATGGACGGAAATATGTGTATATGTACATGTATATGAGTTCAAAAATTCATATCCATCATCAATCATAGGAGAGAACAAACCCTAGCCAAATTTGACCTTCAAATTACTTGTGATTCAACCGTGGAAAGTCCAAATTGATTCCGTAGTTGTGTTCATCGTCTCAAGGGCTTCGAGAAGCACCCCTTATTTGTGCCAACAGGACTTCATAACCCAAAGGGCCATTCTATGGTAAGGATGTAAATTATGTTGGTGTTATTTATATGGATATGTATATATATATATATATGCATGTGAGCATAAGAAGTATGTTATTTGATTGTTGTTGAAAGATGATTGGAAATGATGTTGGATCATTCTTGTGCATGGTTGGATTATGTTGAATTGTGAAGGGATGATGTGGTATTGATGATATGATATTGAAATGATGATTATATATATATATACACATAAACCTATTGTTCAAGTTGGTTTTTGGAATGCTTTGCAAATATTGGTTGTATGGAATTATGGAAGAGAATTATGGTGTTGGGTTGCTAATACTAGATGCCAAATATTTCATTGTAGATAAGTGATTTGTAAAGGCGGGAAGTTGTGTTGAATTGGTATCCGAATATACAACGAGGTATGTAAAGCATACTCTAACGATGTTCTTTGGCATGAAAACACCAATGTTCCATAAAGTAAGATTCCGATGGTTATCCAAACACATGTATTGTTCTACATTACCAATGAAGTTGTTTCCATTCTATAAAGTGTCAAAATGCTTCATTGATATACCAAAAGTCTCCTATTTCATTGTTGTGATATTGATGATTCTGAAACATATTGTTGATGTACCAATGAGTCCTTATTACATCTTTATTGTATAGAAGGTCTATTACTTGATTCCTATTGATGTATCATTGTTCCAAAGGTACTATATTGGCATGAACACTAATGTAATAATCTCAAAAGCTTTTGAACTAAGTTATTGGAAAAAAATCTCTTATGTGTTACTTGATATACGTGTGGGTGGTATCCCAGGGGCATAAGCCTAGCATGGGTCGATCCCAATTGATATGTACTGGGGGCAGCCTAATGGTTACAGTACGGTACAGTATTGATTATTGTTAGGTGGTTGGAGGTTCGGGAGGAGGAGGTAATGGCGAATAATAATTGTAAAGAATGAAATGAACGAATGTATACCGTTCCACAAATGTGTTTGTATTCAAGAACCCAATTCAGATTAATAATAATGTACATGATCCTAAAAGTGTTTATGAAGTGTGGTTCACTTCTATTATGATTTATTCACATGTGTATGATTTTCTTGATCCCCCATATCACATATGATTATTTACAGCTTTACATACTCAGTACATATTTCGTACTGACGTCCCTCACGGGGGACCTGCATTTCATGCTGCAGGATCAGGTACTTCAGCTCATTCACAGCATAGATAGGAGTCAGGTCATACAGCTACTGTTGGTGAGCTCTAGTTTACTTCGGAGCTTTCCGAGTCGGTTTCTTATATTTTGTTATTGTACAGGAGTCATGTGTGGGCGGGGGTTCGTCCCGACCCTAGTTATGTCATGTATATCCTAGAGGCTTTGTAGACATAAAGAAGGGTAAAGTCATGGAAGTTTATATAGTGATGTTATATTCGTATATGGGGTGGCCCCGACGGCCAAGTATTATATATATGTATATATATTTGTGCGTGTTGTGCTGATACAGGTAATTAGACCCTTTTATATGCAGCGAAGTGCTGCCCAAATTTTTGGTGACATGTAAGTGAAAGTACAGGTATTTGAACGGGTTCTCCCGGGTCTTCTCGGCTTCGGGTGCCAGTCCGGCCCGATGGGATTTTGGGCCGTGACAAAAGTGGTATCAGAGAGGTTCGTCCTAGTGAGTCTACAAAACCGTGTCTACGTAGAGTCTTGTTTATCGGTGTGTTGTGCACCACATCTATAAACAGGAGGCTATGGACATTTAGGAATTGTTTCTTTTCTTCATGTCTTAGATCGTGCGATAGAGCTTATATTGTATATGAAGTCATAGTTGACCACTGAGTCAGTTTGTTTCTCTTATTATAGTAATGATGCCGGTTACCAGAAGCAAGAATACCGGTAAGCAAGTAGATGTGGCTGCCGGAGAGGGGACTAGTAAGTCACCCACTATACCAGCTAATCAAAGTGAGGCTCCAGCTGAGCATGCATCAGAAACTTCCCCCAGTCCAGAAGAAATAAGGGGGAGGAGAACTATATCCCCAGAGCCACCTATTAATGTTGTTGATCAAGATCTTAGAAATGCAGTGCAACTTTTGACTAGTATAGTTGCTGGGCAAGTCCAAGGGCAAGCCATTCCTGTCGCGGGTTCTAGCAGTACTGATAGGGCGGCTAGTCTTCGAACACAAGATTTTCTTAAGATGGATCCGCCTACTTTTACCGGATCCGATCTTAACGAAGATCCGCAGGACTTTATTGATCAAATCCAAAGGTCCCTAGAGGTGATTCATGTATCGGGCAGAGAGACAGTGGAGTTAGCCGCGTATAGATTCAAAGGTGAGGCTATATATTGGTATGAAGACTGGAAACGATCGAGGGGCATTGATGCACCCCCAGCTACTTGGAAAGAGTTCAAAGAGGCATTTATTGATCATTATCTTCCATATGAGACTCGTCAGTCCCGTGCGGATCAGTTCTTAAATCTTCGGCAGGGTAATACAAGTGTGAGGGAGTATAGTCTTTGATTTAATTCCTTGTCCAGACATGCTCCTAATGTTATAGCTACTATGGATGACAGAGTTCATCGGTATGTGAACGGATTGGATCCGTATTTGGTTAGGGATTGTACTATTGCTGCACTGAATAAAGATATGGATATAGCTAAGATCCAAGCATTTGCACAAAAAATGGAAGATCAGAGGCAGAGAAGAAGAACGCAGGAATTTGAAAGCGGATCTTCTAAGAGTTCCAGATCTACAGGGCAGTTTATGGCTCCACAGGGAGGTTTTAGACCTCAATTTTCTGCCAGACCACCTAGGCCATTATTTTCTTATTCTGCAGCTAGTGCTCCACCACAGCATCAGGGGTTCAGAGGCAGTCAAATTGGGCAAAAAAGTGAGGGTCATAGTTCGCGATCAGTGGGTTATCATGGGCAAGGGAATATGATCCAACTGAGACATCCTCGAGAGCCATGCAATAAATGTGGAAGGAATCATATGGGCGCATGTCGAATGGGAACAAATGTTTGTTATTGGTGTGGTATGACGGGGCATATGATGAGAGAATGCCCACGAAGGGGCGCAGGTGGTGTAGCACGACCTTCGGGATCAGCTGTTGCATCACCGTCACCGGTATCTTATTCTGGTAGAGGCGCACGACCCGTGGGTCACGCTAGAAACGAAATAAGAGTCGCCAGTTCCAGCGGGACTCAGAATTGCACTTATGCTTTAGCGGATCGACAGAATCTAGAGGCTTCCCCAGATGTGGTTACGGGTACGTTGTCCATATTTTCATTTGATGTATATGCTCTAATTGATCCCGGTTCTACATTATCATATGTTACTCCTTTGGTTGCTGGAAAGTTCAAAAGAACCCCCGAATTATTAGATAAGCCGTTGGAAGTGTCTACCCCGGTTGGGGAATCTATTATTGCTAGAAGAGTTTATAAAGATTGTGTAGTAACTGTGTGTGGTCGAGACACGATGGCTAATCTCGTGGAACTAGAAATGGTAGATTTTGATGTTATAATGGGTATGGATTGGTTGGCGTCTTGTTATGCCAAAATTGACTGTTGTACAAAAAAGATGTATTTACATTTTCCGAATGAAGCAGTTATTGAATGGCAAGGTAAGATCGGCGCACCAAGAGGTAGATTTATTTCTTATTTCAAATCAAGAAAAATGATTTCCAAGGGATACCTATATTATTTAGTTAGAGTAAGGGATACAGAAGCGGAGCCACCAACTCTTCACGTTGTTCCGGTGGTAAATGAATTTCCTGATGTATTTCCTGAAGATCTTCTAGGTTTGCCTCCTGAACGAGAAGTAGAGTTTGGTATTGATGTAATTCCAGGCACCCAACCAATCTCTATTCCTCCATATAGAATGGCCCCAGCAGAATTGCGAGAATTGAAAGAGCAATTAAAAGATTTGCTTGAGAAGGGATTCATAAGGCCTAGTATGTCCCCCTGGGGAGCACCAGTGTTATTTGTGCGCAAAAAGGATGGCTCGCTGAGGATGTGTATTGATTATCGGCAATTGAATAAGGTGACTATTAAGAATAAATATCCTCTCCCAAGAATTGATGATTTATTTGATCAGTTACAGGGCGCCAAGTGCTTTTCTAAGATTGATTTGAGGTCAGGTTACCACCAAGTGAGGGTCAAAGAAAAAGATATACCCAAAACAGCTTTCCGAACAAGGTATGGTCATTATGAGTTTCTAGTTATGTCATTTGGGCTAACAAATGCACCTGCAGCTTTTATGGATTTGATGAATAGGGTGTTTAAGCCATTCCTGGATGTATTTGTGATAGTTTTTATAGATGATATTCTAGTTTATTCTAGATCAGAAGAGGACCATGTCAATTACTTACGACAGACATTGCAGACTCTTCGTGATTGTAAGCTTTATGCAAAGTTCTCTAAATGTGAGTTTTGGTTAAAGTCGGTGGCATTTTTGGGTCATATTGTATCTAGTGAAGGGATAAAGGTTGATGCTCAAAATATAGAAGCTGTGAAGAACTGGCCAAGGCCCACAACGCCGACGGAGATTCGTAGTTTTCTCGGGTTGGCCGGTTATTATAGGAGGTTTGTTAAAGACTTTTCTTCCATTTCAGCACCTTTAACCAAGCTAACGCATAAAGCATCCAAGTTCCAATGGAATGATACGTGTGAGGAGAGTTTCCAAGAATTGTGCTGATACAGGTAATTAGACCCTTTTATATGCAGCGAAGTGCTGCCCAAATTTTTGGTGACATATAAGTGAAAGTATAGGTATTTGAACGGGTTCTCCCTGGCCTTCTCGGCTTCGGGTGTCAGTCCGGCCCGATGGGATTTTGGGTCGTGACGGGTTCCCCCATAAATACTGTATCAAATACAAAGTTTCTTAAAATAATAATTTAGCATAAACTTATTGGGTTATCGGTGTACCCAATAACCCATTAAAAAAATCAAAATTGAATCAATAACTCAATAATTTTTTTTTATAAAATTATTAACCCTATAACGATAAATCAATCGTATTTTTATCTGTTCGATTTTTGTACACCACTAACTTAAATTTTAATTTCTTACTCCATTAATTGTAATAAGAAACGTATTTGTGCATGCGAGTCTCCTCAAAATCCTACTTGAAACACTAATCGAAAACTACTATGAAACACTAACCGAAAAAAAAATTCATATTTTTAACACACACCAAAAATATAAATTTTTAAATAATAGCTTACTTGATCGACGAAAATTCAACCTTTCACTATTTTGGAGTAGAGAAAAACTGAAAAATATAATTTTTTAGAGAGAAATTGGATAATTAAGATTAGAAGTAGATTATCTTTTAATATAGTATAAATATAATGGAAGTGGATGGTATTTATCCATGTGGACAGCCATATCAGCATTTTTTTCCACGTGTACGCGCGTAGTTTGCACGCACTGGTCCATCACCAAAAAAGGGCCACGCTACGTACTAAAAGAATAAGTTTGGGGGTACTTAGGACAAGTCAAAGTTCAGGTGTACCATAGATAAAACGTGACAAGTTCAGAGGGTAATCGATACTTCTCTCTAATTGCCTTTATACTCCTAAAAATCATCGTCCTTAAATTTTTTTAATTTCTCTGAGTTGAATCCGAAGAGAAAACGGATCAACTCCAGAAACACCATGCTTGAAATCCAATCCAATTGATTCAAATATGGAATCAAATAATGGCAAACCAAATATTTGAGGTGCACAACCACTAATAACAAAACTATTTTCTGAATACATGAACCTACATAGTATTAAAATTCTTTATACTATCAGTACATGTAGATTATGTCATTATGGAAGGATGTAAAAGATAAGGTATAGGTTCAGCTGAACTCAATAATTTTTCCTAAACTATATCATATGTGTTAAAATTGTTAGGTTGTGGAGCCTGATTAATATGTGACGTACAATTATATATTAATGTTCATGTTGTTCAACCTTCGCGGTGAGGTTGTCGGGGGGTGTAGGGGGCGGAGCCCTAGGCCGACCCAAATTTTAAGTTGTACCTTTTATTCTTATTCTCTGTGTAATTGTATATAGTTCAAGTCATTAATATAAATAACCTGTCCACCGAGGAGGTTACCCACGGGTGTTACCATGAAGTTACCTCTCTCTCTTTCCTCAAGAACTCTCTCTAGTTTTTTTCACCTTCTCCATAGATTTAGTGTGTGTGAACTGATAATCGATCCTAACAACTGGTATCAGATCTTGGGAGATTCACCACGATCACTGAAGATGGAAGGATCGAAGTTTGGAATCGAGAAGTTTAATGGATTCAATTTTGGTTTCTGAAAGATGCAAATCGAAGACTATCTGTACCAGAAAGATCTTCACGAACCCTTGATCGGGGTAAAGCTGGAGTCCATGAAGGAGGAGGACTGGAAGCTCAAGGATCAGCAGGCTCTAGGGCTGATCCAGTTGACTTTGTCGAGAAATGTGTTCTTCAATATCGTCAAAGAGAAAACCACATCCGATCTGTTGAAGGCATTATCAAATATGTACGAAAAATATTTGCGATGAACAAGGAATATTTTATGCGTAGATTGTTCAATTTATAGATGTCTGAGAATGGATTTGTTGCTAATCATATAAACGAGTTCAATATGATTGTTAGTCAACTGTGTTCTATGTATATTAATTTTGAAGATAAAATTAAAGCACTGATTTTGATGTCATCTCTACCCGAGTCTTGGGATACTGTTGTTGTTGTGATTAGCAGTTCCCGTGGATCTAAGAAACTGAAGTTTCACGAAATCCAAGATGTTGTTCTTAGCGAAAGCATTAGCAAATGAGAAATTGGGGAATCAATGGTAGTGTTCTCAGTGTTGACTGAAGGGGGAGAGACCAATCGAGGGGTCAGAATACACATGACAGATCAAAATCAAAGAATCGTGGAAAATCACCACAATAATCTAACGTGACATATTGGAATTGTAGAGAGAAAGGATACTTTCAGACAGAGTGCAAGAAACCCAAGAAGAAGAAAAATCAGAAATCTGAAGATAATAATGATTCTGTTAATTTAGTAGAAGATAGTGGGGATGCTCTAATCCTTAGTGTGGACAGCCTGGTTGAATCCTGGATATTGGATTCTGGTACATCTTTTCATTCATCTCCTCGCAAGGAATTGTTCCAAAATTTCAAGTCTGGAAATTTTAGAAAGGTGTATCTTGCTGACAATAAGCCATTGACGATTGAATAAAAGGGGGATGTCTGCATAAAAACTCCAGCAAAAAACCAGTGGACATTGGAGGATATCAGATATATTCCTGGTCTCAAGAAGAATTTGATCTCTGTTGGTCAGTTGGATAGCACAGGCTACACAACAGAGTTTGGGAAAGGTTCATGGAATACTGTAAAGGGTGCTATGGTTGTAGCATGTGGCACAAAATCTAGAACTTTGTACACCACTGCAGAGTGTATGAACATGGTTGTTGTTGCTGAGGGTGCTTTCGGTTCATGTCTGTGGCACAACAAACTTGGACACACGAGTGCCAAAGGAATGAAGATGTTGGCTGCAAAAAGAGCTTTAGAGGAGCTGAAATCTATTGATATGGGTCTTTGTGAGAGTTGTGTTATGGGTAAACAGAAGCGAGTAAGCTTCACAAAAACTGCGAGAGAGCCGAAGAAAGTACAGCTGGAAATGGTCCATACAGACGTTTGGGGACCATCTCCTATTTCATCACTTGGTGGATCCAAATTCTATATCACCTTCATTGATGATTTCAGCAGGAAGGTATGGGTTTACTTCTTGAAACATAAGTCAAATGTGTTTTCTAACTTTCAAGAGGTGGACAGCTGAAGTTGAAAATTAGACAGGCTTGAAAATCAAATGCCTGAGGTCTGATAATGAAGGAGAATATGACAAGTCAGAATTCAAATAATTTTGTGCAGCTGAGAGAATCAGATCGATGAGGACAGTTCTCGGGAAGGCAAGGCAGAATGGGCAGATGCTATGAGCACAGCTGCATACTTGAACAACAGGGGACCATCAGTTCCTCTGGGGTTCAAGATTTCTGAAGAAGAATGGACACGAAAAGAGCTCAAGTATTCTCACTTGAGAACCTTTGGTTGCACTGCTTATGTTCATGTTTATCCAGAGAAGAGAGATAGGCTTGATGCTAAAGCTATAAAGTGCTACTTTATAGGTTATGGTTCTGACATGTTTGGGTACAGGTTTTGGGATGACGGGAACAAGAAAATCCTAAGACATTGTGATGTGACATTTGATGAAAATGTCTTGTACAAGGACAGAAAGCAAAAAGTTCAAGAAACTACAAAGCAAGTGGGAGTTGAGCTTGAGTTGCCGAAGAGTACACCCAAAAATATTGCAGCAGATACTCAACAAACTCCAGAGACTGCCATTGAGGAACCAGAAGTGGAACAAGTGGCACCTGAGCAGGCTGAGAGGAGATCATCCAGGACCATTAGAGCACCAGATAGGTATTCACCATCATTACATTATTTGTTGCTGACTGATGAAGGGGAACCGAAGTCTGTTGTTGAGGCCCTGCAGGTGGAGAATTCAATCAAGTGGGAGCAATCCATGGATAATGAGATGAGCTCACTTGATAAGAATAACACGTGGATGTTGACTGAGTTACCTGCAGGGAAAGGAGCCTTGTTGAACAAGTGGGTGTTCAGAATCAAGGCAGAACTAGATGGCAAAAGAAGGTTTAAGGCTCCGTTGGTAGTTAAAGGATATTCACAAAGAAAAGGTATTGATTATGCTGAAATATTTTCTCCTGTTGTGAAATTAACTATTATTCGAATTTTATTGAGCATTGTTGTATCGGATAATTTGCATCTTGAGCAAATGAATGTAAAGACTGAATTTTTACATGGAAATTTGGACAAGAAAATCTATATGCAGCAGCCAGAGGGGTTTGTAGTTCCAAGTAAGGAACACATGGTGTGCAAGATCAACAGGAGATTGTATGGGCTGAAGCAAACACCTAGACAGTGGTACAAGATGTTTGATTCCTTTATGAGCAAAAGTGGCTTCTGCAGGAGTGAAAAGGATCAGTGTTGCTACTTCAAGAAATACACTGATTCTTATGTATTTTTACTCTTGTGTATGGATGATATGTTGATTGCAGGATTCAGTATGAAGAAGATAAACTCTCTGAAGGCAATCCTGTCTTCTGAGTTTGAGATGAAAGATTTAGGTGCAGCGAAGCAGATTCTTGGGATGAGGATTTCTCGGGATAAATCTGTTGGCACTTTGAAACTATCCCAAGAGCAGTATGTCGAGAAGGTGCTGGCCAGATTCAGAGTTAATGATGCTAAACCTAAGATTACTCCATTGGCAAATTATATATAATTATCAAAGGAGCAGTCACCGAAGACAGCTCAGGAGCGGGAGCACATGGCACTTTTTTCATATGCCTCTGTAGTTGGGAGTCTAATGTATGCTATGGTCTGGACTAGAACTGATATAGCACATGCAGTAGGAGTTGTTAGCGGTACATGGCAAACCCCGGGAAAGAGCATTGGGAAGCTGTGAAGTGGATTCTAAGATATCTGAAAGGTACATCTAGTACTTCACTTTGTTTTGGCAATGGTAAAGTGATTCTGCATGGTTTTGTTGATGATGATCTTAGTGGGGATGTGGACTCAATCATGAGCACTTCCGGATACATTTAAACAGTAGGTGGTACAACAGTGAGTTGGATGTCCAGGCTTCAAAAGTGTGTTGCTCTTTCATCTACAGCTGAGTATGTGGCAATAGCTGAAGCTGGAAAGGAGATAATATGGCTGGCAGATTATCTGAAAAAACTGGGCAAGAAACAACTTAAGAAGATTCTTTACACAGATAGCCAGAGTGTCATACAGTTGGTGAAGAACTCGGTCTATCATTCGAAAACGAAACACATTAGAAGATGGTACCATTTCACTCGCAGGGCAATGGAAGAAGGTGATATGTGTTTGAAAAAGATAGAGGGTGCAAAGAATTCAGCAGGCATGTTGACTAAATGTATTGATGTTGGTAAACTAAGGTTATGCAAAACCTTAGTTGGCTTTCTGTAGTTGTTTCTACAGATGTTGCGGTGTGGCGAACATATTGATGATGGAGGAATATTTTTTATTTTTTTTGATAATGTAATTCTTGGATGACAGAATCAGTCTCCAAGTGGGGGAATTGTTAGGTTGTGGAGCCTGCTTAATATGTGACGTACTGTTATGTATTAATGTTCACGCGGTTCAACCTCCGCGGTGAGGTTGCCGCGGTTCAAGAACTCTCTCTAGTTTTCTTCATTCTCTCTAGTGTGTGTGAACTGCTAATCGATCCTAACAAAAATATCTATTAAACTCAATAAGACAGTAACCCAAATCATAGTGATATATTCGATTGGCATGAACTCATAAAGTTGAAATCCTAGATTGTGAGGATTAAATCCAAATTTTAAGTGTTGAATCATAGATACATCACCTAGAAAGTCAATGATGAGTCTGCCATCGCTTGTCTTCCCCTACTTGGGAAAAAGTTAATTAAGTCGACTAAATATTTATAAAGTCTCAACAACTTGAATTTTTAGTAATACCAAGGTTACACGTTAAGATAAATGTGATCAGAGCTAGATGGATACTTTAGTTACAGCTCATGATTTCTCTTGCATGTGATTTTTCCAATTCTAGTTGAGTTGTAGAATCAGTCACGTTATATATTGTGCTTTAGGAAAAAGCAAATCAATATGTGACTATTCCAAAAGGCTTGATAACTCAGAAGGTTATAGACATAAATATCATGCTAATGAGATTTGCACTTTTTCTATCTTGGTGCTGGCTTTTAATTTACTTTCCTCATGATAAATATAATTTTCGATGCATTAGTTTATATTTTTGTATCTTAAATGATATCTCACAAGTTATTTTCGTGCATCATTTAAGTTTCTAAAGAACTTATGTCTTACTAGATATAAACTCAATTGCTAAATGACAAAAATTAAAGACTTGATCGGATAAAGCAACAAATTTAGTTTTGGGCTTTAATGGGCCTGTTATGATTCCATGTGGGCTGAGGGCATCAATATTAAGTAGGCTAAGTACATCCTATCTCCTATCTCCAAGGTCCAAAACAAATACCCCATTCGAGTTGAGGTTGTGTGCGCTTCTTTGTGTATATAGCCACAGAAGAGTACTTGTATTTAGAAGTTAGCCATTTATTTGAAAGTTGTGTCTAGTATCTACAGTTCAAAATCTAAAACTAAATTCAGCCTGCCAGTTTAGTGGACTAGTCTTGTTAGATTAGCAGATAGATTCGACTTACTTGTCAAACTTCAATAATAAAATGATGGTAAAATGATCTATTGGACCCC
The DNA here is from genome assembly GCA_030864225.1 of Capsicum baccatum var. pendulum. Lineage (NCBI taxonomy): Eukaryota > Viridiplantae > Streptophyta > Magnoliopsida > Solanales > Solanaceae > Capsicum > Capsicum baccatum. The sequence continues at coordinate 232,534,524 of CM061557.1, forward strand.
TGTACTATGTCAGTTTTGTAAGTTGGACACTTTTACTTACATGTTTGTCATCTGGATCCTTGAACCCATCAAAAAATAACATTTCGCACCCTTTGATCGTTGACCTTGCCTATGTGGCAAGGTCATGGTGACTAGGACAAAGAGAGTGTAACCACTCGCCTAGAGGTGCGAGTGGGGGTCAATTTTTGATCAATTTTATATTAAAATAATTAAAAAAATATTAAAATTTTAAAAAAAAAATAAAAAAGAGTCCTTTTTTCCTCCATCTTTTTAAATTTAAAAATATTTTTAAAAATTTAAAAATATTTTTAAAATTTTAAAAATATTTTTAAAATTTTTAAAAAAATAATAATATTTTAAAATTTTAAAAAAAAATCTAAAAAGGATCCAATTTTTTCCTCCATCTTTTTTACTTTAAAAATATTTTTAAAAATAAAAAAAATATTTTAAAATTTTTTTTAAAAAAAAATTCCCTCCACACCCCACCCCAGCCCGTCCCCATCCCCAACCCCCCAAGCCCCTTCTTTTTCTCCTCCATCCTTTTCAATTTAAAAATAATAAATTTAAAATATTTTTCCCACCCCACCCCCCTCTCCAACCCCTCCCCATCCAACCCAGCCTCCCCCACACGAATCTGTCCCCACCACTTTCCCCAGCCCGTCCCCAGCCACTCAGTCCCACGTAACCCCTCCCCTTCCCCAGCCCCCCACCCCCTAGCTCGTCCCCATCCCACCCAGCCCCACGCAACCCCCTCCCCCAGCCCCCACCCCACTCAGCCCCTCCCCCCATAATTAATTTAAATTAAATATTTTAAATATGTAAATCAGATTTAAATTCATTAATTAAATTAATTTTAATATTTAATTAATTTTAATGTAATACTTTTTAAATTATTTTTTTATTTTAAAAATGATTATTTAAATTTTAAAAACATGATTATTCAAATTTTTCAACAATTTATAAATTTTTCTTATTTAATTAAATTAATTTTAATATTTAATTTGTTATGTAGCATTTTAAAAATGACTTGGAATTTAATGTAATACTTTTTCTATTTTTTTGTAAATGATGTGGCAGATGACGTGGCACGCGTGGCAGATGACAAGACACACGTGATAGCTGACATGGGAGAGTGTGATACACTCTCCGTAAAAATATTTAAAATATAGTTCTTTCGTAGGTTCAGGGATACAGATGATAAATATGTAAGTAGAAGTATCCAACTTATAAAATTGACATAGTAAGGGATCTAATATAGCATTTTGCCTAAAATGATACTTTATTACTCCGTCAACAATTGGGGCTAGTTTCTTACAATAAAGCCTCCTACTACATGCTTTATAGGAAGATAATTGTTTTTGAAAATATCCAATATTAGTTGAAAAATATCCATGTATGTTGGTAAAAGTTTTTGAGGTTTGAGAAAAGTATCATTTTCACCTCATACTATACGAAAAAAGTTTAAGTCACACATAAATTATATAAGTGATCTATTACACACTTTAACTATAAAAAATGATATTTTTTATTAACGTGGTGCTTACATGGCAGCGCGGGTAAAACACTACATCACATGTAAATGGTGGTAGCTTGACAGGGTGTAAATAATTTCATTTTTTTATAGTTTAAGTATGTAATAAATTACTAGTATAGTTTAAATATGAGTTCAATTTTTCGAATATAATTTGAAATGAAAACGATGTTTTTTCTGGTAGAAGGTTTTAAATTGTTGAGGGGAGGGCAGATAACGAATGTGGAAAATCTAGTTTTCAACTTTCAAGTGATGACTAAAATATATCCATCCCCAGGGTCAACAAAATATATATGGAGAGATCGGATCTCAAATATTGATGTGGACCACGTAAGCAGGATCCATTGGTAAAACCATGTGCCTTGTGGACACGTCATCATGTCGGTTAACGGCAAAAGGCCTCCCACGTCACTTTCCTCTCTCCACCGTGAATCGCGTATTGTCACTGTCACGAGTCGGAGTCGTTTGACAGGAAGAATAAGAGATAATTAATTTTTAAATTAATTTAGAGTGAGTTTATTTTATATTTGATTTGGATAAAATATATGAAATAAGTCATATTTAGATTAATTATTGTGAGATTATAGTATTATTTTTATTCTTTCTTGAGGATGGAATAAATAATTTTGAAATATCTAATTTCAAAATAGTTAATTTCAGGATCCCAACCAAACAGACCTTAAGGGGTTGTTTGGATACGGGATGACATAGAGATATCCATATAGTGAATGGCATAGTAATTTCGATTATTTTAATTTAAATAGTTGGAAAAATAGTTGCGAGATTAGCTATACCTCATTCCAAATATAAAATAAAGTTAATTCTAAATTTTATTTCGAAACTAGGAAAATAATTACGAGATAAGTTAGACTTCACTTCAAATATGAGATAAATTTAATTTCAAATTTAGTTAGAAAATAGTTGCGAGATTAGCTATACAACACTTCAAATATGAGATGAAGTTAATTCTAATTTTATTTCGAGATTATTGTTCTTATCTCGCGTATTAAACTATGTCTTTTAAGGGTTTTAGTTAATTCAGCAAATTAACTTGATCAACCATTAAGGAGGAAGTAATTATATTCGCATCAGTTAAGAGATAATAATATTTGTTTACACTTTAATTCATAACTCTCGGGATCGTTTGGTTTGAAAACAAGTGATTCCAGGATTATTAATTTTGAAATTAGCTATTTAGAGATTAGTTATCTCATCCTCAAAGAGGAATAAAAAAAAATACTATAATCTCGAGACAACTAATCCCGGAATGAGTTCTTGTCCCAATCAAACATGGGATAAACTCTTCTTCTAAATTAATTTTGAAATTAATTATTCTTATCTTTCCTATCAAACGGGCCCTTACGGTTAAATATCTATGTAATGTAAAATATTCAGCATGAATAAAGCAAGTACTTCTACTTAGGATATTGACTGGTTAATTGTAAAGAAAAAATGAACAACTGAGGATCCATTTGTTTGATATTTTGAGAATTTGAGTTTGAATCATTGTAGAAGTGTTTGATATTTTTTTCCATCGTCGCTATTGATAGTTGTATTAAAGTTTGATTAATTTAAATTTACGTCATGTAGGGCTGATTTGAGAGTAGTATTTTTTATCAAAAATCTTTTCACATTCGGAGCTTAAAATCGAAGTCTTGAGGAGCAACCCGTCAACTACAACACATTCCTTGGTGGTTCTTACAGGATAATATTTTACTGGGTAGACGTTAAATGAGATAAATAAAATTAGTTAGAAAAAATAGCCTTTTTACTGGGTAGAAGTTAAATGACATGAACAAGATTAGTTTTTACTGGGTAGAAGTTAAAATGAGATGAATAAAATTAGTTAGAAAAAATATCCTCGCGTTGAGGGCGAATGCATATATGAAACTCCCTCCGTCCCATTTTATCCGTCCTAAATTTTTTAATTTGATGTCTCATTTTACTTGTCTTTTTTTACTTATCAAGACAAGACAAATCTTTTTCCCCGTTATACCTTTAGTGTAATTGATTAATCCTTGTTATTAGTATTCTTGAAAAATGTTATTTAAGAGGATTACTATTAAGAATACATCATTAAGAATATAAATGGTGTTTTGGTATTAGCTATCCATCAATATTGAAACTACTAGCAAGACACAATTAAGAGCGGCAAAATGATAAAGTTACATCACTAATTATTATTTTCTTAATAACTGTGTCATCCTAATTTGGGACGGAGGGAGTATCTTGCTTGCTTTACCAGCTAGTCTTCATGACTCGTCTTTCGGGATACTACAATTCGCGATAACATCATATAACTCAACATATTTTGAATAAAATTTGAGTTCAAAGTTTTATCGAAAGAGTACATTCTTTCAATTAAATGAAACTTTGTTTCATAGCTCACTTTTTAATGTACTCTACTTTTCTATCAACATAAGATAAAGACCATCACTATTTACAATAAAAAAAATTCTTTCTTATAATGAATCGAAAGAAAGTAGGGTAATAATATGGGCAAATTATTGGAGAATTATACTGAGGTAGAGTATAGGTATGATGTGATAATGGTTGTGAGTTTGAGAAGAATAATGGCACATCAATCTTGTGGGAAATAAAGCATTAGTAAGACATTTTACTATGATTTTTTTTAAAGTAACAAATTAATGCCTACAAATTCCAACAAAATAATTGAAACATAAGATAATGTAAAAACATATGATAAGTACGCTTTAGTATGTTTTGATGTCCTAACATGTCACCTTAAAGTATATTAAAACACGTCATTTAGAAAAGGAAAAAAAAACATAGTGTTGAAATTTAAAAAATTAATGACTAATTATGTTCTCGTCAAGAATTGATTACATGTAAGAAAATACAACAGGCAATACATATATTCACGTTTTACTTTGTGTCTATATATAATTAGTTTAAATGAAAGACATTGGGCACATATATACGTTAATGATTTTTAAAATAATCAACTTGATATTGCATTCATCTTGTTCACAATATTGTTGAATGATTGCATCATTGCATGTTACTTCTCATACACTATGTTTATTGGGAATTAGACGCAATAGCATGTACTCTAAATAGTCATGAAAATTACTTGAATATAGCAATAATAATTAGCTAGAAATGAGTATAGTTTTTGGAACTCTCCATTATCTTTATTTGATTATTTATTTTTCTATAATATCTTTTCTAATATTTAATGAATCGTCAAGATCAACTTGTTTATGTAATGAATTCTTACTTCTCCATCGGCAGTTCGGCACTTTGAAGTTCCTCGTGTATATGGGGTAAAATCGGGCTCGTGACACGTGGCACCAACAGCAAGATAGGTGCGTGAATCTACATCACAAGTACGAATGTTGAATCTCGAGAGGCTCCCTCCGAGATAACAACGATAGAGATACCCTCTCATACAAGATAAGGATCAAAGAATCATCACCTAATGACGCGACAAGTAAAAAAAAGACAAATAGGAGACAAGAATGTCAGGTTGTTCAGATGCGAAACTAAATCGTATGAATCTGAATTATAGAGGAACATCAGTTGGCACCCTCCAACGTATTACACGTCTAGCACAAGAACATAGGCTTTATATTGCGAGAAAAATAACGGAAACACGAAATCAGTCCATAAAACAGTCCACAAATTAAAATGAAAGAAATTCGTGAACCCTTTTGGAGACAAGTCTCGATTTCCCAAGAACACAATAACAAGAAAATAATAAGGTATTTATTACACCAAATCAGCGGACAACAAATTAGATTAACAACATAAGATGATGAACAAGAAGACACAAGATTCGGATTTAACAATAACAACAAGAACACAAGATTACAACGCAAACACTAAACAAGATTACAAGAAGGTAAAAGGATAAATAGTTAGATAAATTGAAGGTATAATCTTAAAAACCCAAAAGCCTATTCCACTCTTGGACCTTTAACATCACACACGACAAATACCTAACTCTTACGTTGGCACAAGAGTGACCTCGATCTCCCAAGCATCCAACGTTTCCAAGCTTGAGTCCAACACGAGTGAATCCACACTCAATGTTGATTTCCCTAGTTACAAGTTTCGGCCTTTCTCACAAGAGAGAGAGTTTCAAGTGTTACAACTTCAATATTCAACAAAAACTAATGACTAAAACCCTATATCATTCTATTTATAGTGTATTACAAATAATAGGTAAAATGACCAAAAGGTCCATTTAATGAAATGTGACCAAGGCCGCCCTTGAAATGCAAGTTTAGGGTCGGTTTTGGTGTGATTCAAGGTCTTCTCCACACTTCACTTAGACGCTTTATTGGACGGGTCCAATGCATTCTCATATACGTGCATCCTCGTGGTCGTACTCGTATCACTTTAGTACTTTAGGGCTCTAGTGGCACTTTCTTAATCGTCAAGTCTGAGCACTATAACGTATAAATAATCGACTTTCCTCACATGTAAAGACATTCATTATTCCACTTCTCTCAAGCAATACAATAGTAGCATACTGATTTCTACGGCTCCAGACGTTCCTCTTTATATGTATTTTTCTCTGTTTTCCGCAAATAGTTATCTAAGTAGTTGAGTAGTTGGTCTCGTACTCGCTCATTCTCTCTTCAGACGTGTATATCTACATTATATGTTGTCAATTTTCAATATATACCAACAATTAAACCGCTAGTAAACCAGACTTAAAATATGATTCGTCATAATGCGTGCTATTGACCCCTACAAATGGCGAAATGGTCTCGTGGACCTCTATACTTGTTCGAGTTTGTAAGAACACCTCTACTTAGACTTTTGTCATCTGAATCTCTCAACTCAATAAAACTCAACATTTTAAACCCTATTTGGGTGTGTGTAACACAATTGATTCCACGTCATTTTTAATATTGCATTAAATTTCACGCCATTTTTAAAATGTCACATAAAAAATTAAATATTAAAATAAATTTAATTAAATAAAGTTCTTTTATAAATTGTAGAAAAAATTAAATAATTATGTTCTTATATTTGCTCACAAATTAAGCATCAAATTCATTTCAAATAATTGAAATTCCTCTCCAACTAATTTAAATTTTTAACTATAAATTTCATATACCTCCTTCGTTTCAAAAGAATTATCTACTTTCCTTTTAGTCTATTTAAAAAAGAATGATTCATTTTCTTTTTTGACAATACTTTAATTTTAACTTTCCACATGACATGTTTAGAACTCCAAGATTAAAGGACATTTTGGTACATTTGACACAACTTTAATTTAAGTCCACAAGATTCAAAAGCTTTCTTTATTTTATTTTTTTAATTTATGTAAGTCAAAGTAAGTCATTCTTTTTAAAACGGAGAGAATATATGAATTTTCAATTTTCAAATTTAAATATCTTAAACAAATCTACAAAAACCTTAAGCCTTTGAATCTTATTCACGAATTTTACTAATTTTTCAATATCCACCATCACTAACTTTCAATTCAAATTTAACTTTTAATCCTAAAAAAATATGAAAAAATAGAATAGATAAAGGAAATTAAAAAATAATAACTAAAAAGTGACTCAAGATTTTTTTTGGTTGGGGGAGTTGGGGCTGTAGGTGGTGGTGGGAATGGTGCGTTGGGTGGTGTTGGTTTTGGGATGGGATGGGTGGGGGGCTGGTGCGAAGGAAGGAGGGTTAGGTAGGGTTGTAGGTGGTGCTGGGATGGGGGCTTGTGCGTTGGGGGTGGCTGATGCGAAGGAAGGGGGGTTGGGAAGGGTTGTAGGTGCTGCTGGGAGGGGGCTGATACGATGGGGGTGGTCTTTTTTAAAAAAAAAAAAAAAAAAAAATTTAATGTTAAAATGATCCCACTCGCACCCAGGTGCTTCATCCAACTTACCTTTTTAATGTCCCATAAGCTTGATCAACTGTCAGGAAATTTAAAATAATATATTTTTATAAATTGAAGAGTTCAAATTATAAAGCATAAGTAAATGTGTTCACTTTACAAACTCGAACAAGTATAAAAATTCACGAGACCATTTTGCCCCTATAAAAATACAAATTCAACTGGTACCTTTTCCAATGTTAAGCACTCTCATTAGGAAGATGGGAAAAAAGAATCCAGGTGTGACATCACATCCAACCAAAGCCACCTGTCACAAAGAGGACAATAAATATTGACTAAATCTAGTACGGATGCAGCCAATAATAGAGACCCACGTTAGCAGAGACACGTGGAGTCATAGAGGTGACACGTGGGCCAGCCAACAACAAATCTATCTATCTAGAAGGTCGTGATCGTGAGCTGGCGGCAAAAGAGGTGGGGTCCACTTATTCACTAATAGGATTGTGGGTGGTACACGTCATTATGGTGAACCTAACAAAAATATTTACTGACCGACTCCATCAGCAAAAGTTGGAAAATTGGGCCCCACTTTGCAAGTACGTGTTAAGATGCTTCGCAGTCCTCCTTGGCAATGGTACTTGATATCAGAACCTACTGTCGTGGCCTGTGCATTGCCGTTCGATTACATCAATCCTGTACGTTTAAAATCCCCTATTGCGTCTTAGTCACACAAAATGAAGTACAGCTGAAAAACAGAAATCCAAAAATTTATAAAGTAAAAATTGTTTCACAGAAATTTAAAGAAAATGCCTAAATGAACTTTTCTTTTAGGAATTTGATTTTTTTTTAAGGGAAAAATATATTCAGTATATTCATTTGAATAAAAGACGAGAAAGGTAAAACGTATGCTCCTATTTTTGTGCGGTAAAACAATTATTTCCAATACACTCAGATTCAAAAGAAAGAAAACGAAAGCATGTTCACCTGAATCATGCCTCAAAATTGTATGTTAATATGGCCTGTGTATTATAAAAAAATTAAATTAATGCAATTAAATATTAGTGTGATATATCACAATTATATTAATTATAGTATAAATAATAAAATGAGCAAAAGTTTACTGCACATAATTTACATCATTCAACGGTGTATCTCTTGACTTGTTCTCTCTAGGATAGAATAGTTTATCTATGATGTACAACTCAAATAATTTCGGATTAATTAAAGAGTCCAAAGCTTCAGGGTGGTGTGTTTGGTATGATGGAAAATATTTTCCATGAAAAATGTTTTCCTGGAAAATAAGTTGATTTTCTACTTATTTTCTCATGTTTGGTTGGTGAGTGAAAAATATTTTTCGAAAACTATTTTATGGTGTTTGGTTGGTGAGTAGAGACTATATTTTAGAAAAATATTTTCTAGTGTTTGATTGGTGAGTGAAAAAATATATTTTTAGAAAATACTACTAAATGTTAACTAGTACATTAGTGTCTCTAACAACTGAACAATTTGTAAGAACTAATTTAAGCATAACAAATAATATCACTATCGAATACTAAAATATTACAATCAATAAATTTAAACAACTATTAATTAGCAAATATAGGAGATATTTTTCAATATTTTGTCAGGACAATCTCAAGATACTACAATCAATAGAAATATAACGGAACGATAAGCTTATTCAACCTCATGAAACAAGTTACATTGATGACAAAATGAAATATGCAATTAGTAAAAGTAACATGTGTAAGTTTTCCTCTACGCATATGAAAATAACAATACATTCAGCGAACATTGGAATTGGGAAAAAAATGGGCTTCACTATTTTTCTTATTTCAAGCTATGAAAAATTGACGCAAAGAATAGTGAAAAATATTTTCGAGTATGTAAATTTTTTAGAAATGTGAATTTTTTGAGTGATGTGAATATGAGTGTTGTTGGGGTGGGGAAAAGGGATGGGGCTGGATCATAAGTCACGTTTGTCATTTTCCCTCAAATTAAGGAAAATGAGTTGTTGTGAAAAATGTTTTTCAAACATTTTATTGCAATCAAGCAAGGGAAAATAGGAAAACATTTTCCAGAAAATATTTTCCATCATACCAAACACACCCTCACTATAAGAACATTTTCCTTCGACATATAAAACTCTCTTTTTTACATAGTCAATATAATTTAAAACTTATAATATTTTTTTTGTCCTAACTCTCTATTTCATTACTATATTTACTTTTATCATCTTTTTTTTATCACACAATAAAAGAAGAAACACCTCTATTTACAGGTTAAAAATTCCTCAATGTAATGAATAGAAAGAATTAGTGATCATAATGTAGGTACATAAATAATCTTGATTTTACATATGTTACATGACTAATGATTATGACGTTACAAGAAATTAATGGTCATATGAGATAAAAATTAATGGTTTTCTTTTATTATAATTTATATCCATTAATATAAAAGAATAATGTGGTGAGTTATAAAAATAAGTATAAACAACATAAAATAATGACACTATTTTCTTCATTTCATGCCTATTAATTATAATACAGTACATGTTAATATTTTTATTTTAATAATGAAATGCACTAATGCTAAATTAGTATATGATAGATATTAAGTATGAGTATTTGTTAGATATTAAGATAGGAATTACTGTATGCTATATCCAAGACAAACTCTTTTAATTAGAGGTCTAAGATTTAAATCTTTGATATAAAAAAATTATTAATAGAGAGTGCTATTTTTTAAATGAAGCCCTAATTAATATAATTTTTAATTAACCTGACTTCAATATAAATATAGAATATTGGATGATAAACCAAAAAAATATCCAAAACAAGCTCACAGTTGGGTGGGCATGAGTTTCTTGAGCTCTCTGACTCATGAATTGTGCTTTTCTATCAAGTATAAAAACAATAAGTGAACAATAAAATTAGCCAATATGTCAAAGTCAACAAAAGTTTCACAAGAACAGCACCACACAAGTTCAAATATTACAGTACCTTATAATTTTAAACTATGTATTAAAAGTACGGATCCGGCTCCTCTTCATTCCACTCTTTTTATTTTTCTCATTCTTATTTTGATTGATCACATATAATATGATTTAAATTGAATATTTTAGCAATATTATCTTTGTCCATAAATATAACAATAAAAATTCTTTTCTTCCTAATTTTTTCTTGCATACTCATGGTTCAACTTTTAATTTTATTTAATTAATTTTTTTATCGCATTTTAAAAACTTTTTCTTTAATAATTACTAGTTACTCTCTCTGTTTAAAAAAGAATGACTTACTTTTCTTTTTAATCCGTTTAAAAAAAGAACGACCTCTTAACTCTTTTGGCAATATTTTAATTTCAATTTTTCATATGACATGTTTATGATTATAAGATTAAAGGATATTTTGGTACATTTATCACAACTTCAATTTAACGCCACAAGATTCAAAAGTATTCTTTATTTTCTTAAATTTTGTGTCAAATCAAAGTAGGATTTTTTTTTTAAAACGAGGGAAGTATTTTATTTTCTTTAATATAGGCGAAATAAAAATAGGAGAGCCGATGATAAGTTCTCCTATTTTATTTCACCTATGTTCCCCTTATTTATTTCACCTATGATAAAGAAAATAAAATAGATAATTGTTAAAGAAAAATTTTGTTTTTGACAAAAGAAACAATTAAAAAATAATAATTTAGACTACGAGAGGTTTCTCACATTTTTCCCTATTTTATTTCATCTATTTTAAAGAAACTAAAATATCTATTTTTTTAAAAAAAAGTTTCAAAAAAGTTAATCTAAAATGGAAGAGCCGATTATTTCTCCTACTTTAAAGAAAATAAAATAGCTAATTATTAAACAAAAAATTTCAAAAAAAATAGAAAACAAGAAAAATCAATTGACAAATAAATTTAAAGATGGAATTCCTGTGTAGCAAGAGAATCTTTTTTGTTATTTATGGATATGTTTGTAAGAATGTGGGATCAAAATATTTTTTAAAATTAAATATATAATGTATTTATTATTTAAAATATAGTTAGAGTTGTATTTAGAATAATTAAATCTTACAATTCAATTTAAATTATGTCATATGCCATCAATCAAAAGAGGGAATGAAAAGGGAGAGGAGCCAAATCCTAAAAGTACCGATCATTAACGCATTGAACATTCATAAGGAACATATTATTATAAGGGATCGTTTGGCAGAGTGTATAAGAACAATATAGAATATAGTGTATTATTAATGCTTGCATTAGTAATACTTGTATTAGTTATACTTGTAGTAGTTATGCATGTATTATTTCTTATACATTATTTGATTTAATGTAAAAGAAATAATACATCTTATATAATTTTTATAAAAGAGATGTTTGTTTACAAAAATACCTTCTTTGATTTTGTACATTTTTTCACAACAAAGTTCTTTTGCCATTTCTAACATAATTTTTTTTGGTTTCCCAAGGTATCCCCAACCCGACAGGCTAAGGACTAATCTTCCGCAGATCTGAGTTTCATTTAAGGGTTTGCCGCTGGCCAATTGGTTGCTGCATGCACAAGGCGGGAATCGAACCCCCGACACTTGCTTAAGCGACCTAGTGAGCTAATCACTAGGCCAACCAAGCTTGGTTCATTTCAAACATAATTAGTGTTGTTGAACTAGTATATAGAGGTTTGGGATTAATTGAAAGACTTTCGTCTTTGTGCAAAAATGTTACGCTGATAACATAGTCGAAACAAAAATAAAATACAAGACGTAAAATTAAGAATGGTTTCAATTTTTTTAATTTATTTTTTAAAGATCCTCGAAGTAAAACAAAAATATGTTATAGTTATTTAAACCAACTATTCATTGTTGTAAATTAAAATGGTGGGAATAAAAATTGTGAAATGTTTTGAAAAGATTGACTATTGCAAATTAAAATGGCAGCAAAAAAATTATGAAATATTTTGAGAGGAAAATTGAGGAATATTATGGTCATTTAATAAATTAATGCATATGTTAAAAGTTTTTGTATTACTAATACATAAGAAATAGAGTATATATAACTAATACATACTTCAATACAAAATAGAGTGTATATATAACTAATTTTTGCATTAGATATACATAGATAAAAAGATGTACCAAATAAGGTATTAACAGTACACATTAACTAATACATGCATTATATTTTACAATACATTCTACCAAACGACCCCTAAGGAACATATTATTTTGTTCCTATACACCCTTGTGTGGGCCCTTCCTCGGACACCGCACATAGCGATAGTTTTAGTGCATCGAATTGATTTTTTTTTAATATTATTTTATTTTTCGCAATCGATAATCATTTATGAAACTAACTAACTTTTGTTTGTAACAAAAACATTACATTGGGCATATAATTACCCTTATCAAAATCAATTCCTTTTTTTAATGCATATGAAAATTTTGATTGAAAATAGAGGTGCATATCACCACACTATTATTTTTTTACACTCCTATTTTGTTGCTGCCTTAATAACTCCAATTGATAACTTTAAAATTAAAACTAAAAAATGCTTACTATTCAAGCATCCCTTCTCGTCCCTCATCACTTCACTATAGCCTTTGCAATTGCATACATTCATTTTTCCAAAGAATAATAATAGTGGGTGCAGAAAAGGAATGGTAGGGAGTTATTCATATCAAGAATGGACCCCACATTTCGATTTTATTATTTCGTTTTAGTTGATTCTTTTTCTAAAAATATTTATTTTAATTTAATTATCTCTTTGATAAAATCAAGAAAATTTTATTATGTTTTTCTAATAATACTCTTAACATTAAATGACTAAGTAAAGTGTATTTACTCACATTTATATTTTTAAAGTATAATTAATAAAATTAATTTGACAAAATTAATTCCCTAATTAATATTTTCTAATGAATATATTAAGTTTATAGGAGTCAATTAATATAAAATAGAGAAAATATTTTTTTTCTTGAAAGTAGCCCCTAAGCTAACGCGTGGGTCATCTTTTTGAGATGACTAGGAAATAGTACTTATTATCTTCATACTTTCACAATCCCATAATCAACGGTGAGATTACTTTTCTGTTAAGTGCGCCAGTGGCCCAGAAAGGGTATCTCACAATACATAAAAATTATGCATTTACTCGAGTTAATTTCTCAAAATGTCATTCAACTTATGTAAATATTTTAATAAAGTATTTTTTATTTTTTTAATGATAATATTATTACTAAATTATGTATTTTTTTAAATTATAAAATAAAACTAAGAAATTGTTAAGGATATATTTGGAGAACCACAAAAAAAGTGAAATTAGATGTAATTACATAATCTAATTCTCAATTAGGAATAGAGAATTAGATATAATTACAAAATTAAATTTTTTTAAAATAAAATTTAATATCTTTCTCTATTAAATTTATATTTTATTTCTATTATTTTAATTTCTTTTTTGTTTTTATTTTTATTTTCATTTTACATTATTTATCTTTCATCTCTTTTCTTCTCATTTTCCAACCTTTACTTCTTATGATTCAATATAATTACTCGTATTTTTTTCTTCATTAAGAGTATTATTGTATTTTTATTCAAGTATTTGATTAAAGTAGTATTTCATTATTGAATGAGATGATTTATGTGTTTTTCCTTTCTTTTGAAGTATTTACTCGTTGGAATTTTATATAAGAGTATTGTATTTTTTTTCTTGAATTTTCAATTTTTGTTTTGTTTTATGTTTCAATTTATTTGTTTTAGTACTACAGACTTATTATTTTATATTGCATGTCACTTTAAATTGTCGAGTTAATTTTTTAAATTGTCATTGAACTTGTGCAAACATCCTACTAAAGTAACTTTAGTTAATTTCTTTAAGAAAAATATTGTCATTAAACTACGTACATCTTTTCAAAATAAGGTGAAACTAAAAATTAGTTAAGGACATATTTGGAAAATCATAGAAAAATTGAAATTATATGTTATTAGACAATTTACAGTGACATGCAATATGAAATAGTATGTCTATAATACTAAAACAAATAAACCGAAACATAAATTTAAAATTCAAGAGAAAAACATAATACTCTTGTATAAAATCCCGATGAGTAATTATAATTCAGAAGAACGAAAAACACATAAGTCTATAATCTCATTCAATAATAAAATATTACTTTAATTCAAACACTAGAATAAAAATTATAAAAATTCAATAATGCGCTAAATAAAGAAAAAAATATGCGTAATTATATTGAGTCATAAGAAGTAAAGTTGGAAAATGAGAAGAAAAGAGGTGAAAGATAAATAATGTAAAATGAAAAAAAGTAAAAAAAGAAAAGAAATTAAAATAATAGAAATAAAAAAGAAATTTAAAAGCAAAAATATTAAATTTTATTTTAAAAAATAAAATAAAATATAACTTTGTAATTACATCACGTAATTGCACCTAATTATCTATTCCTAATTGAGAATCGGACCATGTAATTACATCTAAATTCACTTTCCTTGTGGTTCTCCAAACATATCCTTAACAATTTCTTAGTTTTACCTTATAATGGAAAGAAGTGTATAGTTCAGTGACAATATTGTTCTAAAAAAAATAAAAATTACTTTAATGAGATATTTACACAAATTTAATGATATTTTGAGGAGTTAAACCCCCCCCCCCCCCAAAAAAAAAATGATTAATGCTTCGTCTGTTATATTTAGGTGATATCTTTTTCCATTAATTTGTTATCTTCTTATAAATTTCATACTCATTCAAACACTGCATATTAAACTCTAGTCATTTCGTTGTAAAAGAGTTATTTCGAAATAATTAATTTAAAATTAATTATTTTATTATGTATGTAAAATAATTTATTCTATTATTATAGTATAAATATTGAAATAAATTATCTTGACCGTGATAATCAAATAATGTACTAAGAATTTAATCTCAAAATTATTATTTTATCATGAAACTATTTGATTTAGTAAAGTACTCAAAATTGTTGTTGGTGAAAGGGTGGATCCTACAAAGGAAAACCTTATGTTGCATCAAATAAATTTATAATGTAATTTTTTTAAACTTTACTGTCTGATTTAATTTGACATACTATTTAGAAAAGTAACAAAGGTTTTTAAATTTTATAGTCTAAAATTAAAAATATATGTAAAATATGTCAAATATTTTTAAAATTTTATGGGCTTCTTAAATTTGAAAAATGAGATATTAGAATTAAAGAATATGCAGAAGAAGAAAAAGTATTTTTCATGAAAGATATTTTCTAGGAAAATATCAAACACACCCTGAGTTAAAATTGAGATTTACTTTCGTAACAAGCATTCAAGTAACTTATTTTTTCTTTAATCTTTTTCTCTTCTTTGGTCTTTGAAAAGACTAGTGAATTCTAGCTTATTGTACTCTTTTCGTTCCATTTAATTGATCCCAAATTTTTTTAATTTAATTTGTCATTTTATTTATAATTTTCTATTATTCAAGATAAGATAATTTTTTTTTATTCTTAATATTAATTATTTTTTCTAAATTAAAATATAAATATTATTTAATAAAAATATTATAATAAAATAATTATGTTATTAATTATTATTTTTAAATAATATAAAATATCAAATTGAGGCAAGTAAAATGTAACCGGAGCAATATGCAATAGGAGGAATATGAAGTGATGAAAAATGAAATAGACTTTGGTGGTAAGCAATTCCACAAAAGACTACACAGCACAATGTAGAGGGTGGGCACCACTTCTCAATGAGTCATCTACCATCAACTGCCTCATATGTTTGACTTTCTTCTTTCCACTTACAATTTTTTTTTTTTTTTTTTGTTTATCATTGATTTTCGATACCCTTGTTGAAGTCTAATTAAACTTAAATTTACGGCACATGAGTTCATTCGAGAAAATAATTTTCTGTAGTTTTTTTTTTATATTTAAAATTTAAATTTAAGATCTTTAATTAAGGTAAAAACAGTCTCGATCATTAAACCATATTCTTCAATGGTTACGTTACACTTGTTACTTTATCTTTATATCTGATCAACTCTTTTTTGTTTATAGTGAGGACTAAGATTAGAGGTGGCAAAAGTGACCTGTACAATTGTAATATATCCAATTCTTTTAAAATTGATTTGATTATTAACTTACTTATTTAATTTAGTTTATTCTATCTCATTAAAGTTTTAGTTGATATATTTAGCCCAATTTATCAGAACATTTTTAAAAGGAAATTTTACTTAATATACTATTTATAGTCATAGCTTTAAAAAATTATAAGATATTAAAAATTTTAAAAATAATTAAAACTTAGTTAAAGTTGAAAAATTGAGTTATGACTTTCATTTCTGTCCAACTTATGAGATATTAAATTTTTTAAAAACAATTAAAACTTGGTTAAAGTTGAAAAATTGAGTTATGAATTTCATTTTTGTCCAACTTATTTTAGCTTTAAACAATTTTTGAACCGGTCATTTACCTGGCCCATTTGAGTCACTCAACTTCAATTTAACTTGTTCATTCACCATCGATAACTAGAACCAACAAAATAATTAAAAAGATAAATAATCATCTAATTCGACTTATTCAATAACTAATCATTTAAAACTAAATTAATATTTACAATATTAGGATAATTATACTTCATGAATGAACATTCAGATATAGTATAGATATTCATATTATTGATATTCATTTGTCACCTTTAATTTTTTTTTTTTTGAAGTTTTCGTTTCTTCGAGCATAAAGCTTATTTTAATTTTTAATTTGTGCTCTCACATAATTTTTATCCATATATTTAATTTGTTTTTGATCCATCCACCTTCAATCCAACCCGCTTGTTTGCCCCTCCCAGTCACGAGACGCACCTTATGCAGTGAATACATAGCTCATATATTTGTTGTGCTTTCTAATTTTTTATTGTTTGAATTTACTCTATATTTTCATCCTACATATTTTAAAACCTCATGTAACTAAGTAAAATCGTAAAAAAATTCTAAATAATTTTTTTAAATATTATGACTCATGAGACGTCACATAGATAAGTCACATATTTTTACGTTCCTATAGCAAACGTCTACTTAATTTGTCCAAATTTTTTTTAGGATAAGCATGATTCCAAGGTTTGATTTTCTGTGTGTTAGTGTCTCTCTAGAGTCTAGTCTCGTCAATTTGACTTAAGCAACAGCACGTTATATGGCACAATTTTAAAATATCTTCTACCTAAAATCTGGCTTTATTTTAACAAAATGTCTGTTTCTAATAATTTCATTTATGCTGCAATTAGTTGGATAATCCTACAGCACCCCCATTAATCTAAATGGCAAAAATATCTTTATAAAGTTTGAAAAGTAGTTTGTCATTTTATGGCCGTCGCAGGAAAATTCGGACGTACATTTCATGTTTTCAACCAACTAATTCCCTTTATTTAGCCCCAACATTTTGTACTAATAACCTAACTAACTCGTGCAATTTGCCACAAAACTATTTTCTCTTCCTCTTTTCACATGTAGTGTTCATACTAATGTCAAGAGCACATAGGGTAATGAATAACAAAATCACTACATCATCAAATTCAAATTGTTGCAACTTCTGAAATACTATGCATGAAGTTTCGTTTTGAAGACAACCTTGCTAGCAGGATGTTCCTATTCAAGTTTCAACCTATAATAATTAATACTTTTTGCATTACAAGACAATTCGAACTACATTTTTTTCGCCTTCTTTTTCTTAAATAAATATCAAACTGAGTTTGTTTAGTAGTTGACACAATGCTATCCTTAATTAGTGGAAACGAAAAAAAGAAGAAGTCAAATATGATATTAAAAAAAAGATATACTTAAGTGTGTTTTTGTTGTCAATTTTTAACGATTGATAAAGTTAAAAGAGATTTGACGATTTCATTAGCGATAAATTTGAAGTCTTTAGATTCGGTTTTGCATTTTAATACAATCTTTTTTTAATTGTCAGTAATTTTTTTTTATAGATCCTTATTTTCACGCCATAAAAAAAATCTAATAATACAATTTGTTCAATTTTTTTTTATTTTTTTTTCATTCAGTATTCGGTATTCGCATTGGAGCCCGACTAATTTGGATTCGCGCCGGGTAGAGCCCCATTCGGGGGATAGCGCTCTCAGTAGAGTTTTCTCTATTTCCAAGATCGAATCTTCGACCTCTGATTAAGGGTGAAACAGCCTCATCCGGTGTACCACAACCCATGTTTGGTTTCTTCATTTCAGTAAGTGATCGTAAAATAACATTTCCTTCTTTTCTCATACTATCTCTTCTTTTAATTTTAATTAATAACAGGAGGTGTAAAAGAAGAAGAAGGGCAACTTCGACTTTACAACATGATCACTTTTAAAAATGAGAGTATGAGACTAGCGAAAAGGTAAACATAGG
Source organism: Capsicum baccatum var. pendulum (assembly GCA_030864225.1). Taxonomy (NCBI): domain Eukaryota; kingdom Viridiplantae; phylum Streptophyta; class Magnoliopsida; order Solanales; family Solanaceae; genus Capsicum; species Capsicum baccatum. The sequence goes on from CM061557.1 coordinate 232,553,253, forward strand.
GAAAATATCTGGAGTACCAACCAAATTATTAACTAGCACCATAGGCGCAATATGAATTATGGAAAAGTGACGGATCAGTTTTACTCTTAATTAAAGATTTTAAATTTAACTTTTGAATAAAATTAAAATGTGTTGAAGGATTTATTTTTAAAATACGCCGGTCCAATTAATCTGAATTTCAATGCGGTATATGTGGATGCTGGTGGAAAAACCAAAAAGAAAAACTAGGTCGATAGGCACAGCGGACCTGAAATAATCTATCCAATCTGATTAATTCAATCTTTTGCACTATTATAAAATAGGCATTAAATTAATTTTGCCGATAAAATGGAACACGTCAGCCACATGACTGGTGGTATTAGTTGGCCAATAAGACCCCAACAAGGCCAGCGACGCGTGAATCGACTGTTTGCTCGACACGTATTAAGCCAATAGTTTACATCCCAAATAGTAATTTAATAATGATGCACTATTTTCTATGCGCCAGCTCACTCCACCCACACCAATGACTCACCCACCTCTCTCCGAGGTACAAGTATGGATTACCTGCGTCTCATTTTATGTGTCGTGATTTAATCGAACACGAAATTTAAAAAATAAGTATGACATAATAAAATTTATAAAATTATCTCTCTTCAAGTTATTTTAATATTTATTTTGAGATAAGTTAAATAACACGTTTATATATTATAATCTTTTGCTTGTGATTAAGGTTGAATCCAATAAAAATTTTATGATTTGTTGTGTGATATGCATATTGAGTTTATATTGTGCAAGATTTATAAAAGTTGGGAGAGTTGAATTTTGACTCACCGTTTAGATCATTTTAATTCAATTCGAATAATATTTAACAAATTAATGTCCCATTTATTTAACAAAATTAATGATATTTAACTTGCCGATTTGACACTCGTACTTTGAATTAATGCATACTTAGAGCCTAGAGGAAATCAAGTCAAAATAGAAGAAAATAATTAGATGGATGATATCAATTAATTGGGAATATATTTTCGTCTTGTTAATATCATTAGTATAGGTCCAACGTTTTTAGTTTTAAGACATGTCACAGATTCTCAGATAGAAAAGTATAAAGAAAAATAAATTAGTCAGATTATCATGTGACGAGGAAGGGCACGGATGCCCCAATTTATAGGTGTGAGAGACCAGCGTTAAATGATTTTAAGCGGGGTAGGGATAGACCAAAGAAATACTGGAGAGAAGTGATTAGACGTGACATAGAACAGTTACGTCTCACTGAGGACATGACCCTAGATAGAAAGGATAGAGGGATAAGGTGGGTGGATGAATCGTAATCCGTAGTTAGGAGGGTTTTGATGTCTTTTGTTTGATATTTTACATTACTTTTGTGGATGTTGTATCTATGCTAGTTTTATCATATTTCATGCTTTGAATATTTTTGTATATTGTCCTGTGTCTTGAGCCGAGGGTCTATCGAAAACAATCTCTCTACTTCTTTAGAGGTAGTGGTATGAACTGCGTATATTCTACCCTCCCAGAGCCCACTAGGTGGGAATATACTGGGTTTTTTGTTGTTGTATAATATGAGTGGTAAATATGTTGAAAGAATTGTCATAAATAAATCAAAAAGGCAAAATAAAAATAATATTATAAATCACACACAAATAAAATTAATAATACAAATTCATTAATGAGTATACTATAATAAGTGAAGCTAAAATTCCTTTATTCTATGTTTGAGGTAGAGAAATGAATGTATTCAGAAAGCTTTTAGCGGTCATTATTGAAATCCTATATTGAAATAGTGGAAAATTGAGGTTAATTCAATAGAATACAGTGCGAACCCTCATGAAATATCTCTGAAATTAATTTTTATTTTATTTTGTATGTTATAGTCATTAAATGAAAATACATTAAAAAAAACATAATCATCAAGAATTCATTTAATATATCTTTTATATTTGGAATTAAGTGTGATTGTTGTACTTCTACTTAGCTTGGTTAATGTTCATTCATCACCCCATCCCCCACCCCAAACCCTTCCTTAAGGTGTTCATTTAAGTATGGTTGAATGTATAAGTTGTCCTTTAATTTTATCATTAAATTTCATTTTAATATTTAAATTATAATTTATTTTGATCGAATACCCAAACACATAATTACACATTTTTATTAGATATTTTTTACCTCAAAAATTTGGAAAAACTTAATGTTGTGTGAGCTCTCAAGCACCATTATATAAATAATAAGTTAATTACTTAAAATATGCCATCTCTTAAAATTATACATAATAACCTCATCAGATCGTAAAACTTTAGAATTATAAAAATATATTTTATGTGGTTAATTTATTTACATAATAAATATGCGAGAATATATATGTAATTTATTATTTTCAAATACGAGTTAAAAATTACTATAGTAAAATTATCTTGTCATTAGTTCATGTTCTCAATAACATATGTAAATAAAATTTATGTTACAATTTTAAGTTGGCATTTGACTATAAAAATTATTTTTTTTTGAGGTCGGAGTTGAAATTGTGATTGACCATATCTTTTGAAAATCTTTTGTTAAACTTTTGGAAAGACTTTTCAAAATGTAATTTTACACCCCTAATTTTTACAAACTATCAAAATCACTAATTTACCTACAATATACAATCAAATGTGAGAGGAAATAACAATGCTACCTTTGTTATTGGTGTTGCATAAAGAGTCACAACTCACAAGAATGGACGGATTAAAGTTTCGTTATACCATGAAGAGATTTTGAGAAAGAAGAAAATAATTAAAGTTGCCTTCAATTTTAAGGTCTTTTATAGATAAAAATAAAAAGAAATGGACGATATAGTAGTTAGATATTTAATTTCAATTATTGAATAAAATTATTAGGATACTTTTATAAAATAAAATAAATAAGATCATTTAGAACAATAAATAAAATTAAAATTAAAATAAAAAAATAAAAAAAAATAAAATAATTTATAATCATGACCAAACAACTCAATTTTCACTAATTTTTTTTATGGCCAAGTGGGTAGTAAATCATGGCGATGTATAACCTACGTGATGATATAAGACAAGTACACTAGTTGTATAGTCCACCCATATACACAAGGCCATGTATACCGTATATATATAATATGTGTGTGTATAAAAGCTTTAATTTAAAGTACGGACACGTGTTGCGTGACGTGGAATGTTGCCTTGGCGCTCCTCCTCTTTCTTCTCCCTCCCTTTCTCCCTTTCTCTCTCTCTTCTTTCCTTCTGTTTCTTTCTCTCTCTACTATCTCTGCTCACGCCACACGCCCTTTCTCTTTTCTTTTCTCCTCTCTCTTTTTCAACTTCCTTTTACTCAGAGAAACCATACACATTGAATGCTCATACACTCATACTTTTCACTCCTAAAAACTCCCCCTTTCTCTTTTCCTTGTCTCTTCTATACTGTTAAGGTATGTCCAGTTTGTCTATTTTTATTATTATTATTAGGGAGAAAATCCTGTAAATTATCCTGAATTTTATATGTTATGTTAATGATGTGTTATTGTGCCATATCTTTTCCTACTTGTTAATTTTTGTATAACTTTTGGGGTCATATAGAGCGGGATGGAGTAAAAAATTATTGGAATTGAGAAGGGAAAAAAATTAAGGAAGAGAGTAACAGAGTGTATTAGCTGTGAGGAAATTGAGTTTTAAGTTTAAGAGAATGTTATTGAATTAAGAGTAGTCATGGGGGAATGTTGAATTTCGAAACGTAATTAGGAATTTCAGCTTACTTTTTTTTTTTTTTAAATTTGGATGGTTATAAGTTGTGATTTTGGTGGACAGACAGGGATAAATTTGTCATTACAGAGCAATTTATATTGTAGATTCAGAGTTTTGTAATGTTTTGCGTCTTTAATTGGTTTACTAGGTGTGGACTGTGAGTTTATGGACTTGGCCATGGGAACCGAATCTCAGTCCTCTCTCCCCCCCCCCCCCCCCCCCCCACACACACACACACATAATGAGCATCCTGCTCAAATCGGGTATTTAGATGAGGTTATGGGGTGTAGATCCTATAGGGATTATCCTTGAGTCTGAGAGCAAATTTTTTTTTTTTTTGCTAACCGTGGTGTCCGGGCCAGCTCGCACCTCGACTAATTCCACAGGGTATCTGCCATAACTCACCAGCAACACGTACCAGTTAACTCTGTCTACCAAGGTTAGAATAGATGGGAAGAAATCACCTAATGTTTGTCTCTGTTGGAATTGAACCTGAAACCTCTTGGTGCTCAACCCAACTTCATTGAACCACTACGCCACACCCTTGGGTGCCTGTAAGCAAGTTAGTTTTGGGACAGGAGAGGAGTGGGGTTTTGGTTTGGGGGGGGGGGGCAAGCATCTGTCCTGAACAGGAAAGAAATAATATAAAAAATATCTTTTGAAGGATCTGCTGAGATAAAAAATGCCGGAGGGATTAAGTGGAACTAAATTGACTGGATTTTTGATTCCAACTTCCTTACTTACACCACAAACATATGTAATCAATGAATGACTGGTTGACAAATCTGGCTATCGTTAAACCTGGAAAATAAAATGGATGATAAAGAATGTTGATGTATTTACAATATGGGCTATATAAGCTACTACATGAAAAGAGATTTAGTGTTGACAATTATGTGTAGTTAATTTTTAAGTCTGTAAATATTACACCATCACGTGTATACGAGTTAACCCTTCATATACAAGCTTGGACGAAGTTAGAAGTGGCGGCTGACAAATGAGTGACCGACAGTTCTGTATTTTAATAGCCTGCCAAGTATATAGGAACTGACGTTTTATCCAGTGTCCATGAAATCCTTGAGAATTTTGTAAGTCGTTAAAGTGTTAATTATGGGCAACAGCATCTTGTGCATCGCGTTTTGTCAGGTAAAATCGAAGTTAATAATTTAATAGGGAATCTGGGAAGACCATGAAGAACGTGTTTAATTCTCTAATAAGAAAAATTTCATAAGATAACATGCACTGCATTAGTTGGATGTAAGTTCAGTTGGATAAAGTTCTCATATTCTTATCAATTTAGGCCTATGATAGCAAAGTCAGCTACTTTAATAGGATAACTTGTGCTGATGCTTATTTAAGCTGCTCAGATTTTGTTCAGTGTTAGTTGTAGAAAACAATCTCTGTTAATTCTCATGTAATGGGATAGATCACATGTGAAGAATGATTTGTCATAAAATAACTAGTACTTCAGCAGGCAATAAGTTAAGTCCAGTCTCCAGACGTATGTTTCATGACATAAATACTCTTTTAAGTGTCTCCATCTTGGAAAATATTCATACTTAATATGCGTTGCTCTACTGGTTTCTGATGACGAGCTGTGGATATATTTGCTATGTTGGATTCTATCTAATAATTATTTTTTACCTTTTCTGTGATAACTGGGAATAGATTAGAGTAACTTCAGAGAAATTCATTTGCTTTCCCAGTTTCTGACCGACATGGCTATATGCTCTATACCTTAATATGTCTGTGAATTAATATATGGATTTTTATGTGGTTTGTTCACGTTGTGAAAATGATCTCTTTTTGACAGGATTTGCTTTTCTGCAGCTAGTTTGCATAACACTCTTGATCAGTGACTACAAAAGGAAAATTACGGTTGCAACTCTATTTTAGTACAACATCTAGTTGGTTCCTAATACATGGGAAACAGTGAGGATGGGAAATCCTGTAAGCTTGAGAAACCCTCTTCCCCTACACCGGTAAGCAAATTTGATAACGATTAGTGGTTTAGTGGCTATACGGCATTTGACTTTCTTGACCCATGGTTGATATGGTCTTGGCTCCATAAATACCATCTTAGCCTAGCTAGATATGTGTATTCATCTGATGCTTATGTGCTTCTATTCCTTTTATTTGATTTCTTTAAAAAAAATTCATCTCTGACTAGTTGGTCTTTGCTCACATTGGCAGGACCAGAGCAATCTCCATGTCTATCCTGATTGGGCGGCCATGCAGGTCAATACAATTATTCATTTTGTAAACATACTGAGAATTGTAATGTTTTATGAATGAACGTTTGGGCTTAGCTACTTAACTCTTCAGGCATATTATGGTCCTCGAGTAGCTGTACCTGCATATTTCAATTCAGCTGTTGCACCTGGTCATACCCCCCATCCTTATATGTGGGGGCCACAGGTATTTTCCAGGCACAAGTTTTCTGTTTCTTTGTTGAACTATATTAATCTCTTTGAAAGGAAACTTATCATCGGACGTAAAGTGCTTCATGACTAATTTGGTCCTTTACTCTTGCAGCCTATGATACCACCTTATGGCACCCCTTATGCAGCACTATATGCTCATGGTGGTGTTTATGCGCATCCTGGAGTCCCAATTGTGAGTTTGCATTCTCTATTTCTATTCTAGATTAAATATAACAAATGCTCCTTGATTTCTATTGTTTTTTGAAGTAATTTAACCTGGAATTTGTGATTAGAACACTCGTGGCACCAAGTTAGCAGTGTTGCTGAACCTGATGCTTAATATGATATCAGATTTCGTTTAGACTTCAGGGCACTGGCTAGCTACTTGGATTAATTGATTTCTTGTATGAACTGTGGATAAATAACATGTGGACAAAAATACACAGTTTAACACACTGTAGCTAACTGATTCAGGAATTAACCCTTGAAGATGAATAATAATCTTGTCCAGTGAAGTTAGGTGTTTGTTAAATTCATTAAAAATAATGATGCAACAAGATCTCGTTTTAGTTTATTAACAAATACTGGTTCTGTATCTTTGTGTTCATTATCGAGGTTTGTCATATAAAGGTTGAACCATTCCGTCTCCTGTGGAACACGGAACTTTTGTTCGACTGCTTTAAGTACTGTATTTGCACCAGAGCTTACTTGTTTTAACAGCCATGTATTCAGCAATATGACTGCTTATCTATGGTGCACATTCACCTATCTTATCGATCGTATTTGTTTGTTCTTTTTTTAATTCCAGGGATCTCATCCTCCTCCTAGTCATGGTATGGCAACATCTCCTGCTGTCAGCCAGGCCATGGTATGTGTGCCAATTCTTAAGTAAAGCCTTTCAGTATATATGAACTTATTTCTTTCAGAATGGCCTTACGCTCCAATTTGTTGCTGTTAGTTCAATGTATGACCCAGAAATTCGATAAAGACTACATCACTCTATATTTGTAGGATGGTGCTTCTTTGAGTTTAGATGCTTCTGCTAAGTCCTCAGGGAATTCTGAGCGAGGCTTGATGAAAAAGCTGAAGGAATTTGAGGGTCTGGCAATGTCGCTAGGAAATGGCAGTGCTGACAATGTTGAGGGTGGAACGGACAACGGACATTCACAGAGGTTTGTGAGTTATCAACAGTATTAAAGATATATTTGTTACAGAAACAAAATAAGTTAAAAGGTCATGTCCAGTTATTTCAGCAAAATGCTCAACTCTTACAGAATCTGATTATTTTCCAATTCTGGTCCTGTCTTATTGACAATATTTTTTGTCTTTCTTATTCGTGAACGACTTAAACTAACCTTTTGTTTTCATGCTATGACCAGTGGGGAAACTGAAGGTTCAACTGATGGAAGCAACACAAATGGAGTTGGGGTATGTGCTTTTCTAATGATAAATCTATGCATCTCAATTTAGTAGATTTGTATGCATTGAATGAAAGTAGTAGATACTAATATGATTCTTTTTGCATTCTAGGTCAGTGAGAGAAGTAAGAAAAGGAGCTGCGAGACAACTCCTGATAACTGTAAGAGTTTGATCTCTCAGTTTTTCATTTAATTGACAGTTTAGAAGCGATAGAAGAAATTGTGGAAGAACTCTGCCGCAAACTGAAATTTCGTTCCATTTATTGTTCCCTACTTGAGTATTCTATGGCACTAGGCTTGTGACTATTGCCATATATGTCATGCAAAAAAAGTACTTATCTAGTCGTGTTACATTGCAGAATGACATAGGGCATTATTAATTAAGGTTTTGTAGCTTTGATAAATTTAGCTCTTAACGTCTAAACGAAATGTCTGGAAGTGATATGATCAAACTTCTAGACCTTTTTCTTGTAGATATTCACCCACTTCTGGATTTAGCATGCATTGATTATGTTGGGGACTTGCTGTGTATCCATCAACATTGCTTTTTATTTTTTATTGTATTTTATACAAAGTAAATGCATTTGCTGATCTGTTGGTTCTTCTATTTCAAATAGCTGGTGATGATAAGAGTCACTCACGAAGATGTCAACCTAGTGGCGAAGTAAGTAATGATGCTGAGAAGGCAATTGTCGCTGTTAGTCCTGGTAAGGTTGCAGAGAAAGTGACGGGAACAGTACTTTCTCCTAGCATGACAACTTTGGAAATGAGAAATCCTGCCAGTGCACATATGAAAGCTAGCCCAACTAATGGTTCACCACTCAGCCCTGCACTGCCAAATGAAGCCTGGTTACAGGTATATAGCACAAGTATCAGGTGAAATATAATTTTTTGTTTATTTCATAGTGACCTCCAGGTGTCTATACGATTCTTCCTAAATTTTATGAGAAAATATTTTTCCATTTGAACCTAATTCCTGTCATTGTAACGATGTTCAGAATGAGCGTGAGTTAAAGCGGGAGAAAAGGAAACAGTCTAATCGGGAATCTGCAAGGCGATCAAGATTGAGAAAACAGGTAAGAGGGTAGTGTCCTCACGGCATATAGAAGCAATGGTTATTGATACGTTTATGTAGCCGATGTTTAAATATGGATGACTACCATTCTGATCTGTAAACTGCTCCTTATTTCCCCCTCCCTTCAGGCTGAAGCTGAAGAATTGGCAGTGCGAGTTCAGTCTTTAACAGCAGAAAACATGACACTCAAATCCGAGATTAATAAATTAATTGAGAACTCAGAGAAACTGAAGCTAGACAATGCTGCTTTAATGGTATAAGTTTGTCTCATTTTAGTTTTTCTTCCAGTTTTCTGATTATTATTGAATCATTATTCTAAAGGGTGTGATTGAAATGTTAATCCTTGTTTGGATTGCACAGGAGAGACTGAAAAATGAACAGCTAGGACAAACAGAAGAAGTGAGTTTAGGTAGGATTGATGATAAGAGGCTGCAACCTGTTGGAACAGTAAACCTGCTAGCAAGAGTCAACAATTCTGGTTCCTCCGATAGAACAAATGAGGAGGGTGAAGTTTATGAGAACAACAGCTCTGGAGCAAAACTTCATCAGCTACTTGATACCAACCCTAGAACTGATGCAGTGGCAGCTGGGTGATCGATGGTACACCCCTTACGTTGAGATCTTAATATATAGTCTGATATGTGTAATTTTGGCGTAATTATAAGTCCAAAATTACTGCTAACTACGGAAGAGGAACAGAATGGAACAGCTGATAGGATTGTGGAATTTACAGGATTTCTAATTTTACCTAATTGTAGTTTACAGGTCCAGAGAACCAATGTGTGTGCTCTTTTAATTTCCTTTCTTTTACTCTTTTTCACTTCCGAGGTGGATGGTGGCTATAACAACGTATGTAAATTTTAATCTTCGACATACTAAAGACTTGATTGTGGGAATGCTATGGAACCTAAATGTTTTGGTTTGGATGATGAAAATGAGCTTCATAATTGATAAATTATGTAGTAGTACTATGTTTATGATGTTACTTCTTACTAGTTCCTCAATTGGACAAACTAAGAAAAAACAACAATATACCGTCATTTTGTTTGTCTTGAGTAGATTCATATATAATGTTAATTCCAGATACCTCTTTTTTTTTTTTTTTTTTTTTTTGGCCTACGAAAAGTAGAGTAAATTGGAATAGGGAAGTGCAAGGAGTCCAGTTTTCTGTGAAATGGCGCAAAGATGATCATGTGCTTGATCTTCAAAAGTCCACCAGACACGTGTCATTTGATGAGAAGAATGCATTGCTACCTAAAAATAACTATTTCGTATGGCAACAAATTTGTGTGTTTGGAATATATACCATGTTAAAAATTAGAGCTGAAACGAATAAAAATACTTACGGAAGCCTTACATTACATATTATTCGTTCAATTTAGGACTTTCTACTTGCCAACTTAACCTGGAAAAGGAAGAAATAAAATATTTGGGTCTCTGGGTCTGGTTCTACCAATAATGAATAACTTAACTTCTTTGAAACATACTCTGGATTTCTGACTCGTACTGCCATGACTACCTTTGGTGAACTCATCCAAAAATTGAAAAGCAAACCACCACTGATAGCTATTTGTTGTTTGTTCTTCTTTAAGTTGAGCAAATATATTATTCTTGTTTACGTTTTCTATCTTTATTATATTGATGCTGCCAGAAGCAACCAACATTAACTAATTATTATACCTAACCCGTTTTTTTTTATTTTGCCAGACGGTTATTTTAGTTAGGGGTACCGTTATGGTCAACTGCGTCGCAGCAAAAATTGTACCGTACTAATTAATCCAATATCTACACTTGATATTAGTCCTTTTGTTAGCTTTGAGGCGTTTGACTAATGCCATATATTCCAAATTAAATTCGAAGCTCAGCTTCCTCGTTTTTGTTAGGTACGTACGTACATATGAACTGAAGAATAAATCACCAGTCACCACTTTGCTTGATCACGTGACTTTATTATTCCGAAAAATGACTTTAGTTGGTTATTCATATAATTGGATAAAATAATTTTCACTTAGTTGAATGAAGGTCATTTCAATTAGTAACGCTTTTCACGATATGTTTCCTTCCTGATACTCCTCAATGTGTTAGGATTTGTCTTGAATTTCTTAACTTACTTAGATTCTATCATAATTGTGTTTTACTTCAGAAAGTATTTCTCAGTGGAAAAAATTTCCAAGTAGAAAAAGATCTATTTCCTATTAGATCTCTATTAGGTTAGGTTAGGTTTATTCTTTTTTAAAAGAAGGAAATGATTTCTTAGTAGGAAAAGATTTCTTTCCTATTAGATGTCTATTAGGTTAGGTTTATTCTTTCTTAAAAGAAGGATTTTGTAATTCTATATATGGAACAACTCTCTTTTCTCTAAGTCATAACATAATAGCATCCACAATGTAGTTTATAACACAATAGCATGTGTCTTCTGAATTGTCACCACAATGGTTTGCAACTAATAGCTTATGCCTTCTCGATTTCAAACCCAATACATAGTGGGGTCTGGGGTGAAGTAGAGAAGCCATTTCCGATAGACTCCGGCTTAGGACTGACAAAAATATATATATATGTAGTATTAATTACTCCCTTTGTTCCGTTTCATTGATTAACGACTTGACATTCTCCTTAAAAATTACTTTTTTATTTATTTTTATTTGTCACTTTCATTCTCGAGGTCAATTGACTGAATTTCAAAATTAAATTGCAGTAGATTAATTTAATATTTTAAATTTAAAATTTATATAGTCGAAAACTATATAAAAAAATGCTGGAAGTTGCAATCATTCTCATACTAATACTCCCTAGTCTCAAAATAGTTGACCCTCTTACTAAAAATATTTACTTCAATTTAATTGTTTCATTCAAGAAATCAAGAAAATTTTATCGTGTCCTTCCGATACTACCCCTATTATTAAATGATTACATAAAGTGTAATAATACGCAAATTTATATTACCAAAGCATATTTAATAAGATCAATTTCGTAAATAAATTCCTAATAAATATTTTTAGTGTCAAATCAACAATGACCAACTATTCTGAAACGAAGATAGTATAATCAAAAGTACTCTCTGTTCGCTTTTACTTGTCATATTTTGACTTGACACACTCATTAAGAAAAACAATTAATAACATAACTATTTTACCATAGTTTTCCTATTAAATGATGTTTACATTGTGTTTTGAAATTAATTTGGAGAAAAGATAATTAATGCTAAGAGTAAAATAGAAAAAAAGAAATTATCTTTTCTTGATATGTTAAAATGACAAGTAAAAAGTAAAAATACAATTAAAAAATTAATGACAAAAAAAAGTGAACTGAAGGAATACATTAAAATGTTGATCAAAGATAATTTAGTGTGACTTCGAAAAGTAAAACAGTGTGACAAGTAAAAAGCAACCAAAAGAAGCTTTATTTGTTTTAGTAAGTTATTTTTATTAATTATATCTTGATAGTACTATTACTTTATATAATTATTTATTAAGAAGTGTAGAAAATAATACTACCTCCCATCTATTTTAATGGTGGTTTCAAGTTTCAACTCAACTGAAAATCTATCCCAAATTAATTCTCACTTTAGGAATTGAAGACCAAAATTGACAATTCTTCCAACTACACTCTTACTACTATTTAAGGAAATTAAATATGCACAATATGTAAAAGGAAAAACCATTATACTTTTATTAAATAAAGATAACTTAGTAAACTATAATGTTTCTATTTAATTGTTTCTTAATGAGAGTAAAAAAAAAGCTAAAATGATAGTAACAATAACACGGAGGGATCTAAATAAATTTTTCTTGATTTGGTAGAATATAATATTACTTCATCCGTTCAATAATATTTGTTCACTGTTAACTTTGCACACGTGTTAAGAAATAGTAAATAACAAGGGTAATTTTACTAAAGTACCCTTTAAATTTACTTAATAAATTTAATGCTTTGAGAAATGCATTGACTAAGAAATAGTATTTAATAGCAAGATTAAAATAAATAATTATTCATCATTTTTTAAAATGAGCAAGTATTATTTGATATCTATTTTTAATAACACGAACCAATATTATTGGACAGGGGGATAGTGTAACTCTTAATTAAGTCGAGAAATGTATGTGTTGTGGAAAAGATCATTCAATGTCCAAACACAAGTTTAAAAGGTACCATTACAATCCTAGTGATAATAATTTAGTGAACATGTATATGATCATTTACGTAGCAAGTCAGTGTCAGTGAACATGACAGATCTAAACAATAATTTGTTATTCAGATGAGGGGACAATCATGTTTATATTTCATGGGCCAAAGCTAGACAAGCACATGCTACATTCTTATTAAACTCTCCCATGCACAATACGACGCAGCAATTATTTGAAAATTTTGGATTCCGTACCTTTTCCAACTTCTTTTACCATGATATATATTATATCACACAGATAGGATATATATATATATTCTTTCTCTATAATTAATTAATTAATTTAATCAATCAATTGAATGAGACCCCTGGTATGTGAATGAAACCCACGTATTCATTCCAATTCCATCCAGATATATTTCATGCAGTATGAGTGATTAAAAAACACTCGAAAAACACATGGATCTAATGTATGTGTAACAATAGTGTGCAATTAAAAACTAGTGGTTGATATCGCTTGTATGGTCCTTTGTTATTATCGTGGTGAAGTTAGGGGTGTAAAGGGTTCATCCAAATCTTCTTAGTCGGAATTAATTATAATGTATATAATTTTCTTTTATGTATATAACGAAGATGTGAAATTCCCTCTAGTATTTCTTTGTGTTTTTTTTTTTATATATATAAAATTATTTGAATCTTTTTAGTGAAAAATCCTGCTTCGCCATTGTTTGTAACTGTCAATATGCATGGTCCATTCTTAGTTAAGTATGCATTTAATTTTGAGAAACCTTTTAAGTCTTTTTAAAAAAAAAAATCCCAATTGATGATAAGAAGATGGAACTCACTGCTCGCAAGGACATGATTGAGTGGTTGGGAGAGGTGGGTTTCTCATGTGGGAGGTAGACCAGGTATCGAATTCAGCCTCTGTCTGTCGCTCGAACATCAGCTAGTCGAATGGGGCTTGCCTAGTACGTGTGGTTTGTGAGCTATCGTACAGCGAACAGGTTACCACCAAAGTGCTCATACAAATGGTAGAGGTTGTAGATTTTCCGAGGGTTCCGGAGAAAAAAAAAAAAAAAAAGATGCATGGACCTGCCCAGCGTACGAGTCTATTTCTTTTCCTTAGAATTACAATGTCATTAATTACAAACATAATAGGAAAGATGAACAAGGACCACAACTTTACATTTGTCTTTTTTTTTAAAACAATTTTCCTGGCTATAGAGAAACATATAATATGTAACAGGAAAAAAATCCTAAGGAATGATTGGAACTTTATATCCTAGTCAGAATCCATGTGTTTGATATATCTCAAGGGATATGTATATGTGTGTTTTAAGACGTAAGAATTGAAAACTCAAATTGTCTTCACTTGGAGTGACTCATTCATACTGCCAAATGAAAATTGACGATCTGTATTTATGAGCTCAGCGTTCTATTTGACGTTGAGGATTCAATTATTGACTTCGTTTGGTTCACTTAGGGTAAATTACGCAAATACACAACTTATGTTTTCAATATTACAAAAAATCTCAACTTGCTAAACATAATACAAAAATCCCAACATATACATAGAATGCTATGTATATGTTGGCTATGTTATGTATAGTAATAGGGAGAGAGAGTAAAGTAATTTAAAAAAATGGGAGAGAGTGTAATTACTTTTAAAAGGATTGGTATTTATGTTATTTATACTATTATTTATATGTCTACGTATTAGTGAGTAATAACGAGAGGATTTGGGGCAGCGGTTGGGGTTGCTCTTCCCTTGAGCATAGGTCTCGCGTTCGAGCTTGGATATGGAAAAATCTTAGGTAGGGAGCGGGCGGAGCAGTACCCCCGAAATGAGCCCTACGCGGTATGAATCTGAATTATTCGGGCTCCGTACATCATATGGAAAACAGAAATAAAAGAGAGAGAGAGATTATTACACAAATGAAGTGCTCGAAAAGGACATTCTTATATATGTGCAAGCAGATTTTTGTGACACATTTTAAAATAATCGCATAATTGATTGATGAGATTTCTTATAATGATAATTCACGTATTATTAATTACTACCGCCAATCAATCAACCGCTACATTAGTTAGTTAATCAGATACGTATTATACTTTGTTATATCATATATGAGTATCAAATTTTATGTTGAAATTAATTAATTATTTGAATACCATCCATCTGGTGCCTATATCCCAGATTTTAGATCCTAGTATTTTTACGTTATTTTATTACAGACCTTTGATTAAAACAATCGTGATCTGTCATCTGAGTTAAGATTGTATTTAAAAACTTGTGGTGAAATTAATTCTAGAAAAATCATTCGATGTCCAACCACAAAGTCAAATTATGAATTAGCTACTAGGTACACCGTACATGCAAAATAACAAAACAAAACAAAAAAAGTCAAACTACAGTATATATAACATTAAAAGAACCTTCTTTTTTTTTTAAAAAAAAAGAAACATATTTTAAAGTTTCTATCTATCTTGATAACATGGCACAAATCTAAAGAAGTATTTCATGTTTCGATGAGGAAACAATAATGTCTGATATTTGATGGGCAAAAGTTGGAGAAGCACATGATAAACTACTAAACTCTCATGCAGAAGGCTAAGCACAATATTTATTTCAATAAAAAAAAGATTGGTTTATATATGGTTGTCTCTCTGATGCTTCTTATGTGCATCCTAGCTTCGAACTTTCGTCCAAACTTCTTTTTTATAATCATGGTATTTGTGTTAATTTGTACTCATTTCGGTTAATTTTATCACTTTTTTGTTATTTTTGATTAAAAATAATAGCGGAATTATGATTTTCATCAAGCAATGTTGGGGGTTCGATTCCCACCTCTGGCGAATGGAGCAAACTCTGTGGTCAGTTTCCTATCGCTTATTGCGCTGACCGAAGAAATCAAAGGAATGCAGTGTATCCATGATAAATTAAGTAAAAATTAAAATTCTCTTCATTTATCTATATATACAGTGTAGTTTTTTAATAAAAAGGTGTCAATTAATACCTCTTCGATACATATAGCTTTGCCATTGGGTATTGAATAACTCTGCTTATCAAGACTTGAATAGAAAAAATTATCCAATAATTTTTTTTGCTTCCGTTAAATTAATTTTAAGATTTCATAATTTTCGACTCATTTTATCGATTAATTTGCCACATCTACAATGATGATGCCCATGGAATTCCAATTTCATTTAATGTGATTTTGACTTCCATAAGACAGATGGATAATATTCTTTTTGCTATAATTGATCAATCATTTAATTGAGGTTTGGTTGTATATGAACTTACATATCTATTTCGCTTTATTCAGATATAGTCCATTCATGCATGTACTACTACTACTTAAAAAAAAAAAATTCTCAAATTAGATGAGAACAACTACAAAATTCTACAATTCCAGTAAGAAAATTTTGATATCTAATATAACTGTGAGATTAACAACTAAGGGGGTGTTTGGTAAGAAGGAATATGTTTTTCATGTATATATTTTGCCAAAAAGTTAGTAGTTTTTTTCAATTCATATATTTTTTTTTTAATTATGCTAAAACTATTATATGTAATTCTAGAAAAAATATTATAAGTGTGGAGTGGAATTGTCAAAACGTGGGCAGTGGAGCTAGCGGCTATGGGGGTGGCAATCGGAGACAGTGAATTTGAAATGTCATGACTTACTTTCTATTCAATTAAGGAAGTTATTTTTCTTATTTATAAAGAGAAAAAATATTATTCAAAATATTTCGACCAAATAGTTCTTTGAAGTCTATTATTAGTTAAATATTTATATTTATTATCTTCTGGGAATTAAAACCATTTTATATCATTCTTCTTCCTCAATTGATGAGGAGAGAGGGGATCCATGTTCGATTCTATAATTATTTTTTTGAGATTACAGTGTAATGTTAAAATAAGGATATGATCATTACCTTAATTTACATAGTTTGAAGACAGACAGACAGAAAGAAATTCTAGAAATATAAGCATTAAAAATTATTTTCGGAAATAAAGTGATTAGAAATTAAATATGTAAATACATTATAAATCACAGTTTTTAGAGGAAAAGGAATTCTAAAAAATGTGATGAATGAAAAAAAAAAATCATTCTCTTAATTTTGACCATGTCAATTAGTTTTTCATGGGAGGGGTTTACAGGGAAAAAAATTCTAAAAAATATCATGTCAATTAGTTTTTCATTGGAAGAAGGGGAGGGGAAGGGAGTGCGTTTTAATTTATGTGGCGGTGTTTGATTGATTAGTAATTTAAAAAATAAAGAAAGTGTTTTAAAATTTATGATTTAAAACAAGCCATAGTTAAATTTATAATTATCAATTATTTCACTAAAGATAAATAAGAAATTAAAAGCTAAAATTATTTGTAAATAAGAATATATTACTTTTTTAGGACAAAATATAAAGAAAAATATAACATATAAACCGAAACAAAGGGAGGACTAAAAAAATACTAATGCATGTAGCAAGTTACTCCTTTCTCTTCAAAATAATTGACCCTCTTTTTAAAATATTTGTTTCAACTTAACTTTTTTTAATGAAATCACGAGAATTTTATTATATTCTTTCAATACTACTTTTATCATTAAATAACTAAATAAAGTGTATATAATCAAAATTCTATTTTTCAAAGCATAATTAATAATGTTATTTTGATAAAATAAACCCCCAATAGAAATTTTATTAAAAAAAATGTTAAGCCAACAAAGGCTAACCATTTTAAAACAAAGAAAGTATGTTACCTTATCATAGTTAAAAAAGTAAATTAAATTAAGCAACCATACATATTAAATAGGCATTGGACATGTATCAAGTGGTATTTGACAAAAAAAAATTGTACATCATGTTTGAATATGTTAAAAAATTATTCGATATCTCAGAAAAAACGTCCGTAATTAATTTGTAATTTCTTTTTCTAGTATTATCGTTTACATCTACTTATTATTTAGCAAATTATTTTATTTATATCTAATGCAGTCAAACTATCAATTACTAGATATTAGCAAGTCCTTAGGAAAACCCCTATATATATTCTAGTTTATGGTTAACACAAATCTATACAATTTTTTCCTATCTTTTCTCCTATTTCCTCTATTTTTTAAAAAATTGAATTTTCTTTCTTGAAATCTGTTATTTTTATTCTCAACTAATCACTTAAAGAGCTTATACAAAGTCCTTAAGAAAACACCTACATATACTCTAGTTTATGGTTAACACAAATCTATACAAATTTTCCTATCTTTTCTCCTATTTCCTTCATTCTAAAAAAGTTTGAATTTTCTTCGTCAAATTTGTTAGTATTTTTACTCTCAATAAATCACTAAAAGAGTTTGTCGAATTTTTAAAAATACCTTTCTACTCAAGTATAATTTTCTTAATATGCCCAAGCTAAATTTTTTCTTCATTAAAGAATGATTTTAGCACAGTAAATCACTGTACCCTCCCCTCTGAAGCTTTGTTTTTATAGTAGTTCTTTACAAATTTAGTTTTAATTTTAACTTAATGTATAAAATTTCATTTTTATACATAAGAAGCTATTTTAGCACTTGTTAGTATTTAAAATCTATGCATATATCGATGTATATTAATTTATAGCTAAATTATCACTGTACCCTCCCCTCGAAAGCTTTGATTTTATAGTTCTTTATAAACTTGTTTTTAATTTTTATACATAAAAAACTTATAGCACCGTTGTATAAAATTTTATTTTTATACATAATTTTTTTTTTTTAACTCAAGTGATCATAAGAGAATACTACATTTAACTTCTTCCCTTTTTTTAAATTTCTTTTATTTTCCCAATAAGTCTGTCAAGATAATTTTGAAAATAGAATAGTCACTTGTAGTTGTAGTACCTCCTCGTATCTCTCCAAAAATCCCTCCCTTTTTATTTCCAATTCTTGACCCATTTGCACATCAACTTTTGTACCTCTGCCTCTCTCTCTCTCCCAAACAAACAAAAAATAAAAACTCAATTTTTGCTTCACCAATTAATTGTTAATGCAGTATTATACTTGAGTTCTTCCAAAGTTTCTAAGTTTTGATTGCTACAAACCAGGTTTAATACGTTTGTTATTCTATTATTATTAATTTATTATGTGTATATTAAGTCTTAATTGCTGTTAATTAATGCACTGTTAACTTCTTCTTCCGACTTGTTTGCATTACACTCTATGCATTGAATAAAGTTTAGATCTTTATTGTTTTCCTTTATTTTATTCATTTTTTTGTTGCTTCCTTCAACTGGGGTTTTCTTTCTTTGCAAGTTTAATTAGTAATTTCTGGAAATATTAGGTACATTTTATTCACTTTTTGACAAATGGGGTTAGTCAGAAATTTTAGGTTAATGGGGGGTAAAGAAAGACAATTCTTGATTTTAGTGAATATGTTGAAAGTTTTGAATTTTGTGGAAAGGGGATTTTTGTTTGTCTTGTTTTGAGAATTTTGTGGTGTGTGTTAGAGAACTAGTAATAGAAGTTTACTGTAAAAGTGAAATTTTCCTTTTTTTGTATGTTAGTTATTCCTTTTTTGTATGTTAGTTATTTCATTAACTTAAAAGATTTACTTTGTCTTTTTCCCTTAGGTGATATCACATGCCTCACCGTGAATTTAGCTAGGATTTGGGTATTTCTATGCAGTTGCCAAATGTCACATTTTGTTGGTTAGCTTAAGAAGATGATGTTGCTTTTTGTTGTTCAAGCTAGATGTCTGATTTGCTGATAAAAGAAAGTTGAATTGAGTGAAGTACATTGAATGTGAGAGGTTGTGACAAAGTTCAGAATAGAAAAGGGGGATAACGGTTGAAGACTTTTTGTATTTTTTGGGTGCTCTAGATTACAAGATTCCAGGAAGAGATTGTGTTTAAGGTAGTTGAAAAAAGTCCTATAATATCGGAGGCGTTTGTCTGGTCAATTCGTTGCTGGCGGCCGTCTTAGGTTTAAATAGCATATAAGGGGTTCAAGGTTTTTTTTAGAGATATTGTGAAGCAAGGGAAGAAGTGCTTTGCAAATGGGGCACTATGCAGCAGTCTGGGATCATGCGGCGGCAATTGAAGTAACAAAAGATTGGAATGGGATTGAACAGGTTGTGCTTCGGAACCCTCAGGGTGCCTCTGCGCGGGTTAGATTCTGTAGACTCTCTCTTACTTTAATTAGATCTAGTTAATTTATGATTCTAAAAGCATCTGGCGGATCATTAATGAAAGAAATCATGTTTGAAATCTTTGATCAATTATATTGTCGTTAATGTCATTTGAAGTGATGTAGATTGGAATGGAATCTCCGATTAGCAGACCCTTACTTCCCCCAACCCCTAATGGTTACTGACAGGTTCCTTTAATTCAGGTTAGCTTGCAAGGAGGACAAGTTACTTCTTGGCGGAATGACCGAGGGGAAGAGCTCCTATTCAGCAGCTGTAAGGTGAGGTTTTCCATTTTACTAGCTGCAAATTCTTACGAGTAAAACTAATATTTTGGCTAGCGCTGGAGATCTAAAGCTTCTAGGATTGGAGCTTTTCTATAAGTTCATTTTTTTTTATTTTATGAAGTTTCGTTTATCTATATCACTTGTCTCTGGTGTTATGATTGGAACTAGAGGTTTCTCCAATGTTGTAGACGAGACTCCGCAAATCTGTGCATAGTCAACGCATTGATGGTGGCTTCTGTTAAAAAAAAGGGTGTTTAGTCCTACAATTTCAATTTGATGTAGACTGGTTTTTTAAAAGTTAAATCATCTATTTCTTACTTACAATGCTATGCGCCTAATGAAAAGCCGTATTTGTAGTTGAAAAAGTGTTAAAGCTGATTCTGTTTCTTATTCTAATTTTGCTCTTATGTTTTAGAGCATCTTCAAGTTTCCAAAAGCTACACGAGGAGGAATCTCTGTTTGCTTTCCACAGGTACATTTGAATATGCAATTCTATCATCTATCTTCTCGAATTTCTTTCTAGAATTGAATATGCAATTCTATCCAACATTTTTTTTGATTATCTTAATTGTGCTGCAGTATGGAACTGGTGCTTCACTTGAGCAACTTGGATTTGCGAGAAATAAAATCTGGATCATTGAGGAGGACCCTCCTTTTTTATACTCATATGACCCACAAGGAAAATCTTTCATTGACTTGCTGCTCAAAGCTTCAGAAGATGATCTGAAGTTCTGGCCCCACGGGTATGGCCTTCAAGCCTAGCAAACTCTAGTCGATTTCAGTATGGAGCTTCAGATGTTGAATCAAAAGACGTTCGTCGTCTATATCAGAATTTGCGATTGTTTTAAGTTAAATGCATATAGTCTTTATATAAAATCCTCTTTGCTTTTGAAAATGATTTCATGAGACATGGTCATGAAATCAGCACCTATATAAATAGCGAACAGTAGAAGGAAATGGAAGAATAGACTTAAATTGGCTAACTTGGATGCTTTCGGTTTCATGAAACAGGAAGCTCTCAAAATTATTTTCTGCTGAGTTATAGTACTTAGGTCATTGTGACCACGATGTCAAAAATAATTTATAGATGGCTATGAAACTGAAGTACTTCTATGCTAGAAATAAAAGTCAACTTTTGACTGCATTTCATGTCAAAAGTCAGTTTTATGCTTACTTGGTTTCTTACAGTTATAGCTTTTGAAGTTACTGATGAGTCTCTTCATTATTTTCTAGTTTTGAGGTTCGCCTTCGGGTTTCACTGGCATCAGATGGAAGCTTATCCTTGATATCTCGTATCAGAAACATCAACGGCAAACAATTCAGCTTCTCATTTGCTTATCACACATACTTGTCTGTTTCCGACATAAGGTATGCTCCCTTTTTGTTCTTTTGTAATTGTGCTCCACTGCTGTATCTTCATACCTTTGACCCTATGTCCTGTCTTAAGGTTTTCGCAAGCTACTTTAAAGCAGACTTTTGCTCATCGTCTGCATCTTTAGTTGAAAGCTATTTCTTATCTGATTTTTCCTCACTTTGTACACTTCCATTTCTTACCCTTGGTACACTTTCTTTCTTCCTGTTTATCAACATTTCTACTGATGTTGGAAGCGTTTATGAGTTTTATCACTTCCCCATTCTCTTTATACCTTTTTTCTACCAAAATTTTGTAGCAGTTCAAATTTCAGAGTACCATTTTGATAGTCATTACATTGTGTATTGCATAATAATTTGATGACTTCTGTTCTTCCCACTATCTTAGACTATTACCTGAATCTTATCCACAGTGAAATAAGGATCGAAGGTTTAGAAACGCTGGACTATCTGGACAACCTTTGCCAGAAAGAACGCTTTACAGAACAGGGAGATGCCATAACTTTTGAATCTGAGGTATATTTTTCAATACAAGCTACATCAACTCAAAACTTTGTGGTTATAGATGAGAGATGAAATATTATAATTCATGGTGGCATTTTAAAGATATATTCAAGAGTGACTCGTATATAAGATCCTACCACAATCTAACCTTTATAATGAACCTTGAGAAAGACAAGGGGTGGTCCATTTTGTGTTTTATATAACCGCATTAGTTGGATCAATTTAAAATTGAACTAGAGTAGCATTAGTGTCTGTATTACAGCTCTAGAGCTAAATGTCCTGGCATTGTCTTTGCAGCCTCTCCTCAATCTACTTGGCAAACAAATTAAGAGGACCAAGGTGTGCATGAGTGGGATTCCTTTCATGCTTTACCAATTAGATTTAAATTAAAAAAAATTACATAGACAAGAAAATCCAAGTAATTATCAACTAGCTAGACAAAAATGTCTAGAAGGTTAGAATTAATTTACTTACATCAAAAAAGAGTGTCCATTTGGGGACAATTCTTGACAAGAAAATAACATCCCAAGGGTTGAACAAAGCACAATCCACGTCTATCTAATTGAAGTTCCTTCAAATTCGGAATGTAGTACTCTATATCTTTGTATTCAATATCCATATATTTAGGAGAAAGGCCCTTAATAAAATTTAATTCGTCAGTGTATTCAACTTTACACTGACGAAATAAACTCAATGTTGGGGCTTTCTCCTAAATATGTTGAATAAAATCATATGGAGTGCCATCTTCAGAATTTGAAGGAGCTTCAATTGGTTAGATGTGGATTGAGTTTTGTCAACTCTTTGGATATTATTTTCTTTATCAAGAATTGCCCCCCAATAGAAACTCTTTCTTGAATTAAGTATATTAATACTGATCTTTAGAATATTTGCTCTAGCTATAAATTGTTGATAATCTCTTGAATTTACTTGTATTTGTATTTTTTGTTTTGCTTATATCTAATTTGTTAAAGCATGAAAGAAATCACTTTGCATACATCGTTCCTCTTAATCTGTTTGCTCCTTCACTTTTTTGAAGTAATGCTCTCTTGTGACACTTAAATATCTTATATTGCTTCTGAATTTTCTTTGGAAGAAGTTGAAATACACTGAGTTTGCCTCATCGGATGGCATTATTTCTATCTTTATAAATTGATCCTTGTTTCAACTGTAAGGTGTTCCTTTCATTGTACGATTTAGAAGTATTCATTTTTCTTGCAGATGGACCGTGTCTATCTTAGTACCCCAAATCGCATTGCTGTTCTTGATCATGAAAGGAAACGAACATATCTGATAAGGAAGGAAGGGTTGCCAGATACTGGTAAGTATCGTCAATTTAATGTTGGAGGTGATAATGTCCTCATTTGAAAACATCCTCTGTACCCTAAAGGCTATAATTTTTACCTTGATTTTACTTGGTATCTCGAGTCGCTCATTCTTCTCTTAACAAACCTGATAATATCTGTAATCTTGGGAGAGGTTCTTCCTCTATTGACATTACTATTCAAAGATGTAGCATCAATACTTAAAGACATTGACAATTTAATTTGTAGTGCTATAGAAACTTTCGGTGCATTATAGGATGATGGTAGAAGTTGCCAAAGAAGCATCAAATTCCCTGCCAACTCTATTTTGTATAGCTAAAACCTTTTGGTATCTTTGTCTTTTTCAGGGGTGTGGAATCCATGGGAGAAGAAAGCCAAAGCAATGGCGGATTTCGGTGATGATGAGTATAAGCAGATGCTTTGTGTTGATGGTGCAGCATTGGAGAAACCTATCACATTGAAGCCAGGAGAAGAATGGACCGGTCGTGTAGAGCTTGTGGCCGTGCCATCGAGTTTTTGTGATCTTTGATCCTTCGAAGTCTGGGCAGAATTATTATAGTAATGCTCAGCAGCTTAATGAGGAACTGTAAACTCTATACTAGGTTTATGCACTTGTTAATGATGATGTTGTGAGGTGTTTATACATTAGTCATTAAACTATTGTTCATGAACCACCTAAGCCTATCGTTTTTTTAGAATGGCTGCTTGGTGTTTGTCTTTTGAAGAGTAAAGTTGTTTGCATTGCACAAGTATTTTCAGGTTTGTGTACTGGCTGTGTCTCAATGATAATGTCATTTTGGTTAGGCCAAACCCATCGATAGCCCCTCAAAGTTGTCCCGAAAATTCACTTAGATCCCTAAGCTAAGGCTTGTATCTATCAGACCTCTAAACCTCCGAATTTTGTTCCAATTGAACATTTTTTGCCTAATCAGCAACAGGCATGGAGTGTGTGTAATACACTCGCTTGACGTGGTAAAAAATAACCAATAAAATGATGACATGTGACAAATGGGCCCAAATCTAACTATAAAAATGAGTTTTCAAATTTAAAAATAAAATTTATTTTCAATTCTTAATAATTCAAAAAAATTAAAAGGCAAATCCCTACCCACCCTCTCCCTCCCCCAACCTACCTCTCCCTTTTCTTCTTCATTTTTCTCACTGCCATCAGCAAAGGTATTTCTTTTTTCATTTCTTTTTTCATTTTTGTTGGTTGATTTAATTGGTTTAATTTGTTTCCATTCAGCAAAATCAAGCAGTGGTGCTGGTAGTGGTCCACGTAGTCCTTTCCATGTTGTTGAGCTTGTCCTTCAATGGCTTCTTTTGATTTTTTTTAGCTTTGTTATGAGTTTAGTAGACAAAGAAGATGACAAGAAAGAAAGATTGAGAGGACACGAATTAATTCTATTGAGAATTGAATTTTTTGATATAATTTTTAATAAGTTTTGTGGGTTTATAGTTTATTTTGAGAGTGATGTTTGCTCGACTGTGATCGGAAATGGAGATGACAAACGCCTTTTAATTTCTACATTTCGATATTTGAAAATCGTTTTTGGATTCTGATTTTGGAGAATAATGTTATCATTTGCTTTTGTTGGGAAGACGATGATGACGGAAAGTGTGGGGATTGGCGATGAACTTGGGGGTAGGGTGAGGACGACGATGATGACGGGAAGGGTGGAGGTGAGGAAGACGATGAAGACGGGAAGGGTGGGGTGAGGACGACAATGAAGGGGGGTGTGGGGGTTCTTTTCTTTTTTCTTTTTTAATTAAGAAATTATAATAATTAAAAATTATATTAATAAAATAATTTAAATATAATTTTTTTAATTTAAAAACAAGTAAAATATTATTTTTCTACTATTCACGCACCCAAATCAGCATTTTGTGTCTGATAGGTATCAATTTTAACACTTGAGGTGCCTGTACAAGTCTTAGTTTAGGAGTCTAAGTGAATTTTTAGGACAAGTTTAAGGTCCTAGGGTTTGGCCTTTTGGTTAAGTATAAGATTGAACTTTTCTGTGGTTTGATGCATACACTGCATAGCTTCATTCGTTACTGCCTCCATATCTTATGATTGAATGTTGTGTTCAAAACTAGTAAGGCTATTTAGCTTTAATCTTGAAAGACCTGAATGGATATAGGTCCTTAAATCTGATCATTTTCTCCAAAGCACCTTCATAACAACTCTGCCTAATATTGATATACTTCCATCTCTGAGAATACACATCTAAGCTTACTTCATCTCTGAGAATACACATCTAAACACTTTTAACTTGATTGCAACTGGAAACCAAGCAATCCCCACTATGTCTCGTGGACACCTGATGCTGACGCGACACAAATTTTAGAAGCGTTTAGATAATTATTTTGCAAGTTTAGAGGATTTACTCGCCAAATGAGGCCAGGTGTGAGTGTTTATGTAGTATGCCTAAAACGAAGAGCAAACAATGGGCTTCATCTATGGTTTACCATAACATAAACTTCTTCAAATACATTTCAAGATAACTTTAACTTGCACAAATCCTTCAAGCACCCTAACATGATAGAAAAGACATTAGGGAAGTCAAAGAAAGACTAGGAAAAATCATTTCTCCACAAGCTCTCGCTTAATAGTAGCACCGTTAACTTTTTGATTCACCATTGTTTGAAAAGATTGCAGCAGCAAAACCAGGACTCCCTTTTTTCCCTTTGCGATTTGCAGCAAACTGGAAACAAGCAAGAATAAACAGTGGATCAAAGAATCTGCATAGATAAGTACCTCCTGCTTTAAAAAAAATTAAATAGGGAAAGGTAGACTGACTTTTTGAGTATTGTATCATGCAGAGAAGGTAGAAGAATTTTAAGTAGTGATTTAAATATAAATTGCAGTTTCTTAATTGGCTTACAGTATTGTAGTCCTAGTGGAAGTGGCCGTATAATACCTTTTTCTCCATTTAAATACAACTTCAGAAACAGCATGTAGAGAACAAGAACATTTTGCCTAATTAAAATATTATATGAACTCGTTAGACTTGCCTCTATGTTGCCACTCTTAACCACCACTAACCCCCCACGCCCCAAAAAAAACCATCCCACCCCGGGGAAAAGGAGAGAAGGAGGAGATAGAACGTGTATTTTTCTTCTAATGCTGCAAGAATAATATGAAAAAAACAAGCAAGACTTCCACAAATTTTCTTTGCTTCTCATTTTCCTAGAGTAAAACCATTAGCAATTTTGACCTAAAAAGTTCACCAGCATTAGATAATCAGGAAGAGTATCATCTTACCAAAAACTCAATAGGAGTTCCTCAGACTGTAAGAGCTATACACCTCGGTGAATCTCCAACGTCTTGGTATTTTCCAACAATATCTGAAAAAAGAGCAACAACAGATACTGATAGTAGGAAATTTTACTAGGGAAGAAGGCAGTAAGTTGTAGGTCGACAACAGTATGAAGTAGGGAAGAAGGCAATAAGTTGAAGTCAACAACTGTATGAAGTAGGGAAGAAGGCAATAAGTTGTAAGCCTTACCTCCCGGATGTAGCTATCCACTGCTTTGCAGCCTTCGACTGCTAATTGCATGACATTTTCAAAAATATCCATTGGTAGTTTAGCATCCATCTGCAGCACAGAAGGTTGATTAACCGGGACAAAAAGACTAATTTCAATTGTTATTGCCAATAGGAGTAAACAAACCTGCAGAAGGGTCACTCTGTCCAACTTAGGTAAAATTCCTACAGTGACATCAGCGCCTCCAGCACTGTCTTCCAAGTAGTTTAAATCTGTTTAACGAGTAATCTCAACCAGAACCAGATTATTCACATGATAATACTGGAAAAGAATGATATAAATTCAAATAAAGAAAGAATCAACTAATTTTCAGAACTAATTTACCAAGAAGAGGCGTGCTATTCAGGTATCCAGCACTGCAAGATGTGACAAGATCACGCATGGGAATCCCGGCATCAGCTAGTGCCAGTGTGGCAGCATTTATGCATGCTGATCTTGTACCTAAATATTGCACTAAACTTACTTAGACTGTACTAGTAGAGGGAAAATAAAATAGAAGAGCTGCAATATACGGCTGCATGCAGCAGCAGGCATACAACAACAACAACAACAAACCCAGTATATTCCCACATAGTGGGGTCTGGGGAGGGTGGAATGTACGCAGTCCATACCACTACCTCCGAAGAAATAGAGAGGTTGTTTCTGAAAGACCCCCGGCTCAAGACAAAGGACCGTATTCAAACGACACAAGCATACAACATGACGAAAATAACAGCGATACAACAACCACCAAAAATAAAGTACATTAACCAACAAAGGGCACCCTACTCCCCCAACCCTAGCACTACCACCCAAGCTACACCAAACTCTCTAACTACAGCCTATGACTTGCCAACCCCCCTTAGCCCTCTACCCTAATACTCTTCCGCCAAATATCTATTCTGATAGGTTGTGGAGGAAACAACAGAACAATAGAACACAAAAACACTGTTATGCTTACCTCCGTCTGCTTGGAGAACTTGGACATAAATGTCTATCTGAAAAGCAAAATATCAAGAAATTGTAAATGGAGGTTAGACTCCATAATTAATTCAAGTTAAAAATATTAAGTGGACCACGGAACCTGAGAGCGAGGCATCAGATTTGTCAATATGCAAGCTTCCATTGTCTGGCGAATAACAAGAGATATCTCTGTGGATCTCCTAAAGAATGAAAAACAAAGGTATCATCAGATTGACATCATGTAACCAGAAGTCACACAGATTGAGTAACTTTTCTTAGTTAGTTGGTGGTAATCATAGATTGAATATTTTTTCTTGGTTAATTGTAGGCAATTTTACACGGGATTTGTTGTTGTTGTTGTTGTTGTTGTTGTAATTGTAGGCAATCATAGATGCTATAAACAAAGAATTGAAACAATAAGATCAGTCATTCATGAACTGTGTTAACTACCTAGCTTCAATTCAAGATAGTTTTAGCATTGTCGAGAAAATTTGTTCATTCGCCTTATGCAGTCTTACCAGAAAAGATCATTCTTTGGGCATTAAAACTTAGAAGTATCCCTAAAATCCTGCTTCTTTTCTACTACAGACTACAGTTAATATCCTAGTATTTAGCAGCATCTTTCATGGCTGGACCAGTGCCTGAACAGTCCCACAGATTTCCATTAGGTTACAGAATATTTCTTTTTTAAATAACCAAGAAATCCCTGAGAACTAACGGTCCATGGTTTAAAACTCGGTGGAAGCCAGTTCCTCTACCCTTCCCACCTAAATCCCGGGCTTGTGTCTGAGGCAGGAGTTGAACCCATGACGTGTGCCAAACCCACATGTCGGTGGCTATAATCTTACAAATTACCCAAAAGCCCAGCACCTATAGCATATGTTTTCTTGTCCATCCAATAACCATTAGTGCTTTATCATGCCTTGCATCTTTTGAACCACTAAATAGCTTCAGTTAAGAGCTTGGATAACTGTTCTTCTACCACCACCAGCTCTGTATGACTATGTTGCTCGGATTCTTCAAAAATGTCATCGGGTACGAGTCGGATCCTTCAAAAGTAGTGCATTTTTGGAGAGTCCAAGCAACTTAATGTAGGATATTGTCCATTGAATTGTCAAGCACACATGCAGATTTATTTTATAGTGGAACTGACAGTACTCAGTAGAGCAAGATGATAACATCGCATGGGTGAAAACACATAAAAAACAGAAGGAAAAAGGACTGACAAGATAACATGGAATCACCTGTCACCCTTTGTTTTTCTCCGGCGATCGCCAGTGCTGAAATTAGCCATGCTATACTCGCATCGTACCTAAAACAGCGGCAATGTAAAGATCATATCATCTCACTTTTAAGGTGATAAATCTTGCAGTCTAAGAATGCATCATGAAAGGTAAAATTTACCAGTGCCTGGTCATTCATCTGTTGGCTCCTGTTCTGAACCTGAATGATGAAACTAACAACTGAGACATTTGAATAAACCTTTCATACAGAAACTAAGATCAATATCCTTATCATTGATCACAATGGTAGTGATTAGATACTTCTTGTAAATGTTCATAAACTCCAGCATACAGTTATCTATCTAATTTGCATAACAGTGTGATACTCCTTTTTTTGACAATGGTAACTAAACCAGCGTGATACTTCTTTGGCTTCAAAAATTAAAACATCAACTGTAAATTTTCCCTCATTTTGGATGTTCAAGGCACTGAGCACCAGGGCAAAAAAGGCACTAATTTGATTGTCTATAATTGCTAACATCCAGTATCTTTAGGATCGTTCTTCCACAAAAACTGGACTGGCTGACATCTTCTACATTGAGCATAATGCCGTTCTAAGCAGCTCGTTGCGATGAGGCGGCACTCAACATGATTGAGATCTTTAAATTTAATCTAAACTTCCGCAGACACTATCCAATTTTCAGCAGCAACAGATGTTCCATTTAGAGCTATAATGTTAACACACTAGCACATACAACAATTGATTTTGGTGCAATAATATGACATCTTTTGCACAATTTCTCCCGCTTATTCTAATCCTTGATATAAACATCTAATACATAACACTTTCTATGTTGAAGACAGAAATTGGCATTTGGACATAAATAGTATGAATTTCAAACTTTTAACTTGAATCAAGATCCTCTTAAATCCGCATGATAAAGTTTACAGTCTAGTTACGTATCTGCTTTTCTTACTATTCATTCAATAAATCATTACTGCAGGGTCAACTGATCGAATTAATCACGGAGAAGATGCCTGAAGGAAAGCATAAATTCATAGTTGTACTTCGTAAATTGACAAGGCTTTCAGAACAGGCAAAGGTGCTTAATTTAGACAGATCTTTTACAATAGCAATATCTTACTTCCTTTTTTTCCAGGCTAAAAACCTTTACCCACCTTACCAAGCCACTATCAATGAAGAACCAATTGACCAGGTTTCCTGGAGAACTTGGTGCAAAAAACTAAACTACCGAACAGGCCATGCCCTCATCCACATAAGAGATTTATCCATTCCCCTTCCGCTACCACACATTTCAAAATTTAGCTAGCAAACCAAAAAAATGAAAAATCTTATTTTACCATGGAAGAGAACGTCACACCAACTGCTATTTTCTACATAGTCAACTTCCCTCCTTTACTTTTCTGTTCAAAACCATCACTTTACAACAACAACAACAACAAACCCAGTGTATTCCCACATAGTGAGGTCTGGGGAGGGTAAGATTTACGCAGTCCATACCTCTACCTCTAAAGAAGTAGAAAGGCTGTTTCCGATAGACCCCCGGCTCGAGACACGGAATACTAAAATAAATTCATAGTAAAGCATGGAACAAGATGGCATAACATAAATACGACACCCACAAGTAATAGAAAACAGAGAAAAGTAAACGGATTCGTAATAAAGCATGAAACAAGGTATCATAACACAAAACCATCACTTTACCTTGACAATAATGCCAACAAACACCAAATAATTTGATTCATAATCCAAAAAGAGTCGAGTCAACAAATTAAGTATGACATGAATTTACCTCCCTAGGACCATAAACTGCAGCAATGACTTTGGTATTACCCATTTCAAAGGAAGCGGAACTGCAATTAATCAGAGTAAACACACTTAATTGCAACAACAACAACAACATTCCCAGTGTATTCCCACAAAGTAACAGTGTAACAAACAAAAAACATAAAAGCAAACAACAAAAAAGGGATATCACACCGCTAGATAATAAAGGAAACAAGACACCCACAAGGTAATACTATAAACTAGCTATGCGAAAACATAGACATCACCAAAACACCACCAACAAGAGACTACAAGAAACTACAAGGACAGATACAAACAAAGCATTCTTCCCTAAAATGCAGCCAGTGGCAATAAAACAGATGAGCAATATCAATCAAAAAGCATATCCAAACTGTAGGAGTCAGTGGACTAGGGTAAAAATTTACCCATATCTTGCACCAAACCAAGTTTAACTTAACTCAAAAATAAAAAAAGTAGCTACAAACTAAAGTATAAGTTAGTATCCCATGGAATTAGTCAAGGTGCACGCAAACATCCCGGTTTTAAATAAAACAACAACGTAGAGATTAACATAACAATAATGGTAATTAGAAAGAAGTGTAAGTGGCTACCCATCAGCTCTTGACACAACCCCAATTTCAGCACGAAGTTGTCTCATCTGAAAGTAATATAAGAGAATGAAGAAGAGATGCAAAGGGAAGAAAATTATTAGTGTAAAGAGAGAGAGAGAGAGAGAGAGAGAGAAGGGAACCTCCATGGGACGGCGCCCATCTAAACGAAGACCTTCAGGATTCACGAACTCCATCTATGTTAGCCCACCAATGCACCGTAGAGCGGCCGGAGAAAGAAAGAAAGAAGCGGCAACAGTTTTGAGAGTGGGAACCTCCACAGGTTTAAGACCAATTCAGCAAACAGAATTTACCTACTTTAATTTTTCTCATTTTAAAATAAGATTAAAAAAATAATTTTAATGAAGAATTTGATTATAATAACATATTGAAACTTATTTATTAATATATACTTAAAACATAAAATCATAATCATTGTTTCAACTTCAATTACTTCTTTTCCTCTCTTTAACCTTTTTTTCTCCTCCATTCTTATTTAAAACTCATTATTTTTTGAATTTAAGTTCAGTGCACCATTGAAGGTCGTTTGGTAGAGTGTATTGAAAAATTAATGCATGCATTAGTTTAATATGTATTACTAATACTTTGTTTTATATACTTTTGCACCCTGTGTATAACTAATATTTGTATTAATTATACACTCTATTGTGTATTAATGTGTGTATTACTAATACCTCAAAATCCATGATATTAGCAATGCAATGGATCCAATACATGCATTAACATGATAAAGATACTATTATCCTTCAAAAAAATTCACATTCTTTCCAACATATATACGGAGGATATTTTTGTAACAAAAAAAAGATTTTAAAAGAAAGTATTTAATTTATGTTATTTTTAATACATCAAACCAAACACTTCATAAGAAAAATACAAGCATAACTAATGCAAGAATAGCTAACACAAGCATTACTAACACACCAAATTTTACATTATTCTTATACACTCTTCCAAACGACCCCTTAGTGTACAAAATATTCTACACTATCAGGTAAACTTAACTTGCTATTGCAGTTTACCTAATTTTTTCTTTTTAATTTTTTATATAAAGAATTGGATAACCTGCAATAGAAGGTAAGTTAACTGATAGTGCAAAATATTTTGTGCACTGACGATGCACAGAACTTAAACTCTTATTTTTTTAACTTTCTCCTTTTTGAAACTTTGCATTTTATTTTTAAATGTTCTCTTTTCTCCAAAATTATAAATTTTCTACTCTCCTCTAATTTTAGTATCAATTTTTTTCAAAAGGAAATTTTTTGAAATATATATATAATTTGTCGATAAAAAAAAATCGATGATTAATTTGTTGAATTAATTACTATAATAGGTCAGTTGTTGAATATCATAGAAGACGATGTATAATATCGGTCAAATCGATAATCGATTGTCCATGTATCGGTCAGATCGATAATCGAACTGTTCATATCAATTAGATCGATAATAAATCTGTATATATTGATCGGATCGATAATCGAATTATTTATATCAGATAGATTGATAATAAATATGTATATATCGGTCAGATCAATAATTGATCGGTCTATGCAAACCAATTTTTTGATTAATTTATAATTTTTAAAAGTTTTTGATAGATGGTGTTAAAATTCTTGACTAGTGGTGAAGTGTGGACTAATTTGCAACTTTTAAAATCTGTAACTAAATTTTAAATCATAAATAAATTAAAATATTCAAAAATGGGTCATTTCACTAAAATAAAAACTTGTGGCCTATTTAATTAGGGGTGAAAATAATTTTCACCCCGACTTTGATTAAAAAATCAAACTCCCCCCTCAACATTGAACAATAATCATACTCCCCTTCTTTATCCCATGCAATGTCCATTTTGTCCTTATAATTTTAATTCATATTTATATAATATCTTTTTATATTATATGTAATGAATATTTTTTTAACATGGATATTTGTAGCATTTTATTTAAGTTTATTAACTTTATACGCAAATTAATACTTTTTATAAATTTATCACAAAATTCAATATTATTTTTTAAGATTGTTATTTTAGTATTATATGTATTAAAGAGTCCTTTGGTGTGAGGTATAATTATAATAATTTAGAGATAAAGTTCATAATTATTTATCCTGCGTTTAATTAAATGTATTAGGTAGTCTCAAAATTATTTGTCGCATCATTTATACCACAGTGATGAGATAAGTTATCTCACACACATGTTAGTACAACTTATTTTGTAATAACTAATCCCGGAATAACTTGTTTCCAAACAACCCACCCCTAAGTGTGTATATCTACATATGTATGTACATGCATGTGCGTATATTTTCGTGTTTTATCACTCTCTTATTAAATTCGTTTCGTATTACTTAACTTTTTGTTGATATAACATAATCCTTAAAAAAAAATTACTTAGAGGTATATTTTGCTAAATTATCCTTATTAATGATAATTTGAAACTTTAAATTTGTCTATACTGTTACTTTATATAGTTATTTAACACTAAAGGGTAGAAAAAAAACATAATATAATTCTCTTGATTTCACAAATTGAGCAGATAAATTAAAACATTTATTTTTAGTATGAGGATCAAGTATTATCTATTGTCTATATCAGTAAATAAGTTGTGATTACCATTAATAGGGTATTACATATTTTAGAGAAAATGGTCTATTACCTCCCCCCCCCCCCCCAAACTTTAGTCGAAATCTCAATTACACATTCAAACTTTCAAGGAGACCTATTACCCCTAAACTTTTTTTTACCGAATTTATTACCCCCTAATTGCTGACGTGTCAATGGACGTGACTACACTATCCATGGGTGCGTCAGTTGACTCTTTTCACTTTAATTTTTTATTTTTTAGTTGTCACGTCATTATTTTTAATAATATAATAAATATTACATTATATTATATATTATTCAATTCTCTCTTCTCTTTCTAATTAAGAATTTCTAATTTCTCCACTTTATTAAAGTGTGTGTCCCAACAGTCTAAACTCATCTTCTTCGATGAGACTTTTTAGCCATTATAAAGCAAGTGTAAAACACTTAACCTTCCCGTTTTACTTCTTCTTATCCAAGATCATCGAAAATTTTAAAATCGATATTGTTCATTATTTCCGACTTCAAGGTCGTCGTAAATTTTAAAATAGGTATTGTTCATTATTTTCGACTTCAAGGTCGTCGAAAATTTTAAAATTCTCTATTTTTCCTAACTTTAAAGCCATCGAAAATTTTAAATTCGGTATTATTCATTGTTCTCAGCTTCAAGGTCGTTGAAAATTTTGAATTTGGTATTGTTCGTTGTTTCTGGATTTAAGATCGTCGAAAATTTAATAATTAATATGGTCATTGTTTCCCACTTCAAGGTTGTCAAAAAATTTCAAATTCAATGTTGTTTATTATTTTCGACTTCAAGATCGTTGGAAATTTCAATTTCGGTATTGTTCATTATTTTCCACCATCCCGCCGTCGTCGCCACTACCGGATTCACCATGAAATTTTAGAATTCCTCCTTAACTCTTGAATTATGATTCTTCAATTTGTATATAAAATTATGACATTTTGAAAATCAAATTCTTTGTTAAAATTCAAAAATGATAATAAATTTCTTCACCATCTCCCTCGTCGCTCCTACCACCTGCAACAACTGTAGTGTCGATGAATGGTGGTTTCTCCACCAAATCTTACTAGTTCTATTTCAAGATCAAGAATATTCCTACCCCTTTTAAGATCTACTGCCAATATACCTAACAAGTCTAATGATTAAAGAATACAACACCTTCAGAATCTCAAAACAAGAAAAAGACTCAACCTTTTCAAGAATCCAAAATCTGCATAAAGGGTGTCACCAAAACTAATTGTCTTTTTCAAACTAAAGTTTTTTGAAGAATCCAAAATCTCCATAAAGGGTGTCACCAAAACTTATTGTTTCTTTCAAACTAAAGTTTTTTCAAGAATCCAAAGATAGTAAAAAGGTAATCTTGAAACTTTCTTTTTCTACCCAATTTTGAATCAAATGTGAACAAAAATTGGAAAAAAAAAATTGTGTTATGTAAAGCAAAAGACACAAACTTATAACAACAATAAGATGATTGCTTGAAAAGCCACGGCCAAAAGTTTAGATTAGAACAAAAATCTTTAAAAAATAAGAGATGAAATCTTGGTTTAGAGATAAGAGAGAGAGTAGAGAGAGAGATGAAAAGGTTTAAAGAGAAGAATATTGGCGTGGGCCCAGGCGCGTGGAATGCACCAATCTGTTATTACTTGGTTCATGTTGACACGTCAACAATTAGGGGGTAATAAATTCGGTAAAAAAAAGTTTCGGGGGGTAATAGGTCACCTTTAAAGGTTGAGTGTGTAGTTGAGATTTTGACTAAAGATTGAAGGGGTAATAGGTCATTTCTTCATATTTTATAATTTATATAAATAACTATAATCTTTAAAATTTGACCTTATTTTTATTCGAGAAAAATATCTAGCATCCCCGAACTATGACCAAATTTGCTACGACACACGTCAACTTCACGAGGGTCCTATAACCCCTTAAACTAAAATTTAGCGTATTTTTGTCTATCGTTTTAGCTAATGTGATACCTTTTGTCAATCATTTTAGATGGCGTGACACCTTTGATATGGACTCCATTTTATGTAATAAAGGTGTCACATTAGCACAAAAAAAATGACAAAAATACGCTAAATTTGAGTTCTAGGGTGTAGACATACAAAATCCAACGGGTCAAATTCATACAAAAGTTGAATTTAATTCATGATCATTTGGGTTTATTAACTAATTTGGGCCCTACAAATTAATTAGTCCATTTTGTTAAATTCAAGCCCAAGGTCCATTACACTTGGAAGTCCAAACTCATCAAGTGACGTGGCATCCCAGTCAAATCCAAGACCAATGAGACGCCTCCACATGTACAAATGATGTGGAAATCTCATTCAAATTGAAGAACCGTCAAGAGTCGCCAAGTGTTAAGGTGACATGTTTTGGCCAATCACAAACAACTAGGCCTACCCCCTACAACTATAAATAGGGGGTAACATGACATGCTAAAAGGAAAAAAAAAAAGAAACACTTTGACAAGCATTGACTAGCAAGTTCTTGAAAGGAGCAATCAACGGAGTTCTTCCCGGAGATTATTCCAAAATGACAAAATACTTTTCAACATTCCAGACGATTGAAATATGTCTCTAGAAGTCCAAATCATCCAACGATTCGGGAAACACGCTACTAAAGGCCCTCGAATAATTGCTAAATTTAGGAGAGAAGAATCAAGAGAATAACGGAATTGTACCCTCAAGATTCATATTAATAAAATTATTATTTTCTTTGATTTATTTTTGCTTGCAGTTGATTTTTCGTACTCCATGAAAATTTGTTGCGAACAAATTTTGGTACGCCCAGTGGGACCGATTCTGCTCTTCATCTTTTCCTCCTGCAAATCGAAAGCTACAAATTCTTGATTAAGTCATTGTGTAAAATTGATTTTCGGGCAACTTTATCGATGGATCCTTATTTGAAGCTTGAGTCATGGCATTGTCAAGAGAAAGGTTGGGAATCTTCAACATACTTGGAGGATTCGGGCTTGTGACACAATCCTCACCAAATACATCATCACCAAATATGTTGCGGGAAACGTCCATAAAATCCAACTAAAAAAAAGTTAATATTGAGTAAAGCGACAAGTTCTGATATTAAAGAAATAATCATTACTTGATGTGCCAAATCAGCCAAAGGCATTGTTGAGCCAGCGGCACCATCTTCAAAGTTAGCAGTGTCAATACTTATGGAATCCAAATAAGCAAACTCACGATGTTGATTGCTTAAACCCTTATTTTTTTTCTTCAAACGCTTTTAGTGTGGTTCTTGGCTAGCATTGCTTTCATTTGAACTAGAGGCAGCACTACCAATAGCAACTCCATCGAGTGAAACAGGTGGTTTGGATGCGTCACTGCAAAATGGCACAATGTCTAGCGACGTTTCAACGCCTTTACCCGATGGGCTAGAAGATTTCTTTCTTTTGTGGACAACGTTGATCACTTAGGAAGTGGAGATGGCTACTGCCTTGGGAGCCGATGAGGGTTTTCTTACTCTTTTATCCACATGTGTATCCATGCCCTTTGAATTTTTAGATTTAGTAGCGACTTGGACAGATTGAGCAAGATTGCCCATTACCACCTTGGACTTCGAAGAGAGAGAAAGCTTGCCTTGACCATCCAGCTAAAGTTGGTCTCCTTTGGTTGATGAAGGGGAATCATTTTTCTTCGGACATCTTAAAATAATGTGGGTATTTCACCTTAACATAGTCTCCCAATGGGCTGACCACCAATCCGAATATTCTCGAGTCATAAAAGGTCCATTGTCCAGTGGACGCATTGGTATGTAAAGCTTTGACAAACTTTTAAGACGAACACAAGAATCCCAAAGTTGAACCAAAGCTAGCAGCGAACCGTCAAAATAATACTTTTTCAGAATGCTGGGAACGTCTTGACAAAATTCAAATTGGCGAATAAATCGATGAGGGCTATAAGGCTCCACGATCAGATAATCATCATTCCTCAAAGTGACAAAAACTTGAACGAAGTCCTATGAAGAAGTCACTTCAAGAATTGGACAATTTTCCACTATCATCAATTTATACCTCTTTTCCTTGTAGCAAGGCCAAATGAGAAAGTTTTTTTATATTGACTTGTTGAAATAACTTGCGAGCATCAACAAGGTCAAATTGTTTTGCCATCTTTTCTCCTGAAATTAGCCACATTTGCACCCCTCGCTGCGGACGGTTTACATGGTAATAAGTTTCAAAATACTCACTTATCCATCCATAAACATAATGGATGGGGAAGAGTGCATGGCAGGACCCCAAGTTTGAAGAAGTAGAGATCTCTCGGAGGCCGCGATAGATGCTTGCTAGAATTAGGACCGCTAAAGAAAATTTTTCTCCATTAGCCATCAAGCTTGCGACTTTGAAGACGCTAGCACGAATACAACCAGCCTTCTTGTTGAGGAGTAAAAATTTACAGAGACAACATGCAAGGAAAGCCGTCAAATAAGTTTCATCTCTGAGTGATTCTTCCACGCCTAACTCAAGAAAAGGGGCATTCTCTTCTTCGGTTCGTGGTAAAAAATTCATGTCAATATTTCCCAATGGGTCATGGTTCATCCTTGGCTTCGTCTAATTTTTTAACATTTTTTGTGAAGGCTTAACATATTTTCTTGGTCCACGAAACCAGAAATTAGTCCAATAAAAAAAAGAGAAATCATCAGTGGCATCCTTTGTAAGACGGTAGAATGCCGAAAATAAGCGTGAGCAGCTTCTAGGGAGAAAAGGTTCCCCTTTGTCATCCACATATGTCAACTCCTTAGCCGAGGGGATAACTTCGTCATAAAATGACCCATGAACATGAAGGCCTCCGATGTTTCTCAAGTCCCATAAAGATATGGACAGCTCTCCAATAAAAGTAGAAACTGTGTTTGTGGAAGGACGCCAATTCTCATAGAAGGCCTGGAGCACATTATCGTTATGGTCATACGTGAACAATGAAGCAAAAACAACATCATAAATCTTGTTGCGCTCCAAGGTCTCCTTATTACGGGCAAGGACGTCTTCTATCCACTCCCAGTAGCCGGATGTATATCGAACCTCCCGGAAGCCAGAGGAAGGGACACGCCAACTGCTAAGGCTTTCATTGCGACTAGGAGAGCTCGCAACAACACCATTTTGATGTGTAGAAGACTTCAAAAGGAGAATATTTTCAGTCATAATTTTGCTTGAAAAGTTATCCATGACGTTCTTAGTTTCCGTCGTTGACCATTCTGTCAGATGGAGGGAAGTTTCCAACGGCTTTCTAACAAGCGAGAAGGTGCCAATCACTAGAGGATGAACTTTCAAAGTGAGGGCTTTGGCATGTGAATATGATTTGTTTTCCACAATCTCAAGGCAAGGGTATGGAGTTTCACGATCGTTGAAACCAGATATTATTGGAGACTAGAAGCACCCTATACCATTCCTGAGGATTAATAAGAGAATAGAGATTAACCGTTATGAACATACAAGTTTACAAAAAAATAGGAAACAAAAGAACCTGAAGTTGAGTGTAAAAAAAATGAATAGCTCGCAATTGCAGTCACGTATATCGTATTGTAATCACGCAAATTTGAGCGAGCAAGAGGAAACAGACTGCTATAAAAGTTACAGTTACCCGAGGAGCAGTTTGTGGAGTCAATTGTATTGGCCAAGGTCACAGCTTCACCGTCCGACAATCGAGCACAATCAAACACTTTTTTTTTGTGTGTGGATACCTAGTGCTTTGATGAGTTTTCTCTACAAGGGAAAATCTTATATAGAAGTTTGGAGTTGAATCTCAATTTCATATATAAGGGAGCTTGTAGCAAGATTGGAAGAAAAGATCCCTAGGAATTTCAAGTTTCTAAGTAGCTAAAAGAAAATTACCATGTTTGAAAAATTTCTTTGAAAAAAATCAATTCTTTTTTGAGGATCAAAGGAAAGTTAATATTTTCTTGGTTCAAAAGTTCAATGAAAGAATCTTTACTAACATGCAAGGGCAGTAAGTTAATGATTTACTCAATATGGTCCTATTTCAAATCCATATGGAGGGGTATCAATATTGTCTAGTGTGTAATGACTTGGACAAATATTAGGGGTCATTGATTTCACGCTTAATCAAGAGAAGAATTTTCTCTATGTGAAAATATGTGGCGAAAATTTTAGATCACTCACAAGTGGCGGTCTACCTAGAAGGCACCGACAAGAAACAAGTAAAGGGAAGTTTCGGCAAGCCTACAACGTCGACAAGTCTCGAAGTAAAGGGAATTTGTAGACATACAAAATTCAACAGGTCAAATTCATACAAAAGTTGAATTTAATTCATGATCTTTTGGGTTTATTAACTGATTTGGGCCCTAAAAATTAATTAGTCCATTTTGTTAAATTCAAGCCCAAGGTTCATTACACTTGGAAGCCCAAACTCATCAAGTGACGTGGCATCCCAGTCAAATCCAAGACCAATGAGATGCCTCCACATGTACAAATGATGTGGAAATCTCATCCAAATTGAAGAGCCAGTCAAGAGTCGCCAAGTGTCAAGGTAACATGTTTTGGCCAATCACAAACAACTAGGCCTACCCCCTACAACTATAAATAGGGGGTAACATGACATGCTAAAAGGAAAAAAAAGGATAAACACTTTGATAAGCATTGATAACGTCAGCATTGACTAGCAAGTTCCTGAAAGGAGCAATCAACGGAGTTCTTCCCGGAGATTATTCCAAAACGACAAAATACTTTCCAACATCCCAAACGATTGAAATATGTCTCTAGAAGTCCAAATCATCCAACGATTTGGGGAACGCGCTACTGAAGACCCTCGAATCATTGCTAAATTTAGGAGAGAAGAATCAAGAGAATAATGGAATTGTACCCTCAAGATTCATATTAATAAAATTATTATTTTCTTTGATTTATTTTTGCTTGCAGCTGATTTTCCGTACTCTACAAAAATTTGTTGCGAACAAGGGAATAATAGGACCCCTGTGAAGTTGGAGTGTGTCGTAACAACTTTGACCATAGTTCGAGGTGGTACTAGAGGCTTATCTCTTTCATTTATTATTTGTATTTTCTGCATTGAAATATGTTTATAAAATTAGTAGTACTTATTATTTTCACTTGTAAAATAAATATTATAGTTTTGATTATTATTAATAAAACTAATTTTCTTATTATGCCAATTTACTTCATAAAGATCATCATTAACTTATATATTTCTTACTTTTTTTTTTTAGAAGATAATGTTTATGTTTTTATGCAAATTTTGTTATATGAATAATGTTTATGTTTTTATGAAAAAATTGTTATATGATTTTTTTTTAAATAAAAATATGATGATTTTAAAGAAGATAAAAAAAAGAATAAAAAAATTGATGATAAAGGGTAAAACAGGAATTTTAAAAAGTCAATTAGGATAAAGGGGGAGTATGATTATTGTTCAAAGTTGAGGGAGGAGTTTGATTTTTAAAACAAAGTCGGGGAGGGAAAATGACTTTGACCCATTTAATTAGGGAAAAGGACATGGTATGATCATTTTTTAAAAAATGGCCCACATTTGAAAAGGTGGACATGCTGTAGCAGCAGCTAAAGTAATCCCCCCTTTTTGTCATTTAGCCCAATTTGGCACATGCAGTCTCTATACTCAATTGATACACTTTTATACCTCATTAATACACTTTTATATTATATTGATACACTTTAAAAAAAAAAAAAATTCTATGCAAGCACATGCAGTTCCTATACCCAATTAATACTCTTTTATACCACATTGATAAACTTTTATGCTACATTGATACACTTACAGTGTCCATATACTCAATTGATACTCTTTTATAATAGATTGATACATTTTTAGAAAGCATGTAAAACTATATAAAGTCGTATAAAATCTGTATCTAAATAATAATTGTAGTTAAAAATTGTATAGAATGTGTATAAAAATGCTATAATTATTGTACAGAATATGTATAGAAACTGTATCGTTATTTTATATAAATATATATCTTTAACAATTGTATTATATTGAAAGTATATGATATTGTATTTTATTGTATAAATAAGTAAAACTAAACAAAATAAATAGTACGTTATTTTAATAATGTTATATCACTTTAAAAAATTGTTATGTAAATGGTTTAGAATAAAATTATAAATCTACCTAAAAGTTCAGTTGAATTGTCCAACGTCTACTTTGACTTTTGAAAGTGAAATGGACTAAACTTTGTATTATATTTCAATCAATCTGAACAGGACTAAAGTTGACTAAATAATTTCTTTATTTGTTTGCTTTGTGTTATCTTAAGTTAAATTGCTTCCACGCAAATCTCAACTAAAAGTTACTATAATATTTCACACAATGGCACAAGAATTGATATAACAAGATGTTCAAGTTCCAACAATAATAATCCAAAAAAAAATCCAAATGCGGATTAAAGTACACTAAGGCACTATAATAATATGTTATTATGAGATGCTAAAAAAGAATAAGGAGCCAAAAAAATATGGGTCCATTAAAGATGAAAAGTCGGTGGCCCAGTACACAAAACGAAAAGGGCCAAATTGTGATGCTTAATGGCTATTTATTGGATTTTTAAATTTAGGTGCTAGTTTTGTGGAATTATTTTAGTTTTAAGTGTTATTTTTGTC
Organism: Capsicum baccatum var. pendulum; assembly: GCA_030864225.1. Taxonomy (NCBI): domain Eukaryota; kingdom Viridiplantae; phylum Streptophyta; class Magnoliopsida; order Solanales; family Solanaceae; genus Capsicum; species Capsicum baccatum. The sequence continues at coordinate 232,596,037 of CM061557.1, forward strand.
CTTTTCCCATTTAATTAAAGGAAAAAGGGTCAAATTTATTCCTCTACTTTTAAAAATTGGTTAAATATATCATTCGTTATACTTTGAGATCAAATTTATATTTGTTGTCATATTTTAAAGTCAAATTTATCTTCCTACTTTGAAAAATTAGTTAAATATACTCTTCATCATACTTTGAGACTAAATTTACCCTCAATGTCATACTTTGAGGTGATATTTATCCTTCTTGTTAACAAACTTTTTTATGTGTCTTTTTTTAACAAAAAAATCAAATCAACATTAAATGACCCATTGTTTTTTTAAAAAACAACTCTAATTTAATTCACCCGATCCGACTCACAAAAAACGCACAAACAAATATCCGGGTCAAGTTCTAAATAATTATTTAAGAATTTGAACAAATAAAAATTCAAATTTCGAGTATTTGTTAAGTTTGTAAAATAGTATTTAAAAAAATATATTTATTAACACCCAAGGATGTGATTGAGAAATATGATATTTTATGTGAGAATTTCAATTATTGCAAAAAAACATTACTTTAGGTGATTTTTTTCTTGATAATCGGGGTGTTCAGGCCAGATTGCATACACCTCGACTAATTTGATGGGATACTTGCCACCTCCTATCCGTAACAGGTATCCTGTAACTCTATCCATCAAGGCTAAAATAATTAAATGAAAAGAAATTACCTAGTGCTTGTTCAGGGGAATTGAATCTGACGCTTCATGGTGCTCACCCAACTTCATTGAACCATTCGGTAGCACCCTTTGGGTGCTAGGTGATTTCCTTATTTGTCGAAGTTTGGAACACAAAGTTACTAGATACATATATTTGTGAGGAATATCATATACCCATGAAATTGGTCAAATTACAGGTAAATTAATCCAAACACAACAATATAAAAAGATTCTCATGAGTAAAACGGTAATAAAATGATAGTCATGATACCTCGTAAAATTTATGTAATACACTTTGATTCATGATACGTAAAAAAAAACATACTTTTAAAATTAATCACCTAAAACATGTTATAAGTATTTGTGTGATCATAAATAATTTCATTAAACTAAAATAATATGTTTAATAATAAATTATTTTTAAATATATAAACTTATCATTCATTACTTGTAATATGCTGCATTTTACTCCCCTATCATCCATGTTGTGCCACAAAGTGAGTTGAGAAAATTGAAGTAAAGGTGTCTTTTAAGTCTTGAATGAAGGATTGGTGATATTGACCAACAGATAGGGTCAAACATCAATAGAAAACTTGATTAAGTTAATCGTGGACTTGATTAATATTTTTAAAACTTTCTAATCTTTTCAAAAATAAAAATCAACCCAACCCACACCCCTCTTCAATCCAAATCAACCACTCTCTCCTCTCTCTCTCTAGCTTCTCTCAACTCTCTCCTAACCAACAGTTCTGCAAGATTTCTCCCTTCAACCCCCGATGACCTCTACCTCCGGCGACAAATAGTTGGGCTTCGAGTTCCCCTCTTTTCTCCCTTCAAACCCCGGCGACTTCTACCTACGGCGACGAATAGTTGGACTTCGAGTTTCCCCCTTCAATTCAATCAACTTGTCTCTCATTCCTCTCTCGACAACTTTTCTCAACTCTCTCCCAACCAACTGTTCTGTAAATTTCTTATTTCAATCCTCGGCGACTTCAACATCCGACTATAAATAGTTGGACTTCGAGTTCCTTTTCGACTTCAACCTTCAATCGACGTGACAGCCTTGCTCTCCGGCCACAACAGCTTCGAATTCTTTATCGTTCCTTTTCTTCTTTCACAGGTAAAAATTTATGGCCTTTTTAGTTTTAAAGAAAGTGAGGAACTTGAGCCAACTTCTCTTATAGTATTGGATAACAATTTAAATATTTGTTGCACTAATTTGAAATACAGTCTGACATGACCTTTTTATTGTTTGTGTTTATAAAAACAAAACGACAATTTGATTTGATTTGTTCTATTCTTGGTAAAAATGGTGAAATTACTGTTTTTTGTTAAACAAAATCGTGTTACTATTTTTTATTTTCTCCGATAGATTACCTATTTGGTGCAACATATTAACCATCTGATGCAACAAATTTATTATATGATGCACCAGAGGAACCATCAGATTACAATTCTGATGCAACAGATTAATAATATGATACAAGAGATTAACTATCTGATGTAACAACTTTACCATATGTTGCAACAGCTTAAGCATCCGATAAAAAATTTGATACAACTAATTAACCATCTGGTGTATGAAAGAACCATCAGATTAATGATCTGATGCAACAGATGAACCTTCTGTTGGATAAAATCCCATCAACTCTTCCTATAGGAAATGTCCAAGACTTAATTTTTCCAACTGATCATTCATCTGTCATGATAGACGATCCAATGTTGGAAGAAATCTAAAAAATATTGATCATTGATAACTGTTCCAACAGATCACTCATGTGTTGCAATTGATGTGTGACCTGTTGTACAGACCATTCATCTTTCTCAACAGATGAGTGATATATTTTGTACTGTCTAATATATTACTTAGTCATTACTATAGGTTAGTTAACTGCTCTGACAGATCACTCATATGTTGCAACAGATGTGTGATCTATTGCACAAAACATTCATCTTTCTCAACAAATGAGTGATATATTTTGTATTGTCATAATAGATTATTTAACTGTTCCAACAGATCACTCATATATTGCAACAAATGATGTCACAATAGTTGTGTGATCTGTTGAACAGACCATTCATCTGTCTTAAAAGATGAGTGATATGTTTTGTATTATTGCAACAGATTACTCATCCGCTGCAATAATTTAGTTATATGATGCAACAGATATACTACCTGGTGCAACAGATCGATGATCTGTTGCAACTGTTATTTTACTATTTTGCTTCTTTGATTTACTATTATCCCTTTTAACGATGCATTAATCAACAATAATATATTATTTTATGTTCCTGCTAATTTTAGATAATATGGTTCCCAAAAGAACAGAAATCGAATCAAGTCCAAGTAAAGGAACAAGTGAAGCAGCTAAGCTACATCCACCACTCTATGAGCTTGCTTTACAAGCGTTATCTCAACCGAGAGCAGAATATAATGAACACGGGGAGGAGGGATATTTCAAAAGAGATGATGCATATGCTAATAGCTCTTCCACCGAAGAGCTGGTCAAAACCTTCAGCATTGATCGTTATCCTGTGAGAATGCAGTGCCATGGTGCCGCAGATTTAATGGGTGATTTCGTGGTTAAGTCAGCCATGGAAAAATCTTTCGACGCCTTCAGAAAAATACTTCAAGAACAAAAATTGGATTCTTATTTCAGGGACAGCTGCTTTGGAAAATATCTTGATTTATTGGAGGACAACAATGCTCGTTTCCAAAAAAAATGGTATATGAACTACTCAAGCGTAGGTTTATGTACGAAAACAAAGATAAGATGGATAAGGTATGGATAAATTACTGTGGCATGCCTGTTTGTTTTGGTTGGAAGGAGTTTGCCATAGTTACTGGACTAAAATGTTATCCTTCTTCTCAAGTTATACCTATTCTAACCCAAAAAAAGCACCCCGCACACCCAAAAAAGGCAAAGGCAAGTCGTGTGATCGTGATGATCTGGAGTCCATTGTTGGTCCAAGCTTCAAAAACAAAAATTTGATAGAAGCGTTGAAAGGTAAAGAACTTTCAAAGAATCATAAGCAGTCATTGTGCTTGGTTTGGTTTGTACATAATATTCTTTGGGCGAGAGACGTTAATAACAACATAAGCCTCGGTTTAATAAAGCTCTCCAAGGATCTTGATGCGTTTAACAGCTATCCTTGGGGGGTATGAAAGCTTCAAAATGACTGTCAAATATTTGTTGACTCCGTTAGAGCCAAAGACAGTCAACTTATATGGCTTCCCATGGGCTTTCATAGTAAATATTTCTTTCTTCTATTATGATATCATTTATTTTTTCGCTCAATAATAGTTTTGATTTATTGACGTTATTTTATAGGCTTGGACGTTTGAAGTCATTGCTTATTTGGAAAAACAAGTGAACTACCAGGAAGGAGTTTCCTGTCCAAGAATCTTGAGATGGTTGTCGGCCAAAACTGATAAAAGTGTAAAATTTCTTGATCTCTTTAACCCCCCGAAGGATGCAGTAAGTATAATTATAATTTTTTTTCTTTTAATTAATATTTTTTTTGAATGATCTAATCATCATTCTAATATATGTAATGATTTATGTTAGATTGTGCATCCGTCGCTAGTTCCGACCAATCGAGAGTTGAAGATGTTATTTTTTTCTTACTTTACGGTCTGTGCAAACTTTATCGAACCCTAAGGTCATCGACAGAATAAAAATGAAATTGTTTGGAGAAACAACCATTATAAGAAAAATAATTTTGGAGGGTGGGTTTGTTGTTGTTGTTGATGGTCTTAGTGGTGATGGAGTTGTTGGTGGTGGTAGTGGTGTTGCTGTTGGTGCTAATGATGCTCCTTTTACAGTATTTAAAGCAAACCATTATGAGTATGATCATACTGGTTATACAGATTTTGTCTCTCCCAGCGAATGTTCTGCATGCAAATGTCAAGACTGTAAGGCGAAACATGATATAGTGATTAATGCTATTAATGCATTAACTGCTTCTGTAAAGGAATTGACATCTAAGAGGGGTCTCATTCCATCAAAGAGGATTTTATTTCCATCCGCTCCATTAGAGATTAGGGCTAAGAGGAGAAGGAGAGTGATTTCGAGGGCATTATCAAGCATAAAAAAAAGCAAAATTGCAACTCCTCTGTCTGTGTATTGCATTGAGCAATGTACAATTTCCAAAGGAGAGCAGCTCGAACTGAAAAAGGTGAATATATTATATGTTTTCCAACTGACAAAACAAACAGATGCATATCTATTTCAACAGATGAAACATCTGCTGAAAATTATCAAACAGATATATACATCTGTTGCAACAGTTGACTAACCTGTTGCACCAGATACTTTATTTGGTGCAACATATGTCTCATCTGTTTTAGCAAATTAAATAGCTCTTCGTACCGCTTTTATTTGTACCAACAGATGACCTATATGCTGCAACAGATGATTCATATGTTGTAACGGATGGTTCATCCGTTGGAAATTATCACACAGGGTCTTCCTCATGTAGAAATTTTTCCCAATAGTTAATTCATTATTGCAACAAAAATATAATCTATTTGGGATAATTTAAAATAGGAGAAAGACTTGTTTGATTTGTTAGAAAAGATGAGTTATCCTTTTTCTAATTTGTTGTATCTCCGTGATTAGCATTGACCAATTATGGCTTTTCAGGGTGATGTAGAAGAAGCTACTGTTGAACAACATTGACAATATGCTACTCTTTTTATGGAAATACGGAGAACAGAAAGCACAAAAACCGTACGTAAGCGACAATAAAGATCCACGACGAGCAAAGTCGAATTCCATAGCACCGGATGAAGAACAACTTTTCCATACTGAGTAGATCTTTATAGCTTAAGCTTGTCAAATCAAAGCAATCCTTGGTAGTATACTTAAATTGTTGTTGATGTATTTGTTGAGATTTGTGCCCATAATAATTTTTTTACATTTCATTTATTCATTGACTTATTTTAGCTAATTTATGAAGGATTTGATTTATTTTATTTTGTCTACGAATTTTATTTATTCCTTAGATTTGAACTTATTAATTGAAAAGGAATACTAGATTCAAATATTGCAACAGACGACACATCTATTGGAAAAATTAAATAGATTTAGAGATATGTTACGACAGGTAGGTGATCTGTTAGAATTTATCAAACAGGTCTTTTCACTGTTGCAACAGATGGACTTTAGATAAAAACATCGAGATAATGCAACAGATGACCAACCTATTGCAACAGATTAACTATATGTCAGAACAGGTAGGATAACTGTTATAATGGATGGAGAATCTGTTGCATTAAAAATTCAACTTTCGTTGGACATAAAAAATTACCACTATGTGTAAAAAGGTTAAAGTGAATTGAATTGAAATAAAAAAGGCGCAACCCATCGATGGTGTTCAGTTCAAACACCTAAAATAATATAGGCATCAAGTAGACAGTGTTTATTTTAAACACTTAAAATAAAATAGGCATCAAATATGTCAGTGTCAGTCTGGCACATTTCGTTGACTTGCCGTCACTTGGCCCCCAACGGTCATTTTCCCCCCATTGTCTTATATATTCATCTTCCTCCTAAAATTTAACCCTAAATTTCCAAATCTTCTTCTTCATCGTCATCTTCTTTTTATCTATTCAAATTATGTCTTTCTTTTTTTCCAACTGAGCTTGACAATGTCGAGCGCATCTTTCACTATTTTTTATGATAAAGATTTTTGATATTGTAAGTGCGGTCATGAAGCTCTGTTAAAGACTTCTTGGACTCAACAAAATCCGGATCATAGGTTTTTTATTTGTAAGATTTCAAAGGTAATATTTTTTTTATTTAATTAATTGATTAATTATTGACTTTTAATTGTTTTGTAATTGTGTTCTCTTTTTTATAGAAATTGGGTGGATGCGATTACTTTGATTGGTATGAGGAACGACACCCTTCACAAGCAAATCGTGTAATCTGGGGTTTGTTGAACAAATTCAAGGCTTCTGAAGAGAAACAAAATTGAGCAAGAAGATACTACATTGTTGTCGTTATTGCTACTGGTTTGGTGTTGTTGGACACATGGATATTCAAGCCTAATTATTAAAATTTTCATCGTGGTGTGTATATTTTCTACTGCTTTGGTGTTGTCGAGCACATGGATATTCAAGTGTAACTGTTGGAAAATATCAAAAAGATTTAGGCATATGTTGTAAAATTTAGGTCATCTGTTAGGAATTATCAAACAGGTCTTCCCATTGTTGCAACAGATTAGACTTAGATTATTAGATTATTCATAGAAATAACATCGCCGTAATGCAACAGATGATCAACCTATTGCAACAGATAAACTATCTACCAGAACGGATTAAAGATATTTTACAACAAATTTACAATCTAATCTATTGCATTATAAAAAACTCAACTTTCATCAAAAAAAAATTATTGCCATTACGTGTACATGTAATAAAGTGAGGGGTGACTTAAAATTAAAAATTTCTATTTCACAGGCCCGTCTATATACACAGGCTTCAAGCGTCCAGTTAGTACCCCATAAGCCTAGACCTCTTGCAGGTTTGCCACAGCGTTGTCGCACAAAAAAGTCATTGGCTCGGCCATTTTTATGCTGGTCAGCAAACATTCGATGTGTGCAAGAGTGTGCGAGCCGCTCGTTTTAGCGGCATAATCTTTTGGAAGGATCATTCCCCTGTTTCAACCTTCAAAATCCCATGATTTCTTCATCAACACTTCCTTTGGCAAATGATTCATCAGTTTACTCTCTCTCTATAAGATGGGCAACAACACCATCAGTGGCTCCACGAGGAGAAAAAGATCGAAATCGTCGACGAGAGGTACGTTGGAGTCATAAACATTGATTTTTTCCTTCTCGAGTAGTATCTTAACAACCCGATAATGCATGCCGTTCACACTAATGACTGCAAGAATCTTTTTTGCCTCGGTCCAGCTCTTGCCGTGTGGATTTGGTCTGTCCCCCCTAACATATCTTAACGTTTCTTTTTTATCCAAGACCAACATAGAAACTAGGAAATCAAGTCCCACGTCAAGGGATGATGCCTCTCCATTGAGTTGATCGTACCTATCCTTGAGATTCTTGTAGAAGTCGAGGTCCATTATCCTATCGGCAGCGTCATAAGTTTCCTGGTACATTAATTGTCTTTTCCTCATAAAGTAGAGAATTATGTCAACATGTTGTAAGATAAGAAGTCAATTTTTAAATAGGTTAGTAATTGTAAAGATGGAACGAATGGTTCATTTGTTGCATAGGGTTCTCTAAATCAATAATCCAACATAACTTATGCAACAGATGGATAATAAGTTGCAACAGAACCACTACCAGTTGCACTGGTATACCCAGCTATTGCAACAAATGTGAAATATGTTGCGTAGCTTCTTCTTCATGGGGTAGATTAGAAGGGCTAGGTTAGGAAAAGTAAACTTGCCTTGTCCTCGTATGACATACGCATATCAGTCATAGTCTGGAAGTCTTGGGGGGGAAAGAGAGGCCTAGGGTAATCTGGTGCGCTTGGATTGACATTCTTGGCCTGTCGCAGATCCCTCTTCTCTTCGGTGCCAATTTCCGCGTATATGTCCACCTTCTGGACTGGCCCCTGAACTTCAACAGCTTTTGGTTAGGGAGGAATTGCAATTTCTTTTTATTTTCGAGTGGAGAGTATGTCTCTAATTGTTCTTTTGTTTCTCCTAACCAACGTTGTAGGAGTGTGTGGCTCCCTCACCTTCTTGGATGGTATGACACACCTCTTGAATTTGAATTCCCCGATAGTTTTAGAGATAGCCTCTACTTTTTCAAAAAGTTTATCCTGTCTGTCCTTGCACTTATCGCATTCGCAATGAGAATACGAGGGTGAAGAGGGGTGAGAGGGACCTGTGTAAGGGCAAAAAGGGGTGTTTTCAAACATATTTATTCTTTCTTGAGCATCAACATGCTCATCATCATGAGTGATAGCAGCATCAGTATGCCTGCCACCAACACCAACAACTCCACCAAAAAAAACACCCGGAGCTTCCTTAGTAAAAGGTTGGTCATGAAGAGCCTCAACATTAGGCTGACCTTGCCTAACTGCTCTTCTTATGGTTGTTGCTCCAACCAATTCCTTCTTTATTAACTCCACCGTTGGGTCTGCTAAAGTATCAACATGACCTAGAGTAATATAAGAAGTCATCACCGACTCCTCCTCAGTAGGCACGATCCATGGATGCACAACCTATAAAAAAAAAACATATGCATTTAAATCATATAATATAATAATTTTCACAATTGGGTTACGTTTTAAAAAAAAAAGATCCTTCTGTTGCATTGTTTGCAGTATATAGTTAAAGTCCGTTTGAGTCTGGTTCAGAGAAACTGTAACGCCCCGAAAACGGGCCCCGAGGCATCACACGGTGCTTAAGGCTACAAGTAGCCCCAAGCTAACCCTTTTAGCCGTTTTTCTACCATTCAACACTTATAATCAAAGTCATCATAATCAAAACATCTAAACATCCTCCTTAATATCATACTGCAATACGAATGAAATACAGAGAGTAACAAAATACGACATCTCTGACAAATCTAATCAATCTATCCATCTAGTCTGACAAGCCTCTACTAAACTGTATATCCATGAGCCATTGGGACAAATCTCAACTGACCCGAACTCAGGAAATAAACTGAACGACTCAAAGTAAATGAGGAAATCTGAATAACTAGTCCTTGGACCATGAGGACTCACCATTGCAGATGATGTAGATCAACGTGCTCGGATAATCACGGTCAAACCTGGGAATGAGCACCTGAACCTACATTATAGGGAAAATGTAGCCCACATGCGAACATGTGGGTCAGTACCATGGAATATGTACCGAGTACATGGGGGTGCATGAAATAGACATATTTATATGCATATATATATATATATATATATATATATATATATATATATATATATATTTAATGATCATGTCATAAGTTTTCTTTTCAAATCATGCAGGACATTTGTAAATGGCTTATAAAGCTTGAAAGAAATCTAAAATCTAAAATCATACACAATGAATGGTAAAATATGCCAATCTCGATATCATAAGCCATTACACTTAATCCAAATATCAAGATTCTTTTCTTATTCTCTCATCAAGCAATCTTAGTGGAATCTGGAATATTGAATACATCATAAATCTGCATTTCAAATATCTTTTAGATCAGTAAAATCAATCTAAGAATGAGGGACGACTCTTTGGGAGGTTCTTCTAACCGACATGTACACCATGTGAGCACCCATGATGTCCCACGACTTGCCCCCGTAAGGTTAGGATTTTCCTACCCTTGCCATCGGTGTAGAACAATCTCATCTCAGTGATCACTATCTCAATTTTTCACATATAGTGGAAGTCAATGTCTCAACCTATGGTGGCACGTAGTTCTGGGGTATGAAACCGTAGTAATATACCCAACTCGGTGCTAAATACTACTCCCAATACTATGCTAAAAAATATCAAGAAAAATCCACTTTAAGGGTAATCTCATTTTCTTAAGTTAAATAAATGATAAAATCCGTAACTCGTTTCATAAAGTGGATTTTAACTCTGTTGTGACCAAAAGGTCAAATCTTTCTATACTTCATCAAAATAGTCTAAACATGGGTGCATGTAGCACATAAATTCTCAAAACAACAATCTCAATGTCGGTTAATGACCCTTATAGCGATACTTAATCAAAACATTTCAACATTTATGCTTTATATCACAAGCATGCATAATTTATACGAAAATCTGAAAATTTTTAGCCTTTAATCATAACAATAATCTCAAACTCATGGAGTTTATTTTCTAAACATTCAAAATAATCATAGTATCTTGAAAAACAATATAGGATAAGATTTATCACTTCAAATTCATGATAAAACATGTAAAAATCATGTATCTTTGTAAATTAATGCAAACTTTGGGCACAAGAATGAAAGGGTGTTCTTGTTCATAACCCCACATACCTTTATGGTAACGGATTCGTTGAAAGATTGGACCCTCAATGTTGATTGTGTAACCCTAGTTGTTTTTCTCCTTTAGTGCTCTTGGATGATGAACTTAGACTAATAATAGGGTTATGATGTGTTTAGAATCTATTAAATTCGTAAGGTTAAGTTTAGGGGTGTGTAAGGAGTGCCAAAAGACTTAATTCCCTCAAAATAACCCAAAAACGGAGTGTTTAAGTCACTTGAAACCATAAGATATGCGCCGCATATGATATCGCATATATTTACATAGGCGCCACATATGATATCACCTATATTTACATAGGCACCGCATATGATATCGCCTATATTTACATAGGAGCCGCATATGCTATCGCATATGCTTTCCAGTGGCCATGTGCGATTGGTTAGGCGAGGCACTCTACTTAGCAAAGCCATAACTCCTAGATCGGGTGTCGAATTTTGGTGAAATTGGTATCGTTGGAAAGCTAATTCGATTCTCTATAATTTTGTGGGTTGAAATACGCAGAAATACCACATATTTATCAAGTTATGCTCATTCAAATATGACCCTTGCGAATTCAAACACTAAAGCTTAATGGATTTCGAAACTCTTAGCTTGTACTACCTTAAGTGACTCATATAACCACACTTAACACATCATAAGCTCTATTATAACTAGGGTACTTTTGGTAATTTAGGTACCCAAATATGGCTTACAAAATTGAGGGTTTTCACATATACGAACAACGGTTCGTTTTCTAGCTTAGGAAAGTGCGGGGCATTACAATATCTCTCCCTTGGGGATATTCATCCTCGAATGACGCTGGGTATACTAAGAGTAAAGAGAAAATTAAGGGTACACAGCTGAAGCAACTTGCTAATCTTGCTTCTATTTCATTCTACATTTTGGACACAACAAGGGGTGCATCACTCATGAAATCACAGCTGAATAGTATAAAATAGCTGCTGAACTACTGCAATTCTGCATAGAAAAGGAATGATTTAAAGCAGAATGGTACCTTTGGCTTAATCGGAGCTTATGGAAAATAGGTGCGGGTACTTGGATCGCATATCCGCCTCACCTTTCCCTGTTGCACCCTCAACGGATTGGTTTCGCCACAACACCTTGAACTAGGGAGCTTCTTTGTTCCTTAGTATTCGGACTTGGTGATCTAAAATCTCAACAGGAACTTCCTCAAAAGAAAGACTATCATGCACATTAGGGTTTTCTAAAGGATCTACAACAACACAATCAGCAACGTGTTCCTTAAGCATGGATACATGGAAGACAGAGTGAACGGAAGATAACTCTGAAGGCAACTCAACCTTATACGCTACCTTACCAACACGGCTAAGAACTCTATAGGGGCCAACATAACGAGGACTAAGTTTCCCCTTCTTTCTGAATCTCTTCACTCCCTTCATGGGTGAAATCTTCAAATACACCAAGTCACCAACTTCAAATTCAAGGTTTCTTCTCCTCACATCAGCATACAACTTCTGACGACTCTGTGCGGTTTTTAATCTTTCTCTAATCACTTTGACTTTTTCCATAGCTTCAAAGACCGAATCAGGACCACTCACGGCCGTTTCACCCACTTCAAACCAACCTATAGGTGACCTACATTTCCTCCCATACAAAGCCTCAAATGGAGCCATGCCAATGCTAGAGTAAAAACTTTTATTGTAAGCAAACTCTATCAATGGTAAATGCTCATCCCAACTCCCCTTAAAGTTAAGAGCACACGCTCTCAACATATCCTCTACGGTCTGGATGGTCCTCTCAGCCTGACCATCTATCTGCGGATGGAAAGCAGAACTCAAATGCACTTGGGTACCAAGACCCTTCTAAAAAGCTCTCCAAAACTGCGAAGTGAACTGAGTACCCCTATCTGAAATGATGGACAAGAGAACTCCATGCAATCTGACTAATTCCCAGATGTACAATCTAGCGTAATCCTCAGCAGTATAAGAAGTATGCATAGGCAAGAAGTGCGCAGATTTAGTCAATCTATCCACAGTAACCCAAATGGAATCATGATGGCGTCGGGAAAGAGGTAAACCAGTCACAAAATCCATGTTTATCTCTTCCCACTTCCAAGTGGGAATACCGACCTCCTATTTCATACCACCAGGTCTTTGGTGTTCTACCTTAACCTGTTGGCACGTCGCACACTTAGCCACAAATGCTGCTATATCCTTCTTCATGCCACTCCATCAATAGATTTCCCACAAGTCGTGGTACATCTTGGTGGCACCAGGATGAATAGAATATCGCGCACCGTGCGCTTCAGCCATAATTCTCTGTCTCAGATCCTCGATATCCAGAATACATTATTGTCACGACCCAAAATCCCATCGGGCCGGACTGGCACCCGAAGCCGAGAAGGCCCGGGAGAACCTATTCAAATACCTGTACTTTCACTTACATGTCACCAAAAATTTGGGCAGCACTTCGCTGCATATAAAAGGGTCTAATTACCTGTATCAGCACAACACGCACAAATATATATACATATATAATACTTGGCCGTCGGGGCCACCCCATATACGAATATAACATCACTATATAAACTTCCATGACTTTACCCTTCTTTATGTCTACAAAGCCTCTAGGATATACATGACATAACTAGGGTCGGGACGAACCCCCGCCCACACATGACTCCTGTACAATAACAAAATATAAGAAACCGACTCGGAAAGCTCCGAAGCAAACTGGAGCTCACCAACAACAGCTGTATGACCTGGCTCCTATCTATGCTGTGAATGAGCTGAAGTACCTGATCCTGCAGCATGAAATGCAGGTCCCCCGTGAGGGACGTCAGTACGAAATATGTACTGAGTATGTAAAGCTGTAAATAATCATATGTGATATGGGGGATCAAGAAAATCATACACATGTGAATAAATCATAATAGAAGTGAACCACACTTCATAAAAACTTTTAGGATCATGTACATTATTATTAATCTGAATTGGGTTCTTGAATACAAACACATTTGTGGAACGGTATACATTCGTTCATTTCATTCTTTACAATTATTATTCGCCATTACCTCCTCCTCCCGAACCTCCAACCACCTAACAATAATCAATACTGTACCGTACTGTGACCATTAGGCTGCCCCCAGTACATATCAATTGGGATCGACCCATGCTAGGCTTATGCCCCTGGGATACCACCCACACGTATATCAAGTAACACATAAGAGATTTTTCCAATAACTTAGTTCAAAAGCTTTTGATATTATTACATTAGTGTTCATGCCAATATAGTACCTTTGGAACAATGATACATCAATAGGAATCAAGTAATAGACCTTCTATACAATAACGATGTAATAAGGACTCATTGGTACATCAACAGTATGTTTCAGAATCATCAATATCACAACAATGAAATAGGAGCCTCTTGGTATATCAATGAAACATTTTGACACTTTATAGAATGGAAACAACTTCATTGGTAATGTAGAACAATACATGTGTTTGGATAACCTCGGAATCTTACTTGATGGAACATTGGTGTTTTCATGCCAAAGAACATCGTTAGAGTATGCTTTACATACCTCGTTGTAGATTCGGATACCAATTCAACACAACTTCCCGCCTTTACAAATCACTTATCTATAATGAAATATTTGGCATCTAGTATTAGCAACCCAACACCACAATTCTCTTCCATAATTCCATACAACCAATATTTGCAAAGCATTCCAAAAACCAACTTGAACAATAGGTTTATGTGTATATATATATATATAATCATCATTTCAATACCATATCATCAATACCACATCATCCCTTCACAATTCAACATAATCCAACCATGCACAAGAATGATCCAACATCATTTCCAATCATCTTTCAACAACAATCAAATAACATACTTCTTATGCTCACATGCATATATATATATATATATACATATCCATATAAATAACACCAACATAATTTACATCCTTACCATAGAATGGCCCTTTGGGTTTTGAAGTCCTGTTGTCACAAATAAGGGGTGCTTCTCGAAGCCCTTGAGACGATGAACACAACTACGGAATCAATTTGGACTTTCCACGGTTGAATCACAAGATAATTAGAGTTGAAAATTAGGCTAGGGTTTGTTCTTTCCTATAATTGATGATGATTATGAGTTTTTGAACTCATATACATGTATATATACACATATTCCCGTCCATAATGCCATAGAAAATGACCAAAGTGCCCTTAAAATTTAAATAATGTCAAATAAGTCCTCCGGTGGACTGTTTTGACAAGCTGAAGTAGATAGACCATAACTCTTTGCTCCGATATCAGATTTGGGTGAAATTGGTATCATTGTAAAGATAATTCAAAGTTATTTCATTTCATATAAATTAGGCCACCCAGTTCGTCTTGTACAAGGAGCTATGATCGTTTGAAGTTGACCCTAAAAATCTGTTTTGAGAGGCTGAAGTAAAACGCGTATAACTCCTTACGCAGATGTTGAATTTGGATGAAACCAATTGCATTGGAAAGAATACTCAAAGATCTTTCTTTTGATATATGGTAGCTCGCCCAGTTCATTACATTGAGGGAGTTATGATCGTTCAAAGTTGATCCAAAAAACTGGCAGGCCTCAGTATTTTCCTGCTACTTTACTGTTCACAAAAATCTGTTTTGAGAGGCTGAAGTAAAACGAGTATAAATCCTTACTCAAATGTTGGATTTGGATGAAACCAATTGCATTAGAAAGAAGACTCAAATATATTTCTTTTGATATATGGTAGCTCGCCCAGTTCATTATATTGAGGGAGTTATGACCGTTCAAAGTTGACCCAAAAACTGACAGGCCTCAGTTTTTCTGCACATTTACTGTTCACATCCCGGCCACCGTTTTATAGTTTCGAACGTGCTCGCTTATATCCGAAACTTATCCGTTTTTGAAAATATTTATATCGTCGGAAATCTTATTTAATAAACTTCGTATGGAAACATCGACGGGCAAATTCCAATATAAATAAGGTCGATTCTTATACCCATATAATCAAACTATACACTTGAAACCATCTCAAAATAATCAATACTCATACTTAAACTCATATATACCTAACTTAGGATCAATACATATACTCCAACACATATAACAATGGCTAATGCACGTAATTAAGTACGGGGTGTTACAATTATCTATCCTGCAATCTCAACACACCATCCCCCCTTGGGAGAAAACCTCCACCTTTTGGTCCTTGACTGATTCTTTCAGTCTGACCAAACTAGCATCTAAGTTTTGCTTCTCCTTTACTTCCGAAACCAAGGAGGATCCGGAGCTACTCTGTACTAACATACTCCCTTCAGCAAAGTCAAGCAACCTAACTCCCAACCTAGCCAACCGATGCACATCACGAGTCAACTCCTTCTTACCCTCTTTAATATGCGAAACACTACCTGTAGATATCCTGCTAAGTGCATCCACCACTACATTGGCCTTTTTTGGGTGATAAAACACACTCATATCATAGTCTTTCAATAACTCTAACCACCTTCTCTGCCTAAGATTCAACTCTCTCTGGGTAAAAACATACTGCATACTCTTTTGATCAGTGAAAACATCAACATGAACACCATACAAGTAGTGTCTCCAGATTTTTAGAGCAAACATAACAGCAGCTAACTCAAGATCATGGGTGGATTAATCTTTCTCATGGGGTTTCAGCTGTCTAGAGGCATAGGCTATAACCTTACCTCTCTACATCAGTACACAACCCAAACCAACTCTAGAAGCATCACAATATACCACAAAACCATCAATGCCATCAGGCAGAGTCAAAATAGGGGCTGTAGTGAGTCGAGTCTTCAACTTCCGAAAACTATTCTCACAAGAATCGGACCATACGAACTTCACTTTCTTTTGGGTCAACCGGGTCATAGGAGATGCTATAGAGGAGAAACCTTTAACAAAATGGCGGTAATAGCCAGCTAGACCCAAGAAACTTCTAATGTCAGACGGAGAGACAGGTCTAGGCCAGTTTCTAACAGCTTCTGTTTTATGGGGATCAACTCTAACACCTTCGGAAGAAATAATATGACCCAAAAAAATAGATGACCTTAGACAAAATTCACACTTGCTAAATTTGGCGAACAAGTGATGATCTCTAAGGGTTTGTAAGATGATACGGAGATGATCTGCATGTTCATTCTCACTACGGGAGTATACCAGAATGTCTTCTATAAACACTATGACAAACATATCAAGATATGGCCTGAACAATCGATTCATGAGGTCCATGAAAGCTGCTGGGGCATTAGTTAGCCCGAAGGACATAACAAAAAACTCAAAATGACCATAACGTGTTTGGAAGGCTATCTTTAGGATATCACATTCCCTAACTCTGAGTTGATGATAGCCAGAGCGAAGGTCTATCTTTGAGAAGTAACTTACACCTTACAATTGATCAAACAAATCATCTATTCTTGGAAGGGGATACATGTTTTTTATAGTGACTTTGTTAAGATGGCAATAGTTGCGCAAAGAGCCGTCTTTCTTTCGCACGAATAGGACAGGTGCACCCCAAGGAGACACACTTGGTCTTATAAAATCTTTATATAAGAGATCTTTGAGTTGCTCTTTCAACTCCTTAAGTTCTGCGGGTGCCATACGATATGGAGAAATAGAAATGGGCTGAGTATCTGGAAGAAGATCAATACCGAATTCTATCTCTCTATCGGGAGGTACCCCTGGAAGATCTTCCAGAAAGACATTGGGAAACTCATTAACAATGTCAACTGACTGGAGAGTTGGAGTCTCAAACTTAGTGTCTTTTAACTCTGACTAGGTGATAAATGCACCCTTTGGAAATAAGTTTTCTAGCCTTGAGATATGAGATAAAATGACTCTTGGGAGATGCGAAATTACCAGACCATTCGATAACAGACTCACCAGGGAACTGAAACTTGACTACATGGGTACAACAGTCTATGGATGTATAACAAGAGTGAAGCCAGTCCATACCCAGAATAACATCAAAATCTACCATGTCTAACTCTATCAGATCACCAAATATAACTCTATGAAGAATAGAAACATGACACTTTTTGTACATTTTTCGGGCAATAATGGACTCACCAACAGGGGTAGAATCTCGGGACTCACTTCAAAATTTACAGCAACCAAAGGTGTCACATATGAAAAACTAGACCCAGGGTCCAACAACGTATAAACATCAAACTGAAACAAACAAAGTATACCAGTAAGACGGGAAGGCAAAGCATAGAATCCTCCTGCTCCTAACGGGAAGGCAAAGCATAGAATTTGTTCTGGTGCTGACCGCCAGCAGTGCTGGAAGAAACACCATGAGTAGAAGCTGAACGAGCTACAGGAGCTGGAGCACTAGCAGTCTAAGCCTGGGGGCGAATATCACGGTTCCCCTGTCTGGTTTGAGGACATCTCTAAAACCGTGGCCCTCCTGGCCACATCCATAACAACCCTTCTGACCCCACAAACACTTACCCCCATGATCCCTACCACACCTAGTACATGGTGGACGGTTAGGCCGGTTACTTACAGTATTCTGAGATCCGGACATAGAAGACCTATTTACCTGTTCTTGCCTACCTCTAAGTGCTGGAGCACTAGCTAATGATGGTGTTGGCATAGATGAGCGGCTCTGAAACTGAGGCAATTCCCTCCTTGTGATCTGTTCTGACCATAAGTAGGTTGCTCGGATCTGGCTCTCTTATTCCTCCTTACTCTATCCCTGTCTTTTATCTTATCTGATTTGATCTGTTGGGCATGGGTCATCAATCTGGAAAGATTCATCTCAATATTAAGCATAGCTGATCTACACTCCTTAACCACATAGCTTGACACCCCTGTCAAGAACTTACCCATACTGGCTCGGTTGTCGGCTATCAGATTTGGGGTATATTTTGCTAACTGATTGAACTTCAAGCAATACTCCTTAACAGTCGTGGAGCCTTGCCGTAAGTTCATAAACTCCTCTACTTTTGCCTCTCTCAACTCTATCAGAAAGAATTTATCCAGGAATATATCCTGGACCTCCTGCCAAGTCATAGGAGCAGCACCCTCTACTCTACGCTTTCTCCATGCAACCACCCAGTCATACACAAGGTCTTTCAATATATAGGATACTAACTCAACACTCTCCTCCTCAGACACATGCATTACCTCTGTGATCTTCTTTATCTCTTCCAGATACAACTGCGGATCCTCACCTACCTTGGACCCATACAACTCGGGCAGATTCATCCGCATAAAGTCACGAATTCTTGCGGAAGATAAGTCACCTCCCTGTTGTTGTGGATCCGGGGCCTGGTTAGCCTGAACGTTGGTGGTAACAGCTTAGGCAAGCGCTTGAAAGGCTGCCCTGAACCCAGCGTGGGATACATTCTCATTCAGGGGATTAGCAGGCTAAGGTTGTTGACCCACGTTATTTCTTTTAGCTCGGTGAGGAGGCATATTCTGAAAGAAGAGAGCACAAATTAATAGTTGAAAGGGAACAACTGTAAGCACGATAGACTTCTGAAAGAATGAAATGACCCCTTTTTTTTTTCTAAAATATTTCGTAGCCTCATGCTCATAGATGTGGCGTGCTACACACCGATGATCAAGACTCTACTTAACACGGCTTGACAGACTCCCTAGGACTCCAATAACCTTAGGCTCTGATACCAAGTTTGTAACGCCCCAAAAACGGGCCCCGAGGCGTCACACGGTGCTTAAGGCTACAAGTAGCCACAAGCTAACCCTTTTAGCCATTTTTCTACCATTCAACACTTATAATCAAACTCATAATAATAAAAAAAATCTAAATATCCTCCAGAATATCATACTGCAATACGAATGAAATATGGAAAGTAACAAAATATGACATCTCTGACAAATCTGATCAATCTATCCATCTAGTCTGACAAGCCTCTACTAAACTGTATAGCCATGAGCCATTGGGACAAACCCCAACTGACCCGAACTCAGGAAATAAACTGAACGACTCAAAGTAAATGAGGAAATCTGAATAACTAGTCCTCAGACCATGAGGACTCACCACTGCAGAGGATGTAGATCAACGTGCTCGGATAATCACGGTCAAACCTAGGAATGAGCACCTGAACCTACATTATAGGAAAAATATAGCTCATATGCAAACATGTGGGTCAGTACCATGGAATATGTACCGAGTGCATGGGGGTGCATGAAATAAACATATTTATATGCATATATATATATATATATATTTAACGATCATGTCATAAGTTTTCTTTCCAAATCATGCAGGACATTTGTAAATGGCTCATAAAGCTTGAAAGAAATCTAAAATCTGAAATCATACACAATGAATGGTAAAACATGTCAATCTGGATATCATGAGCCATTACACTTAATCCAAATATCAAGATTCTTTTTTTATTCTCTCATCAAGCAATCTTAGTGAAATATGGAATATTGAATACATCATAAATCTGTATTTCAAATCTCTTTTAAATCAGTAAAATCAATCTAAGAATGAGGGATGACTCTTTGGGAGGTTCTTCTAACCGACATGTACACCATGTGAGCACCCATGATGTCCTACGACTTGCCCCCGTAAGGTTAGGGTTGTCCTACCCTTGCCATCGGTGTAGAACAATCTCAATGATCACTATCTCAATTTTACACATATAGTGGAAGTCAATGTCTCAACCTACGGTGGTATGTAGTTATGGGGTATGAAACCGTAGTAATATACCCAACTCGGTGCTAAATACTACTCTCAATACTATGCTCAATAATCTCAAGAAAAATTCACTTTAAGCATAATCTCATATTTCTTAAGTTAAATAAATGATAAAATCCATAACTCGCTTCATAAAGTGGATTTTAACTCTGTTGTGACCAAAAGGTCAAATCTTTCTATACTTCATCAAAATAGTCTAAACATGGGTGCATGTAGCACATAAATTCTCATAACAACAATCTTAATGTGGGTTAATGACCCTTATAGCGATACTTAATCAAAACATTTCAACATTTATGCTTTATATCACAAGCATGCATAATTTATACGGAAATCTAAAAAATTTCAGCCTTTAATAATAACAATAATCTCAAACTCATGGAGTTTATTTTCTAAACATTCAAAATAATCATAGTATCTTGAAAAACAACATAGGATAAGATTTATCACTGCAAATTCATGATAAAACATGTAAAAATCATGTATCTTTGTAAAATAATGCAAACTTTGGGCACAAGAATGAAAGGGTGTTCTTGTTCATAACCCCACATACCTTTATGGTAACGGATTCGTTGAAAGATTGGACCCTCAATGTTGATTGTGTAACCCTAGTTGTTTTTCTCCTTTAGTGCTCTTGGATGATGAACTTAGACTAATAATAGGGTTATGATGTGTTTAGAATCTATTAAATTCGTAAGGTTAAGTTTAGGGGTGTGTAAGGATTGCCAAAAGACTTGATTCCCTCAAAATAACCCAAAAAAGGAGTGTTTAAGTCACTTGAAACCATAAGATATGCGCCGCATATGATATCGCATATATTTACAAAGGCACCGCATATGATATCGCCTATATTTACATAGGTGCCGCATATGATATCGCCTATATTTACATAGGAGCCGCATGTGCTTTCCAGTGGCCATGTGCGATTGGTTAGGCGAAGCACTCTACTTCTCAAAGCCATAACTCCTAGCTCGGGTGTCAAATTTTGGTGAAATTGGTATTGTTGGAAAGCTAATTCGATCTCTATAATTTTATGGGTAGAAATATGCATAAATACCACATATTTATCAAGTTATGCTCATTCAAAGATGACCTTTGCGAATTCAAACACTAAAACTTGATGGATTTCGAAACTCTTAGCTTGTACTACCTTAAGTGACTCATATAACCACACTTAACACATCATAAGCTCTCTTATAACTAGGTACTCTTGGTAATTTAGGTGCCCAAATATGGCTTACAAAATTGGAGGTTTTCACATATACAAACAACGGTTCATTTTCTCGCTTAGGAAAGTGCGGGGTATTATAGAAATAGAGCAACACATGGATAATCTGATGAAAAATATCAATCATCTGTTGCAACAGTTGCACAAGACGGGTAATCTGTTATGCAACAGATGATCTGTTCGTCGCAACAGATGAACAATATGTTATCAGATTAAACATCTATTGCATAATTTGCAGTAGATGATTAATCTTTTAGGAGTCGGGTTCAGAGAACCAAAGCAACAGATGGGTTATCTGATGCAAGATATACCCTATCGCAACAGATGTCCTATCAGGTGCATTAGATATAACATCTGTTGCACCAGATATAACATCTGTTCAATATCTTTCTTATCTTTGAGTAGAATTATTTTACTTGAAGAAGACGTACTGCATCATCCAGGTGGTTAAAGAGATCAGCCTACTTAATATTGGTGTTGCTCTTTGCAGCCAACCACCTAAATATCCTTGGATGAGAAACCTCATCCGGGTAATCCATTAACTGTTTTTGGAGGGGAGGAATGACTTCAAATGCCCAAGCCTAAAAAATGTAAACAGGAAGCAAGCAAAAAAAAATATAATAACTATATTCAATATAAATTAATGGATGAGTAAAATTAGTGATTAATTTTATCATGAAAGCCCAAGGAAAGCCGTATAATGTGGTCGTCCCTGAGGATAGCTTTGTCAGTAAATATTGGATCGTCAAGTAGAAGTTGTCATATCCCCAGGGATAATTATTGAATTTATCAAAATCCTCAGCATGCGCCAACAAATCATCTCCTATGACATTGTTGACGTCTCTTGCTAATATAACCGAATGGGCAAACCAAACTAAGCACAATTTATCCCTGTACTGCTCTGGTATGGTTTTATACTCGAGATCTGTCAACAAATCTGATGCTTTGTAGCCACGTCGAGCAATGTCAAACAACCCATCTATTTTTTCCTTGCATTTTCTTGCCTTGGATCTTTTATGGGGTGGTGG
This sequence comes from Capsicum baccatum var. pendulum, assembly GCA_030864225.1. Lineage (NCBI taxonomy): Eukaryota > Viridiplantae > Streptophyta > Magnoliopsida > Solanales > Solanaceae > Capsicum > Capsicum baccatum. Next base: position 232,618,629 of record CM061557.1, read on the forward strand.
TCCTTCTGGACGATGGCATCTCAATCCCATCACTATGACAAACTCTTGTAAGCCAAAACAAACAGACATGCCAGAGTAGTTGATCCAGATTTCATCCATCTTTTTTTTGCCCCCTCCTCCGAATCTTTATCATCCCCCGCGTACTTGATCCTGCGCTTGAGAAGACCATATACCATCGTTATAGGGAAACGGATACGATCAGAGAGGTCCTCGACAACTCGAGAAAGCTTCCAAAGCAGCTCTTCTTAAAAAGTCCTCCTATGTTTTCGTTCTTCATAATTTTCATAAAATGTTCAAAAAATTTCCCCATCTGATATTTAAGTACAATTTGACCAGTTAGTTGTTTTCCTTCTGGTTCATTTATCGGCCTCACAACTTGAAACCTATCAATACTAAAAGTTTTGACAGGATCATGCTGGGATGTCGATATTAACTCATCCCCTGTCGGTGATCCATTATCATCATGTTGATGATCACCCTCTTTCTTTTTTTGACTCTCCAATTCCTCCCCTTTCTCATTTTTATTTTCTTCATCACGATCTACGGACCCTTGTCCACCTCCCTCAACGTTGTTTTCACATCTCTTCTCAGCTTCACTTTTCCCTGATTGAGATTGTTCAGGAAGCTCCTCCGAATCCCTCTATACTATAGCCTTTTTTTTAGTGGTCAGACGTTGATCCACTTTCACTTTCTTTTTTTTGGGGAGACATGTTTTACCTACAGACAAAGAAAAACAAAAATTATATTACAGTTGATGTATGCATAGATTTTAAAAAATATATTACAAACACCACGAATACCGACACACCAATAGCCACCACCACAAACACCACCAACCAATGTCAACAAACAAACAAACACCATGAATACCGACACCTCCACAAACACCACCAACCAATGCCACCACGACGACCACAAACACCACCAACAACAACAACACCAACACCACAAACACCATCCAACTAAACCATGACAGTCAACGGAACACTGCGATGGAAACTAGGGATTTCTTGAGTTCTTCCTATGATTTTACAATCAAAACTCAAAATTGTAAACTCATTCTCAAAGATAATACAACTAAAAGTTTTATTTTTTATCATTAACTTAAAAGCCCTTATTTTTTAGAAAAAAACAAATATAGAGCTCTTCTCGAACTCTGTTGCCTATGAAGACAAAGAAAATGATTGATACGAGCAAGAATAAAGTAAAAAATAACACTTATATGGTCAAAAATAAGAAGAAAAACGATTTGTTGTGGAGGGTTGAGCAAATTTGTTGAGTAGTTATTGTCTCTGTTGTATTGTTGAGTGAGAATGAGAGAGAAAGAGTCAGACCTCGAGATTTGAAATGATGAAACGTTTTGTATGGGTTGATTTGTATTTTGGAATGGAATGACTAGTAGTTTTAAAAATGTTAATTTTGGTCTGAAATGATCATAATTATTTTTGAAATCATAAAATATATGCATAATTTTTAACCCTCTCATCATGCAAGTGCCAAAAGGGTAATTCAATTAAAATTGTATAAAAATAATTGAAGTTGTAGTTGACCAAGTACTCTAAGAGGTGACCCTGTGAAAACTCACCCCTGGTTCTAGATTAAGTAATTTAGGCACTATTAGTCTAACATATGAACTCAATTGAAAGTGTAAAAAATAAATGTTCAACATGTTGTTTCTCATTTGTTGTAAATTATCAATCAGATTAGGTAATAACAGATTACTAATCTGATGTAAATTATCAAACAGATTAAGTCATCTATTGTTACAGATTACCCATCTGTTGTAAATTATCAAATGGATTGTCATATGTCGCAACAGATTACCCATATGTTGTAAATTATCAAATAGGCGCTGCCATCTGTTGTGGCTGACCCTATGAGAACTCATCCTTAGTCCTAGATTAATCGATAGTTTACCCTATGAGAACTCACCCCTAGTCCTAGATTATTCAATTAAGGTATTAGTACCCTAGTCCTAGATTAATCAATTAAGGTATTAGTCTAACATATGAGGTAGTAAGAATTGGTTTGGCTCAGAGTGATCGATCGACGACTCTATCAGGAGGAACGCAGTACCGTCTCATTATGCAATTGACAAAAGACTCAATTAAAGTTGTAGTTGAACCTATGAGAACTCACCCCGAGTCCTAGACTATTCAATTAAGGTATTAGTACCCTAGTCCTAAATTAATCAATTAAGGTATTAGTCTAACATATGAGGTAGTAAGAATCGATTCGGCTCAGAGTGATCGATCGACGACTCTGTCGGGAGGAACACGGTACCATCTCATTATGCAATTGCCAAAAGACTCAATTGAAGTTGTAGTTGACCCTATAAGAACTCACCCCTAGTCCCAGACTATTTAATTAAGGTATTAATACCCTAGTCCTAGATTAATCAATTAAGGTATTAGTCTAACATATGAGGTAGTAAGAATTGGTTCGGCTCAGAGTGATCGATCGACGACTCTGTCGGGAGAAACGCAGTACTGCCTCATTATGCAATTGTCAAAAGGCTCAATTAAAGTTGTAGTTGACCCTATGAGAACTCACCCCTAGTCCTATACTATTCAATTAAGGTATTAGTACCCTAGTCCTATATTAATTAATCAAGGTATTAGTCTAATATATATAAGGTAGTAAGAAACGATTCGGCTCAGAGTAATCAATCGCCAACTCTGTTCGGGAGGAACACAGTACCGTCTCATCATGCAATTGCCAAAAGAATAAATTGAAGTTGTAGTTGACCCTATGAGAACTCACATTCAATTAAGGTATTAGTCTAACCTATGAACTCAATTGAATTATATATATACAAACGTTCAACCTGTTACAACAGATATCTTTTCCGTTGGATCAAATCAAACAGATTATGTAATCTATTGTAACATATTATCCATCTGTTGTAAAATATTAAACACATTAAGTCATTTGTTGCGATAGATCATGAATCTGTTGTAAACAATCAAGCAAATTAAGTCATCTGTTGCGACAGATTACCCATCTGTTGTAAATTATCAAATAGGCATTGTCATCTATTGTAGTTGACATTATGAGAACTCACCCCTAGTCCTAGATTAATCAATTAAGGTATTATTTGAACATATGAGGTAGTAAGAATCGGTTCAGTTCATATTGATTGATCGACGACTCTTGTCGGGAGAAACGCAGTCCCATCTCATCATGCATTTGCCAAAAGACTCAATTAAAGTTGTAGTTGACCCTATGAGAACTCACCCCTAGTCCTAGTTTATTCAATTAAAGTATTAGTTGAGCATACAAGGTAGTAAGAATCGGTTCATGTCAGATTTATCGATCAATGACTCTTGTCGGGAGGAATGCAGTACCGTCTCATCATGCAATTGCCAAAAAACTCAATTGAAGTTGTAGTTGACCCTTTATACTCATTCATCCATCCCTAATTCCACCTAGATCAATGTAGGTACTATTATTAATCTTAACATTAAGTTAATAAGAATACATTTTAACTCAGAGTGATCGATCGACGACTCGGGTCGGGATGAACGCAATACTAACACCATGCAAATGCAATGACTCAATTGGATTTGTAGTTGACCCTGTGAGCTCATTCATTCATCCCTCGTTCCATCTAGATCGATGTAGGTACTATTATTAATCTTAACATTAAATTAATGAGCAGCTTATTCTTTCATCCCTAGTTCATCCTAAATCAATTGCAATGAAATCTGTTGCAACAAACAACTGAGCTGTTGGAGAATTTCAAATAGATAACAATATCTATTGCAACAGATAACATTTCTTTTTTAATTATCAAATAGACATTTGCATCTGTTATGATGGATGACTGAGCTGTTGGAATTTTCAAACAGATATTGATATCTATTGTAACAGATAACGTTTCTGATTTAGTTATCAAATGACATTTCCATTTTTTATCACAGATGACTGAGCTGTTGGGATTTCTCAAACAAATATCTAAATCTGTTGCAACAGATGACATATCTGTTTGAATTTTATTTTTTTTTAATTTTAAAACAAGATACCGTCCGAGTAGATAAAGTAGTAGTACTACTAAAGGCGGTAAAAAATATTTCTTGGATAACTCAAAAATCTCATTGAGTAGTCTTGTCCTGTCTTTTCAATGTCACCCATTTTCTTCCTCGTGCCCCTCAAATTATTAGTGAATATTAATTAATGAATATTGAAACCCCTAATACTTCTTCCGTTTCATATTGACTTGGCACTCCCATCAAGAAAATATTAATTAAGGATTTATTTTACTACCAAATTAGCCTTATTAATTATGCTTTGAAAATATAAATTTGAATAAATACACTTTGTTTAGTCATTTAATATTAAGGATAGTACATCTAGAAATTAGAAATATGTCATCTCTCCTTTCCTCTCCTTTAGCCCTAAATCTCTCATCTTTTTTTTTCTACCCTCTTTAGGGTTATCAAAGCCTTTTTTTCTCTCCTCTTTCTAAAAAATTTAGTTCGGATCTAAATCGATCGATATTCATATCTTAGATTCCTCGACTGAAATTGTTGTTTTGACCCCCTTTTGACATTAAGGTATTGTAACACCCCGTATTCAAGTACATGTATTGGCGTATTCAAGTACGTGTATTGGTCTTATTATATGGAATTAATTTTTTTATTTTAATTATACCGGAATTTGCCCGTCGATGGTTCCATACGAAGGCTATTGAATAAGCTTTCCAACGATATAAATATTTCCAAAAACGGATAAGTTTCGGATATAATCGAGCACGTTCGAAACTATAAAACGGTGGTCGGGATATTGTGAACAGTAAATGTGCAGGAAAATTTCCTGCACACAAACTACTGAGGCCTGCCAGTTTTTTGGGTCAACTTTAAACGATCATAACTCCTTGTACAAAATAAAGTGTGTAAGATTCTATATATCGATGAGAAGCCCCGGAGTCTTATTTCTAATGAAATTGGTTTCATCCAAATCCAACGTCTGAGTAAGGAGTTATACTCGTTTTACTTCAGCCTCTCAAAATAGATTTTTAGGGTCAACTTCAAATGATCATAACTCCTTATACAGGACGAACTGGGTGGCCTACTTTATATGAAATGAAATACCTTTGAATTATCTATCCAAAGATACCAATTTCACCCAAATCCGATATCGGAGCAAAGAGTTATGGCCGATTTACTTTAGCCTGTCAAAATAGTCCACCATGGACAGATTCGAATTTACTTAAATTTTTAAGGGCAATATGGTCATTTTCCATCACCTCATGGACGAAAATTGGTCATTATATACATATACTTAGCCTCATATCCATCAATTATCATCAAATTATTGAAAATAAGAAACCCTAGCCTAAGTTCAACATCAATTATCTTGTGATTCAACCGTAGAAAATCCAAATTGATTCTGTAGTTGTGTTCACTGTCTTGAGGGCTTCGAGAAGCACCCCTTATTTGTGCCAACAGGACTTCGAAATCAAAAGGGCCATTTTATGGTAAAGATGTAAATTATGTTGGTGTTATTTATATGGATATGTATATATATATATATATATATATATATGCATGTGAGCATAAGAAGTATGTTATTTGATTGTTGTTGAAAGATGATTGGAAATGATGTTGGATTATTCTTGTGCATGGTTGGATTATGTTGAATTGTGAAGGGATTTGGTGTGATGATGTGGTATTGATGATGTGGTATTTAAATGATGATTATATATATACACACACATAAACCTATTGTTCAAGTTGGTTTTTGGAATGTTTTGCAAATATTGGTTGTATGGAATTATGGAAGAGAATTGTGGTGTTGGGTTGCTAATACTAGATGCCAAACATTTCATTGTAGATAAGTAATTTGTAAAGGCGGGAATCAGACGCAAGTGAATAAATCATAATAGAAGTGAACCACACTTCATAAACACTTGTATGATCATGTACATTATCATTAATCTGAATTGGGTTCTTGAATTCAAACACATTTGTGGAACGGTATACATTCGTTCATTTCATTCTTTACAATTATCATTCGCCATTACCTCCTCCTACCGAACCTCCAACCACCTAACAATAATCAATACTGTATCGTACTGTGACCATTAGGCTGCCTCCAATACATATCAACAGGGATCGACCCATGCTAGGCTTATGCCCCTGGGATACCACCCACACGTATATCAAGTAACACACATAAGAGATCTTTCCAATAACTTAGTTCAAAAGCTTTTGAGATTATTACATTAGTGTTCATGCCAATATAGTACCTTTGGAACAACCATACATCAATAGGAAGCAAGTAATAGACCTTCTATACAATAACGATGTAAAAGGACTCATTGGTACATCAACAGTATGTTTCAGAATCATCAATATCACAACAATTAAATAGGAGCCTCTTGGTATATCAATGAAACATTTTGACACTTTATAGAATGAAAACAACTTCGTTGGTAATGTAGAACAATACATGTGTTTGGACAACCTTGGAATCTTACTTGATGGAACATTGGTGTTTTCATGCCAAAGAACATCGTTAGAGTATGCTTTACATACCTCGTCGTAGATTTGGATACCAATTCAACACAACTTCCCACTTTTACAAATCACTTATCTACAATGAAATGTTTGGCATCTAGTATTAGCAACCCAACACCACAATTCTCTTCCATAATTCCATACAACCAATATTTGCAAAACATTCCAAAAACCAACTTGAACAATAGGTTTATGTGTGTATATATATATAATCATCATTTAAATACCACATCATCAATACCACACCATCACACCAAATTCCTTCACAATTCAACATAATCCAACCATGCACAAGAATAATCCAACATCATTTCCAATCATCTGTCAACATCAATCAAATAACATACTTCTTATGCTCACATGCATATATATATATATATACATATCCATATAAATAACACCAACATAATTTACATCCTTACCATAAAATGGACCTTTTGATTTTGAAGTCCTGTTGGCCCAAATAAGGGGTGTTTCTCGAAGCCCTTGAGACGGTGAACACAACTACGGAATCAATTTGGATTTTCTACGGTTGAATCACAAGATAATTGGAGTTGAACTTAGGCTAGGGTTTCCTTATTCTTCAATAATTTGGATAAAAATGATGGATAAAAATCCCAGGGGCATAAGCCTAGCATGGGTCGATCCCAGTTGATATGTACTAGGGGCAGCCTAATGGTCACAGTACGATACAGTATTGATTATTGTTAGGTGGTTGGAGGTTCGGGAGGAGGAGGTAATGGCGAATGATAATTGTAAAGAATGAAATGAACGAATGTATACCGTTCCACAAATGTGTTTGAATTCAAGAACCCAATTCAGATTAATGATAATGTACATGATCCTAAAAGTGTTTATGAAGTGTGGTTCACTTCTATTATGATTTATTCACTTGCATCTGATTTTCTTGATCCCCTATATCACATATGATTATTTACAGCTTTACATACTCAGTACATATTTCGTACTGACGTCTCTCACGGGGGACCTACATTTCATGCTGCAGGCACAGGTGCTTCAGCTCATTCACAGCATAGATAGGAGCCAGGTCGTACAGCTATTGTTGGTGAGCTCCAGTTTGCTTCGGAGCTTTCCGAGTCGGTTCCTTATGTTTTGTTATTGTGCAGGAGTCATGTGTGGGCGGGGGTTTGTCCCGACCCTGGTTATGTCAGGTATATATCCTAGAGGCTTTGTAGACATAAGGAAGGGTAAAGTCATGGGAGTTTATATAGTGATGTTATATTTGTATATGTGGTGGCCCCGACAGCCAAGTATTATATATATATATATATATATATATATATATATATATATATATATATTTGTGCGTGTTGTGCTGATACAGGGAATTAGACCCTTCTATATGTAACGAAGTGCTGCATAAATTTTTGGTGACATGTAAGTGAAAGTACAGGTATTTGAACGGGTTCTCCCGGGCCTTCTCGGCTTCGGGTGCCAGTCCGGCCCGATGGAATTTTGGGGCGTGACAGGTATGATATGATTCACTATTTCTCTTTCATTCTCGTCTTCTTCTTGCAACTTTATTTACATCTTTTTGTTTATTTAATTATCATTTTCCTATATCATATTTATTTAAAAAATTTGAAGGAACTTTTAATTATTGAATAAACATACCGAGAATTTTTATTATAAGATGCAAAAAAAGTCATCTGTTGGGAGAAGTTTAAAAGCCTTGTTGGCAGTATCATTTTTTTTATGTATTTTGTTTGTTTCTTTATTGTTGATGCTGTTATTGATGTTGTTGGTTGGGTTGGCATTGTTGGAACTTGTGGTGTGGTGTGGTTTAGACGGTGGGTACTTCTTAGCTTAAAAATAGTGAAGTCCGAACAATCAACACAAGGAGTAAGGGAGAAAAAAATAAAAAAAATTAAAGTGAATAAGAAGAGAAGAGTTGGTTACCAAAATTAAAAAAATATGTGTTGAGCGAGAATTGAACTCAAGACAAAAGAAATAAATAGCCTTAAGCACCCATAAACAACAACTAGGCTAACCAAATAACTCTTAATATGGGTGCTCACTGATTAGATTATATACATTTTTTTCTTTATTTTCACATACATATATAAAGTTCGATACGAATTTAGTCTGTGCTCGCGCACCCGGAGGACTCCATGTGGGTCCGTCCCTTGTTGTTGATGGTGTTGGAACATAGGATGTATGCTTCTTTATTGTTGATGATGTTGTTGGAACAAATGTTATTGTTTTCTTTGTTGCGAATGTTTTTTATTTGTTGTTTGTAGTTTATGTTGTTGTTGATGTTGCAACAAATGGAGCAACTGATGAAACAAATCAAACCACCAACAAGGCTGCTATGTATTCCAACAAATTCCATATCTACTGCATCAGACTCCATATCTGACGTAACAGACTCCATATCTGATGAAAACTATCCAAAATTTAATGTAATAGTCCTGAAACTATCCAGGATTTATGTGTTTTGTGTGTTAGTGTTACTTAAATAAAACTGGTGACTTTATTAATGTGTAAATTAAAAAAAATAAATCTAAATACAACATTTTATCTTTTTGTTGTATTTTCGGAAGAGACAGATTGGTAATCTGTTGCAAAATATATTCCACCTGTCAGATAACTTACAACATATGGACAATCTGTTGCAACAAATGGATATATCACTTTGCTTTTCCATCAGCTGTAGCATCTATTAGAACTTGCTAGTCATTTGTTTATTCAATTTCATCGAGAGCAATAGATTTTTCTAAACACTTATTGGCCAAACTCAATTTTTGTTCTTGGATTGTTTCTCTTTTTTTCTTTGCATCCTTTAAGATGGCATACAAATTCAATTTTTGCCCTCAATCCAAAAGCAAAAATTTAGTTTGGTTGAAGGATGCAAAGAAAAAAAGAGAAGCAATCCAAGAGCAAAAATTGAATTAGGCCAAGAAGTGTTTAGAAAAATTAATTGTTCTCAATGAAATTGAATAAACAGATGACTAGCAAGTTGCAACAGACGCCACAGCTGATGGAAAAGCAAACTGATATATCCATCTATTGCAACAGATTGTCCATATGTTGTAAGTTATCTGACAGGTGGAATATATTTTGCAACAGATTACCAATCTTTCTCTTTCGGAAATATAACAAAAAGATAAAATATTGTATTTAGATCCGTTTTTTCTTAATTTACTTATTAATAAAGTCACCAGTTTTATTTAAGTAACACTAACACACACAACACATAAATCCCGAATAGTTTCAGCAATATTACATTAAATCTCGAATAGTTTGCTAATTACATCTTATCCTGAAATTTCGAATTGTGATACATATGTTAAGCAGTGATACATATATGGACTAGTGATACATATGTATATGTATCACTAGTATATACATATGTATACAGTAGTGATACATATAGCATATGTATCACTAGTAAATAAGAATCCGGGATTTTATGTAATTTTTTAAAACATTAAGGGATATTGTGTAATATGGTGTCTTAAATATGGGATTTGAGTAATTTTTTCTTTTAAGGGATATGAACAGTCGTGGCTTTTTGTTTGACTAAGTCCAGTCCCTTTCGATTCAATTATTTTATAAATAGGTCCCTCCGGCCTTCTCACTCACTCTCACTCACTCTCGTTCATTCTACTATACTTACAATACTAATATGTCAGATCCAGATTCATACAAGAAGGTTCATATCGAGTCCTTGTAGGAACATCAAAGGCAGTTTGATGAACTCCAGAGGGATTTGGCCAACTTCCGAGCAAGGCTGAGGAGGGCCCTGCTGTTGTAGGATGAAAATTGTCAGGTTGACAATAATAATAATAATAATAATAATAATAATAATAATAATAATAATAATAATAATAATAATTAGGTTATGTTTTTTCTTTCTTTTAGCGTATGTGTTTTTCTTTTTTATATCCGATCTACCTATAAGGGATTCAAAAAAATCCATGTATATGTTTGGTTTGGTTTGGTTTGGTCGATTTTGAATTTTTAATTCTTATTTAATAGTTAATTATCATTCTATTTATTCCCTATTCTCAACATGTCGGCGGTTAGAGTTAGGGATACGGTCATGATGAGAAATTCTCCTAAAAATGGTTCGTTAATAAATAATAAGGAACTAAATGATATTATAATCATAAAAGAAAGATTATTTAATTTTAAAAAGTCACAACATTGAATTAATTTAATTAAGATATATATATATATATATATGATGATATGATTTTTAAGAAAAAAGTTAATGAATAGTCGTGACAGTGACTTTTGTCTAAACACATTCAACAAACAAACAAAAACAAAAAACGCTTTTGATGCATCAAATTCCTCATCTGTTGCGACTTATGAATCAGTTAGAAGAAATCAAAAAAATTCTTTAAACAGGTGGCCGATCTATAACAACAGATGGTATATCTGTTAAAACATATGGGTTATCTGATGCAATAGATATTCAATCTGTTGTCATAACTCAATTAATAAAAATGGTTATTAAAGAAATGGAACGGTTATTGAAAACCAGGTGTATTCGATTTTTAAATTTAGAAAAAGGTTATTTAAATTTAATAAGCTGAAAAGTCATGACTTGTCACAATAATAAAAAAATCACCACCAGCTTGATTTAATTAAGTCATTTCTTTTCACAGAAAAGAATAAGGAAATAAATGATAAACACAATTTAAACCGTAAAAAACTCACCAGAAATATTCTTGTTTTTAAATCTTCTTTATTAATTTATATAATTAAAAAGTCAAAAAAATTTGGATATCATGAAGATAATTTATTTTTTAAAAAAGATATATGTATTATATGTTGCAACGGATATATTATCTGATGCAACACGTTAACTATTTGTTACAACGGATGATATATTTATTGTAACAGATGATTTATCTGATGTAACAGATATACAATCTATTGTGCAACTCAGTGTAAAAAATAAACAATTGCTGGAAAGAATTAATTATTTTAATAATTATAAAGTTAAGCTTCAAGCTGAAAAGTCATGACTTATCACAATATTGCTTAATTTAATTAAGTCATGACTTTTTACAGTAATCAAGAATGTCATTAATAAATGGAGGTGAACAGTTGTGTCTTTAAATCTTCTTTATTAATTTATATAATTAAAAAGTCATAAAATTTGAATGTCAGGAAGATAATTTATTTATTTTTAAAAAAATATATATTATATGTTGCAACAGTAATATTATCTGATGCAACAGGTTATCTATTTGATGCAAATGATGATATAACTATTGTAACATATGATTTATCTGATGCAACAGATATATTATCTGTCCAACTCAGTGTAAAAGAACGGTTCCTGGAAAGAACTAATTATTAATAATAATAAAGCTAAAAAGTCATGACTTATCACAATATTGATTAATTTAATTAAGTCATAACTTTTTACAGTAATCAAGAATGTCATTAATAAATTGAGGTGAACAGTTGTACCTTTAAATTTGCTTTGTTAATTTATATAATTGAAAAGTCAGAAAATTTGGATGTCATGAAGATAATATATTTTTTAAAAATATATATATATTATATGTTGCAACAGATATATTATCTTATGTAACAGGTTATCTATTTGTTGCAACGGATGATATATCTGTTGTAACAGATGATTTATCTGATGCAACAGATATATAATCTGTTGTCCAACTCATTATAAATAAAAAACGATTCCTGTAAAGAATTAATTATTTTAATAATAAATCTAAAAAGTCATGATTTATCACAATATTGTTTACTTTAATTAAGTCATAACTTTTTATAGTAATCAAGAATGTCATTAATAAATGGAGTTGAACAGTTGTACCTTTAAATCTGCTTTATTAATTTATATAATTAAAAAGTCAGAAAATTTGGATGTCACGAAGATAATTTATTTTTAAAAAAAAAATATATGTTGCAACAGATATATTATCTGATGCAACAGGTTATCTATTTGTTGCAAATCATGATATATCTGTTGTAACAGATGATTTATCTAATGCAACAGATATATTATCTGTTGTCCAAAACAGTGTAAAAAAATAGTTCCTGGAAAGAACTAATTATTAATAATAATAAAGCTGAAAAGTCATGACTTATCATAATATTGATCAATTTAATTAAGTCATAACTATTTATAGTAATCAAGAATGTCATTAATAAATGGAGGTGAACAGTTGCGATTTTTTGTCTAACTCATTCAAGTTCAATCCTCTATAAATAGGTCCTCCTTACTTAATCGTTCGTTATACTACACACTATTTATTCCTGGCTCTTGTTACACTTTCAACTACTTTCTCTTCAAAGACTTGATAGCTTTTTCCTGTCTCTGGTAAGTTTTTTTCTTGATTTTTGTGTGAATATACGTTGTATTACATTACATTTGAATTCTTTCTTTTCTTTATTTTTGTGTTTACGTGTGTGTTTTGTCAACTTATGTGTTTTTTAGATATGGCTGATCCTGTGTGGGATGTCGCTATTTTACGAGATGCCATGAGGGAACTGCAGAAGGAGGTTCATGACCTGCATTGGGATTTGGCCGCCGTCAGAGTAAGGATACTGCAGGAGATCCGCAGGCTGCGGAGGGCGCTGCTGCTGCCCTTTGAAGATTTGTCGGCTGGCCATACAAATAATAATGATGTTAATAATGATGATAATAATAATTAAGCTTTTTTTTCCTGCTATCTAAGTATTTTTCTTTTTGTTTTATAAAAAATTATGTTTGATGCACTTGACTTTTTATTTCTTATTTAATTTTTGTGTTGTCTATTTTTATTTCTTAATGAATGACATGTCTACAATTAAAGAATAATTTGATTCCAGTATCAATAGCAAGAACATATGAGTTATCTGTTAGGTTTTGTGTGTAATAGGAGTTGTATCTGAATTTTATTGTTCGAAACATATTAGTAATCTGATGAAACAGATTATTTATTTGTTGAAACAGATTACTAATCTGGTGCAATAGAATACCCATCTATTAGATTCATATTACGGGCACCTAAAACCCTTAAACATGAATCCATCCAATATGAGTCTACTGTTACAACAGAATACTTATCTGTTGCCGCAGATAATGAATCTGTTTAAACTGATTGCTTTTGTATTGCATTCATGTTCGCGTGTAAGCTATTGTTGAAAAAATAACACACTAGCAGTTACCCAAATTCAACTAAAAAACATAATCTGACTTGCCAAAGTCTCATCTCAAGTAAATTTCAAAGTTGAAAGTGATTTACGAAATAAAATTTGACATAAGAATTTGGTCAAAGAGCAGCAGTTGGGGTAACAACAACAACTATGGTCAACAAGAAGAATATGAAGATGAATAAGTATAAGATGATGATAATGAATCAGAAGATGATGAATAAAGCAACAACAACAATGAACAACAAATATCGCGAAGAGAGAGACAATAACAACAGATGAGGAGAGAGAAAAAGGCGTCTTTTTCCCCTTCGTTCCCCGTTATATATTAACTAACATTTGGATCAAAGTGTAAATTTAAGAACTTGTGGGTTATTTTAAAATTTTCAAAATTTTCTTAAGCCATAATTAAGTAATTGTCACCTCTTCTCAATTATTAAGACTTGTGTCACCTACACCTCATTTTAAAACTCTTTTGTCACCTATGACCCAAACCCCCAAGTGAGTTGTTTGCTCAGTGTGAGCTAGAGATTATGCTTATGTGTGTTATCATTTGGTTCTTGATCTATTATTTCATCTTCTTTAATAATATTAACGGAAAAGGGCCTAAAATGCCCTTCAACTATTGAAAATGGTGCAAATATATTCTCCTTCGCTCTAAAATGCCCTTCCATCCACCTATTTAGTCCTATTCTACCCTTCTTCTTAACAAATAAATAATTAAAATTTTAACTTAACACGTGATAGTTTCTTATTAATTAAATTTTTATTAATCAAAAGTCAAAAAAAAAAAAAAACTTAATCCAAATCACTAAAATCTACCCCATTCGCCGGACCCAAATCACTAAAAAAATTATTGTTTCACTACTGGAGGTGCTCAAAGTGGTGGTGCTCACAGTTCTTTTTATTAAAAAGAAATAAATTATTTTCTCTTTCTTTCTTGAGTTGCTTGTTGTTTGTTATTAGTTGAGATAATTCCTCTTTTTTTTTTCTTTTCCCAACATCCATGTTACTAAGGGTCTGTCATTGATATTATGTCATCTGCTTCTCCAATATTAGTGGCTTGACTTGTAGTTTCTTCATATTATATTTCTTAACAAGAAATAATTCCCGAAGTCGGTCAAACTGTTGATGGAAAAAATAAAGCTCAATAATTTTTTTTTGATTTGAGTCCGGCGAATGGGGTAGATTTTAGTGATTTGGGTTAAGTTATTTTTTTTTTATTTTTGATTAACAAAAATTCAACCAATAAGAAACTGTCACGTGTTAAGTTAAAATCTTAATTATCTATGTGTTAAGAAGAAGGGTAAAATAGGGCCAAATAAGTGGATGGAAGGGCATTTTAGAGCCCAAAGGTAGAAGTGTTGGGTTCGAAATCAAAAGGGCGTTATGCGGAAGCTGTTAGTTGCAAACCATTATGGTGACGAAGCTGTTAGTTGCAAACCATTATGGTGACAATTCAGAAGATACATAAAATAATACTAAAAGGCTTAATATTATTATATTATTTGGCCAATTGGTCTACATATAAAACCTAATACAAAAGCATAAAAATTAATGAGGGAAAAAATCTCCCCCTAAATAAAGACTCTTTAAAGACTACATTGTGAATGCTATTGTGTTATGGTATGAGAAGGGATCTTCTATTTATAGATGTCCAAAACATTTCCTCTAAGAAAGAGGTTAGCCAAATATGGAAAAAAATTATATTTTTTCTTTCAGGAAAAGTAAAAGCAATTATGGTAACTTTTATTTTCCTTCTAAAAAAAAATAAAACTTAAATATAGTACACCATTTTCAATAGTTGAAGGGCATTTTAGGCCCTTTTACGTAATATTAATGTTAATAGAGTTAGTTATCTTGCATTAGCCATCACCATAAAATTCAATTGAAAAGTTAGGTAGGTTAGTAGTTTAACAACCCAAATGGAGAACCATAAAATTGAATACCAAGCACATACCAATTAGATGAGTGATCCTTTATTTTTTTTCACATAAATCCCAAAACAACCACAACCATTACTTACTTTTTCAATTTATTAATTAAAAGAAAACATAACTTTGTCCCATTTTATATATTGTTTACAAAGTAATGGGAATATATCATTTCAAGTTTGGTGATTGTGATATATTTAAATTAGTTCCGTTGTTTTTCAGTTATTTTTTTATTTTTTGGACGAAACTTATTCAATACAGAATTAAGTTTTGAAGTTAGAGACTCATAATTTGTCTTTAGCTACAAATTAATTATTATTAAAAAAGACTCAAATAAAACAAAATGGATTGAGAAGATTCATGTAAATTATAATTACTATTATTTAGAAAAAAAGTTGAAATCAAAGGGTAATTGTGATTTTAATGATTTTTTTTAAAACAATGTTGAAACAATATCAGTGTTATTTATTGACATCTTTTAATGCACACTAATAGGAAGATTATTTATTATCTATTAGGCTCCATGCTATGAACTCTGATTGAGAAAGAGATTAGTGAGGAAAATCACTAATAGAAAGATTATTTATTATCTATTAGGCTCCCTGTTGTGAACTCTGTTTGAGAAAGCGATTAGTAAGAAAAATCACTTCATGATCTCTCACGTGAAAAAGCACTCACCCAATCTCCTATTAGTATCTTTTTTTTTCTTTTATATTATCAATATTAAAATCGATTTACGTACAACTCAATTATTCTATCAAATACTTGTTACTTTTCATTGTACATTTATTTAACTACTCAATTCATCGAAAATTAGGCTTGTCTTAATTGTTTTTAAATATTTTTTCATTTTACCTATTACACGTATTTACCAATTTTGCATTAGTTTAACACACCTTAAAAAAAAAAATACTCCATTGACAACTCATTATGTTAACTGTCACATTGTTAAGTTCTTATTTACGAAAGTTTAATAGTTATGGATCATTTAGTAGCTGATTAGAATTATATTGATATTAATACTATATGATTTTTAGTAAATCAGATTTTGGTTATTTATATGTTAATTATTCATGAATAACTTATTCTATTTTCTATACTTCATAAACTAAAATATATCAATTCCATCATAATTTATATATATTATATTAGTTATATCTATAATCTATATCTATATCTATAATCTATATCTATAATATATTAAAAGTGTGAAGGCTATCAAAAAAGTAATTGAACTTTTTGCCCTTCATTAAAAAACTCCGCTTTTCACTTTTTTTTTTAATATTTAAGAGTTAAAAATTAATTAAATATATTTATGATAAAACTTTCATTATTTAAATTCATTCAAATTTATTCCTTAAACCTTTCCTTGTTTGAATTATATACCATAAAACTAAGTAATATACCATATTTGTAAGGAAAAAAAATAGCAACATCACGTTAGGATTTTCTTTAACTTAAAATTGAAATTTCAAAAGGCAAAGTCACGTTATAATTGTAAGAAAATAAAGTCACGTTAGCCAAGTGATATAACTATTAAATAAAATTGTAATTATATTTTAAGTTATTTTATTATTACAAAGGGCAAATCAACTAAAAATTGGTAATCAGATTTTTCCTTAAACTATTAGTTAATTCTAATTTTTCTACAGAAAAGTGATTTGAACTTTTTACCCTTCATTAAAGGACTCTTCTTTAAACAAAACTGTCTTTTCGCTATTTTTAATTTATTATTTAATTATTTTTTATTATATTAACTAGACTTCCTAAAATATATGGGACTCCTATTTTGATATCTCTAGTTTCGTATTATTTTATTATTGTTTACAAGTGGTAGATGAGTGTCGGGGGACTTTGAAAAAAATTTGTGTGTAAAGATTAGATTTAATTGTATTATTTTGATGGCTCTATCATTGTATTGTTTTGTTGCAATATACAGATGATAGATGAAGGTCGATTGACTTTTAAAAATATTTTTGGTAAAAATTAGGTTTAATAAATAAATTATTTATCCTTACATACTCAAAAGATATTCAATTTAATTATTATATTCATCTTTATTATTTAAACAAATATCATATTTAATGTAATTTTTGAACTTATTAAAGTGAGGTACATGCGCGAGTCGCATACACCTACACTAGTTAAATCTACATCTATATCTATAATCTATAATCTATATCTATATCTATAATATATTAAAAGTGTGATTAGAAAAGTGAATTGAAGTTTTTGCCCTTCATTAAAACTATTCACTTTAGACAAAACCGTCTTTTACCCTTCTCCCTACAATTAAATTCTACAAAATAAATATATTAAAATTTTCCTACAATTAAATTCTTCCAAAATTTAGCTCCTTTCAACCAAAAAAACACCCTCAAAATTTCCCTTCAAAACAAAAACTCAAAATTTTCCTTCCAAAAAAAAAAAATGCTCAAAAGTTTCCTTTTTCCCAATGATGAAAACAAACATTTTTTTTTTCAACCAAAAAAAACACTCAAAAAAAAAAAAAACTCAAAAGTTTCCTTTTTTTTCAACGATGAAAAAAGTTGTAGTTTTTTTTCAACAAAAAAAAGCACATACAAACTTTTCTTTACGCTCAAAATTTTTCTTCCAAAAAAAACACGCTCAAAATTTTCCTTTTTCCCCTACGATTAAAATCTTCGTTGTTTTTTTAATCCTATTTGATTTCTACTTGGCTTCTTTCAATCAAGAAATACCGAGCTTTTCCTCTCCTTCTATATAAACGCTTGAACCTTTTTTTCATTGTTCATTGTTATAAACACCTGCAATCTTTCATTTTTTTTTCGTCTCAGCACAATTTCAATAATTTTATTTTCAGATTTTTTGGCGTTATATCATCTCTTCGTTTTTACATGGCTAATTTAAACATAATATTACTTGTTATGCCAACTTAAATTGCTTAGTTTAATTTAGCTTAATGTGTCATGTTAGTTCAATATATTTTATTTTTTACTACTCATAACTAACCTTCTTTATTTACATCACATATTCAGAATAATTCTTCTCATCTCTCAAATCTACCTATATTATGAATTTTTACGTTCTTATCGTTCTATTTGTCGTTTTAGTAGAATATATTATAATTTTTGCTACTCATCAATAACAACAACAACAACATACCTAGTGTATTCCCACCTAATGGGGTCTGGGGAGGGTAGAGTGTGCGCAGACCATACCACTACCTCAAGAGAAGTAGAGAGACTGTTTTCGATAGACTCCCAGCTTAGGATCAATAACAGTATAACAAATACAAAAAGTAAGCGGATACAAACTATTATGGTACACAAAACAAACTAACAGTATAATAAACACAAAAGATAAGTGCATAATAAACTAGTACGGGATGCAAAAAAGCCAACACCACCAACCCCAAAAACTACAGCCCCAACACTACGAACCAAAAACTCCAGACCCAAAGGAGCACTCCCCTATTACTACCTCCGCGCTCCCACCCCCAACCCTCTACCCTAATCCGTGTCCTCCACACCTTCCTATCAAGGGTCATGTCATCTGTAAGCTGTAATTGCTCCATATCATGCCTAATCACCTTCCTCCAATATTTTTTCAGTGGTAGATGAGTGTTGGACGATTTTAAAAAAAAAAATTATGTGTAAAAATTAGATTTAATTGTATTATTTTGATGTCTCTATCATTGTATTATTTTATTACAATTTACAAATGGTGGATGAATGTCGATCTTTACATACTCAAAAGATATTAAATTTAATTATTACGTTCATCTTTATTATTTAAATAAATATCCTATTTAATGTAATGTTTGAACTCATCAATGTGAGGTACACGCGCAAGACGCGTACACCTAAACTAGTATATATATAAAAGAGATCAATAACCAAGCTTATGTGGCATATCTTAGAAGCCTCCAAACCTATTTATCTTTTTTGTAGTTTTTTTGAATATTTATTGATTTTTTTTCTTATTTTAATTATTTATGTATTTAAAGAAAAATTAAAAATTACCAAATTTAAACTCTATTTATTATGTAATGAAAGAAAAAAATGTTTGAGGTGTGTCATCTACCTTTGTATAATACTACTTGAATAACTCTACTTTTATACGGTAGAAAAACAGCTTTTTGGACGGAAGGTGTAACAAGGAGTAATAATTTACTCCACAATATATTGGGGAAAGTTGGCGTTAAGAGGCAGCAACTCTAGGAAACGAACAAGGAAGAGAATCAATTCTTCTATTTCTATTTTCCGATTCTCTAATCAGGTTCTTCACGCCACCTCTCTTTCTGCATATATGTACATATATATATATATATATTTGGTTGTCTTTCCCCTGAATTTTTGCATCTGGTCTAGGTTTTCTTGCGTTTTTTTATTTTTTATTTTGGTTATATATCAGATTTGATCTCGATCTCCTCGATTTATCGGTGTGATGGCTTCGAAACGGATATTGAAGGAGCTCAAGGATCTTCAGAAGGATCCTCCTACCTCTTGCAGCGCTGGTATATCCTTCTTATTTATTATGTTCCTTTGTGTTTGTGTAATGTTTTGAATTTTTTGGTAATGTGCATTGTTTTTATGTAAATTATTTAGGCTAAACTTATTAGCTTAAGAAATTGATTGTTTGATTTATGTGATAAAAAGTTTAGGCTAGGCTCAACTTTGTTGATATGGTTACTGTTGTTTATACCTTGTTCCGATGCTTGATATTTAGTAAGGATCCTTGCTTTTTTTTCTTCTAGTGAATGCTTATTGTGATACTATATAGTCGAATTAGCTATGACTCGAGCAGAAAACTAAAGGATTTGTGGTTGAAGAAACATAACGTTGAAAGAAAATTTAACGGTGCTAAACATTTTTGTATCAGAATTACAATCTATGTTATTATTATTTTGGAGAGAAGTAGAAACGCATGTAACTAAGAATTTCTCCTCCGTTATAATTTGTTTCTGAGGGATCCATCTGCCAGTTGAGTAATATTATGTGATGTAAAGGAGAAGTTGTCATAAGGTTACATTGTTTATTTCCTTCTCAAACAGTCAAGTCTCTCAATATTATGCATCTGCTTTCGTATATTAGCTCCTTCTTAGTAGCACAGATGCCTTTCATTTTCTCTGTACATATATAAACTATATTTGCTACCACACTTTGTTGCCATTTACCTTTTATTAGAGCTGTAAGTGAACAATATGTTGACTAATAGAACTTGACTAGTCTCATGAAACTTGAACAGTTCTCATTTAATTTAAACTGAAAAATTTTCAAGCTCATTTTGTTGCTTGATTGTGTTATTCAAATTGAATCTGGGAAAGCTCCTTTTGACGCGTAGTGTGTGCATGGACAATGTTTGCTACCCTCTTTTTCCTTCATAAATGTATAGAAGCCATTTACTCTTTAGAGTTTTCAAGTTCCCAGTAACCGGAATATGATTAAAGTAATTAGCATGTTTGTTTATTTGCATTTAAGAAGAATAAATTTTTAAAAATGGAGCTTAAACGAGCTTCATGTTGGCTACTTTTACCAACGGATTGGCCAAGCTTGAACTCAAAACTTACTCGAGCGGTTCCATATGTGGTTCCAAGCTTTAATTCATATAAAATATATATAGCCGAGGTTGATCACTAATATTTGGTTCCATACGTGGAAGGTTAATATTACGCAGGCCGGTTATGCCAATAGAGGTGGTAATGATGGAGATGATTCAGTATGTGTTCTCCCATGATATTTTCTGCGTGAGTGTGAAACTTTGTGTGGTTCTCAGGGAAAAGATGTTTCACTCAATTGTCAGACAACACACACTTTAAACAGGAAGATAATCATGCTATATCAGAATTTAAACAGCTATTTCTATTTCTACGAAGCTCTGAACTTATTTAACTATCACTGTCTATGCAACCCCTGATGGTGGAAAAGAAAATTGCAATAAGGCTTATTTTAGTTGTCTCCTAGGTTCTGCATATTACCCTTAGAATTTGAATTGGTAATTGCAGAAAGCCATGGATATCGGAGACCTAAACTTTTGGTAAATTTGATGTGTTGCTTCTAGTAGGTTACTTCCAGGGCAGTCGTACCAGGTTCCCTTGACAAGCCTTCTCATGCGAGTTCAACTATAGGATTTGCTATCATCGTGTGGTGTTGTGTTTTCTGTCGCTCGCGTGCTTTCTGGATTATGATATCAGTCCTTAAGCATTTATAGTTTAGGCGGTGACATAATGGAAATTACTTAGTGAACTAAGTACCTCTATTTGCTCCATCTTTCAGCATAGTTCTGGTCCTTCTGGATAAGATTTTTTCTTTCTTGTGCTAAATAGAAGCATATGTTTGGCGGAGCGCTCTCTGGATTTTTAATGATGATTGGAAAGCATTTCTGTAGAGATTCCATTTTATCAGTAATGTAGTCCATTGTATTTGTTTATTGTTGAATTTTTAAATACATAGAGAAGTGTTGATTCCTCTTGAAAAGAAGGAAAAAGGTTTATACATGAGGGTTTGATGTAATGGTTTCTCTTGACATAACCTATACAACAATGGAGAATTTCACGTTACCAGTTTCCAAAAAAAAATTGGATAACTTTTTTTTCTTGAAGCAATTGGAAGTGTTCCTTTGTTGTATAGATATCATTCATTCATCTTGTATTCCTCCCACTTTGTGTTTGTTCTCCTCATGTGGTGATGGAGAACCATATTGTTCATATTGAAAGCCTTGCAATGAAAAAGTAGTCCCTGCCTTAAATGTTTTCATTGAGAATTGTTTCTCTGCATAGTCATCCCAGTGCATTCGGCTCATCACAGTTCTTTCTAATTTCCTTGAAATGCTATTCTTGTTGCCCGCGGATACTTTAACTGTTGTATCCTATGGAGATATTCCACTAGAGTACCTTGTAAATCTATTTAGTTATGGCCTAGGGCCTTCGGTTAATTCTTTAACAAGGTGTTTAAATAGTCTTGCATCTTTGCAAGGGATGTACATGCTATGTGATTGATTATTGACTGTTATTATCTTCCTTGACTTTGTACGATCTGGTAACAGGGCCCGTTGGAGAGGACATGTTTCATTGGCAGGCCACGATTATGGGTCCCCCAGACAGCCCTTATACTGGTGGTGTATTTTTAGTTACTATCCATTTTCCTCCTGATTATCCATTCAAACCTCCAAAGGTATGAAATGGTTCAAATTACTTTGTGACTTCTGCCTTGGTAATTATTTCTGTTGTTAGTCAAGGCCCTATTTATTTTCAGGTTTACTATATGGAACATAGTTCCGCTGTACTCTGTCTTCTAAGTTAACTTTGTATGAGGATGTCAAGTTCCTATTTATTTTCAGGTTTACTATATGGAACATAGTTCTTCTGGATCCTGTCTTGTAAGTTAACTTTGTATGAGGATGTCGGTGTAGATTTGCTGGTAACAAGCTCCTGGTTTTGGAGCATAGCTTTTAGGGAATTGCACCCAACAGAATAAGTGGATATGGGCTGTTAACTAGTGATGTGTCACTGGTGGATCCATTGTTGGTTTGTTTACTTGTAGGCTTGTAAATTACACCTTTTGGATACTTGAGATGTCAACTTATACGTACTAGCTAAGGTCGACAAATAGATAAAGATATTTATTTATTTGGTGTGTGTGTGTGGTGTTCTGGAGTCCATGATAGACGACCAAAGAGGGATGGTGGGAGCATTCTTATGAAATTTAGGTTATTGGTGAGTGTGACTTGTTAAGAGTCACGGTTTATAACAAAAAAAGGGTTGAGAGACCTTTTATAAAAAAAGGGTGGAGCATGTGTTGGAACTCCAGGGGAACATCTAATATTAGCATAATATAGTTCATGAAAAAAAAAAAAAAGAGAAAAATACTAGGATCATCCTGCTGCCTGTCAAGTCAGCAACACAGAGTACTCGGTACAACATTTGTAGAATGAACGAGTTTCTTCTCGGAGAAGGGTTGAGAATGTGCAAGGTCCAGCTCCTCTGGAAAGAAATGTTGGTTAACGTCAACATAGCTTTCTCTGTCTCTCTCTCTCTCTGTGGATGTGTGTGTATCTGTACCCTTTCATAGTATGTATATCTATCTATCTACCTTATCAAAAAAAATGTATTAAATAAAATATGAATACATCAAACTATTTGAAAACTCAGTATGTCAACCATGATTGATAGATATCTGGCAATATTTGGTGGAACTCTGACGTCTACATACATGCATCTGTGTTATTCTCCTGTCAACATTATTGTGGTAAAGTTATGGATGTATCCTTGCAGGTTGCTTTCAGGACAAAAGTTTTCCATCCAAATGTTAACAGTAATGGCAGTATATGCCTGGACATATTGAAGGAGCAGTGGAGCCCTGCCTTAACTATTTCCAAGGTCCTTTCTTAACTTTCAAGCTAGCTTTTATCTATTGAGAAGTAATACAAGCTAAAGAAACGGAAATTTTCTTTTAAAACCTTGGGAGTTATGGTTGATTTAGAGCCCTTGTAAATAGATTTTGAAAGCATCAGCCAAATTGTATATAATCTGAAGCATAGCTGGATAGGACATAACGAAATTGACTTATTAGAAAAAGGAAATGATTTAACTGGACACCGCAGATGATAGGGACTTTTTCCTTTGGCCTCTTTGTGGTTTCTATTCTAGCCTGTGAACCAGTAACCACGGAAGAAAACGATTCAGTTCTCTGATGATATCACCAATCATTTTCATGCATTAATGTGTTCTCGTTGAACAGCTCTTCTCGATCAATGTAGCTTGTTGATTTTTGAAGTGTGTGCATATAGATATGTTTATTAAGGCGGGAAGGTCATTGTATTGTCTTTCAGGTTTTGCTTTCAATTTGCTCTCTTTTGACGGACCCAAACCCTGATGACCCCCTGGTGCCCGAGATTGCTCACATGTACAAGACAGACAGGTCCAAATATGAATCAACTGCCCGGAGTTGGACCCAGAAGTATGCCATGGGTTAAGATATTACCTATGAGGGTCTGAATCCTTGTAAAAATAATTCATGTGTTTGTTCTCTCTACTCTCCCAATCAACAAGTGTAGAATAGCATTATACATTGTCCTCTCCAAGAAAAAGACTCTTTGAATATTCTTATATGAATACCTAACATTTGAAGAAATCTGGGAAGTGTTATTTAACTGGATTATGGTTGCATCTTTGATTTCAATGGTTTCTGCTACACTTATTACCATTTTATGTATTTATTTCTAGTCGTGTTTGTTACTTCATATAGTCACTCTATAACGTGTTTGAGTGCTATCTTCGCTGAGAGTGGGCTATCTTCATCTTCTTATTATCTAGTTTTATCTAACCATGCATAAGTATTGTTAAGGTTGGATAAAAGAATCTTGAAACAGATAAATGAATCTGGAATGTCTCATATTTAATGTTTGTATTGTTCTATCCTTGTACAAACTGATCAGGTATGGTTTTCGTGTTCTATATTTGTGCTAACACTGATTTTAATAGATTAGTTTAGGTCTTGTTACTACTTTTGCTGGTGATTTCTGGTGGTGCAGGCATGTGTTTATGGTCTCCAATATTTGTCCTTTTGATCGATGAAGCATTGTCCTACAAAAGCTGCAAAATAAATTCCAGGTCAGCTCATGGCAATTATGAAAATGATGTTTCTGCTCCCATAAGAGTCGTCTGATTTTATTGTTTGGCTGAGGTGTCATTTACCAAACTCAAATCATTGAAGCCAATTATGTGTGTTAAAATCCGATTCATTGAGGTGACTCTTCCCTAATTTTCAGTCATGTCTTTGTTGCTGCGTGTGCATTCATGGATATGAAATGGTGACAAAACTCCAAATGCCAAAACTGGGCCCTATACTCAAAATATCATTTCATCTGTTATGATTGGTTGTATTTCACTCAAAAAGTTAACATTGTCAATTCATATAACTTAAATTTAAGAATAAGAAAAATTTAAGTTAATTAAGTAGCAAATGCAATTATTTGAGGCATGCTTCAGAACAATTGGAAATATCTAAATATACATTTGGCAACTAAAACTTATGGTGGGGCAGTATATATTTGAGACGAAAGATAATGGTGAGAGTAGCTATAGTTTTGAGTTGATAGCTAATGAGGCATAATTAAAACAAATACTCCTTCAGTTTCATATTTTACTTGGCTCCATTGACCGTTACTCGTCCCGTTTTCATATTACATGGCTTTCATTAACTTGGTATAGTGCTCAAGAAAATTTAAAATTTGAGATAATGATGTTTTGAAACTTTAAATTTGACTATTATTTTATTTGGTTATTTAATACTAATAAGGATAAAGAAGAACTAATATAATAAAAAAAAGATTGATTTTATAAATTGTACAAGTATTTTTAGTACGGAGATTAGGTAACATGAAACCCAGGGGTAGCAAACACTAGAGCAGATTTGGTCATTTTCGCAAGAAGATAATAAACTATCTAATTGGAATTAAAAGTGAGTAGCTTATAAGCGAAAAAATTAAATATTATAAGTTAGGGATATTCTATTTTTGACTTTTGAGTTATTTTTATCCTTTTTGGGCTTCAAAATTAGTGCATAAAAACACTTTTTAGCTTTTTCAAACACAATCGAAACTAAAAAAATACTTAACAATTAAAACAACACAAAAATAACCCCTTTTCATGTGTGCCAAGTTTCCTCAATTTTTTTGGCCTCCCAGGCCATGAGACCCAAATATCTAGGGACTTATTTTTATTACGTGCTCTATAATAGCAGGTAGTCTTACACATGTACCCCAACTTTAGTTTACGTAGCATCATTTGATTAGATGTGAAATTTTAGAGATTCTTTTTTAAAAAAATTCATTCTTAAATATTTGTATCTATAAATTATTTCATTAAAGATGAAAGAGAAATTTTAAACTTAAGTTATTTTTAGTTATAATTTTTTTAAAAAAAGAACAAAAAAATTGGGACAAAAATAAGTGTCACGAGATGGAGTGGTTCTTTTTCTCAAGCCTGCTTTGCTTGGGGCCCAAGCTTTTCAGCCCCATTACCTAAATAAGGAAAAGATATGGATTCCGTAGATTTGTAAATCCATTTGATATTTTTCTAATTTGAATGAATGGGGGTCCTTTTTTTGGTAATTTGTGCAACTCTTTTGTCTTCTCCCTGATTCGATAGTCCAACCATATTTGGCTCATAATAAAATAAAGAGTATTTATAGTGAAGTTGGAAAAAAGAATTTGTAAGTTAGAAATCGTATTTTGATTTGGACTTTAGTTAAATAAAAATTGAAGTAAAGAATATATGAAAAATTCACAAAATTTTACTAAATAAAAGAATTTTAAATTTGTGTATATATATATTTAATGTTTCTTAGTTAAATTTGACTTTAGGCACTAATTTTATTTAGACTCTACTAAGAATTCCACTAAATATTTAAGTTAAAATTGCTAAGAACTCCACTAAATATTTAACTTATAAACATATATGATAGATATATCTTAGCTACGCTTTATAGTAACCGCTTACATATTAATTGAATATCTTTAGTTTTGATATAGGTTTGTTTTACTTTTTTATTTTTTTTCGGCTAGTAATTTTATTAAGTTAATATCTTATTTTGAACTTATTTTATACCTTGGAGTGCAAGTAATGACAAAGTACGATGTTTTAAAAATGGAACAAACAATTCAAAATGTTAACCGAATCAACGCACATCTTTCATTAAATAATATAATTTCTGCCCAACAAGGCACACCTATTAGTAAACTAAGAAAATAAAAAACTAATAGGAAACGTTTATGAAATATAATAAAAGAAATCGAAGATTAAAATATTTTTCAACTAGAGTAACATGTTCGGCCGAGATTTTAGAGGTCTATAAATGCTTATTTTGTCTTTTAGAAAAGTATTTATTTTTAAAAAGTAAAGTGTTTGGCCAAGTTTTATGTGAGAAAATATACGTTTTTTTAGCAGCTTTTAAAAGCAAAATAAGTTATTTTCATCTTTTTTGTTTTAAAAGGAATACTTCCGAGACACTTTTAAGAAGTTTGATGAAATATTAATTACTGCTCAAAATTACTTTTTAAATTAATTAGTGAATTTTAACCAAAATCTTTTATTTAAAACACTTTTAAAAAAATAACCTATTTTAGAAGTTTTTGCCGAATACACAGTACGGCTTAATTTGGTATTACTAATTTAGCATTCAAATTAAACTTAGTGATATTATATTTTATATTTTGATCTCTACACTATTTTCATGGGGTTGAAGATTAGGTGCTTGGTTGACAAGCAAAAAATGTGGTAGTTGTTTAGATTATTGCTATAATAGTGCAAGGGATCTACTTAATCGATTAAATACTCACTAAAAGTTCAGTGAAATTTCTTACGAAATTAGTAGTATTAATTATCAGTTACATATATTTTTTGATTTACAAGCTTTTTAAGAAATCAAAAATA
This sequence comes from Capsicum baccatum var. pendulum, assembly GCA_030864225.1. NCBI lineage: Eukaryota > Viridiplantae > Streptophyta > Magnoliopsida > Solanales > Solanaceae > Capsicum > Capsicum baccatum. The sequence goes on from CM061557.1 coordinate 232,646,639, forward strand.
AAAAACGTGTTTTACTAATGTATCCTTTAACTTTTTTTTAATACACTCCTTATTTATCTTTATTTATGTGCCTTACTCATCATGTGAATAAAATTATATATTTAAAAATTACATATTAAATTTGCAGTATAATAATTAATAATAACTAAAAGATTGTAATCAAGTGTGGTTCAAGGGTAAAATTAGTAGAAGGAATCAAAAATTTAATTTTTAATTTATGATTTTTTTTTGACAATATTAAATATAATTAAAAAGAATTATAAATATTTTAAAACTTTGAAATAAATTATTTTAAAACTTTGAACTAAATTTTTTAAGTAACAAATAATATGTTTACAATAAAATCCACGATAATGTATTCAGAACACATAGTTAATGTTTCATTAACTTAAATCAATTTTGATTATTATAAATAATAATATTACTATATGAAATAGAATACTCCACTAAAAATAATAATGATTTAAAAACAAGAAAAATATGACACTAATTTATATATATAGCCTTATATCATTAATTTTGTTGAGACATCTTGATTGTCATTATTTGAATGCTCAAATTGAATCAATATTAAAAGATAATCAAAAAAAAAAAATTAAAAATATTATTTATTATTTTTTAGTAAAGAAATAATTACTAATAATATAGGGTCAGTCAAAAAGAGCAAAACTTGCTGGGCAAGTAGCAGAGGCAATAGACACATTTATCGGACCCACACTCCAATGTGGCTACTCGTTTTAACCACTAATTTTAATTTTTAGGGTTTGCTTAATTAAAATAATAATAATTAAACATAGTAACTTAAGAAATACAAAACCTAAATGAATAAATAAAAATAAATATTATTAAAAAATTTATCTTTATTTCACTATACATAAAAGAAATCTTATTAAAATTTTTATCTTTATTTCATTATAATCTTATTAAAATTTTTATCTTTATTTCATTATACATTGATACTTTATGTTCTTATTACTTATTTCAACGACTAAATATATTTCTTTTTATAAATAGTAGTACTATTTCTATATTTTCCTACCATAGATGTTATTTTAATTTGTTATAATGCCGAATTTATAAATTTTTAAATTATTTTATTTTATGTATTTTAAAGCATTTTTATAGTTCTATTATAAAATTTAAAAATATTTCTAAGCCAAAATAGTAAAAATAAATCATAGGTTTATTCAAACAGACTGCTATTTCATTTTTTAAAGTAAGAATATTAATGCCTGCCAAAAAAGAATGCTCGTAAGCTAAAATATAAAAAAGTTAACTGAAAAACATCCTTATCTTAAATTTTTTAAAAATGATAAAGAAAATGACGTAATTTATTAATTAATGATTAAATATGTTGGAGAGTAATTAATAAAAAAGGCGTAGAAAGAATGAATAAAATTCCAAAAAGGAAGAGAAAGAATCGGTGTAAAATAGTAGATAAGTTTGACTAAAGGAACTCAAAATTGGGATCTTCCTCCTACATATCTCTTCATTCTCTTCCATATATTTTTCCCTCTAACACATTTTACTTTGCTTTCATTGACTAGTCGTTAAACCCTCACACATAATATTTCTATCATCAGTTACTGTTACACTTTCCTCTCCTTCAAGACTTGTTCTTCCTTTAATTTCTCCTTTGATTTGTCATATAAAAACACAACCTTTTTATTTTTTTTGGGTTCATCACTCTCCATGTTCAAAAAATGGAAGGAAAAATTTCACAAAAAATCAAAAAGTGTATAGTCTACAAGACTGTCACTAGCACTACTGGTGAACATGATCATAACATGTTGAGTAGTACCAATAATATGCCTAGAGTTGTAAGGATAAGTTATACTGATTGTGATGCTACTGATTCTTCTAGTGATGAAGAGGAAGAGAATCGGGTGAAAAAATACGTTACGGAGATTAGATTTGAGAAGAGAGTGTCCTCTGTAGATTTGAAGAAATCGTCTAGTTCGAGTAACAAGAAGAAGAAAATGATGGATGTGAAGAAAGATGAGAATGTTAAGAAGTTTCGTGGTGTTAGGCAAAGGCCATGGGGGAAATGGGCTGCAGAGATTCGAGATCCAATGAAAAAGACGAGGATTTGGTTAGGTACTTTTGAGACTGCTGAAGAAGCTGCTATGGTTTATGATCAGGCCGCTATTAAAATACGCGGACCTGATGCTTTAACTAATTTTATTAAGCCGCCCCCGAAGAAGGACAGTATGGTCACTTCAGTATCTGGCTATGATTCTACAGGGGAATCTGAAAACCTCTCTTCTCCCACTTCTGTTTTGAGACACAACAATGTTGGTGTTGCTGACGCTAAAAGTGTCAAGGAACAAATGGATGAAAGAAAAAGATTGGAAATTGTTATGCAAAATGAGATTATGTTAGATGATAATTTGCCATTAATGGATCAATGTTTCCTTAAGGATTTCTTCGATTTTCGGTCTCCTTCTCCGTTAATGGATGATGTATTATTGCCAGTTTTTTGCGATAAAATGAACTTATTACCAGAATTGAGTTATGACAGAAAGTTGGATGAAGATTTGGAGTCATGTAAGTGGGTGAATGATTTCTTTGAAAATTATTGTTGATGCTATGGAGAAACAATGGAAGTGAGAGAGTATATATTAGTATTTTTTTGTCGAGTTTTTTTAAGCTTTCTTTAGATTTCTCTCCAAGAACATGTAAAGAAAGTTTCTAGTGGAAAATTTTGGTGCATAACTATGATTTAGTTCTATGGTTTTTCATTTTGTCTTCGTCAATGGTGTAGAGTAATTTAATGTTTAGTCTTTTCAATCGTGTCAAAAATGTGTCGATATTATGTCCGTGCAACTATGCTAAGTTATTTAAGTATCTATTGGTAATTTTATATGTCACATAATATGTAAATCGTTGTTTGTTTGTTTTCTTGTTAGTACTTTTTTATTCGAATAATGTCATTTATTAAATTTAATCTCCCTAGATAAACATTAATAAATTCAAAAACTCTAGATAAACATTAACAAATTCAAAATTATAGGTTGAGAAATTTATGCCTTTGTTCAATTCTAAAGCTTTAGCCTTTATGTTGAATTGGGAAAATCATTGTTGGATCCACGCTAATATATTAAACACAAAGTGATGAAGTAGTTGAACTAAAATTTCATTCTTTATAATTTTGAGATCTTTCGGCTCATTTGATGTTAATGAATAATAAAAGACCAGCAATAGTAAAGTCTACTGTATTTGTACTTTTTTGTCATGAGTGTGTGGAGGACGTGTGAAATTTTACATAGAGTGAATACATAAAAATAATTCTAAATTTGACATCATTTTATAATTTTGATTTTAAACTTTGACAATATATAAATATCATCTTTAACTATTTAAAATTGCACAAATCTGACCTCCAATCTGACGTGGTAAAACGCGTGTTTAACATGCAAAATTGGGCGCATCCAGCTTAAAATGAAAGTGTTCCAACAGTAAAAAAAAATTGGTAAAATGACTATTATGCCCTTACTAATTCCTTTTTATATATTTAAATGACTTTTCACTATTTTTTTTTATTATTTTCGGCTCAAAAATGAAAATGACATCTAATTTCCTTCGTCATTGCGGAAAAAGAGTAATAGTGAAGATTTATTAATTAGGTGAGTCAGCATCATACGAAAAAATCGTGCGGGTATTTATGTATATTATAAAGCTGAATGCGAATTTAAGTTATATAATATATCTAAATATAATCTATTTAAATATTAAATTAAATATGAAACTATACTAATAGTAAAAAAAATTATAGTGTATAGTTTTAATAAAACGTTATTAAATTAACGTTGTTAAGGACAGCAGTAGTAGTATATTAAATTAACATTATTAAAATGTTATTAAATTAATGCAGAGACGGACCTACGTGGTTGCCATGGGGTTCACCCGAACCCCCTCGGTAAAAAAATTATGTTGTATATATAAGGTAGAAAATCTATATTCATGTACGTATATAAATGTTGAACCATATGAAACAAGACACTTAGATAGCGCAGTGGTGTTATTTGCTCTTCTTGAGCGCTTTCTTCCGTCTACTACGCGGGTTCGATCCCTGTTAGTAACTGTTCTTTTTTTTAATAAAAAAAATTAGGTGACGCCGTTTTAACACAAAAAGTAAAACTTTGACAGTGCATAAATATGACCTTTTAACTATTCAAAACTGCACAAATATGACCTCCCTCTAAATCAGTCCTTTTAACGACGTGGCACCATGTGATTGGATTACCTTTCCACATAGGCGCGAGTGAAACTCACGCATGGGGATTGCAAAATTGGAGGTCATATTTATTCAAATTTTGAATAGTTAAAGGTCATATTTGTGCACTATCAAAGTTTAAGATCAAAGTTATAAAATAATGTTAAATTTATGGTGATTTTTATGTATTAACACTTTTACATAACACTGCTACTTTCTAATAACCATATTCAATGCATATTCTAAATGAACACCTTAAGGTGGCTCAAGAAATTTCATCGACCAAAGTTAAATTTTCATATGAGATCTTTGAATTTTTATATATAGACACACACATGTAGAATAAAAATAAAAATTAGACCAGATATAAATTATTTAATTTCATATGATAATATTTATGATGGCTAAAAAATAAGACAGTTTTTCCTTCTTTTTTTCTTTCAGGAAATAAGTCAACATATATTTAAATTTTAGCGAAATTTGTTGTATCACATCTCAACTTTGCGGGGTCCTATAACCTTCTTTGACTATTTATTTTCATATTTTTGTGATATTTATTTCTCCAATTGGATCATTTCAGATCCTTACGCGCTCAGCGTGCTCGTATTCGCGCAGTTGTCCAGCTAGACAAATATATACCACAAAAATGCGATCATAAATAATCGAGGTGGGTCATTGAACTCCTGCAAAGTTAAGGCGTGCTACAGTAAATTTCGTCAAAATTTAAATATATTTCCAATCTTTTCCTTTTTTTTTTTCTTTAGAACCTTTTGCAACCTAATTTGTTTGAATGTTGCCAATGAACTTTATTATTATTAGTAATTTTTACATAAATTATAAATGTGCCAGTTGGGGTGCTTTAGGGGGGTGTTTGCCCTTTTTACTGCAGCACAATGAGCAAATGGTGTTTTGTGCAGCCTTTGTCACCTGAATTTGCAGTCTTTCATGCATATACATATACGACTTTCTAATTTTGACTTTGACGCCCAATTGCTTTTCTTCTTCTCTGCTCCTGTTTTGCTTTTCTGTTTTTATATTTGTCCTTTATATAAGTTTAAATATTGATCAAAATTATACATGTTCAAGTTAAAATTAATTTTTTTTTTATAAGAGAAAATAGTTTCTTTTAGGAAAAAAAAAACTAGTATCCAACCGTATGCATGTACATACTATATTTTCCATCCAAATAAATAAGATTCAAACAACAACATAGGGCATCATATAATGTATACCACTACCAATGTAATTCAAATAATATAAGGACTTTGACACTATATATTGTAAATCATATCAACCTTTTTGAAAAGACAAATAATATAGTTAAATTAAATATATTATAAATTAATTTAGACAACATTCACATCTTAATTCTAAGTAAATCATTGCTTGAACCTTTACCTTTATAGTTAATTTTTCCCTATTTAAAAATGAGATAGTTTTAAATCAACATGCTCTTGAAAATCAACGGCAACAAATTAAGGGATATATAATTATATTGTTGGGCATTTATTTATTGAACTTTTTTAGATTTGATTCTTGTAAATTGTAATATTTGATTAAACATGTTTAACATTCAATAACCTAAAGGGTATTTTTGGTCCTCTATATAGGAAATTTATGTGATATTCAAATTATTTTTATAACTATATATTTCTCAAATATGCAGTATTTTTGATCCGTAATGTAGGAAATATATGTGATATTTAAATTATTTTTATAACTATATATATTTCTCAAATATGCAGTAATTGTACCAATTTAGTATAACACATCAATAATTAAATCATTTAACACCTAATTTAATTTGTGAAAATACATAAAGAGGAATACGAAATGCACATATCAACTAATTGACGGTTACCTATACTCACCCAAAAATCACAAAAATCAAAATCATAATTTACCAATATTTGAGGGACTAAAAATGCTAATTTCCCTAAATACAAAGATTGAGTTTTGGAATATACGAGGGAAAAGGACGTGTGTGAAGTTATTTTTTGGTCCCACAAAGATTGATTTTATGGGGAAGAATACAATGAATGCAGATTATACATAACATGTTGTAGTATCTATAATGTTCTAAATAAATGGTATGGTCAAAACAAATCTTTAATAGAGTACTATAAACCAGCAGGGGTGGAGTATGACTCTTTTTTATCTAACTTTAACAAGACACGTGGTATTTGTTTTGACGTATGGACTTTCACCATGTTTCATAATACCCCTTGAATATTCATGTAAAGAAAAATTTATTGAATAAGCATTTGAGTGCTGTCACATTAAAAGCTTTATCAGAAAAATTCAATGGGATAAAATGGAAAAAAAAGTACAATGCGTATTCTTATTCTCCTGATGAAGACCCCGATTCAACTGGTTCAGTCTTCAAAATAGAAAAAATCATCAAACTTCAAGGGCTTCTGTGTTGTCAACTATCCTAATTTTCCTAACAGGCCTCATTGGTGCTTCTTGCCATGAATATATGATCACGCGAAACCTATACAATAACAAAAATTTTTTATATTACATATACATATTCAAAAATATACAAAATACATAGACATACATTTGCATATGTATTTACAATACAAAAAAATATATATCTGCATATGTATTTACAGAAATATATATCTAAACCATATGTATATATACACACAGGACATAAATCTCTATAACAAAAAGGACAACTATATTTATATATATATGTGTGTGTACATACATATTTATACATACATACATACATACATATATATATATATGTATGTATGTATGTGTGTGTGTGTATATATATAAGTGTTGTCAAAAAATACGTAATACATATTGTAAATAGTAAAAAATACAAATAAATACATATGTTACCATCTAAAATGACATAGAATAGTTCAAAGACAAATGCAACACTGTATAAAAATACATATTGATAAGCATTTGTATATAGAGATAATGCATCAAACCCCCCCTGAACTTGTCCTCCCAACTCACTTTAGCACTTAAACTTAACTTTCATTTATTTACCTCCTTAAATACTTTCAACTGAATTAAATTCCCCCCTTATGCTGACGTGACATCTGATTTTTTTTTTAAAATGCCACGTCAGTATAAGGGAGGAAATTGATTCACTTTAAAGATGTTAAGGGGGTAAACAATTATTCATAAAGTTTAAGTGCTAAAGTAAGTTGTCGGGACAAGTTCAGGGAGGTTTTGATGCATTATCTCTTTGTATATACAAAATACAAATACATGCACATGCCCCAAAAAATTTATATACAGCTAGATTTGTATATATATACAAATCAGTACCCATTAGTTAATAAATACTTATACAAATATCTCTTCGTCCTAATATTCTTCAAAATCATATTCAGAAGAGGCTCGACATCAAGACTTGGAATTTTTGCTTGATTCTCTAATTTTTTTTTCCAGATCTTTGTATTTTTGGGGGGGGTTTCCGAGATGAAGATTTTTTCAATTCTTTTTGTTTCATTATTTCGATCATCTTCTTTGGACCATTACGATGCTTCGATTTCAACTCCTCGACACTCACTGTTTTCTTCAATTGTTCTGCGATTAGAGCAAACCTCCACAATCACACAACAAAAAAGAATACAAGAATAAAAAAAATCACAAGAATAATGATGAACAAAAAAAATATAAAATATATAGAGTTTGAGGAAGATAACTGTAAAATTAATAGTTACCTTATTTTGTGGAGCACGATCTTTATCTATGATGGTGAAAAAATATGAGAAAAAGAATACAAATTATATAGAATTTGGGGAAGAGATAACACACAATAACTGTAAAATTAATAGTTACCTTATTTTGTAGAGCATGATCTTTATCTATTAAGGTGAAAAAATAAGAGAAAAAGAAAAAAAATTGAAATAAAAATATGAAGAATCGATACTACTTGAAAAAAAAAAAAAGATACAGTAAAATATGAAAGAAAATAAGTGTTAGAGTGAAAATAAGAGAAGTTACTGCTTTGTAGCTATAAACATGTATATATTGAGTGATCCCATAAAAAATGTTATTTTTGCTACAAATATAATTTTAATTTTTCCTATTATTTTTTAATCCAAATGTTAGGGATAAAATGAGATTCTCTCAATTGTTCACACTATAATCAAATTTTGTATTCTAACCTAATTTATGATTCCAAGTATATTAATATTAGAACTTCAATTAGCAATTTTACTATTTTATCCGAGGTGCAATCAGAGGCGAACTTAGAATTTGATGACGACAGGTGCACTACTAGAGGTGAATGTCTGTTAGTACAGAGGTGTTGTGCCACCCCTTAATGCTTTTGTCAAAAAAATTAGTGTTAAACTAGTGTAAAGCATCCAAATAAATATTAGTTAAATGGAAGTATGACATAGATTATTGTGTGGTTAGATGATTATAATTCTTGTAAATATATTTTGGGATTGAGGTTATAAGTTTGAATCTAACTTGAGCATTAATTAAGTATTTATTTTGAAAAAATAACAACAAAAAATATTAAATGAGAATTGAAGTTGGGCGCCTCTCACTCGGAAAGTAGCACAAGCTTAAGCTACCAATGAGCTAAAGCAACACTTGTGCTTAAGGGTGCACAATTTAATATTTTATGTTTATTCAGGTATATAAATGTACATATACATAAAAAATTTTGAAGTTATCGGGTGCACGTGCACCCACCTACCTTCAAACGTCGGTCCGCCTCTGGGTGCCATGAATCTTAATCTAATTTGATATAAAAGTTGTTCAATATGTAAAAGATATTTTAATCGTTCAATATCTAACAAATATTATTCATATCGTGCCTTTAGAATATGTGGATAAATAAATTTATAACATTAATAGTTTTTAAATAGATAGTTCTTTTTATCATTTTTTCGTCATCAAAATTTTGATTTGTCCAAGATTGTACTTCAAAATTGTGAATTTCCGTAAAGCTCCAGAACCATCTATTAGTAGCCAAAACCCTAATAAATCCTAAAATCTCCACTTACTGCCAAATTCCCCAAATGGCAGGAGGACTGCTTCTCAGGTTGTACCCTTGGTTGTTCAGGTCACAGGTAGAACACAGGGTTGCCGCCATCATCGATCCTTTGCTCTTTTCTCTACTATAGCTAACCGTAGTGCTGCTTCTAGAAACTTCTTTCGAAGGCCAGTACTGTCTACCCTTCATTGCTATTCTACCAAGAGGCCCGGTTCTGATGAGTCACTCATCAAGGTCATTCAATCCGAAATCCTATGTGCTGAGTCATCCGTTGACTCCTATATTCTTGCATCTCAAACCATAGAAAAATGAACATATCATCTTATGGAGAATCGGCGAGGAGGAGGTTGTTCTGGAAAATCTCAATCAAAGTGTAGTTATTGTCATAAAGTTGGACACACTCAGAATATATGTTATATTTTGCATGGTCCACCGCCTAGTTATTATCCTATTGTTGTAAAGTACTATAATGAGTTCCTTCGGAATCGAGCAAGTAAGCAGACATCTCCCCAGCCTAATCGATCATCCAATAATGCTCATATTGCCCAGACATAATATGATGAGTTCCTTTAGTATCGAGCAAGTATGCAGATATCTCCACAAGTAGCCATAATTGCCTAGCCTGATACTTCTGTTGCTGGCTTGTGTTTCACAGTCTAGTACTCTTGGATCATGGGTCGTGGACTCAGGTGCTTCTGATCATATTTCTGGTAACATATCACTTTTGTATGATATTGTTTATTCACAATCTCTTTCTGCTATTACTTTAGCCAATGGGATCCGAACAAAACCAAAAGGAGTTGGACAAGCCAAACCCCTATCTTCTGTCACTCTAGACTCTATTCTTTATGTCCTTAGTTGTCCTTTTAATCTTGCATTTGTTAGTCGTTTGACTTGTGTCTTTCACTGTATCATAACTTTTTTTTATGATTCTTTTCTAATGCATGACCGCAGTACGGGACAGACGATTGGCACAGGATATGAATCACAAGGCCTTTACCATCTTACCTCTCCAACTTCATTCACAATATGCTCCGTTATAGACTCGCCAGACCTAATTCACAAATATTTGGGACATTCGAGTCTATCCAAGCCACAAAAGATGGTGCCCAGTTTGTCTAGTTTATCCACATTAGATTGTGGGTCATGTCAACTTGGGAATCGCTCTCGTGCTACTTTTTCACATAGTATTGAGAGTCGTTCAGAGTCTATTTTCTCATTAGTTCATTCTGATGTTTGGGATCCTGAAAGAGTCAGTTCACCCTTAGGTTTTCGTTATTTTGTTAGTTTCATTGATGATTTTTCAAGATGTACTTGGGTTTTCTTAATGAAAGATCGTTCTGAGATATTTTCTATAATCAATAGTTTTTGTGTTGAAATACAAACTCAATTTGGTGTTTCTATTTGTACTTTTCGTAGTGATAATGCCTTAGAATACTTTCTTGTCAGTACAGCCCTCAGCAAAATGGTATAGCAAAAAGGAAAAATAGGCATCTTCTTGAGACTGTTCACACTCTTCTCATTGAATCCCCATGTTTCGCTGCATTTTAGCACAGTAATTCAGCAATTTGGCATGATTCATAGTGGAGTTGATCACTCACTGTTTTATTGACATTTTCAACCAAATCTGTGTATTTATTTGGTGGTTTATGTTGATGATATCATTATCACTGCCAATGATGAAGATGGTATCACTAAATTGAAGCAACATCTATTTCAGCATTTCCAGACCAAAGACCTTGGCAGGCTGAATATTTTCTAGGTATTAAGGTTGTTTAGTCCAGATTAGATATTGTTATTTCTCAACGCAAGTATGCCTTAGACATTCTTAAGGAGACACGAATGATGGGATGTAAATCCATTGACACTCCTATGAATCCAAATGCTAAACTTCTGTTAGGACAGAGGGAGCCACTCAGTGATCCTGAAAGGTATAGGCGGTTGGTTGAAAAGTTGGATTATCTCACTGTGACTAGGCCTGACTTATCCTTTCCTGTGAGTGTTTGTTTATGACTTCTCCCTGTGAGTCATTGGGATGCAGTTGTTCGTAGTTTGCAATATATAAAGTCAGCTCCAGGTAAAGAACTACTCTTTGAGGATCAAGGTCTCGAGCATATCATTGGATACACCGATGTTGATTGGGCGGGATCATCCTCTGATAGACGTTCTACCTCCGGATATTGTGTTTTAGTAGGAGGTAATTTGCTGTCTTAAAAGAGTAAAAAACAGAGTGTGGTTGCTCGATCTAGTGCAGAAACAGAATATCGAGCAATGGTTGTAGCAACTTGTGAGCTAGTTTGGATCAAACAGTTGCTGAGAGAACTAAAATTTGGAGAAACCGATAAGATGGAACTTGTGTGTGATAATCAAGCAGCCCTTCATATCACATCAAATCTAGTGTTTCATGAAAGAACTAAACACATAGAGATTGATTGTCACTTTGTAGTGTTTCATGAAAGGACACATAGAGATTGATTGTCACTTTGTAATGTTTCATGAAAGGACTTAAACACATAGAGATTGATTGTCACTTTGTCAGAGAAAAAAATTCTCTTAGGAGAAATTGTTACAAAATTTGTGAAGTCAAGTGATCAACTTGCAGATATCTTTACCAAGTCCTTCACTGGTCCTCGTATTATTTACATTTGTAACAAGCTATGTACATATGATTTGTATGCACCAGCTTGAGGGGGAGTGTTAGAATATGAGTAGAAACAGGAATAATATATAAAAATCCTACTTGGAAAAAGATTGTACTATAGTGTCTATATATAGGTCTCTATGTAATTATGTAAACACGCTATTCAATAATATTTTTCTCCATTATTTCTTACAATGGTAATTGTTTATATTTTACCAAAAAAAAAATTAAAAAAATACTGGATTAGTATACTTGAGAGTTGAGACTAGTATCATTGGTTTTCATTATCTTTGAAGGTTGAGGAGGCAGCTCCTGAGGGTTTCCCCTTCAAGATTGAAGATCATCCAGGACAACAAACCATAACATTGACAAGAGAGTATCAAGGTGAATCTATTGATGTCGAAGTTCACATGCCTGACCTTGTTACTGGCGGTGAAGATGAGAATGACGGCAATGCTGAGGATGACCGTGAAAGTGGCAATCAATCCCAAATTCCTCTCGTTGTTAGGGTGTCTAAGAAGAATGGACTATCTCTGGAGTTGGTCTCACAGCTTATGCTGATGAGATTGCTGTTGAAAGTTTGTCAATCAAAGATCCTAAAGTTGCTGAGGATCAGATTGCTTATGAAGGACCTGATTTCTCGTGAGTCTTGAAATTTGATTAACGGCCTTTTACGTTTAACTATTTCCTCTTCCCGCATCTTCAAGCCTTTTATGTTGCTTACATCCATATATTCATTTCTTATCTGTTTTCATTATACTAATAGAAGATCTGCTTCTTCAACATCAGGGATTTGGATGAGAACCTCCAAAAGGCTTTCCACAAGTATTTGGAGATTAGGGGGTTCAAACTCAGCACAACTAACTTCTTGCACGAGTACATGATCAACAAGGACCCCAGGAAATATGTCATGTGGCTTAAGAATCTGAAGAAATTTATTGAGGCATAGATTCTACTTTGCATAAGTTTTGATGTTTTAGTAGGGTAATTTAAATTTGGCTACATTTTACTGTTCGTCATTGATCAACACCGTGATTGTGAAGTCCTTAAGTTATTTTTGCTACAAATCTTACAGCCCATCATTGATAAAGTTATTGTACCATGACATTTAAGTCTTTTGGCAAGTTAAAAAAAGTATTGTTGGTGAATTTTATATAGCCATATAATTTGAGGGAGTTATCTCTTGGGAGCGTTATTGTTCATTATGCTTCTATCGGCTAGTTCTCGTTGCAGCATGTTGTTGCTTGCTGATGAAATTGCTTCATTTTTTCCATGTTTGCTAATTGTCATGTCAAATCACCTGTGCGCATGTTTGGCTTTGAACTTGACATCTCAAAAGACTTGTGATTATTCTGATTGTAGAGGCTCTAAACATGGGTTTCTTGAACTCGTACTAGCTTGCATTTTCATTTGTCTAAAGTTAATGCTCGTCATGTATTGTTTTTCTCGTGCGTCGATGCTGCCTCACTTTTGTTGAAGAGTTTTATGGATTCCGTCCCGCGAGAAAAATGAGTCAGATGCGATAGCTATTGTGCAAATCTGTCAAGGCAGTGGAAAGGAATAAAACTGGGAGTGGAACTTTTAGAAACCTTAATTCCTTGGTTTTTTCAATATGATGTAGTACAATGAAAGTTATAATCAGATTTGTCATTACCATCCTAAGTTGTACAATAAAGTACTAAAGGAGAGTCTAGTTTTAAGCACCATGGCTTCTACTTCACTGGTACCCTCAGGCTCCACCTAATATACAAGTCATAAAAACTATGATAGAGAAACATTAGTGTCCTTGTAAATATTGAAGTCCTAATATGATTCTTAAGGAAGCTGCTCAGCTTTTTACTAACATCAATCGAAAGATTTCTGAAACTTACTAGTACTACGTAACTATCACACTATGGTGGATTACTTTTGAAACTACGACATACTTTAACACTCGACAGTTGGAAATTGGAATTATCTACGACTGAGAGGTAGCCCATGAACATCCATATGAATAAACGAAGATGAGACATACTCCGACTTTGAAGGATGTATTAAAATCAAAGTGAATCAAATGATCTGTACATTAAATTTCTGAAGTTGGCCTAGCCAACTCTGTACATAACCATAACAGCCCTCTTAATGGCAAGTATTGATCTCATTTACTATATTAGGGTAAAATAAATCCCCAATTCTCTCATATTTAGATGAACACACAATAACACTTCCGCACTTGCGTACTCGTTAGCCACTAGACAACTGTCGGCACAAATCTCCTAAAACAACATAGCGGTACATGGCTAAAACTACAGGAATACTTAGTGACAAGACTTCTAAACTACTCTGGTCATAATAACTGTCGAAGCTGCTGTGTTTCCCTTCTAAGTAATTGAACCTCTTTCATCAGCTCTGCTTGATTTTCTAGTATCAATTTTATAGCACTAGAAGTTTCCATCTGCGTAATGTTTCCAAAATCAAAGAGATACTATACAACTGAAGAACTAGAGAAGTGCAAAGTTAAGAAATGTACCTCCTGCATATGAAATTGTCTTAAAATATCCAAGTGAAGATTCCTCATTTCCTCATGAATGGATTTTTGAAGGGAAGAAAGAGTTTCTTCTTGTGTACGTTGAAATAGCTGGAGTGTAAAGTTACTCCCTTGCTGCAATTCAGGCAGTGTGGACTTCTGTGATTGCTTAATTTCACCCTGCATAAATTCATAGGTCAATGAAAACTTTCTAATAAAAGATAAAGTCTTGTCATTTGGAATGATTCATCATTAAGGCTCTTTCCACCAGCTCATGTTTCTGAGATTCTCTTCAAAAAACAGAAAAGGCGAAAACAGCCATGATGATGATTCATAACAAATGATGCCTAAGATAAAGAGAGAAACACCCAGGTTTTCCTGATTCATACATTCATTGCTTGGAAAGCAGCAGCTGCTGTAGCAGATGACATGTCGGACCTAGATAACATGCTACTTAGAAGTTCCTCCCTGGTTTCAGCTCCAGTTTTCTTAGTTTTTGGAGAACCAACAGAAAGTGTTCCATCACTAAAGGATGGTGCGGTGCTTATTCTCTCAGCATAACTGGAAAATCTTCGCTGGAGGGACATAGTTGAACCAAGAGAATCAAGAGTACCCTGCCCCGTAATGCCTTTTGTTCCGATTGAAAAGGATGTGGTACTAGAGGGGACATGCTCTGACGATCCTAGAGAAGTTTCTTCATTTGAATTTTCTTTAATGCTCAAATTAGCCGAACTCAGACTAGAACTAGTCAAAGAGCTGATACTCTGAGTTGCTGGAAAATTATCCTGTAATCCAGATAACATAGTTCCTGGTGCAAGAGGACCAGATGTCGAGATTGCAAAACGGGAAGGCATGTTTCCTGACTGCCGAAGGTGAGATAATCTATCAGATAATCTCTCACCACCCCAAGCTTCTGGAGGAGTTATGGTGGAAGAGTCATCACTACGGGAAGATATAGGAGTAGAAGACAACTGTGCAAAAGAAGCGTCCTCCTGTAGGAATGTCAGATACGAAATATTTGTCAAGAAAGGAAAAGAACTCATGCATTTTAATGTTAAATCCAGTCACTGATTTCAGCTTTAGAATACTGACACCACTTTCTGGACAACAACAACATACCGTGTAATCCCACAAGTGTGGTCTGGGGAGGGCAGTGTGTACGCAGACCTTACCCCTACAAGGTAGAGAGGCTGTTTCCACAAATTATTAGCACCCAACAATGAAGGAATTAAGAAATTAGTTACTTCAACTAGATATCAAAACCACCATTTTGCATCCAACACCATATAAATTTTGACAAATAAGTCGACCATTTTTGTATATGGAAGAGCAAGTCAAAATTTTACCAAATGTCCTGCAATAAAGGAAATAATTTGTTTTCCAAACGTAAATAAATCAAGGCATCAACAACCAAACAAGATCCAAACCTGATTGGGCAAGGAACTTGATTTCCAATCAAATACGGGGAGATTCTCATTGCCACCCTCAACTGGAAGGGGAAACCTTAGAGAAGGAAATAGCAAAGATGATTTCTTATCAAAATCCTTTTTAAAACCTTCCTGATCATCCCATAACTTATCAAGTGAAGGTGTAATCGGCTGAACTTCAATGAGAGGAGAAAAGACCTCCATATCATCCTTGAAGTTACGAGGAGCGTGTAATCTTGTCAAAGATCCACCTTTCCACAAACTACTTTGTATGGGCGTTTCTTCAGATGGAGATAAACCTGGTCTCCCAGATGTAGATCCTGTAACGCCTTCTGGAAAAGAAAACGAGTCCACAGAACCTGAACGAACAGTGGTTCTGGAACCTGATGTTGTCATAGTAGTTGTTAGGCTTGATGATATCATCGCAGGAAGTGGGTCAGGCATTAAAATTGAATCCTCCACAGCACTGCCCAGAAGAGCCATTTCTGTTGTGCAATTGTTTTCATTGACTATTACAGGTTTTGTTCTTTGCCAGCATAGACTTGTCACAGCCTGTAAATTCATCACACTTTGCTAGTAAGAGGAAATAAATCAGAGTAATAGTTTCAGTAATCAGGACCAGAACTGAAGTTAACAAACTGATATACAAAGCATATAAAGGACAACCAGAACATGCTAAAAGATGCAGAATATCAGCATGAAAAACATTGGTCCATTTATATCGACATACAAATAGATACAGAAACACCATGCTGTTTACTTTTACAGAGTGAGAGAGAGGAATCGAGGGTGAGGAAGAGCTTCAAGATGAGCTCCCTTGCCCAATGACACAAGTCAATATTGCATATCATCTTCCAACTCATCAATCAGATTATGCACATTGGTCTACCCTTGATACACAAATGCCACAAAGAAACATTTAGCCAAGGAAGATATAAGGACATCTTAATAATCTCTTCAATTTTGTTAGAATATGAGTAGGAATAGGAATAGCATACATATTCCTACTTGGAAAAGGATTGTAATGTAGTGTCCTATTTGGAAAAGGATTAAAATTTAGTGTTTATAAATAGGGTCTCAGTGTAATAATGTAGTCACAACAATTCAATAATATTTTTCCCACACGTGGTATCAGAGCCTCTACGATCTTGGTAGAGAATCAAAGAGCGCCCATCTGGCCAAATGATCATGTTTGCAAAAGTTGAGCACCTTACTTCTTTCCGGTGGCTTCTCATATCTAATTTACATAGCACTATGCATCTTTCTGGTGATTACTTCCTCATATCTGATTTGTGTAGCACCGTACATCTTTCCGATCACTACTTTATCATATCTAACTTGCGTAGTATCGTGCGTCTTACTAGTGACTCCTCAGATTTGATTTACTAGTGACTCCTCAGATTTGATTTGTATAGTTCCGTGCATCTCTCAATGACTCTTCAAATCTGATTTGCATAGGATCGTGCCATCATTCCGACTCCACCCATATTATTTTTCTTTTTTAGTAGGGACATGCAGTCATTCCGACCATACCCATATAATTTCTATTTTCCAGTTGGGTCGTGCCATCATTCCGACCCTACCCATATAATTTCTCTTTCATGGTAGGGTCGTGCTATCATTCCGACCCTACTCATATAGTTTTACCCAGATTATGACCACTTTTTACCCGTCAAATCTAATAATCCAGCGCGTGGGCATGTTTCGACCAGTTTTTTTGTGACTTTCTTTTTCAAGATCTACTCATCTCTTCATTTCGAGATGACCCATATACTTTATACCAATTTACGGAAATTTTCCAACGACGTTTACTACTTTCGCGACCACTTTCTAGGTTGTTCCTTTTCACCAAGTCCCTCACTGATCCTTGTATTAATTACATCCACAACGAGCTTGTTACATGTGCCTTGTATGCACCAGCTTGAAAGGAAGTGTTAGAATGAGGAAGAATAGAAATAGCATATAGAATCCTACTTGGAAAAGGATTGTAATGTAGTGTCCTATTTGGAAAAGGGTTAGAATGTAATGTCTATAAATGGGGTCTCAATGTAATAATGTAGTTACAACAATTTCAATAATATTCTTTCCTTATATTTCTCACAAATTTCAGGAAATTGAGAAATGCGTTTAGTTCTTATCCATATTTGACCAACCAGAAATTTGGTTGTCATGCCTGCCCAAGTGAAGTGCCACTTCTGACCCTATTGCTGCACTCTAAGCGTATCACAGCTAAAGTGCCGCTTCTGAACCCTATTTGGTTGTCATGCCTGACTAAGTGAAGTGCTGCTTCCGAACCCTATTTCTGCATTCTAAGCTTATCATAGGTGGTCAACGGCTTAAAGGACCACCTCTCCTTCCGTGAAGGCTGAAGCAAATGCGGGCTATCTTTAACCTCTCAAAATCTACATGCCATTATAGGAGGAACCGTGGGTCACCTACTTCCACCTAATCCCTCTTCCATTCTTGCACATTAATCATTTTTATGCATATCCATGTATTCATTGAGATCTGTTGACTTTGTATACCATTCCGTTGTAAATAAACGATCCTATCATAGATCCATTGGGGTCTTGGAATTATATAAATATGATAAGAATGGAAATAGCAACCCTATTCGTGCCTTCTTTATATCTGATTTGCTTGTAAGTTTTACTGGATACGCCTTCTATACCTCTTTTGGGCAACCTTCTCAACAACAAAGAGATCCATTCAAGGAACATGGAGACTAGTTGAAGTACTGAGCCTCCCGATAATCCACCTCTATCATCACAAAAGAAATAATTTAGAGACTGTAAAGAATGCATCTTGGGCCTAACTCAACCTCAAAAGCTAGCTCATGAGGGGAGGATTGTCCAGGTACATATAAGGAGACTAATTATCCATCCCTTTTCTGATGTGGGATACTCAACACTCCCCCGCACGTCCAGGCCTCGTTAACTGGAGCGTGGACAGTATAATATGGGGGCCCAACATCGGTGAACAAAGATTTGGGATGGGCCTGACTCGATACCATGAAAGAGAAATGGAGCTTAGACTTAACTGAACCTCAAAAGCTAGCTCATGAGGGGAGGATTGTCCAAGTCCATATAAGGAGACCAACCAATTATCCATCCATTTTCCGATGTGGGATACTTAACAAAGACAATAAGTGGTCATAAGTATATATGAATAGCAACCCCACATGGGCTTATTATACGGTTCCATATCTCCATCCTTTTGACAATAGGAACTAAATTTTTTCTCCTCTTTTCTTTTCCTTTCTCATGTTTTTCCCCAAGGTAATAAAATGACATAATAGAAGCAAACAGTCAAGGACAAACTGATTCTTAACACAAACTTGATTAAGAAAAGAAGAATAAAAGACCTCAGAATTTCCATAAGCACGTAAAACAGTCAAAGGTTGTGGTTTTCCACGAACATCGTAGAATACCACCCGGCCACTACTTGTTCCAGCTGCCAGAGTGAAGCCATCATCAGTAAATGCCAGTGAAGAAAAAGGTGCCTCGTAAGGAATGCAAAACGATGGTCTTCTTGACCCTGAGTCAAAAGTATACAACTTCTTATCCATACCAACACTAGCAACAATCTGCAATGATAACAGTAAAACCAAACCGAAGTAAATGCTTCCCATCATTTGGCAAGTGGATGGATTTACAGTTCTTCCAGTAGAACAGGTCAACAGTACATGTACTAGTTGATCAGTATAATAGAGAATAAACCTTGTCATTTGATGGTGAGAAACTAACACCAGAAGTTGGTGCAGAGTGCTGCTTTAGCCAAGAAACCTGTCAGAGATAAAAATAATTACCAGTTATCAAACGAAACGATGCACAGTAGGCAAGATGTACACGTGAGAGACATCAACCCAAAGAGGCCAGACGCTATATTAAGGGATAATAAAGATCGACACGAAATGCAAACCAAGATATCACTGCACTTGGTGAATTGAACTATTATGGCCATCAAAGCATGTCTGAGGATGAAAGTGGAAGGAATTGCAAAGAGAGGGGATGGAAAAACATCCACGTCTCATTTTTCAAAGGTATAAAGGAAGGAAGAGCACCGGAGAAGTATCGGAGGAAGGACCATAACTTGTTCTTAATTTCAGAAGGTAGGGAGGTAAAATATGTACTGTGACGGGGACAGAGAGGTTCCAAAATAATTCTCTCTGAAAACTTCATAAAATTCATAACCATTATTCAGTGTTTTGTATGTCACATGCAAGCTTGCACTCCAACTTTGAAGTCCACTGGCTAAAACGTATAGTGCTTCTAACAGCACAGCACCTAAAGCAGTAATAATTTCTCTTTTTGAGAGTTTTGACTACCAAACCCCCAAAGAGCAGTGATAAATTTTTCTTTTATAGAGTAAAAGACTGTCAAGCCCTCTGAGAAGTAACAGGTGCAAATAGATCGCTGATTCTTCTTTCAGAGAACATACTGACAGCAATGTTCTATGTCAGCCAATTGCCTACTGTCCATACCAAATTAGCGGATGAGAACTGCTTTGCAAATGCAGATTGCCAGGAGAAGGAAATGGAACTCCCTATTAATCTCCAATTATAACCCTTTTAACCAAAGACAGATCTAGGCACTAATACAAATGTAATGAAATTAAATTTATCATCTCAGAACACCAGAATGTCAACAAACCTTGGGGCTGCGACCAGTTGTATCCCACAGGTGGATAGATCCATCATCACCAGCTGTCACCAATAAGTGCCTGCTAATCTTAGAATAATCAAGCACTCTCAAAACCTGATCTTGTGATAATCAGACAAAGAAAAATGGCATCAGAAAACAAAGCATCATTCCAAACACCAAAGTAAATTGCAGCTATAAGATGCTTTACGGCAGAGTGGGACTTGGGAAGAATGAATTAACCTGCCCATTTGGATCCTTGAGTTCAGCAGCCTTTGCACCAGAAGCAAGGTTGTGAAGTATAAGATTCCCATTAAGACTAATAGAAGCTAGGTGCTCATCTTTGCAATTGTACATTACACCGCTGATAGTATCAGTATGACCTTTCAACCATTTGATGCAACGCTTCCGCTGCAAATCCCATATTCGTACAACTTGGCCACTGCCTCCTGAACAAATGTATCTGGATGCTTTGCTGCTAAAGTTAATTGTTGAAACAAATTCCTGCAAGTGATATAGAGTAACTACTTGCAACAACACAACAACAACAACAACATACTCGGTATAGTCCCACAAAGTGTGGTATGGGGAAGGTAGAGCCAGAGTGTACGTAAATTTTACCCCTATCTCAGAGGTAGAGAGAGGTTGCTTCTAATAGACCCTCGGATCAAGGAAAAACAATGCAAAGCAATGTAGAAAAGAAGTAATGGGAGTACAAGAACAACAGATAATAATAAACCAATACGATAATCAACGTACAAAGAATCAACCGATAGTAACAAAAATCGACGGACATGAAACTACAAGAACAATACTATCACACTCAAAATTCACCATTCTCAAAAAATGTTGTGCCAAAATCCATTGCAATAATTGGCAATTAAGGAAATATTACATTTTGATAACATGACGACAAAGTGGCTAACATAATTGAGTATTAAACTAAACAAAAGGTTTAAACTTGCAAATTTTGCAGTTGCTGGTGATACCAAATAATCTTAAATTGCACTATTGCATTTAAATTTGCAGCCATTAAGTCAAAAAATAATCAAAATTACCTCGATATTGTCAGCAACATCAGCGCCGCCCATTGGTACAGTCCCCAAACTCTGTCCATTTTTCCTCCACAATGATATCTTCTTGTCATCTCCAGCGCTTGCCACCACCAAATCTACAACAAAAATTAAATCCATTTTGCAAATATGTATATACTTGAAATTAATGTAAAAGAAACGAAAATTTTGACTAACTAGTGTGGTTCCACTTGACGGAGTTGACTTGGAAGCCAGGGGAAGGAGTGTAGCTAAGAATGCAGGGATCACGGGGTTTCAGAGAGAGGTCAAATAGCTTAACGGTATCACCGCCAGTAGAAGCCAAAAGGGTCTTTATCGAATCTTCGGAGTTCATTCTATAATTGTCGGATGGGTAAAATGTGCAATTTTTATGAATGATAGATTTGGATTTTAAGAAGATGGGAAAGTGGAAAAGAGAGAGGAGAGTGAAGCGGGTGTAATGGAGCGTTTTTTTTATTTTTTTTAAACCATCCGGTGTCCGATAATCGCTTTTAGGAGTCAACTATATTCGAATTCACCCCGCATCGGTTCTATTTGGGGAGTTCCCAACAGATAATGGAGCATTTTCTATTTTATAAAGTAGTTGGATCCACACTAGTATTATTATTTCTATTATATAGAAGAGGTGGTTTCGACCACCTCATATAATTACCAAAAAATTTAACTACTTTCACTTAATTGCATATTATGTCCCAATATATAATAATTTTATTGTTTCATCATAATGGTTTAAATATTTAATATATTCTATTAATTTATATTAATTAACTATAACTACATATTGAAAGTAATTTTATTTATTTATTTAATTATCTATCATGTTCAAAACTAATTTGTTACCACAAATCACAATAATTAATAACTTAAAATATCTAAAACGACATAAAAAAAAATTATCGACTCTCATTATTTTAGTAATGCCACGTAAATTGAGACAAAAGAAAAAATAACTTAAAATATTCAAAAGATATATAAAAAATTTAATTGACTCTCAAAATTGTATCGAAGCCACATAAATTGGGACACAAGGAGTAAATATATTATTCGATAATTACTTAAAATTATTATAAATCACAATAATTAACAAGTTAAAATACTTTTTAAAAAATAGATAAAAGTTTTATTCAACTCTCAAAATTTTATCAGTTTAACATAAATCATGACAAAATAAAAATTATCTTAATTATTTGCAACTAAATATTTAAAGTAAATCAATTTTATTATTTTAATTGACTTTTATATAGAAAATTAATCTTTTTATTTAATTATTTTAGTTAATTTAAATTTTAAAATTATATTTTTCTTATATAAAAATATTAATATTTAAACTTAACTTTAAATTTTTAAAGTACAAAATTAATAAATTTAATTTAATAAAATAAATTTCTAATGAATATTTTCTTAGAATTTGTGTTGGGTCAATATGTATCAAGTTAAAAAGAAATAAAAAAAATATATAGTAAAATTTTATTATTGTGAAAGATAAATATAATGCAATATCCAATAATGTTTAATAATATCATATTTTGCATATGCAAAATATAACATCCCGTATTTAATTAATATACTACTCCGGTAAGTTGTCGATGATTTCTATTGGAAATTATATTAATTTTTATAGTAATAACATAACCAATCGCTCTTAATTAATTATTATGAGACATCTAGGTATTAATAAAATAAATAATATTTAATAAAAAATAAAATAGTCATAAAATGCGAAATTAACTCTTGATGTTTTAAATTAAATTATCGGCTTTCAAAAGATGATTTTACTATATCACCCCTTATTATAAGTCATTTATGTGTTAAGAAATTAAGAATAATAAAATGATATGTCAACATAATATTTGATTGACTATAAAAATTATATTAGTGCCACATAAATTGGGACGGGACAGAAGAAGATATAAAGCAACATATATTATTTGAAAATGAAATAAAAAGTACTGTACAATAATTAACAAAAAATTTAAAAAGTTGATTGATTTCTGCTTCAGCTACTTCAATCATGATTTTAATGTATCATCCGTAATTAATTATTACAAGTCACTTATGTATTGAAAAATTAATAATATTGAATCCATGATTTTACTATATCACCTATAATTAATTATTATAATTTATTTTATGTATTAAAAAATAAATAATATTTAATTAAAAAATATAAAATAAACATTTATGACATGTCTAATTGAGTTGTTTCAATCATGATTTTACTATATCACTCTTAATTAATTATTATAATTTATTTATATATTAAAAATTAATAATATTAAATAAAAAAAAGTAAAATAAACGTTTATGACATGTCTGCTTCATCTGCTTCAACCATAGTTTTACTAAATATCACTCATAATTAATTATTATATGTCATTTAAGTATTAAAAAATTAATAATATTTAATAAAAATAAAATAGATATAAAAATAATAAATTAAACTTTTGATGTTTTAAATTAACCCGACGTCTTATATGAGATCCACTTAAATTTTTCACAGGTAATTTTTATAGTAATTTCGTTGTATCACTTCTAATTAGTTGTTGTAAGTCATTTAAGACATCTATGCTTTGTTGTTTCAATCATGATTTTACTATATTACCTCTAATTAATTATTATGGTCATTTAATCATTGTGTCACATAACTTGAAATAAAAAAAAATACTATAAATCATAATATCAAAAATTTAAATTATTTTAAAAAATATAATTGGCTATCATCGACACAAAATTCTGGACAAGGAGAGTAGCATATATTATTCAAAAATTACATAAAAAGTATTATAAATTACAATAGTTAACAACTTAAAATATTTAAAAATAATTTAATCTATTATATATTTCAAGAAAATTACATGAAAATTACTAGAAATCACAATAATTAACAACTTAAAAAATTTTAAAGATATAAAATATTTGGTCGACTCTTGAAATTATATTAGTGTTACTGAAATCGGAATAGAAAAAAAGTATTATAAATCACAATAATTAAAAACTTAAATTATTTTTAAAATATAATTGACTATTAATGCCACAAAAATTTGGACAAGAAAAGTAACGTATATTAATTTGAAAATTGCATAAAAAATATTATAAATTACAATAGTTAAAAACTTAAATTATCTAAATACATATTAAAATAACATATATTGAACCCATGCTAGATTCCGGATGAATCCTAGAAAACATATGCAATCTTTTTATTAAAAATATTTATTTAAATATATCAAAATTGAAAAGACAAATAAATATCTTAATGCTGGGCCCGTGCTGACACAGGTCATGCTCCTCTAGTATTATATAGAAGAGATGGTTTCGATCACCTCTCATGCAATTATCAAAAAACCTCTTCACTCTTACTTAATTACATACTATGCCCTAATATATAATTTTATTATTTTATCATAATTATTTAAATATTTAATATATTTTATTAATTAATATTAATTAACTATAACTACATATTGAAAGTAAAAAAAAATATTTATTTAATTGGCTACATGTTCAAAACTAATTTGTTACCACGAATGACAATAATTAATAATTTAAAATATTTAAAAGACATATAAAAATTTTATTGACTCTCATTATTTTAGCAATGCCATATAAATTGAGATAAAATAAAAAGTACTACAAATCATAATAATTAACAACTTAAAATATTTAAAAGATATATACAAAATTTAGTTGATTCTCAAAACTGTATCGAAGCCACATAAATTGGGACACAAGGAGTAAATATATTATTTGATAATTACGTAAAAATTATTATAAATCACAAGAATTAACAAGTTAAATACTTTTTAAAAAATAGATAAAAGTTCAACTCAACTCTCAAAATTTTATCGGTAAACCATAAATCATGACAAAATAAAAAATTATCTTAATTAATTACAACTAAATATTTAAAGTAAAACAATTTTATTATTTTAATTGATTTTTTTAATAGAAAATTAATCTTTTTATTTATTTATTTTCCTAAATTTAAATTTTAAAATTATTTTTTTCTTATATAAAAATAATAATATTTAAACTTAAATTAAAAATTTTAAAGTACAAAATTAATAAATTTAATTTATTAAAATAAATTTCTAATGAATATTTTCTTAAAATTTTTGTTGGGTCAATATATATCAAGTTAAAAAGAAATAAAGAAAAATATACAGTAATATTTTATTATTGTGAAAGATAAATATAATGAACTATCCAATAATGTTTAATAATATCATATTTTGCATATGCAAATATAGCATTCCGTATTTAATTAATATACTATTTCAGTGAATTATCGATGATTACTATTGGATATGATAAAATTATATTAATTTTATAGTAATAACATAATGAATCGCTCTTAATTAATTATTATGAGTCATCTAGGTATCAAAAATATAAATAATATTTAATGAAAAATAAAATAGACATAAAATATGAAATTAACTCTTAATGTTTTAAATTAATTCGCCTTCCGAACGATGATTTTACTATATCACTCCTTATTATAAGTCATTTATGTATTAGAAAAATAAGAATAACAAAATGATATGACAACATAAAATATTTGATTGACTATAAAAATTATATTAGTACCACATAAATTGGGACAGGACAGAAAAAGATATAAAACAACATATATTGTTTGAAAATGAAATAAAAAGTACTGTAAATAATACTAATAATTAACAAAAAAAATTAAAAATTGACTGGTTTTTGTTGCTTCAATCGTGATTTTAATGTATCACCCTCAATTAATTATTATAAGTCACTTATGTATTGAAAAAATAATAATATTGAATCTACGATTTTACTATATATATATATATATATACTATGAATAAAATTTTTCATGATATTTAAACAAAAAAAAATTACTACATATACTCAAAGGGTAAAAGAGTAAAAACACACAAGAGATAAATGTAGAGAAATCAAGAAACACCAAATGGATTATTAACATTTGTAACATTCAACACATTTCTAATTGTTTCCAAATTCTTGTTGAATCAACATATACACATAATAAAAATAATAAATAATAATAATTACATTTTACTATATCACCCCTAATTAATTATTATGGTCACTTAAGTATTGTGCCACGTAAGTTGAAATAGAAAAAATATTATAAATCACAATGATAAAAATTTAAATTATTTTTAAAATATAATTGGCTATCGTCGACACAAAACTCTGGACAAGGAGAGTAACATACATTATTAAAAAATTACATAAAAAGTATTATAAATTACAATAGTTAACAACGTAAAATATCTAAAAAGAATAAATAATATGTTATATATTTCAAAAAAATTACATGAAAAATACTAGAACTCACAATAATTAACAACTTAAAAAATTTAAAAGATATAAAATATTTGATCGACTATTAAAATTATATTAGTGTCACTAAAATTGGAATAGAAGAAAAGTATTATAAATCACAATAATTAAAAACTTAAATTATTTTTACAATATAATTGACTATCAATGCCACAAAAATTTGGACAAGAAAAGTAACGTATATTAATTTAAAAATTAAATAAAAAAATATTATAAATTACAATAGTTAACAACTTAAATTATCTAAATATATATTAAAATAACATATGTTGAACTCATGTTAAATTACGGATGAATCCTATAAAACATATGCAATCCTTTTATTAAAAAAATTTATTTAAATATATCAAGATTAAAAAGATAAATAAATATCTTAATGTTGGACCACGGCCATGCTCCTCTAGTGTTAAACACAAAGTGATGAAGTAGTTGAACTAAAATTTCATTCTTTATAATTTAGAGATCTTTCGGCTCATTTGATGTTAATGAATAATAAACTAAAAATTACACAAATACACAATTTATGTTTTTAATATTATAAAAAATCTCAATTCTTTAAATATATTACAAAAATCTCAACATATACACAGAATACTATGTATATGTCAGTTATGTTTTGTATATTAATAGGGACAGAGTAAAGTAATTAAGCTATGTTATGTATATTAACATGGAAAGAGAGAGTAAGTAATTAAAAAAGTGGGAGAGAATGTAATTACTTCCAAAGGTATTGATATTTATGTTATTTATATGTTTGTACTTTTTTGTCATGAATGTGTGGAGGATGTGTGGAATTTACATAAGACTGCTACTTTCTAATGATCATATTCATACATATTCTAAAGAGTTAATACATAAAAATGATCCTAAACTTGACATCAAATTATAACGTTGACCTTAAACTTTGACAGTGCACAAATATGACCTTTAACTATTCAAAACTACACAAATATGACCTCCAATCCTATGTGGCAAAACGTGTGTTCAACACGCAAAACTGGGTGCGTCCAGCTTAAAATCTAAGGGCATAATACATAAATATGACTTTAAACTCTGAGAGTGCACAAATATGATCTTTAACTATTCAAAACTGCACAAATATGACCTCCAATCCTACGTGGCAAAACGCGTGTTCAACACGCAAAACTGGGCGCGTCCAGCTTAAAATCCAAGGGCATAATACATAAATATGACCTTAAACTTTGAGAGTGCACAAATATGACCTTTAACTATTCAAAACTGCACAAATATGACCTTCAAATGACTCTCAGTATTATTTTTTCGTTATTTTCCGCTCAAAGATGAAAATGACATCTAATTTCTTTTGTCATTGCGGAAAAAGAGCAGTATTAAAGATTTATTAGGCGGGTCAGCCTCATACAAAAAAATCGAGCGGGTATGTATATATATTATAAAGCAGAGGACGAATTTAAATTATATAATATATCTAAGTATTATTTATTTAAATATTAAATTAAAGATGAAACTATACTAATAATAAAAAAATTAATAAAACGTTATTAAATTAATGTTATTAAGGATAGTAGTAGTAGTATATTAAATTAACGTTATCAAATTAACGTAATTAAAATGTTATTAAATTAACGTTATTAAAATGTTATTAAATTAACAAGGTACGGACCTACGTGGTTGCCATGAGGTTCACCCGACCCCCCTCGGTAAAAAAATTACGTTGTATATATATAAGATAAAAATGTATATTTCTGTACGTGTATTAATGCTGAACCATATGAAATAAGGCACTTAGATAGCCTAGTGGTGTTATTTGCTCTTCTTGGGCGCTTCCTTTAGCCTACTGCGCGTGTTCGATCCCTGCTAGTGGCTGTTTTTTTTTTTAATTAAAAAAAAGCTAGGTGTTGCTGTTATAGAAATAATAATAATGAGGGATGGCTCTGGCTCTGACTTAGCTGTAAGCTTGCTTACCGTGGTGTGCCAGGGTCGGGGGTTCGAAACGTCCCTCCAGCGAAGCTGGGGTGAGGACGCGTAGGTGAGGCCATGTGGTCCCCCCCCTCCCCAACACCTACGGAGTAGGTATGAACCGGGTCGTCCCCTTTTTTTAATAATAATAATAATAATAACAATATTTTAAAATTAAAAAAAAGTTAGGTGCTGCTACTATAGAAATAAATAAAAAAAGTATTATTATTATTATTATTATTATTATTATAATAATTTAAAAAAAAAACCGACGTCGTTTTAACACAAAAAGCAAAACTTTGACAGAGCACAAATATGACCTTTAACTATTCAAAACTGCACAAATATGACCTATCTCCAAGTCAGCCCTTTTAACGACGTGGCACCGTGTGATTGGATTACCTTTCCACGTAGGCGCGAGTGAGACTCACTCATGGGGTTGCAAAATCAGAGGTCATATTTGTTTAGGTTTTGAATAGGTAAAGGTCCTATTTATGCACTATCAAAGTTTAAGGTCAAAGTTATAATTTGGTGTCAAGTTTAGGGTCATTTTTATGTAAAAATTACTACTAATAATAAATTTTCATAAGGGATCTTCGAATTTATATATAGATACATACATGTAAAAAAATGTAAAAAATAGACGAGATATAAATTATTTAATTTCATATGATAATATTTATGATGGATAAAAAGTAAGATAATTTTTTCCTTTTTTTTTTTCAAGAAATAAGTCAGACATATATCTAAATTTTAACGAAATTTATTGTACCATATTTCAATTTTGCGGGGTCCTATGACCTTCTTTGACTATTTGTGACATATATTTGTTTAACTGAACCATTTCAGATCCTTACACGCTCAGCGTAAGCGTATTCATGCAGTGATACAGCGCGCTAGGCAAATATATGCCACAAAAATACGGTTATAAATAGTCAAGGAGGGTCATAAGATTCTCGCAAAATTGAGACATGTTACAGTAAATTTCGTCAAAGTTTAAATATATTCCGAACCTTTTTCTTTTTTTCTTTAGAACCTTTTGCAACCTAATTTGTTTGAATATTGCCAATGAACTTTATTATTAGTAGTAATTTTTACATAAATTAAAAATGGGCCAGTTGGGGTGCTTTAGGGGGTGTTTGGCCTTTTTACTGCAGCACAATGAGCAAATGGTGTTTTGTGCAGCCTTTGTCACCTGCATTTGCAGTCTTTCTTGCATATATATATATACGACTTTCTAATTGTGACTTTGAGGCCCAATTGCTTTCTACTTCTCTGTTCCTGTTTTGCTTTTCTGTTTTTTTATTTGTCCTTTATAAGTTTAAATATTTATCAAAATTATACATGTTCAAGTTGAAATTCAAAAAAAGAAGAGAAAATAGATTCTTTTAGGAAAAAAAAAAAACTAGTATCCTACCGTATGCACGTACGTACTCTATTTTCCATTCAAATAAATAAGATTAAAACAACAACAACAACACACAACATACCTAGTATATTTCTGCACAGTGAAGTCAGAGAAGGATAATGTATATGTTGTTCATACAACTACATCATATGTGAGGTATAAACATTGTTTCTCATAACGATTTGGTTCAAGAACAAGTACAGTCCCAAAAAACATATAAAAGAATTAAAAAAAAAATACAACAGTAACATAATGATAAATAATAACAGGATAATACTACCACAAAATAATACGACAAAGCGATCTTCCATAAATAATGATATCAACAAGAATTCAAGAACAAAAATTTACAAACATAGTACTTAGACTAGCAATAAGGACAACACTCTACGTATTAGCACAACTGCATTCCGACCTTTTTATCTTCTACCTTAATTTCGAATTCACCATACCTTTCTTTCTAAGATACAAAATTAAGAATAAATACGGAGAAAACTCAATATAATGATTTTACCCTTGAGCCACCATGAAAAGCTATCTATAATGAGTAATTAATTAATTTAAGGTTGAATTTTTTTAATATAAATTAGAATGAATTGTTATACGCAGCAAAAGTGACAAAATATAATTGGAGGTAGTAGAAAGGGTTGTGAATATATATTCAGCTAAGATATTTGATTCTTGCAGTGTGATCATTTTACGCCAACAAAGTAATTGTGTGAAAATGACAAAAAAAAAATTATATGCACATATATAGTAATTCATATGCACAAGTAATTGAACAACTTTTCTTAAGTAATTCAAATAATGTATGGACTTTGACACTATATATTATAATTATATCAACCTTTTTGAAAAGACAAACCATATAGTTAAATTAAATAGGTTATAAATCAACTTAAACAACATTCACATCTTAATTCTAAGTAAATTATTACCTGAACCTTTATAATTAATGGGAACAAATTAGGAGGTATATAATTATATTGTTGGCCACTTATTTATTGAATTTTTTTAAATTTGATTCTTGTAAATTGTAATGTTTGATTAAACATGTTTAACATTCAATAACCTAAAGGGTATTTTTGATCCCTCTATGTAGGAAATATATGTGATATTTAAATTATTTTTATAACTATATATTTCTCAAACATGCAGTAATTTTACCAATTTAGTATAACACATTAATAATTAACGCACTTAGCACTTAATTAATTTGTGAAAATACATAAAGAGGAATACGAAATGCACATATCAACTAATTAACGGTTACCTATACTCAACTAAAAATCACAAAAATCAAAATCATAATTTACCAATATTTAATAGAGTACTATAAACCAGCAAGTGGGAAACTGCAATAACTTTTCTGCACTTTTTCTACGTGATGAAAATACACTTTCAGGCCCATTTTGATACTTATAGCCTGTTCTGGTAATTATACAAAAATTTACTTATTTTGAAAAAACATTTTTTGTGTTCTTTTTAAAAAGTAAAAAGGGTTGTCCAATGCATAAAATATGCCACGTTAATATATGTGGTAGTTTTCATAAAAGGGCCACATTTCAACGAGTGTGACGTCATAGACAGTCTACCATAGTGCAGGCATGCATTATTCAGGGCTTGAATCGATAGCCTATATTAGTTTTGAGAAAATAACAATTACCTGTTTAGATAGTCAATGTGGAAATAAATACACTACTTCCAATGTTAGAGCAATAATTTCTATGTTACGAGAAAAAATAGCTTCTGCTTTGTTCGTAAAAACATTTTTTAAAAAAGTTTTACCAAACTCTCTAAAATAGGTGAACAAAAATAACCTTTATGACCTCCTAGAAATTTTACCAATTAGGGTTATTAGATGAACATTATTTTAAATTGCAAGCTATTTTCACGCACATCCCCCCACAAGAGAGATTGATTTACTTTTGTGTTAAGTTATTATATACAATAAATAATATAAATAATCTTTAAATCATTTGCCCAAAGTTAACCTATTATAGCGTAAAGAATGAGCAATTACAATATTACATAATGGCCTCTCTTTTTTATATTTATAGTAATATATCTTTTTCCGGTAATGAGAACGCGTGCATAAAAATAATTCCAAAGTGAACACATATACAATTAGCAGTATCAATAGTTTATAATGTATAATGTCTGGGATATTTGTAATGCTCCATTTTAAAAGGTATTCAAAAGATGATTATAATTGAAGTTAATGAACGCTCTTGTCTGTCATATAATTTGTAAACATGATTTACATCCATTATAACTTTAAGTACAAAAATATTTTAAATGATTTAATATCAGAAAGTAAAGATATTCCGTCTTTATGCTAAGTAAGGAAACTTTAATAAATTTTTCTTTTTGCTATTTAAGGAAAAAGATCAATAAAGATGTTAAGTCTTTATGAGGTTCACAGTATGTTGATACGATATACCTATATTTTATTACCGATCTTCTATACTTCTTCCGTGTATATTTATTCGTTCATGTTTAACTTGATTTGACAGCCTCGTTTAGAATAAGAGTCCACATTGGCAAAATAACATGATAGATGTTGAGTATGTACATAAGAAAATCTCACACCCTAGTGACGTGTTTTAAAGTCGTGCAGAACTAGATTCGGAGCTGACAATATTACTAACGAATTAGGTTGTTACACTCCTTAAAAGTCAATAAATAAAATGATAATTTTACTATATTATCTCCAATTATTATGAACAAATTGGAAATAACTAACAGTTTGTAATAGATCATAATTAGATCGGTTTAGTTTCTATCAGACACAGTAATAGTGTAGCTTGTGTAACATTCTGAGTAGACCGGCCACTACTATTTGACTATGTTGTAGTTGGCATATTAATTATGACTAATTATTCATAAGGGAAGGGGAGCCTCAAAATAACTGATAAAGTTATTGTCATGTAAGCAGTAGTTCACAGATTTAATTTTTGGAAACTGTCTCTAACAGAAGATTTCTTGATAAAACTGCACACAATAGACACCCTTATCATTGGTCCCTTTCCTAGGCCCTATATAGCGGGAGCTTTAGAACAACAGATTTTTATTTTATTTTTTTTTAAAAAAAACAGAACTAATTACTCATATCTTTGTCGGCCTCTGACGTTTTGCTGCACTTCTGGTTCTGGTGTGGTGTCTTGCTATATACATACTGCCATCACTGCTAGCTAGCTAGCTGTTCTTCTTCATATATCCTTCCCTTAAATATACACACCACAAAGAAAGTGAACAAAACACGTTACACATTGGCTAAAACTAATGTTAAAATGAGCATTAAAGTTGAATGACAATGCAACCAGCTGTAGTAAAAATTAAAAGCCAACCTCTTTAATCTTACTGTGGTCCAAAAGCTAATATTCTGAGAAGTAACCAAGTGGGTGAATTGAATTCATTAATGTCCCAACCAAAAAGATCTATCTGGATTGCTACTGTAAACAAGCTAGATAGTGCAGCATGCTACTTATAGCTATAGGTTGGACCCCTCACTCCTCACATTTTCGTTTGAGAGTTTAAAAGCTTGTCACTATCTAAAACAATATTGATTGAAATCTAATACGAATGGTAAGTGAACAAATTTAGTTACACGCTAAGGGGCAATTTTTTTGGTCAGTAAAATACAAAAAATTTGTTGATTAGATTTATAATAGTTGAGTTCCCACCGGTGGATAATGATTCTTTGATCTCCTCATATGTGCTTTTGGGCATCTTTTCACTTTACGAGTTCGTTTTTAAGATTAAATTAGATTCATATTTATTTTGTTTGTCGTATATGGTCTAGTCCTACGGGTGTACTGTTGGTAGACTTAGCTTGCATGAGCTAGACCAACATCCATTTTGGTAGGGAGAACAAAGTTACATGATTGGGGTCAAAAATATTCCATCAATTTATCAAACTAACTAATATTCATTGTGAATTTAATTCGAATAAAAATTCTTCAATTTTTTGAAAGAAATTTAACAAAACAATATTATATCATAATAATAAAGAGATATTTGAATATTTTATGATCAAAGTCACATTTGCCGGCTAATTTTGTTGAGTGGACGGCTACATATTTATGTGAATTCCCCCCTTTATTATTTTATTGCTCCTACACAAAATGGGCAAAGTGATAATTGGTCATTTTTGAGACAAGTGTAAGACAATTATATGTAATGACGCTCGTACACATTTTGAGCCCCATATATCTTCGAGACAGTGGAAATTATAATTACTATTTTGGACAGCCCAATATGGGTGATGCCCAACATTCTTTGCTCGTGTATTTTGAGATGGGCCAGTTGTTTAATTTATAAGGTTCGTTTTTTAAAAATAGCATAAATATACGTCTTGACTTATCATATTTATATAAATTTTTATTTTTATAAAATAATTATAAAAATTTCAACTAATTATGTATCTTCAAAGAATATATCAGGAGCTAATTATGCATCTCGATAGATTCAAAATCAAAAAATATATTAAAAACTAATTATATATCTTTACAAAGGAAAAAATAAATATCTTCATTGGATGTATTATGTATGACAACATACCCAAAATCGAAAAAGATATATTGAGAGTTGATTATGTGTTTTATAAAGAAACAAATGTATCTTAATTGATTGTATCGGGAGCTAATTATATATCTCGACTAGAGCTGCCAATACGAGTTGGCCAACACATTTAGGCTTAGCCCACACGGGCTTTAATTTTGACGGGTCAGTCTGGGCTAGTCGATCAAAATGATGGGCCAAAAAACACTAAGCCCACACCATTACTCTGTGGGCCTCATGGGCCAGCCCACTTGTAAAAAAAAAATATTTTATAATTTAATTTTAGAATATTAATAAACATAAATATTAGGAGACAATATTACAATGTTAATACTTGTTAATCAAGTCTCTAACACCCCAAAAAATACTTCTAATAGCGAAATTAAATAACTTTTGACATGATATCCTTTGAACCAAATAAATATACTAATAGGCAATGACATTCAAGGGGTATTATGAAACATGGTGAAAATCAATGTGTCAAAACAAATACCACGTGTCTTTTTAAAGTTAGATAAAAAAGAGTCATACTCCACTCCTTCTATTGGATAAAGTTTCCCTTTTTTTATGCAAGAAAAGATCAAGATAGAAAGAAAATACTACTACAATTACTTCTCCATTTTGTGCACTTTGGTTATATTTTAGATAATTTTATATCAAGTTGTATATTTTTGTTATTTTTTCTTCTTCTTCTTTTTTGTTATGGCCAAACACCTATAACAAAGTCTCCTTGATGCACTTGAGGTAGGGGCCCACTTTTTGGCCCAACGCTTTTTGAATTTCCAAATCCCAATCCTTTGTGTGTCTCTGTCTCTCCGGTTGGGTTTCAAATCAAACACCAAAAGTTAAAAATGCTCAATTACACCCACTTCACTCTCCCATCCAATCTTCTCTCTCTCTTTTTGCACGTTCCATCTTCTTAAAATCCAAATCTGTCATTCATAAAAATTGCACATTTTACCCATCCAGCAATTATAGAATGAACTCCGAAGATTCGATAAAGACCCTTTTGGCTTCTACTGGTGGTGATACCGTTAAGCTATTTGACCTCTCTCTGGAACCCCGTGATCCATGCATTCTTAGCTACACTCCTTCCCCCGGCTTTCAAGTCAACTCCGTCAAGTGGAACCACGCCAGTTAGTCAAAATTTTTGTTTCTTTTACATTAATTTCAAGTATATACATATTTGCAAAGTGGATTTATTTTTTGTTGTAGATTCGGTGGTGGCAAGCGCTGGAGATGACAAGAAGATATCATTGTGGAGGAAAAATGGACAGAGTTTGGGGACTGTACCAATGGGCGGCACTGATGGTGCTGATAATATCGAGGTAATTTTATTTATTTTTTGACTTAATGGCTGCAAATTTAAATGCAATATTGCAATTTAAGATTATTTGGTATCACCAGCAACTGCAAAATTTACAAGTTTAAACCTTTTGTTTAGTTTAATACTCAATTATGTTAGCTACTTTGTCGTCATGTTATCAAAATGTAATATTTCCTTAATTGCCAATTATTGCAATGGATTTTGGCACAACATTTTTTTAGAATGGTGAATTTTGAGAGTTAAAGATATGCTGGATTGCAGCAGCTTGGACCAACTTCATTTTTATCTCTATTTGCTGCTGAAATTTACCAGAAGATTGATTCTTTCATATGATAAATTTTCATTTAGAATGCACATGACAGGTCTCAATGATGCTCTGACATATTAGAGAGATTTATAAAGCATAATAGCATGCTGACTTGCATATTTCAAAAAAGGGACATTATAGCACATTGAAACTTTTCTACACATGGCTAGACTGCTTTTGCCAAATACATTTTATGCAACATGGGTACTTCTGATTGTGCTCATAATACAAAAACAAGGACAGGCTAAAGGGGGAAAAAAATCTGAGCCGATTCAGGTAGTAACAGATTCAAATATTGATTTTTTTCCTAATATAGTAATTTCAAATATTGATCATGTATAATTTCTTTGGAATTTTCATCTAGTGGTAAGATCTCAACACATGATGTGTGTGTTAGGTGCACATAAAGGGTTCGAAATTGTTGCAGATAGAAATGAAGGAAGATGGTGGGCCCATTATCTACCCAAGTTTTGAACCATTCACCACGGACTCTTGTGGAATCAAAAAAATGTTGATTGTAATAAATTATGCATGTACCATCTAATACAATCTTTGATAGCCATGTATCATCTAATACACTGATAGTGTCATGTAGATTGGTGGATATTGCACTCAAATATTCTCCAATAATTACTTTTCTATTTTCCCTATTTTCAGTGTCTAAGGATAAGTTTTTCAAATACCGTTAAGAGTGATAAAACACCAACTAAAAGTCACGGTTTCAAGTTCAAAGAAGAAAGGCATGTTCAAGACATTGTTTGAACCATAATAATTTTGTTAAGAGGAAGCCAAAATGATGTCAGTTTTGCTAAATTAGAAAAGTGTGTTTGCCGTTGGCTTATAAGAATACCATAATTTGTTTTATCTACTAATCAAAAAAGAGTATTGTACTTTACATCTTTGTATATTGAATGAATGCGTTTGTCATAGATTTTTGTGTTCGTCACTAAGTTTGAATGGGATAGAGATAGGGTTTTGGTAGTGTATAAGAAATGGATCCCTGATTATTCGATTATCCTGTGGCATATATGTTGATGAGAGGAGGATGCTGCATAAGTGTGGTCTATATTGCTATCATGTAGCAGAAGATAAAGATGTGAAGATTTGGTTCGGGAAAAAGTTAGCTTCCTATTCTATCCCTATTACCTATCATGGGTCTTTAGTATAAGTGTTAGAATATGAGTAAGAATAGGAATTGTATATAAAATCCTACTTAGAAAAGGATTATAATGTAGTGTCTATAAATAGGGACTGAATGTAATTATGTAAACACACCATTCAATAATATTGTTCTCCATTAATTCTCACATGGTATCAGAGCATTGGTGAGAAACATCATAGAAAAAAAACCTCAGTCACGTCAATTCCGGTGATTGATTTGCATCATATTTAATTTTGTGGGTTGTGTGAAAAATACACCACCACCAAAAGGATCGAAAAGATCAAGCGACAAAAACCCGACCAAAATCATAGAAAAAGTACCAGCCACGCGCCAACCGGAATCTCATAATTCTGGCGAGATCTACTTCACGCGTTGGCGCGTGAGAACGCCTTCGATTGAATTTTTTAGTTTTTCTTTTTTCTGTGGGGGTCGTCGGGTTATTTGCGACTCCGACCACATACTCTTTTCTAGATTACGCCAAGTATTTAGAAATTCCGATCGCCGGAACCTAAATTCCGGCAACTTCATAATTTTTGGTAACTGTTTTCTGTTTCCAACAACTGTTTCTTGGGGTTTTCAAGTCGAATTTCCAAGATGTCTTTTGTGCATGATATTTTTGGCTCCAAAAATACTAGAATTGGAAGTTCAAGTCCTATGATCACTTACCTTTAATGGGAAGTTCAAATTATTTAGCCTGAGCTTCCTCGGTTGAGTTGTGGTGCAAAGGTCAAGGTGTCCAAGATCACTTAACGAACAAGGCTAGTGTGGTAGATGAAAAGGGAAAATCTAGCGCGGAAGATGCGAAAGCTAAAGAACAATGGGAGAAAGTTGACGCTCAATTATGCAGTCTCTTATGGCGATCTATTGATTCTAAGTTGATGCCCTTGTTTCGTTCATTCCAGAAGCGTTATTTAGTTTGAAAAAAGGCTCGTGCTTTGTACACTAATGACATATCTCGTTTTTATGATGTGATATCTCGTATTACCAACTTGAAGAAACAAGAATTCGATATGTCTATCTATCTCTAGCTGTTTTTCCACTTCCGTAGTGACGGACATCAATGTATCAAATTCTTCCATGACTGCTCGTACTTGTCCCAAATAGATAGACATATTTTTCCACTTCCGTAGAACTTGTGTGATAATCAAGCAGCCCTTCATATCGCATCAAATCCATTGTTTCATGAAAGGACTAAACACATAGAGATTGATTGTCACTTTGTCAGAGAAAAAAATTCTCTTAGGAGAAATTGTTACAAAATTTGTGAAGTCAAATGATCAACTTGCAGATATCTTCACCAAGCCCCTCACTGGTCCTCGTATTATTTACATTTGTAACAAGCTATGTACATATGATTTGTATGCACCAGCTTGAGGGGGAGTGTTAGAATATAAGTAGAAACAGGAATAATATATTAAAATCCTACTTGGAAAAAAATTGTACTATAGTGTTTGCTACAAATCTTACGGCCCATCGTTGATAAAGTTATTGTACCATGACATCTAAGTCTCTGGCAATTTAAAAAAAGTATAGTTGGTGAATTTTATATAGCCATATAATTTGAGGGAGTTATCTCTTGGGAGTGTTATTGTTCATTATGCTTCTATCGGCTAGTTCTCGTTGCAGCATGTTGTTGCTTGCTGATGAAATTGCTTCATTTTTTCCATGTTTGCTAATTGTCATGTCAAATAACCTGTGCGCATGTTTGGCTTTGAACTTGACATCTCAAAAGACTTGTGATTATTCTGATTGTAGAGGCTCTAAACATGGGTTTCTTGAACTTGTACTAGCTTGCATTTTCATTTGTCTAAAGTTAATGCTCGTCATGTATTGTTTTTCTCGTGCGTCGATGCTGCCTCACTTTTGTTGAAGAGTTTTATGGATTCCGCCCCACGAGAAAAATGCCTCAGATGCGATAGCTATTGTGCAAATCTGTCAAGGCAGTGGAAAGGAATAAAACTGGGAGTGGAACTTTTAGAAACCTTAATTCCTTTGTTTTTTCAATATGATTTAGTACAATGAAAATTATAATCAGATTTGTCATTACCATCCTAAGTTGTAAAATAAAGTACTAAAGGAGAGTCTAGTTTTAAGCACCATGGCTTCTACTTCACAGGTAACCTCACGCTCCACCTAAATATACAAGTCATAAAAACTATGATAGAGAAACATAATAGTGTACTTGTAAATATTGAAGTCCTAATATGATTCTTCAGGAAGCTGCTCAGCTTTTTGCTAACATCAATCAAAAAATTTCCAAAACTTACTAGTACTACGTAACTATAACACTATGGTGGATTACTTTTGAAACTAGGACATACTTTAACACTCGACAGTTGGAAATTGGAATTATCTACGACTGAGAGGTAGCCCCATGAACATCCATATGAATAAACGAAGATGAGACATACTCCGACTTCATTTGAAGGATGTATTTAAATCAAAGTGAATCAAATGATCTGTACATTAAATTTCTGAAATTGGCCTAGCCAACTCTGTACATAACCATAACAGCCCCCTTACTGGCAAGTATTGATCTCATTTACTATATTAGGGTAAAATAAATCCCCAATTCTCCCACATTTAGATAAACACACAATAACACTTCCTCACTTGCGTACTCGTTAGCCACTAAACAACTGTCGGCACAAATATCCTAAAACAACATTGCGGTACATGGCTAAAACTACAGGAATACTTAGTGACAAGACTTCTAAACTACTCTGGTCATAACAACTGTAGAAGCTGCTGTGTTTCCCTTCTAAGTAATTGAACCTCTTTCATCAGCTCTGCTTGATTTTCCAGTATCAATTTTATAGCACTAGAAGTTTCCATCTGCGTAATGTTTCCAAAATCAAAGAGACACTATACAACTGAAGAACTAGAGAAGTGCAAAGTTAAGAAATGTACCTCCTGCATATGAAATTGTCTTAAAATATCTAAGTGAAGATTCCTCATTTCCTCATGAATGGATTTTTGAAGGGAAGAAAGAGTTTCTTCTTGTGTACGTTGAAATAGCTGGAGTGTAAAGTTACTCCCTTGCTGCAATTCAGGCAGTGTGGACTTCTGTGA
This sequence comes from Capsicum baccatum var. pendulum, assembly GCA_030864225.1. Taxonomy (NCBI): domain Eukaryota; kingdom Viridiplantae; phylum Streptophyta; class Magnoliopsida; order Solanales; family Solanaceae; genus Capsicum; species Capsicum baccatum. The sequence goes on from CM061557.1 coordinate 232,687,243, forward strand.
TTGCTTAATTTCACCCTGCAAAAATTCATAGGTCAATGAAAACTTTCTAATAAAAGATAAAGTCTTGTCATTTGGAATGATTCATCATTAAGGCTCTTTACACCAGCTCATGCTTCCGAGATTCTCTTCAAAAAACAGAAAAGGCGAAAACAGCCATGATGATGATTCATAACAAATGATGCCTAAGATAAAGAGAGAAACACCCAGGTTTTCCTGATTCATACATTCATTGCTTGGAAAGCAGCAGCTGCTGTAGCAGATGACATGTCGGACCTAGATAACATGCTACTTAGAAGTTCCTCCCTGGTTTCAGCTCCAGTTTTCTTAGTTTTTGGAGAACCAACAGAAAGTGTTCCATCACTAAAGGATGGTGCGGTGCTTATTCTCTCAGCATAACTGGAAAATCTTCGCTGGAGGGACATAGTTGAACCAAGAGAATCAAGAGTACCCTGCCCCGTAATGCCTTTTGTTCCGATTGAAAAGGATGTGGTACTAGAGGGGACATGCTCTGACGATCCTAGAGAAGTTTCTTCATTTGAATTTTCTTTAATGCTCAAATTAGCCGAACTCAGACTAGAACTAGTCAAAGAGCTGATACTCTGAGTTGCTGGAAAATTATCCTGTAATCCAGATAACATAGTTCCTGGTGCAAGACCAGATGTCGAGATTGCAAAACGGGAAGGCATGTTTCCTGACTGCCGAAGGTGAGATAATCTATCAGATAATCTCTCACCACCCCAAGCTTCTGGAGGAGTTATGGTGGAAGAGTCATCACTACGGGAAGATATAGGAGTAGAAGACAACTGTGCAAAAGAAGCGTCCTCCTGCAGGAATGTCAGATACGAAATATTTGTCAAGAAAGGAAAAGAACTCATGCATTTTAATGTTAAATCCAGTCACTGATTTCAGCTTTAGAATACTGACACCACTTTCTGGACAACAACAACATACCGTGTAATCCCACAAGTGTGGTCTGGGGAGGGCAGTGTGTACGCAGACCTTACCCCTACAAGGTAGAGAGGCTGTTTCCACAAATTATTAGCACCCAACAATGAAGGAATTAAGAAATTAGTTACTTCAACTAGATATCAAAACCACCATTTTGCATCCAACACCATATAAATTTTGACAAATAAGTCGACCATTTTTGTATATGGAAGAGCAAGTCAAAATTTTACCAAATGTCCTGCAATAAAGGAAATAATTTGGTTTCCAAACGAAAATAAATCAAGGCATCAACAACCAGACAAGATCCAAACCTGATTGGGCAAGGAACTTGATTTCCAATCAAATACGGGGAGATTCTCATTGCCACCCTCAACTGGAAGGGGAAACCTTAGAGAAGGAAATAGCAAAGATGATTTCTTATCAAAATCCTTTTTAAAACCTTCCTGATCATCCCATAACTTATCAAGTGAAGGTGTAATCGGCTGAACTTCAATGAGAGGAGAAAAGACCTCCATATCATCCTTGAAGTTACGAGGAGCGTGTAATCTTGTCAAAGATCCACCTTTCCACAAACTACTTCGTATGGGTGTTTCTTCAGATGGAGATAAACCTGGTCTCCCAGATGTAGATCCTGTAACGCATTCTGGAAAAGAAAATGAGTCCACAGAACCTGAACGAACATTGGTTCTGGAACCTGATGTTGTCATAGTAGTTGTTAGGCTTGATGATATCATCACAGGAAGTGGGTCAGGCATTAAAATTGAATCCTCCACAGCACTGCCCAGAAGAGCCATTTCTGTTGTGCAATTGTTTTCATTGACTATTACAGGTTTTGTTCTTTGCCAGCATAGACTTGTCACAGCCTGTAAATTCATCACACTTTGCTAGTCAGAGGAAATAAATCAGAGTAATAGTTTCAGTAATCAGACCAGAACTGAAGTTAACAAACTGATATACAAAGCATATGAAGGACAACCAGATCATGCTAAAAGATGCAGAATATCAGCATGAAAAACATTGGTCCATTTATATCGACATACAAATAGATACAGAAACACCATGCTGTTTACTTTTACAGAGTGAGAGAGAGGAATCGAGGGTGAGGAAGAGCTTCAAGATGAGCTCCCTTGCCCAATGCCACAAGTCAATATTGCATATCATCTTCCAACTCATCAATCAGATTATGCACATTGGTCTACCCTTGATACATAAATGCCACAAAGAAACATTTAGCCAAGGAAGATATAAGGACATCTTAATAATGTCTTCAATTTTGTTAGAATATGAGTAGGAATAGGAATAGCATACATATTCCTACTTGGAAAAGGATTGTAATGTAGTGTCCTATTTGGAAAAGGATTAAAATTTAGTGTTTATAAATAGCGTCTCAGTGTAATAATGTAGTCACAACAATTCAATAATATTTTTCCCACACATGGTATCAGAGCCTCTACGATCTTGGTAGAGAATCAAAGAGCTTTCGCTGCCGTCGGGCAGCTATTACCCATATATGTCGCCCATCTGGCCAAATGATCATGTTTGCAAAAGTTGAGCACCTTACTTCTTTCCGGTGGCTTCTCATATCTAAATTACATAGCACTATGCATCTTTTTGGTGATTACTTCCTCATATCTGATTTGTGTAGCACCGTACATCTTTCCGATCACTACTTTATCATATCTAATTTGCGTAGTATCGTACATCTTTTTGGATTACTTTCTCTTAGCTGAGTTACATAGCATCGTGCGTCTTACTGGTGACTTCTCAGATTTGATTTGCATAATTCCGTGCATCTTTCAATGACTCTTCAAATCTGATTTGCGTAGGGTCGTGTCATCATTCCGACCCTACCCTTATTATTTTTCGTTTTTAGTAGGGTAATGTAGTTATTCCGACCATACCCATATAATTTCTATTTTCCAGTTGGGCCGTGCCATCATTCCGACCCTACCCATATAATTTCTCTTTCTTGGTAGGGTCGTGCTATCATTCGACTACCCATATAATTTTTTCCAGATTTTGACCACTTTTTACCCGTCAAATCTAATAATCCAGCATGTGGGCATGTTTCGACAAGTTTTTTTGTGACTTTCTTGTTCAAGATCTACTCATCTCTTGATTTCGAGATGACCCATATACTTTATACCAATTTACGGAAATTTTCCAGTGACAGATGGACTTTCCAACGACGTTTACTACTTTCGTGACCACTTTCTAGGTTGTTCCTTTTCACCAAGTCCCTCACTGATCCTTGTATTAATTACATCCACAACAAGCTTGTTACATGTGTCTTGTATGCACCGGCTTAAAAGGGAGTGTTAGAATGAGGAAGAATAGAAATAGCATATAGAATCCTACTTGTAAAAGGATTGTAATGTAGTGTCCTATTTGGAATAGGATTAGAATGTAATGTCTATAAATGGAGTCTCAATGTAATAATGTAGTTACAACAATTTCAATAATATTCTTCCCTCATATTTCTCACAAATTTCAGGAAATTGAGAAATGCGTTTTGTCCTTATCCATATTTGACCAACCAGAAATTTGGTTGTCATGCCTGCCCAAGTGAAGTGCCACTTCTAAACCCTATTTGGTTGTCATGCCTGACTAAGTGAAGTGCTGCTTCCGAACCCAATTTCTGCATTCTAAGCGTATCATAGGTGGTCAACGGCTTAAAGGACCACCTCTCCTTCCGTGAAGGCCGAAGCAAATGCTGGCTATCTTTAACCCCTCAAAATCTACATGCCATTATAGGAGGAACCGTGGGTCACCTACTTCCACCTAATCCCTCCTCCATTCTTGCACATTAACCATTTTTATGCATATCCATGTATTCATTGAGATTTGTTGACTTTGTATACCATTCCGTTGTAAATAAACGATCCTATCATAGATCCATTGGGGTCTTGGAATTATATAAATATGATAAGAATGGAAATAGCAACCCTAGTCGCGCCTTCTTTATATCTGGTTTGCTTGTAAGTTTTACTGGGTACGCCTTCTATACCTCTTTTGGGCAACCTTCTCAACAACAAAGAGATCCATTCAAGGAACATGGAGACTAGTTGAAGTACTGAGCCTCCCGATAATCCACCTCTATCATCACAAAAGAAATAATTTAGAGACTGTAAAGAATGCATCTTGGGCCTAACTCAACCTCAAAAGCTAGCTCATGAGGGGAGGATTGTCCAGGTACATATAAGGAGACTAATTATCCATCCCTTTTCTGATGTGGGATACTCAACACTCCCCCGCACGTCCAGGCCTCGTTAACTGGAGCGTGGACAATATAATATGGGGGCCCAACATCGGTGAACAAAGATTTGGGATGGGCCTGACTCGATACCATGAAAGAGAAATGGAGCTTAGACTTAACTGAACCTCAAAAGCTAGCTCATGAGGGGAGGATTGTCCAAGTCCATATAAGGAGACCAACCAATTATCCATCCATTTTCCGATGTGGGATACTTAACAAAGACAATAAGTGGTCATAAGTATATATGAATAGCAACCCCATATGGGCTTATTATACGGTTCCATATCTCCATCCTTTTGACAATAGGAACTAAATTTTTTCTCCTCTTTTCTTTTCCTTTCTCATGTTTTTCCCCAAGGTAATAAAATGACATAATAGAAGCAAACAGTCAAGGACAAACTGATTCTTAACACAAACTTGATTAAGAAAAGAAGAATAAAAGACCTCAGAATTTCCATAAGCACGTAAAACAGTCAAAGGTTGTGGTTTTCCACGAACATCGTAGAATACCACCCGGCCACTACTTGTTCCAGCTGCCAGAGTGAAGCCATCATCAGTAAATGCCAGTGAAGAAAAAGGTGCCTCGTAAGGAATGCAAAACGATGGTCTTCTTGACCCTGAGTCAAAAGTATACAACTTCTTATCCATACCAACACTAGCAACAATCTGCAATGATAACAGTAAAACCAAACCGAAGTAAATGCTTCCCATCATTTGGCAAGTGGATGGATTTACAGTTCTTCCAGTAGAACAGGTCAACAGTACATGTACTAGTTGATCAGTATAATAGAGAATAAACCTTGTCATTTGATGGTGAGAAACTAACACCAGAAGTTGGTGCAGAGTGCTGCTTTAGCCAAGAAACCTGTCAGAGATAAAAATAATTACCAGTTATCAAACGAAACGATGCACAGTAGGCAAGATGTACACGTGAGAGACATCAACCCAAAGAGGCCAGACGCTATATTAAGGGATAATAAAGATCGACACGAAATGCAAAGCAAGATATCACTGCACTTGGTGAATTGAACTATTATGGCCATCAAAGCATGTCTGAGGATGAAAGTGGAAGGAATTGCAAAGAGAGGGGATGGAAAAACATCCACGTCTCATTTTTCAAAGGTATAAAGGAAGGAAGAGCACCGGAGAAGTATCGGAGGAAGGACCATAACTTGTTCTTAATTTCAGAAGGTAGGGAGGTAAAATATGTACTGTGACGGGGACAGAGAGGTTCCAAAATAATTCTCTCTGAAAACTTCATAAAATTCATAACCATTATTCAGTGTTTTGTATGTCACATGCAAGCTTGCACTCCAACTTTGAAGTCCACTGGCTAAAACGTATAGTGCTTCTAACAGCACAGCACCTAAAGCAGTAATAATTTCTCTTTTTGAGAGTTTTGACTACCAAACCCCCAAAGAGCAGTGATAAATTTTTCTTTTATAGAGTAAAAGACTGTCAAGCCCTCTGAGAAGTAACAGGTGCAAATAGATCGCTGATTCTTCTTTCAGAGAACATACTGACAGCAATGTTCTATGTCAGCCAATTGCCTACTGTCCATACCAAATTAGCGGATGAGAACTGCTTTGCAAATGCAGATTGCCAGGAGAAGGAAATGGAACTCCCTATTAATCTCCAATTATAACCCTTTTAACCAAACACAGATCTAGGCACTAATACAAATGTAATGAAATTAAATTTATCATCTCAGAACACCAGAATGTCAACAAACCTTGGGGCTGCGACCAGTTGTATCCCACAGGTGGATAGATCCATCATCACCAGCTGTCACCAATAAGTGCCTGCTAATCTTAGAATAATCAAGCACTCTCAAAACCTGATCTTGTGATAATCAGACAAAGAAAAATGGCATCAGAAAACAAAGCATCATTCCAAACACCAAAGTAAATTGCAGCTATAAGATGCTTTACGGCAGAGTGGGACTTGGGAAGAATGAATTAACCTGCCCATTTGGATCCTTGAGTTCAGCAGCCTTTGCACCAGAAGCAAGGTTGTGAAGTATAAGATTCCCATTAAGACTAATAGAAGCTAGGTGCTCATCTTTGCAATTGTACATTACACCGCTGATAGTATCAGTATGACCTTTCAACCATTTGATGCAACGCTTCCGCTGCAAATCCCATATTCGTACAACTTGGCCACTGCCTCCTGAACAAATGTATCTGGATGCTTTGCTGCTAAAGTTAATTGTTGAAACAAATTCCTGCAAGTGATATAGAGCAACTACTTGCAAGAACACAACAACAACAACAACATACTCGGTATAGTCCCACAAAGTGTGGTATGGGGAAGGTAGAGTCAGAGTGTACGTAAATTTTACCCCTATCTCAGAGGTAGAGAGAGGTTGTTTCTAATAGACCCTCGGATCAAGGAAAAACAATGCAAAGCAATGTAGAAAAGAAGTAATGGGAGTACAAGAACAACAGATAATAATAAACCAATACGATAATCAACGTACAAAGAAACAACCGATAGTAACAAAAATCGACGGACATGAAACTACAAGAACAATACTATCACTCTCAAAATTCATCATCCTCAAAAAATGTTGTGCCAAAATAAATTGCAATAATTGGCAATTAAGGAAATATTACATTTTGATAACATGACGACAAAGTAGCTAAAATAATTGAGTATTAAACTAAACAAAAGGTTTAAACTTGCAAATTTTGCAGTTGCTGGTGATACCAAATAATCTTAAATTGCAATATTGCATTTAAATTTGCAGACATTAAGTCAAAAAATAAACAAAATTACCTCGATATTGTCAGCACCATCAGCGCCGCCCATTGGTACAGTCCCCAAACTCTGTCCATTTTTCCTCCACAATGATATCTTCTTGTCATCTCCAGCGCTTGCCACCACCAAATCTACAACAAAAATTAAACCCATTTTGCAAATATGTATATACTTGAAATTAATGTAAAAGAAACGAAAATTTTGACTAACTAGTGTGGTTCCACTTGACGGAGTTGACTTGGAAGCCAGGGGAAGGAGTGTAGCTAAGAATGCAGGGATCACGGGGTTCCAGAGACAGGTCAAATAGCTTAACGGTATCACCGCCAGTAGAAGCCAAAAGGGCCTTTAGCGAATCTTCGGAGTTCATTCTATAATTGCTGCATGGGTAAAATGTAAAATTTTTATGAATGACAGATTTGGATTTTAAGAAGATGGGAAAGTGCAAAAAGAGAAAGAGAGAAGATTGGATGGGAGAGTGGTGTGGGTGTAATTGAGCATTTTCTACTTTAGGTGTTTGATTTGAAACCCTACCCTCATCTCAAAGAATCTAAAGAATGATTTTTTTCCCACCAAACATAAAAATACGAAAAATCAAAAACCGTAAGAAAACAATTAAGCAAAGAGCCATAATATAACCAAACAAGCATAATAAACCCATCTCAAAAAGATCATTTTTTAAACCAAACATAAAAAAACAATGAGTAAAAGTTGTACAATATGAACCAAACAAAAACCAAGAGGCCCCAAATGCTTAACAAGTCTCCATAAATTAACTTCAAATCAAGAACCATAACAAACAATAAAACAAAGACCCATAGTACAACCAAACAAGCATAAACCCATCTCTCAAAAAGATCATTTTTTAAACCAAACATCAAAAAAACAATGAGTAAAAGTAGTACAATATGAAGCAAACATAAAACCAAGAAGCCCCAAATGCTTAACAAGGCTCCAATACATTAACTAAAAATCAAGAACCATAACAAAACAATAAAGCAAAGAACCATAATATATCAATACAAGCATAACCCCATTTCAAAAAAATTATTTAAAAAAAAAAAACCTGATGGTAACAAAATTTTCAGGGTTTAAGAAGCAAGAAAATGAGAAGCGGCTAGGTCATTACTAGTATGGGTTTAAGAAAGAAAGTACTATATATAATAAAACAATGTTTTTCGACTTTTTCCGAGTGACAATAATATTTGCGCCGTTTTAATATCTCCAAATAGTAAGGGACTTCGAGCGTAATTTTACTGCTTTAAGGTGCTGTACATTGATTTATAAAGAGGATAGTTTTGGAATAAATGTACAACATGCATTCTCTTTTGGTTAAGTGAATTATTTATTTGTTTTTGGAAAACTTTTTGTTTTATTTCAACTTGGAATACTCAAATTTGGAATACCACTACCTCATAACATGAAGTAGCGAGGTTATTTTCGATATATCCCGACTTAGGATCGATAGCAGTATAACAAACACAAAATAAATGCATATAAATTTGTATAATGTGCAAAGTAAAGAAATTGAAACTAGGGCAGTATAAATTTTGGTTCAAACCGTTAACCCGAACCAATAATTTATTTATTGAATTAACGGTTCGATTTTTTAAATTATCGGATCGGATGTTGATTTCATTTTTTTCAGTAACGGATCATCGATTCGAGTGGCGATTTTTCATAAATTTATATCGGGCCACCCGATAACCCGATAGTCAAATAAAGGCCATTATAATTTATTTACATTTCCCATTCCCAACTTCCCAGCCCAATTAAAATTTAAATCCCATCTTCCAATCCTTTAAGCCCACCGTCATAATACTTGCCCTAGAGGGAGAAAGGGATTCCAATCTTCCATTTCTGAATTTGATTTCACAATTCACTCCACCTTTACTCTCTCAGTCTCTCCGTCTCTCAAAGTCCGATAATATCAGTAGACCCAAAGACGGCCAAAGACGATTTGCTGATTTTCATTTCTGATTTCACAAGTCACTACGCCTCTTATTCTCTCTGTCTCTCGAACCGGTAATATCTTTCCGTTAGAATGGGTTATTTCTTAGATCTATTTTTTTGATTGTTTCTCAAGACCCACAATATTTGAGATGTTTGATTTCCTATTGCATGAGCTATTGAGTTTGGTAGTGTGTTGGATTTTCTGATTTCTCTTGTCCAAATCCGTTTCTTTTTAGTTTCTGGTAGTGTGCAACTGAATTTTGTTGGGTGTTTGTTTTTTGTTGATTTCTCTTGACGTTGATGTTTGATTTTCTATTGCATAAATGTTCAGGCAGCTTGGGTCTATAATATGTGTGTATTCTAGTTTTCATTTCATTACAAAATGTCTAATGAGATTATTTTGTGTAGAGATAAAGTATTTGGTGAAGTGAGATTTTTGCAATTAGGGATTTGGTTAAGTTTGCTTGTCAGTTGCTTTGTTTTGGCTTGCTATGCTAATTGAAGATTGTAACATATTTCAAATGTGCCTTTTTTTTGTTAATTCGTACCACAAGCTATTTACTCCGTTCTGTTGATTCCATTAGTTTACTCCATACTGTTGATTTTAGTTGACATTGAAGGTTAATATGTCAAACTATTTGTGGTGTGGTCTATTTTGCTCTATGCACATTGTCAAGTAATTAGTATTATTACTATCTCGATAGTCAAGTGGTCAACAGGTAAGAATTTTTGTTTTTGTTCGATTTCATTCTTAAAAGTCTTTAGCTAATCTGGTTCATCTTAAATTTCTGCATATGACAATATAGAATGCTCCTGAAAAACACCAAGATTCCATGATGGGGCAGTGTTAACAGTAGATTTTTTATTGAAACTAACTCTACTGCTGGAAGTAAACTTATTAGTTTGAGTCGAAAATGTAGAAGTTCTAACAAAGTTGGAAGTAGGTGTATGAGTCATACAGCAAATGAAAGCTCTGGTTTTTCTTATAAGAAGTTGATGCATTTTGCTTTAGAAGAAACTAATCCACATACCTCTTTGGTCCCTCTACACTGCAGGCATCTGTATTTTGGGTTTTCTTTGTTTTCCACAATTTTTCATTATCTTTGTACTAAGCATGTGATTTAGCTGCTGTATGTTTTTCTGTTTTTTGTTCTTTTTGCTTTGTTAAGTGTGAAACTTTGTCTGCTTCTGCAAATTCTTGAAAAAGGAACAAAATCTGTGTTAAAAAGATTAGCAATTTTAGGTTGAGACAAAAAAACATGAGCGGTGAGCCTGTGACTTTGGCTTTTTCTATTATGTTTGTGCTTCCAGTTTTGTGCATAGAAACAAGAAAAATCACTAAGCAGTAGGGTTGTAGGCAGTAACCATTAGATATGTTTAATGTTAACGGTTCACCCGATAACCGAACCGATAACAATGAAAAATCGATAAACCGATAACCGATAATTTTCAAAACCGAACCGACCAACATCTGGTCCTCTTGTACCAGGAACTATGTTATCTGGATTACAGGATAATTTTCCAGCAACTCAGAGTATCAGCTCTTTGACTAGTTCTAGTCTGAGTTCGGCTAATTTGAGCATTAAAGAAAATTCAAATGAAGAAACTTCTCTAGGATCGTCAGAGCATGTCCCCTCTAGTACCACATCCTTTTCAATCGGAACAGAACGCATTACGGGGCAGGGTACTCTTGATTCTCTTGGTTCAACTATGTCCCTCCAGCGAAGATTTTCCAGTTATGCTGAGAGAATAAGCACCACACCATCCTTTAGTGATGGAACACTTTCTGTTGGTTCTCCAAAAACTAAGAAAACTGGAGCTGAAACCAGGGAGGAACTTCTAAGTAGCATGTTATCTAGGTCCGACATGTCATCTGCTACAGCAGCTGCTGCTTTCCAAGCAATGAATGTATGAATCAGGAAAACCTGGGTGTTTCTCTCTTTATCTTAGGCATCATTTGTTATGAATCATCATCATGGCTGTTTTCGCCTTTTCTGTTTTTTGAAGAGAATCTCGGAAGCATGAGCTGGTGGAAAGAGCCTTAATGATGAATCATTCCAAATGACAAGACTTTATCTTTTATTAGAAAGTTTTCATTGACCTATGAATTTTTGCAGGGAGAAATTAAGCAATCACAGAAGTCCACACTGCTTGAATTGCAGCAAGGGAGTAACTTTACACTCCAGCTATTTCAACGTACACAAGAAGAAACTCTTTCTTCCCTTCAAAAATCCATTCATGAGGAAATGAGGAATCTTCACTTAGATATTTCAAGACAATTTCATATGCAGGAGGTACAATTCTTAACTTTGCACTTCTCTAGTTCTTCAGTTGTATAGTATCTCTTTCATTTTGGAAACATTACGCAGATGGAAACTTCTAGTGCTATAAAATTGATACTGGAAAATCAAGCAGAGCTGATGAAAGAGGTTCAATTACTTAGAAGGGAAACACAGCAGCTTCGACAGTTGTTATGACCAGAGTAGTTTAGGAGTCTTGTCACTAAGTATTCCTGTAGTTTTAGCCATGTACCGCAATGTTGTTTTAGGAAATTTGTGCCGACAGTTGTTTAGTGGCTAACGAGTACGCAAGTGAGGAAGTGTTATTGTGTGTTTATCTAAATGTGGGAGAATTGGGGATTTATTTTACCCTAATATAGTAAATGAGATCAATACTTGCCAATAAGAGGGTTGTTATGGTTATGTACAGAGTTGGCTAGGCCAATTTCAGAAATTTAATGTACAGATCATTTGATTCACTTTGATTTAAATACATCCTTCAAAGTCGGGGTTTGTCTCATCTTCGTTTATTCATATGGATGTTCATGGGCTACCTCTCAGTCGTAGATAATTCCAATTTCCAACTGTCGAGTGTTAAAGTATGTCGTAGCTTCAAAAGTAATCCACCATAGTGTGATAGTTACGTAGTACTAGTAAGTTTTAGAAATCTTTCGATTGATGTTAGTAAAAAGCTAAGCAGAGCTTCCTTAAGAATCATATTAGGACTTCAATATTTACAAGGACACTATTGTGTTTCTCTATCATAGTTTTTATGACTTGTATATTAGGTGGAGCGTGAGGGTACCAGTGAAGTAGAAGCCATGGTGCTTAAAACTAGACTCTCCTTTAGTACTTTATTGTACAACTTAGGATGGTAATGACAAATCTGATTATAACTTTCATTGTACTAAATCATATTGAAAAAACCAAGGAATTAAGGTTTCTAAAAGTTCCACTCTCAGTTTTATTCCTCTCCATTGCCTTGACAGATTTGCACAATAGCTATCGCATCTGAGGCATTTTTCTCGCGGGACGGAATCCATAAAACTCTTCAACAAAAGTGAGGCAGCATCGACGCACGAGAAAAACAATACATGACGAGCATTAACTTTAGACAAATGAAAATGCAAGCTAGTACGAGTTCAAGAAACCCATGTTTAGAGCCTCTACAATCAGAATAATCACAAGTCTTTTGAGATGTCAAGTTCAAAGCCAAACATGCGCACAGGTGATTTGACATGACAATTAGCAAACATGGAAAAAATGAAGCAATTTCATCAGCAAGCAACAACATGCTGCAACGAGAACTAGCCGATAAAAGCATAATGAACAATAACACTCCCAAGAGATAACTCCCTCAAATTATATGGCTATATAAAATTCACCAACTATACTTTTTTTAACTTGCCAAAAGACTTAGATGTCATGGTACAATAACTTTATCAACGATGGGCCGTAAGATTTGTAGCAAACACTATAGTACAATCTTTTTTCAAGTAGGATTTTTATATATTATTCTTGTTTCTACTCATATTCTAACACTCTCCCTCAAGCTAGTGCATACAAATCATATGTACATAGCTTGTTAGAAATGTAAATAATACGAGGACCAGTGAGGGACTTGGTGAAGATATCTGCAAGTTGATCACTTGACTTCACAAATTTTGTAACAATTTCTCCTAAGAGAATTTTTTTCTCTGACAAAGTGACAATCAATCTCTATGTGTTTAGTTCTTTCATGAAACACTAGATTTGATGTGATGTGAAGGGCTGCTTGATTATCGCACACAAGTTCCATCTTATCAGTTTCTCCAAATTTTAGTTCTCTCAGCAACTGTTTGATCCAAACTAGCTCACAAGTTGCTACAACCATTGCTCGATATTCTGCTTCTGCACTAGATCGAGCAACCACACTCTGTTTTTTACTCTTTCAAGACACCAAATTACCTCCTACTAAAACACAATATCCAGAGGTAGAACGTCTATCAGAGGATGATCCTGCCCAATCAACATCAGTGTATCCAATGATATGCTCGTGACCTCGATCCTCAAGGAGTACTTCTTTACCTGGAGCTGATTTTATATATCGCAAATTACGAACAACTGCATCTCAATGACTATCACAGGGAAAAGTCATAAACAAACACTCACAGGAAAGGATAAGTCAGGCCTAGTCACGGTGAGATAATTCAACTTTCCAACCAACCGCCTATACCTTTCAAGATCACTGAGTGGCTCCCCCTGTCCTAACAGAAGTTTAGCATTTGGATTCATAGGAGTGTCAATGGATTTACATCCCATCATTCGTGTCTCCTTAAGAATGTCTAAAGCATACTTGCGTTGAGAAATAACAATATCTAATCTGAACTAAGCAACCTTAATACCTAGAAAATATTCAGCCTGCCAAGGTCTTTGGTCTGGAAATGTTGAAATGGATGTTGCTTCAATTTAGTGATACCATCTTCATCATTGCCGGTGATAATGATATCATCAATATAAACCATCAAATAAATACACAGATTTGGTTGAAAATGTCAATAAAATACTGAATGATCAACTCCACTACGAATCATGCCAAATTGCTGAATTACTGTGCTAAAATGCAACGAAACATGGGGATTCAATGAGAAGAGTGCGAGCAGTCTCAAGAAGATGTCTATTTTTTCTTTTTGCTATACCATTCTGCTGAGGGGTGTACGGACAAGAAAATATTCTAAGGCATTATCACTACGAAAAGTACAAGTAGAAATACCAAATTGAGTTTGTATTTCAGCACAAAAACTTTTGATTATAGAAAATATCTCAGAACGATCTTTCATATGAAAACCCAAGTACATCTTGAAAAATCATCAATGAAACTAACAAAATAACGAAAACCTAAGGGTGAACTGACTCTTTTAGGACCCCAAACATCAAAATGAACTAATGAGAAAATAGACTCTGAACGACTCTCAATACTACATGAAAAAGTAGCATGGGTGTGTTTCCCAAATTGACATGACCCACAAGCTAATGTGGATAAACTAGACAAACTGGGCACCATCTTTTGCAGCTTGGATAGACTCGAATGTCCCAAATGTTTGTGAATTAGGTCTGGAGGGTCTGTAACGGAGCATGTTGTGAATAAAGTTGGAGAGGTAAGATGGTAAAGGCCTGATTCATATCCTATGCCAATTGTCTGTCCCGTACTGCGAACCTGCATTAGAAAGAATCATAAAAAAAGTTATGATACAATGAAAGGCACGAGTCAAACGACTAACAAATGCAAGATTAAAAGGACAACCAAGGACATAAAGAACAGAGTCTAGAGTAACAGAAGATAAGGGTTTGGCTTGGCCAACTCCTTTTGGTTTTGTTCGGATCCCATTGGCTAAAGTAATAGCAGAAAGAGATTGTGAATAAACAATATCAGACAAAAGTGATATGTTACCAGAAATATGATTAGAAGCACCTGAGTTCACGACCTATGATCCAAGAGTACTAGATTGTGAAACACAAGCCAGCAACAGAAGTATCAGGCTAGGCAATTAAGGCTACTTGTGGAGATGTCTGCTTATTTGCTCGATACTAAAGGAACTCATCATATTTTGTCTGGGCAATATGAGCATTATTGGATGGTCGATTAGGATGGGGAGATGTCTGCTTACTTGTTCGATTCCGAAGGAACTCATTATAGTACTTTACAGCAATAGGATAATAACTGGGCGGTGGACCATGTAAAATATGACATATTCAGAGTGTGTCCAACTTTATGACAATAACTGCACTTTGATTGAGATTTTCCAGAACGACCCCCTCCTCGCCGATCTCCATAGGATGATATGTTCGTTTTTCTATGGTTTGAGATACAAGAATAGATGAGTCAACGGTGGGTGATAAAATTACTTCGTAACTGGGAGGCGCGGCAAGACGGAGCAGACGAGAGAATAAATCAATTGTAGGAACCACAAGACTAGCTAAAATTTGATCACATATTGAATCATGGTCTGTAGAAAGTCCAGCAAGTGTAAGAACTAAAAACAACATCTGTTTGTGCTCTTGTTGTTTTTCCACATCTACAGTGACGGGCATCGATATATCAAATTTTTCCATGACTGTTTGTACTTGTCCTAAGTAAGTAGTCATATCATATTCTTGTTTCTTCAAGTTGGTCATTCGAGATATCACATCATAAAAATGAGATATGTCATTGGTGCATAAAGCACGAGCCTTTTCCCAAACTAGATAACATGTCTGGAATGGGCGAAATAAGGGCATCAATTTGAAATCAATAGATCGCCATAAGAGACTACATAATTGAGCGTCAACTTTCTCTCATTGTTCTTTGGCTTTTGCATCTTCCACGCGAGATTTTGTCTTTTCATCTACCACAGTAGCCTTAATCTTTAAGTGATCTTGAACACCTTGACCTTTGCACCACAACTTAACTGTGGAAGCCTAGGCTACATAATTTAAACTTCCCATTAATGGTTCAGAAGTGATCATAGGCCTTAAACTTTCGATTCCAGGAGTTTTGGGGCCAAAAACATCATACCCAAAAGATATCTTGGGAATTTTGACTAGAAAACACCAAGAAATAAAATCTGGATGTTTGATATTGCTGAAAATTCATCGAAAAAAATATAAAGTCGCTGGAATTAGGGTTCCGGCGATCGAGATCTGTGAAGCTTCGCTGAAACTGAAAAATAAAAGCTAGTCGGAGGTTGGAGTATCTTGGCGACACCAACAAAAAAGAAAAAGTTGACCAAAGAATGGCTTACACACCGACGCGTGACAGATATCGCCAGAATTTCGGCAGGTGCGTGGGGTGGCTGGTGACTTTCCGATGGTTTTGGTCGGGTTTTTGTCGCCTGAGCTTCAAGATCCTCTTGGTGGTGTTGTATTTTGCACACAGCGCACAAAAAGATAATGACACAAATCAGTCACCGAAAATTGGCGCACGATGACTTTTTTTTCTAAAGTTTTTCACCAATTTTGATAAATAATGCAGAAAAATATTATTGAATTATGTATTTACATAATTACATCGAGACCCTATTTATAGACACTATAGTACAATCCTTTTTCAAGTAGGATTTTTATGTACTATTCCTATTTCTACTCATATTCTAACAACCATAAATTTCAAAAGTTGAATCAAAGTTACAATTAGTAGTAAATACTTAGTAATCAACAGAAGTACATCTATATTAAAAAGAGTAATCACGTTCATCTTATGTACATTATCACTATTTTTCTGTTTTTTTCTAATAGTGGTGCCCGGGCCATCCTGTGCCCGGGATGTACCACAGGATGTACCAAGTAACTTCGTCCATCAAGGCTAGACCAGATGGAAAGAAATCACCTGATGTGATGTTTTGTCTGATGGAATTGAACCTGAGACCCCATGGTGCTCAATCGACTTCATAGACCACTAGGCCACATCCTTGGGTGCAGTACACTGTTAATATTTGGTCCACTCAGATTTTTTTAAATAACTCAAAATTGTAAAAATACTAAGAGTATCTTGTCTGGTTTCAAAATATGCACATTTATTTTAAGAAAAATAAGGAAATGATTTGATGCCAATGTCATACACAGAATTAGATGCTTTGACCATTACTCTGCAATTGGTTGTTTTATAGGTGCAGGAAGTAAGTAACATCTTTGAAATAAGCATTTTTTTTCTTCATAAGTTCAGTCTACAACCAGATCTATGGAGGAACTAAAAAGTAAAACAAAATTACAGAACAACTATTAGCAAACAGAATAAGGTAAATTTACAGGTACTAATTCAAGAAACATTCTTTTCTACTAATTTCATTAATATTAATATTCATTTTTCACTCTAGCCCTTAAAATTGGTCTATAGCATAAGCACATATAAAGAACACAAAAAAAAGATGAGAATTTCAGAAAATCGAATTTCAAACCTCATCTTGTTCGTCGGCTGACTCAACACATAGGGTTTCGGATTGAATGACCTTGATGAGTGACTCATCAGAACTGGGCCTCTTGGTAGAATAACAATGAAGGATAGACAGTACTGGCCTTCGAAAGAAGTTTCTAGAAGCAGCACTACGGTTAGCTATAGTAGAGAAAAGAGCAAAGGATCGATGATGGCGGCAACCTTGTGTTCTACCTGTGACCTGAACAACCAAGGGTACAACCTGAGAAGCAGTCCTCCTTCCATTTGGGGAATTTGGCAGTAAGTGGAGATTTTAGGGTTTGTTAGGGTTTTGGCTACTAATAGCTGGTTTTGGAGTTTTACGGAAATTCACAACTTTGAAGTAAAATCTTGGACAAATCAAAATTTTGATGACGAAAAAATGATAAAAAGAACTATCTATTTAAAAACTATTAATGTTATAAATTTATTTATCCACATATTCTAAAAGCACAATATGAATAATATTTGTTAAATATTGAACGATTAAAATATCTTTTAAATACTAAACAACTTTTATATCAAATTAGATTAAGATTCATGGCACCCAGATGCCGACCGACATTTGAAGGTGGGTGGGTGCACGTGCACTCGATAACTTCGAATTTTTTTTATGTATATGTATATTTATATACCTGAATAAACATAAAATATTAAATTGTGCACCCTTAAGAACAAGTGTTGCTTTAGCTCATTGGTGGCTTAAGCTTGTGCTACTTTCCGAGTGAGAGGCGCCCAACTTTAGTTCTCATTTAATGTTTTTTGTTGTTATTTTTTCAAAATAAATACTTAATTAATGCTCAAGTTAGATTCAAACTTACAACCTCAATCCCAAAATATATTTACAATAATTAAAATCATCTAACCACACAATAATCTATGTCATACTTCCGTTTAACTAATATTTATTTGGATACTTTACACTAGTTTAACACTAATTTTTTTGACAAAAGCATTAAGGGGTGGCGCAGCGCCTCTGTACTAACACACATTCACCTCTAGTAGTGCACCTGTCGTCATCAAATTCTGAGTTCGCCTTTGATTGAACCTCGGATAAAATAGTAAAATTGCTAATTGAAGTCCTAATATTAATATACTTGGAATCATAAATTAGGTTAGAATACAAAATTTGATTATAGTGTGAACAATTGAGAGAATCTCATTTTATCCCTAACATTTATGGATTAAAAAATAATAGAAAAAATTAAAATTATATTTTATAGCAAAAAAAACTTTTTTTATGGTATCACTCAATATATACGTGTTTATAGCTACAAAGCAGTAACTTCTCTTATTTTCACTCTAACACTTATTTTCTTTCATATTTTACTGTACCTTTTTTTTTCAAATAGTATCGATTCTTCATATTTTTATTCCAATTTCTTTTCTTTTTCTCTTATTTTTTCATCTTAACAGATAAAGATCATGCTCTACTAAATAAGGTAACTATTAATTTTACAGTTATTGTGTGTTATCTCTTCCCCAAATTCTATATAATTTGTATTCTTTTTCTCATATTTTTTCACCTTCATAGATAAAGATCGTGCTCCACAAAATAAGGTAACTATTAATTTTACAGTTATCTTCCTCAAATTCTATATATTTTATATTTTTTTCGTTCATCATTATTCTTGTGATTTTTTTTATTCCTGTATTCTTTTTTGTTGTGTGATTGTGGAGGTTTGCTCTAATCGCAGAACAATTGAAGAAAACAATGAGTGTCGAGGAGTTGAAGTCGAAGCATCGTAATGGTCCAGAGAAGATGATCGAAATAATGAAACAAAAATAATTGAAAAAACCTTCATTTCCGAAACCCCGCCCCACCCCCAAAATACAAAGATCTGAAAAAAAAATTAGAGAATCAAACAAAAATTCCAAGCCTTGATGTCGAAACTCTTCTGAACATGGTTTTGAAGAATATTAGGACGAAGAGATATTTGTATAAGCATTTATTAACTAATGGGTACTGATTTGTATATATATACAAATCTGGTTGTATATAAATTTTTTTGGGGCATGTGCATGTATTTGTATTTTGTATATACAAAGAGATAATGCATCAAAATCTCCCTGAACTTGTCCCGACAACTTACTTTAACACTTAAACTTTACGAATAATTGTTTACCCCTCTTAACATCTTTAAAGTGAATTAATTTCCTCCCTTATGCTGATGTGGCATTTTAAAAAATATAAAAAAAAAAAAGAAAAAAAATTCAGATGCCACGTCAGCATAAGGGGGAATTTAATTCAGTTGAAAGTATTTAAGGGGGGTAAATAAATGAAAGTTAAGTTTAAGTGCTAAAGTGAGTTGGGAGGACAAGTTCAGGAGGGTTTTGATGCATTATCTCTTCTCTATATACAAATGCTTATCAATATGTATTTTTGTATAGCGTTGCATTTGTTTTTAAACTATTCTATGTCATTTTAGATGGTAACATATGTATTTATTTGTATTTTTTACTATTTAAAATATGTATTACGTATTTTTTGACTACATATATATACACACACACATACATACATACATATATATATATGTATGTATGTATATATATGTATGTACACACACACACATATATATATAAATATAGTTGTTCTTTTTGTTATAGAGATTTATGTCCTGTGTGTATATATACATATGGGTTAGATATATATTTCTGTAAATACATATGCAGATATTTATTTTTTTGTATTGTAAATACATATGCAAATGTATGTCTATGTATTTTGTATATTTTTTAATATGTATATGTGATATAAATTTTTTTGTTGTTGTATACGTTTTGCGTGATCATATATTCATGGCAAGAAGCACCAATGAGGCCTGTTAGGAAAATTAAGATAGTAGACGACACAGAAGTCCTTGAAGTTTGATGATTTTTTCTATTTTGAAGACTGAACCAGTTGAATCGGGGTCTTCATTAGGGGAGTAAGAATACGTGTTGTACTTTTTTTTCCTTAATCAAAATTTTATCCCATTGAATTTTCCTGATAAAGCTTTTAACGAGGTATCACTCAAATGCTTATTCAATAAATTTTTATTTACATGGACATTCAAGGGGTATTATGAAACATGACGAAAGTCCATGTGTCAAAACAAATACCACGTGTCTTGTTCTAGTGGATAAAGTTTCCATTTTTTTATGCAAGAAAAGATCAATATAGAAAGAAAATACTACTATTATTACTTCTCCATTTTGTGCACTTTGGTTATATTGTAGATAATTTTATATCAAGTTATATATATATATATATTTTATTTTATTTTATTTTTTATTTTTATTTTTTTTTTGTTATGGCCAGACACCTATAACAAAGTTTCCTTGATGTACTTGAGAGTAGGCGCCCACTTTTTGGCCCAACGTTTTTTGAATTTCCAAATCCCAATCCTTTGTCTCTCTCTCTCTCGCCGGTAGGGTTTCAAATCAAACACCTAAAGTAGAAAATGCTCAATTACACCCACACCACTCTCCCATCCAATCTTCTCTCTTTCTCTTTTTGCACTTTCCCATCTTCTTAAAATCCAAATCTGTCATTCATAAAAATTGCACATTTTACCCATCCAGCAATTATAGAATGAACTCCGAAGATTCGATAAAGGCCCTTTTGGCTTCTACTGGCGGTGATACCGTTAAGCTATTTGACTTCTCTCTGAACCCCGTGATCCCTGCATAATAATATAATATATACATATTATACTATTATAGTATATGTTTTATTTAAAGTAGTACGTATAATCATATATAATTATATATTGAATGGTATGTATATATGTGTAATTGTTTATATATTTTTTTAAAAATATATATTGTATATTGAAGTGTACATAGTGTATATTGGATTTTTTATTTATTTTTTAAACGGGTTTGATCGGTTTTTAACTGGGTTTGACCGGGTTTTGATGGGTTTGACCGGATTGGGTCAAGTGGGCTAGGTTAGGGTGGGTTTTAATTTTTTTACAGTTTGGCATGGCCCGGCTAGCGTCAAAACCGGCCCTTAACCGGCCTTCAATCCGGTTAAAATGGAAGGGCCAGTTCCGGGTTGGCCCGACCCGGCCCGTTTGACACTTATATCTTCAGTATAAGTGTTAGAATATGAGTAGAAATAGGAATTATATATAAAATCCTACTTAGATAAGGATTTTCTCTGTCATATATTGTCTAGTCCTAGGGGTGTTGATAGACTTGTGGAGTGTTGAGTTCTCAAATCAAAAGGTGATGATTCATTAGCTTTCTCATACGGTCTTAGATTATTCTCACTTATCTTCATACGATCTTAGATTATTCTCACTTATCTTGCTTGAGTTAGGCCAACATTCATTTTCTTAGGGAGAAATAAGTTACATAATTGGGGCCAACCTCTAATCAATATACATATTCCATCATCTATCAAACTAACTAATATTCATCGTGAATTCAATTCGGACAAAGATTCTTCAATGTTTCCAAAGAAATTTAACATATCTAAAAACGATATAACAAAATGCAAGGAGAGATTCGAAAAATTTATGATCAAAGTCACATTTGCCGGCTAATTTTGTTGAGTGGACGGCTACATATTTATGTGAATTCCCCCCTTTATTATTTTATTGCTCCTACACAAAATGGGCAAAGTGATAATTGGTCATTTTTGAGACAAGTGTAAGACAATTATATGTAATGACGCTCGTGCATATTTTGAGGCCCATATATCTTCGAGGCAGGAGCAATTATAATTACCACTATTTTGGACAGCCCCAATATGGGTGATGCCCAACATTCTTTGCTCGTGTATTTTGAGATGGGCCAGTTGTTTAATTTATAAGGTTCGTTTTTTAAAAATAGCATAAATATACGTCTTGACTTATCATATTTATATAAATTTTTATTTTTATAAAATAATTATAAAAATTTCAACTAATTATGTATCTTCAAAGAATATATCGGGAGCTAATTATGCATCTCCACAAATCCAAAATCAGAAAAAACATATCAGGAGCTAATTATATATCTTTACAAAGGAAAAAAATAATGTATCTTCTTTGGATATATTACGTATGACAACATACCCAAAATCGAAAAAGATATATCGAGAGCTAATTGTATGTCTTTATAAAGAAAAAAATATATCTTCAATTGATGTATCGAGAGCTAATTATCTATCTTGACAAATTTCAGTAATTATGCAAAATATCAAGATATTCTGTAACTAAGCTCTAAACTGTCGGAATTTATGTTATTTTCCCTTTTTTTTATCCACTCCTTTTGAAAAATTGGAGTATAATGCAAGTGATTAGCATCATGGTTTGATTAAAGAGTCGATTTTGTCTATTTTACTTGACTAGTATATATTAATCTGTTTGTGAGTGTACTTGTAGAGCTTACAATGCAACTTATATTAATCAGTTCCACTTGACCAAATTTCCAAATTAATTTGTCGACACATGTATATAGCAGTATTTCAAATTTCCTTTAGTAGGCCACTTTTATAATTTCAGTGCTGTACGTATTTGGCTTTTCCTCAGAATTTCATTTTGAAACTTCTCTTTCAAAATGGAGGCCTTTTTGCATGCAAAATATTGGAAGGTGAATTAATGCATGTGGGGGCAATGAACAGCTAATGCAGATAAAACTTGTCTTTCAAGGAATATAATACTACCTCATGAAAAGGGCAAAAAAAGAAGAAAGGTAAACAAAATGATCAAGTTAAAAACAGGCAGCTGCAGACCACTGTACCCTACCTTACATTAATTTCGAAACGGTCACAAAATTCCCCAACCAAAACGAGGAAAAAAAGAAAGAAAGAAAGAAGCAAAAGGAAGAGATATTCAAAACATATATAAATAAAGTGATTGATGGGACATTTTTGGGGGGTTAAATAGGACATTTATACTAATTAAACATCATATAAATTAAACAGTTTAAATAATCCACGAATAAGTTCATGTTGTTAAGTATTTGAGTTACTCTGATCTTACAAGTTAGGATAGAAGAAAAGATGAAAATCTAAGATTTTCGCATTCTAATGTAACACGTATGTGACTCTATTACTTGACAACAATGGAGTTTATTATAAAACACTTCTAATGTGACACATATGTGGTTCTAATACTTGATAAGATCAATAATAGTGAAGTTTATTATAAAATACTACTTACGAAGGACTCCACTTTTGTAGACATTAGTTTTGCTGATCATGTTTGTTGCTGTATGGAATTGCAGTCAAGGAGAGATCGTTTGCCACTCAAATGGCAGCAACATTATTATTGGTTGTGATATCTACACATATTTAACTTGAGCATACTTAAATTTGACTTTGAATTTAAACTAATAATACATGTTGTTGACACCCTAATATAATTTTGACTTCCAATAATATGTATCATAACCCTGTTATTTTTCTAATTAATAATTTTTAGATCTTTTCAAAATTAATTCCCTTTACTTAATTATTTATTCAATAAGCCACACATTTTATTATTATCTTGACATATTTTGAAAAATATATTATTTATTTCTAATTTTCCTATTAATTATCATAAAGTTCGTATAATATATTTAAAAATAGTACTTACTACATTACATATCAGTGATATGCTTACTGAATCACATACATATGTCGTATTTTCTTAATTAAATATTAGCAATCTTTAGTCCAGATTTATTTAAAATCTAGCCACTTGTATCCAATTAATATCAATGTTATTCAAAATTGAACCTGATAAGCCCAATTTCATTTCCAGTTAAAACCCCATCCTAGAGCTGTCAATATGTTCGACCCAACCCATCCAGGCTAATCCACACGGGCTTTAAGTTTAACGGACCAGACCGAACTGACCCATCAAAATGATTGGCTAAAAAACACCAAGCCCACACCATTACTCTGTGTGTTGCGAGCTTCATGGGCTAGTCCACTTTTAAAAAATAATATTTTATAATTTAATTTTAGAATGTTAATAAACATAAATATTATCGGACAATATTACACAGTGTTAATACTTGTTAATCAAGTCTCCAACACCCCAAAAAATACTCCTAATAGCAAAATTAAATAACTTTTGACATGATATCTTTTGAATCAAATAAAAATACTAATAAACAATCTAAATAGTTCCATGTATTTGACTTATGGACCGGCCCACGAACTAGCCTAAGACACATTGCTCAAGCCCCACGGGCTACGGACTTATTCTGGCGGGGCTAAAAAACCCTGTTTTTAAATGGGGAAAGGACAAAAATAATACCTAAAACTAAAATAATTTCGCAAAACTAGCACCTAAATTTAAAACCCCGATAAATAGCTACTAAGGGATGGGCCCTTCCCATTTTGGGTATATCCACGTAATCAATCACTAACTTTCGGTACAATACAATTCGACCCTTTCCATTTTCATCTTTAATGTCCCATGTTTTTTTTGGCTTCTTTTTCCCTTTCTTTATTAAAAATTCTACTCTTTTTTATGTCTCACAGTTACTTTTACCTTAGAATTGTCTTTTTAGCTAAACTTTTAAAAGTAGTTACAATTATAAATGTGTTTTAATTATATTAATTACAAATGTGAAAAATTAATATTAGATTGAACAAAGCGATGTAATATAGGTCAAGGGTACTGGAACAAATCTTTGTTCAACTTAAACTATACATATGTTTTAGACAACACACGATGTGTTTCACCACCATAGTTTGATACAATAAACCAAAAGAGTAACTATATAATACAATTGTTAAAGATATATATTTATATATAATAATGATACTGTTTATATATATATATATATATATATTCTATATAATAATTATATACTTTTAATATTATACAATTGTCACACCCCTTTTTTTAACTCCAAAAAAAAGATTTGATATTAAGTTTCGAAAGGATTTTTATTATTAAAGTGACAAAATATGAAAATTTATTTCGAAAAGGACTTTTTATATTCAAAACTCAAAGTCGCCACTTGGCATAATCCGGTGTGCCAAGTCACCTTTGAAAATCCTTTCAAAACGATTTTGACTCTAAAACTAATCCGCGAACAGAGATTCCGGCTAAGAAATTCTGTTGACCGAAGGGAAGGTGTTAGGCACCCTCCGGTCCCGTGGTTCGACCATGGTCGCTTGGTAGAGCGTATCGACTAATTTGACACTACAAATGTATAAACCACACAAAGCACGCAAAACAATCAATCAAACAAACAAAACAAAAACAATCCAAAATTTAGTGTCTAGTCCAATTATACAGTCCTGAAATAAAAAAAAATACGAAAATATAAACCTACTCTATTCTCGGCTAATCCTAAACTACACTCCATTTCTTTCTCCACCCGATGTTTCGAGCCTTTATCGTGCACCGCCTTCAAGTACATGATACTTCAGGGCATTCCCCGGGTAAATCAATACAAGTCCCTCGGGGCATTCCCCGACCAAATGAATACAATAGATCCCAATGCATAAATAAAAAAAAAATCATTCCACAAACACTTCATCATTCAATAATCACAAATCCTAAACTTTGCCTACCCAACTTACGTTTGTCTACCCCACTCGACCTATCATGATACTATCAAGTTCGATATCAATGAATCAAAACAACAATATTCACTTTATCAACTTTTAACTTCCACCCCGAATCAAACTAAACCTCAAATCAAATTGGATTTTCACCCACAGTGATTAACATGCTTCACATTAAAATTAACAATTAAATAATGAGGAGTAAAATCATCTCAACCAAAAAAATCAACCAAAATTCACACCATTCAAAAATATTCACGAAAAGAGGAATAAGAGATAGAATTGGACCTCAATGTTGATTTTATTCCAAACAATCAATGATGGACCAGAATTCAGGAGCAACGAAACCTCAACCCAATTGAAACCTCAACGTTGAACCCGCAACTCGAACAAACCAACAGAATCCGAATTAACCCGAGCGAACCAACTGACCCATTTTGATTTTTGATCTTGGTCAGGTGAAATTTGGTCGGAATATACTGATCAGCTCGGATTGCGTCACTCCGGTCGCTGGCTCACTATTTCTGGCGACAGTTCAACGGAAAATTGAGAAAGAGGTGATTGCTGGCTTGGATTCGGATCGAATTGGGGCTGGGAGTTTCTGTTTAAGCCATTTTTAGCAGGTTGATCGGCAGTTCTGAGCTATCTCCGGTGATGCGACGGTGTTGGGTTGGCGTATTCCAGTGAGTGTTCGCCGGAAAAACTATTTTGTCACCGGTTTCATCTTCTCGATCTCTCCTCTTGTATATCTCTGTTTTCTTATATTTCTCTACCTCACGATCTCTCTCTCTTCACTCGCAACCTTTCTTTCTCTCCCAAGCTCCTTCTCTTTTCACTCAATACCTCCCTCTCTTGATCGAATATGTGTGTATTAATGTGTGAATGATGGTGCGTGAGAAAGAAAATATGGAGATCACTGGTTTTTGTGTGTGTAAGTGATGTTTGTGAGTATGTGTGTGTATAGAATTATGTGGAGAAGATGATGGTTAAGGGAATATGCTTCTCATGTAATGATGATGATTGTTTTTTGAGTGGGTTTCTGTGAGTAAAAAAAAATCCCAGATGAGTAAAGAATCCTATTTCTTTTGAATGTAGTGTCGTCTTGGTGAGAGAATTGTGTGGTAGTGGGGTAGGGTAGGTGGGGTAGTGAGGTGGGGGTAAGGGTAGAGTGTGATGTGGTTTATTTTGATTGGATAGGTTTAAGGATAAGATAAAATCAGCTAGGGGTTGTTATTTTTTTTCATTTTGTGGAGATTATCACACGAGGTGGGTACGCGGTAGGATAAGGTAAAAATGGGTAAAAATGATATCTGGGAGGGACGAAATTAGTTGTCTACATCGTGCCCCTTTGAATGTAAACACAAAGTGTTTTCAAACAAAGAAGTAGGCAACAAGACAAAATTTTGTCCCGATCATTATTCGAAGAAAAAATAGAAGGAAGAGGAGCAACCGAGTCTTAACTTAGGACACCCTACCCACCTAAGTTATGAGGGAATCAAGTGACAGGTTTCTCAAAGGATTGGAAGGCGAATGGACTATACCGAGTTGGAAAGTCGAGTGGGGTTCCATCGAGGTTCCGGTCCGCGGCTTTGTCATTACATGAAAATAAAAATTACAAGTTAAAACATAAATGACATTACAAAAATCATATCTACGCAGCTCCTTTGGACTCTTGGCTTGAGTTTCATCACCGTGTTCTTCTAACTTGCCATTTGATCACCTTATTCTTCAGGTGGGCTCCTAACTTTAAACTTCATCATCCTGTTCTTCAAGCGGACTCCTGACTTGCGATTTCATCACCCTGTTCTTCAGGCGGGCTCCTGACTTGTGATTTCATCACCCTGTTGTTCTTCAGGCGGACTCCTGACCTTCAATTTTATCACCCTGTTCTTTAGGCGGGCTCTCGACTTTCAATTTCATCACCCTATTCTTCAGGCGGGCTCCTGAAACCAAAATCAAAACTAGAATGAAAATTAATCAAAACCAAAACTAGAACTAAAACTATCCCACACAAAGATTATCATAATGCAGTATTACATTTTTGAAAGCGTGGTCCCATTTTTTAGGAGGGACCCGAACATAAAGTAAAATTTTATTTTTCAGGAGGGTCCTGAACATAAAGTAAAATCTCATTTTTCGGGAGGGTCCTGAACAAAAAGTAGAATCCCATTTTTCAGGAGGACCTGAACAGAAAGTAAAATCCAATTTTTCAGGAGGGTCCTGAACATAAAGTGAAATCCCATTTTTCAGGAGGGTCCTGAACATAAAGTAAAATCCTATTTTTCAGGAGGGTGCTAAACAGAAAGTAAAATCTTATTTTTTAGGAAGGTCCGGAACAGAAAGTAAAATCCCATTTTTCAGGAGGATCCTGACCCATTTTTCAGGAGGGTCCTGAATAGAAAGTAAAATCTCATTTTTCAGGAGGGTCCTAAACAGAAAGTAAAATTCCATTTTTCAGGAGGGTCCTGAATAGAAAGTAAAATCTCATTTTTTAGGAGGGTCCTGAACATAAAGTAAAATTCTATTTTTCAGGAGAGTCCTAAACATAAAGTAAAATCTCATTCTTCAGGAGGGTCTTGAACATAAAGTAAAATCTCATTCTCCAGGAGGGGCCTGAACATAAAGTAAAAATCTCATTCTTCAGGAGGGTCCTGAACAGAAAGTAAAATCTCATTTTTCAGGAGAGTCCTGAACAGAAAGTAAAATCTCATTTTTCAGAAAAGTCCTGAACATAAAGTAAAATCTCATTTTTCAGGAGAGTCCTGAACAGAAAGTAAATTTCCATTTTTCAGGAGGGTCTTGAACATAAAGTAAAATCCTAATTTTCAGCAGGGTCCTGAACATAAAGTAAAATCACATTTTCCAGGAGGGCCATGAACAGAAAGTAAATTCCCATTCTTAAGGAGGGTCCGGAACATAAAGTAAAATCTCATTTTTCAGGAAGGTCCTGAACATAAAGTAAAATCCCTGAACATAAAGTAAAATCCCATTTTTCAAGAGGGTGTTGAACAGAAAGTAAAATCTTATTTTTCAGAAGGGTCCTGAACAGAAAGTAAAATTCCATTTTTCAGGAGGGTCCTGAACATAAAGTGAAATCGCATTTTTCAGGAGAGTCCTAAACAGAATGTAAAACCCCATTTTCCAGTAGAGTCCTAAATAGATAGTAAAATTCTATTTTTTATGAGGGTCCTGAACATGAAATTAAAGTCCCATTTCTCAGGAGGGTCCTGAACATAAAGTAAAATCCCATTTTTCAGGAGAGTCCTGAACAGAAAGTAAAATTTCATTTTTCAGGAGGGTCTTGAACATAAAGTGAAATCCCACTTTTTCAGGAGGGTCCTGAACATAAAGTAAAATCACATTTTTTAGGAGGGTCCTGAACATAAAGTGAAATCCCACTTTTTCAGGAGGGTCCTGAATATAAAGTAAATTCTCATTTTTCAGGAGGGTCCTGAACATAAAGTAAAATTTCATTTTTCAGGAGGGTCCTGAACATAAAGTAAAATCTCATTTTTCAAGAGGGTCCTGAACAGAAAGTAAAATCCCATTTTTCAAGAGGGTCCTGAACATAAAGTAAAATTCCATTTTTCATTAGGGTACTGAACATAAAGTGAGGTTCCATTTTTTAGAAGGGTCCTGAATAAAAGGTAAAATCACATTTTTTAGGAGGGTCCTGAACATAAAGTAAAATCCCTTTTTCAGGAGGGTTCTGAACATAAAGTGAAATCCCATTTTTCAGGAGGGTCCTGAATAGAATGTAAAATCTCACTTTTCAGGAGGGTCCTGATCAAAAAGTAAAATCCCATTTTTCAAGAGGGTCTTGAACAGAAAGTAAAATCTTATTTTTCAGGATGGTCCTGAACATAAAGTAGAATCTTATTTTTCAGGAGGGTCCTGAACAGAAAGTAAAATCTCATTTTTTAGGAGAGTCCTGAATATAAAGTAAAAACCAAGTTTTCAGGAGGGTCCTGAATAGAAAGTAAAATTTCATTTTTCAGGGTGGTTTCGAACATAAAGTAAAATCTCATTCTTCAAGAGGGTCCTGAACATAAAGTAAAATTCCATTTTTCAGTAGGGTCCTGAACAGAAAGTAAAATTCTATTTTTTAGGAGGGTCCTAAACATAAAGTGAATTTTCATTTTTCAGGAGGGTCCTGAGCAGAAAGTAAAATCCCATTTTTCAGGAGGGTCTTGAACGTAAAGTGAAATCTCATTTTTCAGGAGGGTCCTGAACAGAAGGTAAAATCCCATTTTTCTGGAGGGTCCTAAACATAAAGTAAATTTTCATTTTTCTGGAGGGTCCTGAACAGAAAGTAAAATCCCATTTTTCAGGAGGGTCCTGAACATAAAGTAAAATCTTATTTTTCAGGACGGTCCTTAACAGAAAGTAAAATCTCATTTTTCAGGAGGGTCCTGAACATAAAGTGAAATCCCATTTTTCAGGAGGGTCCTAAACAGAATGTAAAACCCCATTTTTCAGGAGGGTCCTGAATAGAAAGTAAAATTATATTTTTTATGAGGGTCCTGAACATGAAAGTAAAGTCCCATTTTTCAGGAGGGTCCTGTACAGAAAATAAATTTCTATTTTTCAGGAGGGTCCTGAACAGAAGGTAAAATCTCATTTTTCAAAAGGGTCTTGAACATAAAGTGAAATCCCATTTTTCAGAAGGGTCTTGAACAGAAGGTAAAATCATATTTTTTAGGAGGGTCCTGAACATAAAGTAAAATCTTATTTTTCAGGAGGGTCCTGAACATAAAGTAAAATCTCATTTTTCAGGAGGGTCCTGAACAAAAAGTAAAATTCCATTTTTCAGAAGGGTCATGAACAGAAAGTAAAATTCTATTTTTCAGGAGGGTCCTGAACATAATGTGAAATTTCATTTTTCAGGAGGGTCCTGAACAGAAGGTAAAATCCCATTTTTCAGGAGGGTTCTGAACATAAAGTAAAATTCCATTTTTTAGAAGTGTCCTGAACAGAAAGTAAAATCTCATTTTTCTGAAGGGTCCTGAACAGAAAGTAAAATTCCATGATGTGTTTTTACAAGGGTAGATGAATTAAGTGAAGCGAATTTGCCCCTATTTCAACAAATAAAATTTGTCAATTAAAAACTTAGTTGTGGCCTGCAGTACTTGGTTGTCCCGACACCTGCTCCGGTGTTCATTCCCTACATTTTGTTTTAGATTGCTAGCACTTGCCCCTACTTTGTCGCATCATTGACCCAAACTCATATTATTAAGAATGACTCTGAAGTTAACATAGTATTTCTTCTTTGCCATGCTTCTCAGATAGACCCTTTAACCTTGATATTTTCATGAGTTTTCAGACTCGTCTATTGACAAAACTTTTGCATGCCTTATTTCAGCTCACAATCATATCCCTTTCATGTGCTGGCCTTTTGTCTCGCTTTTTGCAATTGAAGACGCTGGTAACCAGTTTTGAAATCTTTTCTCACTTGTTT
The DNA here is from genome assembly GCA_030864225.1 of Capsicum baccatum var. pendulum. Classification (NCBI taxonomy): domain Eukaryota; kingdom Viridiplantae; phylum Streptophyta; class Magnoliopsida; order Solanales; family Solanaceae; genus Capsicum; species Capsicum baccatum. The sequence goes on from CM061557.1 coordinate 232,718,308, forward strand.
TGACATGGATTTGACTCAAAGACAAGAGGAAAATGACAATAATTTTTATTTGGGATAACTGACTCAAGAAAAGTAAAATAAATATAAAGATAAGAAAGAAAAGACAATGAATGTCCCCATTTGAAGAAATAAAAAATTATCTAAAAATGATAGTCAACTCTAATGATTATGCCATGCATTTCGGATTAAACTGCCTGATCTTTCCATCCAAAACTTACACAAATTGTTGTTAAGTTAATGGCCTTGAAACTAAGTTGCTTTCTTGGGTCAATTGTTTTTAAGACCTCATCCGACTAGTGGCACCTTAAAGGGTTTTTGCCATCACACTTCTCTCATTTTTTTCCTCGGCTCACCATTGCCTTATGGTATATGTAAGAGTTTTTCACCGATGAGACTATCTTATTATTATTTTTTCCAACTCACAATCGTCTTACGGTGCCCATGGGGATTTTCATCAATAAGACTCTCATTTTTATCTATCTCAACTTACCATCACCTTACGGTGCCCGTGAGGGTTTTCACCAATAAGACTCTCATTTTTATTTCTCTCTTGATTCCTTGTGCTGAGGAAGACAAGTAGTTTCCAAATACATCATTATATCCCTTGCATGCTTAGCCTTAACATCCTCAAAGATTGATCTAAAGGTCTTTCTTTGGTTGCAACTTGGCTTTTGGATAGGGTTAGAAAGAAAGGACAGCATGAGGCCCAAACGACACTTGAAGTGGGTTAGGACTTACAACTTTTGGAATCGACTCAAACAATGAGGATTAACTCATGCCCCAGTTTCTTTTAACTATGCAATTCTAAATTATTTATTTGGTTGGACCGAGCCCAGAGTAGGGCAGCCTACGTATCTTACCCCCGAGAGAGGAGAATCAGGTCACGCGTAGTTCTGACAGCTTATTTTGCATGATTTAGACTTTTGATTCTTTTTCTTTTATTGACACTCTTTTCTCTTTGGATTTTTCTGACTCTAATTGTCTTGACACTTTTTTTCTTTTTTCTTTTTGGACATTTTTTTTTGAACTTTTCTGACTCTATTGTTTTGCTCGACACTTTTCTTTTGAGCTTTGCTGACTCTATCTTGATTCCAAAAGAGGGGTACGAAAGAAAATAACACTAAGGCTCAAATGAGGTAAACAAGGGATGACACAATGTTTGAATAACAGAATAAAATGCCTTCGTCATATCAATCCTTGAAAATACTAGTACATAACATGCAATGTGAAAGTACACGATCAATATCACTTATGGCATGTTTTACAACACTAACTTTCCCCGAACATGTGTTTCAACTTTTTCCTATACTTGTCAAACATACAACTCCACCTTTGTTGTACAATCCTCATGCTGAAGAACTCATGATCTCGTGGAGATGATTTTCTTTCTGTTCACGCAGTCACTATTTGACCTAATTGAGCCATGTCTTTGAATTGATGACCAAATTATTCTTGTGATTCTCAAAAGAAATGCCTTAACTTTTAAAGAAGGCTTCAACTTGTCATCAAACATCTCAACACTCTACCTATTTTCTTGGATGCTCCTTTTTCTAACTTTAACCCTCTGATTCAATGTTTATGCTTAAACTGGATTTCAAGATCTGGCTGAAAATTCCGCTAGCATGTCATATCACTAGAATCAACATAAAATATGATGTGTAAAGAAAACAAACAAATATTTAAAACATAAAGGGAAAGGGACACTTTATTTAGTTGAAATAAAAAATAGAAAAGTTTGAACATAAATGACACAGAGACAAAACAAGATAGATCCCGAACTACAACCTTGAAATAATTCGGAAAACAAAAAAGAAAACAAAACAAACTACCAGACCTTTTCCTAGTAGGGAGAGGGGTGACTTCTCAATTACTCAGTCTGACAACTTAGCCACTGGTTTGCATATCAGCATGACTAGAGCTTCCACCACGATCAACGTTCTGCACCATAATTGATTTATCTTGAATTATCTTTTCAATTTCTCTTTTCAAAGCACGACAATCTTCAATACTGTGACCCTGAACATTAGAATGATATGCACATCGTACAGTGGCATATGACTCTCCAATTGGTGTGAAGCTATCCCTCGACTTCTACCTTGTTTCATTATTTGGCTTGGATTGAAAATCTGGCCTAGAAGGGCTTCGGTATGTTTGTGGAATTTGAGAATGACTCTGAGGAGTTGGTGCACGCCAATGTGGGTAAGAAAGGAATTGAACATATGGTTGTGCATTGTATACTGGATATGGCAGCGGAGGAATAGAGTAAATGGATTTTGGGAGTGATTCTGTGGAGCTTGGGCATAGGCTTGGGTTTGAGCCTGTGGGTAACGATGGTGTGGTCCTCTTGCCCGTGCCTGTTGTCCAACTATAATGGCAGATGCATCTTTCTCATACTTCTTTCCTCCGATACTTCTCGAACCTTTTTGAATTGCTTGAGTAGTCGCTTTCAATGTTACAAAACTCACAATGCGGTCGGTCTTAATTCTATCCTCTATCATCTCCTCCATTTTGAGGAACTCAATAAATGACTTGCCTAATGCAGGTAACAAGTGTTGATAATATGTTTCATCCTGCGCCTGATTAAAACCTCCACTATCTTACTTTCTTTCATTGATGGTTTCACCCTAGCAGCTTGTTCACGCCATCTAATCGCATGCTCTCTGAAAGTCTCAGTACTCTTTTTCTTCATGTTAGTTAGGGATTTCTCATCAGGAATCAAATCCACATTGTATTGGAATTGTTGCACAAATTCATTAGCTAGGTCATCCCAACTAATCCACTTGTCGATGTCTTGGTCAACAAACCATTCCGAAGCTAGGCCTGAAAGACTCTCATCGAAATATGCCACGAGTAATTCTTTCTTCCCCCCAGCACCCCTTAGTTTGTTGCAATAATGTCTCAAATGTGCTACAGGATCGCCATGTCCATCATACTTCTCAAACTTCGGCATTTAAAATGAGACACTTTTGTACCCCCCAAGTCCCTGGAGGTCTTTCATAGCCAGTTCCAAACTTCTCAATTTTCTGGTCATTTTCTCTTGTTCTTCTGTTATAACAGGTTTCTCAGTGTTAAGAGAAAATTCAGGCGAGTGAGTATAGCCATAAGGATTAGTCGACTTAAATGTGGGCTCAATAGCATGATGTTGATCAGCTAAAATATTCAATACAGACTTTCTCACAAGGTGGGGAGGCACAACTTGTGGATAAACCTTAAAAGTAGGAGCTTCGGGTGGGGGTGGTACTGCAAAAACATGAACAGTGGATGGAGTCGAGCATGTGGTAGCTTTGTGTTGAGGAGTGAGGAAATGAATATTGGAAGTGTTTAGATAGTATTGCCCCGGAGCAGGTTGTCATACCCCAAATCCCATTGGAGCGGACTGGCACCCGTAGCCGAGGAGGTCCGGGAGAACCCGTTCATAACCTATACTTTCACATTTACATTACTTATGAAAATTAGAAATTTGGGCAGCACTTCGTTGTAAATAGAAGAAACAGTACCTGTATCAGCCCAACAGACACGCATAAATATATATATAAACAGTAATTGGCCGTCAGAGCCATCACGTCTATTAACCAAACACTCCTATGGTTGTACAATATGTCTACAAAAGCCTCTACATAGATACACAACTGAGTTAGGGTCGGGACAAACTCCCGCCCACAAAAGACTTTTATACAAATACCAAAAATACATATAGAAACGACTTGGGATGGCCCGAAACAACTGGAGCTCACCACTAACAACAGAATGTCCTGGCTCTTACTGTGGAGGTGTACGACCTGAAGTACCTGTTCCTGAAGGCATGAATATGGGTCCCCCGTGAGGGACGTCAGTACGGAAATATGTACTGAGTATGTAAGGCAGTGAGTATCAAGATGAGATACAAAAGATCAACAGAACCCAGATACCAGTGAATAAACAGTATGAGTAGACCACACTTAAAAGAGCTGATGGGATACCTGCACATTACTTTCATATCATTACTTCCCGTAATCCTTATCAATACATAACGTATGTCATACAATGGCCAACTGATCAGTGGTACTAATACAATACATCAGGGACCACCCCGGGAATAGCATATATACATAAACTTTATAATACAATGGCCAACTGATCAGTGGTACTAATACAATACATCATATCATCAATTTAAAATACAGACATTCCATTTCTTAATTCAATTAATCTTTGAGATTGGTTACTTTGTGGTCACACCTTATGGAACTTGAAACCATGATACTTCCATAGGAAAAACATGTAAATATGTAATCAATATCATGAAAATGAAGTAGAGAATCATGGATACCTCATTAAACCATTTCGGAGTCAACAATAGTATATGGACATTTTTTTGACTAGCCGGACATCTTAAAAGTGAAAACAAGTTCAATTGGTAGTGTCGAAGATCATATGATGTTATTATGTGTCATGTGTCGTAGGACAATGTTGGAAGCTTACTTGAGAGTGCCATGGGTCATTATTCATGCCAAAGATTAGATAGAGTATGTCTTACATACCTTGATATAACCACTTCAATACAAGTCCAACTTGACTTCCCGTACTCTTCGAACACTTCTCTACAATAAGTCATTTGTGGCAAACTAGTATTAGCAACCAAACCTTACCATTTAGGTATTAACTTCACCAAATAATGTCTAGGAAGTAATCCTTTAACTCATCAATAAGAGTGCTACATACATCCTCTTATACTCTTATTACATTCACATATCATGCATTTTCATGAAATATCCCTCAACATCACTCTTAGCCTTTATTTCCCTTCTTAATCACCATCCAATACCAACATGATCACTGGGCATACATAAATACTAATATAATGATATATCACCACAATTCATCCTCCATAATCCAATACAACAACTTTCATAATTTACTACTAACAATTTATACAAAACAATTCATAACTATGTTTCTAGTTATCTTCCAACATCAAGACAATACCCATAATCCTTTATCAATACTTATTCATGGATAAGAATCAAGAATAAACAATATTCATACCTTAACAATGAACTCTTGTATTTAGAATCCTCCTTACATAACCATGGGGTGCTTCTCGAAGCTTTCGAGATGGTGAACACAACTACGGAACCAATTCAAATTTTCTACGGTTGAATCACAAAATATTTGAAGTTGAAATTAGGCTAGGGTTTCACCTTCTCTTAATAATTGGATGATATATGATATATATGAGTCTAAGTGTAGGTTTATAAACACCCATTTTCGTCCAAGAGGTAATAGAAAATGGCCATTTTGCCATAAAATTTTAAATAAATCCGAATCTGTCCCCAGTGGACAGTTTTGATAGGCTGAAGTAAATCTATCATAACTCTTTTCTCCGGTATAGAATTCGGGTGAAACCAATTGAATTTGAAATATAATTCAAAGGGCTTTCATTTTCATATAAAGTATACCACCCAGTTCTTCCTGTACAAGGAGTTATGGTTGTTTAAAGTTGACCCAAAAATCTGTCCCACAATTCTGTTTTTTTTGATAGGCTGTAGTAAAACGGGTATAGCTCCTTACTCAGACATTGGATTTGGATGAAACCAATTTCATAGAAAAGAAGACTCTCGGAGCTTTTTGTCGATATATAGCAGCTCACACAGTTCTTTTGGTACAAGGAGTTATGATCATCTAAAGTTGATCCAAAAAAATAATTGCCTAGCTGCAGTAATTTTCCTGCAGATTTACTGTTCACAGGCTCCCCGGCCACCGTTTTGAAATTTCGAATGTGCTCGCTTATATGAAATACTCCTCTGTTTTGGGCAAACTTTATATCGTTGGAAAGCTTATTCCAATACCTACACATACAACTATTGACGGGATACTTCTGAACACCATAAACTTAATTTAACCCATGCGCAAGCCTTTAGGACTCCATATAATCGCGATAAGTGTACGAAAAAAATTTACGGGGTGTTACACAGGTCCTGATGCATGTTGTGGTGTGTCAACAAAAATAGGAAACTGTGTATGTGACATTGGAGGCAAGCTAGAAAGGTATTCCATATTATCAGCGGAAAATGGAGGAGGCGGCAACCCATTAGCCCAGGCTCGATGCATTTCTATCATTTGTTGTCTTAATTTTTGAATCTCTTCATTAGCTCCTAAATTCTCATTGCCCGAACTCCCTATCTGATCAGTGACAACAAACTCGATGTCCTTGTTGTCCATAAATTTTTCTGTGACTTGGTGCAATATGGAGGACCAGCCAAAATGCCACAAACCAACCACCTCAAACTAACTGAACAAGAGATAGCAAATGTGTTAGAATTCAACATTTTTTTTTCAAAACCCTTTTTTTCTTTCTTTTTGAAAAGGTCACCGAACCCAAGAGGGGCGCCTACGTATCTCACTCCCGAGAGAAGAGAATCAGGTGTGCGTAGTTCATGAAGTCTTGCCAAAATGGCCAATTAATTCTTTTTTCTTTTTTTTCTTGAAACTTTAAAAAGAAAAGGAAATAACAAATTGTCAAAAGAATTGACGATTTTTTTTTTTCAAGTTTAAACTCTCTATACAAAATAAAACTTATGATCACCAAAGAAAAATCTTTTTGGGTTTTCAATTTTGAATTTCATATGAAAATGAAACTTGAACCTATTAAAGGAAAAATCTTTTTTGTAGTTTTCTTTTAAAGATGTATATGAAACACCTACTCTAATAAAGAGTGAAATTTTTCAAATAAGATCAACCAAAAATGAAACCTACGATTATTGAGGATTTTTTTTTCTTTTCAACACATGTATGAAACACCTACTCTAAATGAAGAGTGAAGAAAATCTTTTTGAATTTTTTAAAATAAGATCCCCGAACCAATAATAGGATGCCTACGGATCTCACTCTCTCGAGAGGAGAATCAAGGGTGTGTAGTTCTTCTAGATTGGACAATTAAGGATTAAATAACAAACTAAAACTTAACTTGAGCGACATGATTACAGATAGACGATGAAAGAAAAATCTTTTCTGGGGTTTTAATTAGACACTTCACATAAAGATGACACCAACTATGAAATAAAAATCTTTTTGGTATTTTCGTTATATGAAATGTACAAAGCTTCTATCATTTTTTTTTTTTGACTTTTTCTTTTATAAAAAACTCCTATTTGAAAAAAAATCTTTTTGAAATTTTTGAATTATAAATGCATGGTAAAAGAACAAAAGGAAAATAATTTTGATGTTTTTGAGAAAAATAGTGCGAAAGGTAAAAAAATTCTTTTTGAATTTTTGGATTGTGAAAAAAATCAAAAGTCATAAAGAACTCTAAAAACTTATGAAACTCTTTTTTTTTTCGACTCACTTTTGTTTCTCTCTTTGTTTCAACACTTTCTTGTCTACACACTTTACTTCTAACACATGCTTTCCCCAAATCGGTCCGTCAAATGACCATGCTACCCTCAAATATGCAACATTTAGCACATAGGGATGTTTTAGAGATGAGTCTCCTACAAAGGGTCATGTGGGTCCCGCTATGTCTTAATATGATGCAGATAATCATGTCCTAAAGGCTGACCTACGTTGGGTTTACTAACAAGGCTGTTCAGGGGCGTGTATGGTCGATAGTGGCTGCGAGAGCTTTCTACCCACTCCATAACACCGACGGCTCCCCCTTCTAAAATAAGGGTAACTCAACTAGAGGTCGCGTACAACATGCGTACTACAGACTTGTAGCAGAAAGAATAACTCGGGTTATGCACATGATGCCAGATATAAAACAGTAACACATATGGAGAGACTGTAAATAAAGAGCACGTAAACACTCAACAATGATAAAATAATAACACAAAACAAACAAACAAAATGTCTATACACCTATAGTGCCAAACTAAGTCGATATAACTCCAAAATAAGCTCGAATTTTGAAAAAAAATAATCTCCAGTGGAGTCACCAGAGCTGTCACACCCCTTTTTTTAAACTCCAAAAAAAAGATTTGATATTAAGTTTCGAAAGGGTTTTTATTATTAAAGTGACAAAAGATGAAAATTTGTTTCGAAAAGGACTTTTTATATTCAAAACTCAGAGTTGCCACTTGGCATAATCCGGCGTGCCAAGTCACCTTTGAAAATCCTTTTCAAAACGGTTTTGACTCTAAAACTGATCCGCGAACAGAGATTTCGACTAAGAAATTCTGCTGACCGAGGGAAAGGTGTTAGGCACCCTTCGGTCCCGTGGTTCGACCACGGTCGCTTGGTAGAGCGTATCGGCTAATTTGACACTATAAATGTATAAACCACACAAAGCACGCAAAACATTCAATCAAACAAACAAAACAAAAGCAATCCAAAATTTAGTGTCCAATCTAATTATACAGTCCCGAAATAAAAAACAAAAATATAAACCCACTCTATTCTAGGCTAATCCTAAACTACGCTCCATTTCTTTCTCCACCCGATGTTTCAGGCCTTTATCGTGCGCCGTTTTCAAGTACATGATACTTCGGGGCATTCCCCGAATAAATCAATACAAGTCCCTTGGGGAATTCCCCGACCAAATGAATACAATAGATCGCAATGCCTAAATAAAAAAAAAAACATTCCACAAACACTTCATCATTCAACAATCACAAATCCTAAACTTTGCCTACCCAACTTACGTTTGTCTACCCCACTCGACCTATCATGATACTATCAAGTTCGATATCAATGAATCAAAACAACAATATTCACTTTATCAACTTTTAACTTCCGCCCCGAATCAAACTAAACCCCAAATCCAATTGGATTTTCACCCACAGTGATTAACATTCTTCACACTAGAATTAACAATTAAATAACGAGGAGTAAAATTATCTCAACCAAAAAAAATAACTAAAATTCACACCATTCAAAAATATTCACGAAAAGAGGAATAAGAGATATAGAATTGGACCTCAATATTGATTTTATTCCAAACAATTAATGATGGACCAGAATTCAGGAGCAACGAAACCTCGACCCAATTGAAACCTCAACGTCGAACCCGCAAATCGAACAAACCAACATAATCCGAATTAACCCGAGTGAACCAACTGAACCGTTTTGATTTTTGATCGTGGTCAGGTGAAATTTGGTCAGAATATACTGAGCAGCTCGGATTGCGTCACTCCGGTCGCTTACTCACCATTTTCGGCGACAGTTCAACGGGAAACTGAGAAAGAAGTGATTGCTAGCTTGGATTCAGATCAAATTGGGTCTGGGGGTTGCTGTTTAAGCCATTTTTAGCAGGTTGACCGGCAGTTCTGAGCTATCTCCGATGATGCGACGGTGCTGGGTTGGCGTATTCCGGCGAGTGTTCGCGTGAAAAACTATTTCGTCACCAGTTTCTTTTTCTCGATCTCTCATCTTGTATATCTCTGTTTTCCTATATTTCTCTATCTCACGATCTCTCTCTCTTCACTCGGAACCTTTCTTTCTCTCCCAAACTCCCTCTCTTTTCACTCAATACCTCCCTCTCTTGATCGGATATGTGTGTATTAGTATGTGAATGATGGTGAGTGAGAAAGAAAAAATGAAGATCACTGGTTTTTGTGTGTGTAAGTGATGTTTGTGAGTATGTGTGTGTATAGAATTATGTGGAGAAGATGATGGTCAAGGGAATATGCTTCTCATGTAATGATGATGATTGTTTTTTTAGTGGATTTCTGTGAGTAAAAAAAAAATCCCAAATGAGTGAAGAATCCTCTTTCTTTTGAATGTAGTGTTGTCTTAGTGAAAGAATTGTGTGGTAGTGGGGTAGGGTAGGTGGGGTAGTGAGGTGGAAGTAGGGGTAGAGTGTGATGTGGTTTATTTTGATTGGAAAGGTTTTAGGTTAAGATAAAATTAACTAGGGGGTTGTTATTTTTGTCATTTTGTGAAGATTATCACACGGGGTAGGGTACGCGGTAGGATAAGGTAAAAATGGATAAAAATAATATCGGGGAGGGACGAAATTAGGTGTCTACAACAATTGTTAAAGATATATATTTTATATATAATAACGATACAATTTCTACATATATACATATTCTATAGAATAATTATAGCATTTTTATACATATTCTATACAATTTTTAATTATAATTATTATTTAGATACATATTTTATATGACTCTATATAGTTTTTACATGCATTCTAAAAATGTATCAATCTAATATAAGAGAGTATCAATTAGTATATGGACACTGCAAGTATATCAATATAGTATAAAAATATATTAATATGGTATAAAAGAGTATCAATTGGGTATAGGGACTGCACGCGTATAGTTTTTTTTTAAATGTGTATCAATATAATATAAAAATATATCAATGTAGTATAAAAATATATCAATTGAGTATAGAGATAATATGTGCCCAATTGGGCCAAATAACTAAAAAAGAGAATTACTTTAGCTGACTGGTTACAACGTGTCTTCCTTTTTAATTATGGGCCATATTTTTTTTAAAAATGATCATTCTTTTTTTTTTTTTTTTTAAATGGATTACAAAAGGTAAAGCCAACTCCATCACATTACAAGTTGAATTGAATCGGTTCAACGAACTTGACTCATATTGATGGCTCTACCCCTCCCGTTCCCGTTCCCCTCCCCCAGAAAAAGAAAAAGAAAAAACGTAATTCCCAAAAAGTTAGGAAGAGAGATTCCGTTTGTATGAAACAGCCGCCACTCTTCTTGCTTGGCGGCCTTATGTCCACGCCACGACTTTCATTTTGCTTCGCATTTCAACCTTCTCCATGCAACTTATTCATTAAATTAATTAACAATGGATAAATCAAAGTATTTCCACCTCCAACAACCGCACAAAACCCCTAGAAATTTCTATCAATTTCAATACGAAAAACAAAAATAGTTCATTCATTCCCCAAAAGCTGCAAATTCTCTGTAAGATATCAAACAATTCAAAAATCACAGAAAACATTAGGAATTTCAATTAATTCTTATTAAAAAAAAAAACTGTTCAACCCCAAAAGCTACATTCTTTTTTTTTTTTTTTTTTGAAATTGAAAAAAATTTGATGGTGGGATCATCATCAACAAAGCAGGGGCTGCCTTCATGGATAGGGACAGCTACTGCAACAAGAAGCACCGTTGATTTCGACAAAAACGTCGCCGTTTCTGGTGGGGACTCGCATTCACATTCCAACATCAACTTTAGCGATGAGAATTTGGGTTTTGGAGAGAGGGCTATTTCCGCCGCCGGCGCTGCTGTTCTCTCCGCCATCCTCGTTAACCCTCTTGATCTTGCCAAGGTTTCATTTCCCCCCCTTTTATTGTTTATTATTAAATTAAATTAAAACCCTTCTTCGTATTAGCCAGACTTTTCGACTGTTTAGAAAAAAGAAAATAAAGCCTTGTTGCACCTGCCAAGGTTCGAACCCAGGTTATTTATGCGGAAATGCACACTCTTAACTACTGGACTATGCTTCTCTAGCTTGTGAAGGGTGTGCAACAACATGTATATAACCATAACTATCTATATTTAACCTATATACTCGAAAAAATTTTCCGACAAGGGTGTTCATCTGACCACCCTTCGTTGGAGGTTGGGGCTCCGCCACTGCCTTAAAAGCTAAATTGGTATAGTATTGGAATGAAATGGACCTGAATTGAATGGAATGGTTTAGGTGTTTCACTCATCTCATCTCATCTCAAATGAATTGGGATATTGTGGGTAGTGATTCATTGATTGTTTAATGCTACTTCCGTCCATTTTTACTTTTCTATTATTGGCTTGGCGCACCACTTAACGAACAATAAATAAGATGAAAATTCTAATACATCACTTTTGAATATAAGAAATTCAATGTTTTGGGAAATGTATTAAGAAATGACGATAGTTAATAATAAGGCATAATACATAAATGTGCCCTTTAACTTGTCCTCACTTGACATTTACGCCCTCTAACTTTGGGCGTGCACAAGTAGGCGCTTAAACTTGTTGGATGCATGTGTCTACTTGATCAACTTTTTACAAATTTAAGTGCATACTTGTGTACACCCAAAGTTTGATGACATAGATGCCAGTTGAGGCCAAGTTAAAGGGCATGGTTATGTATTATGCCTAATTATAAGGATAGATTAGGAATTAAGTGATAAATTATTTCTTGATTTCTAAACAGTACACGTAAAAGTGGACATATATTTTAAGTACATAGGACAAGTAAAAGTAGATGGAGGGAATACTTAAGCAGTGAAGCTTAGCCTATATTTTTATTTGTGGTGCAGTAATTTTCTGTTTCTATTTATTTAGGTGTTCCTTACATTGCTAACATTAGTGCTTAAACGTGTATTAATACCGAGGAAAATCTGTTGAGCAGCTTACAAGATTAGAACTGCTAATCTTGAGTTGATAATGTTTTGAGGATTATTTACTTTCTCGTTGTTTCACTTCTTTCAGGTTGCTTACGTTTTAATGATATCTTTTTTCGTGCTTTACAGACAAGGTTGCAAGCTCAGGCTGCTGGTGTCCCTTATGACACCCTCTGTAGTTTGGGACATCTTCATTCAAATTCAGTAGGTTCCCAGTGTTTCCTCCCAATTTATCGTTTTTCTTACTTGTCATGCCACTCAACCAGTTAATTAAACCCGGAGGAGAAAAGGATAATTTGATTGTGGAAGCTAGGGGAAAGGGGAATGCAAGGCTATTTCGATAGCTAACCCTGGAAGAAGCTATTGGTGCTTTCCTACTATGTTTTATGCTCTCTCCAAAATCTAGTTCACCAGATGTTTTCAGTTTTACCTACATTATCAATCTTAAGTTGCAAGGGCCAACTTAAGTTGATTGATTTTCACTATATGTTCTGAATTTGGCCCTGCTATCTTGTTTAGGTGCTGACGGGTGTGAAGTACAACTCAGCAGGCACTCGTGCTGTTCTTGGTGCTGAACCAACATGTTCCCCAGAGTGTTTTCGATATAAAGGAACGCTTGATGTCTTCTGTAAAGTAATACGTCAGGTTAGTTACTTTCTGTGGGAAGTAATGTAGTTCTCCGTTCCTAAGAAGAAGTTATGGCGACTTTTTGCACATAGTTTGAGACCTTCTGCTTTGAAAACATGATTTGCTTATCTGAAATCTACTCAAAGTTATGACTGCTATAACACCAACATCCATCATGAACTAGTAATCTTAATTAAGAGAGTCTGGAGGATGATTTTAGGAGTAGTCAGGCTACAAAAACATTTCAATAGAAAATTCTAGTTCCTTTTTCTGGAGCACGAGAGACAACTCTCTTCTCATTATGACATCTGTGACGTACTCGCAAAAAATCTCTGACTTTTATATGAGATGGTCATGTAAAAAGGTGATAGTTCTGTAAATAGAGTGACCCTTGCAAGGGTTTACTATCACTACCGTGTTCCCCCTCTCCCCCTCAAAACAAAGTTGAGTGTCGACGTTATATGTTGGAAGCTGGTACTAATAGATGTGCCGTAGTTGTTGTGAAGTCTTGCTGTATTATCAGGTCAACAAGAAAAAAATAAAAACCATTGAACCTGGAAAGTAGGAGTTTCTCTCAGCATCTTCTTCCAGTACATTTCTGTATTTCATTGGCTCATTGAAAGTAAAGCCAACTGTGTCATCTATTTAACCCAGGTAACTTGTACAGGAAGGATTTACCAGATTGTGGAGAGGCACTAATGCAAGTCTAACATTGGCAATCCCTTCTGTAAGTCTCAATTTAGAAATTCATTTGTTTTTTCAGTTTTCACTGGTTACTAGATATTGAAGCACGCAGTTATATGCAATTGCTTTTGTAGCTGTTTTGTTTTGTAGTAGTACTTACTAAGTGTTTCATTCCCTTTTGTAGGTGGGTATATATTTGCCTCTTTATGACATTTTCCGCAACTCTATGGAAGATTATACATTACGCAATATACCAATTGCTACTCCATATGTCCCCTTGGTAGCAGGATCCTTAGCACGTTCCATTGCTTGCGTCACGTGCTATCCAATTGAGCTTGCAAGAACACGTATGCAGGTAAATCTGATCATCTTCTTGACGCAGATCGACATTACACAATTGTGTAGTACTGCTAAAGCAATCTCTTTCTGCTAGAAAATGTGTGTCAATATTACAGTTAATCTCGTGGATTAATCTCGTGGGTAGAACTATGGATGAATGCGTAAATTTTACATTTTTCAGATATGTAATATTTGATTAACATTCACAGATAAAAGTATATTACTTGTTATGGGCATGCATCTATATGCTCCAGGAGATAATTCAACCATTTTCCAGTTTTTTAGAAATGTTTTTACTGGATAACGGTTTATATTCTTTCTAGATGTTTCTTAGCTCTTTGTGTTGTGAATAATTAGCTAGCAATGGTAAAAGCTAAAGGGTGAAGATTGGAAATCTTGTTCCAGTTCCATTGTTGGTAAATTAAAGATCCGTTCATTAAAGGGTTGTAACATTAGTAGTTTGAAATGTTATTTCTTTGTTAATGTTTGTGTCTATCATTATCATCCAGGGTGCTTCAAACTTACTAGATAATGTTAATTTCCTTTTTAGAGAGAGCAGCACCCCACTTCATTAGGTGTTTGGGTTTATCATGTTATCTATCTTTCGGTCAATATCTATCATTTTCTGCTAAATTTTACTTGTTCTTATGACTTCATTTGTTATAGGCCTTCAAAGACACCAAAAATGGCATGAAGCCTCCAGGAGTGTGGAAAACGTTAGTTGGGGTCGTTTCTCCAGTCAATGGTGCAAACAGCTTTCAAAATTGTAATGCTTCATCAAACTTACTTTAGTTGGCTGCACATAGTTATGTTGTACTATCCATCCCTTTCATGGTTAGCTTTAATCTTGAGTCGCTAGGTTCCTGCCTTACGTGTATCCATATACACATATAGAAGTGGTTTCAATAAACAATATAGGGCCATCTTCAACGCCCCCCCAAACACACACACACGCAGAGCTGTCTTATGTTCTTTCAGTGACACTTACAATCGTACGTGTGTTCTGTATACACAAGGTGGAGCTTTTGTCTCTTCCTTGGGGTTCCCACTGAAGTGCAGGGTTTTCTTGTAAAATGTAATTATTTGAAAGACCTTACCAATAATGCTTTCAGTGAGGAAGTTCTCCCCAAATTATCTTGTCCTCATTTGCTTTTGGCTAAGAAATACTAGATCCTTCCACATTAACTTAATTCTGGCAAAGGAAATACAAGTTAAATCCCATCATAATAAACTAACTGCCCGCTAGTTTTAGTTGCCAGAGACAGAGTATGAAGCTGCTAAAAGTGTAACTTACAGCATATGGCATTGGACATATTCAATTTCTCTGAGTATTCCATTATGGAAGTTTTACTCCTCCAGATCTTGCCTTTTGGTTTTTAATGCTTTGCTAACACATTTTGGTTAATTACTTTCCCATCGACCAATGGGTAGCAATGCAGGTCTACCGCCTCCTCTGGACTGGTCTGGGGGCACAACTAGCTCGTGATGTTCCTTTCTCTGCAATTTGCTGGTCTGCTCTTGAGCCAGTAAGTGCTTCTAGCCCATAATTTTTTCCTGTCCCTCCACCCACATCTGTTTAATTGAATAGAGCTCTCACTACTTTTGTGAAGGTTAGGAGGAAGCTACTAGGCATGGTGGGAGATGAAGCAAGTGCGACAACTGTCCTTGGTGCAAACTTCTCTGCTGGATTTGTTGCAGGAAGTCTCGCAGCTTTTGCAACATGTCCTTTAGATGTTGCAAGAACTAGGAGACAAATAGAGGTTGGTCTTCTCCCATTTTTATTCACCTAAACAATTCCTACAAGAAACAACTAACAGAAAGAGTGATTATCCATTTGAAAATTTTCTTGAATCACATGAGTAGTTTGACCTGTTAAAAATAGGCTGATGCTACAACAACAACATACCCAGTGTATTCCTGCAATGTGGGGGATATAAATAGGCTGATGTTAAGTACAGAATATTAAGAGATTTCTGCTTGTAAGTGCGCACACCTAAATAAATTTCTTCTAGTTTTGGCCTTGTAGTGTGAGTGTATATAACTGTTGCTTTCCTTGTTCCAATTACATGCTGAGTGGATAGTAATGCTTAACGACAATCAGTTGATAAGTTTTGGGTTGGATCAAACATGATTTTGAAGTGAAAATGATCATGTAAGTATTACTTTTTGCCTTAGGCATGGGTTTACATTGATGAAACCTGTAGTTGGGAACTATCTCAAATACAAAGAACTTATATTTGTTCAGTGCAGTTAATTACAGAGAACTCTTCTCCTTTTTTTTTTGAGAGAGAAAGGGAAGTGAAAATATTATAAATGCAGCACGAATTGTGCTTGAATATTTACTAAAAAAAGATCCAGCTTCACGACAAATAAGCATGGAGTCAAATATGTTTAACAGAGTGTCTGCATCATTAATCCAATCCTCTATACACCAAAGAGAAAACAAAAGCATTTTGCATTTCTATAGAGCTAGCTGTATCTTTAAAGCATCTTGCATTTCTCTCTTTCCAAGTAATAGCTAGAACAGGTCTCCATCATCTTCTATTTGTGTTGTTCTTTTGACAACTCGCTTCTATATCACCTTCTCATCAAATCAAATGTTTCTTCCGGCATTGCCCATTTCCAGCATATTCATAAATAAGTTCCATAGTTGTGAAACAATAGGACAGTGCAAAAACAAATAATTGATGGTTTCTGAATTTTTTATCACAATGATGCACCTGTTGCAGCTGAAAATCTCTTTTCTGAAGGTTGTCCTGTGTCAACATGCTTTTCTTGTAACTAGTCACACAAAACAAGCCACTTTCAATGGTGACGTGATCTCCATAGGTTCCTCCAAGGCCATGAATTAGTACTCTGAGGATCAACAGCTAAAAACTTACAATAAGAGTTAACTACAAAGAACATTTCTAATTTCACATTTGGAAGTAGTGAGTTTTTTTTTTTTTGCATCAGACGCATCTTCAAAAGACGAGATTTTGCACAAATTGCCACATCCAGGCACCAAATCATGAGCTCTTTGGTTCAACTCTAATTGAAGCAGAATTACTTGTTATCTCACCCAAAATATTCTGATCTACCATTTATTCTGTCACATAATTCTAAGATAATTCAATATTCGAATGCTTCCAGTAGGGGATGACTTGCAATTCCATCATTCTGTTCAAGGAAAAGTAGGAATGAGGAAAGTGAGTTAATATGTTAAACCTGTGGTAATGTAGTTCTAAACTTAACACAGAAAGTTATAAACATCAAATATTGGTGACGAATGAGTTTGTCAACACTCATTTTACCGAAAGTATATCTGTATCCTTGTGGTGCTGATGAGATCTTTTTTAACCCAGATTTTCCAGTTACTGCATACGTTTTGTTTCTGTTGTTTGTTGATATGGCAGTCTGTTTGATGAGTTTTATCTGGACGCATTAGCTTTGAGTTTCCTCTGGAACTGGACAAGGCTACAACCTTCGAGAACCTGATTGTTTGTTATTTTTATTAACTTAATGAAGCACAGAACGTGGAGAAGTAGACTATTACCTTGACAATCATGAGCCAAGCTAGTCTTTTGCGGTGAATCCCCCTATTAAGTAGTCACGCATTATGGTTTTGAATGCCCATTCTCGAGCATGCACTTTACTTCTCATTTTTTCGCTTCCCATGGACCTTTTTGCTTCTAGCCCCATGCTGCTTTACACTTTCCGCTTTACAAACACTAGTTATTATTTTTTCCTCTTTTTTTTGTTTCAGTGGAATTTTCATTTGTCATTGCAGAATGATCCTGAACGAGCACTGAGAATGACCACAAGACAAACATTGGTTGAGATATGGAGGTACTTGACCTCAGTTTATTTCTTTTATCTTTGTCTGCAACCCCATCTCCCTTCCAGCCCCCGATCTCTTTCAGATACTGCAATATGCTTTTATCTAGTTGACAAAAGATAGTCAATAGGAGCACTGATGAGCTCTAATGAGTTGTTTGGTTTTATTTTGGTTTTCACAAACTAATCTTTTTCTTTAGTGCATCAATTGCCGATAGGATAATTGTTTTCTTTTCCAATTAAGTTCGACAAGATAGATGTATGGAGGATGTATTGGAAGGGGTGTGGGGGAAGAAAACTGGGCACTGAAGGGTTATGTGCTATGTTGTTCGGACTCTTTAAAAATGTCAACGGGTGCGTGTCGGATTCACCAAAGCTAGTGTTTTTTTGGAGAATCCCACACGGGTGCGGCATCAAAAGTGAAGAGTCCGCAACTTAGGTTATGGGAGCCTCAACTCCTAAGAGATGATTTTGCTGAAAGTGTTTGAGGTCCCGTTAAGTGATGAACACTTCTCCAGTTACTCCCAGGAACAGATCCAGCAGAGACGAGGTAGCTCCTTGTCTTCCTTGCGTTTCATTTAAGAATGATGAATCCAAATGATCCGCTAGAAGTTCTGGAATATCTATTCGTCTTGATTTATTCTTTTATTATAAGACAGAGTGATTGTTTTGTGAGAAAATAATTTTATCTATCTGGCTGCTTGGTAAGTTCTTAAGTTAGTAAAAAGAAACACCATTCCGTTTGATCAAAAATGAACCTTGGAATACCCTTGTGTCTCCCTGAAATCAGCATCTTGCTGTTTGTTAACATGCATTTTAAGTGTTAAAAGGTTTGTAGACCATTTTCCTGGACTTGGTGCTTTGGACTGTGCTTATTATTGTTCTCATGAACCAGGGATGGGAGATTTAAGGGAATGTTCACTGGAGTTGGCCCCCGAGTTGCCCGAGCAGGACCTTCAGTTGGGATTGTCGTTTCTTTCTATGAGGTGGTAAAATATGGTTTGCGCCATAGGCATATGCATCGACAGAGCGAAGGTGCTGATCTATAGCATTATAATGTAGCTTCCAAGCCACTGAAGCAGGTGATATTAGCACAACTTCTACCAGTAAGACACTCCCAAAGACCCCCGGCTGTTGCAGTGATTCATCACAGGGTAATCCCTTCTAAGCCAATTTTCGCCTGTAAGGCTTGAAGGTTAATTTATTCAATCAAGTGAAGAAGTTTCTCCAGTGATTGGAAGCACTTGTCCCACAGTAACTATAGTCCCACATTCGTATTATCATATATAAAAGAAGAGTGAAACAACTGTACTGTGTACCCTTACTGCATTGCAGAAACTTTAGACTCTAAACAAAAGATCAGTTGTAGGAAATTTCCTGAAGGGGGAAGGTTGCTTGCAAATGCTTGAGGAAGTGACTTACACTAGTGCACAAAATGGGCCCCGTCTCAAAATAAGTGACGCTTTTAACTCATTTCAAGTCTATTAAGAAATATTAGATGTTTTTTTGAGAATTGAGCACTATTAAGAAATACTCGTAGTTTGTTGGTACAAGAGTATAGCGGAAACAACTACTGCTCCCTTCGTTTCAAAATAGTATTTCTTGTCTAGAATTTCTAAAGCAACAATTATTTTTAATTCAATAAATTTAAGTGAAAAAACAATAGATTGCTACTCTCAAGTGGCTTCTCATTTTCTTTTCTACTTCCGTTTCTCTGGAGTTCATATCTTCTTTTAAGTTGTATATTAATCAGTACTCTGACACTTGGGATGTTGACAATAGAAGAAATGAGAAAAAGACAACCAAACATATATAACCATAAACTAGAAATTAAATTAAGCATGAATGGATTAATTAAATAAATGCGTTTGAAGAATGATTAAAAATTACAACCATTGTCCCAAATGAAACATAATTGTAACTGAGAAATTAAATTTAGAACAATTTGTAGGAAGAAGCATCCATAGGGTGGATGAGATATGTTAGAACTAAAGCCACCAGCATTAACACATAAGCAATCCCTTGATCTATCGATATTCCTGCAAATTACCATCACCGTGTTACTCCAAAGAATTTAAGTTTTATGTATATAACTCAGATGGTTTAAAAAGAAGGCGAAAATCTTGCATAATTCACTAGATCTCCATATAATAATAAGAAGAAAATTTTCCCCTAGTGCGGCGGCGTTCGGAGAAGGGCTGAACCACAAGGACTTATTGTATTCATACTTATCTTGCATTTTGTCAAGGTTGTTTCCACAGCTTGAACCCGTGGCCTCCAGATGACATAGCAATAATGTACCAGTTATTTCAAGACTCCCTTGTAGAACATTAGAGTATATAAATTAAATTTTGTTATAAAGAGAAGGGAGTAGAGAACAAACCATCACTAGTAGGGGCAGGGGCAGGGGCAAAGTCTTGAGCTTGAACAGTGAAAAAAGCCATGGAAAAGATGGCCAACAGCATTGAAACTACCACAGCCATAACTAATCGCCCCTACCTTTTGTACTTAAAAAGAGAGAAAAAAAAAAATGAAACTTGCAAACAAACAAGTGAAAATGCTGGTTGAGAGCCTGAGACTTTTGGAGGTTTATATAGTTAGTTGGTAGGATTTTTTTATTCTTTTTGTTTTTATTTTATTTTAAATTTTAAGCTATATATGTTAAGGTTTCTGTTTTGATTTTCTTATCAAATTTAGATTTTATTTTTCTTGAACGAAAAGTCAATGTAATACCATAGTTTTAATACTTTTCCTAAAAATAAATATTAAATTTTTTCATATTATTTTGGATCTCTATAAATAGAAACCTCTCTTATGGTTCTCTCAACATGTTTGATGTTTTTTCAATAATATTAATTTTTAATATATAGGTCAATTAGTTAAACCATATTAATAATCTATTATCTTTCGCATGACGCCTTCTCGATTTTGAACTCAACAATATACACCATAAATGTAAAATTATTACTCTCTTCGTCTATTTTTACTTGTTCATATTACTAAAAATAGTTGATGAATAATACTTGTCTAATTTAAAAAATTAATGAATAATTTGTTCTTTGTGCTCATTTTACTCTTACTATTAAATACTATTCATTAATTAATATATTTTTAAAGCTTTAAATTTTTATTATATTCAAAAAGTGATATAATAAAATTACACCTATTATATTGTGATTTTAAGTTATGTATAAAAAAAAAAAAAAAAAAAAAGGAACGGAAGGAATATTTAAAGTGAGCATAGAAAAAAAATGAGACACCAGCTAAATTGTGGGGTCCATCAAACATTTTCGTTTGGAAACCCATGTGCCACCTCCTTTTTAATTTTTTTTCAATAAACCTCAGCTTATTTAGTTAATCAGAATTCATGATTTACATAAATAAAAGATTTTAAAATTATTCATCACTTGTTCAAATCATTATTGTCAATTTAAATGGATGCTAAATTGAGCTGGATTTTAGATTCTGCCTTTATGACAGATCAGATGGAGATTATCTTGTAATTTCTTTATTTTAGGACACATTTTTTAACTTTAAATATCACCTGGTTTTGTGATTTTTTCTCAATAAAATTACTCTCCTGAAGTTTACATTTAAATAAATGTTTAGAGAGGAAAATAAGTTTCACCTTTTTTTTCTTCTTTCAATCCAAAAAGGATGTGCATAAAGTTTTTGAAACGCCTAAAGGCTGATTAACACCTCAATTATTAACAGCTCCCTAATTTGAATTTAAATTGTTAATCTGGCTAAGTGAGTAGTAGTTAGTTATCAATTATGTAGCTGTTATTGGGAATAAAAAGTCATCTAACCGTTACATTCATATGAGATACATAGAATTAAGTATAAATAACATAAATACCAAACCTTTTGAAAGTAATTACACTCTCAACCATTTTAAAAATTATTTTACTTTCTCTATTAATATATATAACATACCCAATATATACATAACATTCTGTGTATATGTTGGAATTTTTGTAATATGTTTAGGGAGTTGAGATTTTTTGTAATATTAAAAACATAAGCTGTGTATTTGTATAATTTTTAGTTTAATGTAATTGTTATCTCAATGATTTGATTGCACCTTCCTTTTAAAGTTGAGCAAGCTACACATTTAACTGATCAACAAAAATAATTACATTTAAATGACAAATATTGAGTGAAAGATTTTGGTGGATACTACTGATTATTTCCTTGCATTAGCTTTCGTTTTTTTTTTCTTTTTTTTAATAGTGTTTAACAAAGGAAAAAGAATATGGGATGATCATTTTTAAAAAAAATGAACACAATTTGAAAAGGTGGATAAATGTAACCTGTCGACTAAATTTAATTCTCTTTTTAGCCATTTGATCCAATTGGGCACATGCAGTCTCTATACTCTATTGATGCACTTTTATACCATATTGATACACTTTTATACTATATTAATACGTTTTTTATAAAAGAGAAAGGAAATTCTATGCAAGTCCATGTAGTCCCTATACCCAATTGATAATTTTGTATACCACATTAATACACTTTTATACTACATTGATACACTTGTAGTGTTCATATACTCAAGTGATACTCTTTTATACTAGATTGATACATTTTTAGAATGCATGTAGAAACTATATAGAGTCGTATAAAATATGTATCTAAATAATAATTGTAGTTAAAAATTGTATAGAATGTGTATATCTATTTTCTTTTTGATGTTTGACTTGTTTTTTATAGTTCTTCTTTTGGACTTGTAATAATGTTAGGGGTTGATTTTTGAATTTGAAAAATTGCAGTTGAACTATTAAAAAAAGTTGGAGTTAGGTTTTCCATTTGGTGTTTGAGTTGCATTATCTTCTCCTCAACACCCTATGTATTTATTTTGATCAAATAAAGTTTCTTATAGTAATTTCACACAACTTTTTGAATAGTCAATGTCACCATTCCATAAATATACATAATGCATGTTCTAACGTACAATAATTGTAGTTATGTTAATTTCAAAAAAGGAATAGACTTTTTTTTAAAAAAAAAAGGTATAAAAACAGTGAAAAAAAAATAACAATTTTTTTTTATAATAGAATGAAATATCAAATTAAAATAAATGAAACATAAAAAAAAGAAGCAAGATTTAAAAAATAAAATGAGCTAGCGTTTTTTTTTTTTTTAAATGAAAAAAAACGTGAAGTAACTGACATACAAAATAATCAATGGTTATAAAATAAAATTAGTTTAGTGACTGATTAGAGGGGATTAAATTGTAATGGCTATTTAGTTGGAATTAATTTTAGCGAATGGACATTTTTGTCCTTTCCCCTTTGACAAAATATGGAGAGAAAGAGGCCCATAATGCAGAAGTTGGAGTGGGCCATTGGGGGAGCAAAGAGTACTTGGGATAGGGAAATTCCACATGCAAATTGTTACTAATATGAACACCTTTATATTGGATAGTAATACTATTCTCAACTATGAGACAAAGACAAATTCAAGATTTTTATTTGATGATTTCAACATCACGAAAAAACAGCTCATGCACTAAAGTTTTAACTATGAGTGAGGTCTGAAAAAAGATCAAATCATAATGATCTATCGTATGTAACCTTATCCTGCATTTTTCTTAAGAAACTGTTTCAATAACTCCCTTACACGCTAAATCGTAAAATCAAGCCTTAGCTACAAGACAACATTTGCCATTGCATGTCCTATATATGTATACTCAAGCATCACCTCATATTCATATTTTTTGTGCAATGGTCCACTTCACATGCCTGCCTAGTCCCATTAAAACAAATAATATATGTTAGTCCAAAACTTGATATTTGTAATACGACATGGATAATGGGAGAAATATCACGATTTAGTGATAGATGTGTGTACTAGTAACACATATTGCTATTGTCATTTGTTTGCTTAGTGTGAATAACATTTTCCCTTGAAGAAATTACACATGAAAAAGTGAAAAAGTAGTAGAATAATTTTGCACATTTTTGATAAGATTTTTCATGAATTAATTTGAGCGGATCGTACTTTTATGGACTAATAATTTCCTATCCCTATTTCCGTTCTACTCAATGTCTGTTTTTTTTTTTGTGTTATATCATTATTTATAACGTGATAGAAGATGAAAAAAGTTTATAACCTTCCTTCTCGTGTAACTATATATAAACAATAAAATTAAAAAGAAGAATCTAATTATTCAACATCAAACATAATTAATTATAAAAGATTCTTCACATGTACGTAAAGATAACAATGATATGGTTAAAAATGTTTGAATCATTTCATTTATATTTGAATCAACGTCTTTTTCAATTAGAGGGCCAAAAAATGGTCAATGTATGGACTAGGCCCAAGTAAGTAAGAAAGAGTAAAGGATCTCAGGCCCATGAAGCCATTAGCCATTGTCAAAAAACCACAACTTTGCTTCCTTTATTACACAAGATCCTAAATCCCCAAACTAATTACTTGTCACAACTGAGCCAAGGCCCTGATCGCGATGCGCATCTCGAGAGTCCCTTTAATTCTTCAATTCACTAGTGATATTGTCCGCTTTGGGCCCAAACCCGCACGACTTTAAAACGCGTCACTAAGGATTAAGACTTTCTTATTTATATGCCCAGTATTTCTCCTGTATTTTACCAATATGAGACTCTTTTCTAAGTTGGGGTGTTACATTACAAATATCACATATTTACAATTTCTCTTTCTATAATTCATATAAATAACTTTACTTTTCCTTTCTGACGCTTTTATTTCCTGAAAAGATGCCTACAATCAAGGACCTCAATCTCTCAAATTTTGAATTTACCGTTCTCTCAAATCTCTATTTCTAATTCATAAAAATTCGAAAAAAAAAAAGCTTAAACCTACCTGAAACTCCCCCTAATTAGCCGCCATGACTGGGAATATACTATTGGTTACAAGAAAACTACAAACCCACTTCGTCCTTTGAATTCATATAATTCCCTTTATGATAATCCCTTGAATAATGAACTCAGACAAAATCGTTGCAGCAATAATGGAAGCAGCACTATTTGTGAAGCACTTGGTGTTCATTTACTTCAAAATCAACTAGTTATACCTAATAACAAAGAGGATGCTGCAACAAATAGACCTTGTCGAGAGTTTGGATTGACGTTGGTGATATCATTTTTGTTGGAAGAAAAGAAAAAAGAGGAAGACAAAAAAGGTATTTATATGTATGAAATTTGATATTGTCGAGAGTTTTTATGCCACACCATATACATATGTATGAAATTTGTTGTTACTTCATCTCATATACATAGCATTATTATGTATATAAGTCCATTTATTAAATTCGTTATGCATATGTCGTGAAACAAAAACTGGTGGACTATTTATTTCAGATCATATACATTGCAAAGTTATGTATATGTTACGCATTGACAGTGTTATACTTAGCTCAGTTATTTATATTAATCTATATATACATAATTTTGTTATGTATACTGTTGAAACAAGCACTTTTGGATTGTTGTATTTTCATAACATATACAAGAGTTATGTATATGTTATGCATTAACAGTGTTATACGTGACACAATTATGTATATGACTCTGTTAGACAAGCCGAGATGTGTTTATTTCAGCCTATATATATAGCATTCTTATGTATATATGAAAGAATATTAGGCATGAATATTGAGCATTGTTTTCTGGTTTCAAGAATTGAAATTTTTTCTTTAAGTTTTGTTGCATATTAAACTAATATTGATTTGCAATGTATATTATTACAGGGGACGCAATTCGGATGCAATTACCAAAGTCAACCCGAAATTCCTCAATCTCTAAATCTGATCGTTGAAATTGAATTGATGTTTCAAAATTTTAAAATTGAAAAGTTGTTACTGAATTTAAGAGATTCATTAACCAAATTTCATAAATATAGAGTTAATTGGGTTATGTATTTAATGTAGATATTTTATTTCTATTATTATAGTTAAATTAGTTAGTTCAAATACATAAGTAGTAATGTATATGAACGATAACTTATGTATAAGATGGGGAGAGAGATTAATTAAAAAAATGGGACAATGTATATGAACGACAACATCTGTATAAGAATGGGGAGAGAGATTAATTGGAAAAAAAAGGATAGAAGGTAATTGTGTTTCAAATGGTGGAATTTATGTTATTATGGGCTTTAGCCGAAGGGATATTTGTTCCATGTCCGGTAGACGAGGTTTCACCAAGGATTTGTTCAGTACAATGAAAAATATTTTATTAAAAATAAGTATATTTGTTATTTTTTGTGTTTGATATGTAGAAAAATTTCAATTATAAAAGTATTTGTATATAATATATACAACAAATACTATAGAAGGTAGGAATGGAGGGAAGTGGAGGTGGGGGAGGGAGGGTAATGGATACGGAGGTGTTGGAGAGTTGAAAAACACAATCAATATAAATTGTCAATTTGTGAAACTTGTTTTCTGTTTATATTCTAAAGAATATTTTCCTATGTATCAAACACACCCCAAATCTTTAACCGAATTCGATTTTATATGTTCAATACTTCAATTTCATCCATATGTGATATTAAACTTAATAAAATCAACAACTGTAGAACATTATTTTCGCGTACTTATAAACAATGGCTATTACGGTTTAATAATTGAATGGTTCCTCTAGTGACAAGTGTCAATTATTGGATCAGTTGCTAAAATGTTATTCAACATTTTGAAACGGAATTTTTTCTCAAAGTATATCATGGTTTAGTAGGGTGAATTAGAAAAATAATATATGCATTAACTTTGTGTATTACTAGTATTTTATTTGATACATATTTTTTAAAATTATGTATAGTAAATACAAACATTAGTGTATAACGTATGTAACACTATCCCTATTTAAATAAGTATCCAACATACAATTACGAGAACTTCTTTTTACCGATATACTTCACCTTCTATTATGTTACTTTCACAGTCTCAAATTATTGTTCCGATCTTTAAAATTAGTTATCTCAAATTATTTATCATTTTAGAAATTTAAGAAAAATTTAAGCATGTTCCCATATTACCTTTAATAGCAATTGTTCTTAAATACTATAAGTACCTCAATCATGTGGGGATGACACATAAATAGAGTAAATATTCACTAAAGAGAAATTCTATTTTTAAGATATAAATTCGGATAAAATACTCAAATTTATCATAAGTTACATTTCTTAAGAGATGCGTAAAAGGATAACACGATAAATAATTTGAGACGGAGATATAAGTAGAATCAAAGACGTAGGAGATTGAGTTGAGGAGACAATAAAGATGATCGTCGTCGTGACGATCAGTCACTGATTCTTGTGCATAGGTTTTGATTTTCGATTTTTTTTTTTTTGAAGTGTCCTTTATCCTTCTAGCTGTATTTTTCAACTTCTAATTTGCAACAAATTAAAACACGTTGTTAACACACTAAGATGTGACGATCATAGATCAAAATTCATAGAAAAGAAACCATGATGAACCATTTTACATACTACAAAAAGAGTTTTAACTTATACACACACAACACAATTAACAAACGGATTAACTGATAGAGAAGAGGAGATTTAGCTAGTTGTTATAATTAATAAGTCCAGAGAAAGGCTCCCATAGCAAACTTCCTCTTTTGATTAACATCTCCATTAATAGGAAGTCCATATTGAGTAAGCAAACAATCCAGTTTCCATTCTGGCATAACCTCATATTCAGCTCTTGTGTATCTTGGGTAATGCAACGGCATGTGAAAGTCGTAGCCACACCGATCTCCGCCGTGCTGGCTGTTCATTACACGGTCACCTCCGCCCATATCGGGCGGAGTTGGCCGTGTCATCGACTCCATTCCACCTCCACTCATTTTCTTGGATACTTTGTGATGGTGTGGAGAAATATATTGGGGCACTAAGGTATTTATAGAGGAAAGAAAGGCAGTTTGCAATTTTTTTTCTTTTCTTATTTGTTTTAATGTAGTCTACAACTTTTTCATAATAAAAAGTGCAGACATATTACGAAGGGTTGGGGTAGAATGAATATGATCATTTCACTTTTATTTGAGTTTCGAGTTGAATTTAGTTATTTCTTATGAAACGCTTCCTCATTTGATGGGGCTTTATGCAACGTAAATTCGACTGGTGACACAAGATAGAAAACATAAAAAAGAAAATGCTGACATTAATCTTTTTAAAAGAATTTTTTGATTTCGATTATGTAATAATAATCTAGTTTATAGATAATAGGGATTTTTATTTTGTTTTTATGTTGTGATTAGAATTATATAATACTCTTTCCGCCTCAATTTAAGTGTTCACTCTCGTTTTGGTTTATCCCCAAAAGAAGACATTTCTTCGTATTTAGCAAGACAATTCAGGCATCCGATGGCTACATGACAAGTTTAGGAAACCAAAATTCAAAGGATATTTAGCATGATATAATACATCTTTAATTTAAAAACATAAATTTAACACACTTAAACTGAGACGGAGAGTACAATCCGTTGCGGACGATACAAGAAAGATAACATTGTTTTGCTTCTGAAACTCCAAAGAGGGGAGGTTTTTTTAATGTTTTATAGATGGTAGGTGGCACAGTGGGATGTAAGTGTTAGAGAAGATAATTGTTGAAAAATGGATACAAACACATCTGTAACTCCTGGAATTGTTTTTTAGCCAAGATGGCAGACCTATAAGTATAATATATTGTAGCTTGATGGGACATAAATTGGATGTTGCACTTGGTATTCAAATTTACCAATTTTAAAAGAGGTTCCCCCAGTGATACTCAAGCATAGTCGAATTGAAATTTTCTTCTTTGAGGGTGTGTTTGGTATGATGGAAAATGTTTTTCCTATTTTCTCTTGTTTGGTTGCAACAAAATGTTGGGAAAATATTTTTCATAATAACTCATTTTCCTCAATTTGAAGGAAAATGACTTCCCTCGTGAACCAAGGGAAGTCATTTTTTGAAAAATGACAAATGTGACTTATGCCCCCACCCCCACACCTCTTCCCCACTCCAACAACACTCATATTCACATGACTCAAAAAATTCATATTTCTAAAAAATTTACATTACTCGAAAATATTTTTCACTGTGTTTTACTTTAATTTTTCACTGCTTCAAATAAAAAATAGTGAAGTTCAATTTTTTTTTCATTTCCAATGTTCATTGAATGTATTGTTATTTTCATACGCATAGAGGAAAACTTACCAATGTTTTTACTAATTGCATATTTCATTTTATCATCGATTTTCACGAGGTTGAATAAGCTTGTCGTTCCGTTATATTTCTATTGATTGTAGTATCTTGAGATTGTCCTGACAAAATGTTGAAAAGAATCTCTTATATTTGCTAATTAATAGTTGCTTAAATTTAGTGATTGGAACATTTTAGTATTCGATATTAATATTATTTGTTATGCTTAAATTAGTTCTTACAAATAGTTGAGTTGCTAGAGGCACCGATATACTAGTTAACGGTTAGTAGTATTTTCTAAAAAATATTTTTTCACTCACCAATCAAACAATAGAAAATATTTTTCTAAAAAATATTTTCTACTCACCAACCAAGCACCATAAAATATTTTCTACTCACCAATCAAACATGAAAAAATGAGTAGAAAATCAACTTATTTTTCATGAAAACATTTTCCAAGAAAATATTTTCCATCATACCAAACACACCCTGAAATCATGTGAAAAAAAGTGACTTGTAGCCTGTAGGCCATTTTTATTGCTAGTTTTGGTACAGCATTATCTAATTTCACTTGGTTTCAAAGGGACAATATATATAAAACCACAATTCAAACCGTTGAGTCACGATTTCGAATCTCAATGTTTATATAATACTCTCTCCAAGTCATAGATGTTTGTGCGATTATAAATTATTTCATTACGGATAAAATAGATATTTTAAAGTTAAATTGTTAATAAATATAGAACGTATTATTCTTTTTTAGAATTGACTAAAAGAGAAAATGAATCATATAAATTGGGATAAGGGAGTATTAAGTATTAACTTTTCAGTTCCATTGTACAATAAAAAAGACACAATTAGCTTTTACGTATAAGAACTACTAATTGTTTTCTCGTGTTTTTCTTTTTCTCACCTTGAACCTCTAATTTTGCTTTAGAGAAATGAATAATTAAGTTCAAATATCCAAAAATATTGCCACAATGTTCACTAGAACCTACTGTAGTAGGAAAAGTAATTAATTTTAATAATTGAATCTCAGAAATGATCAACTTTAGTGTTTGAAATCTATACTGAAAGACTTTACAATCAATGATACAGTGCAGGTGGGCTAACGCTTGCAAATAATTGCACATATTGAATGGCAGCAAAGAAAGTTGATGTTCTGTCAAATGCTAGCTACCACAAAATCTATAACTGTAGTACTGCAATTAATTCATCGAATGATAGATTACCTGCTCAACAAATTGTGGCTGATATTCCTTCATTCATACCCTCTAAGATCAGAAACTGAAGCCTCAAGGCACCATGTAGATTCCCCTATTCCTCCAGTTCCAAATATTAGTCGTTTTGACAACTTAAATTATAACGTTTAGAAAATAAGAACAACAACATACCCGGTGTATTCCAACAAAAGTGGAGTCTGGGGAGGGTCGAGGGCAGTGTCGGCTCGATCCTTTTAAAAAAAAGGCAACCACCTAAGGCCCCCTAATTTGAGGGGCCTCATTTTATTTTTTTTTAACAATAATAGATTATAGGTTTTTATTAAAAAAATATTAAATATTATTTGTAGAAAAAATAAACTTATAATATAAAAGTAAAGAATTTTGATGTATTTAAAGTATGTCTCACGAAATATTAGATGCATTAGTTATATTAACAAAAAAAATTATTTGAAGAATCGACTATAATATCTACAACTTTGCATCATAGGATTTAAAATATAGATTTTATAAAAAAATTAATTTTTCTTGAAAATTTAAGGCCTCCATTTGATTTTCGCCTTAAGCCACTGATTTGCTTGAGCCGGCCCTGGTCGAGGGTATTCCGTACCTCTACCTCACAAGTGAGGTCGACAGGTTGTTTCCAGTAGAACTCCGGCTCATTCCAATTAATATTCTTATAATTATAATTATAATTATTAGATATGTTTTTAAGGGCTGTGCAGAAAATTCACGAGACAAATAATATGAAGGGGATTTTTAGACACTTCACATTGCATGCCACCATTTTTAATTGTCGGTCGAGGATGGTGTAGCATGAACTGATGTAGACGCTTTAAAGGAACTATAGAGACTAGCCTTCCCAAAAAGATAGATGACACATGATCACAATTAATGAGTATTACATCAATGGTAAAACTAACTCATTTTGATGTTAAAGCACTACTGATTTTTTTCCTATTTTTAGTCAAAACAATCGGTGCAACTATTGCATACAGTAGGTTCAACTCTATCTGGATTGTTGTCTATTTGCTGCAAATTACTTGCAGTTGGCTTGAAAAAAAGTATACTTAAGTTCTACTTCCAGTCGCACCTCTCCCACATGTGTAATTGGGTGCATCTGTATAAAGAAAATAATAAAAAGACACACTACTATTAAGCCTAGTTATTTGGGATTCAAATTGAAATGACAATCCCTTGAAAATGTTTTAGCAAAGGTTAGATTAGCTATTTAAGCTGAACAATATTCGCAGCAATGAGATAAATCTCAAGGTAATTAGCTGCTTTTTAATGACTGACTTGTAGATGTACACACATGGTGATCAAAGAGTTGCAACAACCATGAAATAAATAAATAGCTAATCTATTCTTTCATGCAATTACACAATCTTCACAGTGGCATAAAAAAGATCTGTTGTTCCTCGTGCAACTCGTTCCACTCAAAAGTTCCATGTACCTATACTAGATTAACTTTGAATATGAATCATTACAGAACACAACAGAAGTTATGTAATCCCCATCCTAGTTTTTTCTTGTGTTTTCTTGATTTCATGTGTTTACTAGTGAAACCAGAAAAGCAAAATTAAGTTCGTACTAGGTTTGGTTAAATAAGGAAGACATCAGTGCTCGTCCTACTTTCACGCTCATTAACGTGGAGGGAAGAACCTGCTATCATCAGAAAGCTTCTAAGCTCAACTCTTGCATCACGTATCCTGATTAATTAGGATCCAAGTGATGGTCATGCAACCCTTTAGCCATTTGCATTGGCTGAGGCTCAACTTGTTGATAGCTTTGCACAAATCAAAGAAAAAAATTGGTGGCAGTATTTTGTACATCAGGAATCTGTTCTTCGTTCAACAGAGACTTCAGATACACTCTCAGAAACCGGTTTAACTGTCAAAGGCAAATCCACTAGGGTGCTTGGAGGAGCAAAATACATATGTAGGGACATCATGCAGATAATGATACCCAAAAAGAGCTGCAAACAGGCAAATTAAGAAAAGAATAAACACAACTAAGAAAATGACACAGTAAAGACATGTTTATGAAATATAAGGGCAAATTACAAAGAAGTTTCAAATTGAGAACAGCTCTCTGGAGCCTACCTGTACTGTCGGCTTGAAGTTGAAGAGTAGCACTGATAACACCATTGTCAGGAGCATTGCCATTGAAGTGGCGTACACCTGGAAAAGAATAGGTAATATCAGTATATTACCAGATAGGGTACTAGACTGCTAGTTAGCTTCTTAGTTTAAGTAACATTAAATGATAATGCTTCAATTGAAATGCTATATGACCATGCATAACAGCCTTATTGATACTAACTATGGTAATGCAATATTCTATACAAAAGCTAAATGAATGAAAATGGGATGGATTGCATTGTTGAAGACCTTCGAATCAGTTATATAAATCTATACCAGGATAGTTACAAATTCTCAGAGGTGGGATGCCTTAAATTTCGCTTCCACTTCTATCCAGAAAAGTACAAAATTAATTCCTATCGGAGTTGGGTAGGTTATTGTCCCCAAAAAAGTTGAGTTGCATAATGAGAACTCGACTAAAAGGATTTTGTGGTCTTGGACAATATTTGGTTGAAGTTGACAAAAAAGAGTATTTGAAGTTAAAATTTTGTCCGGATATCAATTTCACTTCCATTCACAACACCGTCCAAGTACATCAGCCCTTTCCTTTCTTGTTTTGGTTCATTTCATGCTTGTATGGCTCCAAGCAATTGAATAGTTCCCAATTGGACTAGAGAAAAAGGTTGAAGTTCTGCGAGTAAATTTTTTTTTTTTTAAATTTCAATTGGCATACTGGAATACTCCTTAAAATAGTTTCTTATTTCATCAGAATTTCAAATACGGGTGTTCAATATTTGCCAATAATAATGTCCCAACCATTATTTGCAAATATTGAACTTCAGTAGTTGCAGATACTGAAATATCATTTATGGACCAAGCATCTCCTTCATGAAATACCAATTCCTTTCCCTAAGAAAATAAATTTGTGTTCTAGAATTAGGGGTTCTTTGAACACTTTCAGCCATCAGTTGTGTAAATGAGTGTCATAAAAAGTTGCAGAAAGATAAAATAACATTACAAGATTGAAAACTCTACCTAGAATCATGGGTTTAAATGGAAAACAACTTTCATCTTTTAATAAGTAACAAAAAAAATGATCCTTCCAAAAGATGAACAAATTACAAAATTAAGAGTCAAATGACTAAAAACAGAATCAGTAAAATCTGGTGCTAGATGAAATATGTCGAAATTCAAACAGGTCATTTAAGTTTCCATGTATAGTAAATCAACCACTTTAAAATAAATCCAAGCCCAGATCGACCACAAAGTATCTAATAAACTGGGTTAAGGTTAAGCTATAGCAGCGGTGGAGTCCACAAAATGCAATAGTTTTTGAAATAGTGGAGGAATTGAACATAATGAGAGAGAGTATAGCAATATTGAAGGAGTTGACATAATGAGATGCAGTTGGCTCTGACCCTAGTCTTTTTGTTAAATTAAACTGTCAACCCCTTGTCTTTCTTCCCCTTAATAAGTTCGTTCTCATTGAGAAACTACAAATTTGTCCTGCTACCACCCCCTTCAGCTTAGTCTCTCTCAATTTCTAAGCAGAGATGCCATCCAAAATAACTCTTCAGATTTCTCATCCCCAGGATAATTTACTTGAGAATCAGAATCAGGAATCTGTTCTAGGTGTCGTAAATCTTATTAAAGTACAGGAACATAGACAATCGCCATAAAAATCGAGGGGAATTAAATAAAATTTTTACGATATGCAACTTCAGTTCATAACAAACGTATCAAAGGTGATCAGACCTTTTACAAAAAGAACCGAAAGCAAATGCATCTAATCAGAAAGATAAGATACCTTTATAATATTGTCGGCATACTTCATCAACCATGAAACCAAAAGGCCAGTGGTTCCAAGATTCAACACTACCAACCATGTGGTCATGTTGTATCCATTGAAAAGGCGCTGCCACCAAGGACCTGCCTCAAACCCACTTCTAAAATCATCCATAAGAAGTCGCCCCATGTTGAATATTGAGCCAAATCTGAAAATCCAATGCACTATTTCAATTATCAAATCAATTTCATAGGCCTGTACTACTAGAATGGAATTTGATCACACAACAGGACTCAAGTCAGTATATGAAGACTAACAAACCCTTCTTCCTTACTGTCCCGTGCAACTATCTTCTACTTCAGAGTTTTAACATATGTATTAGAGAATGAGCTTAATTGCATTCAACAGTGGGACCAGCATATATCGCTTGGTTAGGAGAACTCACGTGTATAATTGGACATTCTGCCAGTACAGGCTATCATTATTCTTCTTCATCAAGAACTCAGTATAAACACCTGCTAGTGCTGAAAGACAAGCAGAGAGAACGCCAAACAAATATCCTTGAATGGGTGATGAAAAGAATGAGTCACAAGATGCCTCTCCACAACCTTTCACCTGTGTTGAACACCAGGCAAATGTGGAACCATTGTTAATATTCTCTCAGTCCTATTTCACATCACGGTATTTGACTGAACAAAAGATTTAAATTTGACCTATAAGTTATACTATTAGTAATAGTGAAAG
Source organism: Capsicum baccatum var. pendulum (assembly GCA_030864225.1). NCBI lineage: Eukaryota > Viridiplantae > Streptophyta > Magnoliopsida > Solanales > Solanaceae > Capsicum > Capsicum baccatum. The sequence goes on from CM061557.1 coordinate 232,753,063, forward strand.
TAAATACTAAATAAATGGTAGAACACACTACTGTGATAGAGAAAACAGCAAATCAAAGTTAAAGATTTGAACAGTTCAATGAATTTGAGTTCTTGAAAGTTGTGACTTTGTTTTCAGAAACGGAATAGGGTCAAATATTTGTCATTTCAAAACGGAGTGTTCCACAAATTGGAATGGAGAATATACTTCTTTCTTTGAAATGGTGTCAAAAGAAGCGAAATTATGTTTTCTGCTATATATGCATATTTGAAGATAAGTGTACTGGAGAGGGAAGTAGTCGTTTGATTAAGCTTGAAATAAAGCAGACAGGCAGTACCAAAAAAATGATTACAACAACAACAACAACAACAACAAACCCAGTGTATTCCCACCTAGTGGGGTCTGGGGGGGTAAGATGTACGCAGTCCATACCTCTACCTCTAAAGAGGTAGAAAGGCTGTTTCCGATAGACCCCCGGCTCAAGACACGAGATACCGCACAAATACATAGTAAAGCACAACACAAGATTTCATAACACTAAATACGGCACCCATAAGTAATAAAAAACAGAGAAAAGCACACAGTTTCGTAATAAAACATGGAACAAGGTACCATAACAAGAATAATACCCCCACCAAGTAATTCCCTACACTAGCGACCCAAACTGACCCTAGCCTTCTGCCCTAATTCGCGTCCTCCAGATCTTCCTATCTAGGGTCATGTCCTCGGTGACCCAAAAAAATGATTGCCCTACAAAAACAGTAGAGAGGCTGTTCGCATAAATAACTTTTTGGCATATCTTTTAAAGCACTCTTTTCTGGAGAGAGAGGTGATTAGGTGGGACATGGAGCAGTTACAGCTTACTGAGGACATGACTCTACTGGAGGACGCGAATTAGGATAGAAGGCTAGTGCCAGTTTGGGTCGTTAGTGTAGGGTATTACTTGGTGGGTGTATTATTCTTATTATGCCATCTTGTTTCATGCTTTATTACGAATTTATTTATGATTCTTTGTTTACTATTCCTTGTGGGTGTCGTATTTATGTTATGTCATCTTGTTTCATGCTTTATTACGGATTTGTTTATTATTCCTTGTCTTGAGCCGGGGTCTATCGGAAACAACCTTTCTACTTCTCCGGAGGTAGTGATATGGACTGCGTACATCTTACCCTTCCCAGACCCCACTATGTGGGAATACACTGGATTTGTTGTTGTTGTTGTTGTTGTTTTCTGAGATATTATGTAGAATGACACAAATTGTCCAGTACAAACTAAACTGGTATATCCATCAGGTAGTTCACTGCCAATCTTAATCCTATAATTGAACCAATCAGTTACATACTTGCAACACAATATCTATAAGCAACCATAGTGTCATAACCATCTTTCATGACAAACAGGTAATGCTTCCAATTAAATAGCTCAAATACAGGACATCAATTTTGCATACCAGTTCTACCGCTGGTTAGGTTTCAAGTCAGGTCTCCAAAAGAAAATTTATATGCATGACATGGTTTGGCACGCTAGGCTACCACTTCCCAAATCATAATGCTTAGAAATAGGCAAAGAGATTCCATAAGCACCTGGCTTGTGGTTGTTCCAACAGCCAAAAGTACGATTGCCAGCCACTGCAAGTTCGTAAGCTTCCTCTTAAGAAACAACCTAAAATATGAAAAATTATTCTTAATTTACTTTACTGACTTCAATACAGGAAATAAAGAATTGATGATGAATGATGTGAAAAAAGGTAGGGAAACTAGACAGAAAAGATGGCACCACGCACCTGAATAATATTCCTGTAGTAACAATCTTTAAGTTGCCCATTATCTGATAAGTCGATGTATCTACATAAGTCAATGTAGTGAACTGCACATTGTTGTGGATGAGATAAATGATAGATGGAATTGGGTATAAACGAACACTCTTCCAATCCATCGTCATCTTAGGAGGCGGTGAGTTTTGCATCTCTCTCCAAAGAAAGACACTGGATACTATAAGCTGCAGGATGACAAATGATTGAAGGAGGAAAATCTCAGAGAAAATCCTCAAATGGAGAAGCAACTATCATGCAAGAGGGGTTACTACACAATAGCTTCACTCAATGCCCTCTCCAGAAGTTCCTTCAGAAAGTGGATATCCAGTCAAACTGGATCATCCATCATTTTAAAGAGATTTTCTAATTAATGATCAATACGAGAACTTTTTGAAAAGGACAAAAAAAAAAAAGGATAGACAAAGCATAGTTCATTTCATTATGCTGAAGATTTAGAGAGGAGCATTCTATATCAAATGCATGCTAAAGTCAGGTGATAAAATAATTTTGCTCTCTTTACATGTTTAAAAAAGTAAAAGTCATACCCAACTTTTGGGCATAATTGAGACATGATAAGATCTTTAGCAAAGTTTGATGTTACTTTGGCATGACTTAAAATGTTAAGCACAACAAAAAATTTTAAATGAAGGGATCATGATACTATAGCTGATACAGGAGAAAATGATTCCTCCCTCCTTCATATAAGTTCTTATTTGCAAGCCAATTTCTCGTATATTCTTTTTCCAGATAGAATATAATCGAAATCACGACACTAAATTTTAAGGACAGGAACATGAAATTGTGAAGATTGGTCTTGGACCTAACTCACACCCCAAAAGCTAGCTCATGAGGAGGAGGATTGCCCAAGCCTTACAAGGAGACCAAGGACCCTTTCCTCTTCCGATGTGGGATACTTAACACTCTCCCGCACACCCAGGCTAACTGGAGCGTGGACATATGGGGGCCCACCATTGGTGAACAATTGGGATGGGCCTGGCTTTGATACCATGTGAAAATTGGTATTGGACCTAACTCACACCGCAAAAGCTACCTCATGAGGAGGAGGATTGCCCAAGGTAACAGCTACTAAGAAGAATGAGAACCCAGTTTAAAGCTCCCTTTCTACTTCTAGATAAAATTTACTTGAAAGCTATAATAAAAAGGACAATGTACCACCTCTCAAGCGAATAAAGCTAATCTAAGAAATGTTACCTTGAAAACTTCAGCCAGAAAAGGAACAGTAGCATAATCATATTTGTATCCTCCATTACTTTGAGATAAAGTCGTCAAAATTCCCTGCCACATGATGCATAATTCAAACATTAATCCAGACTATCAACCTACCTACATGTATCTACAATATACAATTAACCGGTCCTAAATACTATGTAACTAAACCACTTAATCATCCCTTTTACAGTAACATTTAAATTAAAACGCGGAAAGCTTACAGAAAATCTAATTAATCAGGCAATACACTTGGTGATGAAAAATAAACTTGAATTTACGCTTCTAGACTCAATGGTAAGCAATATTGATGAGCTAATAATCTAAAATCAAATTAATTCGCACAATACACTTGGTGATAAAAAAGAAACTTGAATTTAGGCTTCTAGACTCAATGGTAAGCAATATTGATGAGCTAATCATCTAAAATCTAATTAATTCGCACAATACACTTGGTGATGCAAAATAAACTTGAATTTACGCTTCTAGACTCAACGCTAAGCAATATAAACACTCGAATTGATGAGCTAATCATCTAAAATCTAATTAATTCGCACAATACACTTGATGATGAAAAATAAACTTGAATTACGGTCCTAGACTCAACGCTAAGCGATTTTACGCTCATATTGATGAGCTAAATCTAAAATCTAATTCATTGACGCAATACACTTGGTGATGAAAATTAAACTTGAATTTACGCTTCTAGACTCAACGCTAAGCGATTTTACGCTCATATTGATGAACTAATCATCTAAAATCTAATTAATTGGCACAATACACTTCCTGATGAAAAATAAACTTAAATTCACTCTTCTAACTCAATACTAAACAATTTTACACTCATATGATGAGCTTATCGTTTAAGTGTTAGTAAAAAATATATAGATCAGACATGATAAGTAAAATGAAACTTATAGAAAATGGAGAATGGAACAAAGAGAAACCTGTGAGCTTGTGAGAACGGTGAGAAGCGAAGCGACGACGTACCACCGCATATCGCCGGCGATTTTCTGCCGGCCTTTTTCCCGGCAAAATGTGAATCGGAAAATCTGCTTAGCGAGTTTTTTGCTTCTTTGAGGAGTTTTCCGGAGTTTCACACACACAGCGCCCACTGGGTATTTCAGATTTGGCTCAATGTTCTTAACTGGCTATTTTTGTTTTTGTTTTCATCCGTTGTTAGAAATAAAAATAATAATAATAATAGTGCCAAACTTGATATTAGTTGAAATAATTTTCTGTTAAAAAATGTTTCGACAAATCAACTGAAATTGATTAAATTAATTACAAAAGGGTTTACATAAGGGATGGTTAATGTTATGATTTATGCAGATAATCTAAATAAGAAAGAAAATTTAAATTTGCATACCAAATAATTTTCTTAAAACCTTGTTGTATAAAATAAAGATTTTGGAAAAATATATTAGTAAAATCTAACTTCTTCTTTATTTATTTAATACGAATACTTTTTTATATGGTTAGATAGTTATATATTTAACCTATTGCACAAATTTGAGCTGGAGCAATGAATGCTTACAATCTCCAACTTAAAATTCTAAAATTTTACTTGATGGATCTAGTGTGACGGTAAGTGTAGGATCAATCCCATAAGGTTCACAAGAGGACCCCTCAGATTTCGTTAGTTGCAATTAGGTCCCTCTCTAGCCTTTATGTGAACACACTCATGAATACAATGTGAGAATTATTTCATAACATATATTATGCGACGACAACCCATCAATACTGCTACTCTATTGTAAAAGGGCGGAACACCTAGTCCTTCACCAATGTGTGGTATGACCCAAACATGTATGCAACTATCTTGGGTAATCTAAAATAATTTTACGTCCTAATATCACGTTTGATCTTGATTTCATTATATTACTATAATATCACGTTTGATCTTGATTTCATTATGTTGCTATATTCTTACACTAATGTCATTTGAATGCATTAATTTTAATTTCTCAATAGTATCCATTTCATTTTTTACATTTATTTATTCGTTATTCTAGTTTATAAGAGCATTCAAACAATAGAATTTTTAAACAATCTTTTACATGAGTTATTTGGAGATGTTGAAAAGTTGTATGATTATGGAAAGAGGAATTGCAATTAACGATAAATAAAATGATACAACCATTTCACATATTACAAACTCCAAAATGTCAAACAGTACGTAATTGAATATACAACTTTGCCGGCCTAAAACGTGCAATTCGGGTTTGGCACAAGCAAATATTAGTAAGAGAATCTGCCAAGTGTTGGGGCATCAACATATTCCTCCTTCAAACATATCTTCTTACTTTTTTTTCTTAGTTTCTATAATTATGATGATTCCAAAAGAGCTTGATTGTCCCCTTGTGTGATGTTATCATCATAGTTATGCAATCAAGGCTCAAGCTCTTTATTGTGATATCATATTTGCTTTCCTCAAAGCTTAGGTCCTTTTGAGTTTCCCTTTTCTTTCAGTTCTTGAATCCCTGAGTCCCCTCTCAGGGTGTGATTCAAGAACTGGACGATGTATATTGGCATTTGACGTTTAATCAAGGGTAACTTGATCTCCCTTAGTTTTGTTGGAACCCCATTTCAAGAATCACAAATCTTTTTGGTAAGCAATTTTTTTTTTTTCCCATTAGAAATATTTGTTCATAATTGAGACGTAGATGATTGATTGATATGCTTATGACCGGATCCATCTCTGCTTTAGGTCTAAACATGCCAGCGTTAGAGGAATTCAGGCAAATAGGAGAGGTAATTGGGAGTCTTAAAGCTCTAATGGTTTTCCAAGATGATATACAAATAAATCAAAAACAATGTTGTTTGTTGGTGGACATGCTTAAATGTGCCTACAGGACAATTGCTGAAACCATGAAACAGAACTTGAGATTTGACGAGAGGAATGCGAAATGGAAAATTCTTGAGAACCCCTTAAGGGAGCTTCTCAGGGTGTTCAAAGAGGCAGAGCAGCATATCAAGCAATCCCTGGAAACTAAGGATTTTTGGGCAAAAGCCATAGTTGTTTACAAGAATACAGATTGTGTTGAATTTCACATCCACAATTTGCTCTCTTGTGTGCCAATTGTCATTGAGGCCATAGAAATAGCAGGAGAGATTTCAGGTAGTGACCATGATGAGATACAGAAGAAGAGGTACATTTACGCGATGAAGTATCAGAAAGAGTGTAAAGACCCAAAAATCTTCCAATGGAAATTCGGAGAACAGTACTTGGTTTCCGAGAAGTTCTGCGATAGGGTATGCTTAGTTTGGAATGAAGACAAGTGGACTTTGCAGAATAAAATTCGAGAGAAGAAGAATTCAGGTTCATGTAGTTTGAAAAAGCATGAGAAGCGACTTGCTGATCTCCTCTTGAAGAGCTTAAATGGGATGGAGACAGAGAGCGATCATAAACTTTCACCTAGCTCAGTTCTTATAAATTCTAAGGATTACCAGGTAAGAAGGCGATTAGGTAGTGGAAGTCAATACAAGGAGATACAATGGTTGGGGGAGACCTTCTGTTTACGGCATTTGTTTGGGGATATAAAGCCCCTGATTGCAGATCTTTCTCGAGAACTGCATCTCTCTCATCCAAATATAATGCACATCTCCTGTGGTTTTACTGACGAAGAAAAGAGAGAATGTTTCTTAATCATGGAACTTATGAACAAAGATTTATCAGGTTACATCAAAGAGATCTGTGGACCAAGAAAGCGCGTACCATTTTCTCTTCCTGTTGCAATTGATTTACTCCTTCAGATTGCAAGAGGCATGGAATACCTCCACTCAAAGAAAATCTACCATGGTGAGTTGAGTCCTTCCAACATCCTTGTAAAGACAAGGAATGTATCTACAGAAGGGCATTTACATGCAAAGGTTTATGGATATGGCTCATCACGTTCTATCAACGTTCCTCAGAAAGCTAATGTGAATCAAAATAATGGGACGCTCCCAATCATTTGGTTTGCCCCAGAAGTCCTAGCTGAACAAGAGCACTCGGGGAATGGAGGGAACTTTCAGTATACTGAGAAATCTGATGTGTACAGTTTTGGGATGATATGTTTTGAGGTTTTAACAGGGAAAGTTCCATTTGAAGATAGTCATCTACAAGGAGACAAAATGAGTAGAAATGTAAGGGCAGGAGAGAGGCCATTATTCCCATTTCACTCACCAAAATATTTGACTAGCTTGACAAAGAAGTGTTGGCATACTGATCCATATCAACGACCAAGTTTCTCATCCATCTGTAGGGTTCTCCGCTATGTAAAGAGATTCTTGGTGATGAATCCGGAACACAGTCAACAAGACTCACTATTGCCACCAGTAGACTATGGTGAAATTGAAGCTGCGATCTTAAGGAGCTTCCCCTTTATGGGAAATTCTGAATCTGATCCTCTTCCTGTCACACAAATACCTTTCCAAATGTTTGCATACAGGGTCACCGAGAAAGAAAAGTCGAGCACAATTCACAAAGACATAAATTCTGAATCAGGAAGTGATGGAAATTCAGGTTGTGGGGATGATCCTGTAACGGCAGAAGATTCACTTCCATCACCAACCGAAAAGAAGATTGCATCCCCCGAGATTTTGACCAAGAGACTTTCTGTTAAGAAACCTACCGATATCAAAGTCACCAAGCAACCAGGTAGCGTTTCTTTGCTCAAAAGCTTTATCATGCAGCATTTTCTCCTAATCTTCCTTTGCCTTCCTAAAGGCTACTTTACCTTGTTCCAAAATTTTAAAGAAAGTCGACTGCCTAACAGAACCTCTGGGACACCAGAAACAACATATACTCCAAAATTTTATTGTTATTTGCTCCTTACTAACAACAAATTCCAAAAGTAAGTTTCCATTTGCTAAAACCTGACTAGGAGTGCGGAACAATCAAGTGGTAGATGTAAAGTAATCATGTTAAAAATTTCTTATCTCACAATTAAAATGATATCATTTATGATTCTTTACATTGATATCAATCAAAATTATAATGTTAGAATTCTTATCAATACCATAAATAGGACCAACCACATCATCCGCTTGGACTTCGTATCTATAAACTTCAGTCACAGAGTATTGCCGGAACAAGAATGGTCTTAAGAGAACACTATACAAATGGATGCAAACTATATCTTGTGCAATGATTGGTCGACCGTATTATGAGTTCCCTTCTCATAAACTACTAGTGCAAGCTGGAAAAAAAAAGAGCATCTTTCTGATTTTGTAGTTTTCAATTTCCATATTGTTTTTGTTTGTCTCAAAATCATGAGATCATTGTTTCAGGAACACCAAAGGGACGTTCAGTAAGACCTCCAACCTTACGTACTGCAAGGCAGAATTCCGAAAGTCAGTTAATGATGATGATGTACAGTCCAAGAACAAGGAAATCATCCGGTCATGCATCAGATTCAGAGCTTCCTTAACTAGTTTTCAAATTATCCAACGTTTTATAAGACATTCTGTTCCAATCTGATCAACAAACAAATGGTTGCAGTATCAGATATTCATTGCTGTTTTAACTTTTTGGTGTAACATACGTCTCCCTAGAGTCTCATATTGGAAGGGACAGACAGTTCAGAACAAAAGAAGCCATTCAGAACCTCTTTATTGATCCTCATTTTTTAGACTAGTTTTAAAACCCTACATTGTGTGATATTTGAAAGGGTTATAAGACGCAACTCAGTTCCCTCATTCTGCTTGAAGAGATTTGTACAATTTTGGAGCAAAAGGTTTTATCTTTTTCTTTTGGAAGAATTTTTTTTTTTTTTTTTTCAAAAAAGTCTGTCAAACAGTTATAGTTTCAAAAGTTACAAGTGTTTTGTGAGTGCAAGAGTTTTTTTTGGAACCACATTGGTTCAAAAAGTGTCATCGATTCCTATTCAGACTCATCTCTGGTTTGGTGTGCGTTCGATTTGCTTTCTAACAAAGGAATGAAAATGGCATCGGCATATTCGTGTCATGCTACTTGAGCAGCATATATAAGGTGCATGAATTGAAGAAGAGATCATCACATCCCTTTATCCTTACCTTCTGTTTTCTCCTCTTTATCCTTACCTTTCCCTTTTCTTGATTTGTGATAGGGCCTGGGGATTGGAATTAGAAGGAAAAGGAAGAGTCTACACTGAGCTCACTAGTAAAAAAAAGGCAGGATACAGTTGATCTTCCATCACATTGTTATTTTTTTTTAATACTATCATTTATCTTCTATGTAGTTGGAGATCCTTTTTAATTATTTTTTAGATAATTCTTTTTAAATGTATTTCACTATCTTCATTATAATTTCAAGTGAAGTTGAAATCACTTGACTTATGCTTGAGCCACCCCTGACAATATGACAAACACAGCAGTATCCTAAACCACAACCGCAATGGGAGAACAACGGCATGCTACTGTTTTCTAAAACAAAAAGTGTTTCAGAGAGCCATAACCGCACAACATGAACCTTCAAGTTCCACTGCATCTTGGTCTAAATATTTCGCTGATAAAGTTAGTTTTTTGCAGCCATATTTTGAGAAAGTGTTTGAAAAACTAATACAGAAAAGTAAACCACCTCGTCAGAAGTTGAAAAAGGATCATTGAACTCATCATCTAAATAATTAGCATCTTATTTCATGTAAGACTCTTTGGGGAAAAAAAAACATAAACATTATCTTCCTAGAATCATCATGTATATATATAAGACTCATGTTTTTCTTTTAAATGTTTCTTCCAGAACAAACAGAAAAGTGTTTATTGATTACACAGACAAGAAATAGGATAATGTAAAAATCTGTGAAAAATTAATATGGAGAAGTACATAATTAAAATCTTATCATTCAAGACTCTTAGATGAAACTATAGTTGTAAACAACTCATCACGAGTTGAAATAGGATCATTTGCTTCAAACTTATTATCTAAGTAACTACGATTCAATTTCATGTAAAAGTATTTGAAAAACAAAAGAGGAAGAAGTAAATACATACTAGGAAGAAGTAAATACATACTTTATCGGTCTAAATTCCTAATGCTTATATATATTGTTGAAGGAGTGATAAAGAAGTAGTATTAAAGATAGGGGAGTAAGTTACCTTTAACTTCAGCATATCCATTCCTAGCATCTATTGTGACAGAATTGGTGTCACCTATCTCAGCGAGAATCCAGTTCTTCATAGTCGCATGAAACATGTTGAGATAAACTTCCATTTTGTTCACAAGCATGTTCAACTAAAGCCGGTTCGAGCATACACTCACTAAAGCACTTGTCAAGCCCACCGTTATCGCAATTTGTTCAAGTTAGCTTGGTGACAAATAGCATAGCCTAATTTGAGGGAACAATCATATCTTGTTGATAGATCTTATACATACGATTATCATTTCTCTTCTATGTTCATCTTTAGCTTACTATTCAGTATTTCCATAGTTTTCGGTCTTCAGTAAAGTGTTCATGCGTGGTACACACACTTCATCACTATCTTCTTTGTTTCGAAGGAGGCATAAGTCATAATCAAGTGTAAAACAAAATCCAGAAGGACAGGATAGCCTATTAGACGCTAGTTGTTATATATCATACACGATTGGGGGAAAAGATTGATTTTACTACAAAGAGAGTAACATATAACAGAAAATGAAGAATCAAAACATACATACATAAAGTTCAAACCTTTTAAATTAAACCAGAATGCACGAAAAGTAATACGGCCAGATGAAAAAACAGAGGAAGCAGCAAAGCTCATAGAGTTGAAACCAGAACGGAAGTAGCAGTAATAGAGAGAGCAAAAAGACTTGTATTATTCTAACATCGCCGGAAGCTAAGTTCAGATACTTCTAAATACATATTGGAAATACCCTATTAATCATACTTTAAAAATATAAATTTAATTATATATACACTTTACATAGAGTCGTGATATGAATACTATTAGATGGAAATAATATCATGACAGATAATGCCATGATGAAAACAGTATTGAAAGAACAGAAAAACAGTAGCAGAGTTTATTTCATATTTGATTGTGATGAGATGCAGGGAGCTATTTCAACAGAGCTACTAAGCTTTTTTTGAGTGCTTAATGTTGGGGAACAATGAAAAATATACCAATAATAATAGTAGTAGTATTTATTATTTATTATTTTTTTAATTTATTATTTAATTATTTTTATTATATTTATAACTAGACTCCTAAAATATATGGAAGGAGAATCAATTAATATTTTTCTTTGTAGTGATCAATTAGAAAAATACTCCTACAATAAGACTATAATTTTTGATCAATTTTTGCAAAAAAGACCAACCTCCTATATACAGTCGATTTTTAACAATTTTTAATAGTGAAAACAATTAATTAATTAAAATTATAACTCAAAAAATTGTAGTAGACTTTATAAATAGCAAATATAACAAAACCTGTCATAAGAGAAAATCTACGGACAATATCGAAAAGCCAATATTCTATGAAAACCGACAAACTTCCGTTGGTTATTTTCATAGAAAAATGGGCGATAACATATGTTGTTTTAATTTACCTTTACTACACTCAAACCTCTCTATAACATCATTTTGCTATAAGGGTATTTTACTTTAGCGATATGATATTTTCAAGAATCGATTTTTTATGTTATATGTGATCGCTATTGTATTATTTTGTTATAATTTACAGGTCGTAGATGAATTTACAGATGGTAGACGAATGTCGGTCGACTTTGAGGATTTATTTTCGATAAAGTCTTTATTATTTAAACAAATATCCTATTTAGTGTAATGTTTGAACTCAATAGAGTGCGGTACACACGCGAGACACGTACACCTAAAATATATTTTGATATTTCTATTGTCGTACTATTTTGTTATACTTTACAGGTGGTAGATGAGTGTCAGACGACTTTGAAATTTTTTTTATGTAAAGGTTAGATTTAATTATATTGTTTTGATGTCTCTATCATCGTATTATTTTGTTGCAGTTTACAGTTGGTAGATGAATGCCGACTGACTTTGAGATTTTTTTTTGATAAATGTTAGGTCTAATTAAATTAATTTTTCCCTAAACTAGTAAGTAATATAAACATATACTTAAGTCATGCCAAGCAATGTTCTAAAAAATTATTTTAACGGTGTGAAATATTTCTTCCAAATTAAACAAGTTTTTCTTAATATTAATTAGAGGATACAAGAACCAACAAAATTAATTAATAAAACCAACAAGTTAAACAATAAAATAACAAATCAAAGATAACTGAATAAAATATTAGTTAGCTAGTTTCTCTAGTTCATCATCACATTAAATTACTTGATTTTTTTTCTAGCTGGATTATAAATAATGTAATAGCATTTTTTAACTCTTTAAGAATACTAATATATTTACCCGCGCGATGTACGAATCATGTACATATTAAATTAATATTATAATTCTGTGAATTAAATAAATAAATTTTTTATTTTTAATTTTTAAATTAATAGAATTATAATACCATAAATAACATAAATTTTTTTAAAAAGGTGTATGTAGGAGATTGCAAAAAATAAAACTATCAAGAAATTGTATATCATAAAAATGTGAATGTTCATTTTATTATAATGCATATACATATTCATATACTTATTAATATATATTTATCTTAATGTTTATATAATTTTTACAAAACAGCTCAAATTATTATCAATCTTTTCATATTTTTAGATATCTGAAATTAAAATTCATCATCTATGATTTTTGGTTAAACTATAATTCAAAATTTTAGATAAATTAATATTATATCATTTATGAATATTATATTATTAATTAAATGTCATCAAAATTGTTAAGTATTAATAAATAGATAAAATAATTTATTAATTTAATTATTGATTTAACATATTAAATTTTTAAAAAAATTAAACTAACAAAAATTCATAATATCAAAATCAATTGACTGATGCAAATGTATAGGCACATGTAGTTTCAAGCAATATACTACCATTAATATTAAGTAATAAATTAAATATAAATTTATTTCATGTTTTCTTAATTAATTGAATTTATTAAATTAGTTTTCCTAAATAAAATTATGGTCCAAACTAATAAAAAACATCCAATCCATAAATATCAGGCCTAGTTAATTCATAATAATGATCCAGCCCATTAAATATTAGTCCAAGTGAATTCATAATAATGATCCAACTCATTAAATAATAGTTCCTTTTTCTAAAAAATAAAATAAATACCTGGATGTATCTAGAATAGGAAACATTTGGTATTAATTTTTTTTGTCTGAAAAGTCACTATCCTATTACCTCTATCTTTATTTTCTTGATGTCGATAAAAAAAAAGGCAGATGCTTGTTCATATTAATTTCTATATCATTATTAAGATAAAATTTTCTTCTTCTGTAAATATATAGAGGCATGGATCTTCTTTCAATTATCTCATTTGGTTCTTTAACTTCATTATATGGATTGTATATGTAACATCCTTAATCAGATCTGCTGATTGTATTAAAATTTCATTTTCATCTGTAACTAACTTGGTAATATTTCAAATTTGAAGGTAAAAAACTAAGCTTAAATATGTTTTTTCATTATTAAATCGAAATGGGTCTATACTGGGTATGTTGTTGTTGTAAATGGGTCTGTGTATTTTGTTATTTTTGCTATATTTAAATTAACATTTTCAATAAAAGTTGTTATTCACTAACCCCAGATTTTGTGTGAGTAATTATTAGTTTACGTTAGCTAAGTTTTTATTATTTGTATCTTGGTTGACTAATTTGAAATAGTTTATTGTTAGATATCGGGCAAATGATAGATAGATTTTCGATCTATGTATTATGTCCCTGTTATTGTGGTATTAGCAGTATCGAATAAGCCCTTTTTCTTCCTTATTATTTGTTTTCATTTTTCGATTTGAACATGCAAATGAGATCTCAGCTTGATGCGGCTGAAAATGATTATTATAAGCTGGAATGACATGGTTAACTTATCAAAATTTGGTGTGTATACTGATTCGTCAGGCATGCGTTATACTTTTCTATTGATGTATTGATGAATCTATGGTTGATATTATGTAATTTATGTAAAAAATGGTCTAATGTGCTGTTAATTGGGGGTTGCTTTGTTGGTATTGTTGTGGCTTTTCGTGTTTTGAATAGATTGGTTGGCATCCATGTTGATTTATTTTTGCATGTGGTTTTGTATGTACTGAAATAATGGAATTGATCTGCAAAACTTTCTAGTATTGTGTTATCTCGAACAAAACAGTATTAATTATATTTTATATTTATATATCAATTATATACTGATTTTGTACATGGTTTTGAATCACAATTCATAGTATCTTTTATTGTGCTGTTATACTTGAGTTTTGTAGTAAATGTCAAAATTTATTCGAGATTTGTTAATGTAACATTTTTGTTTCTTGTCCTTCGGATTATTTTACTATCTCTTCTTTCTTTTACCTAAATTTTAAACTATTTTGTTGTAGTTTCTTTTTCCTTAATATTTGGTGCTTTGCGTACTTATATGATGTTTTTTTGTACTCCCTATTCTTTTATCTAAACTGCTTAGGACTGTTTTCCTTGAGCTAAGGTTCCGGAATAAAGCTCACAACCTCTGAGATAGGGGTAAAGATTGCATACACTTTACCTAAAATTGTGTACACTCTACCTTTTCGAGACTCCATTTTGTGGGACTATTCTATATATGATGTTGTTGTCGTAGATGTTTGTTGCCGCCGTATTCCCATTTCTAACGATTATGCTATGTGATTCGAATCAAAGTGCTTATTCGTTCTTATTTTGTGACAACACATATTAATATTTGGGTTTATATGATACAGAACAAAAGAAAAAAAATTAAGCGCGGATGTGGACATACTATTATGTCATTGTTTATCAGTTGTAATATTTAACACGCATAATTGACTTATATTACTGCTGCTTGTGTATATATATATATATATATATATATAGTTGTTGATGTCATAGCTTCATTTCATCGATTTGTTAAGAAAGATATGATGACTGATCTGAAATATCCTATGAAAGATGAAACAGTACCAGCATGGTCCGTTCCTGTGAGTATTCTTTTTCTATAATACAACTGCCTAAGACGATGAATTAGGAGTGTGAACGGGGTTTTGATTATACTGTGCTTGCACTTTTCAAAAAGTGAAATTTTTTCTAATCAAATCATCGAATATCTAGTATTTTTTTAACAGATTTCTCTGATGAAACAGCTATATGCAATTGTATTGCCTATTATCATCTTCATTTCATGTATATTCGAAGGAGGGATGTCTATGATCTTCACCAGAGTGTTCTAGGTAATTCCATTTTAGAGATATTTTTCTTTTAGTGTTTTCTTTTAGAGTGAATTGTTCAAGAAAGGATACACAACAAAAATGTTTCAAATGGGTCATAGATCATACATTCCTACAGAGGTAAGTTGACATTTCCTTCACACATTAATTCTTTGAGCATAGTGTACTATAATTTGCAGCTTGTGGATTCTATTTCTTTTTCTGCTTACCAAGTCATCCTATCGTGGTACAAATGAGAAGGTATATGAACTGCACATTTCTAGGTTGAATTTGAGAAAGTGTCTTTTAACTTTTTCTTGTGTGGTTCCTGCTCCTTTATTGCATTTGTAGCCCTGCAGTAAATGTAAAGATTGCTAAAGAAACTGTTATTGAGTTTAAATTGTTTATGACACTGTGCGGTTATTAGATGATGACTATTGAAAGTTGGTGTTCTTTGTTCTTGTTCAGTTTAATTTGATTGCACACTGATCACTTAGACTTATATGCACTTCCAATGGGTACCACATAAGATTCATAATTCTGTAAGAACAAAACTCATTTTTGTTAAATTGTGCATCATAATAGATAGAGCTTTGGATATCCTTCTAAGAGCTTAACGTGTCCTACCTTCAGGTTTGCTGTAAGGAAAGTGGTCCTTCATTAGTGAACATTAGAGCAGCATATGAAGTCAACTACAGTGATCCTGAAAAAAGTGAGGGTTCATAATTTTTTTTATTGTGTACTATGAAAAGTCATTATACTTAGAGGAATCTTTTGAAACATCAACTAATTACTCCATATATTTTTATTTTGTAAATGTTCGGAAGACAGTGAGGAGCAACATGGCTTTAAAATTGTCTAGATATCAAGATGCTATGACAATTTGCAAATGGGCTGGATATCCAGATCTTTTCATTACATTTACTTGCAATTTAAAGTGGCCTGAGATAATCAGATTCTTAATGATTAGAGGCTTACAACCAGAAGATCGTCCAGACATTTTATCTAGGGTGTTCAAAATGAAGTTAGATCATTTAATAAAGGATTTGAAAGAGAAGCAAATATTTGGAGCAGTTAAATCACGTATAGAATACCTTTTTCATGATAATCACTTTTACAATAATAAATTTTAATCACAGAACATGTATTACTCTGTACATAAACTATTAATCTTTATTTACAAGTTCTTATTACTATGAATTTTCATTATTTTTTTCATGTATTATCTCACATTTCTTATTCTAACTATATGTGTTGTTTTATTAGTTAGTTAAAATTATATATAATGTATTATTTTTTGTGCAGTGATATATATTATAGAATTCCAAAAAAGAGGGTTACCTCATGCGCACATATTGTTGTTTCTTCATAATAGATGTCCAAATGTGAGAGACATTGATAAAATAATTTCTGCTGAAATTCCGTATGAAAATATTGATCCTGATTATTACAAGGCTGTGGAAAAATTCATGATGCATGGCCTGTACGGTTTTGCTAGAAAAACATCTCCATGCATGCATAATGGTCGATGTTCAAAACATTTTTCAAAGAAGTTTGTAGTAAACACTACAATTGATGAAGATGGATATCCAATTTATAAAAGAAGGGAGAATGGAAGAACTATTAGAGAGAGGGTATTTATTTGGATAACAGGTATGTGGTGCCACACAATAGATATTTGCTACTGAAATATGGTGCACATATTAATGTTGAATGGTGCAATCAAGCAAAATCGATAAGGTACTTATTTAAGTACATAAATAAGGAAAATGATCGTGTAACAACAGTTTTTTCACAAAGTGTGCATGAGAAAGATTCAACAAATGTAGATGAAATCAACATGTATTATGATTGTCGCTATATTTCTTCCTGTGAAGCAGCTTGGAGAATTTTTGGATTCCCAATTCATCATAGAGAACCTCCGGTAAAAAGACTTTCATTTCATCTACCTAATGAACAACCAGTTATTTTCTCTGATAATGATCCAATTGATTATGTTGTCAGTAAATCAAGTGTAAGGGAATTACAATTTTTAAGTTGGTTTGAGGAAAATAAGTCAAATGAAGAAGCCAGAGAATTAACTTATGCAGAATTTCCTCTAAAATTTGTTTGGAATAAAATTACAAAAGAATGGAAAAAAAAGAAGATAATTCTGCTTTTTCTATTGGTAGAATATTTTTTGTTCCGCCTGGAAGTGGAGAGCTATATTATCTTAGGATGTTGTTGAATATCATTAAAGGTCCAAAGTGCTATGAGGATCTACGCACAGTCAACAATCACGTTCATCTAACTTTCAGAGATGCGTGTTATGCATTAGGTTTATTAGATGATGACAAAGAATACGTGAATGCCATAATTGAGGCAAGTAACTGGGGAATGCCATCTTATTTAAGGCAGTTATTTGTTATACTATTATTATCAAATTCAATGTCTAGATCAGAATTTGTTTGGGAAAAAATATGAATTTTACTATCAGATGACATCCACCATGAAGTAAGAAGAAATATGAAAAATCCAGGTACCCATCAAACATTTCTATATATTTCAATAGTATATTTATTTTATACTGTAAAATTTTTTAATCATTTTGATTTATAAGATAAAATCATTTATGACAGAATATTAAGATTTTCTAACTATCATAAGACTTAACTAATAACACATACCTTAAACATAACAATATCAGTAATCTATTCATATGTTACCTGTATGTTTATATTATAATAATTAGCTTTTGTATTTATAGGTTACTATGTATTAAAGAAAAATAATTTTTGAATAATTATTCATTTTACAGGAGTTGAGCTTACATATGATGAACTGAAAAATCGGTGTTTGCAAAAATTGAAAAATTTGTTAAAAGATTGTGGAAGACCCTTTCAAGATTTTCCAACAATGCCCACACCAATTTATAATGTGGAACAAGTAGACATAATCAATAGACTCATCCTAAATGAATTGCGTTATGATAAAGGCTCTTTGATCAAGGAACATTCAGAATTGTTGGGTAAATTAACAGTGGAGCAAAAGACTGTTTATGACAGAATTTTAACAGCCGTGGAACAAAACAATGGAGGATTCTTTTTTTTGTATGATCATGGAGGAACCTAAAAGACTTTTATTTATCTTCGACAATAAGATCTAAAGGACAAATTGTTTTAACAGTTGCATCAAGTGGCATTGCATCACTTTTACTACTTGAAGGTCGAACAACTCATTCAAGATTTGTGATTCCACTAAATGCTAATGAAGAGTCAACATGTAATATAAAACAGGGCAGTCATCTTGCAAGTTTAATTGTGAAGACAAAGTTAATTATTTGGGATGAAGCACCTATGATGCATAGATATTGTTTTGAAGCCCTTGACAATACTCTAAGAAATATTCTTAGATTTGAAGATGCATCTAATTTGGACAGACCATTTGAAGGAAAAACAATTGTTCTTGGTGGGGATTTTAGGCAAATTCTACCAGTCATTCCAAAAGGTAACAGACAAGATATAGTTAATGCTACACTTAATTCTTCTTATTTGTGGGCTAACTGTCAATTACTAAAGTTAACACAAAATATAAGGCTACAAGGTAATCATGTGAGTCCACAGTTTAATGATCTAAGCGAATTTGCGGATTGGATTTTAGAGATTGGGGATGGTAGAATTAAAAATTCAGTTGATGGAATAGAAAAAGTCCAAATACCTGATGATCTTCTTATTCATAATTCAGACAACCCAATTTCTGCCATTGAAGAAAACACATATCCTGATTATTTATGTCACTGCAGTGATATGACATACCTATAAAATAGAGGAATTCTTGCTCCTACTCTTGAAATGGTAGAATCAATCAATGAACACATGATTTCACTTAATCATAGTGAAGGAACTACTGTTTTCAGTTCTGATAAAATCTGTATGTCAAAAGACACAAATACAGGTTTATATCAGGTACATACACCCGAGTTTCTAAGCACTATAAAGTGTTCTGGAATACCAAATCATACTATCACTTTGAAAGTTGGTGTACCAGTGATGTTATTGAGAAATATTAATCAATCTTTAGGACTGTGTAATGGAATAAGATTAATTATCACTTGAGTAAGAAATTGGGTTATTGAAGCAAAAATTTTATCAGGAAATTTTACTAGAGAAAAAGTGTTCATACCAAGAATGACATTGACTCCATCTGATGTAAGAATACATTTTAAGTTCCAACGAAGACAATTTCCAATATTTGTTTCTTTTGCCATGACTATCAACAAAAGCTAAGGACAATCTTTATCTCATGTTGGGCTATATTTGAAGAAACCTGTGTTTACACATGGCCAGCTCTATGTTGCACTTTCACGGGTAACAAAAAGGCAGGGATTAAAGATTTTGACATATGATGATGAAGGAGAAATTTCAAATGAAGCAACTAATGTAGTGTTTAAAGAAGTTTATCGTAATTTGAGTGTAGATTGAAGATAATCTGATTCAAAGTGCAAAACAGGGTCAACAATATCATCAATTTTTTGAGGGTTAGACTTAGCTTTTTTCTGCTGTCAAATAGATAATAAAAGTTCTTTGTTGTTGCAGCAAGTATAATAGCAGAAAGGTAGATATTATGTAAGTTATTTATGACTTTTTACCCTTTTTGCTTATTCTCTTTGTACGTTTTATTCAAGTATTAGCAAAGATTCTAAGGATATCACACTCATAATTGAAGGTAACTGTAATGCAATACGAAACTATAATGATAACCTCCACACAAGTTTGCTTTTAGTGAAGCATTTCACAGGATGTTAATTCAATGTTGAAAATTAAGACCTACCTTGATTTTCTCAGATGATGCCTATTCCTTCAAGATATCTGCCTTTACATAAACAACTGCTACTAATGACGAATTAAAACTATCACCTATGATGATGCAATAATAAGTGATGGACATTGTTTAATGATTCCATAAAAAAATTGTATTATCTGCTCACCATAGACATAACATTGTGCAACAACTCTGCATTAAGCATAAAATTTTCAATTTTCTGAGGAGCAATGTATTCACCCTACGCCAACTTTAATAATACCAAACGTTGCACCACATGCTGCTGGTGCACCTATAGAGAATATGATCATCCAAGCAATCACCATTGGGAAGTGTGTTAGCCCTTCCAAGAAGTAAACAGAAAACTCCACTAACTGTTTGTAATATTCATAGGCTCCATAATCTGCCTCTCATCCCAAAATGTTTGGCTGCAAAATCTGATATCCATCCTCCAAATGGTTGCGATAATAGGTTTACCTTACCAAACGTTGCAGCAAAGATTCCAGCCGTGTGAAGCTTCAAATTAAATCTGTCAAAGAAGTCCTCAGCAGTCACATTATCTGTAGTCAATTCAACTCCCATGGAGAATCCGTAGAGCAAGACAAAGATCCATGTCCTGTAATTTGTTGCAGCATACCACAATATCTATGAAAAGACAAATGAAATATTATATCATCAGCTAAATAAAACTGTTAGGGATATACAGTTAATATGTTCTTGACCCATTCTCAGATATGATGATCTTAACATATTTCTGCAAACGTTAAATAGTACTCACCTTGAATTACTTATCTTTAGTAACATCACCTTTCTTCTGTAAAGAAGCAAGGTTACCATCAGGCAAGTCTTGACCAAGAGTTAAAACCAAAATTCCTATAATAACATGAAGCCAACCAGAAATAAATAACGCGCTTCTCCGAGCAGTACACGGAGTTGCTCCAACTCTATGAATTATGTCATAGATCAAAGGCATAAGTAGTTGAGTAGCACCACCATCCATATTCCCCCATCCAGCAGCCGTCCAATTAACAAGCCTAATTATCTAGCTATTAAACATCGTACTCATCCAATACTGACATGACACAAACGTTACAAGTGAGAATCCAACTTTAATATATTATTCTTCTTCCTGTCCTCAATAAGCATTTATAGTATTCAACCCTGGAAGACAAGCAAAGCTGATAAAGTTATATGTTCTTAATTCAAAAATGGGCAAATTAAAGTTAAGAACAATGTAACTATATCATTGTACAATTTAATATACAACGGTGGGGAAGGAACAAGTTATTTTATCTCAAACTAAAAATATCTAATGATGTCTCTCCTAATCATGTCAAATAGATTCTACCTTTCAATAATCTTCAAATTGCCTCCAGGTGTCCATACTCCAATAACACCAGTAATCATCCAATAGTAATCATAAATTACGTCCTTCCTGTTAACTACTAGGTCAATAAACACATATCAATGAGAAAAAAAATATATCAGTAAGCAAAAGGTTTGTACGTCTACACTTAATCTTTGTAATAGCCTTAAAAAATAATAGGAAATCTACCACAAATCTCTCCACGAGGATGAGGCTCATCTTTTGAAGTATAACTCAATTCAAGAACATCTACAAGCTTTATCTCTGAAAATAGCAGTGTCATAGACAAGTTAAACTCAATTACAATTACCTTTAGCAATCATTAAGTTTACTGCAGGGCAGCAAATGCAATCAAGGAGCTGGAACCAACAAAAAGAAAGTTGAAATAAATCATGAGACTTAATAGTATGTCCACATCCATGCACAATTCCATTTGAATTGCACTATATCATATAAATCAAAATATTAATATGTGTTGCTGCAAAATCAGAACGACTAAGAACTTCGCTTAGAATCACACAACATAATCATCAGAAATGGGAATACTGTGGCAACAAAATCTAAGAAAACAACAATATATATAGTATAGTCCCACAAAATGGAGTCTCAGAAAGGTACAGTGTACACAATCGTTATCTGTATTTTAGATGTTAAGAGTTTTTTCCGATAGACCCTCAGCTAAAGGAAAACATTCCTAAGCAGTTTCGAGAAAAGTTATGGGAGTGAAAAAGAAAGCAGATAATTATGCAAAGGATCAGATAGTAACAGAAAAGAAACCACAACAAAACAGTACGATAATTTAGGTAAAAGAAACCAAAGGACAAGAAACTACAATGTTACATGAACAAGGCTCGAATAAATCTCAATATTCACTACAAAACTCGAGTATCACAGCACAATAAATGATACTGTGAATTGCAAATCAAAACCATGTTCATTAGAATCAGTATATAATTGATATATAAATAATATATATAAACATTACTGTTTTGTATGAGAACAACAACATAATACTAGAAAGTTTTGCAGATCAATTATACTATTTTCAGTAGAATCATAACCACATGGAAAAATAAATCAACATAGATGATTACCAAGCTAATCAAAACACCAACAGTCACAACAATAACAAGAAAGCAAAACCCAATTAACAACACATTAGACCATTATAGATATAAATTACATAATATCTACCATAGATTCTTCAATACAAAATAGGAAAGTACAACACATGCCTGAAAAATCTTTAAACACACCAAATTTTGGTAACTTAACCATGTCGTTCCAGCTTATAATGATCATTTTCAGCTGCATAAAGCTCAGATCTTATTTGCATGTTCAAATCAGAAATGAATAAAAATAACTAAGGAAGAAAAGGGCTTATTAGATATTGCTAAGACCACAATAACAGGTTAGATTCATTCTATATTTTAATCAAAAAATTTTGTTCCATTCTATATTTTATTAGCTTAGATGCATCAGATCTCCAATTTCACTTGCATGTACTAATTAAAGAGGAAAAGAATATCTTGCAATGATAAGAGAGCATACCAAACATTATAAAGACCACGAAATCTGACATAAAAGAAGATTATTTTCCAACATCTACTACAAATTCAACAATATAAACCATATATTTCAATTGCATGCTGAAATTAAAATTGGAAAAAAATCACAAAAATAGCAGAATTTGTCAGACTTTACAGAGACCATAAATCAGTTACTAACGAATGACTGGAGTTTATTTTTCGACATCTACAACTAATTCAAAAACTAATAAACCATAGATTTCACTTAAATGTTCAAATTTAGAAAGATCAACTTAACAGGAGAACTTACCAGACATTACGAAGTCTGCAATCAGATACCAAACGACATAAATGGTGATTATTTTCACAGATCTATAGAAACTTAACAATAAAAAGCTTGGATTATTTCAAAGAACCAAAATAAACAATTCAGAATACTTCGATATAACTAAGAAGAAAGAAAATTCTTAGACCTTTCAGCTACCATTTTTTGTTCCAAATGAGTAAATAATAACATATTTGCTAAAAATTATCTTACAATATGGAGTTTTCAATTGTGATGAAAGTGAAAAGGAAACTTTTCAGACAAAAAGAAACGCTAACAAGGTATTTTCCCAAATCTAGAAAAATCTATATGAATATAATCTTTTTTAAATATATTTTGTCCTTTGGACTGGATTTTTTTATAAATTTTATAATTGTGTATAGCCTGGCCTTTATATTTTACTTTTATCAATTTAACTCATTTATAACATTTCTTAAAGAAGAAAAAACATTTAATATATTATTTATTTTAACAAAATAATAATATGCAGGCACTCATGTATAAATCTTTATTATTTAATCTAATTTTTTAGATTTATCATTCTTTAATCTTTTTATAGATTTTTTTTCTCATTTTCTTAATCATAAAATTATAAAAATATATATTATTACATTCAATAAGAAAATACTAAAATTTATAAATAACTAATGTAAGAATAATTTAATATTAATTAAAAATAAATAATTGTCAATGAACATAGAAATATTAAATATTTATTTCATACGTTAAATATATGCATATTTATGCCATTATTATAAATAATTTTATTCATTTATGCCACTCCTTTTAAAAAATACTTCATTTTTTATCATTCTATTTAATGGTATTTTTAATGTCCTAAATGCCTACAAAAAATTGAATAAGAATTTAATGACTATTTAAATGTCAAATAATTTCAAATCCACATTTTAATTACATCCATTCCCCCATTTTTCTAAATCAAATAACAATTTCTTAATCAAATACAAATAATTTAATTCTATTATACTAAAAATAAATGAACAATTACTTTTAAAAATAGAATGTCATTGAAATCTATAATTATTTAAAATGCTACACTATTTTCCCACGCATCACGCGGGTAATATACTAGTTTAATTTAAAATGAGAAAAAATAGTGTGTCTGGGAGAAGAAAGAAATTAAAACTAAGCAAAAATATAGTTCAAAATTAAATAAAAGATTGGGCCAAATTGGTACTAAATAAAAACGTAAATGGCCAATATATAGCTGCTCAGCCGTACTACATTTAAACCTAAAATTATATCTAAAATGGAAAACAGCAAGAAGCCAGCAACCAAGTATGAAACTCCCAGAACCTAGATACAGTTGAATGATTAATTTCAATTGATCTATTCACCAAAAAATAGTCCCCCAATACCCGAGCATTCAAAAATAGAGTGAAGTTGCAAGAAGCAAGAAGCCATACAACTCAAAAAGAAAAAGAAAAACCTTATATAGCATCGTTTTAGAATTGCAACTACTTGAGCTAATCATCAAGGATATCACAATCATTTGCAATTGAAGATTGAGAGGAACATTTGTTTGATGTATCATGTTTTCCCTGTATCGTTACCTGATGTATCAAAATAAAGTGTGGGCTAGAATTTGGAAGCAAGTTTGAGGATTTTGGTTTTCCAGAAGATTCTTTATCCTATCCAAAATTTGAGCAGCTTCGGCCTTAGCTGACAAAGCTTCCTTGATCGTAACGTCGGTGTTAATTCTTTCCATAATGGCGGCATTGAGGATAGACTCAAAAACAATGTTAGTAGCGGCAACCAACTATTTTGCCAAATGGAGGTTGATTTCAATGGTGTTCTTATAAGAATCATTGGGAGTAACATAGAAAATGAAATTAGGGTTAGAACAAAGCGGGCACAAGTAACTAGGGGAGTTGAAAGCAACATCATGGATGAAAGAGAGGTGTGAGATAGAGGGTCATTTTAAGCAAATGAGACTGTAGTAGGGGAGAAGGGCTATGGAGGAAGATGTCGAAGCAGATGACAGAAGGAACTGGGTTGGGGGTCAAGTATGCATGTGGTGAAAAGATGGTGGTGGACACCTCTGTAGGGGAGAAGGCGGAGGATGAAGGGGCGAGTGGCGGCACAGACCGCGCATTTTTGTCTGGAAATACCTTCATTTTTCTGCTCCTGCACCTGTTGTAGCATCATAATGTACAAACAGTTCGCTCTATCTCTATCGCCTTCCTTAATTATAATCAAGAACTCACATTTATTTATACTGAATGATGTTGGAAACTTGTTGAGATTCTAAGTACCCACCCCCCTCCCTTCTCTCTGATGTTCTCTGAAT
Source organism: Capsicum baccatum var. pendulum (assembly GCA_030864225.1). NCBI lineage: Eukaryota > Viridiplantae > Streptophyta > Magnoliopsida > Solanales > Solanaceae > Capsicum > Capsicum baccatum. The sequence goes on from CM061557.1 coordinate 232,778,653, forward strand.
GGATTCATGACTGATTGAAATAGATGCATATTTCATATTTCATTTGGAAATTGTGAACTATCATATTTATTTATACGGACTAATATAAGGAACTTTTTGTGATTCTAAGTATCCAGCCCCCTCATTGCTCTCGTATGTTTTCTGAATGCATTCATGAATGATTGAAATAGACACATATTTTCTTTTTTTACATGAAAATTGTGAAATATCACACAAATTATTAATGTTATCTGGAGCAGACACTTCTCTTCCCTCTATATATCCTGTACCGCATTGTAGATTCTACTTACGCTCCTCTATGTCAATGACTCGCCACATGTAAGGATACTTGGTTACCAATAGACATGCCTTACGACTTAGAAAAAATGTGTATTCATGTCGTTGATTGCAGACATGGTCAAGTTGTTGATATCATTTTGGAGTTCTTTGCCCCTTATGAGTTGTTTTTGTACATAACAAATAGGCAATTTCTGCTCTTGTTTGTTTTTCCTTGTTTTGAAAATTTTCTTTTCCGTGGACATGGTCCTATATCTAAGCATTTTTTTGGTTGTATGAATTTTCTTGTTAGTATAATTTTAATGCTTGTTTCGATTGTTACTTGAATTTTATTGTATGTATCATTAATTCCTTCATTAGGTAATGAGGATAATTCCCATTTTGTATAACCAATTATATGATGAGATTGAATCGTTGCGTTATTTTTCTTGTTTTATCCTTCACCTTACCTTTGATAGTAGTCTTCTTTTAACTAACTTAGAATCTCAACAAGTTTTCTATATCAGTCCGTATAACTAAATGTAAGATTTCTATTATGATTATGATTACGATAGGCCATAAGGATAGAGCAAATTTTTTGTTCAGATGCCACAGCAGGTGGAAGTGTAGCCTTATGAAGATGTTTCCAGACGTCGATACACGATTTGCGCCACCATTCACCCATTCATCCTCCACCTTCTCCCTTAGAGAGTTCTACACAACCATCTTTCATTAGCTTGCTTATCGGACTCCCACCCTGGTTCCTTCTGCCCCATATGCTTTGATGTCTTCCTCCACACCCTTCTTCCCCGTCACCAGCATCTCCTTTGACTAAATTACCTCTCTTTCTCACATATCTCATGCATCCTTGTTGCTTGCTTCCTCCTCCCCTTGTTACTTGCCCCCTCATTGTTCTAACCCTAATTTCACTTTCCTTTATGGTACACCCAATGATGCTAATAACTCCACTGAAATCAACCTCCATTTGGCTAAACAGTTGATTTCCGCTACTACCATTGATTTTGAGTCTATATATAATGTTACGATTATGGCCAGGATCAATGCCGACGTTAGAGTCAAGGAAGCTTTGTCAGCTACAGCTGAAGTTGCCCATGTTTTTTATAGGTTAAAGTATCTGCTGGACAACCACGATGATCAGTTTGCTTCCAAATTCTGACCCACACTTGTTTCTGAAACTTCAGGTAACAAAACATGGGCAAACAGGATAAATGATGCAAAAAGATGCTCCTCACACTTTTCAGATGCAAATGATAGTGATACCGTTGATGATTAACACAGGTATTTGCAATACTAAAACAATGTTATTTAAGGCTTATCTTTTTCTATTTTGTGGCTGGTGGCCTCTAGCAACTTTACTCTATTGTTGAATGCCCGGCTTACCATTAATGCCTCTCAATTTTTTTTAAAAAAAATTTAACATGGTAAAGGGTCTTGGGTTGATGAATGTGTATTTAAAGGGAGAGCAGTTGCAAAAATTTCATCAGGTAATTCCTCTAAATTTTGCTTTTTAAATTAACTGTAGAAAATTTCATCAGGTAAAGTGAAGTGAGGTGCCATAATTTGTTGAAAGTAATTAAATATGATATTTGTTGTTGTATCTAATCAATTAAAATAACTATTTCAACATCCCATATGCAATATCAATTTTACTCAAGATACTCAAGGCTACTGTTATGATTCGACAGAATAAGCAAACTACAAGTAAAAGAAAAACAAGAACAACACACAGATTTACGAGAAAATCCTTGCGGGAAAAACGGCGGGTAGAGGCAAAGGAGGTTTCATTGTAGTGGAGAGAGAGTACAATATGAAGAAGGCTAAATTTGTGAATGCCCAAAACAACCCACTAAATTCACTTATATAATATGTGCATACAAATAAGTCCTAGGCCCAAAAACATAAAGGCATCGTAAAACTTTCTAGGCCGGATCAACAAAATTCGGGTCACAACTCTAACAATCTCCACCTTGACACAAATTCTAATTCAGAACTCAAAACCATTTCAAGATGAACTCTCCACCTCTTCCACAAAAGCCCCTAAGGGCACATCTTAAGAGCTAACATTAACCAAGTCCAAGCAATGCTCAAACTTGGCACTTGGTAGTGTTTTGGTCATCATATTTGCAGGATTATCTTGAGTACTAATCTTGCTCACCACAATATCACCATGAGCAATAATTTCGCGCACAAAATGATACCGAACATCGATGTGCTTTGTCCTCTCGTGAAACATCTGATCTTTCATAAGGAAGATAGCACTCTGACTGTCGCAAAAAATCATAGTAATCTGTAATTCTTTGCTAAGTTCACCGACCAGACCCTTCAACCAAATAGCTTCCTTGAAAGCCTCTATTGTAGCCATGTACTCTGACTCAGTAGTTGACAAAACAACTGTAGTTTATAAGGTAGCTTCTCAATTGATAGCACAACAACCAATGGTGAAAACATAATCAGTAAGGGATCTCCTTTTATCATGATCTCCTACAAAATCAGAATCAACATACCCGATTACTCCATCTCTATTTCGTCCAAGACTGCAAACAAACATCAACAGATCCATGCAAGAACCTGAAAATCCACTGAACTGCTTTCCAATGTTCTTTGCCAGGATTTTCCATGTATCTGCTAACTGCACTAACAGCATATGATAAATCTGATCGGGAACACACCATTGCATACATAAGAGACTCGACGACACTAGAGTATAGAACTCGAGACATATAGTCATGCTCATCATCTGTCTTTGGAGATAAAGTGGATGAAAGTTTGAAATGAGCAGCCAATGGAGTACTGAAAGGCTTGGTATTTTGCATATTGAACCTGTGAAACACTTTCTCAATATATCTTTTCTGATTCAAGTATAACTTACACTTCTCTCTATCCCTCAGAATTTCCATGCCAAGAATCTTCTTTGCTGCTCCTAGATCCTTTACCTCAAACTCCTTGCTGAGCTGGGCTTTAACTTTTATTATCTCTCTCATATCCTTTGTTGCAATAAACATATAATCAATATACAAGAGAAGATACACAAACGAACCATCACTTACCTTCTTAAAGTAGACACATCTATCATAACTACTCCTTCGAAACATATGAGAGGTCATAAAATAGTAAAACCTCTTATACCACTGTCTGGGAGACTGTTTTAAGCCATAAGAGACTTTTTCAGCAAGCATACATAGTCCTCCTTTCCCGAGACTACAAAACCCTGTGGTTGCTGCATATAGATGTCCTCTTCAAGTTCTCTATGTAAGAATGTAGTTTTGACATCTAACTGCTCAAGCTCAAGATTATGCATGGACGCAATACCAAGTAAGGCTCAAATCGAACTATGCTTTACAACTGGAGAAAACATGTCTCTGAAGTCAATATCTAGAACCTGACTATAGCCTTTAGCAACTAGTCTTGCTTTGTACCTTGCATCTTCAACTCCTGATGTTCCTTCTTTCTTTTTGAATACCCACCTGCGATGGACAACTTTCTTATCTTTAGGCAATCTCACCAAATCCAATGTGCCATTCTTATGAAGTGATTTCATCTCCTCCTACATAGCAATCATCCATCGGTCGGAGTCATCATAACTAACTACCTCTGAGTAAGAAGAAGGTTCTTCATCGAAGTCAATACCTTCTGCTACATTCAATGCATAAGCAACCAAATCAGCTTTAGCATACTCTTGAGGAGGTCTAATATCTCTTCTAGGCCTATCTTTAGCAATAGAATATTATGGTATCACTGATGGTGAAGAAGAAATAGTACCGCTCTGTATCTCCAAGCTAGACTGAGAAGTAGGCACTATTGTAGACTCTACTGCAATCTACAATTCAATGTGGGTGCTTGATTTTGCTGATTCATGTCACTAAGCTTATCTGGAGGCGAAGCACTATATTCAGAGGGAGCCTAAAGCATGGCAGTTTCATCAAACACAACATCCCTGCTAATTATAACCTTTCTGCTTTCGGACACCAAAGTCTATAACCTTTAACACCAGGCTTATAACCCATAAATAAGCCCTTGAAAGAACTAGGCTCCAACTTGCCATTATAAACATGAGCATACGCAGGACATCAAAATATTCTTAAATCGGAATAACTAGAAGGAGTGCCAGACCTAGAGTCTTTTTATCAATCGCGACTGAGGGAGAGTGGTTAATAAGAAGAGAAGTTGTGGAAGAAGCTTCGGCCCAAAAAGACTTAGGTAAACCAACATTAGAGAGCATACAACACACCTTCTCCATTATAGTCCTATTCATTCATTCAGCTACACCATTCTTCTGCGGAGTATGCCAAACTGTTAAGTGCCTCACAATTCCTTTTGACTTGCACAGAGCATTAAATTAATTAGAAAATAACTCTAAACCATTATCAGTCCAAAGGCGTTTTACTTGCTTCACTGTTTGTTTTTCAATCATAATCTTCTACTCCTTGAAAGTAGGCGACACATCATTCTTTTGCTTCAGGAAGAATACCCAAACTTTTCTGTAATAGTCATCAATAATAGTCAATAAGTAATTCGCACCTCCTTTAGAAGGTACTCTAGAAGGACCCCAGAGATCAGAATGAATGTAATCAAGTGTGCCTTTAGTTGAATGAATGTCTTTAGTAAATATGACTCTCTTCTGATTCCCAAAAATGCAATGCTCACAGAACTTAAGTTTAGTAATACTCTGCCCATCAAGAAATCCTCTCCTACTTAGATCAGCCAACCCATTTTTACTTATATGCCCCAGATGTATTTGCCAAAGTTTAGTGTAACAGCCCAGCCCACCGGCGCATGCGAAATTGTCCGCTTTGGAGCCTCGTCCCCTCACGGTTTTAAAATGCGTCACATACGTGGAAGGTATCCATGCACCTATAAGGCACACTTCGTTCCCCTTCACTACCGATGTGGGATTTGCCTAAGTGAATGCAGGCGTTACGTATCGCCGTCCCTACACTCACCCCCCGTAGGGACTCAGCGTCCTCGCTGAGGTTTGCCCCACCACCGGCACCGGCACTGGCTCTGATACCAACTGTAACAGCCCAGCCCACCAATTTTTGTGAACAGTAAATTAGCAGGAAAATACTGAGGCCTGCCAATTTTTTTGGGTCAAATTTGAACGATCATAACTCCCTCAATATAATGAACTGGGAGATCTACCACATATCAAAAGAAAGATCTTTGAGTCTTCTTTCCAATGCAATTGGTTTCATCCAAATTCAACATCTGCGTAAAGAGTTATACGCGTTTTACTTCAGCCTCTCAAAATAGATTTTTAGGGTCAACTTCAAACGATCATAACTCCTTGTACAGGACGAACTGGGCGGCCTAATTTATATTAAGTGAAAGAACTTTAAATTATCTTTACAATGATACCAATTTCACCCAAATCCGATATCGGAGCAAAGAGTTATGGTCTATCTACTTCAGCTTGTCAAAACAGTCCACCGGAGGACATATTTGACATTATTTAAATTTTAAGGGCACTTTGGTCATTTTCTATGGTATTATGGACGGGAATATGTCTATATATACATGTATATGAGTTCAAAAACTCATATTCATCATCAATTATAGGAAAAAACAAACCTAGCCTAATTTTCAACTCTAATTATCTTGTGATTCAACCATGGAAAGTCCAAATTGATTCCGTAGTTGTGTTCATCGTCTCAAGGGCTTCGAGAAGCACCCCTTATTTGTGCCAACAGGACTTCAAAACCCAAAGGACCATTCTATGGTAAGGATGTAAATTATGTTGGTGTTATTTATATGGATATGTATATATATATATATATATATATATATGCATGTGAGCATAAGAAGTATGTTATTTGATTGTTGTTGAAAGATGATTGAAAATGATGTTGGATCATTATTGTGCATGGTTGGATTATGTTGAATTGTGAAGGGATGATGTGGTATTGATGATATGGTATTGAAATGATTATATATATATATATATATATATATATATATATATATACACATAAACCTATTGTTCAAGTTGGTTTTTGGAATGCTTTGCAAATATTGGTTGTATGGAATTATGGAAGAGAATTGTGGTGTTGGGTTGCTAATACTAGATGCCAAATATTTCATTGTAGATAAGTGATTTGTAAAGGCGGGAAGTTGTGTTGAATTGGTAGCCGAATCTACAACGAGGTATGTAAAGCATACTCTAACGATGTTCTTTGGCATGAAAACACCAATGTTCCATCAAGTAAGATTCCGAGGTTATCCAAACACATGTATTGTTCTACATTACCAATGAAGTTGTTTCCATTCTATAAAGTGTCAAAATGTTTCATTGATATACCAGGAGGCTCCTATTTCATTGTTGTGATATTGATGATTCTGAAACATACTGTTGATGTATCAATGAGTCCTTATTACATCGTTATTGTATAGAAGGTCTATTACTTGATTCCTATTGATGTATCATTGTTCCAAAGGTACTATATTGGCATGAACACTAATGTAATAATCTCGAAAGCTTTTTAACTAAGTTATTGGAAAAATCTCTTATATGTTACTTGATATACGTGTGGGTGGTATCCCAGGGGCATAAGCCTAGCATGGGTCGATCCCTATTTATGATGTTATATTCGTATATGGGGTGGCCCCGACGGCCAAGTATTATATATATGTATATATATTTGTGCGTGTTGTGCTGATACAGGTAATTAGACCTTTTTATATGCAGCGAAGTGCTGCCCAAATTTTTGGTGACATGTAAGTGAAAGCACAGGTATTTGAACGGGTTCTCCCGGGCCTTCTCGGCTTCGGGTGCCAGTCCGGCCCGATGGGATTTTGGGCCGTGACAAAAGTGGTATCAGAGAGGTTCGTCCTAGTGAGTCTACAAAGCTGTGTCTACGTAGAGTCTTGTTTATCGGTGTGTTGTGCACCACATCTATAAACAGGAGGCTATGGACATTTAGGAATTGTTTCTTTTCTTCATGTCTTAGATCGTGCGATAGAGCTTATATTGTATATGAAGTCATAGTTGACCACTGAATCAGTTTGTTTCTCTTATTATAGTAATGATGCCGGTTACCAGAAGCAAGAATACCGGTAAGCAAGTAGATGTGGCTGCCGGAGAGGGGACTAGTAAGTCACCCACTATACCAGCTAATCAAAGTGAGGCTCCAGCTGAGCATGCATCAGAAACTTCCCCCAGTCCAGAAGAAATAAGGGGGAGGAGAACTATATCCCCAGAGCCACCTATTAATGTTGTTGATCAAGATCTTAGAAATGCAGTGCAACTTTTGACTCGTATAGTTGCTGGGCAAGTCCAAGGGCAAGCCATTCCTGTCGCGGGTTCTAGCAGTACTGATAGGGCGGCTAGTCTTCGGACGCAAGATTTTCTTAAGATGGATCCGCCTACTTTTACCGGATCCGATCTTAACGAAGATCCGCAGGACTTTATTGATCAAATCCAAAGGGCCCTAGAGGTGATGCATGTATCGGGCAGAGAGACAGTGGAGTTAGCCGCGTATAGATTCAAAGGTGAGGCTATATATTGGTATGAATACTGGAAATGGTCGAGGGGCATTGATGCACCCCCAGCTACTTGGAAAGAGTTCAAAGAGGCATTTATTGATCATTATCTTCCATATGAGACTCGTCAGGCCCGTGCGGATCAGTTCTTAAATCTTCGGCAGGGTAATACAAGTATGAGGGAGTATAGTCTTCGATTTAATTCCTTGTCCAGATATGCTCCTAATGTTATAGCTACTATGGATGACAGAGTTCATCGGTATGTGAACGGATTGGATCCGTATTTGGTTAGGGATTGTACTATTGCTGCACTGAATAAAGATATGGATATAGCTAGGATCCAAGCATTTGCACAGAAAATGGAAGATCAGAGGCAGAGAAGAAGAACGCAGGAATTTAAAAGCGGATCTTCTAAGAGGTCCAGATCTACAGGGTAGTTTATGGCTCTACAGGGAGGTTTTAGACCTCAATTTTCTGCTAGACCACCTAGGCCATTATTTTTTTATTCTGCAGCTAGTGCTCCACCACAGCATCAGGGGTTCAGAGGCAGTCAAATTGGGCAAAGAAGTGAGGGTCATAGTTCGCGATCAGTGGGTTATCATGGGCAAGGGAATATGATCCAACTGAGACATCCTCGAGAGCCATGCAATAAATGTGGAAGGAATCATATGGGCGCATGTCGAATGGGAACAAATGTTTGTTATTGGTGCGGTATGACGGGGCATATGATGAGAGAATGCCTACGAAGGGGCGCAGGTGGTGTAGCACGACCTTCGGGATCAGATGTTGCATCATCGTCACCGGTATCTTATTCTAGTAGAGGCGCACGACCCGTGGGTCACGCTAAAAACGAAACAAAAGTCGCCAGTTCCAGCGGGACTCAGAATCGCACTTATGCTTTAGCGGATCGACAGAATCTAGAGGCTTCCCCAGATGTGGTTACGGGTACATTGTCCATATTTTCATTTGATGTATATGTTCTAATTGATCCCGGTTCTACATTATCATATGTTACTCCTTTGGTTGCTGGAAAGTTCAAAAGAACCCCCGAATTGTTAGATAAGTCGTTGGAAGTGTCTACCCCGGTTGGGGAATCTATTATTGCTAGAAGGGTTTATAAAGATTGTGTAGTATCTGTGTGTGGTCGAGACACGATGGCCAATCTCGTGGAACTAAAAATGGTAGATTTTGATGTTATAATGGGTATGGATTGGTTGACGTCTTGTTATGCCAAAATTGACTGTTGTACAAAAAGGATGTATTTACATTTTCCGAATGAAGCAGTTATTGAATGGCAAGGTAAGATTGGTGCACCAAAAGGTAGATTTATTTCTTATTTCAAAGCAAGAAAAATAATTTCCAAGGGATACCTATATCATTTAGTTAGAGTAAGGGATACAAAAGCGGAGCCACCAGCTCTTCACGTTGTTCCGGTGGTAAATGAATTTCCTGATGTATTTCCTGAAGACCTTCTAGGTCTGCCTCCTGAACGAGAAGTAGAGTTTGGTATTGATGTAATACCAGGCACCCAACCAATCTCCATTCCTTCATATAGAATGGCCCCAGCAGAATTGCGAGAATTGAAAGAGCAATTGAAAGATTTGCTTGAGAAGGGATTCATAAGGCCTAGTATGTCCCCCTGGGGAGCACCAGTGTTATTTGTGCGCAAAATGGATGGCTCGCTGAGGATGTGTATTGATTATCGGCAATTGAATAAGGTGACTATTAAGAATAAATATCCTTTCCCAAGAATTGATGATTTATTTGATCAGTTACAGGGTGCCAAGTGCTTTTCTAAGATTGATTTGAGGTCAGGTTACCACCAAGTGAGGGTCAAAGAAAAAGATATACCCAAAACAGCTTTCCGAACAAGGTATGGTCATTATGAGTTTCTAGTTATGTCATTTGGGCTAACAAATGCACCTGCAGCTTTTATGGATTTGATGAATAGGGTGTTTAAGCCATTCCTGGATGTATTTGTGATAGTTTTTATAGATGATATTCTAGTTTATTCTAGATCAGAAGAGGACCATGCCAATCACTTACGATAGACATTGCAGACTCTTTGTGATTGTAAGCTTTATGCAAAGTTCTCTAAATGTGAGTTTTGGTTAAAGTCGGTGGCATTTTTGGGTCATATTGTATCTAGTGAAGGGATAAAGGTTGATGCTCAAAAGATAGAAGCTGTGAAGAACTGGCCAAGGCCCACAACGCCGACGGAGATTCGTAGTTTTCTCGGGTTAGCCGGTTATTATAGAAGGTTTGTTAAAGACTTTTCTTCCATTTCAGCACCTTTAACCAAGCTAACGCATAAAGCATCCAAGTTCCAATGGAATGATACGTGTGAGGAGAGTTTCCAAGAATTGAAAAATAAGTTGACTTCTACACCTGTGTTGGTACTTCCAGAAGGTACAGAAGGGTATACAGTGTATTGTGATGCTTCTAGAATTGGTTTAGGATGTGTATTGATGCAGCATGGTAAGGTAATAGCATATGCTTCTAGGCAATTGCGGCCACATAAGAAAAATTATCCTACACACGATCTTGAGCTGGCAGCGGTTATCTTTGCTTTAAAAATATGGCGCCACTATTTATATGGGGTTCATGTTGATATATATACTGATCACAAGAGCTTACAATATATTTTCAGTCAGAAGGATCTAAATCTGAGGCAGCGAAGGTGGATGGAACTATTAAAAGATTATGATGTCGATATTTTGTATCATCCAGGGAAAGCGAATATAGTAGCTGATGCGTTAAGTCATAAGGCTATGATGATGCCTATAGAAAGGCAAGGGATGGTTAAAGATCTTCACCAGTTAGCTAGTTTGGGAGTTCGCCTTCTTGAAACTCCAGACAAAGAGCTTATCGTACATAATGCTGCGGAATCTTCATTAGTAGCTGAAGTGAAAGAGAAGCAATATGTAGATCCTATTTTATTACAGCTTAAGGAGAACGTTCAGAGTAGTGCAACCAAGGCATTTGAGCTTACGCGAGAAGGAGTGCTTCAGTGCCAAAACCAATTGTGTGTGCCGGATGTAGACGGGCTAAGAAAGAAGATTATGACAGAGGCACATTTTTCAAGGTATTCCATTCATCCAGGATCAACCAAAATGTATCAAGATTTGAAAGATATGTATTGGTGGAATGACATGAAAAGGAACATCGCAGAATTTGTAGCTGAATGTCCAAATTGCCAACGAGTTAAAGTGGAACATCAAAAGCCCGGAGGCTATATGCAATGCATAGATCTTCCAACTTGGAAGTGGGACATGATCAACATGGATTTTGTTACAGGTTTGCCTCGTACAGCTCGGAAACTTGATTCTATATGGGTGATTGTGTATAGGCTTACTAAATCCGCACATTTCTTACCCGTTAAGACCACTTACACAGTTGAAGAATATTCGAAGGTGTATGTTAAGGAAATAGTCCGATTACATGGAGTGTCAACTTCTATTATATCAGATCGGGGAACTCAATTTACTGCAAACTTTTGGAAGTCTTTCCAACGGAGTTTGGGAACACAAGTGAATCTGAGTACAACTTTTCACCCTCAGACGGATGGACAAGCAGAGCGCACCATTCAAACACTTGAAGATATGCTACGAGCATGTGTTATAGATTTTAAAGGCAGCTGGGATGATCATTTACCTCTTATTGAGTTTGCCTACAATAATAGCTATCATTCAAGTATCAAAATGGCACCATATGAAGCTTTATATGGGAGGAAGTGTAGATCACCAATAGGATGGTTCGAAGCGGGTGAAACTCTTATGTTCGGACCGGATCTTGTGTATCAAGCCATAGAAAAAGTCAAGGTGATTCAGCAACGGTTGAAAACAGCCCAAAGTCGACACAAGTCATATGCGGATAGTAGAAGAAGAGGGCTAGAGTTTTCGTTAGGCGATTGGGTATTTTTGAAGGTATCGCCAATGAAAGGGGTGATGAGATTTGGCAAGAAAGGAAAGTTGAGTCCACGATATATAGGCCCAAATAAGATTATTCGAAGATGTAGGCAAGTTGCTTATGAATTAGAGCTACCCCAGGAACTCTCATCAGTGCATCCAGTATTTCATGTATCGATGCTTCGAAAGTGCATCGGAGATCCGTCCCTTATTACTTCTACTGAAGATGTGAAAGTAACAGAAGATCTTACCTATGAGGAGATGCCTGTTGCTATATTAGATCGTCAAGTTAAGAAATAAAGAAGTAGCATCGGTGAAAGTACTTTGGAGAAATCAACAAAGGGAAGAGATTACATGGGAAGCGGAGGAAGCAATAAAATCGAAATACCCTTATTTGTTCAAAGGTGAAAAAGAAGTGCAAGGAGTGGAACTGGGACACTAACAAGTAAGTTTTTACATATGCATAACATCTATATGATGACGTGAATATCAATTATGAATTCGAACTTGTTTCGGCTAAATAACTACATTCACATTCGAGGACGAATGTCCTTAAGGGGGGAAGGATGTAACACCCCGTACTTAATTACGTGCATTAGCCATTGTTATATGTGTTGGAGTATATGTATTGATCCTAAGTTAGGTATATATGAGTTTAAGTATGAGTATTGATTATTTTGAGATGGTTTCAAGTGTATAGTTTGATTATATGGGTATAGGAATCGACCTTATTTATATCGGAATTTGCCCGTCGATGTTTCCATACGAAGGTTATTGAATAAGCTTTCCGACGATATAAATTTTTTCAAAAACGGATAAGTTTCGGATATAAGCGAGCACGTTCGAAACTATAAAACGGTGGTCGGGATGTGAACAGTAAAATTGTAGAAAATTTCCAGTTTTTAGGTCAACTTTGAACGATCATAACTCCCTCAATATAATGAACTGGGCGATCTACCACATATCAAAAGAAAGATCTTTGAGTATTCTTTCTAATGAAATTGGTTTCATCCAAATCCAACATCTGAGTAAGGAGTTATACTCGTTCTACTTCAGCCTCTCAAAACAGATTTTTGTGAACAGTAAATTAGCAGGAAAATACTGAGGCCTGCCAGTTTTTGGGTCAAATTTGAACGATCATAACTCCCTCAATATAATGAACTGGGAGATCTACCACATATCAACAAAAATATCGTTGACTCTTCTTTCCAATGAAATTAGTTTCATCCAAATTCAACATCTGCGTAAGGAGTTATACGCGTTTTACTTCAGCCTCTCAAAATAGATTTTTAGGGTCAACTTCAAACGATCATAACTCCTTGTACAGGACGAACTGGGTGGCCTAATTTATATGAAATGCAAGAAATTTGAATTATCTTTACAATGATACCAATTTCACCCAAATCCGATATCGGAGCAAAGAGTTATGGTCTATCTACTTCAGCTTGTCAAAACAGTCCACCGGAGGACATATTTGACATTATTTAAATTTTAAGGGCACTTTGGTCATTTTCTATGGTATTATGGACGGGAATATGTGTATATATACATGTATATGAGTTCAAAAACTCATATTCATCATCAATTATAGGAAAGAACAAACCCTAGCCTAATTTTCAACTCTAATTATCTTGTGATTCAACCATGGAAAGTCCAAATTGATTCCGTAGTTGTGTTCATCGTCTCAAGGGCTTCGAGAAGCACCCCTTATTTGTGCCAACAGGACTTCAAAACCCAAAGGGTCATTCTATGGTATGGATGTAAATTATGTTGGTGTTATGCATGGTTGGATTATGTTGAATTGTGAAGGGATGATGTGGTATTGATGATATGGTATTGAAATGATTATATATATATATATATATACACATAAACCTATTGTTCAAGTTGGTTTTTGGAATGCTTTGCAAATATTGGTTGTATGGAATTATGGAAGAGAATTGTGGTGTTGGGTTGCTAATACTAGATGCCAAATATTTCATTGTAGATAAGTGATTTGTAAAGGCGGGAAGTTGTGTTGAATTGGTAGCCGAATCTACAACGAGGTATGTAAAGCATACTCTAACGATGTTCTTTGGCATGAAAACACCAATGTTCCATAAAGTAAGATTCCGATGGTTATCCAAACACATGTATTGTTCTACATTACCAATGAAGTTGTTTCCATTCTATAAAGTGTCAAAATGTTTCATTGATATACCAAAAGGCTCCTATTTCATTGTTGTGATATTGATGATTCTTAAACATATTGTTGATGTACCAATGAGTCCTTATTACATCGTTATTGTATAGAAGGTCTATTACTTAATTCCTATTGATGTATCATTGTTCCAAAGGTACTATGTTGGCATGAACATTAATGTAATAATCTCAAAAGCTTTTGAACTAAGTTATTGGAAAAATCTCTTATGTGTTACTTGATATACGTGTGGGTGGTATCCCAGGGGCATAAGCCTAGCATGGGTCGATCCCAATTGATATGTACTGGGGGCAGCCTAATGGTCACAGTACGGTACAGTATTGATTATTGTTAGGTGGTTGGAGGTTCGGGAGGAGGAGGTAATGGCGAATAATAATTGTAAAGAATGAAATGAACGAATGTATACCGTTCCACAAATGTGTTTGTATTCAAGAACCCAATTCAGATTAATAATAATGTACATGATCCTAAAAGTGTTTATGAAGTGTGGTTCACTTCTATTATGATTTATTCACATGTGTATGATTTTCTTGATCCCCCATATCACATATGATTATTTACAGCTTTACATACTCAGTACATATTTCGTACTGACGTCCCTCATGGGGGACCTGCATTTCATGCTGCAGGATCAGGTACTTCAGCTCATTCACAGCATAGATAGGAGCCAGATCATACAACTGTTGTTGGTGAGCTCCAGTTTGCTTCGGAGCTTTCCGAGTCGGTTTCTTATATTTTGTTATTGTACAGGAGTCATGTGTGGGCAGGGGTTCGTCCCGACCCTAGTTATGTCATGTATATCCTAGAGGCTTTGTAGACATAAAGAAGGGTAAAGTCATGGAAGTTTATATAGTGATGTTATATTCGTATATGGGGTGGCCCCAACGGCCAAGTATTATATATATGTATATATATTTGTGCGTGTTGTGCTGATACAGGTAATTAGACCCTTTTATATGCAGCGAAGTGCTGCCCAAATTTTTGGTGACATGTAAGTGAAAGTACAGGTATTTGAACGGGTTCTCCCGGGCCTTCTCGGCTTCGGGTGTCAGTCCGGCCCGATGGGATTTTGGGCCGTGACATTTAGCAACGTCACTTTCAGATAAAGAGGAGGCAGAAACAGTTGGATCACCTACAACCGTAGAGCCTTGCAAGACATACAAATTTGCAGACTTGCTTTGTGATACAAGAATAATCACAGATATGGTGCGCGTTGGTCCCGAGACTTGGTGTGTGCAATTGAAGTGTAGAAGAGGCCCAAAACACACCAAAATCAACCCATAACTTACACTTAATGGGCAACCCACTCTTTGAAGGCCCTTTTGGTCATTTTAACTTATATTTTGTAATAACTATATAAAGAACAATGTAGGGTTTTATTTACTTAGTTTATGAATGAAATTGTAAGTCTTACAAGACAAAGAAACACAAGTCCTCTTTCCTTGAGGCACCCAAAACCGAAATTAGGGCTTAGACAAGTGTAGAATCACTTGTGTTTGCATTTGCTTGGAAACATTGATGCTTGGGAGGTGGATTCCGATCTTGTGTCTTTGTAAGAGATAGGTTTATTGTTGTGTGTAGTGTTAAGGGTCCAAGAGTTACCATTCTTGGGGTTCTTAACATTATACCTTCTTGTGGTCTATCTATCTATCCTTTTTCTTTTGTAATCTTGTATCCATTTTGTATCTTGTATTGTGAAGCCGTTTTTGTTGTTGTTCTTCTTCTTCTCATTGTTGTTTCATCTTGTGTTGTTAACTTAATTTGTTATTGGCTGCAAAAGGTGTCAAACACCTACTAGTGTATATGCATTAATTCGATAATTGTTGGTTGTAGAAAAATAAAAATAGGGCAAGAGAGGAGAAGAAAATGGTATAACAATTTATAGTGTGGTAAGACGGTGAAATAAAAGAACATCTGCCCACGCACAATGTTTTGTTTTCTTTGGGACCAAGAATATACTTGATCACCAAGAAAAATAATACTTACTCTCCAAGAACTAACTTTGCACATGTAAGGATTGAGGACCACATATTCGTATTTTTACTTCATTAAAAGCTTTACTCTCAAAGTAAAATTAATATATTCATTAATTTATTTTAAAACATCTAACACTTAGTTCGTGTGATTGGGAAATCACGGGTTTAAACTTTAAAAATAGCCACTAACAGAAATGCAAGATAAAGTTACATATAATAAATTATTGTAATTCGGGTTCCTCCATAAACCCTGCGCATAATGAAAGTTTTAATACACCACCCTGACCCTGTCATTTTTTTACTCTCTTGGATTGATAGCAAAATGTTACACATATGCATGGTAGGAATAACATTTCGTGCTTACCCACTTTGAATGGTACTTTTTTTTTTTTTCATTTTTACTTGTCCATTATTAATTTCACACTCTTCTAAACACTTATAATCTCAACTAATATAAAAATCAACAAAAATATAATTAAAACTAATATTTAAATTACTTTTTCTCACTCGGGATGGCATCTGGATTCCGCGTGGAATTAAGCCCAACTAAATTCACATACTTACGAGCATAACTTGGAAGATGATAATAGATTAATTGGGAGCCAAAAAAGCAGGATTATTTTTACAAAAAAAGGATTCACATGTAAGTGAATTTAGTTAGATTCTAACGTGAATATTGGCTCATGAGAAAATAAATTACTAACATTTAAGTTATTCTATTTTATGAGTGATTTATGTCAATCAAGACTATAAACTGAAGTCTTAAAAGATGAATGATGCGCAGTTACCATAATTGAATTTGAAGGAGAAAGTTTAGATCCCAAAAAATATGGCATTATTTTGGCTAAAAATTCCACTACAACTCTCAAGTAATTAATCTAGAGTTTGGTCATAAATTCTTAAATATTTTTGAAATATTTTCTTTTTGAAGATTTGGTAAAATTTCACTATATATTTATTAATAGTATTTGAAAAATATATTTCACTTTTAAAAGTTTTTAAAAAATAAAATTTTACCCAAATATTAATTTCTTTTTTTTAGTATTTGAGAATTTAAATTATTTATCAAATAACAAATTACTCCCTATGTTTCATTTTATATGTCGCAATTTCCTTTTTTATTCGATTCAAAAAAAATATCACATTTCTTTATTTATAACTATTTAATGACATCATTCTCATTTTATCTTTAATGGATCCCCACTTATTAAGAAAATATAATTAAAAATAAATATTAAAATAATTTTAAGAGAAACAAATAAAATCATCACTTATTTCTTAAACTTCTTATTCGGTTCAATGACAACACATAAAAAATAAAAAATAAAAAAAAAGAACAAAGTAGTATATATATGATTTAGACATAATTTGTCAAGGCTTCCCCAAAACTAGTTGGGAAATATATGGTCAAACTCAAACGGATCCCAAGAGAGGAGCCAAAAGACTGTAAAAGCAGCTTGCCGATAGCCATCGCTAACCAACTAGTTCGGCTTGCATCGCGGGCCTATTTAAGGTGGTTGGGGAAGCAGTTGTTATCAGAAATTTCTCTCAATTGCCCTACTCCACTCTCTCTCTCTCTCTCTCTCTTTCTGGTTTTTGTGTTCAAGGTATTACTGTTATTCCGAATAGGTTTCGTACTATCCACGCTACATAAAGGTACGCAAATATATCTTCCTACACTTATTTTTGCTTCAGATTTCATGTTTTACAGATTATTACCCCTACAAAATCATGAATTGAACATGGGATTAAGCAAGAAAATAAAATAATTGAAAGGTCGTATCCCTATTTATAAGCCAAACTTTTGCCTATTATACAGCAATTTCTGGTTACTGTTACATGGAAAAAAAAGGGTGGATGGTTAAATCAAAGTTGAAACCATATATGAACACTCGTACATGTATGCAAAGTCGTCCTTTTTTTATTTTAAATATACTTCAAATTTTCCTAACACGCACGCAACAAGGTAATTTGTTCCTTTTCTTGTTGATGATATATTCAATTATTATGGTTATTAATGCGTAGTTACTGCCTGGGTAAAGTTGTTGCCACGTGACCGAGAGGTTACGGGTTCAAGCTCTGAAAGTTTTCTGCAGAGCAAGGCTATTCATAATAAATACTTGTGGTTTGCATAGAGAAGCTTTAGTGCATTGCGCTGTGCTTTTATTAATGCGTAATAACTCATCTGTTCTTTTTATTTGCAGTTTGTAGCTACAAATTTAGAAAACAGAAATGGCTGAATCTGCTGCAACCAATGGAATGGAGGTAGAAGAACATTTGGTAGATACAGAGGAAGACAATTGTGATGAGAATTCAAGGACATTGTTTCTTAAAGAGCTGAATCTCATTCTAATTCTCTCGTTTCTTTCGTTATCATCTGAAGAACTTGATTTTGATGGAACAACGGAGGTTCATGAAAATGTCAAAGATAAACAAGAACGTAAAGTCGTTTCTGATCCTCGTGTCAGGAAACGAAGTGGTATCAATAAATACAGGACGATTGAACCAAATACTCAGAGATTCTCGACCAAGTTTAGAGATTGCAGGTAAAAACCTTAGTAGTTTTTCTTTCACTATGTTTCTCCAAAACGAATTTTAACATGTTTGTCTTACAGCAACGACGACGAAAACATATGTAACCCACAAAGTGGAACTAGGGAAGGTAGACCTTGTACGAGTTAGGACCTTAGAAAATTAGATGTTTTGACATCATGCCATTCTTTTTTTGGACAGGAGCACAAAATTAATACTAATTGATTGTG
This sequence comes from Capsicum baccatum var. pendulum, assembly GCA_030864225.1. Taxonomy (NCBI): domain Eukaryota; kingdom Viridiplantae; phylum Streptophyta; class Magnoliopsida; order Solanales; family Solanaceae; genus Capsicum; species Capsicum baccatum. The sequence goes on from CM061557.1 coordinate 232,797,251, forward strand.
TTAATAGTAAAAGTTCATTTCCTTTCACCAGCAAGATGATTCCTCTTTTGATTCAGGCATTGCAGAAAAATGTGAAGAAATCAACATCCAGCAAAGCTAGCAGCAAGAAATGTACCAAAAGAAGGTTTCCAGCAAGGCCATAGAAGCTACCTTTCATAGTATGTTTTTTCGCATCAAGTATGAGTGCAAGAGAGATAGATCGTTGAGGTGTAGCATTCAAACCTTTCAAGAAAACATACATGTAAAAGAGTAGTACTAGAAGTAGAATTGATCACTCTTTTGCAAATGCCAACTCTTTTTTTTTCTTTTGCTTCTGGCATCCGAAAATCATTGATTCAACTAGTCTAAATTTAGCAGGTCAAGTGTTGTCCATTCTCGAGCTCAAACCCATTGATTTTCATCCATTACACATACCGAACACTCAACTACTTTGCAACGTAGTAAAATGTTTAGCCCTCCAGCGGATAAAGCAGCTCAGTAGACAGCATACATCATAGCAACCCAAATTTTCTTAAAAGAAAACGATTCACGTCATATTAATCAGAACATACAAAATGGCATTACAGAATACACTAGATCATGACTGAGTACCCATTTTCTTACCTAAACTGTTCAACTTTTTCCAATGGAAAAAAAAGAGCTGAAAACTGGTGAAGACGCCAGAAAAATTCGACCACAAGTACAATGGAGACCAGGATTAGCAAAGGCAACCAGCAATCAGCTTTCCTTCACTTGAACCATAGCAAGACATTCAAATTAGTCATTACACTGTTCTTGTAAATTTTGCTTATTGACAATATGGAATAAGCAAATACATAGGGAATTATAATAAGCACAACTGGAAAGTCCTAAACTTTCTGTCACAAGCTAAAACAGAATCGTAAATTCTCTGTTTAGACGGGGTAACCCGCCATGTTATTATCACTCTATCTATCCTTGCCTACAAAATTATCGTATGCAGTGGAAAAACATTGGAGCCTGTCTTCATCAATCAGATATCCTGATCTCAACTCCCAATAGGTCCTTCACTTGCTCATATGTCACAAAAGCAATAGCTATTGAAGGGACAACCTGAAAAAATAATGATCAGTTAGGAATGATCCTGAAATATATTATCGAAGGGAACTAATCATAGTAACACCAGTTAAACCAATTATTAATATGAGAAAGTTCATCACGTCTACGTATAAAGAGGATAGTTCACAGTTTCATGTTTTACAAGAAGCTTGGTAATATTGCCAACAGTAGTCGAGAGAGTATTAGAGCTTGTGAAGTGAACTTCTGACTCTGCAAAGACCAACTATTTCAAGACTCAAATGGAGATTTTGACACTGCAGAGATCTCCAGAAATACCATTCAATATACCATTGGCTGGTCCAATTAGTCCCAAGTTGAAACACAATTTAGCATGACTCTGTTGGTGGTGGTGTTGCGGGGGGGGGGGAGAAGTAACTGAAATTTGACTACTGCCGATTAAGGATATGTAATTAGAGGTTTTGATAAGTATAGTAATGTCAACCCAAGGGCAAAAGTTTCTTATTTAAACAAAGTTGCCACAAAAGGGATGCTAATTCTATGTGCATAAATAAGAGAAACTAATAAACTTCAACCGAAGTTACAACACCTAAAGGTGCAAGGTATGGAAACGAGACTAACCTTTACTGAATTAGGTACCAAACCCTTGTACAAGGCCCTGACGCCCTCATACCTAACAGTTTTCCTGAAAGTATCAATCATTCCAGAATATTCAACGGAAGCCTTGCTCTTCCCATCACCGGTAACGATGGATGCAGCATCTTTCCAACCCACCATCTGCATCCTTCTGCGTACAACGTCAAGAGGGTAAGCAACAGTTTGCCCCACAGTCCCTGCCACAGCCCCACATGCCAGCCTTGTAACAACACCAAGCTCAGTAGAATCATCAACTAGACCGAGTGGTTTTGTTTTGACCAACCAGTCTTTTAGAGATTCATAAACTGCAAAGTTAAGTCCCACATATGGAATCTGCAAACACCAACAAACTTAGTTACTTTCACAAGAATCAGAAGGACATTCTATTTGTGTTGCTTGTTCTTTTCCGTTCCTCTTCGCCACATTATTCAGAGAGAAGATATTCTAATTCTAAACTTCTGCCTGGAATAGTTGGCTTACAGTACTATTTTGACTAATTAACTAGTGGGTGAAGCTCTTAACAATTCTTTTTCTCAACAAGCTTAGAAGCATCATTTTTTTCCCTATAAAGGGACCAGATGGTTTGAGTATTACCAATCTAGTAAAGAAGAATTTCCTTATAAATTCAGGGAACCAAAACTTACAACTCCTATGACTGAAGGAAGCCATCCTTTATACAAAGCACGTGGACCTTCCTCACGGAGTATGGTGGATAGAGCATGGAACATTCCTCTGTACTGATAAGGAGACTTCTCTGTCTGCAAAACATGAAGAGGATTATCACGAAAGGCGTCGCAGCAGAGCGCTCCATAGTCATTGCATGATATACAGAACATCAGAACAGGCAATATTTCTTCAAAAAAACTCATAAATACCTGCACAGTGATTCTGCCCCGCACCATGTCCATTGGGTAAGTTGCAGACATGGCAATTATGCCAGCACAAGCTCCAGCTCCAAGACGTAGTAATGGAGTGAGTTGAGCATCCTCTGTGGAAAAAAGAAAATGACAGTCCAAATGATGCGTAATTCTTGCGAATATCATTCTGCTCCTTTCTTAATTTATTCAGGATACTAGCATAGTATGACCCAGCAAAACCATCAGACAATGTTCATTAACTTGTTTTTTCCTGACAACGACAATCTTCATTAACTTAACACATTAAAAAGAACTTTATCAGATGATCCAAATTAATTATGCATGGTAGGTGCAGAATAGTCTAGAAAATAAATGCTCACAATATGGGGCTTAAATACGTCTTGTGAGCTCTAGCATTCAGTCAAGATGCTTGCCTAGAATGATTGACAAACCAAAATTATATGTAGATAAATTTTGTCTGCCGTACTAGAAAATCCAGCAGCGAGCACAAGCAGCATATGGAAGCAAAACTGAGCTGCATTGAAGGAGAAAAACTCTAATGTCTTTAAACCCTTATTTTGGCAACTGCAGGAATGGATAAATCAGGATGAGGATGCATACATTCTAAGCTAAATCCAGATTTGCCCCAAAAAATGAAAATTTTCAGGTCTATTTTTGCTGACTCAGTCGTTTTGACTTGATTAACCAATGTCTTGGACCGTATGTGTGGTCGGGTAAATTTATTATATTAAATATAATGGTCGAATGAGATATTAATATAGGGACTGCTTTGAAGGTAAACTATATTCATCCTCAAAGAAAAGGTAAACTACATTGGTAAGCTGAAGCACTAGAAATAGAAGGATCCTGGAACGAATAAGCTCAAGTAAGTAAAGTGGAGAGGAAGAACCTTTATGGATGATTGGGCATAGCCAAAATAAAGTGGAGCGGAAGAATCCATATGGATGATTGGCCATAGCCAAAATTTACTTCCTCTTTTCTTATCTTATTAATTATATCTTCTTTTAAATGGATGATTCCGGAAAATACATCACTACAAGCATAACTGAAGACAATCTGAAAAAAAAGTGTCTTCTAAAAGGGTCATCAACTATAAGGAAAAGAAAATATTGGCAAGTAATAGCCATTACCACAGCTTTGGCCCCTCAATCCAGAGGGTTGGAAGGATTGAACCGGGAACAGACCAAACCTCCGGCTCATTTTGCACGAAGTGGCTGACAGCAACTAGAACTCGCATTTGCGCACTAGAACAGATTGAGCTTTTACCACCCACCACGCCAAGGCCCTTCCTAGACAACATAATGAGCAGACATAGCGGCAAGGAGAAGGAGAGTACAGATATATTCCACTGCTAAATCAAACATAGCATCTGTAACAACCAACATAAAGAGTTTCTATTTTACATGAATAACCACCAAATATACATTCGCAAGAAATAAGTTGAATTAGAAGTAGCGTGAACGGAAAAGTAGAACTTAAAAGGCATATATGAGCTCAAACTTAATCTCCACAAACAATAGCACAATGAATCATAGTAACGCAACATCCAGTAGGAACAGAGTCCTTTAAGTTTTATAGAGATGGTAAGAAGGAACTGTGCTTAAAGTTCTCTACATATCTGATGAAGACTTTTTAAAATTTTTAACATATAGTAGGAAAGAATTGTGCTCAAAGTTATATAGATATTTCTTCCTATGGTTGGATTCATATATGAAATCTCATAGTTCCACAAGGAAATCATTCGAGGATGCCCCAGTGGCGAAACCAAAAACAAATACGCATGACAACTAAATAACCAAACGAAAGATAGACATACCATTGCCAGTTTGTTGCTGGTAAAGATATAGTATACCCCTGTTACGATATCAATGAAGAAGTCAATAGAGGGAACAGATGCCAAATATTTGATTTTAAGGGAACATGGGAAGCAAGTCCGAGTTGTAAAAAATGCACGGTGATCAGATATGACTATACTTGGAAGCTTGCTCATAGCTGAAGAACTTGACTGCTGAGTTCGGGACGATACGTGCACAGTTGGTGCCATTCCCCTTGAACAGTCCTTTGAACCCCTCAGTTCTCCAGATATATTTTAAGCCTGAAATGGTCCCGTTGTACTTTATGTTATGTGGATTTTGAACCTGCAGTTGAGACAGATCCTATTAAAAGCAGGAAGCAAACTAGTGTAGATAGAACTACCCCCTAAATGTAATGATAAATGTACGTTGCATACAAAATACTAGACTCCTTCAAAGATAAAGCATGTTGGGAAAAAAGTTTACTATCCTAAACTTCAAAAGGAACAAAAGTTGATCCATTGATTACAAATTAAAGTATGGGTCACAGTGCTCCATCATTCAAAGCAAGTATGAAATGCTCTAAGTTAGTTTATATATTTCCTCCTTCAATACGACCAGCGGAGAAACTTCAGGCATGAACTACACTTCACCTGGAGCAATATCTTTAGACGTTCCAGTGGGGCCACAGCAGTTCGTGACCTGCAGGATAAAAGAGACTACTAGTAAGTGCAGAATCAAGTTAAAATTCAGGGAAAATAGAATTTGTTCAAGCACTCATAACATCACGTGGAACTCATGTACAGAAAAATCAAATCCAGCACAGATATCACATGGAACTCATGTAGAGCAATATCAAGTCCAGCACAGATAAGATTTTGCTAAATAATATGTGCCAGACAACCTCGTCAGATCGCTCAAACTTTGAGATGCATGTTTCTGGTGAAAGAGTTAGCCTTATATTAAGAGGCTGGGAATGGGATTCACAAGTTTTGAAAGCTTATGCATGGTGAAACAAAATTAATACAGAATTATGAGTAAAATCCAATCCTTACCACCTTTTTTTGTCTCGAAAACTTTTGACTTATTTTCTTCAACGCAAAACTTCATTCATACAATTCAAACTAACAGAAGCTATTACTACCTCCCCATCAATTCATATGGTAATCTTTCTATTATGGACACCCCAAAATGTTTCATCTCATAACAAAAATAATATTAGTATCGTATACAACTTTCAAGTTGATTGAATTCAAGCACATTAAACAAATCCAATTTACACTTTGAAGTAACGTTTACCTTCATCAAACTAATTTTAAACAGTTATTTAGACATTGTAACCTGTAAAATGATGTCATATCAAATGGATGGAGGTAGTGTTACTTTACACTAAATATCTTAACGATATGATTCATTATAGCTGACTACCCCTTGTTTTAATGTTTCACACTATTAGGTTAATATTTCTATCTCAAACTCAAAACAACAATTTATCCAGATATTTACTCTTAATATTGACACTGGTCAACAAGATCCATTATTTTATCCGTTAAACAATAGGCCTGTAGATAGAGTTGGCAGTCACCACTCCCCGGAAGTATAAACCACAGAGTTAAGTCATTCAAGTTAAGAAGCATATACGCACTACAATCTCATCAAAGTCTCTGTTTGAGATAAGTGAGTCAAAACCTCAATGACATGCTGGAACACTCGAGACTCTTTTGCACATGTCCGTCAAAGAATAAAATAAAAAATTTCATTACAGTCAAATCATTCGATCAAGTGAACGAACAACAGTCATGAATACATGATATACCGATCGAACATGGTGTAGATTGCAAATCTTACACCAAATGTATACATACCGAAGATACTTGTGCACTTGTACAGAAAGTCAGCATGGATATCAGACCAAAATTCAATTTTGTTTATGAACAAGAACGCTTAAAAACACCAATTTTCCTCCTGCTTCAATTCCAATTGACTCAATTATACGGAAATCGAGTACCCAACAATACCACAAAAAGCACACAAAGATTTTTCTTTCCCTAATTCTTTTTTACAAATATAAGCAAAAACTTTAATCAACTGCAAGCTTGAAATTAATTTCGTTGATTTCGTGCATTCTCGTTAACTTTATTTATCAGGTGAATTAATGTTGTTACAATACATTTCATAATTCACAATAAAAATATTATATTTTCATAAATCATTAATGTATAATTTATTTAAAACAAATCTCTATGTAGAACATTGAATTATACTATATAACTTACACTCCTCCAGCGACACCTCCAGCTACGAGTGATTTGCAGATACTGATAACAGCATGACTTGTAGGCTTGATTTCTTGTCTAGCTAGCTTCGCCTCTTCAGCCAGATTCACAATTTTCTCCACCGCTGATTCGCTCGCCTTCACATCCTCAGAAGCCATAAAATATAAGATAGAGATCGCCTACTTTTTAGCTCAACGTATCTTATACTCACTCAATGATATTACTCTATTCAAAACCAGATGATCGATCGGGAATTTGGACGAGTTAAGGAGAAACGGCGAATTAGACTGTGAGAGTATAGTGAATCGCGGTGGTATGTGGCGGCGGCGGCGGCAATTAGCAGAGATGGATGGAAATGGAAACGCAAGCAGGAAAGTGAACGTGCACAATCTGGATTTTACGAGACAAGTGTACGCTCTCTCTCTCTCTCTCTCTCTCTCTGCTCTACTTAATAATTAACTCTGTACTTCTTTTATGTTTTTTCCTTTTTTGGTCACATAAAGGTAAGGCTGTCTAACGGGCCGGGCCGGGTCAACCCGGAACCGGCCCCCTCTCTCTTACCGGGTTCCGGGCTGGTTACGGGCCGGTTTTGGCCTTAACCGGGCTGGGCCGGGCCGGACCGCACAGTAAAAAAAATAAAACCCACCCGGAACCGGCCCACTTAACCCAATCCGGTCAAACCCGCTAAAACCCGGTCAAAACCGGTCAAAACCGGATAAAAACCGGTCAAATATACACTATATATACGCTATATACACAATCTATACATTAAATATACACTTCTATAGAAGATATATACACATGTATACGCACCATTCAATGTATATATACTACTACTTATAAAATATACTACATTATATATACATTACAATATGTATAGATATACTTATATACTAATTTATAAAACATATACACATGTATACGTTAAATATATACTTCTATAGAAGATATATACACGTGTTTATGCACCATTCAATGTATATACACTACTACTTATAAAATATACTACATTATATATACATTACAATATTTATAGATATACTTATATACTAATTTATAAAACATATACACATGTATACATTAAATATACACTTCTGTAGAAGATATATACACGTGTATACATTAAATATACACTTCTGTAGAAGATATATACAAATGTATACATTAAGTATACACTTCTATAGAAGATATATATAATGTATACATTAAATATACACTTCTATAGAAGATATATACACGTGTATACATTAAATATACACTTCTATAAAAGATATATACACATGTATACATTAAATGTACACTTCTATAGAAGATATATATAATGTATACATTAAATATACACTTCTATAGAAGATATTAAAACTTTAAATTGATAAATAAAAAAAAATAAAAAACAACAACTAAGGAGTGAATGAATTTGTGGAATTTTATTGATTGCAAAATGATCCAAAATTTATAATTTACATGAATGAAAAATCTATAAATTATGCATCATTTTTTCCAACTCATGCATGTTAATATTAATTGGAATTTGCATAGGATAGTCGAAGTCAACGGGGGCAAACCCATGCATTGGACTTGATTCTGTTGAGTTCTCCCGTGAAGTCATTATTTCTTCAAGTTTGAGGTCGTCGCTTGGCTCTGGTTCCATTCCTTGGTTTCTTCTTTCTGCTCTAATCCAGTCTCTAAGGCAAACTAAAACATTCATTGCGTTGCTTCCCAATGAGTGTCGGTTGTCTCCAAGCTGCTGTCGTCCCTGACTGAAGGCGCTCTCTGATGCAACGGTTGACATTGGAACATTCAAGATATCTCTGGCTAATCTTGAAAGTACAGGATATTGTGATTCATTATTTCTCCACCAATCCAGCGAGTTGATCCGTCGTCTGCGATCCTCTGGTGGCGTCCGCAGATAATATTTCAGCTCCTCCCGATAAGTTGATGTGTAAGCTCTGTCATCCACACTGTTCCAACAAGATAAATCATAAAACGAATCAGGAAAACCACTATGTGCCGACCTTTTAGAAGATGATGGCTCCTCGGGAGGATGAGGAGCGACAGTTGGACTGATATTTGTAGGTACGGCTGAATCAAATAAATCAGCATAGTGATTATATAATTTGTCTATATAATCTTTTGCATCAGCCGTAGCCGTCCACAAATCAGGCTGCTCTTGTTCAGACTCACGGTTAGTATTTATTTCTAAGTTAGTATAAATAAGCGTACTAAAGTGACACATATGATTAAATTTCATGCAAGGATTTAAAATAGCACCAATCATGTAAATAGGGGGAATCGGGAAGAAATATTTTTTAAATTTCGTAAACATAGCGCCAACAGCTTCTTTATAACCTTCTTTATTTTTATATTGTTGGAGCAAACCAGAAATATCGGCTATATATGCCAAAATATTACAAACAGTAGGATAGTATGCACCGAAAAATTCAACCGTAGCTACATAAAATTTTTCTAAAAATTTAACAAGATCATTAATTATAACCCAATCAGAATTATGTAACATGCAATCAGCAGAATCAGCAAAAGAACCACAGTGTTGGTTAAAAGTGAGTGTAATAGGAATTCTATATTTATAACAAGTTTTTAAAAATTCATACGTAGAATTCCATCTAATATCAATTTCCTCAGGCATTAAAATCGGTGTAAGTCCATTTTCTTGACATTTAACTTTAAATTCTTTAATTCTCGCTCTACGATTATTTCCTTGAATGAAACCTACGGCAAGACGAATTTTTTCAATATAAACCTCAAAAAAGTCAAGACCATCTTTTACAATTAAATTATAGATATGACATGCACACTTAATATGGAAAATTTCAGGAAAGGGTGGAGATAACGTAGATTTTATTTTTGTTATAGCATTCTTGTTGTTAGAAGCATTATCAAAAGCAATACATAAAATTTTATTTTCTATACCATAATATCCGGCAATTTTAATAATAGAATCAAAAATAAATTGTCCAGTATGCTTGCGATCTTCATCATATAAAAAAGCAAGAATACGTTTTTGCATTATGAAATTACTATCCATCCAATGACAAGTAACAGTTAAATAATCATTTTTATTAACAGCACGACCAAGATCAGAAGTTAGGGCCAATCTACATTGAATATTTTTTAAGAATGTTGATAAATAAAAACAATATTGTGAATGGAGTTTAAAAATATCAGACCGACAAGTAGTTCTAGGAATACCATTAAACATAGGATTATAAATTGCTTGTATATAACGGATAAAAGCATCAGAAGAAGGAAAAGCAAAAGGCAAACAACCCACAGCTACCATTTTAGCTATTTCTTCCCGGTCCCTCAATTTATTATACTTTTTCGCTACTTGACCGGTTGTTGGGTCCATTCTAGTTTGCGTTGACCCACCAACATCCCCACCACCTTTTGCAATATTTAACTCTCTTTTGTGATCTTCAGCTATATGTCTCATTAACGTACCCGTACCCCCTTGCTTACCGCCACTTCTATGCTTATATATTTGTTGACAAATATTGCACTGCACCTCACTATCTGATATACGTTCAAAAAATTGCCATGCAATACTAGTTCTTTTACGAGGTTTTGGGGCACTGGGAGGACGGGAAGGGAGATTAACTGATTCAGATCTAACGTTAGCATGTCCTACTGCGGGTGTTTCAGCAATATTTTCATCATCTTCGTCTACATTAACTGCATCTACTTCATTTTCTTCTTCTATACCGTAATTTTCTTGAAATTCTACATAATCCATATCGTGAGCACCTACATCCATTTCTTCCTCAAAAGGTGTACCAAGCGGTACCGGAGGCGAAGGCACACGGGTATATCTATTACTTGAACTACCTCTACCGCTAATAATTCGCTTTTTACTACCACTACCGCTTCCGGGACAAAAATTTTTAACACCTTTAGCAGCGAGGTTTTTTAATTTATCCATAATATAAATTAAATTAAACTAAAAATATTCAAAATACACAAATATAACAAAATTAAATATTAAACAATTAATACAATAAATAAAAATTAAACGTAAGAGATGGAACGACAATACCAAATTTGGGAAGTATCCGAAGATTGCGACTTTAGAAACTTCCGCTCTTACTTTGTAAACGAAAAAATAAAAAATTAAAGTGAACACTTTAAGAAATTAAATATATTGAATATTTGAGAATTGAGAATTGAGATTTGAGAGAGAATGAGATTTGAGAGATTGGAAAATTGTGTGAGAAATGATTTGAAGTTGTAGGGTATTTATAGATTTATTTTGAGGATTAAAAAATATTTTATATATATATATATTTTTTTTTTTAATGAAATGGGCCCAAACTAGCCGTTTGGACCCAAAAACGGTAATATTACCGTTGGGCCAACGGCTAGTTTGGCCCAACAGATTTTTTTTTTTTTTTTTTTTCCGGTTACCGGGCCGGGCCGGGCCGGTTAACCGGCGGGCCTGGACCGGGTTGGTCCGGGCCGGGTTAACCGGGCCCAATTTTTTTAAAAAACCGGACCGGGACCCGGTACCCTAAAGCCCTAGGGCTTTCCGGGCCGGGTCAAACCGGTCCGGTTTATAGATACGGGCCGGGTCGGGCCGGGCCGGGTCAGCCCAGCCCGTTTGACACCTTTACATAAAGGTTTCTAGTGAGTTATTACTCCTTTTTTAAATTATTCCCTCCGTTTCATATTAGTTCATTTCTATCGACTTGACACACTCATTAAAAAAATATTAATTTAAAATTTATTTTATCAAATTAATCTTATTAATTATACTTTAAAAATATAAATTTAAGTAAATACACTTTGTTTAGTTATTTAATATTAAAAATAGTATTAAAAGAATATAATAAAATTCACTTGATTTAACAAGTAAATTAAAACAAATATTTAAAAAAAAAAACAATTAAAACGAAACGGATAGAGTAATTCCATCATTTTTAACTTGACATACTTAATAAAAATAATAAGTACTAAAAAATAATTTAGAAAATAAGTAATTAATGATAAGAAGAAAATATGAAAAAAAATATTTTTTCTTAATTTATCAAAAATAATAAATAAGAATAAAAATTAAATTAAAAAAATAGTCCCAAGTAAATCAGCAGGGAGTATTAGCGTCCGTATTCCAAAATATAATTTCAAGTTTTTGCGTATTTTCGTTTTTCTTTTTTCTTTTAAAAAAATAGGTGACCTTTAATTTTTACTCTTGTTATTCACTTAATAAAAAATTACGTATAAGTTAAATACTCTTACTTACAACCTAATTTTGCAAGGTGTCATTTATGGAACTTTTGTAACCATGTAGTATTTAATTTGTAAACCATAATTTCAAAAAATATTTGTTTTGTTCAACAAAAGTTTTATAGCAACAAGTACTTGTGCCTCTTAATCCATAATTTTGTTGATTTTAAAAGTAAAGTTATGCCTTGTAAACAAAAGTTAGAACTTCCAACATGGATTGTAGTGCAGTGAATGGGGTTGTTTCATCCTTAATCAGAGGTCGAGGGTTCGACTCTGGGCAGGAAGAAAACTCTCTTGCGAGTGCTACCCCCAAATGGGATCCTACCCGGTGTGAATCCGAATTAGTTGGGCTCCAATGCGGACACCAGACACCGAATATGAAACCAAAAAAAAAAAGTTAGAACTTATGCTTGAGGAACTACAAGAATTTTGCCTCTGCTACATCATGGATAAGTTATAAGTTTTAGCTATAAAAGAATTTGTGATTTTCTATCAATTTTATTAAGCAATGCTAAAAAATTAAAATCGCTTTTGTGGACACCATTTTAAACTTAAACCTAATGCCTATTCCATCGGTATTTGCATCTTTAATCCGTCCAACAAAACTTAGCAAATGAGCAGAAAATATTTTACTCTCCCTTTCTCATTTCAATCTATTTATGTTACTTTTTTTCATTTTTTTTTTTTTTTAAACCTTCATAATTTCGTTCCCACTTTATTATGTGACCTCTTAACAATTACTGAAAGGAACATAGTAAGGTTTTCAGTTTTCAAGGTTGGTGGCTTTGCCACACAATTCGACCACTAATTAGTGGGTAGTTAGTTGGTCCTTGGTCTATTTAACCCCTGAAGTACGAAAGGGTCAATAACGAGAAGCCCCATGTAACCACAAAAAATACGAATCCAAAAAATATTTTGTGGTTAGGAAACAAGGGAAATGGAGTGCCAATCATGCCTTTCAAGTCCCCACACTACCCCCACTACTTACAATTTTAGTTTTAAAATATAAAATTGATGTGAAATTCACGTCTCTTTTATAATTATTGTGTCCGATCAATTTACACATACTTTGATTAATTTTACGAGAATTATGTTATTTCTCATCAACAACGTATTTTAAGTAGTTATGTCTATCAAGACCGTATGAGAAAACATCACTTAGTGTTTCTACATTGTCAAAATTAGACTCATATATTGAGCTTCTTATTTTGAACAATATCCTTCTATAGAATATATCAATTGAGGGTAGTAACATCAAAATGTTGTGACCTCCTTCTTATCCTTCCAAAAATACCAAAAAAAAAAGAAAAAAGAAGAAATAATATGTTGTAGCAGGTAACAGTGTGTCATTAGCATAAATCAGAAATGTATTTGACTTGATTTTCTTGAAACTAGTGTTTCTATCATATTCCATGATTAATTAATTATTCACAGTACTTAAGTCAAAACTTGAGGGAGTTGGTATAGAAATATCAGCTACTAAAATGCTGACTAAAACAGTTGTAGTGGGTTCAAATTTCTACATTTTGCATGTCAGCCCATGTATAAGCCTGGACTTGGAATGGGCCGAAAGAGAAATACTAAGCTTCAAATGATGAAGGCATTAGGTTTTCTTCATTTTAAAGTTTAAACAACTTTGGAATTTAAGATCCCAGCTAGTTTGTTCATAAAAAAGTCCTAGAGACCTAAGTTTTAAAAGTATAGGTTGAGATGATCATCCCCAATACTATGATCTAGTGGCCCATTTGAGCTCTCTCTCTTTGCCTTTACCTCCCAGTCTATGATGGACTGGCCCATATGAGTTTTTGGGCTTTAAAATACTATGGCAAACAGAGCATCCAAAGCCCAAATAAATGGTGTTGTCCAAAATCAGCAAAAGAAATTAACATAATTAATTGTTCACCAAACACTTAAATTAGAAATAGCCGATGAACTTATAATTCATGAATAGTATCGTACGTCATATATAATTAAGTATATAACTTATAGACACCGATTAGAAAAAAGTATAAACAGTGAATTCAATCGACTATGATTCAAACAAATTGTTTAATATAAATACACAGGTAGCATAGCACAAGCTTATCGAAGGAGAACCACCATCCCATCTCCACTGCAGAATAAAAAAGGAAATAAAATTCCTTTTCTGTCTTATCCCTATACTATAATATAATTTAATTTTCGTCCAGGTCAAAGTATGAGCTATGACAGTTTAAGCTTTCCACAAAAAGGTTCATGAAACTGTAAGTATCACTTTTAGAAGTAAACATGTAAATGCTCAGCTAAAGATTTTAATTTTTATACGCTGATAATAAAGTAAATTTTATACTAATATATTGAGTTGTTCATGTATTAGTTATACACATTTTAATATCAAATAGAGTGTGTACAAATAAACAAGATATCATATCGATACATGAAGCTAATGTATGATTATTTTTTTAAATGCACAGAAAACAATAACTAAAAGTTTTTAGGATTGATTGCACCTATAATATAATTCAGTTTTAGATACGTTTCATGTATTTTAAAATCAAACAGTTACACCCTCCACCCTCCATACTAGAAAAATTCAACATTTATACTCTCTATAAGATACATTTATAAATAAAAAGTCAGTCTTTTATGTTTGATAGGAACAAATTTGTGTATAATTTTGTGTTCATATAGAACAAGACAAAGTTTAAGTGTTTGAATAAAAATTTTGGATAAATTTAAGGGCTACATATGTGTCTGACCTTTAATATAGGAGGTTAATCTGAAACTAAATCCTCTTATCATTGCCTTCCCTCTTTTTTTTTTTCCTTAGAATTTTGCACCCTCGTAATAAGAAATAAAAGCTAAAAGATATACTCAATTCGTTTCAATTTATTTTATATATTTTTCTTTTTAATCCGTTTAAAAATTAATGATTTTTTCTCTTTTTAGCAATTATTTGATTTCAACTTTTCAGTGTTTAAGATTATAAGATATGACATTTTAATATATTTAACACATTTTTAATTTAATAATGCATGATTCAAAAGTCTAATCTTTTCTTAAAATTCGTGCAAAGTCAAAACATGTCAATCAATTTGAAACGGAGGAAGTACGCTCTCCGTTTGCTTTTACTCATCACAATTTGGTTTAGCACACCAATTAAGAAAAATAATTAATAACATAACTATTTTATCATAGTACCCCATATTTGCATTGTGTATTGAAATTAATTTGGAGAAAAAATAATTAACACTAAAGGTAAAATAAGGAGAAAAAAATTATTTTTTCTTGATACGTCAAAAATAATAAGTAAAATTAGAAATATAATTAAAAAATTAATGACAAGTAAAAACGCGGAGAGAGTACCTAATAACAGAAAGCCCATATATCCGTCGTTATGATAGAGACTTTATCCAATATTTTTGGGCTCTTTTAATTAGGCTTTTCAAGTGTGGTACTAGAGAGATGGGAAAATTGATTGCAACTAACAGGTGTATGTATTTGGAAATATGGACCACTTGGACAGATTTTAAGGAACTTGTCTGACTTTCAGCTGATTTTTGAAAAAACAAACATTGATGGATTTTTGAGTTGATTCAAGAAAATTTCTGATTTTTCAATTTAGTACTCATGAATATATTTTTTAGAAGTGCAACATGACATGACTTGTTAAAGTGGGATAACCACCTAACCACTTCTAGCATCTCTTCTCTATGTGGGACGACCACTATACGATTGTACATTAGTGTATAATGCAATATATATATATATATATGTATGTATGGGACCCTAGTTTGTTTATCCATCACTTTAAATTTTCATACTTTATGGATGAAATCATGCTAAAAAGATATTTGCGTGTGAGATCACTTGCACTAATTAATAAACTAATAGATACGTGATGACTATGTATTATAAAAGTTTTTGTTGCCTGACCTTAATAAGGAGTATAATTAGTAGGAATATTATAGTTTGTTACAAGTGCTTTTTTAATGACTTGACACTTGATCTAAACTTAGAAAGAAAAATGGTACTCTGAGCATGTTGGCCAAGCTTCTTCAAGGGTAAAGTGTTAATTCTAGGAGAACTAAATATTTTAAATAAAATTTCAAGCTGAAAAAAGTAGTTTCTCCAACAAAGTAATTCGAGAAACATAATTGAGGAAAGAGACTACAAAGAAATGAAAAATAAAGTAACACATAGAATAATATATAAAATACCCAACAAAAAAAAATATTCAGACTACGTATCCAAAAATAACAAACATCACAATAATGCGATTATCGATCAAGCACAAACAACACTTGAATTATGCTAGTGAGTGTACATCACCATCTGAAATAATAAAGTAAATGAATTAATTATGACATTATATGTCGGTATGGTTTCTTTTCATTATTATCTCAAGATAAACTACACATAGCTGGCCACTATACAATTTGCCATGAAATAATTGGAGTGGTTCTTGCTTTAGTTCTCCGTCCAATAAAATCCATTTCCTTTATTTCCACTAAATTATTAAAAAGAAAGATATATATAATAGTAATTGAAAATAACCCAAGATAATTCCCCAGAAATAACTTGGTTCTTGAATGCATGAATTACGTACATCGAGCATATATGATAACATGAAACATCTATAATGCAGCATGCATGCGTGGAGTAATATTAAAGGTTTTAATTAATTTGAATACCTTTTTTTGGTAGATTGTTTTAAATAGGAACAGATTTATTATCTAAATTGTGATGCATGTGGATTCATGGCCCTTCAGAGTTCCGTCTAATTAAATATTTTATGTACATATATTTTAGACTTTATTTAATACTATTATTGCCTCGTGCATCAAAAAATTTGAATGTTGAATTATTTACCTAGAAAAATAAATAAAAAATTAATTATACCTATATTTTAGAAAAAAACTAGTTCCGACCTTTGATTTTAAAACAACGTGGTGAGTAGTATCACCATCTGGTTTTTAAACTAGTATTTAATCTTTATATTTTACATTTTAAATTGAAGATTTGAAGTTGTTAGAGTTGTGACCCGAATTTTATTGGTTCGGTCCTGAAAGTTTTGCAGTGCGGTCCATATTTGTGATTTTCAATGGGGTTTGTGGTGGTAGCGTAGGGATTGAGACCTTTATGTTTTTGGGCGTAGGACTTATTTGTACACACATACTATATGAGTGCATTTAGTGGGTTGGTTTTGGACATTCAGAAATTACGTCATTCTCCACACTGTACTCCTCTCCTTTCATAGTGAAATTCCTCTGCCTCTAACCGTGATTTTTCCTGCAAAGATTTTCACATAAATCTATTGTGTTATTCTTATTTTTTTTTTTGAATTATGATTTACTTATTCTGTCCGAATCATAATAGAAGTTCTCTGAGGTCTTTGCTACATTTTACAAGAAAAAATAGGATAAAGCATGCATGCATCACACGTGCAAAAATATTTCAAGTTAAATTTCAGCGCCAACAATATTCGCCTTGACATAATATCCAATCAAAATATTGCACAGACCATCATCTTAAAAACCTTCTCGAATAATAATATTCTGTTTCTTCCTTTAATTAAGGAAGAAAAGGAAAAAGAAAGAAAAAGGAACCTTTATTTTATTTTTGTAGAAGAAAGTATAGTTAGAAGATCAAACTCAGTCAACGAGGTGTATAAGTGACCTTTATCCATATTCACACTAGAAAGTGGACTAGTACCGTCCACTTTTTTTTTTCTTTTTCTTAATAAAATATGCTTCAAAATTTCAAGTTTCAGAGAGAGGACTTAAAGCATGATACTTTCATACTAATTTAGTGTTGTATAAACTTCCACATGGAAGTTATAATTAAGGCAAATACCAACAAGAATATAATGAGAGGTATCGTGTCTCTCTTTGGTCACTTCAAAATATATCTAACACTCAAACTAGTCATAAATCGTATGTGGGATACATTAACTTTTTTTTTTTTTAAAAAAAAGTAGAGAGCTATATAGATATTATTGAAAGACATAAGAGGTCCCAAATATGCTACAAAAAGTGATTGAATACGTACAAGGTACCATAGTACTGCATAACACGAGGCTCCCTATCTAGCGGGGGTGCATTTAGGATTGAATGGAGGATTGGTGGGATTCGAGAATTCAGTAATTCTTATGTAAAAAATTTGTACTATTATATTAAGAAATTCAATAAATGCATAAGAAATATGACTTGGAAATCCATTAACAGAGTGCACGTAATATTAGTCCGATGACAAAAAAAAAAAAAAAAAAAAAAAAAGAGACTTTTACGTTCAACTTCTCCTTCGATTCGATTGGTACAACATATATAGGGCATGTTACTTGAAGTGCATGTTGTTAGTTTCACATTACTAGCTTGATATTATAAATGGTCACTGAAGTTAGTAAAATATTTTCTTTTAATTAACATAAAAATTAACCCAACTACTGTAACACCCCAACTTAGGAAGGAGTCCCACATCGGTAAAACACAGGAGGGATATTGGGTATATAAGTAAGAAAGCATTACTCCCTAGTAACGTGGGATCGAGGTCGAAAGGTTTTTTTCCAGTTAAAGTGACGGTTTTGAATAAGGATTATTTTAATTATAGAGTCGCCACTTGAAATTGAGTTATGGTGTTCCAAGTCACCTTTTTGAATCCTGACTTAAACTATTTTGATAAATTGTGTTAAGACCTAAATTCACTCATTTTTATTATACCGAAAATTTGTCTATTATCTTATATTAAGAAAAAAAATAATGAGAAATTAATTTTAGAAAAATATTTGTCAAAGTGCATTATTGCATCTTTGAATTTTAAATGTCTCAAAAAGATGTGTGTGTCACATTCTTAATTAAGACGAATATTTTAAATATGACTAAAATTTGCCTAATATTAAAGACATTAATTTATTTCTTATAAACTCGTAATAATTTATTTTTCATTTTAAAATACTACTTAACTTTCATAATAAATTGATAATATTTGATTTAAATTAATTAATTAATTTAATAAATAATTATTAAATTTTTATTAATGATGGTAAATAAAAATAGTAAAATAATAAAACTAATAAATAAAATCAACCTAAATTCATTCAAATAATGATAATCAAATATAAACAGTAACCTATTAGATAAGACATTTTAAAACCCACAAAAATATTAATTATGGTTGAGAATTTTTATTCTTTTTTATTAATTTTTTTTATGGATTTTTTGGTGTATGTGAAAGGAACAATAACAGGAATAGAAAAAGGGGCAGCGGCAGCACTACCTTCACCGGCCGGAAGCGTGGGAAAAGAGAGAGGGAGAAATGGCGACAGATCTATTTGGAGACAAGATGATTCGCCAGATTTGGGGGAATCGGATCTGGTTTTGGGTGGTGATTTTGGCGACGGTGAGGGGAGAAGAGACGGCAGGGGTGGTTACAGGCGGAAGGTCATCGGTTTTAATGAATTTTTCGACGATGCATCACGCCGATTTAAATGGGTTTTCATCAGAAAACATGATTCTTCTCCGATTCAAATTTTCGTTATTGTTTACTAAATTAAACACCAAATTTTACTGATTTTTTTTTTACTGGTTTCAGCAATTTCTTGGTACATCCGTACATGTTATTGTATACTGTATACATGAATGTAAATCTGTGTACATGTAAATTGATGGATGAATATGAGTGCATGTAACAGCGTATAGAATTGTAACAGTGTTTATTTTATTTTATTTTTTTTACATACAAGACTTTAATATTCATATAAACATTCAATGATTTAACATATAATACCTATTAACGAACAAATTTATATAATAAACACATTGAATAACACATGAAATTATTTAAATAATTTTATTCATATTTTTGATTTCTAATAAATTCATACAATAAATAATATAGGATCAAAGTGAAACCTGTATTAATTTGAATAGAAACATGAAGTTGTTACCGAAATCTTCAAACAAAATTCTGACTTCGAATCTTTCTTTTCTCTCTTTTGTCTAATGTCAAAAGTTGATACAATGTAAGTGAATGTACGTAAGTAGTTTTCTCTTTGTCGTCTGGAGTAATAAGAGTGTTTAAATAGGAGAAATTTGGGGGGAATGGTTATCAGATAGGATAGGATAGGATAGGATGGTTTTCAAATTTGAATCTTTATCTTTTTTTTCAGAAGATAATAATAATAAAAATAAATAAATATATAAATGAATAAAATAATAAGAATATAATAATAATTAATTAATTTTTATATTTAAGAAAATATAATAAAAATTTATAAATAGCCAAAAATAAATATAATAAAATAGTACTAAAAATACTAATATATATATATATATATATATATATATATATATATATATATAAATTTTTATACTATTTTTTGTTTAAAATTGAATAAAAATAAATAATATCCTAAAATTAACTTCACTTAGTTAATTATTTTCTAACTAAAATTTTATTAAAATAAAATAAGAATTAAACTAATATCGGTTCAAATATAAATATTTAATATCAAAAAATAAATATATTACACTCGGGGAGGGTAAAAAATCATGCGTCTACAGTCCTGAGTGTTCCTGTGTCAGCCCTGTCGGTGTGGGAGGGAGTTACTGGGGCCTCTCGGGCCTTGATGATTCGGGATGTCCGTCGCGGCCGGTCGTGACAGAATGGTATCACTCCTGTGTCAGCCTTGTTAGTGTGGGCCAAAGTTCAAACTGAGATCACTCCCGTGTCAGCCCTATCGGTGTGGACCAGAATTTAACCTGAGTGTAGGCGAATCCCGGTAAGGCGGGGCAAACCTCTGAGGATGCTGAGTCCATAAGGGGGGTGTATGTAACACCTCAGTGAGGACGCTGAATCCATAAGGGGAATGCATGTAACACTTCAGCCAGTGTTCAAATTGAGTGTAGGCGAATCCCGATAAGGCTGGTCTAAACTCAATCATGAGTGTTCTTTTGTCAACTCTGTCAGTGTGGGTCAGAGTTCAAACTGAGTGTAGGCGAATTCCGGTAAGGCGGGGCAAACTTCCGAGGATGCTGAGTTCATAAGTGTCGGTGTGGGCCAGAGTTTAAACTTAGTGAAGGCGAATCTCAGTAAGGCAGGACAAACCTCAGTCTTGAGTGTTCTTGTGTCAGCCCTCTCGGTGTGGGCCAAAGTTCAAACTAAGATCACTCCTATGTCAGCCTTGTCGGTGTGGGCCAGAGTTCAAACTAAGTATAGGTGAATCCCGATAAGGCGGAGCAAACCTCAGTCCTGAGTGTTCCTATGTCAGCCCTGTCAATGTGGGCCAGAGTTCAAATTGAGTGTAGGCGAATCCCGATAAGGCAGGACAAACCTCCGAGGACGCTGAGTCCATAAAGGGAGGTGTATGTAACACCTCAGCAAGGACTCTGAGTCCATAAGGGGGTATATGTAACACCTCAGCAAGGACGCTGAGTCCATAAGGGAGGTGTATGTAACACCTCAGCGAGTGTGCCAGAGTTCAAACTGAGTGTAGGCGAATCCCGATTAGGCGGGGCAAACCTTAGTCTTGAGTGTTCCTGTGTCAGCCTTGTCGGTGTGGGCCCGAGTTCAAACTGAGTGTAGGCGAATCCCGGTAAGGCGGGGCAAACCTGTCGGTGTGGGCCAGAGTTCAAACTGAGTGTAGACGATTCCCGATAAGGCGGGGCAAACCTAAAAGGACGCTGAGTCCATAAGGGAGTGTATGTAACACTCCAACTTAGGAAGGAGTCTCACATCGGCAAAACACAGGAGAGATATTGGGTATATAAGTAAGAAAGCATTACTCCCTAGTGACGTGTTTTAAAGTCGTGCGGGCCTGGGCTCAGAGAGGACAATATCACTAGTGGGTTGAGGAGTTACAGGTGCCTCTCGGACCTTGATGCTTCGGAATGTCCGTCGTGGCCTGGGCTCCGGCTCGGGTCGTGACAACTACACACTTAATTATGTATCATCAAAAGTTAGTTAACTATGTGTTGTATAGGGGAAAAAATATTTAACTTTTCTTGAGAGTCACAACAACTAAATAACTTTTTTTTGCAACGTATAAAATAACATTCAATTTCACCTGAATATCATATAAATATATCTCTTTTATTTCTTTCCAATGACTTTTGTGGTGTATATTTAGGCAAAATTGAATGACTTTTTAATTATAAAAGAAAATAGTTAGTCACTTTCATGTTAATTAGAAACAAAGTAATTTTTTCCTCATGATAATTTAGCAATTTAATCATCTATAAAACCAACCCTATTAGTAATTATTAAGCATTAATCAGTCACCTTCTCTTTGCCCAAAAAATTGTCATAGAAAACACGAGGACAAACAAATATTTCATGTTATACGTACTAATTAAATTTTTAAGCCGTTTTATTTTAAGTTGCATGTCCTATCATCTATAAGACTATAACTATTTTATAGTTCTCCCTCGCTCTATTATTAGTATGGTCGAGCAACTAATTAATGCCAATTAGATCAATGCTGCTTTACCTAATCAATCAATTAATTATTAATAGAGTAGACCCCCCTCCCACCCCCACCCCCTTTATTAAAAAAAGAAAAAAGAAATCAATATTTTTGTAGGGGACAAAGAATGCTGTCATTGACCAGTTCAATTCAAAATTGGGAATTAAGAGAAAGCTAGGGGTGATATATGGCACATAAACTAACAAGAAGGAGCAAAACTAATTATGTAGCCTGCCCCTCAATTAATTCCAAAATAGAAACAGAAAATTGCAATAAATTAAAAAAGTAGTTTCATTACTTTAAATGAGGTGGATTTAAGATTTAAGCTAGTACGAAATGTGCAACTACATAAAATGAGAATACTAATAAATATTACGACAGATCTAGATTATAAGGTACTAGACTGAATTAACATATTTAGATCTGCTTTGATCTAGTTATATGCAATATAAACCTTCACTAAAAAATTACTAAAATATTTAAATATTTGATCTTAATGTCTTTTGTAGGCTAGCACATTCCAATTATTATCAAGTCAATACTTCTACTTCACTCATGAAGTCAGTCAACACATGATCACCATTGTGTGTATTGCAGGATCGAAAAATTTGAAGAAATTAAGTTTTTGGGTTTGAAGAAAAATATTTTATACTCCCACGATAGAGAAGAGTAAATAACTTCATATATTTATCGGTTGAAAGTCATTTTCTTTTCTAATCGTTTCAACTTTTAACTTAATTCGACCATTTTACTACTTCATCGATCATTAGTACTTGAGATATATAATTATTTCCTCTCAAAATAACATGAAATACCTTTTCTAAAATATTCAAACTGCAACAACGTTAAACGCAAACCTCTATTTATATTTTATAGCCAAAGAACAGAAACCTAGTGCATGTTTGGACAACTTATGGTGTTACTATTAATTTAAAAGGAAGACATCTTTTTCGAGAGAAAAGATTCTTTAGGAGAACAGACATACAAAAAGAAATGAAACGAAAAGATAATTTCAATCCAAAAACTAATTAATCAATTAGATCATTTGATCAAAACTAAACGTTAACCTAGCAACGTCACAAGAGCTTATCTCATTCCCAATCCCAACTTTCTAAGTTAGTATTATAAAAGTGTTTTTATATCCAGACCCAATAAATCTTCTCTCTTTTCTCTAATGTGTGAGACAATATTATCTTTTTGTTTCCCATCCACAGCCCCACCAAAAAGTCATGTTCAAATTTCATTCACCCCCCAAATTGCAAAAAACCAAACACACTCTTAATTCCACACTTTTGTTTTATTTCATTACAATAGTAGGTGACAATTGATGCAAACAGTAGTGGATTTTTTTTTTTCCTTCTCTTTTTACTCCTTGCTCGACTTCAGAAGGATTAACATAGGATTTTCACTTATCCGTGTATGCTACTTGAGCATTTAGTTTACTGAATTAAAAGTACATGTACTTCATTAACAATTACAACTCTCACTCGTTATTTCTAATTAAAATTGAATTTAAGCTATACACATAACCAATATAAATATTTTTCACATTTCTTATTATTTTTACTTGTTGTAACCTATAGTTTATTTTATTTCACAACTTCAAATCTATATACACTCTTTCTAGTCCAAAATAAATGACTTGTTGGGATATGACACATCCCTTGAGAAGAAATCTTTCAGAACATAAATTGTAGGTTACTTACTCTTTTAATTATTCTTAAATTATGCTACGAGAAAATGTAATATATTTAAGAATCTCATTAAATGAAAGGGTACATTTGGAAGAATTTTCCAACATGTTTCTTGAAGAATGAATAATTTATTTATTTTGAATATTGAAAAATAATTCAACAATAATTCATTTATTTTAGACATGAAATAGAACTTAAACTTAATTTTCATGTGTTTTAAATTTTTTCTACTCTCCTTTTTAGTTCATTTAAAAAAAAAAATATTTTTGTTTGTAACTTTTAAATTCTAACTTTTCCATTGATATATTTAAGAGTTGAACATTAAAGCTACTCCCTTCGTCTTTCTTTGTTTGTCCAGTTTGAAATACCAATGGATAATTTATTCATTTCTACTCAAATTATTTTTAATTATTAATTATAGTCATTACCTAATACATTTTTTAAAGTATTGAATCAATTATATTCAAAAGACAATATGATAAAATAGTCCCTATCATTTGCTATTTCTTTATTTATGTGTAAATCGATAGTGGATACGTATTGATGGATGGAAAAAGTATTTTCATATTTATAAATATCCATATATTAAGATTACAAAAAGAAAAAATAGAAAAAAAAAATTAAAATCAGACCAACAAATTAAAATTAAAACGTGGGAAAATATAATTTTATGTCTCCAGCTCTCTATACTTGTCAATTGGGACCGGTTGATTTAAAGAGAGAGATCCAAAAACAGGGGTATAGATCTTCCCTAGTCCCATCAAATTGTCATATAGTGTTGCTAGCTAACACATATCCTCCACTCCATCTATATATATTTTCCTTGGTCCAAAGAATTTTTACCAGCAGTCATAGTTCTAGAGAGGGAAAAATAAAATAAAATATAGTACATAGTGAATTTCAAAAATCACTGTTCGACTTGTCATATGGTGATTGACAACCTTAACCAATAAAAAGTTACATAGATTTCCCCGCTGATATTGAGCTGCCTGTTTTTTTTTTTTTCTAGTTCTAGTCACTCTGCATATTACAGGTATACTAGAACTGTGTTTTGAAATTGTTCTGTTTTTTTGGTCTGCAAAGGTAGTCTTTTTTGGTCGGAGAGTTTGCTGCTTCTGTTATTTTTATATTTGTCATCATGATTCTTCTTTTGTCTTTTGTATTGTGAAGCCCTTTTTCTTCTTTCTCAATATTTTCTTATGAGGGGAAAAACAAGGTAACTTTTTAAAGTTGGTGTGATTCTCGTGGTTCATTTTTCTTTTTATGGACTACTGGAAGTAAAGGGTATAATTCATTTACTTCAATTTGAATCAACCAAAGATACCCAATATTCTTTTTGATTTTATTTAGCTATTTTAAGATTTCAGGGTAACTTTGATCAAAGCATCAAATCTATGTGTTTTTCTTATCTTCTTCTTTAGGGGGTCTTTTTTTTTTTACCAAGTTCTAAGAGCTGACCAAGTTGACCAGTGTTAAAGATGTGCACCTTTCCGTCCATGGGATTTCAATTTGGAAGAGATAATTTAAAGATTTACTTTAATATCTTCCATGGACTTTCTCCTTTTCATACTTACTAATCTTCTTGATCTTTTGAACTTTTACCTTATTAGTGAGCGTTCCATTCCCTCGAAATCAATCCCATAAATCCCCCCTCTTTCTCGTACACCCTTTATTTTAGAGTAAGTTACTAATCTTCTTGATTAGTCTTAAACATGTACTAATTGATTAAAAAGGAGCTTAATTTATGTTATGCTTATGACTTTCAGATGGTGGAGAAGACAGAGATGAAATTTGATCCAGAAGAAGTGATTGTGGAATTCGAAGCGTTGACCAAAGAAGCTGGTAAAGTTCAAGAAGAGACACTTCAGAAAATACTAGAAGAGAATGGAGCCACAGAGTATCTACAACAATGGGGTCTAAATGGAAGGACTGACCCTCAGACTTTTAAGGCTTGTGTTCCTCTTGTCGCTCACAAAGATTTAGACACTTATATTCAAAGAATTGCTGATGGAGATCCTTCTCCTGTTCTCACTGGAAAACCCATTACAACCATCTCATTAAGGTACCCTTTTTTGTTTTTATGTGCCAATTAAGTGGGCGTTATAATTAAGCCGAGTGTCTATCGGAAATAGAGGACCTACCATCCTCATACCCTACTTGCGGGATTATACTAGATATGTTGTTGTAATGAAGTGTGCGTTATGCACAAACTAGTTGGTGTCGACTGTATGAATCCGAAAAAAAATGGATTCTTGGTGTACTTGCATAAAGATTTTCATGGAAAGTTAATAGTAGAAATTTTCCTTTGGTTGCAGTTCTGGTACCACTCAGGGAAGGCCAAAGTTTGTACCTTTCAATGATGAATTGTTGGAATCCACTATGCAGATATACAAAACGTCTTTTGCCTTTAGGAATAGGTAATGCAATTTTGGTGAACTACCATAAACTAATACTTTGCAATGTCATTTTTGTCATATGTGCCTTCTATTTCCTTATTTGCTTCGTGGTACTATCTGAAAAGTGGGGTTGATTCTGGAACTTTTCTTTTTTGGTTGTTCTTGATTTTTTTTCCTTCCAAGGCACAATACTTCTACATCTTCCTGAAAATGAATTTCATTTTGGCTCTCACCTTATCTGTTCATCCATCTGTAATCCTAAAAGTCACAACTTTCGTTTATTGGTTGTGTCAGACTACTTTTTTTTCCTAGGGGTTGTTTTGGTAGAGCTTATAAGAATAGTGTTCTATAGGGTGTATATAGTATTGCTGGGATTAACTATGCCGAGACTATTTTCCATCCACTGTTTGGTTTGGTTTGGTTTGGTTTATTAAGGGAAGTTATATCTTTATCCATGCTTATCCGTGGATTGCTGATAAGTTTTCTATGTATTAGTTATAACTAATATATTTACTAGTAATACATAGAGTAAAAATCCTATCAAACAAACGATTAAATAATGCCATAACTAATAGTACTACATGTATTAGATTCTGTAATATATGTTGCCAAACGATCCCTTAGTACTAATAAATTATGTTTTAGGTGTTCTTAATGTTATGACTAAATATTTCTCTTATTTCTTATTTTCATTTTTGCAGAGAATTCCCAATTGAGAACGGGAAGGCTTTGCAGTTCATTTACGGCAGCAAGCAGTTCAAGACAAAGGGAGGTTTGGCAGCTGGAACTGCAACTACCAATGTATATCGTAATGCGCATTTCAAAAAGACAATGAAGGCAATGCAAACCCCATGTTGTAGTCCTGATGAAGTTATATTTGGTCCTGATTTCCACCAATCTTTGTACTGCCATCTCTTGTGCGGGCTCATTTTTCGGGACGAAGTGCAAGTTGTCTCCTCTACATTTGCTCACAGCATTGTCCATGCTTTTAGAACTTTCGAACAAGTCTGGGAAGAACTTGTTGCAGACATACGAGAGGGAGTCCTCTCTGCCCGAGTCACGGTCCCTTCCATGAGATCAGCAATGTTGAAATTGCTGAAGCCTGATCTAGAACAGGCTGATACCATTTATAATAAATGTTCTGGATTAAGCAATTGGTACGGTTTGATTCCCGCTCTCTTCCCAAATGCCAGGTACATATACGGAATCATGACGGGGTCCATGGAACCGTACCTCAAGAAACTGAGTCATTATGCAGGGGAGCTGCCAATACTAAGTGCAGACTATGGTTCTTCTGAAGGATGGATTGGAGCAAATGTCAATCCTAAGTTGCCCCCCGAGCTAGTTACTTATGCAGTGCTTCCTAATATTGGTTATTTTGAATTCATTCCTCTCAGGGTAAATTTGGATGGCCTTGAGCCTACACCAGTGGGTCTTGCTGAAGTTAAACTAGGTGAAGAGTATGAAATTGTTGTCACCAACTTTGCAGGTACAATTTTCTTTACCAAAATTATTATTGTGTCAGTGACTTCTATGAATTTATGTTGCAAACATGACTTTGTCAGCATGATAGTATGCATTATTGGTTCATGTATGGGTACCATATTAACATTTAAGGCATTGATTCAATTATTTGTCCTGAGGCTGACACTTCTGGATCATTTTTATTGCCAAACAAGTGTAAGGACCACTGCACCCATTATAATACATGATGGTGCTTGTGAACTTAATATGAAATGTATACTGATACTTTTTTACTATACGCATGAAGACTTGCTCATCTGTCATTGTACATATTTCTGCATATCCTCGTCATACTTACATGTGGATGCCATTAATTAATGTTCTCTTGAGAGCATGTTTATAATCTAGAGATGTGCTAATTAAGTAAATACTTTACACTTCTTGAAGATATTAAAGATTTGAGGTGGTGTGCTTTCTGTCTTTAAATATTTGTTTAGTTGTTTTGGGTGCTTCATGTCTTGTAACACATTTATTAATACATTATTATTTCTTTAAATTATTATTGCTCTGTTAACTTTAAAGAAGAGGAGTGCGACTTTTTAGGAAAAGCAGTGAGGATGAGAAGTCCAATTTCTAATAGTTACTAGTCTTGGAGTACTTGGGTCTTTTCCATTACTTTAGATTCTTGAATTTCCAAGTATCAGCCAAAACTTGAATAAGTTTGTACATGTAATTTGCAGGGTTGTATCGTTATAGACTCGGCGATGTTGTGAAAATAAAAGGATTCCACAATGCCACACCAGAACTCCAGTTCATTTGCCGCAGAAATCTTTTGCTAAGCATTAACATTGACAAGAACACCGAGAAAGACTTACAGCTAGCAGTGGAAGCAGCAGCGAGGCTCTTGGTAGACGAAAAGCTAGAGGTAGTCGATTTCACAAGCCACGTGAACACTACAACAGATCCAGGGCACTATGTGGTTTTCTGGGAACTCAGTGGTGAAGCAAGCGATGAGACGATGCAAGAATGTTGCAATTGTTTGGACAAATCGTTCGTTGATGCAGGATACATGGGGTCTCGGAAGACCAGCGCAATTGGAGCACTTGAGCTTAGAGTTGTGAAGAGGGGAACATTTCATAAGATATTAGATCATTTTGTAGGATTAGGAGGTGCTGTTAGCCAGTTCAAGACCCCAAGATGTGTTGGTCAGAACAACAGCACACTGCTGCAGATACTATGTTATGATGCTGTCAAGAGCTATTTTAGTACTGCCTACTGTTGATGTTGAGCTTGGATGCATCCTTAATAATTGTACAAAATTGAAGAGTTCGTTGGTATGGAAAAGTTAATGAAGCTGATGCATTGTTATTGTTGCTCTTTAGATTGCATCTTCCACAGCCATTTGTCTCCCATTTTGTGATCGTTCCAAAATGTACTACAAACCAATATATGCAGAATTACTTGGAATGACATAATAAATAAGGTTTTTGTAAAAAGGTACTCATAATATTATTTTTCGCTTACATATTTTAACCAAACTGATCAGACGCCAAGTTAGATGCCTAATTACCTAGTATAGAGGGATTTTTTTTTCTTTCAAAACGTTGGTAGTTTTTTTTGTTTTTTTTTTAAAAATAATATCCATAGAATACGATAGAAACATATAATTGACACACAAAAACATATAGTTTCTTATGTTGTTGTATGCATTTTGTAAATCGCATGCATGCCACTGTATACACATTGAAGCATTGCCATATAAATAACATAAAACTTTTTATTCTTCTTGCTCTACGAATTTTAATATGAAATTTCAACCAAAACCAACTCTAATCTTCACCAAACTACTTCAACATATACCTATAAACTCCGGAATAATAGTTTGTAATAACACTCGATCCAAAGAGATAATAAGCTTACAAAATCTGATTTTCAAATTCAAAGCTTCAAAGCTTTTAATTTAAACGCTCTTTTGATCGAGTTCACAACTTTGGGTATTGAATTGTGTGTTTGATTGTTGAAATTTGAAAAATCAAGTCATTGATTCTAGGCAAAGATTTGTATGTCCACTGAGCTTCAGAACTTCGGTGGCGGATCTAGGATTTAAAGTTTGTGATTCCTATGTTAGATAACAATAAAATCAAACTTTGGTGGCGGATCCACGATTTAAAGTTTGTGGTTCCTATGTTAGATAAAAATAAAATCAAATGGTAACTAGGGGGATTTGAACTCACAACCTAGAGGTCAATAAAACTTTTTCAAGTCCCTTACTCCACTAATGATACGAGAATAATCACGGAAATAAACTTATGTGAGTGTGCATTGAAAGCAACCAAGTGTATGTGCAAGAGAAGTGTAATTAAAGGTCCAAATACACATCAAAACAGCGCACTCCATACACTAGAGGGGCAGCCCATTCTTGAAGGGTCTTTTTGGTCATTTTAACTTCTATTTGTTTTGTAATATATAAGGAACATGTAGGATTTTATTTACTTAGTTTATGAATGAAGTTGTAAGTCTTACAAGACAAAGAAACACAAGTCCTCTTTCCTTGAGGCACCCAAAATCGAAATTAGGGCTTAGACAAGTGTAGAATCACTTGTGTTTGCATTTGCTTGGAAACATTGATGCTTGGGAGGTGGATTCCGA
Source organism: Capsicum baccatum var. pendulum (assembly GCA_030864225.1). Classification (NCBI taxonomy): domain Eukaryota; kingdom Viridiplantae; phylum Streptophyta; class Magnoliopsida; order Solanales; family Solanaceae; genus Capsicum; species Capsicum baccatum. Next base: position 232,827,751 of record CM061557.1, read on the forward strand.
TCTTGTGTCTTTGTAAGAGATATGTTTATTGTTGTGTGTAGTGTTAAGGGTCCAAGAGTTACCATTCTTGGGTTCTTAACATTATACCTTCATGTGGTCTATCTATCCATCCTTTTTCTTTTGTAATCTTGTATCCATTTTGTATCTTGTATTGTGAAGCCGTTTTTGTTGTTGTTGTTGTTCTTCTCATTGTTGTTTCATCTTGTGTTGTTAACTTAGTTTGTTGTTGGCTGCAAAAGGTGTCAAACACCTAATTATATTGTCCTTCTTGTATTTCATTCTTGAATCCGAAAGTTGTCTTCAAAAGGGTCCTCGATTCTTTGAATTAGTGGACTGTTTTTGGAGTATGTTTGGACTGTTTTGAGCCAATTCCGTGTGTTCCTTGGTTTTCTTGTATCAACTAAGCCAACAATACACTTTGTTTATCGGTTCTCTATATAAATATTATATCTGCACGAAAGTTACTGGTTCCCGGGAACCCCACCCGGGACCCTAGATCCACCTCTTGTTAATGCCAATTTCGAACACTTTTAACTAAAATTGTGAACTTGACAAGGCTAAACTCCAGACATCTCTTACGATGTTGTGGTCTTGGGATGGCTTCAGATATATAATGGTTTACCATAGTCAAATCTTCAGGTAAAAATGCCTGATGTGTGACTTCACTTTAACTTGTTTAGACATACCCAATTAAGGAAAGTCACTTTACTTGTTTAGACATCTTCAATTGAGTCCCAACTCAAATGTACCCACACAATATATGCAATATGCTCTTAAATCCTTTCCAGCACACACTTTTGGCATTTTAAGTTTTCTTAACATTAATTAACACTTCAATTAACTGTAAGTACCTCTATGTATAGCACTAATTGGTAAGATCGATATACATTCTATCATCATCACATTTTACTTAATTATAAAATTACACTTAATATGTTATTGTTACGTTGTTGCACCTATATAACATTAATGGGTGATCCACATCTTCAGTAATACGATGTCACACACACCTTGCCGCAAAATGATGGTAGCTAGTGATTCCATACAAGCTGGGGGACCTTTGAATTGAACTATATATAAACATCACTATATCAGTACTATTTACTTTTCACGGTTAAATAATCAGAGCTATTCGTAAGATGACTTTCCCTCTCGTTTTAAGTCAAGTTAAAAAGCTAACATCTCCGGTTATCTTCTTTGCCTATGATTGTTATACTGCTATTGTTACTGTTAGAAGAGGAGAATGAAGAAACCTCCATGGATTTGTACCATTCCAGACTTTACTGTAAAAGAGAATGAAAGAGAGAGGAGAGATAAAGTGAAAAGATATTTTTATTTCTCTCTTTTTTGTAGAAGGTTTTGTCTAAGGGTCCTTTTATTACAAATACTCAAATATACAAGAGATAAAATGATCCAATCTTAATCTGGTGGGCCTGTGTCCATGTCAACACCCCCTCCTCAAGCTAGAAGGGGAGTACACGGCCAGCTTGGAAAGTAGATGATGGTGAACAGGCCCGGAGAGAGATTTAGTCATAATGTCAGCCAACTGGTCTGCAGAACGAAGAAACTGAAGACTGATCAAACCAACAGATAAACAATTCCGAACAAAGTGGCAATCAACGTCTATGTGCTTTAATTTGTCCTTTCATGAAAAACCTGATTCTTTGCAATGTGTATCACAGTATGGGAGTCACAAAATAGAGGAATGGGATAACAAACTGAAAGACCAAGATCACCAAGGAAGCGTTTAAGCTAAGAAAGCTCAGCAACCACCTTCTGGGAATTAAGAAGGTAGTGAAGTACACGTATAGCAGCCAGCATGTGAGGAACTTGAGGTTTACTCAAAAATTGACTGAGGTGCTGAACAGAAAAAGAAATATCAGGTCGTGTATGTTGTGAAAAAATCAATTTACCAACAATACGCCTATACAAAGTAGCATCAGTAGGAGCAACACCCATGTCAACGAGTAACTTGACAGAAGAATCAAGATGGGTTGAAACAGGACCATAATTATGGCAATGAAATTCTGTAAGAAAATCAGAAGTGTACTTGCGTTGACTGACCAGAAAACCAGTAGCAACAACATCAATTTCCAGTCCCAAAAAATAATGAACATTACCCAAATCCTTTATCTTAAACTCAGTATCCAAAAATGATTTCAAGGAATTCAACTGTGAAATATCAGCCCCTGCTAGGAGGATATCATCAACATATACAACAATGACAATCAAAGAATTAGAAGAACCCTTTGTGAAAAAGGAATAATCATTTTTGCTATAAGAGAAGCCCTTGGAAAGTAAGGCTTCAGATAACCTGGAAAACCACTGACGAGAGGCTTGCTTAAGTCCATAAAGTGACTTTTTGAGTCTACAGGCCAAGGGGGCAGCAGAAAAAGATGAAGAAATCTGAAGATCCAATGGAATTTTCATGTAAACCTCCTCATCAAAAGTACCATGGAGGAAAGCATTGTTGATGTCAAGTTGAAAAACAGTCCAACCTCGTTTAATGGCTAAGGTCAAAAGGCATTTGATAGTAGTGAGTTTAACAACAGGGGAAAAGGTCTCATTATAGTCAATACCTTCCTTTTTAGTATCCCCTTGTATGACAAGTCTAGCTTTGTAACGCTCAATGGAGCCATCAGATCTTTATTTGATTTTATAAACCCATTTACATGGGATAACTTTCTTGTGGGGTGACAAGGGAAAACTTTCCCAAGTATTATTGGCCTCGAGAGCTTGAAACTCTTGTAGTATAGCCTCTTGCCAAGAAGGATGTGAAGCAGCTTGATGATAAAATAGAGTCTCATGAACATGAGCCTCAGTATGGGAAATCGCAGAAACAATAAATGCAGGGGCGGGTAAGACTGAGCAGCAAATATAATCAGAAAGATAAGAAGATTTGTGGGTAACTCGAGTGGATTTTCTGGTGGAACTTGGAAGTAGGTGGTCCATAAACAGGTGTTGGGGCTAGAGAGGCAGTAGGAGCTGTAGGGGAAGAAGGAATGGGGTTAGGGAATGGAGAATCAAGAATGTCAATGAAGTGTGGAGGAGGAACTGGTGGTGGACTGGAAAAATCAGATGATTGAAAAGGAAAAATGTGTTCATGGAACACAACATCCCTGGAATAGAAGATAGTATGAGAATTGAGATCTAGGAGCTTGTAAGCCTTTTTGCCAGAAGGGTATTTCAAAAAACAGCTGAAATGGATCTAGATTGAAGTTTATCTCTACTATGTTTGGGAGATGCAGCAAAACAAAGACATCCAAAAGATTTCAAGTGGTTGTAGGAAAGAGGGATAGCAGAAAGCTTCTCAAATGGAGAAATGTTGTGTAAGAGAGGGGGGGGTTAATCTATTAATAAGGTAGGTGACAGTCAAAACACAGTCACCCCAATACTTTTAAGAGGAGAATGAAGAAACCTCCATGGATTTGTACCATTCCAGACTATAATGTAAAAGAGAATGAAAGAGAGAAGAGAGAGAAAGAGATAAAGTGAAAAGATATTTTTATTTCTTTCTTGTTTGTAGAAGGTTCTGTCTAAGGATTCTTTTATTACAAATACTCAAATAGACAAGAGATAAAATGATCCAATCTTAATCTGGTGGGCCTGTGATAGGCGGTCCAGTGTCCATGTCAACAGTTACAAAGAAGTAAAATATAACATGAAAGATCGATTTCAAAGAAAATTAGCTCTTTACATATAAAGAAATGATGTTATAGTGAATGACTATAATGAGGTTTGAATGTAATCTACTAATAATTTAGAAGATCAGTCTTTTGGCAAGCTCATTATTACATAATAAATTAATGTCCATATATTAAGACTAATATCCTACCTTATCAGCAAAATATGAAGTTCTCAATTTTGGGAAAATTTTTTAGGTAAGTAATCCTCCAAGTTAAGACATAAAATAACTCACATTCCAAATCCAAATAATGGATTGCCCTATATAAATATATGACAAATATTCACATTTTTTAATTGTCACACAATGTCATAAATTGTTAGTACTGAAGATGGCAGGTGATAAAGGAAAAACTCTCTCAAACAAAAAATCCAGTGTTGGCCAGAAGAACAAAACACAAGAAATAGAAGAAGTAGAAGATGAAGAAAATCTGAAGATATGGGATTGTGAAAGCCCTTTGTATGACTCTCAAGAATTGGTTTCTATGAATTATTTGATTGAGAGTAAATTTATGAGATTTCCAAAGTTTAATAGATCATTCAGAAGTAATGGTCAATCTTCTCGTGAACTATCATTTAGAATTGATGAGGTTGCTGCTTCAAAGAGACATGGAGGAAAAAAGAAGAAGTTTAAATGGAGTATTATTTCTAAAATTCGCAATAGGATTATGTCTTGGAATAAATTTAAATGTATCAAGGGTCAGTGAAATAGGTCTATGCTTGTGGCTTCTTGTTCTTTGGGTATTTTTTTTTTTTTAAAATCTGGGATCGATATCTGGTAGGTTATCATGATTAGTTTGGATATGAGTCATCTTTTTTTTGTTTTTTATATGGGATCGATATCTGTTAGGTTATCATGATTAATTTGGATTTGAGTCATTTTTTTTGGTTTTATTTTTATCTAGGATCGATATCTGCTAGTTTATCATGATTAGTTTGGATTTGAGTCATCTTTTTTTGTTCTTATATCTGGGAATGATATCTGCTAGATTATCATGATTAGTTTGGATTTGAGTCGTATAAGTCTCATTAAATGTCTTATTAGGATTTTCTTTTAGGTCTAGAGTTCGAGTAGTAGATTTCTAGTTAGAAATGAAAAACTCTTGGTCTAGAGTTCGAGTAGTAGATTTCTGGTTAGAAATGAAAAACTCTTATTCAAGTCACCATAACCCCGATGGGTTGATTTCTTTTGATTTATGATCTTGCGTTACTTTCCTTATATTATTTTTTTTTCTTTTAATATATTTTCAGTAATGATAAATAGCTTAAAACGATTATAAATAAAAGAGTTGTAGCATAATTATAAACTAAAACACAAATTAATATTACGAAACTAAATCTGAGTAAAAGGTTTTTAAAATTCTCCCAATAAATATTTATGTGTGACTTGATTGAACTAGATTTATATGAATTCCAGATTGGATAACAGGTTAAGATTGAATGAATTTGATTCTTATCTTGATCCTAAAATTTCCTAGGATAGTCTAATTCTAACTTAAAAAATTGGTAGACAAATTATTATAAATTAAAAAAATAAGGGATCTAATGTAAACTACAAAAGAAAAAATTGATATTAGGAAATTAAATTTGAGTGATGTTTGTAAAATTATCTCAATAAGGATTTATCATTGACAGGATGGAACTAAATTTATACTATCAATTTCAAATTATATACCAAAATTAGATGAATATGATCTGATCCTAAATTTTCCTAGTAGAGCCTAACTCTAACTTGACATATATTAGAAAAATTATCTAACTCGACATATGTTAGAAAAATTATCATAAGGAAATAAAATTAGGATTTAATGTGATTGTAAATAATTACAAAAAACGATTAACGTTTTTTTTTTTTTTTGGTTTAAACCACTCGGTGTCTTATACCCGCTTTTTAAGAGTCCAACTATATCCGGATTCGCCCTGCGTCGGGCCCCATTTGGGGGGAGAGCTCCCAACAAAGTGTTTGTTCATACCCAGGGTCGAACCCTCGACCTCTGGGTAGGTTGGGGCAGCCCCTTTCCGCTGCACCACCACTGTTGTTGGTAAAGCCGATTAATGTTACGAAACTAAATGTGAGTATTGAAGTCTCCAAAAGTATTCCAATAAATATTTATCATAGGAATTGAATTGATCTTATATGAATTTCCCACTAGATTACAAAATAAGATTGGGTATATTAATTTTGATCCAAAATCTCCCTAATTTGTTTATCCAAAATCTCCCTAGTAGAGCTCAAGCAAACATGAAAAATACTTTAAAAGAATTATTATATTAAGAGATAAAATAAGGAACCATGTAATTCTAAACTGTAAAGAATATCAATATTATGAAATTAAACTGTCCTTTTGTAACATGATTTTCAGTGTATGAAATTAAACACCCTATGATGATAACACCTTTGCCATTCGAAATTCTTTACATATGTTTTGTGCCTTTAAACGAATTACATTTGGCGCTAGCTGTATATTATTCCAACGTAAAGTATTTCGTGCATTTCATAATTGGATAATTACAACACTTAATAATGCATGATAAAAAACTTTTTCCTCTTAAGACTATTATTTTTATTTTTATTTTTATTTTTGTAAGGAAGACTGTCAAAATCATGAGATTATGCATGTCCAATTCATGCAAAAACTGCATGATCCTCATGAGGTCTATCTTTCGATTCATCATTAATAAGAAGGCATTTTTTCATCTAATGCTCTTAATTTCATTTACCGTAGATAAGAGGATCACGTGTTTCCAAACATGAGGGAATGCATGTTTTTCTCTTTTCAAATTTATGCTAGTAAAGTGTTTAGAGGTCTTTTATAATTAATGAGGTTATGCATGTCCGATCCATGCATATTGTATTATTTATTAATTTGTCTTTGTTAAGCAAACATATATTAGAAAAAGAGAAGAACTCATAAGTCATACATAAATGTTGGACTTTTTTCTTTATATAACTGAGAGTGAAATCTTTTAGTACTTACTATTACTTTATTGATGTATCAATATTCAAATGTAAATTAAAGTACAGTGTCTTATTCCAAGACAAGGATTCATCCTCTCCTTCTCTAGTTTTTTTTTCCCTAAAAAAGTTGAAGTAACACAAGCTTTTACGTTAGATGCCTATTTGTGGATTTTTATGAGGACGACGGAGGATAAATTTCATGGTTAAATAATTATGAGTCTTTTTTTTTTTTCATCGTACTGTGGATGACTAGGAAATAAAAAGGAGGAGGAAATATGGGGGAAATCGCGGACCAATGTGGATTGTGGACTGATTTTACTTAAATGTCCCTTTTTAAGCCATTATTTAATATATTTTTTTTCCTATTTTTAAAAGTGCGCAAGAATATAACTTTTGAAAAATTATCCTTTTGGACAGCGATGAACTCAGGTCCAATGTTTGTTTGTATGTTGCTCAATTGGACAAATAGAACGTTAGCTTGTCGTCTAATATTTATACTAGCGGGCATGAGCACGGGCGTTTTCACAATATTATTATGTAAAAGAGATTCCGACTATTGAAAAGGTAAATTAAGAGTAAAAAAAAAGAAGAAGAAAGCACTATTCATGTTGTACCATGACCCTGCTGAGCCATCTAGATAAATAAGAAGTATGAAATTATTCATGTTGGAGGTCCAACTAATGCAAGAAGTAACTATTTAAGTGGATAAAATCTGAATTCTAGTAGCTATTGTTGGGTTTAATTGATGTGAATGAAAAATGGAGGGAGATAACCTTTGAGCAAAAGTTATTGTTTTAGAAAAGGTGTGACTGTTCAGATAATTGTGTCTGTTCAGAAAAAGACACAATGTTTCGAATGAACAGATATGACTCTTCCAAAGGATACACCTTTTATGTGAACCATTGCCACCTTTCAGAAGAGACATCTGATGACTATATAAACCTGCTTTCGTCCACAGGTCTAGAAATGAATGAAAAATTTTCTGAAATAAAAAACTCTTCTTGTCTTCAAAACATTCTTTGTGATCAATCAAATCGTTGAGTGAGTTCGACGAATCCAATTATTTGAGGTACCACTATAGTTGGATTGAAAGCCATTTTATCCTGGGAGGAAGATTCCAAAACCTCTGGTACAGTGAGGGAAATTATTCCTTAAGGACACTCCGTGAAGTCGGGGGACTTGGCTTTATATTTCTATTTCATCTTAATTTCTGAAAAAATAAAACACACTTCTTAGAAAGATCACTTTGATCTTGTGTTGAAGGTGTTTTTGTACTTCATAGTGTTCTTGTTTTAAACTTGAATTAGTGTTGAAGTTGTTGTGCCTAAATAGAGATTCGTGTACCCGAAAACACCATAAAAATAACAATTGTGGGCAGCACGTGCTTTATCTAGGTATTTCCTGGAAAAAAAAAAAGAGACACAAAGTTAGAGTATATTATCCTAGATCACAGTAGTTTGAGTAGAGCTTAAAAGAAAACAAGAACAATTTTACTTTGTTTTAATAAGACATGTCTTAATGGTTCCCTCCTCCTTTTTTCACTTATACAGAAATTCTTTTAGAAATGCAGTTAGCTAATCGTCTAGGCAAACACAAGTTCCATAAGCAACATCCAAGTTTATTGTCTCCTCCCCATCTCATCCCCCACATAGATACGTGAGATATCAAGTCTCGATTCTATCCTTGTATCCCGCCTTTGCTGGTTTACTTTCACCTCAAAGGAAATTCAAATGCATACACATACAACTATAAATAGCTTTAGCATTGCTTGATTCAAAAGGTATTTAGAGATTCTAGTACAATTTTAATATTCAACATCATCATCTTACTAGTAGAATTATACATAGATATGTTCAACTCACAGTAATAGTAAAGTTATTAAATTGTTGAATGGTTCACCTCATTTGCAAATTCTCATAAAGATCAAAGTGTGTTGGAAACTTTCTTGTCCCCGGAATGCAATTTAGTTCAAAAAATGATTAACACTCATTCACTTTGGCTAAGTTCAAATCTTAACTACCTCAAATGCACACAACAATTTTCAGGCAAACCTTCAGCAATGAATGATTAATAGTTCATGTGATTTAATTAATCAAAGTAAGTAATTAAATCTTCAAAAACTGAGCATAGGTGTTTTGGACGCCGAAAGGCAACAAGAGGCGACAAGGCCCCGCGATCGCCTTTTGAATGTACGGCGACTATTAATAGAAAAAATTAAAATAATATATAAATGATCAAGATTTCAATAACACTAATATATTAGGAAATATTTCAAAGTCAAGAATTAAAAATCGATAGTAGATAGATACTAAAAGTTTAGAACTTAAATGACTCAACAATTCAATTAGTATATTACTATCATACTATGTTAATTTTATATAAGTTATTAAAAAAAATTACATATTAAGGTTACAACTTACTGGTTACTGTTACAGTAACAGTGTAAGGTTATAACACTATTACAGAATACAGTATTACAGTGGAAGCCGGAAGGAAAATAGAATAACACTGTTACAAAATACAGTATTACAGCGGAAGCCGGAAGGAAAATAGAAGAAGAAGTGAAAAAGAGGAAGAACAAAAAACACCACCAAAATGCACGTACTGGACGTTGGATTAAGAAGAAGAAAGAAGAAAAAAATAGAAATCGATAGTTCACTGCTTACCGGAGTAGCGGGAGTCGCCGGAATACGTTGTCGATCGCCGGAATCGAAATTGTGAGATAAATGGTAGCAGTCACAGTCACCAATTAGTAAGTTGGTAGAGCCAAAATGGATAAATAAGTCCTAAAATTAGCTTATATACCTAAAACCCTAATGTTTTTTTAAAAAAATTAAAAGGCGAAGGCACGCCATACATGTCACCTAGCCTCGCCATGTCGCCTTTCTCGCAAAGGCACGCTTTTTGAATGTTGCAGCACCACGCCGTGAAGAGGCAACTAGGCCTCGCCTCGCCTCGCCATTCGTCATTGACGACGAGCCGCTCGCCTTTTACAACACTAAGCTAACCATTTTTCTAAGATTGCTTAGCTTGCTAATTTGAAGTACGTTTAAACCTCCAAAATAAGTCAGTAACCACATAACTCTTTTTTCCTTGCTAGAAATTGATGTATTCATAACCATAATCATTATTGAAACACCATACCTAATGAGCCGAACAAGGAAATTAAGCACAACACACCTATAATCAAAGTAACATTTCAAATACTTCAGTAAAATTTCTTTTCTTGGGAAACATAAGATTGCCTTCAGCCAGATGGATACTATCTGACTCGTCAATCCTAGGATGAGATTAACAAAGCTCCAAACCTCATTGTTTTAATCTATGATTTTTGAACTCTTCAAAGAAGTCATTGGGTGAGTGTCAAATTATTCAAAAATAATGTAATTTAGGAGAATTCGACACGAATGTGGCATCAAAAGTGAAGAGTTTGCACAATTTAAAGTCTTAGACTTTTAAGTTCCAATTGAGACAGAATCTAAATAGAGTAGTCAACTTCCATAACCTTTCAAAATAGAGCTTTATACTTATTAATATGTGATTTATTACCCCAAAATGCTATAGCGATAAATTTTATCGAAGTAGTTAAATCTGTGAGTCTAATAATCAACCATTAAACTTATCGTATTGTTAGCCCACACAAATTATCAATTCACCCTCTATCTGAATACATCACCCCACCAGCTAGCAGAGCATGATACCGTTTAATTACCTTTTGCTTTCACATTCTTCTCCGGAACATGAGAATAATAATGATTAAGACAATCAAAGTCACCTCAACTTACAGGATTTATGTCTGAAAATAGACTTTAAATTTTGTCCAGATCAAAATCTTCTTCATAATCGAGGTGGGTTCTCACGATCACAAGATTGACGCCACCGACCCATTAGATCGCGAAGACACCTCCACGAACGCACAACATACATAAATGGTTCATTATTGGTCCCTTAACATGATCACTTAGTCTTTATCATTCCTGGTACGTATTATTAACTTGAATCAATCCTTATTATTATGTAAAAATATAATGCTACACTAAAAACAACAATTATGAAAAAAAAAAACATTAATTTTTTATTTGTTATGTATATATAGGTTTTTAAGGCCCATATTAAAATGCTTTAGGCGACTAATTTTATTGAGACGTATTTGTTAGTCCATAACCAATATCACAAATATCCATATATCATCTCATATGTATCTTATAGTACTCTTGCAGATTTCATTTCAAAAGACAGTATAATAGAAAAAGTTCATAAATGTACATATTGGAGATGACGTCTATTAAAAAATTCTCTGTCCACGTGATACAAGAATAACTTGAAAACACAAGAAACACGCACCAAAACAATCCACTAGTGCAAGAAGCGTGGACCTCTTTTGGTGATCCTCTCGGATCCAAGAAAAAGAACAAGAATGAAGAAAATACAAGGTGTTTAACACCAAATCAGCCCGCAACCAAACTAATTTAACACATCAAGATGAAGAAGCAAGGTGAACAACAATAATATTAAACAACAACAACACATGGCCACTTTCAAGTTTACAACAACAATGCCAATGTTTTAAGCTCAAACTTTAGATTTAGACACTTGTAGTATTGGTGAGAAAGAAACCAACACTAGAAACACTCTAAACAAGCAAAAGATTACTAGATCTAGACAACACAATACAGTCAAGACTACAACAACAACAACAACAACAACAATTTCTCGGCCAAGAGCAAAAATGGACAGATTGTACCTTTTTCTAGAATTTTCAATTTTTCAATAATTTTTATTTTATTTTCAAGTTTACGAGCCCAAGATTGATCTTGTAGAACAAGATCAAGCTATGTTCTGATAACAGATGATACAAGAATAACTTGGAAACACAAGAAACACTCACCAAAACAGTCCACTAGTGCAAAAAGTCGTGAACCTCTTTTGGTGACCCCTCTCGGATTCAAGAACAAGAACAAGAATGAAGAGAATATAAGGTGTTTAACACCAAATCAGCCCGCAACCAAACTAAGTTAACACAACAAGATTAAGAACGAAGGTGAACAACAATAATATTAAACAACAACAACACACGACTTAGGGATATAAGATACAAACGGTTACAAGAATGACAATAAGATAAGGTAGACAAATGGATGGTATAATCTTAACCCAAGAGCTTATTACACTCTTGGACTCTTGACACTACACACAACTATCACCTATCTCTTACAATTGACATGAGAGAGGTGTCCCCCACCCAAGCACCAACATATCAAGCAAAATGCAACACACAAATTATTCCACACTTGTGCAATGCCCTAGTTTCGGTTGGACTCTACTCTCTCACTCTAATAGAAGTGTTCTTTCCATAATAATAATCAACTAAAGAATTAGAAACCCTATAATGTTCTATTTATATTACATTACAAAATAAGAAACAAACGACTAAAGGGCCCATTCATTAATGGGCTCCAAACCGCCTATTGAGTGCACTTTAGGGCGGGTTTGGGCCTTCTTCACACTTGGAATTGTGCACCCTTTTAGGTGATTTTCAAAAATACTCAAAAAGTGTTCAAGGTCATGATCGTACTCGTATTACCACGGGACTTTTGAGTTGCTAATTAGCAAGGCAGTTCAAAATTATGTTGTCTTTTCATATGTGGGTGTCTGAGATTGTTTGCGCCCAAATCAGACGAACTCAACTACGTCAATCCTATTGAAGTTTACCGCCTTGATGCATTAAAAGCTGAAGATTATTCAAAATAGTTTAAACAAATTTTCATGTGAATACAGATGTCTGATGGAAGCGTCAATCATAATAGTTTCTTAAAAAAGGCAGCATGTTACTGTAAAAATAAAAAAAGGCAGCAAGTTATGTAAAAATAGGATATAATAATTGTAGACACGTAATTTTTGACCCTTTCTAAATTTAATATATATATTTTTAGGTATTAAGTATTTATATTTGGTTCGATATTATTTTAACTCTTATTTTATTTTTAATAAATTTTTAGCTATAAATAAATAAATAAATAAAATTACATTTTTAGATATTTTATTTTAATTTTTATTTTAAAATAATAATAATTGAAAAAAAAAGAAAAATCAAAATTTAAAAAATATATTTCTCCCTCCTTTCTTTCTAACCTTTTCCAAAGGCCAAGTTACAACCAAAGGAAGCCCTTCAGATCGATCTTTGAGAATGTCAAGGCTAAACATGTTATGGGTGCATGATGTTTCGTATGTTCGGCATTATTTTTTTAAAAAAGAATAAAACTGAGAGTCTTATTGGTGAAAACCCTTTTGGGCACCATAAGGCGACGGTGAGCTGAGAAAGAAATGAAAAAGAGATAGACGTTGGCAAAAACCCATTGAGGTGTCACTAGTCGAAGGAGGATTGTGATCTAGAGGGAGCATATTCAAAATTGATTTCATTTCAAACTCAATAAGTGGACAAAAGTTATAATGATTAGTGTGGGTAGATCACGTTGTTTAATTCAAAATGCATGTCATGATTGCTAGAATCGGCTACCACACCCAAATAAGTTTTCTTCTGTCGTTTTGAAAAAGAGATGCGTATTGTTTTTCCATTTTCTTCTTATTTTATTTCTATTTTTAATTTTTTGGTATCTTTGTCATCAAATAAAAATTATTGTCATCTTTCGCGTGTTTTTTAGTCAAATTCATGTCAAGTCAAAGTGAGAAAAGACTTCAAAACTTACTACCAACTCCTTCAATGGTACAAAGCAAGACTAAGGGTCGACGCACAAAGACAACATTTCAAAGTAAAGTAAGGTACTCAGAGTGATTGTGATCTGACAGTTTTGAACTCGTAGAAAGATAAAAGGTGTATTGAAAGTTGAACTCAGAGGCATCATACATGAGAGATATGATTCGAATCAAGAGTTTCAATAGTCAAAATTCGAGGTCATAAGTACGACGAATCAACGAATATTTATCAATAATCAAGAAACAACAAAAACAACAAAAAAATTCTAGACCTAGACTCCACAAATTTCGTCTAAGACTACAACAAGAACACTACAAGTTTCTTGGTCATGAACAAGAACAAGAACACTTCTTTCTCTTTTTATTTTTTGATTTTTCTAGAAAGACCAAGATTGATTTTGTTGGAACAAAATCAACCACAAGCTCTGATACCAAATGATACGATACAAATTTGGTACGTATCAAAAAAAAGCCATAAATAATCCACAAATAAAGGGTAACCCGAGAGCTCAACAACCAACAAATCCATGTTCCAACAACATCAAGAAAAAAGGTATAAATGACAGCAAAAACACTAACAAAAACAAGACATAAACAACAATAACGAGAGGAACAACACTACAATAACAACAATCCAACGGTCACAAGATTACAAGAACAACAAGAACCAAACGGTTCACCAGACTACACAACTAGTACATGATATGTAAAGATAGGAAGTGAGAGATACACTATTACAAGGTTAAGAACCCAAAGATGTATTAAATCTAAGGACTCCTAAGACTTAAAATAGCAACACCACACTCTTACGTGACACAAGAGGGATTCCACCGCTCAAGCACCAACGTTTCCAAGCAATACACAATCACAAGTGAATCCGCACTTGTTCATGTCCTAGTTTAGGCCTAGAGACCCTCTCTCTCAAGAAGTGTTCTTTCAACAATATCCAACAAAAACTAATGAACTAAACCCTATATTGTTCTATTTATAGTCCTTTACAAATAAAAAGATGAAATGACAAAAAGGCCCTTTAACGACCAAGTAGGCAAATAGGCACCCATGGAGTTTTTTTAGGGGCGGTTTGGAGTCCTTTTTAACACTTTAACTCGTACACCTCCGAAGTTACATCCAAAATACTCAAAAAAGTTCATCTTCATGTTCATGTTTGTATCACGTACCTTTTAGTCGAGTCATTCCACTTGATTCCTATAAGACGTACCTTTTAGTAGAGTCATCCCCTTGATTCCTATAAGATGTACCTTTTAATCGAGTCATTCCCTGTGATTCTTATAAGACGTACCTTTTAGTCGAGTCATTCTCCTTGATTCCTATAAGACCTACCTTTTAGTCGAATCATTCATCTTAATTCCTATAAGACGTACCTTTTAGTCGAGTCATTCCCTTTGATTCCTATAAAGTGTACCATTTAGTCGAGTTATTCCCCTTGATTCCTATAAGACATACCTTTTAGTCGAGTTATTCCCCTTGATTCCTATAAGACATACCTTTTAGTCGAGTCATTCCCTTTGATTCTTATAAGACGTACCTTTTAGTCGAGTCATTCTCCTTGATTCTTATAAGACATACCTTTTCCTCGAGTCATTCCCCTTGATTCCTAGAAAATGTACTTTCTAGTCGAGTCATTCCCTTTAACTCCTAGAAAATGCACTTTTTATTCAAATCATTCCAAGTAATCCATAAAAGATGCATTTTCTTGTTTGAATTTTTCAAGTAGTTATGATGTGACTTTCACAAAAGTCCTCTGATGATAAACTGGGGAAAAAATTTAATTTCTATTGTTTGGAACTTTACTTTTCCGACAAACAGAATCTCTCTTTATCATAATCTTTGTTCGAAATAATTTTCTTTTTAGTTTTGATGTGATTTCTGGATCCCGCCTAAAGAACAGAGTAAATAAATGGAAAGTCAAGCAATATGGTGAAGAAGTTGAAAGTCAAGCAACAAGGTGAAGAAGTTGAAAGTCAAACAACAGGGTGAAGAAATTGAAAGCCAAACAACAAGTTGAATAAATAACAAATCAGGAACCCGCCCGAAGAACAGGGTGAAGAAATAAAAAGTTAGGAGCCCTCCTGAAGAACTGTGTGAAGAAATAACAAGTTAGGAGCCCGCCTAAAGAACAGGGTAAAGAAATAACAAGTCAGGAGTCCGCTTGAAGAATAAGGTGAAGAAACAACAAGTCAGGAGCCCGCTTGAAAAACAAGGTAAAAATAGCAAGTCAGGAGTCCATCTGAAGAACAAAGTGAAGAAATAACAGATCAGGAACCCGCCTGAAGAATAGGGTGAATATTATCAGTTGCAAGTTCAGGAGCCTGCCTGAAGAATAGGGTGAAAATTTTCAAGTTCAAGTCAGAGGAAAGTCTGAAGAATGAAAATTGTCAAGTTCCTATCCAATGCCAAGAGCCAACATGGAGGAACATTTTATTTTTCAAGACTCAACTCAAAATAACAACTATCTCACTATTTGAGAAGTCATAAAGATTCTAGTCAAGATCCAAAAAGCCGAATAGATAGGATTCTTTCACTTGTATCTTTAATTTTATTTTGTTATTCATGTGAATGTAAAAGCAGAAGTCGTGAACCGGAAACTCGACGGAACCTAACTTGACCTCTAATTCGTTCTCTCACCATTTTACCATTGAACTACACGTGACTTGATTTTCTTATAGCCCGGGAAATGTAGGCGGTCCAAAATCAGACCTCGCTCACATCTTTTCTTTTATTATATCTTTATCCTCATTTTTCGAATGATCGGAGGATCAAAAATCATTTCTTTGTCTAGTTCTTTGTATGAAAACTCTTCGAGATTTCACACAAAGAGGGGCAAAATGTAGACACGTAATTTTTTACCTTCCCCGAGTTTAATATATATGTTTTTCGGTATTAAGTATTTATATTTGATCCGATATTATTTTAAATCTTATTTCATTTTTAATAAATTTTTAACTAAAAATAAATAAATAAATAAAATTACATTTTAGACATTTTATTTTTATTTTTATTTTAAAATAATAATAATTAAAAAGGGAAAAATCAAAATTTTAAAAATATATTTCTCTTTTAATTTTAATAAATAAATTAGTAGTTTTACTATTATCTTAATTTTGGGCTATTTATAACTTTTTATTACAAATATAAAAATTAGCTTACTAATATATTTTATTATTATTATTATTATTATTATTATTATTATTATTATTATTATTATTATATATTTTAATTTTAAAAAAACTAAAACAAATCTTATCCTAAACTACACCAATCACCCCCACCTTTTTCTCAATTCCCTCAACTTCCCATCCTAGACACTTATATACACACACACATGAACAGACAATGAAACCACAGACAAAAGAAACGAAAAAAAGAGGAAGGAAATAAACCTCCTACTACTACTACCAATATACTCCCTCACAATTACAACCCCAAAAGAATCTCCCAATCATGTGATTCCACCACGTGAAAAAACAACTTCTTCTAGCAACAACATTAAAAAGAAAAACTACTCCCTCCTAATATTTTTTTCAGAAAGCAACATGCATTAAAAAAAAGAGAGAAAAGGGATAAGAGAAAAGACTTAGAAACAAACGAAACAAGCTTCCAAAGATAATAAGTTAGAGTTTGAAACAACTTAGAGTTTGAGGTTCGGTTCGTAATTCTGAGTTCGTGATTCTTCTTTATTTTGCTTGCGAATCATTTTTCACAAAAGATAACCCTAAAATTTTCTTTCTCATAATGTAACATCACGAAACAGTGATACACTATTTCAATATATGAAGTTGTTTGAGTTTCATATGTGTTTAACTTATAGCTAATATTTGTAGTATGTATAAGTTCATAATTTTATATTGTTATATTCTGAATAAGTGAAAATGGTATGTGATATCTTTATTTCTACTATATAAAAATTAATTAGGAAGACAAAAGGGGTTAAAATAATTTTTTCTGCAAATAAAAAATAAGACCATTATGAATAATGATGCCATGAAATCCATGTTTCTTTATTATTGCATAGAAGAACAGTTGGACGTAAAAATTATCCGTTCAATGTATAATTCTATTAATTTATATTAAATACGTGACTAGAATTTTTACTTTCTAGTATTATTTCATGTGATATTATTCTTATGGTAATGGAGTATTCACATTGAATTCATCTTCAAGTATTTTTTTAAATGTGTGTAATAAATTAATTTTCATGTTTTAAGTTAAGTTAGGTTAAATTTAATATTTTTGTCATCACATTTGATATTTTGAATATTTTTTTCTTAATTCTAATATTCAAAAATTTAATTATTATTATTTTACTAATATACGTACCTGCGCGATACGCGAATAATATTAAAAAATTATAATTTTATTTAAATTTGATCAAATTGAATCGTTATTGTCATTAGTTCAAAAGTCACAACTTATCTTTAATATAACTATATAACCTTTGCAATCAAATTCAATATTATTTGCCATCTTTTTTATGATTTTTAAATTTATTTTACTATATGTAGTTACTTTTACTTGGGTAATTTTGAATGTTTTGTATGTTAATAGTTTGACAACAAAAAGTAACACGTAGTCAATATTTTCTTAAAACAACAACAAAAAATGAATAGTAATTAAGTTTTCAAATTTATACCTGGAATCACAACTAATAAGTAAAATTTCATGTTGTAAGATTAATCCTATGAAAAAACATATAATCTCTATTTTATGTTTGAGTAAGTATTTCATTATACAAAGTTTGATCGCTTTATTTTTAAAAATTTCTTCATAAAAGTTGTTTCTTACTTATCCATTGTTCAACTGTCTTAAATCTTTTCATTCTCAAAAAATAGTGATATCATATATGTATGAAGTAAACAAAAGACGTCAATAAACAAATGCATAAATTGTCTCTTTTGAATAGTCTCCTCTAAACATATTCATTCTCTTAACCATATGAAGGGTGTTGTATAAATTGCTTTTCGTTATAGATAATAAAGTAATTTGAGAAAATAGTCAAATTGACAACCCAAGTTGTCCACTAATTTTGTAATTTCTACTTGCGCAAGTACTTTTTTCAGTTCCTCCAAAATATAACATAATAAGTAACATAATCATCAACTAATTGTTGGCATAAGATATGGAGTCACCATTTTAGGTAAAAATCTCGTTCACTAAATTGATAGAGTAATAAAGAATTTATTTGAGATTAAATTTTTTTACTATTGATGTTTCATTCTCCAATATGCTCTTCTTCGCAACTATCTATCATATAAAAAAGAAATTCATTATTACAAATTAATGGCAAAAATTACAAATATTATATAGAGAAAAACGTGTATGGCCTAGTATAATATAATTATATTGTATGAGCCAAATAATGATAATTATAAGATAAAAATGCCACATTTTCAAGATTGATGGCAAGAGCTTATTATAATATAGGACAAAATACTACTTGTTATTTGCGGCCAGTTAAGATAGTCAAGCTACATTACGAAATAATAGTGTATTTTTTGAATCGGTATAAGGTTAGTGCTAGTGGCAAAGGGCTAGATTTGTTGCCTTGATGAAGGGGATCAATCCTAACTGTACACATCTCATTTTTTTTTAATTTGAAGTAGAGGGTCTATCAAAAACAACCACTCTATCTTTAAGGTTGACTCTAAATACACCCCCTCCATAGGCCATATTTTGTGGGATTCACTGAATATATATATTTATTTTCAATCGGGTGAAATTTGCATAATTTGGTTAATATCTTTGTGTCATCAAGATGAAGCTACACTTGAGGGTCTTTGAAATCTGCATTTTGTAGAGAGATGAATGGAGTGATGGTGTTTGATAATTGTCTTTCCCGCCCATGATTGACATCATCATCCCTCTCCTGACTAGACTAACATAGCCCAACTGGTAAGTCTTGCCCAGAATTCCTTCAACATCATCTTTATATATATTCAAAAACTTTTGTTGTGTCTCCAGATTAGCAAAAACATCTCTTGGTAACTGATAGATGTGAATATTTGTTTTCTTTCTCTCTAATGGGACTAATTTTACATCCAATTACAGAAACTGTACAATAGTAATTCAAACAAATCAGAAGACGGATGTAAGCTCCCATTTTCTTAAATGAGAAAGAAACAGAAATTCAAGGACAAAACGTAATAAAAATTTTCATCGCTCTGCTATTACTCAGTCTTGAGGTGTCTTAGATAAGTCTTCCGCTTGATTCTCCCTTAATCCAGATGAAAGTGAAAGAAAAGTAGCTCACATTTATATAGACAGAGAGACAAAGGTTTGAAGGTTGCATTTAATACACATTGTAGACACAAACATATTGGGTACTTAAAATTACTGTAATTTGCATAGATTACAATGAAAATTGAATTATGAAAAAGTACAAATCTGAAAATGAATAATTTTACCAAATCGACTAATGGCATCTTCAAGCTGATAGATCTATAACGTTACATGAAACCCTAGGTGACTTCTCAGGCTCTTTTATCACCAAAACTCGAAATTAATCTTATCATATATAGAAAGTTCATATTGAAATCCAACATAACCACCAATTTCAAAATTCGTGAAAAACATCTTATCTATGTTTGTCAGCCTGCAACTATTTTATCCGATATTCAGACATGTAAGAAGAATCAAGTTAGTGAATTATCTCAAGAAAAAAATTATTATGCAATTGAGACACCTAAGCTTATAAGGCATCACGATTTATAAAAGATTATATAAAGGCTTGATGTTGTTATCTAACTTATTATGGTGTTATATAGCATGCTTTTCAACTTTATATATAAGACCGCATAAATCACATACCCAAATCAACAACAAAGGAATACTACAGAGAAATGTTAAAGCAGGTACGATAACTGTTGATGAGGAAGAAATGAACCTTCAATCAAAATTTATAACTCTTAAAGAACGGGGTACTCAATGCATCAACTGGTACCTGGACATTAGAATTAAGAACTCGAGCAAAATCTCAAGTCTACAACCAAACACATTTCCAATAGTTAATTATTTATGCAGATATAACACTTGAGGGTTTTCTAATGTCCACATACAATGGCCATAATCATAGTCAAATCTATTTTACTTATACTCCCACCAACATGTGGGATCATAAATGAATTTTGAACTTTTTAACCCTTACTATGTTTAGTGCACCAATGATAATTAAGTAGCAGAACAAAGTAAAGATTAATTTATGATCATTACTTGTCATGGCTCAAAAGAAACATCTATCATTCATCAAAAGAGATGTCAAAGGTTTATTTAAAAACAATTTCAATTCATTTTCAAAAGTTTTTCAGAATTTGAAATAAAATAATTCCTCCATTTCAATTTATTTTTTCTTACTTTCTTTTTTAGTTCATTTCGAAACGAATGTCTCTTTCTTTTCTTTGACAACGCTTTACTTTTCTTAAACTCCATATCAACTCAAGATCAGACAACAAATTGAGACGGAGAAAATATTAATTACCTGAAGAGTTCCATGAACATAAAAGAGAATTTTGAGTTTTGTTCTGCTACATTCCTCTGTGTAGGAGTCTTATTGTGAGTATTCCAGCAGGCATCAAGAATCCCATTGAAGCCCATAATAAAATTCCATGAATTTCAATGTCAAATATCTTGTGTGAATTCACCTATACAACACTTTGCATTACTTGTTAAAGAGTATTAATAAAATATTAACATCCTATCAATATATATATATATATATATATATATATATATATATATATATATATATATATATATATATATATATATATAAGAGAATGTTAGTCCATCTTATGTGGCATGCCTTAGAGGCCTCCAATGTCATTTATCTTTTTTGTGTTTTTTTTGATATTAATTGAGTTTTTTCCTCCATTTAAATATTTATGTGTTTAAAGAAAATTTAAAAGTCACTATATTTAACTCTATTAATTATATAATAATTTTAAGAATGAGGAAGAGTTGAGGAGTTAGTAATGTGGAAGGTCTCTTATAGTGAATATATAATACTCCGTTGGAATGGGATAGTATATAATCTGAAAATTCTTCAATATTGCAACAATGTTCATTTCCACCTTCCTTTACATATATAAAAGATAGAGTTGTACAAATCAAGTTTAAGCAACAATATGACCTTTTAAGTTAATATTTGCTTAAGATTTTTATTTTTGCTTACTACTTTTTGTTTGAATTTTCGCACTAAATCAAATGTGAAACAGATATTTTAAAGGTCACATGTTTTTTTTTTTAGTCCCGTCTGAATATTATATCTCTCTGCAAGTTCTTTCTACCTATGCAACACATGTTTTTTTAATTCTTTCTTGATTTACAAATTATAGTAGAAACGATTGACTTGTGAGGGAGTTTTTAGAATGTGAGAATCCGTTAGTACCGAGAGAAATAGTGAGTGAGTTTATTACTTTGGATATGATTTTTATACTAGAAGGTATTTTGGTCTCATTTTAATTAATTATAAATTTTTTATTATGTCTTTGGATAGTCACTAAAGTTTCTATTTGCCTAGATGGATTTAATGCATGTTGAAATAAGGAAAAATCTGGTATACAAATTGAAGAAAATTCTGAATAAAGATTTATTATTTGACACCAAGAACTTTAAGGTTATTATTGAAAGCAATGGTGCATATAAACCACTTAGACGCAATAGAGCACTTTTCTTCTTTTTGTTCAATTCTCTCTAACTTAAATTTATGTGGTATATCACTAAAGCTCACATTTATTTAATTTTAATCCTCATGATTTTTTATTTTATTTTCTTATCTAAAACTCAGCTACTTTCATAATTAAATGACTTAATTGAGTATGTTTTCTCAAAATATCAAAATTTTAAAAAAATTTGCATCTCATAACCTAACATTAAACTATGTCAGTCAGTGAAAAAGGTTGTGACAAAAAATTGAGCCCATTCAAAAAGTAGAAGTCAAAATGATTAAGATATATATATATATATATATATATATATATATATATATATATATATATATATATATATATATATATATACATATTGTTGTTTTTAATTTATTATTTCTCCAAAAATAAGATATGTATTCTTCAAAAACAAAATTTTATAACCTAATTTTACACTTTGTATCAAAGAAAACATGAAATACTCTTCAATTGATTATTTTATTGCTAAAATAAAATTTATTGATATTTTGTTATATAAATTTTTTAGTTTTTACATATACAATCTACGGATAATAATAAAAGTAGGAATAAAAGAAGAAATATGGCATTTCTTTGGTCAAGAGGTAAGTTTATTTTTATTCTATTTTTGGAAATTTTCTTTATTTTTTCTCATTTCTGTTCTAGATTACAATACATTAAAAATAACTCATTTATTTCTCTTAATTATATTACATATTCAATGTTAAGAAACTAAAAAGTCATCAAAATTTTTCGTTATCATAACCCCTAAAATAATTAATAGTCATATTCATGACATTATTTATTGTTTCATAGTATAGTTTACAAATAGAAATATTGTAAGACATTGTAAACATTAACCGCATTATTTTTGACGTTATAATATTTTCGATGCTTATTACATCCATGTTAAAATTTGACTTGAGGAATAAGATGAAGACTATTTAGTAGTGATAGACTTGTGATAGTAAATATCAACAAGAGTTATGAAGATTGAACATCGATTCATATATTTGTTATTTTAATTTTTAATGATTAAGGCCGTAAGAGTGATGTTGCATTATTTATTTTTTTATATTTAAAATGTATATACTTGATAAAACTAAAAACATGTATATTTTTGTTTTTGAAAATTAAAAAAGATAGAATCAAATAGAAAAAATTGAATACAATTATAGAAAATTTAGGAAATAAAATATTCATTTGAAAAATCAACCATTACAAACTAATACTAACATTCAAAATTCAATTTAAACATATAAAAAATATATAGACAAACAAAGAAATTTGAATACACCCAAACATTAAAACAAAATATCCATTATATAGATGTAGGCACGCGATTAAGTATTGTTCTTCGAATTTCTTTTGTTATAAATTGTTAATTGTTAGCCTTTAAATAGAGGCATTGTAAGACTTTTTAGAAATGGTCGCATTATTTTTTTAAGTTGTTATGTTTTTGATATTTACTATATTCATGCTCAGTCGAAAAATTAGATGAAGACTATTAAGTGGTGTTCAATATTATGGAAGTGGATATCGACAAAAACTCGTAAGATTGTTCATTAATTTCACATATTTTTTCTTCTATTTTTTTATGATGGCTGAGGTTGTAAAAATGAGTCACATTATTTATTTTTTCATATGTTCTCCCTATGATTTATCTTTATTTTATTTTTATATGAGTTTTTGATTGTCATAAGTTTATAGCTTTTGGTTTAAAATTGTAACTTTTTGACTTTATTAAAAGTTTGGTAATTATTGGCCAAACATTTACCTCTACGAAATCAATTATAAATATGTAAGAAGTCTACTAAACATTTCTTCAAATTAAATTATATAAATTATATTTAATAATATTATTGATATTTTACCTTTTTTCATAATCGCGTGAAGCGCGAATCAATTTACTAGTTTATTGATAAAATGCTCCATTTTATTAATACAACTTTTATAGCATTTATGTACATATTAGATAAATACATTGCTTCTAATATTTCTTGTTAGCACAAATATTTGCCGACTAACATAGGATAGAACTATCAATTATTTACTTTCCTGAAAAAGGTCAAAAAGAAAAAAAGTTGAAAGTGATATAGAGAATATACATAGTTGTCACAAAAATGGATAGTGATTTCAAAGGATAAATAAGAGACAACCATAATAACATATCAGTGTAGTCCCACAAAGTGAAGTTTTGAGACCGTTGAATATACGCAAACCTTATCTCTACCCCAAAGATGAAGTAGAGAGATTGAATTTTTAGTAGACTCGCGGCTTAGGAACAAATAAGAGAGTCAAACAAAAACTAACATCAGAGGTCAATGTCTCAAAAATACTAAACTTAAGTGATGTCAAATCTTAAATGATGCACCTCGCTACTATAAAGGTTATACAATATTCCCAGTTAGGATAGACCAAATGCTATACAACATATGATAATTCTTAAAGCAACTTAAGTACTTAAATTTGCAATGTTTCATAAGCTAAACTTCACAACTATGTCTAATGTCATGTCTTGAAATGCAGGTTATGCATTGTTAAGCATAATGATTCATTTGAGAATAGATCAAGACTTTTACTTGTATGATAATAAAATTATCTTTCAAGTAGAAGGGAAAATACACAAAAACATGCCTTTTTGTTATGGAAAATTCTAAACTTACATAATGTCTTCCCAAATAATCATAAAGTGTATCTTGTGCCCCCAAGAATTTGCACCCTATAAATGTTGTTGTATCTGTTGATATTCTAAATGCTACTGCTTGTTTACGTATGTCTCCTGGTGGTGGCACTAGTGTTGTATTCTACATTTTAATCTCGAGTTTAAGTTTTATGTACTGACAATGAAAAAATAATTTAAACGATCAGATCACTTAAACGATGATTGCATGTTTGCTTTTATAAAATGTTGATGGATATGTTTGGAGAATCCTACACAGATGCAACAATATTTTTGAAGAATTTGAACATTTATTGAGAATAAGTGTATATTAAAGCCTCAAGTTATGAATGATTTTTTTGTAAATTAAAGCCCATAAACCATTTTTCCTGTGGATAAGTAGATCCTTAAATTTATAGAAGACCTATTTGAAAATGAAATATAAAAATAGAAAGGCAAGAAAACAGAAACAAAACTTACTTGTGATACGATCGTTTCACGCACAGTTATTTTAGCAAAACTTCAAGGTAATTCATCGAGATGTAATATTGAGTGACAAATGAAACGTTGATTAAAAATCTTAAAGCTGTAAGAATTAAAAAAAATGATAAAGCTATGTAACAAAATTTAAATTATAACAAAAATGAAAAAGTAAACACACTATCAAATAAATTATAAAAAAATTTAAATTTACTTGATCACATAAATAAACTATAGTATCTGAATTAGAGTACTGCAAAAACATAAATTCAGTATACTTTTCAAGGATTAATATTAAGTTTTGGAAATTGAAATCATAATTGAATGTGAATAAAATATGAGACACACCTTGCGACATATTCGAATGTAAAAAAGCTCATGGAGAAGGAGACTTTCTCTTATGCTTTATCTTCTCGTCCTTCATGTTATCCATTTTCTCTCCCACCTTTCGTACTCCTTTTGCAAACACCCGTCAAATGTGCAGCCAAAAAGGGTATTATTCGTTGGTAGCAATTTCAGAAATTTATTTAGTTTATTAGTTTATTCAAGATTTTAAGGCATGAAAGAAAAATTGCAAACAGAACACAACCTAGTGTTCTACCCAAAAACAAATACTGAAGTAATCTTCTAATTGGAAGATTTTTCACAAGAAAAAAAAGTGAAATTTATTTGTATCCATTGAGATAGAGAAAAACACTGGTTGAAGGAGAATAGAAAGAGAAATACCAGGAAGTTATGGACGATGGTGCATAGAGCGGAGAATGTGAGAAGTTATAATATCAATTTATATAGGGTAGTTAATCTGTAGATTAGTTTATATGTTTTTTTTGTTTTTTAATAATTATGTTTAATGTTTAATTATTTTCTTAAGTAGGATTTTTGTAATGTTGACACTTGTCACTTTTACCTCTCTTATTATATATAGATAGATATTTAAAAAAAAATAAAAAATAAAAAATTATCAAGTAGCATTAATGGAGGAAAAAGAAAATTTGGTTTTAGACTACTATTTAGTGCCCGGATAGTTTAATGTGATGAAATGAAGCGACTTGCGGATTAATTCAAGACTCATTGCAAATCGAAAAGAAAAATTTGACTATTGCTAATGTTTTTTAGTGGATGAAGATGATATTGAATTAAAAGTCAGGACAATGCTTATGTGCGAATGCTTAGTTTTATATTTTATATGAATGGAATAGATATACAAAGTGTTTTACTTAATCTTTTTTTAATACCAAGTTATTTACAAATTCTATGAATTGTGATATTTAATTAAGTAGATATACTTTAGATTATAAATTGAATGAAATCGATTTACAAAGTGATTTCGTTACATTTGTATGAAATGTATATGTAATACATATATAAACTGGTATCTATGAATTGTGATATTCAATATAGGTGATACAAATTTATATATATTTCATACACCATGTGATTATCTCTTTGATCAAGATTCTATTAAATTAAGGTTGAATGAGGACGAATACTGCCATCTTTTGTACTTAAAAAAAATAAAATCAAGATGTATAAAAAAATGACAATACATCTGATTCTTCAATAATAGAAAAAATAAGAAAAATTTGTGATAAAAAAGATGAAATTTGTGGTTATCTATGAAGGATTTTGATTGACAGGGAGAGAGAACGAAAATACTGTCAACACACTATTTAAGGAGAAGATTGATTACAATCCTATAAATACACCATTTAAGGAGAAGATTGATTACAATTCTATAAATATGAAACTAATTTTAATAGATAAAATTAAATACCGAATTTTGAAAATAAAATAAAAATAATATATATTTTAAAAAGTTGTATAACTTCCAAATAAAAAGTTATCAATGCAATTATCTTAAAGTGTTGCTGAAATTTCTATTTTTCAATCTAATAATTATAGTATAATTTACGTAAATACCGCTAGTTTGTCCTTATTTACATGTTTTTTTTTATTTTTTTTGAAATCTCATAAAATCTCATTATTTTCTATTTCAGATACATTTAATTTAAACGAGATACAAGCTAAAGATACACCTTAACATTTAATAAAATTGCTTAAATCAAGGAACTAAATGGATAAAAAGCATTAAATTAACAGTTACCACAATCAATCAATTATATAAGTCAAAAAAACTTCACATAAAACGACAATCTGTTATTAAATCATTGTCTAGCCGTGTTATTTATTTTTGTCATTGTTCATCATTTCTGTTTCATCTATTTTCAATGAATATTTCTGTTCTTTTACGTCATTCTGATGTTTGGATTAATGATGTCAAATATGGAGCTATAAGAGTTATGGCATTGTTATAGACGAACATGTTAATTATGAAAAATTGATTTCGGCCATTGTCATTGAACTTTAAATTGATGAAAATAGCGAAAAATTTGAGGCTCGATACGTTGTTGTAGGTAATGCAGTTCCATTGTTGATTCGGAATGATATGGGCATGAAGTTGTACATTGAGGTTAAGAAAAGTATGCGCGATTTTAGAATGTATCCACTAATAATCACCACAGTCGATAAAGATGAAATGGAGATGTTGTTTGAAGGTGAAATTGGGGCAATTATGTGTTTGAAGAATTCTTGTAAAGAAGTTGCAAAAATAGTTTGTGATGCTTCTAATTGTTCGAATTCGTTGTCTTTGAAGAAATATTTGTCTCGTATACGTAATTTTTGTCTTTGATAATCTAAATTTTTATCTCTACTTTAAAGTTGTATCTACTATAAAAAAAAATATAGTAGTAACAGAATGTAATACTTATATTTTAATATATGTATTTTTTATGATAATTTATTTCATATATGATGGTATTTAAAAAAAAAAAAATTGTACCTTTTCATAAAAATGTATCTCTTTTAAATATTTTAAATTACATGAAGTATATCTTATATTGTACTTTAATATATGTATCTTTTATAACTTATTAATATGTATATCAATAATTATTGGTAGTTTAAATATGTATCTCATGTAACTTCTTAATATGTATCTCTTTTTAATGTGGTTTAAATATGTATCTCGTATAACTTACTAAATGTATCTCTTTCAAATGTAGTTTAAATATATACCTGATAATATTACTAATATGTATCTCTTACAAATATATTTTATAACATATAGATACACTTGCATTTGCATATGCTACAAATCATGGTGTACAATACTTTAAACCAAAAAAAATAAAAATGGAATAGAGATACTAACATAAGTACTACAGTAGTAATACTTAAAAAATATTTATTTTTTAACTAATAAATTATATTGATTCTTCAAGTGTATATTCGTTTCGTATTCATTGAAATGTCACAATAATTATTAGATTTATATGTTGCTTTATTCAATCTTTTTTTTATTGATACAATTGCAATTTACCGATGTTGATGTTGTGGCATCTTAATAATGAAAATGGCAAGATTTAACATATTTCAAGTGTAGAAAATCTTGAAGTGAGCATTTTTTAGTTTACATTGAATTGACTGTGCCCAAAAGGTATTTTACAATCAAATGCTAGTGCTGGATAGTTTGACTATACGTCCTTTCACCAAAGTTTCTGCAATTCCCCTAAAGTACAATCAAATGAATAAATGTTAATCATGTCTAAATAGATTTGGGGAACTGCCTACAACTATGAATTTTTTTTTTTTTGGTAACTATCTGTGAATATTACCATTAACTATGAATCTTTTGCGCATTGTTGGTATTAATATAGTAAAAATTACCTATATAACGACATGTTTACTGATATTTACATAAAATTTCAACTTTTTTCAAAATTTGCATAGCCATTAAAAAAAATATTTAAAAAATTCACAGATAAAGTAGAATATCTTTACCATCAAACTAGTAAACATTTATGCAACCATAGTTTTTAGACGAGATACAAACTAGTAAACATTTATGCAATCATAGTTTTAAACAAGATACATTAAAAACATATGAGATACAAAAAAATTAACATGTATCTCGTACAACATAACATAAATATATAAAATGTAGTCAATATATATATTACTAAAACCTATGGCAAAGCAATAATACATAAGGAACTTGAAGAGCCATCAAGAAAAATATATAAAAGATACACAGATATGTTTGAACTACTTTTCTATCAAATATTTTGTAAAATCCCCAAAACAACACTTAAAGTGTATATAACAGTGAAAAGCAATAACTAGCTTCATGAAAAGTTTTAAATATTCAACTAATACCGAACTATTCAATATTCAGAACGCGATCTTTTTCCGTTGGTATGAAGCTACTCCTTGGCCTTGGTGGGTCTACATTCTCACTAAAGTTTTTATTTTTCGTCTTTTGAGATCCATACTTACACAAAAGTGATGCGTATCTCAAACGAATATGAAAATCTAAGTCTGCTTTAACCAAGTGCACTTTCCTTGTTGTGTTGCATTCCCTACTCCATAAAAAAAAATACTACAGATACATATAATAAAACCTCCTCCACAATATGTATTTCAAAACTTACTAACATGTATCTTCAGAATGCTTATTTCAATATAACTTAAAAATACAAGAGATACATATAAATGCATAAAGTAATAATCAGAGATACAATATACTACAATATGTATCTTTAAGCTTACATACATGTGTCTTTTGATATGCTCATTTCAATGAAACTTAAAAAACAAAAGATACATAAAAAATACATAAATAGAAAATCAAATATACAAGATATTACAATATGTATCATTGAACTTACTAACATGCATCTATTGGTATGCTTATTTCACTAAAAGTTAAACAATACGGGATACATATAAATACATAAACAGTATACCAGTGATATAAGATAATACAATATGTATCTATAAGCTTATAAACATGTATCTTTTGTTATGTTAACTTCAATAATACTTAATAAACACGAGATACATATAAAATCATAAACAAATAATTAGATAGACAAGAAATTGAAAACGTATCATGCATATCTAAATATGTATATAGGCCTAATATTTATCAGATCTGAACATGTAAATAACTTTGAAAGTTCATCTCTGTAAATACCTTTGGATACATTATGAGTGAAAAACATTAAAACTACAGATCAAAACGGGGTTGGTTCAATATCTCCTATATTAATCATAAAAAAGATATTGCCCCTTATGCATATAAAAGGGTAAATTTATCCTTTTTCTTGTTTTCTTCAACAAATTGAGGCTCATATTTATGTTATGATAAGGCAAAGGAGAAGTCAACCACGCCATTGCTGCAATACATGATTGCATATGTGAAAATGTGTCTCAATCATTGACCATACAGGGTTGCCAAACCCAAATATGGGTTGGTTATCTTCTTAGACTGAAACAATATAGACCGAAAAAAATGATAATCAAAGACTCTGTTCAACAAAAATCACCAAAAAATCACTTTATAAAAACAGTGTCTAATTATTGATTTTTGAAAAAAAAATCGACAGATAAAATTAGAAGAAATTGAATATGATTTTATGGAAAAAATTTACCTTACTTCAAAATTCTGAATTAGATATAATAAGGGGCCTTTAACTTGTATCTCAACTTTTAATAAAAATTTTGGGATATCAATAATATTTTTAAAGTGAAGGAATGTTTAGTAGTTTTGAAACTTAAATTATTCTTTTAGGTAATTTTTTCATAATTATAGAAGGGATAACCTTCTCTTGAGTAGTAGCATACACATAGGCTGTAGTCCGGCCCATACTGATGGCCTGGGAAGCCCAATTTTACCATGGAAGCTCAAACAAATAATTACACTGATAACAGCTAAATTAACACAAAACCCTCCTTTCTACATTTATCAATTTTGAAGTGAAAAGTCAACTTATGCCCTTTCTAAATTAAGAAATTCTCAACCAAACACTGGGAATGACAGCCAATGCGAATCCCAATAGATTATACTCCTAACCCTAATTAATGCTTGTCTTTTTTTCTCATTCATATTGAAATCCGATTAAATCTGAATTTATATCGAAAAGTATCATATTTGAGGGTAAAACACTTTCTAACAAAGATCACTTCATAGGGGGACTCAAACCTTAGATTTCTAATTATGAATGAAGGAGTATTGATTACTTCACCAAACCCTTATTGGTACCAATTAATGCTTGTCCTTAACACAATCTTCCTAATCATAATTTTCAACTTCGCAACTAGCCAGCTGAGTATTTTCTTTTTATCCTATAATATAATTGTAAGAAACTACAGTACCAATGACTTCTCCAATTTCATTGACTTCAAAGATAAATTGACCTCAAAGGCTCAAACCTTTTGATGTACGGATTCTTTATTTTTTATTCACGATCAGCTTCAAAATTCTTTTACGCTATTAGGTTACGTACATGAAAGTAATTACGTACAAGTCTCCCCTAATATTTAGTGGTGTAAGTAAACCAAAAATTAAGATATACATGCAACTTGCTATAACATATTAGTGTATTTAAAAATTATATACTATTAAATGACCATATGGATAAAATTTGGATGATCATTTTGGGTAGCTTTCAGAGAAAAAGTCAGATGGAACAAGCAAAATTTAGTACTTCTCGAATGATGATATCTGAAATTGCTCTAATTGTTAAGTACTTAAAAAGTTGAATAGAAATTAATTGTATGCACATCTTGTTCATGAAGAACAATTTGATTGTTTTGCTTTTTTTTTTTTTAATGTATTTGACTTACAATCCGACTAATTTAGATTTGTATGTCATCATATCTTAATTTTTTTATTTTTTTGTAATAACTCAAAAATCATATTACAGAGTCATCAAAGTTTAAATAACTCCCAATCTAGCTCTAATTCTTACATGAGCAACTGTTTTTGGGGGGGAAATAAACCCCTCTTCAAATCAATAGGCATATCTGATATGTTGTTAATTACATTTGATAACTTAGGGTTTCTTTCAAACGAAAAACTCAGGTGGAATGAGCAAAATGATTTTTTTTTCTTCAGTGATGATAGCCTTTATTTAAACTTTTATTTGTTTTACTTGTTAAACGTTAAATACGTACGGTAGAAAAGTATAAATGTTCTTTTCTGATGAAACGGCTTATTTTGTTTTAAATAAAATGATATAAATTTTCTAAAAAATTCAAATATTAGAAAGAAGAAAGTGATTTGCAGGCAAAATGGTACTTTAAGAGTAGGAAGATTTGCTAACTTGTCACGTCTAAGATGAACAAGTCAAACTTTATAAAGCAAATAAGAAACTGCATGCGTTTAATCCATTTCTTTTGCTTTAAGGATATGTGACTTTTGCTAGGCATAATTATATTCTTCAAAAAGTAATATAAAAACGAAATTAAATAAATATACAAACATTTAAAATAAAAGATGTGGAATGTATTTCATAGAGGAAAGTTAGTAATAACTTACTGATAGATTCGTGAGAAAAGAGAACAAGTTTTAAATCTTAATGCGAGCAAGATATATATGTTAAATTACTTTTTCACTATAATGTGTTGTATAAGGGGAAGCGAATTCCCTCAATTATTAACAGGCAAATATATAATGTACTTTTTCGATATAACAACTTTTTAAGAGTAGGTTTTGATTTGCCGCTCTTCTTAGAGTCAAGTAATTGATCGAACACTCTTTATTTTTATTAGTTAGATACGTGTGGAATTCTTCTCCTTCTTTCAACCGATGCACAGGAGCGTACTTTCATTTTCTTCAGATCTAAAGTTAATTATTTCCCTATGTATCCAATGTGAGGCTCTTCAACACCGTACCTCGCGTTTAGGACCGGATATTTGAAGCATGAACTCTATTTTAATTTGCTTGTATGATTTTAACTTAAAGAGAATTTTACAAAAGTAAAGATAGATATCAAAATATCTTTTAATTTTGTGGTCTTAAATATATTAGAAAAAAAATCATAAAAACATCTCTAAACTCGTACTCAAAACTTACTTTAATTTAGCATTGAAATTTTACAAGTAATTATTTACCCCTTATTATTATTTCAAGTGAATTTAATATCTCTTCTAATGGAGAAAGTGTCCCCACATGCTCAAATTTTATTGGTAGGATAAAGCTTTTCGGGGTGTATATTTGGATTATTAAAAAATGTAGTCGTTATACCTTAAAGATTTTGAGGAGGTATTCAATTGAAAATATAGAATTGTTCGTGCCAGTGGCCGATGTTAGTGAAGGGTTTTGTCAGTGGTGGATACTCTAATGTTGATGATGATGACAGTGTTGTTCCATTTCCATGGCCCTATCCTTCACCGCTTCACACAGACCAGCATCCTTTTCCATTCTTCACCACTTCAATCAATCTCCTGCCACTATTCTTTAATTTCATCATAAATTTATTCTCGTATGATTTTTTGCTGTTAGAGTAGGTAAAAAGTCCCACATTGGTTGAGGAATGGACTGGTAGTTTGCTTATATGGACTTGGGTAATTCTCACCTCATGATCTAACTTTTGAGGTTGAGTTAGGCCCAAGATCCATTCTTGACATGGTATCAAGAGCCACCATCTAATTTTTTTCTCCGTTCTTTCTGTTTTCTCTGCACAGGTACTTTGCTACCTTCTTGAGTTCGTTTTGTTCTCTTTGATTCCCCCCCTCTTTTGTAATCAATCGATCAATGGATTCACAATCTTCATCGCACGATTTGCTCTCCACAAAACTGGATGGTTCCAATTTTGCTCTTTGGGAATTCCACTTTGGAATCTTTGTTCAAGGCAAGGGCCTTTTGGGTTGTTAGATGGATCTGCTCCTCCACCAACAGATGCAAAAGAGTTGGATCTTTGAAAATTGAATAATGCAAAGGTAATCGCTTGGATATTGAATTTGGTATATTCTGATATTGCTATGAGGCTTAGACCTTTCAGTTTGGCTTCTGAGATGTAGACCCACCTCCGTATAATTTACCAACAAAGCAAGCTTGTACGAGAGTTTGAATTGGAATGCAATATTACAAAATACACCCAGAAGGACAATAATGTTCGCTCTTGTTATGCTGGCTTGTAGTTGCTCTGGTCGAAACAAGATCAAATTCTTGGGCAAAATATTTCTAAGGCAGGGCTTAAGGAAGTGTTGGAAGAACGAAAGAAGACAAGGGTGGTGCAATTCTTAATGAAACTCTGTCCTGAATTCGAGCCGATTTGTGGCAGTTTGTTGAACAGGAAAGTCATACCTGCTCTTGACGTTGTGTTGGCACCCGTCTTACTTAAAGAGACAAGACTTGGAACTCAGGCTGCTATGGATTCTACGCCATAACCTTTTGTTGCATTACTTGTAGGAAAATCAACAATTGTTGCTTCAACAGGAAATACTAAGAGAAGTGTCCAAGCTATGAATGCCAAGACTTTGGTCACATCGC
Organism: Capsicum baccatum var. pendulum; assembly: GCA_030864225.1. Taxonomy (NCBI): domain Eukaryota; kingdom Viridiplantae; phylum Streptophyta; class Magnoliopsida; order Solanales; family Solanaceae; genus Capsicum; species Capsicum baccatum. The sequence goes on from CM061557.1 coordinate 232,862,265, forward strand.
AACCAATTGTCCTAAGAAGAAAATTTTTTGTGTTTATTGCAAAATTACTAGCCATCATATTTTAGATTGTCGTCGTCACCCAAATTATTCACGAACTGCTCACCAAGCTTACCAGACAAATGTCACTACATCATCTTATGCCTTCCCTACAGGTCACGATCTGAAAAAACTAATCCGAGATTCAACTGCAGCTGCTCTTCCCAAACCCATCTCAAGTGCACTCCCGGCATCCTCTTCAGGTACAAGTAATTTAATTAAATCTACTTGGCATCTAGATTCAGGGGCTTCCAATCATATGATAGGTGATTTGTCCCAATTTTCATCATTGTCTAGTGATGTTTCTAAACATGTTATTCATACAACAAATGGGCACACATTACCCGCGTTGGGTATTGGTTCTGTTGGAAATCTTTCTAATGTTCTTTATGTTCTAAATTTGAAGGCTAATTTGGTTTCAGTTGGTCAACTAGTTGATCAAAATTGTGTTGTAAAATTCTCACCCAATGGTTGTATTGTTCAGAATCTGAAAACCGGGATGATCATGGCCACGGGGCATAGATTTGGCAGAATGTTCTTATAAGAGTCGGTTCACCGTCACTTGCATCATTATTTTCTTTCAGTGGATGTTACTCGTTTGAATAAATTGCTCACTCTTTGGCATAATAGGATGGGCCATCCTCATTCTTCTCGGATTCATCACATGCTTAAATCATGTCTTCCTACAACACATCACATCCATTCCAGTCTCCTTTTAGCATGTACAGATTGTTTCGGTTTTAAAAAGTCACATGCTCCCTTTTTTCATCCAGTTCATCTGCTTATGAAGATCCATTTGATTTAGTGCATAGTAATGTTTGGGGTCCTTCTCCTATTTTGTCAAGGATGGGATATAAGTCCTTTGTGTTATTTATTGATCATGTATCCAGATACACCTAGGTGTTTTTTATTAGAAATAAATCTGAGGTTCCGACTCTTAATATGAATGTTGTTGAGTATGTTCGTGCACAATTTCATAAAATTATAAAAGTATTTCGTTCTGATTCAGGAGGAGAGTACACTAAGACTAATTTTGTTGATTTTTTCAAAAATTAAGAAATTATTGCCCAACGCACTTGTCCTCATACTTCAAAACAAAATGGGGTTGTAGAAAGGAAGAATCAACATGTTTTAGAAACTACATTGGCTTTGTTGAGTACATCGAATATGCCAAAAAGTTTTTGGCCCGAAACAGTACATACTTCTGTATATTTGATCAATAGACAAACTTCCCCAGATATTGGAAATGATACATCGTCCTTCAAATTATTTCATTGTAAGCCTGATTATTCTCACTTACGGCTTTTTGGTTGTGTTTGCTTTGTACACCTTCCAGCACACAAACGACATAAGCTTTCGGCAAAGGCAAGACAATAAATTTTTGTGGGATACAATGACACACAAAAGGGGTATCTTTATTATGATGCATCTCGTCGTCAGCTTCGAATATCTAGACATATTATTTTCTTTGAGGATCAGTTTTTTTGCAAACACAATGCTAAACATGCTTCAGAATCTCTCTTTTTTCTTGTACAGGTTTGATAACGATGTGGCAGCTACTGACCCTCAACTTGCATGTTCGGAACAACCCGTGGACTATGATAATGTTGATCTCCAGCCTTCATCGCCTTCAAGTACTGATCCTCAGCTTGAATCTCCAGATAAACCCTTGAACAATGGTAATGATGCTCTTCAGCCCTCATCTCTTTCTGGTATTGACTCTACATCGTCATTCTTATCTTCAAAAGAAGGATCCTCTCATCCAGTTACTCCTCCACGTTGGTCTAGTAGAATAAATCGCCATGCTCCCAAACGACTTAGTTACTCTTCAAGGAAATTTGGTAAGTCTTATGCCTTGCATACCACACTACATTCTGTTGGGGTTCCTACATCTAACTCCTAGGATTCTATACAAACCTGTTAGAAAAAGGCAATATCGGACGAGCTTTATGCACTGAATGAAAATTCAACTTGGGACTTTGTTGATAAAACAACGGATGGAGTTCTCATTGGAAGTAAGTGGGTGTATTCCATTAAAATGAAGGCAGATGGTACAATTGATTGTTATAAAGCTCGATTGGTTGCTCAAGGGTACAAACAGGAGTATGGGGTGGATTATAAGAAGACTTTTGCACCTGTTGCTAAGATGACAACGGTACGGACATTATTGGCCTTGGCTTCAATTAAAGGATGGACTTTACATCAGTTGGATATGAAAAATACGTTTCTTCACGGTGATCTAGAAGAAATTGTGTTTATGAAACCACCACCTAGGTGTGTTCTGCCAAGACCAAATATAGTTTGTCGTATTTGAAAATCTCTTTATGGCTTAAAACAGGCTCCCAGAGTTTGGTTTGATAAATTTCGATCCACGATTCAAACTGCAGGCTTCTCTCAAAGTTCTTTATATTATTCCTTGTTTCTTCGTACTTCTCCAGTAGGTATCACAGTACTTCTCATATATGTTGATGATATTATTATCACCGAAAATGATCAAGAGAATATTACTACGTTAAAAGAATTCTTGCATACCTTATTTAAGATGAAGGACTTGGGATGATTGAGATACTTTCTTGGGCTTGAGGTTCTATACTTGCCTATTGGGATTATGCTTACACAACAAAAGTATGCTAGTGATCTTGTTGCTACGGCTGGTCTTACTGATGACAAGGTTGTATACACCCCAATAGAGATTAATATGAAATATAAGGAGGCTAATGGTGAACCATTCAGTGATCCCACATTGTATCAGTAGTTGGTGGGATCATTAGTTTATCTCACTAGGATAAGACCTGACATCTCATATGCGGTACAATTTCTAAGTCAGTTTGTGGCTAATCCTTACTATATACATCACGTTGCATTACTTTGTGTCATTCGGTATGTCTGTGGTTATATGAATCAAGGTGTTCTCTTTCGTTCAGATTCTCCTATACATCTTAAGGGATATACTAATACAGATTGGGTTAGTTGTCCCGATTCTTGTCGTTTTATTACTGGTTGGTGCATGTTTCTAGGCACATCCTTGATATCTTGAAAATGTGAGAAACAATCTCATACGTCTAAATCATCTACGGAGGCCAAGTATCGGGCTATGTCCGCAGCAAGTTCAGAAATTATTTGGTTACGACGTCTATTATCTGAGCTTGGTGTTGCTATTATATCTCCTACGGTGTTACATGGGATAACACTAGTGCGATTAAAATAGCCACAAACCCTGTGCAACATGAAAACACAAAAGATATAGAAGTGGACTGTCATTACATTCGGGAACTAGTTGCTGACCGTCTTATCACTCTACAACACATTTTTTCTCATGATCAACTTGTTGATTTGTTTACAAAGGCTATGACACGCGCACTACATAGTTATCATAGCTCCAAATTGCTATTGTGTGATCACCGATATCAATTAAAAGGGGATGTTAGACAATAGTATAATTGTATAAACAGAATATTCTCTTTCTGAAAATAGGATTTAATTGCTGATTATGTAGTTATAACAATATATATTCTTTCCTAGAACCTACAATTGTATAGCTATAAGTATTTCATTATGTATTATGGAATCATACAAGTTGCTATCCAGAAAATCTTGATTTCTCTACTCGTTTATCTGTCATGGTATCAAAGTCAGGTCCATTCTCTTTTTGGGCTCTCGGTCCACGTGCCAGGCATCTGTTGGGTCCTGGGCATGATGGGGGTGTTAGAGTGGGTAAAAAGTCCCACATTGATTGAAAAATTGACTGGTAGTTTGCTTGTATGGACTTGGGTAATCCTCACCTCATGAGCTAGCTTTTGAGGTTGAGTTAGACCCAAGATCCATTCTTGACATTTGTTGTCGAATTTTGTAGCATCTCGAGGGAAAAAAAATTTTAACAACTTAAATTAAGTAGAACTTTGGCTTATAAATATAGTTGTGGTACGAAAGAAAAGCAAACAGAATGGAATATTATATACTTAGTATTTGTATGTAATATAAGTGTGCAATTGTGGGGGCCACCTTTTTTAAGGAATTTCCCTAATTAGTAGTAAACAAAAGGGTCAAATATTTCCCTTGTTCACTGGAAACTGTTTCCAGGAAACTGAAAGTAAGGTTACCCCCTTTTGTTTTCTTTGTTTTAATTATCAATTAAGAAATCAAAACCAAGCCTTAAGGGAAAACATTAGGCGGCAGCTGGGGTATTGATACTCGACTTCTTCTCCTTCTCTTGGTATTCAAGAATTCACTAAAAGAAGAAAGGGAGGAAAAGATTCTTACGATAATTATGAAGTAATCCTTGAGGGTTGACTTCAATAACCTAAAGTTGGAGTTGAATTTTAGAAGGTAAAATCTCTACCCCTTTCTTGAATTTGGCTATAAATAAGTATCTTGGAGATGTTTAATTTGTATCTTTTCCCTGCTACTTGAAGTGGGTTCATGAAAGAAAAAGGGGAGAAATGAAGAATTTTTGTTAAAGAGGAGCTTTTGGGAATTTCAATCGATTGTGTAGTTTTACCCTTGAAATGTATAAGTTGAAAGAATTAGAATTTACTCCGATTCTTGATAAGAAATTCAATTAATTTCGACATAAGTGAAGATTATCGGAATAAGTTACTAAATGCTCCTACGGATTACTTACGAACATATGTGTTATCCTTGTAGCTAGTGAATTGCTCAGATAGCAGGAACTAGTGGTTGGTAAGATAAAGGCTGCACGCTCGTTGGTTGAATCAGTTGAGGCTCGAATTACTATCATAGTTAATAAAGTAATAAGGTATCTAAAGCTAAACCCTTCCCTCGCTGCTAAGGCACCACCCTATGTCATGTTCTCTTTTCCATTTGATGTTAGTATAATTCTCATGAAAAACGAAAGTGGAATCTCTATATTGCCTTACATATCATTCCCTCGTTCTACCATCAAGTTTATAAGTATCTATCCTTTCTTCTTTATGTTAAATTTTCATAATACTTTCTTATTATCATAAGTTTCTATACTTGAAGCCTTGAAGCCTTTAAGCCACAATATATATGTGGATAACACACGTTAGGAGTAAAAGTAAATAGTAATGGCATATTTGTATCTGTATATACTATCTAGACGATCAATATCGTAACTCATATGCTATAGGCCTTTAAGGAATAATTCGTTATACAGTAACGATAGGAGCGTACGTAGGGTTGGCTTGGCATATTGCTCGACGTGATTCTGTGCACAGGATCGAGATCAGACCACTATAACGAGCCCAATCATTGGGCGTACCCGCCTTTGTGGCATCATTTATTTTTTAAGTTAGTTGGAACATCATGTATTGGTTTCCCCTGACTCGAGCCAACATATGGCATATATGGCCTGCGGGCAGACCCTCATAGTGAGCCCCTGGGCGGGGCGTACCTGGATATAGACTACGATTATAGTTACACATGTGAGATCATAGCAATGAGTAGGTAAGTAACATATGTTTTATACTTGCTTCAGATTGCCTTCAAAAGGCCATCTTGTGATCATTTGTACAACTTATAGGGTAAGTGTATCACCTAGGCAAAGTATAAGTCCTATATTATAATGAACGCTTGTGTTAAATATTATATAAGATGCTAATAAGGTTGGTGCATAAGTTATTAGTTCATATCGTATATATGTTATTTGTTGGCTTATACGTTTTTCACATTACCATTTGACTCTTATGAGCTTCTATATTTGTCCAGCTGTTATTCTGTCTGCTTTCATACCGGTACATGTTGTTTATGTACTGACGTTTTGGGCCCACTATGTTTTATTAATGCAGGCTACGATCCTCCTGATCGCAGACATCCACGTTAGGCTCTATTGCCGTTTTCAGCTGATATTTTGGTGAGCTCTAACTCTTTCTGAAGCCAGTCTATGCCTAGTATTTTTTATTATATGTATAGGTCTCTGGTTGGGCATGACAGGCCGGATACCAACTATTCACTTGTAGTATAGTGTGTTAAACTGACTAGAGGCTTCATGGACATTGTGTGGTATTGTATAGTTTTGTTAATATAACTCCCTCGTGTATATATGTGACTCTTATTGAATACCTTGCTCGTTATTATTCCATAACCTCGCATACGTCATAGAGTGCTTGTAGAATGTGTGTATATGGTTCTTGTTCGTCCTTAATTTGGGGCGTGACAAACTTGGTATCAGAGCGCCTAGGTTCAGGTGTCCTAGGGAGTCTATGAAGCCGTGTCTAGTAGGGCCTTAGTTATCGATGTGTTGCGCGCCACATTTATAATTAAGGGACTACATGGACATTTAGGAATTTGACCTTCATATATAATCTAGATCGTGCAATAGAGTTAAGTTATAGAAATTTACTTCTGACTCCTATTTTGCTTATTTGTGATACAGACCATGTCTACTACAAAAAAGGATAAAACAGCCTAGCAGACTGCTACAAGGGCTACTCAGGAGGCAACCACTACCGGGCCATCTCCCGTATTGGTGGATTTGAATAGGACTCAAGAAAGTTTGTTGGGTTCTATGCTTACAGGTTCTCAAATGCCCAGAACGGAAGGACCTACAGGGGTTTCTACACCACCAGTGGTACCAACGGTAGTTTTTATACCACCACTAGGTGCCTCAGACCTAGATATAAAGGAAGTGATACAGTTGCTTACACAATTGGTCGCCGCTCAAGTCCAAAGACAGAGTGTGGACGTAGTTGCTACTCAGGGAGCGATAGCCGAATCTAGGATCAAAGATTTTATCCGTATGAATCCACCAGAATTCACAGGCTCTAAGCTTGCAGAGGACCCTCAACAGTTCATTGATGAGACTCATAGAATTTGTAAGGTGATGCGGGTCTCAGATACAGATGCAGTTGAATTGGCTGCCCATCGACTGAAAGATATTGCTATTGATTGGTATGAGACGTGGGTTGCCTCGAGGGGTCAGGAAGCTCTTCCAGCGGTCTGGGCAGAATTTTTAGAAGCCTTCATGGATCATTTCATGCCATTAGAGCTCCGAGAGGCGAAAGTGGATGAATTTTTATCTTTAATGTAGGGTAATCTTAGTGTCAAGGAATATTGTTTGCGGTTTGCACAGTTGTCCAAATATGCTCCAGAGGTGGTTAGCACATAAACAAAATGGATTCATCGCTTTATGAATAGCCTTACGGGTCCCTTGAAGGACCTTTTTTCTGTTGCTGCTATGAATAAAGATTTGGATATAGTAAGGATCATGGAACGTGCTCAGCAAATAGAGGAAGATCAGCTTAATCATGAATAGATAGGGAAAGGGAGCAGAATAAGAGAGCTAGGACGACTAGCCAGTATCAGGGAAACAGTAGAGCTACCACTAGTAGAGGGCCATTTAGGCAGACCCAGTCAGCTGTGCACTCCATATCTAATGCTCCAACTCAGTTCTTGAGGCATAGGTATGAGCAGAGCCAGACTTTTAGAGCACCAAACTTACGACCTTAGAGGGTCGCTAGTTGAAGATTACTACCTCGATCTACATGCAGGCAGTGTGGCCGACCACATGAAGGAGAGTGTCGGTGTGGTTCAAATGTATATTACTGGTGAGGTATAGAGGGTCATATGGTACGTGATTGTCCACAGCTTAGAGGTAAGGGTATAACGACCGATCACAACCTACAGGGTCTGCATCAGCTTCATCTTCATTAGTGCCTTCTTCTTCTCACGGTCCTCAGGCATCAGTAGGCAGAGGATCTGGTAGGGGCAGAGGGCCTGGTTCGAGCGCAGTCCCGAACCATATGTATGCACTAGCTGGTCGTCAAGATTCAGAGGCATCTCCAGATGTGGTCACAGGTACCTTAGCTGTCTTTTCACATGTTGTTTATGCCTTGATAGACCCAGGATCCACCTTGTCATATGTTACTCCGTTTGTTGCTAAGAAGTTTGGAATAGAACTGGAGTTGTTACGCGAACCATTTGCGATATCGACTCCAGTAGGAGATTCTATTGTAGCTACATGGGTCTATTGTGATTGTGTTGTGACAGTATGTAGTCGTGTTACATTGGCTAATCTGATTGAACTTGAAATGGTCAATTTTGATGTTATTATAGGCATGGATTGGTTATCCTCCTGTTATGCTACAGTTGATTATCAAGCCAAGATGGCTCATTTTCATTTCCCTAGAGAGCCAGTCTTAGAGTGGAGAGATGATTCTATGATGCCTAGAGAAAGGTTTATTTCCTTTCTTAAGGCACAAAAGCTTATTACAAAGGGGTGTTTGTATCACCTAGTCCAAGTGAAAGACATTGAGGCTGAAAAACAGGCACCAACTTTAGGATTTGTACCAGTGGTAAATGAGTACTCAGATGTGTTTCCTAATGAACTTCCTAGATTACCTCCTGTTAGAGAGATCAATTTTGGTATTGATGTGGATCCCGATACACAGCTGATATCAATTTCACCTTACAAAATGACGCCTGCAGAACTGAATGAGTTAAAAGAGCAGTTAAAGGACTTACTTGATAAAGGTTTTATTCGGCCCAGTATATCACCTTGGGGTGCGCTAGTGCTTTTTGTATGCAAGAAAGACGGCACGTTGCGAATGTGTATAGATTACAGGGAGCTGAACAAAGTAACAATAAATAATAATTACCCTCTCCCCTGAATAGATGACTTACTTGATCAATTAGAGGGAGCTGGATGCTTTTCAAAGATTGATTTAAGGTCCGATTACCACCAGCTAAGAATTTGTGAAGTAGATATTCCCAAAACAACTTTTCGTACAAGATATAGGCACTTTGAGTTTCTTGTCATGTCATTTGGACTAAAGAATGCTCTCGCAGCCTTTATGGACATGATGAATAGAATTTTCAAACCTTTTCTTGATATGTACGTGATTGTATTTATAGATGATATTTTGATATATTCACGTAGCGAAGTTGAGCATGCAGATCATTTGAGGTCAGTATTGTAGACATTGAGAGAGCACCAGTTGTATGCTACGTTCTCTAAGTGTGAATTTTGGTTGACCTCGATAGCCTTTCTTGGTCATATGGTATCTCGAGAAGGTATTAGAGTAGATTTTCAGAAAATAGAAGCTGTGAAGAATTGGCCTCGACCAACCACTCCTACTGAGATGCGTAGTTTCTTGGGGCTAGCCGGTTATTATAAGAGATTTGTAGAGGGATTTTCCTCTATTGCTTCCCCATTGACCAAGTTGACGCAGAAAACAGTTAAGTATCGGTGGTCTGATGCTTGTGAAAGGAGTTTTCAAGAGTTGAAACATAGATTGATGACTGCGCCGGTATTAGCCTTACCAGAGGGCACCGAAGGATATGTGGTGTACTGTGATACTTCAGGTATTGGTTTGGGTTGCGTCCTAATGCAGCATGGAAGAGTTATAGCGTATGCATCTCGACAATTAAAGAAGCATGAATAGAATTATCCCACTCATGACCTAAAGCTTGCAGTTGTGTTATTCGCACTTAAAATATGGCACCATTATTTATATGGAGTGCATGTTGATATCTATACTGATCATAAGAGTCTTCAATACCTATTCAAGCAGAAAGAGTTGAACTTAAGGCAAAGGAGGTGGCTAGAGTTACTGAAGGATTATCATGTCAATATTCTCTATCATCTCAATAAAGGTAACATTGTAGCTGATGCTCTTAGTCGACTATCCATGAGTAGTCTAGCACACCTGCCACTTATTCAACGAGAAGTAGTGAGAGATGTTCACAAATTGGCCAATCTTGACATTCGCCTTGTGGATTCTGAAGATGGTGGTGTTGTTGTACTTAATTTAGCCGAATCATTGCTTATGGCATCAGTTAAGCAGAGGCAGTATGATGACCCTTATTATTCTAATACAAAGAGGGAATTCAACAACATCGAATCACGACATTTGAACTAGCAGGTGATGGCACCTTGAGGTGTCGAGGTAGATTATATGTGCATGATGTAGATGGGTTGCGACAACAAATTATGGCGGAGGCACATTGCTCTCGTTATTCAATTCATCTCAGCTCTACAAAAATGTATCATGATCTTAAAGAGATCTACTGGTGGAATGATATGAAGAAAGATATAGCAGAATATGTGGCACAGTGCTCTAATTTCCAATAAGTGAAAGTAGAACATCAAAGACCCGGTGGCCTAGCTCAAACCTTTAGTATTCCTGTGTGGAAATGGGATGTTATTAATATGGACTTCGTTGTAGGCTTACCTTTTTCTTATCAAAAGCATGACTCTATTTGGGTAATAGTTGATCGGTTGACGAAATCAACCCATTTTCTTCCTGTTAAATCTTTCAGCACAACTGAAGATTATGCCAAACTTTATGTAAAAGAGATTGTCCGCCTATACGGGACCCTAATGTCCATTATTTCAGATAGAGGTTCGCCGTTTAAAGCTCAGTTTTGGAGATCATTTCATAAGAGCTTGGGTACTTAGGTGAACCTTAGCTTGTCATTTCATCTGCAGACAGACGGCCAAGATGAGCGCACTATTCAGACACTCGAAGATATGTTGAGAGCGTGCGTGCTGGATTTTAAAGGTAATTGGGATGATCATTTTCCTTTAATAAAATTTGCTTATAATAAGAGTTATCACTCCAGTATTGGCATGGCTCCATTCGAAGCTCTTTATGGGAGACGATGTAGATCACCTATTGGTTGGTTCGAAATAGGCGAGACACAGGTATTGGGCCTGGATCTAGTCCATCAAGCTGTCGAAAAGGTTAAACTGATATGAGAGCGGTTGAAGACTGCCCAGAGTAGGCAAAAATCATTTGCAGATACGCGATGTAGAGATTTAGAATTTCAAATTAATGACTTCATGTTCTTGAAGGTGTCGCCTATGAAAGGTGTTATGCGATTTGGTAAGAAGGGTAAGTTGAGTCCTAGGTATATTGGGCCCTATAGAGTTATTCGCAGAATTGGTCAGGTAGCCTATGAGCTAGAATTACCTGCAGAGTTAGCTGCAGTGCATCCAGTCTTTCATGTGTCTATGCTACGTAAATGCTTAAGAGAGTCATCTCGCGTCATCCCTATAGAGGGTATTGAACTTGCTGGAGACTTATCATTCAAAGAAGTCCCCATGGCCATATTGGATCGGCAGGTCAGAAAGTTAAGATATAGAGACATAGCTTCAACAAAGGTGTTGTGAAGAAACCAGAACCTAGAAGAAGCCATCGAGGAAGTAGAAGCGGATATGAAAGATAAATACCCATATTTGTTTCAAAACTACCCAGAGGTTCTTAAACTACCTTTTCCCAGGGTATAAGGTAAGTCACATGGTTGGTTATGACTTTTAATAGTGTTAAGGCCAAGAGGAGCCTTGTGTGTTATTGTTTTTGAGTTTAAGGCCAAGCGGAGCCTCATATATTATCTGTTGAGTTTTATATGTGTTGTGACGCTCTGTGAAGCGCATTTGGATATATCTCTGCTAGCTGACAGGTACTCGATAGTCCTATATACAAAGGAGACTCTGGCAAAATTTTTAAAAATTTAGGGAATTAGTCAAATTAAAGGCCTTATAACGGGTTAAGTGAGAACCGAAGTTGATTAAATGATCTTAAGAATGTGTTGGATAGTTATGGGATGAAAGTAAGGTACAAGCATTATTTGAGGACGAATGATCCTAAGTGTGGAAGTTGTAGCATCTCGAGATTTTTTTTTTAACAACTTAATTAAGTGGAACTTTGGCTTATAAAGATAGTTGTGGTACGAAAGAAAAACAAACGGAATGGAATATTTATATACTTAGTATTTGTATGTAATATAAGTGTGCAATTGGTGGGGCCACCCTTTTTAAGCAATTTCCCTAATTAGTAGTAAACAAAAGGGTCAAATATTTCCCTTGTTCACTGGAAACTGTTTCCAGGAAACTGAAAGTAAGGTTTCCCCCCTTTTGTTTTCTTTGTTTTTATTATCAATTAAGAAATCAAAACCAAGCTTTAAGAGAAAACATTAGGCGGCGGCTGGGGTATTGATACTCGACTTCTTCTCCTTCTCTTGGTATTCAAGAATTCACTAAAAGAAGAAAGGGAGGAAAAGATTCTTACGATAATTATGAAGTAATCCTTGAGGGTTGACTTCAATAACCTAAAGTTGGAGTTGAATTTTAGAAGGTAAATTCTCTATTCCTTTCTTGAATTTGGCTATAAATAAGTATCTTGGAGATGTTTAATTTGTATCTTTGCCCTACTACTTGAAGTGGGTTCATGAAAGAAAAATGGGAGAAATAGAGAATTTTGGTTAAAGAGGAGCTTTTGGGAATTTCAATCGATTGTGTAGTTTTACCCTTGAATTGTATAAGTTGAAAGAATTAGAATTTACTCCAGATTCTTGAAAATAAATTCAATTAATTTTGGCATAAGTGAAGATTATCAGAATAAGCTACTAAATTCTCCTATGGATTACTTACGGACATATGTGTTATCCTTGTAGCTAGTGAATTGCTCAGATAACAGGAACTAGTGGTTGGTAAGATAAAGGTTACACGCTCGGTGGTTGAATCAGTTGAGGCTCGAATTACTATCATAGTTAATAAAGTAATAAGGTATGTAAAGCTAAACCCTTCCCTCGCCGCTAAGGCACCACTCTATCTCATGTGCTCTTTTTCATTTGATGTTAGTATAATTCTCATGAAAAACGAAAGTGGAATCTCTATATTACCTTACATACCATTCCCTCGTTCTACCATCAAGTTTGTAAGTATATATCCTTCCTTCTTTATGTTAAATTTTCATGATACTTTCTTATTATCATAAGTTTCTATACTTGAAGCCTTTAAGCCACAATATATATGTGGATAACACACGTTAGGAGTAAAAGTAAATAGTAATGGCATAGTTGTATCTGTATATGCTATCTAGATGATCAATATCGTAACTCATATGCCATAGGCCTTCAAGGAATTATTTGATATACAGTAATGATGGGAGGGTACGTAGGGTTGGCTTGGCATATCGCTCGACGTGATTCTGTGCACAGGATCGAGACTAGACCACTATAGCGAGCCCAATCATTGGGCGTACCCGCCTTTGTGGCATTATTTGTTTTTTAAGTCAGTTGGAACGTCATGTATTGGTTTCCCCTGACTCGAGCCAACATATGACATATATGGCCTGCGGGCAGACCCTCAGAGTGAGCCCCTAGGCGGGGCGTACCTGGATACAGACTGCGATTACAGTTACACATATGAGATCATAACAATGAGTAGGTAAGCAACATATGTTTTATACTTGCTTCAAATTGCCTTCGAAAGGCCATCTTGTGATCATCTGTATGACTTATAGGGTAAATGCATCACCTAGGCAAAATATAAGTCCTATATTATAATGAGCGCTTGTGTTAAATATTATATAAGATGCTAATAAGGTTGGTGCATAAGTTATTAGTTCATATCGTATATGTGTTATTTGTTGGCTCATACGTTTTTCACATTCCCATTTGACTCATATGAGCTTCTGTATTTGTCCAGCTGTTATTCTATCTGCTTTCATACCGGTACATGTTGTTTATGTACTGACATTTCGGGCCCACTATGTTTTATTAATGCAGGTTCCGATCCTCCTGCTCACAGACGTCCACGTTAGGCTCTATTGCCGTTTTCAGCTGATATTTTGGTGAGCTCCAACTCTTTCTGGAGCCAGTCTATGCCTAGTATTTTTTATTATATGTACAGGTCTCTGGTTGGGCATGACGGGCCGGATGCCAACTAGTCTCTTGTAGTATAGTGTGTTAAACTGACTAGAGGCTTCATGGACATCGTGTGGTATTGTATAGTTTTGTTAATATAACTCCCTCGTGTATATATGCGACTTTTATTGAATACCTTGCTCGTTATTATTCCATAACCTCACATACGTCATAGAGTTCTTGTAGAATGTGTGTATATGGTTCTTGTTCGTCCTTAATTTAGGGCGTGACAAATTTTTAGCTGACATTGTTGCCATTGGTGATGGGTATTGTGAAATTGTTGATGTTGGTGATGGATGTTGTGAAATTTACAACCATCCCAAAAAATTTTGAGGTTGATATCAATGAAGGTGGTGAAAATGATGTAATTGACGGTGATGGAGGTGATATTATTGTTGGTAATAAATATTGTGGAGTAGAGTTGATGGTGGTGATGGACATTGTGGAGTTGTGGTGCCGGACATTAATGGTGTTAGTAGCGTTGCTGAACTTTGTGAATTCCCCGACAGCAGTAACGAAGTAGATGAGAAATAGTTGGTTGTGCGGTGTTTTGCGATGGTCGTGGCTCTGTAGTGGTTGGTGGGTAAAAAAAGAAAGAAGAATTTTTAAAAATACAAAAAAACTGATTTTTTAAAAATAATTTGATGCGGTCAAGTTAAATCTGATTCATTAATGACGTGGACGAATCAAATCGCGAGTGCTTATACAACACCCAGACTTGACTTGACCTAAGACACGAAGGGAGAAAAATAATATTTTTAAAGTTGTTAATGGGGTAAATAATTATCACTTAAGTTTATGTGTTAAAATAAGTTGTGATGACAAATTTAGAGAGTATTTATACTTTTTTTCAATATATTAAGTGAAAAATTATACTCCTGAAAAGTTGCCATAAAAGAGAAAAATATATTATTAAAAAAAATTTAAAAATATTAAAATAAATAAATAAAAACTAAGGGAGTATATAGTCGTCTGTTATGTAAAAAAGAATAGTTATACAATCGGGAAAATTCTACTAGCACCATAAGTATGTTTTTGACAGTTGACAAACAGTAGTAGATTGTGTATTTATTATTAAAAAAATACAATTTGGTATTATCATCAGAATATTTATAAAGTTGTTGAGTTGTAGTAGGGCAGGAAGTGATAGCTCAAACTTTATAATGATGAGCCAATAGAATTTGAGTTATTTTTAATTCTTTTTTAAAAAAGAGGAAAGCTGAGTGACCCAACAGATTTTGAAAAAGTAAGTGTCAGTTCCCTCATGACTTCTATTTAACTTTTATTTATTTTAGTAGGATATCATTTTCTCCCAATTTCCAAACAAAGTTATGTAAACAACAAAATTAACAATAGTTCCACTGAGGGTACTCTTTCACTTCTCTCTACAAAAGTCCAAAACGTTGCTTTTATTTTTCTATTTTTTCCTACTTCCCTTTATATTTATATGTTTGTATTTTTCTGACCTTTCTTCTTTAACTCGTACCCCCACTAACACGTGAAATATGTTACCAAGTCATATAAAGACAGACATACTAGGACAAGGACCTTTAAGTTTTTCACGTTTACTAATTCTTATTACCTCCTCAATAAAAGTTGAAATTATTACTCCAAAAAATCAAAAGTTTTGTAACAACATTAAATATATTTGGATATTTGAAAAAAGTTTGCATATGTTTAAATATATTTATCTATCTTGAAAAAAAGATATAAATATATTTGCAAATTGGAGCTATCAACATAATGTTTATCTATCTTTATTTGGATATTTGAAAAAAGTATAGTTTTTTTTCGTAACAACATTAAATATATTTGTAAAAAGAAATAAATCTATGTTGAACATGAAAAAAAGGAAATGACCTATTAAAAACGGTCAAATTGCGTTGAGCTGGTAAATAGTACTAGTATTTTCAGTGGATAAAGCTTAAAATCATTTGAAAAAATACATGTTTTTCTCCACCTTTATGTTTTAGGATTATTATTATTTTTTTTTTCAAAACAAGACCTTGTACTGTGGAAGAAAATATTAAATGAATTTAAGAATAGATTGCTTTTGTGTTAGGGTGTGCACGTCTGCCACAAATATCCAACTCCATTTCTTGTGAATATTAAATAGTGGCATACTTGTTTTCCCTCACAAAATCTCATCAATTTTAATTACAGTTTAAATTTTTAAAATGTATAAATTTATAATACTGAACATTTTCCCATTTTTTGAAGCCTTCACAAGATTCAAATTTATATTAGAAAGAATCTCAATACACGTACCAAACAATGAATAAATTTTTTTAGAAATACTAGTTTATTTATAATGGTTATGCATTCATTATCAAAAACTTCAACAACCAAGTATAGTAGTACTAGTAACTACTGAATTTCTCAGCTATGCTGGTGGAACTGAAGACTCACTCAGCTTTCATTTTACCAACTATATTATAGTCCCTTTTTTTTTTTAAAGAAATTTAAAAAATGGCATAATACATAAATATATTTTTAATTTGATCTCAAATTATATTTATGACCATCAATTTTGGATGTGCATAAGCAGACAATTAAACTTGTATAAAGATGAACAAATAGACACACCCGTCCTATATGACATAGTACACATGATGTCAATGTCGGAGTCAGAATTTTTATTAAGGAGATTCAGAAGTATATATAAACTAGTTGAAGGAGGTTCAACATTACTATATATGCAGAAAAAATATTTTTAATCATATAAAATAGTATAAAAACAGTATTACTTTCCGTCGTAGGGGTTCATCCGAACCCTTGGAGCAAAGGTGGCTCTGTTATTGCATAACGTCACGTAGAATAAGAATTGACCACGTAGAACACTACATAGAATATATGCATTTACTTGTTCAACTTTATATAAGTTTTAAGTATTTATTTATACATACAAAAAAATATAGATCATAAATATAGATACTTTATATAAGTTTTAAGTATTTACTTATACATACAAAAAAAAATATAGATCATAGATATAGATACAATGTGAGATAAAGTTAAAGTTCATATTTTTATATTGTGCCCAAAAATATCTCACTTAACATTAAAAAAAAAGAAACTTTGGGTCTATTTCATAAAACATAAGTTTGTTGACTTGGTGCAATATTTGTTTGGTAGTTCTAACTTTTATATTGACACCTCACTTGCTAAAAGAAAATAGTATCAAACATTTTCCAGTTCGTATACTTTGTTCCTCCCAAATGTGAAACAAAGAAAGTAAAAGAGTATCTGGTTACCTACCTACATAAGATTTTTCTACTTTCTTTTCAGTTTCAACTCTACCAAATCCATATTTTTTTCTACTACTCTAGATTCCATAGTTGAATTTTCTGCAAAACAGACCTTTTTTTTTTCAGATGCATTCTTGTACAAAGACATTGATGAGAGCTAAAAGAACTGTGTGAGAGGGTAGAAGGTTTTTGTTTATGATTTTCCTTGTTTGGGGGGGTTTTCAAGATTGTTGGAAAGACATCCTTAAATGTCTGAACAAGCAAAGGTTCGTTTGGTTCGTTGTCCAAAGTGTGAGAATTTGCTACCTGAGCTTACTGATTATTCTGTTTACCAGTGTGGTGGATGTGGTGCTGTTTTACGAGGTATATTTTACTTCTTGATCTTTCTTTATTTTTAATTTTTTGGTGTTGTTTTTGCTTTAGTTTTTTAGGAGAAAGGTAAAAATCAGTTCTTGAAATTGACTTGCTCTTCAAGGTGTGTGCTTTTGTTTTCTTTGACTGTTGCCACTTTTGAAGATTGTCTTGTTTGCATTAGTGGTTTTTCTTGATCTGGCTGTATATAGTTGAAGTCTTCTGAGATTATTCTCTCTCTCTTTTCCCCCCCTTTCCGGTTAAAGTTTCAGCTAAGAGTAAAAATGGGGAGTTGAATAAATTTGTGGAGAAGTGTGAAGAAGAAACTGTGGAGAACCCTGAGAATTTTGATGTTTCAGAGAAGAAACTTATGAATATGGATGATGGTTCCGGGTATGATGTCAAGTCAAATGCTAGTTCTTCCAGCACGAGGGAGAGGAGGAGGGCTTTGCGCGATGCACATGAAACTTACAGGACTAATTTGAGGAATGTTGATGATAATTGGGCTAATGAGGATGATGATAGGGTGATGTATAAGGCTAACATTGATGAACAAAGACAAGAAAATATGGCCGATGAGTTTGAACCTTTCGACTCCGAGAATGGAAAAGAAATTGAAACTCGAGGAACAGGTCGAGTTAGTCCATATTGGAGTAGGAGTCAGAGAAGTGAGGCAGAGGTGTTGCCTAGGTCTAGAAGAACTAATCGTGAAGGTATGAGGTATTCACCCTCCATTAACTCAGAAGAGGGTCCCTTGGTCTACGCTTCAGGCTCAGTTTATGATAGTGATAAGAGGTTGTTCAGGAAGGATGTGGATGGGTTCAATCAGGATGAACAAATTCAAGAAAATATGGCTAAAGAATTTGAACTTTTTGACTCCCAGAACAGAAAAGAAATTGAAACCCAAAGAACGGGTAGAGTTCCAGATTGGAGAAGTGAGGCAGAGACGTTGCCCAGGGTTAGAAGGGTTGATCCTGAAGGTATGAGGTATGCGTCCTCCATTAACTCAGGTGAGGGTCCTTCTGGCTACTGGTCAGGTTCAAATTATGATAATGACAAAAGGCGGTATAGGAAGGATGTGGATGGGTTCAGCCAGGTTAATTGTCCAGTTGATGAGCGAGCAGAGCTTTTGAGGAAGTTTGATGAGATAAAAGAGCAGCTCAGTCGCTTTGGTGATGTGTCTGAGAAGCCTAACGAAAGAGTCCCACTTGAAAGGAGGATGGCTCATCATGAAGGTTACGGAACTCCCGTTGATCACTTTCCAGAAAGCTCTGCAAGGATCATGAATAGACCTTTGGCACAAAATCCTGTTTCTGGTGAAAGACCTTCCTACCCGAACCGCTACAATGCACCCTCGCCTTTTATGGATGCTCGTGACATGGCCGGCGGTGGATTTTATCCTCCTAGAGACTATATCCAGGGATATGGAGGTCCTCGAAGGTCTCAGTTGCTTGATGGAGATCCATACCAAGCCCCGGCTCCGTTTCAATTGCAGCCATCTCATGCCCATTTTTCTGGGCGGTCAATGGACAATGAGATCCCACCTACAGATCCTTATCCACCTTACCAGCGTCAGACTAATCCTCATCATCCATCTTGCAATTGTTTTCACTGCTACAACGTAAATCAAGTCCATAGACGAGGTCCACTCACTGCTTTCGGTGAGAAAAGGTTCTCTGACAATTCGCAGAACCCAATGCTCTACCGTCATCAAAATAGTGCTGCATCTGGTAAGCAAGAATATATTCCTCAAAATGCCAATCCTCTTCCATTAAAGCTGCGGAATCCTCAATCATTAATGGCTCATTCTGGTGACCTGAACTCTGCTGTAGGTGGTTATGCTCGTAGACATCCTCCCAGGATGCAGACTAGTGGACAACAATGTCTACCTGTTGCTGGTGGAGCCCCATTTTTAACGTGCTTCTATTGTTTTCAACTGCTGCAATTTCCCAAGGAAGTTTTTCATGGAGGAAAAAAACCAAAAATGAAATGTGGGGCATGTTCTACAATCATGGTTATTGCAGTTTCAGGCAATAAAATGGCTGTTTCTATTGATGAGCGAGTGGATAAAGGCAATGACAAGATGGATCATCAACATAGAGTCACGTTGAATGAATGGAATCAATATTCCAATGGACATACAAACCGTCCTAGCATAACCTTTTCCTCTGAAGATTACGATACTTCTAAATATGATTTCCATGCAATGGATCAAGAACTCAGGTCACTGTCAACAGGTCGTGGAAGTTCCATTAAATCTGCCGAGATGAGGAGCCTTTGTTCTACATCTTCCCGTAGTTCAAGGGATGAGGACAACCTCAATAAATTTGCTGCAACAATGGAAAAGTCAGACTCTGAGCTGCCAATGAAGGGTAAAGAAGCTCCACCACCAGCTGGTTCACCATTGCAAGAGTACTTTGACCATTCTAACAAATTTCATGTTGCCAACCGCCTGGATCATGGAAACAGAAGTGCGCGCTCAGATGCAGAGAAGCTAATGCAGAAAATGTCTACTTCACAGCAAAACTCTACCAAAGATTTAGATGTAGCAACCGAGATGGACATACCATCCAATGAGTATTGTAACACTGGCTCATCGTCAGGGTCTGGTGAATCTAGTAAAGAAGGAGACCAACTGAAAGCCACTAAAGAATCATTTTTCTCTGGTATTATAAAGAAAAGTTTTAAAGAATTCAGCCGATCTGATTCTACTGAGGGGGAAAAGGCCAATATTACAGTTAATGGACATCTTATACCAGATCGGTTGATCAGAAAGGCAGAAAAGCGTGCTGGACCAATACGACCTGGACATTACTGGTAAGTGACCGGCCTTCATTCATTCAACCTGTTCATTCGTTGAGTTTAAACACAATGTCTTTTGCTCTTTTACATTTACCTTGTTGCTGATGTACATGTAGGAGGCCAGAAATAACATAAGTGTTAAGAGTCCCACACTGTCTCTTTAAGGGATAAGTGGTCTCTTTAATATGGCTTGGGCAATTGCTACCTCTTGAGCTGTCTTTTGGGATTGAGTTAGACCAAAGAATCATTCTTTACAATGAGTGACTATTTTATTTATCTTTATTTCTTTTTTTTTTTTTTTAGAGTTTTTGGACCGAGCGTAAAACAAAGCTCTATATAATTCTAGTTTGCTTGATGAAGTATGCGTAGAGACTATGCTTTTCCTCTTTAGTCTATACAAATTTTACAATTTCATTAACCAAATTGCAACATAAAATTCCTCAGTAAGTATGATTGTGCAGAGACGTTGCAAGGTTACAACGAGAAATTGCATTTGTAAAATCTTCAGCATGGAACCTCTTGCAAGCAATCTCCCAACATGCATATACCACTGTTTCTGAGATACTGAGAAAAAAATTCTAGGCATCTGGGAAAGAACTCTAATGTAGTTTGGATCACTTGACAGTGCACATGTTTGGTAGTTTTAGTTCTACGAAATTTTGTTAGATGGTTCCGATTTTTGATGGTTCAGTTCTGTTAATTAGTTTACATTTATTCAGCTGCAAAGACTCCCTTTACCTAGTCCTGTACCACATTTTGGTTTGTGCTAAAATCACATTTATGATCGAGTATATTGCTTCTTGACTTAATTTCTTATGCTAGGTATGATTTTCGAGCTGGATTTTGGGGAGTGATTGGTGGTCCTTGTCTGGGCATTATCCCTGTAAGATTTACTGTTTCTAGTAGAAACTATTACTCAGTATTCTCCCGCTTTTGTTATTCTTTCCATGCTATAACTATTCTTCTTGCAGCCATTTATTGAAGAATTTAACTATCCCATGCCTGATAACTGTGCTGGTGGAAGTACTGGAGTATTTGTCAATGGGAGAGAGCTTCATCCAAAGGATCTGAAGTTGCTTGCAAATAGAGGTCTCCCAGCTGAGAGAGAGGGGTCTTATATTCTTGAGATTTCTGGCAGAATCCTCGATGAGGATACTGGTGAAGAGTTACAGAGCCTGGGCAAACTTGCTCCGACGTGAGTATCAATTCTATATGTGATGGCTTTGGGTTTTCAATAATGCTTTCTCTTGATCAATTAAATGTTCATATTTCTCCATGAAGGCTCATGTTGCCAATTTAGTTGGTCGAATGACCCCTGACGTACTTTCTGTTAGCTATCTTACCCTAACATGCACCTGTAAAATATTATACATAAAGAACTCATTGGCTACACAAATATGCTGAGTCACCTCCTTCCATACACCCTGGAGTCGGGGTGGATGATTGAGATAAATGAATTCTTGTTCAAAAACTTATTAAGATAAATGAACTGAAGTGCTCGTTATTCTAGATTTATGACACCCTGATACACTGCTGGCTTATGATACAGCTATTATCTTGGTCTTTGCTACGTATTCTTGCTTCTACCTTTCATACTTCATGAATGATGCTTTACGAAGAAGAAAACTTAGGAGTCTATCCTTCACCATTATTGCGCGCACTTAGGTCCTCTTCTCAATCGACTAACTTGTCCTGACATTCATCAGTCAAAAAGATAGGCTTCTGCTATTGCTTAGTTTCAATATGATATCATCGACATATTAGCTAGCACGAAGTTTGGATGCTTCTTTTTCTAGTGCCACTTCACTGTCCTCTCTAAGTCCTTTGGTTATGTCTAGTTTTACTTTTCCTATGGACATTTTTAACAAGTACGCGACACAGTTTTACAATGTTAGCCCTTTCTCATAATTATAGAAGATTTTGAATAATAATTTGATTTCAGGCTGTGCTAACTAAACACTTCTTTTTCAGCGTTGAGAAAGCAAAGCATGGGTTCGGCATGAGACCTCCAAAAGTAGCAGCATAACTATCATAAAAGAGAGTTTTGCCTTACTAGGAGATTGCTTACAGTTAACGGAAAATCTGGCTGTAGTGCCTGACAGGTGAATGTTAGATTTTTGTGAACGAGACATGTAAATTGAAACTTAGGTTATTTTTATTTTGTCGCGTGCCAGTGAGAATTTTGTTTCTTACATAGTCTATATATATATTTTTTGTGTCAATGTAAATTCATGAAAAGATGGTTTGCTGTGTGCAGTTTTGTAGTATTGAAGAAAGTTTGCCTGGCTACTGAATCATGGCTATGATGGTGGGAATGTTGTATTAAATCCTTTGCACTGTTAGCTTTCTAGCTTAATATTAATGCAGAATGTTTCTCTAATTTTTAACTCTATCTCAATTAAGTATAAATAACATAAATACCAACTCTTTTAGAACTAATTACACTCTCTCTCCCCCCTTTTTAATTACTTACTCTCTTCCTATTAATATACATAATATAGCCGACATATACATAGCATTCTGTGTATATGTTGGGATTTTTGTAATATGTTTAGGGAGTTGGGATTTTTTGTAATATCGGAAACATAAGTTGTGTATTTGTGTAATTTTTAGTTCAATTAAAGCAAGATGTTTCTGGTACTAATACTTACATGGGGATTTAGTCATTAATCTCCATTGTATGTTTAAATATTATTTCCTTGAGAGATTTTCAGTAGCAGAAATGTATTCAATTCTTTTTCTTTTAAATGTTTGGACATGGCAGGGTGTGGATACCACTCCTGTCCGAATGGTTTACCGCAGTAAGTTGGGGAGTTCACGGGTCGGTAATTGGTAAAAATCAAAATCAAACCAACATAATTGATTTTTTAAATTATTAAAATCAAATCAAACCAATATATATATCTATTGGTTTAAATTCGATTTGATTTAGTTATCAACTATACACGAAAAATGTAAAACAAAACAAAACAAGTCATATAAAGTTTGATTTATTTAATTGTTTTGGGTTGATTGTTTACTCAACTCGTGAACACCCCTACCATCAAGGGTGCTAACTTGTAGTTACAAAGTCCCAGTCCAGGATAATCAAATTCTTTCGAGCAATATTTGTACAAAATTTATTTTTCAACTGATGCGATTTTTCAGTAGACACTTCAAAATGTGTCTATTGAATGAATATATATAATATTTCACATTCAAAACATGAATGAATATATTTACTGTCTTAGTTAAGGATCACTCGATATTATAAAATTCTATTTCCATATGGTACAGTAATAATGAGTGATGAGTCCTTTGCTAAAGTTTATATACCAAGCCTATACAAAATTCAATTGTCATATGATTTGATGTGCATATTTTTCTCTCCACTCTATCGTAGTAGTTGACAAACATTAACACAATCTTATAAGTAACCCCTTTCGAATTGTTTGATTCGCATACTAAATTATCCCGAGATTATTAGTTGTCAAACATTAACACGACATTATGATCAATCCATTTCGGATAGTTTGATTTGCATACTAAATTATCCCGAGATTATTATTTCCATCCAAGGCCACAACATCCCCAACCCCACCCCACCCCACGCACCCACCCCAAACAATGAAATCACTATTAGATTGGGCCAAGTTTCAAACCCGTAACATCAAATCCGGTTTAACCCCAAGAATCATTGATACCAACCACCTTATTTATGTATACTCAAAGCACTCTCTTTTACAGTATGTCCAAAATTTGTTTGACGAAATGCCTGAAAGAAATGTTTTCACTTGGAATGCTATTATTAACACTTACGTTAAAGACAACAACTTTGTTCAAGCGAGAGCACTTTTTGATGCTGCTCCCTTTAAGGATTGGGTCACCTACAATACAATGTTGTCTGGTTATGTCAATTCTGAAGGATTTCAGGATGAAGCAGTTCGATTATTCTCCGAAATGCAATTTGTTGATGAAGTATCTGAGTATGCATTGACTACCATGCTTGGTTTAGTGACAAAGTTGAGTCTTTTGTCATATGGTAGGCAATTGCATTCTTATATGTTGAAGACTGGGAATAGTTTGAGTAGGTATTCGTTGAGTTCTTTGATTGCTATGTATTCGAAATGCGGGTGTTTTAAAGATGCTTGGAGGGTCTTTGATGGATCTGATGACGGGTTTGTTGATACGGTTTCCAAGAATACTATGGTGGCAGCTTGTTTTAGAGAAGGTGAGTTGGAAATGGCCCGGAATGTGTTTTTAAGTAGGCGACAGTTGAATGATGAAGTTTCTTGGAACACAATGATATCGGGTTTTGCCCAAAATGGTTATGAAGAGGAGGCTATCCGGTTGTTCAGGATCATGATGGAGGAGGGATTTGTATGGAATGAGCACAGTTTTTCTAGCGTTATAAGTGCTTGTTCTGGCGTGAAGAATTTGAAACTTGGGAAGGAGATTCATGGTTGGATTTTGAAGAAAGGGATGAGTTTGAATCCATTTATTAGCAGTAGTTTCGTTAATCTTTATTGCAAGTGTGGTCTCTTGAATTATGCGCATTCAATTTGTAAAACTACTCAGAAAGAGAACCCTTTTGCTGTCACACCATTAATAGTAGGATATTCAGAAACGGGTAACATGTTAGAAGCAAGAAGGCTTTTTGACTCATTGCCTGATAAGAATCATGTTGTATGGACCGCTATGATATCTGGATACGTGAAAGCACATCAATGTGAAGAAGCTTTTCAGCTTTTCAGAGAGTTAATGACACAGAAAACCACTGTTCCTGATGAACTGATTTTTATAAACCTGCTTGGCGCATGTGCCATACATGCAACTTTTAATTATGGGAAGCAAATACATGCCTGTATACTAAGAACCGGCACCGCAATGGATGCTAAGTTGTCAAATTCGTTGGTTGATACGTATTCAAAAGGCGGAAATGTAACATATGCACGGAGGATATTTCAATTGGCTGTTGATAGAGATACAATTCTTTACAACAGTATGATAGCTGGTTATGCTCTCCACGGGTACGAAAATGAAGCTATTCAGCTTTTCAGTCAGATGACAGAGCAAGGTTTCCAACCTGATGAAGTCACTTTCCTTGCCCTTCTATCAGTTTGTCGGCACCGTGGGTTAGTAAAATTAGGAGAAGAGTATTTCTTTTCCATGACCCAAGATTATAAAATATCACCTGGATTCGACCACTATGCAAGTATGATAGACTTGTATGGAAGGGCAAATCAACTTGACAAGGCAGTAAGCTTAATGGAAACGTTGCCTATGGAACCAGATGCTGTAATTCTGGGGGCATTTTTAAATGCTTGCAAAATGAACAGAAATGCTGAACTTGCAAAAGCTGCTGAGGATAAGCTATTGCAAATTGAGGGAGGGAATGGGTCTAGATACGCTCAGTTGGCTGGAATCTATGCTTCGGAGGGGAAATGGAATGAGATGGGAAGGGTAATGAAAATGATGAGAGGAAGAGAGGCCAAGAAAACTGCTGGTTGCAGTTGGGTATACATAGGAGACACAGTTCATACATTTATCTCGGGTGACAGATCTCACATGGAAAATGATGCCATATATATTACTTTAGGATGTTTGATCAAAGAATTATCTAAATTATCAGCCACTATATTCTTAGAAGAAGAGTTCTGCATATTCTATTGATTAGTAATGTTGATACAGATCGTTGAGTTACTTCTTTTTCCATTTACATGCCTTCGGCCGTAGGATGGAGCTGTATTGATCATGTCCATTCTATTCCCCTGGGCATTTTGTTTATTCTAGGGTCGTTTGAACAATGTTGAGCAAACAGGAATTTAGATAGATTTTCAGATATTTAAAAAGATAGTGTTGTACAGTAGTTTCACATTTAAAATGATGAAGAAATTCTACTATATTAGAAACATGGCTATAGATGCTGTTTAACATGTCTGCTTAGTGTCATTTCAATTTTACTTGAATGCATTATAGACATTTAGCATCACTTGCTTATTAGACACGTCTCTTTATATCTCTTCTAATCTACAATTGAATAGCCACATTTGCCACTTTCTCTCTTTTGTTTTCAATGTGGTTCTATTATCTTTTACAGTTTCTTCGTTTCCAACTTCCACCATCTTCTTGCTTGGCAATTCTTTAAGTCTCTCTGGATTTTCTGGATTTTAACAACTTTTCTCTGCTATCTACTTCGGTATATATGTCCTACTTTGTTTTTATGGTTTTCTTGTATTATATGTATATACATTGCTTACTCTATGGCAATATTGCTTACATATTTTTACTAATATGTAGGGAGAATAGTCATAGATATATGCAATTAACAGTTCTATACTTCCCTCGAATTTTAAGAGAAGTAATCTTGCTTTGCTATTGTTACAAGTACTGCTTCGAAACAAAGGTTAGCCCAGTCATGTCATGAACATTACTAAAGAAATTTGAATGTGATGTCTTTTATTCAATGGCTAAGACATCAAGCATTGACGAAAATTGTTAGAGTGAGCTTTTGCGGAACCAAATTCTTTAATTCAAACTCCTAAACAATTAAAATCTAAGGCTTTGCAAGTTTTGATGAGGGTTTTGGAGTTACTAGGTCAACAATAGATTAGTATTTTTGCTGCTTATTATTAAATTCAATT
Source organism: Capsicum baccatum var. pendulum (assembly GCA_030864225.1). Classification (NCBI taxonomy): domain Eukaryota; kingdom Viridiplantae; phylum Streptophyta; class Magnoliopsida; order Solanales; family Solanaceae; genus Capsicum; species Capsicum baccatum. The sequence continues at coordinate 232,888,954 of CM061557.1, forward strand.
ATTTTTTTAGCTATCCCTTTTCTTGACGATGACAGTGATTTTTGAAGTTTGTGATTTTGATGAACAGGTAAAATCGTATTTGTCTATTGGGGCAGTAGATACTTTGGCTTAACTCAATGATGGGTTAATGTTTCTCTTTTTCCTTTAAATTTTCAAAAACCAAACACATAGTCTCTAAGAAAAGAGGGTATTATTAGGTTATGAGTTTATGATGGTTTGCCCATTTGATCATTGTGAATGGGTTCGTTGGTTGAATGAAGCTATGGACAACATATCATTGATCATTTAGTCGGATAATCTGTCCAAACTAAAAAATTTGCTCTCTTGTTCTTCATTGATCAATTTGGAAGTTGCATGTCAATTGAATCAAAATGTCTAGTCTCGTGGACCCTTTTATTTATCCCGATTTGTAAAGTGGATATTTCTACTTATACTTTTGTCATTTGAACCCTTAAACTCATTTAAAATAATTTTTTTAAACCTTTTTTTTGGCATGACATCTTATGTGTCTGGGACCACATAGGAGCGTGTGATTAAAACGCCAAAGGCGCGACCCACCCAAAACAGGGCCCCAATAGTCCAAAAAGTGCATTTATAAGCCCTTCTTCCTAATTTGCTTCCAATACCATTGTTGAAGCAATTTGAGCCTTTTTCTCCCATTTTCTCTATCTTCTCTCTCAAATTTCTTGTACCTTAATTTTTTATTTTTTATCCTACTATGTTTTTTGGTTGTACCTTAATTCTTAGTCCATTTTTTCTCTAATTTTTCGTAACACCATAACAATTCGGGTTTGTTATTGTGGTTTTATACTGAACTTAAGATGACAAGAACATCAACTAATTCCGAAAGAATGTTTTGGGATTGTCAAAAATATAAAGCTAGCAATGGTTGTGGATTCTTTCGATGGGCTGATACAAATGAATAATACTACATAAACAATCCATCAACAATTTCAGAGCAAGGAAGTAAAGGCAGACATATAAAGCAACGAAGACAAAAAAGACTGGGAAGAAATAGAAGGCATAAAAGACATGAGAGATCAAGCACTGACATTGATATCACTCTTATCATCATTGTTGTATTTCTATCTGTTGTATTTAAGATGGCTTGATATTTATAGTTGCAATGTGCAATGATAATGAAATTTAAATTTAATGACAAACACTATTTTGTCAACACTGAAATCTTCAATATATAATGTCTTAACAAGAGTTGACATCAAAAAGCTTGTCTTAACAACACCATTAATGAAAAATGCACCAGAAGTCATAAAATACTTGTCTTAACAACACTTGGGATTAGTTGAAATAAAAAACTAGCAATACACAAAGAGAATTCTACTACTGTATTGCTTGAGTGCTTGGTGTGGACTGATTCTTGCTGGCTTGAGTGTTTGATGTGGCTTGATTGGTTGTAGAAGATTTTGCTTTGGATCTTTTGTAACTCTATCCTTGTAGCTGACTTTGAGTTACTGCAGCTCCACCTTTCCACCTTAGTACATTTGGTTTGTAACCAAAGTCAATATTGGTTGGAACTAAACTAATAAGTGTTGGACTATGTAACTGTAATGCCCCAAGCCTGGTACCCCGGACGCTACATGGTGCTCATAATCCTGAAGGACCACAAGCTAATCCATGACTGATATCTGTACTGAGCACTGAATAATATACTGTAAAAGAAATGCGGAATAATAGGCTGAAATGCCAAAAGGTTCAAATATCTAAAATACTGAGAAAAACATAACATCTGATAGTATGTGCAAAACTGTAACTGTCTCAAATACTCTAGTCTGAAAAGCCTCTAAACTGAACTGTTTGAATGAGGAGTTGATGGGACAATCCCCCAACTAACTCCATCTACTGAAATACTGAATCTAATGAAATAATGAAATAATTATTTTCTCAAACTATGAGGACTCACCACTGACTCTGACTGCTGAACTCTGAACTGCTAAGTGCGATTGGAAACCTGAGCGTCCGAACCTATGGTATAAAACACCACAGCGCAAGAGAAAAATATGCGCCAGTACGTGGGAATGTACTGGTATTCAAAGTGGGGTAGGCTGAATGTATGGGTTCATATGCATGAACAAAACTATCCGAATAACATGAGTATAACTAAATGAGAGTACATGCATGAATACATGAACTATAATTGAGATCGTGATAACACTGAATAATGGATCTGAATACTGATAACATAGATTTCTGATAACTGATATACTGTTAACTGAGTGACTGTGTCTGACAGTCCTAATCTTGATGGAACTAGATGAGTTCTGTACTGAATTGAGTAACTGTATCTAACAGTCTTGAAATCTGTAGAACTATCTGAGTTCTATTTTGAAGACTGAGACTGAGAAAGTGGGAGATAGTCATCTAATCGACAAGCCCCAAATAAGATAATATAGCTGAAATAAGGTCTAATCTATAACACTAATTGAAAGGGTGTCAATACCGCGCCACTGGTAAGGACAAGTTGTGAGTGACCCTCATCTGGAAGGTACTCTAATGAGAATGGCGGGACCCTGAACTGACAGGTTAAGCCACCTCATCAACCCTCAACTATCAGGTTTGATGTCTCAACCTACGCTGGCTACGTAGTTCTGTAATGCAAGGATTGCTTCTAAGAATCACACCCTCTACTAGCAGGTGAGTTCCCATCCTTGGGTTCACTCGGTGCAGAATCCTACTCTCATCTGAATAGACACTGAATTGATTATACTGAGCTGAACTGGACTGAGTTCGCTAAGTTTCGTTGGCTGACGGAATACTACTAAATTCTGCTAACTGACTGAGTTTACTGAGGATTTAACTGAATACTGAATAGGACTGGACTGATACTGAATCTACTGAGTTTTCTTGAGTTCTGTAACTGACTGAACTCTACTGATCATGGATTGACTGAGAGTATCTTGAAAATTGACATTGGCTCTAGGCACTCAGCTAAATTATTGGGTATTAAATACCCCCAGGACTGATAGAATGGACAATATAAGACATGATAATTCTTGAATAATATAACACTAGTCTATCATTTGCAATACAATCACTGAGGCATTTCATTAAGTACTCAAAAGTCATAAACTTGAACATAGATAAGAATGCATAATAATGTGTCATGATTCATTCACTAAGGCTTTTTATCAAACACTTAGCATGCATTTAACTTGTACATGAATATGGATCTCTTGTCAACATGCTATAATGGCACTATTCCTTTCATAATGATATTTTATCAAACACACGGGGAGCATGCTTTGGTCACACAACAACCAATACATCTAATTGTAATGGATACATCAATCAACTTGTTAATTGAAGGGTTTATCATAAACATTATGTAAATCATCACATACTTGGGTCAATTATTGGAACTTTGTAGTTTAAAACATGAATCAAAACCCAACAACAACATGAACATGAATTTCAATTACATTAAATCATAAACAATCATAAATATATAATCTTTGAATTGAAAAAAGGATTCTTGAGCTTCATGGGTGAAAGGGACCCATGAATCAACACTTAACATACCTTAGAATGTGGATCCTTAAAAGTTCTTGGAGAAATTCTTGAGCCTTGTTCTTGAATTTTGAAACTAGGTTTTTTTGCTTTTGAGAAAGAATGATGAACTTTGAGGAAACTTGAGTGAATAATGAGATATTTAGGTCATCTAGGGATTTATTTTGTGTTTGGGGCAAATATAGGTCATGGGAAAAGTCCAAGATGCCCCTGGGAGTTAAAATTCCGTAACTGGAATGCAAATTAAAGCCTCACCGCGACGCGGTGGAGTGGCCATCGCTATGCTCACCGCGACATGGCCTAATCGTGGTGAGCTAATGGATTATGACATTTGCTGATATGAGCCTCACCACGACGCAGTCTAATTGCGGTGAGCTACTAAAATTAAACAATTGCCAAATTAGCTTTCATCGTAATGCGATGGATGGATCATCGCTATACTCACTGTGACGCTTATCGCGGTGAGCTACTATTTTTGAAATTTGAATTCAATCCAATCCTTGTCCAAAAATTCTAAAACTTACTCGAGACATGCTATTTTTATCCCTGAATATGACCCAACTTAGAAATTAACTTTCCAATTCGGGAAGGTCATAAATAAATTCACTGAAGTTCAAAAGGCTTAGAAAAGACTAAGTCCTAATACCTAGCTGAAATTTTCTAACTTTGGGACTCCTCAACAAGCCTTCAAGACTGAGTTAACCTTAAGATTTCATGGGGTCTTACAATATTTTCCTCTTGAAAACATTTGTCCTAAAATGAGACTGATTAAGATGGGACAATACTGACAGTCTGAACTTACATACTGGACATGAACATCTGAAACATGATTGCATGACTGATATTACTGATATACTAAAATTTCATGTTGAACATGTATATCTGATGCATGATTTCATGACTGAGCTAACTCATGAATGCATGACTGAAATTACTTATAAACTGAGTTTCTTATAATGAGAATGCATATCTGATGCATGAATGCGTGACTGAGATTACTGATAAACTGAGTTTCTCATAATGAGAATGCATATTTGATGCATGAATGCATGACTGAACTGACACATAAATGCATATGATTGAATATGAATGGTATTTGATACCAAGTTTGTAACTGAAATCTGAACATAAAACTGAATAAGTTTAAGGAACGCTATTACCTTGGGATGAGTCTGAGTTTGCGGAGAAGAGGTGAAGATACTTGGTCAACATATCTACTTCTGCTTCCCAAGTAGCTCCCTCAACGGACTGATTTCGCCAAAGAACTTTGACTAGAGGGACTTCTTTGTTTCTCAGTTTACGAGTCTGATAGTCAAGAATTTTGACTGGAATCTCTTCGTAAGAGAGGTTGTTCTGAATATCTATGCCCTCTATATGCATTACAACTGCTGGGTCACCTATGCACTTCTTTAGCAAGGAGACATGGAATATTGGATGGACTGAGGCTAGATTTGAAGGCAATTCGAGCTCATAAGCTATTTTGCCAAAGCGATTGAGAATTTTGAAGGGACCGACATATCGGGGACTGAGTTTTTCCTTCTTGCCGAACCTCTTCACTCCCTTTATGGGAGAGATTTTCAAGTACACATAGTCACCAATCTCGAACTCGAGATCCTCTCTACGCACATCTGTGTACAACTTCTGCCAGCTCTGGGCTATTCTAAGCCTCTCTCTGATCAACTACTTTCTCCAAGGTATCAAAAATCAAGCTAGGCCCTACAACTGTGGCCTCACCAACTTTAAACCAATCAATTGGAGATCTGTATCTCCTACCATAGAGAGCTTCAAATGGAGCCATCTGAATACTGGAATGATAGTTGTTGTTGTATGCAAACTCAATCAAAGGTAAGTAGTCATCCCAACTATCCTTAAAGTTGATTGCACACGCCCTTAGCATATCTTCCAAGGTCTGAATGGTCCTTTCTACCTAACCATCTGTCTGAGGATGAAAGGTTGTACTGAGGTGAACTCGGGTACCAAGACCCTTTTGGAATGCTTTCCAGAAATGAGAGGTGAACTAGTTACCTCTATTTGAGGTAATGGACAATGAAACACTGTGCAATCTGACCAAATCTCTAATATAGAGTTTGGCGTAATCCTCGGCTGAATAAGAGATATGGACTGGAAGAAAATGAGATAATTTGGTCATCCTATCTACAATGACCCAAACTGAATCATGCTGATAACGAGTACGAGGCAAACTCGTCCCAAAGTCCATGTTCAGTTCTTCCTACTTCCAAGTAGGAATACTAAACTCCTACATGGACCCACTAGGATTCTGATGCTCAATCTTAACCTGTTGGCTTGTTGAGCACTTACCCATAAACTCTATGATATCTCTCTTCATCCCACTCCACCAATAGATCTTTCGCAAATCGCGGTACATCTTAGTGGCCCCTGGGTGAATCGAGTAATGCGCACCATGAGATTTTGCAAGAATTCGCTGTCTTAATTCATCAATACTAGGCACACACAGATGACCTTGACAACTTCCCTTTGGGAGAAAACCTCTACTTTATGATCTCTGACCGACTCTTTTAACTTGACTAAACTGGGATCCCTATCCTATCTCTTCTTCACTTTGGAAACTAGAGATAATTCTGAACTACTCTGCACCCATATACTACATTCTACTGAATCGACTCAGCGGACACCAAGTCGGGCTAACTGATGAACTTCCTAGGCTAACTTCTTTTTACTATCCTCAACATGAGCAACACTTTCTATAGATAGTCTACTAAGAGCATCAGCCACTACATTGGTCTTGTCTGGATGATAAAGGACATTCATGTCATAGTTTTTCAATAACTCCAACCACCTTCTCTGACGGAGGTTGAGATCTTTCTGAGAGAACACCTACTGAAGGCTCCTATGGTCTGTGAACACATCAATGTGCACCCCATACAAATAGTGCCTCCAAATTTTTAAGTCAAACACTACTGCTGCTAACTCAAGATCATGAGTTAGATAGTTCTTCTCATGAGGTTTAAGCTGTCTGGAGGCGTAGGCTATGACCTTACCATGATGCATGAGTACACAACTCAAACCTACTCTGGATGCATCACAGTACACTACAAAGCCATTTGAACCATCTGGGAGAGCCAAAACTGGGGCTGGGGTGAGTCAAGTCTTCAACTCCTGAAAACTTTTGTCGCAAGAATCTGACCACTGGAATTTGAATTTCTTCTGAGTCAATCTAGATATAGGGGATGTAATATTCAAAAATCTCTCAACAAACCATCTGTAATAGCAAGCCAAACCCAAGAAACTCCTGATATCTATCGGAAAGATGGGTATGGGCCAGTTTCTCACTATTTTTATCTTTTGGGAATCAACTCTAATGCCATCATCGGAAATGATATGGCTAAGGAATGCTACTGATCTTAGCCAAAATTTGTACTTACTGAATTTGGCGAATAACTAATGATTTTTTAGGGTCTGCAATACTATTCTTAGATGGTCTGCATAATCACGCTCACTGCGGGAATAGACAAGGATGTCATCTATGAAGACTATGATGAACATGTCCAAGTACTTCTTGAACACGCGATTTATCAAGTCCATGAAAGCTGCTGGGGCATTGGTATGACCAAAGAATATGACTAAGAATTTAAAGTGATCATACCGAGTTTTGAAAGTTATCTTTGAGATGTCATATTCTCTTACTTTGAGCTTATGATAGCCTGATCTGAGGTCTATCTTAGAAAAGTAACTAGCACCCTAAAGCTAGTCAAACAAGTCATCAATTCTGGGAAGTGGATACTTATTTTTTATCGTGACCTTATTGAGCTGGCGGTAGTCTATGAACATTCTGAGAAACTATTTTTCTTGCATACGAATAGAACTGATGCACCCCATGGGGACATATTGAGTCTGATGAATCCCTTGTCTAAGAGATCCTTCAACTGTTCCTTTAATTCTCTGAGCTCTACAGGTGCCATTTGTATGGCAGAATAGATATGGGCTGAGTATCTGGAAGAAAGTTAATGTCGAAGTCTATTTCTCTTTCGGGAGGAATTCCTGAAAGATCTTTGGGAAAGACATCTGAGTATTCATTCACTACTGGGACTGATTCGAGACTGTGAGTTTTGGAACTAGAGTCCTTAACTCGAACGAGATGATAAACACATCCCTTAGATATTATTTTCCTAGCCTGTAGATAGGAGACAAGCTGACCCCTGAATGCTAAAGTACTACCCCTCCTCTCTAGGACAGGTTCATTTGGAAACTGAAATTGGGCAATTCTATTTCTACAGTCGACTGTGGCATAGCAGGAATAAAGCCAATCCATATCGAGAATGACATCAAATCAGTCATCTCTAATTCAACTAAGTCTGCTAAAGTGACTTTCTGAGATACCATAACCCGACAGTTCCTGTATACCCGTCGGACTATGATAGATTTACCCACTGGGTAGAGACTGAGAAAGGCCCTGCTAAAATTTTGGGACTGACTTCGAAATCAAGTACTATATAAGGAGTAATAAACGATGAGGAATCTCCTGTATCTAGTAAAGGATAAACATATATATGAAAGATTTGTAACATACCGGTGACTACATCAGGAGAACTTTCCTGATCCTGTCGGGACTAAAGAGCGTAAATTCTGTTTAGGTGTTTCCCACTGGTGGCACTGGATGAGGCACCCTGCTGATTTAGGCAACCGGACTAAGCTGGAGGACGGTTATGCGGACCCTGAGAACCTGATTAGGGACAATCTCTGACTCTGTGGCCTGGCTTGCCACATCTGAAACAAACATCACTGCCAGCTCTGCAAATACCCTGATGGTTCTTGCCATAAGTCTGAAAAAGAGGCTTGGTTCGAGCACTACTGATAATACCCTAAGAAGAACCTGATTAGGGACAATCTCTGACTCTGTGGCCTGGCTTGCCACATCTGAAACAAACATCACTGCCAGCTCTGCAAATACCCTGATGGTTCTTGCCATAAGTCTGAAAAAGAGGATTGGTTCGAGCACTACTGATAATACCCTAAGACTTAGAGCCTGGCGCCCTATCTCTATTGCCCTCTTTGAATTTCAGCACTAGGGTACTAGCTGAGGATGGATCTGGAACTGAAGATTTTGGGCAGAACTGAGAACAATTCCTATCCTCTGACTTAGGCTGAGCAAAGTTAAAACTACCTGTCCTAGCTCTCATGTTCTGCTTTTCTCTCTCCTTATTCTTCTTCTCTTCTATCTGCTGAGCATGGATCATGAACCTAGCCAAGTCCATCTAACTTATCAACATTATAGTTCTGCACTCCTTGACCACACTATCATTCACTCCAGACACAAATGTACTCATTCGGGATCTTCTATCTGCCACCATATGAGGAGCATATCTAGCTAATTGAGTAAACTTGAGAGAATACTCTTTCACTATAATGTTACCCTGCTTGAGGTTGATAAACTCTTACACCTTAGCTTCTCTTAGCTCTAGGGGAGAGTATCTATCTAAGAAGGCAGTGGAAAACTACTTCTACTCAATGAACCCTACATCTGCGGCCCTCTCTGCTTTCCACTGCTTGAACTATGTGTGAGCCACATCCTGCAACTAATATACAGCTAGCTCAGCACTCTCACTAACAGTTACCCCCATAATATCCATTACCTTTTGAACCTGATCAAGGAATTCCTGAGGGTCCTCATCTATCTTAGACCCGGTGAAAGAAAGAGGATTCATTCGGGTAAAGTCACAAATCTTGGTTGCAGCAGAATTGACCACTGGGTTGGCCGAAACAATAGCTGGGAGTTCATTCTGGGCAACAACCGAATTGGCTAGAGTAGTGAATGCATCCCTAAATTCTGCATGAGAGACGTGTTAGTCCAGGGGATCTGCCTGAACGGGTTAAGGTGCTGATTAATTTCCAATTCTCCTTTCGTTACCCTTCTTGGGAGGCATATTTTGTAAACGAAAGGGAGAAATGGATTAGATTGAGAGTTTAACTTGAGCTCATGCTCACTAGCACAACATGAGTACTGAAAGAAGGGAAAACTGTTCCTAAAATATCTCATAGCCTCATGTCCATAAGTGTAGTGCGTTACACACCCATGCACAAGACTCTACTCGATGCGGCTTTCAGACTTCCTAGGACTCTATTGAACCTTGGGCTTTGATACCAAATTTGTAATGCCTCAAGTCTGGTACCTCGGATGCTACATGGTGCTCATAATCTCAAAGGACCACAAGCTAACTCATGGCTGATATCTGTACTGAGCACTGAATAATATATTATAAAAAAATTTGGAATAGTAGGCTGAAATGCCATAAGGTTCAAATATCTGAAATACTGAGAAAAACATAACATTTGATAGTATATGTAAAACTATAACTATCTGAAATACTCTAGTCTGAAAAGACTCTAAACTGAACTGTCTGAATGAGGAGTTGATGGGACAATCCCCCAACTAACTCCATCTACTAAAATACTAAATTTAATGAAATAATAAAATAATAATGTCCTCGAACTATGAGAACTCACCACTGACTCTGACTGCTGAACTCTGAACAACTAAGTGTGATTGGGAACCTAAGCGTCCAAAACTATGGTATAAAATACCATAGTGCAAGAGAAAAGTATGTGTCAGTACGTGGAAATGTACTGGTATGCAAAGTAGGGTAGGCTGAATGCATGGGTTCATATGTATGAATAAAACTATCTGAATGACATGAGTATAACTAAATGAGAGTACATGCATGAATACGTGAACTGTAATTGAGATCGTGATAACACTTAATACTGGATCTGAATACTGATAACATGGATTTCTGATAACTAAAATACTATTAAATGAGTGACTGTGTCTGATAGTCCTGATCCCGATGAAACTAGCTGAGTTCCATACTAAACTAAGTGACTGTATCTGATAGTCCTGAAATCTGTAGAACTATCTGAGTTCTATTTTAAAGACTGAGACTGATACTGTGTGAGGTAGTCATCTAATCGACAAGCCCCAAATAAGATACTATAGCTGAATTGGGGTCCAATATGTAACCTGATAACGCTCAATCTACAGCTCTCGTAGGAGTGTAAAGCGGTCGTTAGCAAATATAGAACCCAACCTGGGTTGGGTGTCGATCCCACAGGGAATAGCTTGGCCAACAAGTAAGCAACAGTTACTAGACTTTTAGTGCAAATCTCGTAATGAGGGGGGATTGCAATGTGTAACCAAATTATTAAAGCAAAACTGAAAATAGCAAAGTAAAAAGAAAGAATATTTCGTAGGTTGTGAATCAATGAGAATTGAGGAATTGGGGTTATGTCCACCTTCTGAGTTATACGTCTCTATTGGCTATGAGTGTGTTGAATTTCGACATGCATGTGCTTATAGAGAATTGTATTCGATGGTAAATCCAGGCGTCTTTCGACCTATTCGAGGATTATTTCACTTTAACTCTTTCGAGCTTAAAGCGTATCTAACGGTACAAATTCTCCAAGAAGTTAATCCAGTTACGACACTAACTTTTTAATAGGGGATGGGACCCTACTACCTTGACATTATCTCTTTTCCAGACAGATAACCTTTCTTTCGAACAAGTTAAATGTTATACTGGCGTTATTCTATGCGTCTGCAGCCACAAGATTTGCATTAAGATGAAGAGAATAATGATATAAGCAGCATACGTGTCACGAACTCACAAACTCACAGCAATAGATAGTATCTCTTTCGGCTTCCATAACCCCAACAGAGAGGTTTAGTTACCCATGAGTGCGAAGGAAGTCACAATAAACATGATCATTGTACCCCAATAAAGATTTGCACGTTAGGTGTAAGGGTGAGGATGGCGTGAAGTCCTTTGCGAAGTAACGTCTCTCTTGTTGTGGAATTTAATAGAAGAATAGAAGAAGAATAAAAATAGAATTAATGGAAGAATTAGAATTGTTGGAATAGTAAGTGAATGAATCTCTCCACTAAGGGAGGAATGTAAGAAGATGAATTAAAAATCTCTAGCATGATAGGGTATTTATAATACCCATATCCTAATCCTACTATGCTAATGAAATACTTAACCAAATCCTACTAAGATAATGAAATACTTAACCCAATTGTACTAGGTTAATGTATCATTATCCTAATAAGTTACTGCTAGTCCCCAAAGTCTTCAGAAATGTTGTTTTAGCCCGGGATAGATTTTCCATGCATCACTTTTGGTCCTTTAGGCGTCCAAGCTCCCTTTCCTTCCTTCGTGAGCTTTCTTTGGCGTCAAGTTATCCACAAAATGCTGAATTCTGCATCATTTATACCTGAAACTTTGCTAATCATGTTCTTTAGCTCACTTACAGGAAAAAGGACTAAAAGTGCATGAAATATGTAATTTGTTCTCAAAACATGGCACAAATATGGGCAAAATATATTGATATAGGCGTGTAAATTCGCCTATCATCAACACCCCACACTTGAAGCTTTGTTCGTCCTCGAACAAAATATCATGTCCCTCTAAACATCAACTTAGGGTTTCACAGCAACAACACAAAACATTCGTCAAGACAAGCACAACAATTATTAACAAAGAGTAGTTTTCCGATCATTACTAAAAACCATTTAACCTCTAGCATAGACTCGTGATGGTGGTCAACTCAAATTCAAAAGTTAAGGCACAAGGAATCATGTACAACTATCCAAAACTCATCAACCATGTGTGTCTCACAATATATTACCCATAGTCACTCACAAGTATAGCATATTTTTCAAACATGGGTATCAAAATATCATTGCTCTCGCTCTCACAAAGAATTCGTATGCAACAACTGATGACCATAGGCTTGCCCTTAGTGTAATACTCCACTAAATGTCAGAATGCTAAGATTATGATCAAATAGGTCTTTTGATGGTTGTAATGTAGGCTAAGGGACGGGTAGGACTATTTTGGCCAGAAATAGTGACTAAGTTCCTAAGCACTTTAATACATCACATTGTATCATTGACATTTTTTTCTTTCAACCTTTCTTCTTTCTTTTATTCTACCACCCTTGTTCTCCTCTTTGGTTTTTCAATTTTAAGCATAACTCACTTTTCAGCTTTCTTTTTCCTTTTTCTTTTCATAACATACCTCTTATGATAGCACTTTCTTTTTCATAACTCATTCAAGCACCATTACAATTTAGAGCATCATACTCACCCAATTTCTCTTATTTCGTCACATGACTTTTTCACTTTAAAGCACTTAGGATTTTGGATCAAATTACAGTCTTGAAAAAATGGATTAGGCTTACATATGAGGTTCTTCAAAGAAAATAGGCTAAAGGCTCAAAAGGGTTTAACTAGGATGATGTCCATGGGTAGGTAAAACGAAGGTAAACATATATAGGTTGCCAAAGAAATGCCTAAATCATCTCCTAAACTTACACTCCTTATTTTTCGCTTTGCATACATACCAGGCAAGTTCTAGCATCAGCCCCAAACATAGAATATACTATTAATCTCTCACACATAAGGCACATGGTCGACTTGATTGGAAGTAGTATAGACTCTTGACCCAACAAGTGAAGGAATTGAACTACACAATATCACATAGTGAGTCACAATTAGAGCCTAAAACGTCTCAATAGTCATAATTGTAGCACATACTCTTGTTATAATCTCATGCTGCCTATTAGAGTAATTTCATGCGAAGCTACGTTAAAAAAAAAAAATTTACTACTAAAAAAAACAAAACGAGAAAACTAAGCAAACAAACATGAATAAATGCAAAGGATAGAGAAGTATATCATGCAAATACCATCACCCCTCACTTAGACGGGACACACTGTCCTCAGTGGAAAATAAATAAGAAGAACCTGGTTAGTCAGACTCATTCTCTATGTCTGGGGTCATACCCCTTGCATCGGAATCATCATCAGAGTCGTCACCATTAGAAGTTCCTCATAAGTATCCCACTTAATTCCAAGAGTGAGTCAAGGTGTTTGCAGCGAGGAGGGTTCTCCTTGCTCTTTTTGGCCTCTTTTCTTGCCTTTTTGTGACGTGGTAGCCTTATCTTTGCCTTGTCTTTTGGTGCCATTATACCTGAGATCTCAATAGAGTCATGTTAGCATCATCTCAATGGATACAATCTATAAACAAGCAGCAGAGGTACCACCCCACACTTAGGTTGTTGGCACCAACTAGTGAAGTGAAAGTGGTCGATTACTCAGAATTCATCGACATACGTTTTAGGTGCTATATTCCAACAATAAAGTTAGAGATGTCACACTTCTTGTAATCCTTGCAATACTTTCATGTTAGATATGGCAAGACTACTACATAGGGATTACATCAAGGTATAGTATCTATCACAACCTCCTATGTCGGTAGGCAACTATAAGTCTTATTCCGCTAAACGGGACATTCTAACATGTAAGTATTCAAGTGACAAGATTATGCAATGTTCATGACTATAGCAATTCCGCAAGTAGTATGACAATGCTAGTAAAACCAAATTCAAGTCGGAAACAAGTCAAGATTATCCTAACGTATATGTTTACTTACATGGTTTTTGTATCAACAATCCAAACACATTAACATCACCAATAATCCTTCAAGATGTAGCAATTCATAATAGACATAGTAACGTAGTACTTACGAGAAATAGATGAAGAATAAAAGAGTACTTACGTGATTGAAGCCTTTGGAGATGGTCTTGTGAATTGGAAGAGCAAAAAAGAAAAATTTTGAGATGATTTGGGTTGATGTGCTGCGCCTTTAGGTCAGGTTTCAATGTGGTTATGTTTCAAGACCAAGTCCCCTTTATATAGGAAAAGAATGGGTCGGGTTTTGACCCATTTAAAAACGGTTTTGGATACAAAAAGGGTCCATATGCGGCGCATAGTGCTTTGCATAAGCATGGTATATGCGGCGCATAGTGTAGTGCATTTAGGGACATATGCGCCGCATAGTGTATGACATTTGTGATACTGAGACCTAATGCTATATCATAGGCGGCGCATAGTGTATAGCACACTTAAGCATGGGCGGCGCCTATGTCTTTGCACACTAGATTCCGAGACCTTAGGCTATAGTATAGGTTTTGCATTGTTCGTGGCCTAGTTTTACCTAGGCCTAGCCTTCCTCGATGCCTATTTTGGCATGAGAAACGCTCAATCCATAGCCTTATGTATCATTATTCCTAACTTACCACCTTTACCATACAATACGTCCAAATCGTCGTTTGAAACCAATCTCCTCGTTGAATACTTCTTGCACCTATATTTGCTCAAAACCAATGAAAACGATTAGTACGATGTGTTGCATCCCACCAAGCGCCTTAGTTTTGGTCGTGGCTCGATAAAATCCTAGGAAAACAAAAACAATTAAAAACATTTAAAAACGATGGGTTGCCTCCCACCAAGCGCTCGATTTATTGTCGCGGCACGACATAGCTATCTCGATTACTTAGTCTTCATCGAGATAGATGGGGCATTGTTTTCTGAATGGATTCAGACGACGCTGACACTTACTTGTAGGCATGCAATCTTCTTCGATATGACTCTTGTACGTACATATCCCAGGAGGGATACCAATTATATCATCAATCTTCCTACCCATAGCTCTCTTGTACCTCATCAGAGCAGAGATAAGTGCCTCTACGTGTTGTTCATTGAAATTATCCGCAACACTCTTCGAAAGTGTATTTCCATATCCCAAGAACGTATACCTTCGATAATTGGGGAGCTCTTTCAATTCTAGCATTGGTGGCTCTACAATGGAAGTCTTCGCTGTTTGTGAAGGTTGATTTGTAAGATCAAGGTCCAACTGTTTAGGAGTATGAGAATAGGACCTTATTCCTGTTAGAGCACCCATAAGTTCTTCATAATCTTCATCATCCTCATGCTCAACATTCAGCAGTGCAGCAGCCAATGGCTCAACAGTAAGATGTTTCTTTACAGATAATGCTTTCTTATCCTCATAAGCTACGGAGAACAAATCCATATTGCTGGGTTGCTTCATTGCTTTGCATATATCAAAGCGGACCACTTCGTCATTCAACCGAAACAAAAGCTCATTATCCCTCATGTCAATAAGCACACTTCCAGTTGCAAGGAAAGGACGTCCTAAGATTATGGGAACTTCAGAATCCACCTCGCAATCCAGAATAACGAAGTCTGCAGGAAATATGAATGAAGAAACCTTCACCAACACATCATTCAAGATACCCACAGGTCGTTTTACTGACCTATCAGCCATCACGAGCCTCATATTGGTTGGTGTCGGATCGCCTAACCCCAACTTCCTGTAGACGGATAGTGGCATCAAATTGATGCTAGCACCCAGATCGCACAATGCCTTTGCAAAATTCATAGATCCAACAGTGCAAGGAATAGTGAAAGCACCGGGGTCGGCCTTTTTCTGAACTAGCGATCTTGTAGCAATTGCGCTGCAGTGATGAACATCATCTTTCAACTCATAACTTGCTGCCCGCTTCTTTGTCAAAAGATCCTTCATAAATTTCGCATACCCAGGCATTTGTTCAAGTGCCTCCACCAATGGAACATTAATGGTCAGCTGTTTCAACATAGTCATGAATTTGCTGAACTTCGTGTCATCCGCCACCTTCTTCAATCTTTGAGGAAAAGGTGGTGGTGGGTATGGAATTGTTCTCTCCATGGCTTTCTTCTCCTCTTGCTTCCGTTTTTCAGTTTTTTCAGGTTGCAATCTGTTGGAGTCGACGTCATGGCCGTTGTGGCCTTTTTCTGTGGATACTTCTTCTGTCGCCTTATCATCAATGTCCACTACTTCGTCAACCACTTTCTTGCCTTTTGCTGAAGTTTCCAGCACCTTACCACTTCGGGTAGTGATAGCCATGCATGATCCTTCGTTCCTTGGATTTGGCACAGTGTCGCTGGGTAGTGTGCCGGCTTTTCTTTGATTAATTGTTGCTGAAAGTTGACTCAATTGCTGCTCTAGTTGTCTTATTGCAATGGAATGTGAGTCAAACAACTGATTCATTGAAGACAAATCGTTCTTCACCTCAGTTACGCCCATATTGGTTGCCTCCACTCCTTTCAGCAGCTTGGCCATCATATCTTCCATAGACATATTTCCAGAATCAGATGCAGCGGCGTCACGTCTTCCAGGAGGAACATACAAACCACTCCTGTCTGAATTATTCTTCCAACTACCTTGATCGCGGTCCTTGTATCCAGATTTATCATAATAGCTCCGACCTTGGTTTCCTTGGGTAATACCTCGGAAACCCCCCTGATTGTTCAAGTAGTTGGCTTCTTCTTCTGAATCAGATTCGTTTCTTCCATGTGATACCACGGCCTTAACTTTTTTGGTCTTCCCTGATAATAGATGCTTTGTAGGAAGATCCATCTGCATTTTCATGTGAGCCATGTCTTGGTCACGATCCTCTTGTCTTCGTCTCTGCTCTGTAGTCATGCCAAAAGATACAGTAGAGCTTGCTACCTCAGAATCCCAGGTATACCAAGCTCTACTTTGCTTTGTCATCCGATCTAGCATATTGCTTGCCTGCACAAAGGTGAGGTCCATAAATGATCCACCTGCTGTATTATCAACCATTGGCTTAGTCACCGAATTCAAAGCTGTGTATAATATCTCCATCAAGTGGACATTGGTCATATGATGGTTTGGGCACCGCATAAGCTTCATCTTGAACCTCTCCCATGTTTCGTGGAGAGCTTCAGTTGGAAGCTATCGAAAATTGGTGATCTCATCTCTCAACTGTGCTCTTTTGGATGGCGGAAAGAATCTTTCTAGGAAAGCATCTTTTAATTGCCTCCAATTAGTAATAGAATCAGGAGTCAGCCCATTCAACCATAGAGTTGCCTCCCCAGACAGAGACAATGGAAATAAGCGTAGTCAAATTGCATTCTGTCCAACGCCAGGATTGTCGAATGACTTGCATGTAGAAATAAAGTTGATCAGATGCATATTCGGATCATCGCCTGCTAGTCCACCAATTGGAAGGGTGTCAATACCGCGCCATTGGTAAGGACAAGTTGTGAGTGACCCTCATCTGGCAGGTACTCTAATGAGAACAGAGGTACCCTTAACTAACAGGTTAAGCCACCTCATCAACCCTCAACTAACAGGTTTGATGTCTCAACCTACGTTGGCTATATAGTTATAGAACGCAAGGATTGCTTCTAAGATAACACCCTCTAGTAGCAGGTGAGTTTCCATTCTTGGGTTCACTCGGTACTGAATCCTATTCACATCAGAATAGATATTGAATTAATTATACTGAGCTGAACTGGACTGAGTTCGCTAAGTTTCGTTGACTAATGGAATGCTACTGAATTCTGCTAGCTGACTGAGTTTATTGAGGATTTAACTAAATACTGAATAGGACTGGACTGATACTGAATCTACTGAGTTTTCTTGAGTTTTGTAACTGACTGAACTCTACTGATCATGGCTTGACTGAGAGTATCTTGAAAATTGACATTGGCTCTAGGCACTCAGCTAAATTATTGGGTATTAAATACCCCCAGGACTCAATAGAATGGACAATATAAGACATGATAATTCTTGAATAATATAACACTAGTCTATCATTTGCAATACAATCACTGAGGCATTTCATCAAGTACTCAAAAGTCATAAACTTGAACATAGATAAGAATGCATAATAATGTGTCATGATTCATTCACTAAGGCTTTTCATCAAACACTTAGCATGCATTTAACTTGTACATGAATAGGGATCTCTTGTCAACATACTATAATGGCACTATTTCTTTCACAAAGACATTTTATCAAACACATGAGGAGCTTGCTTTGGTCACACAATAACCAATACATCTAATTATCATGGATACATCAATCAACTTGTTAATTGAAGGGTTTATCATGAACATTATGTAAATCATCACATACTTGGGTCAATTATTGGAACTTTGTAGTTTAAAACATGAATCAAAACCCAACAACAACATGAACATTAATTTCAATTACATTAAATCATAAACATTCATAAATACATAATCTTTGAATTAAAAAAAGGGACCCATGAATCAACACTTAACGTACCTTAGAATGTGGACCCTTCAAAGTTCTTGGAGAAAATTTTGAGCCTTGTTCTTGAATTTTGAAACTAGGTTTTCTTGCTTTTGAGAGAGAATGATGAACTTTCGGGAAACTTGAGTGAATAATGAAATATTTAGGTTATCTTGTGATTTATTTCATATTTGGGGCTGAAATAGGTCATGGGAAAAGTCCAAGATGCCCCTGGGATTTAAAATTCCATAGCTAAAATGCAAATTAAAGCCTCACCGCGATGCGGTGGAGTGACCATCGCTATGCTCACCGTGATGCGGCCTAATTGCGGTGAGCTAATGGATTATGACATTTACTGATTTGAGCCTCACCGCGATGCAACCTAATTACGGTGAGCTACTAAAATTGGACAATTGCCAAATTTGCTTTCATCATGACACGATGGATGGATCATCACTGTTTTCACCGCGATGTGGGCTTATCACAGTGAGCTGCTATTTTTGAAATTTGAATTCGATCCAATCCTTGTCCAAAAATTCTGAAACTTACTCGAGACATGCTATTTTTATCCCAGAATATGACCCAACCTAGAAATTAAACATGCTATTTTTATTCCAGAATATGACCCAACTTAGAAATTAACTTTCTGATGTCGGGAAGGTTATAAATAAATTCACTGAAGTACGAAGGGATTAGAAAAGACTAAGTCCTAATACCTAGCTGAAATTTTCTAACTTTGGGACCTCTCAACAAGCCTTAAAGACTAAGTTAAGCTTAAGATTTCATGGGGTCTTACAATAACACTCTATCAATATTTTTGGACTGAAAAATAATAAAATTAGTTAAAGATGCACTAATTAATACTAGTTAAATGTATTTAGATGATAGAAAACTTACCCTCTGCACTACACTACCACTTGGACCAAACAACACACCAAAACCAACAGTTTTTGCCTTCTTTTATTTTTATCTTTTATAAGCAAGATTTGCACCAACTCTCAAGTGGTTGCAGAAGTTGTTGTAGGAATCACAGCAGCTGCAGGCCTTATATTAGTTTTAAGGTTGTTGTTGGCCTCACACCACCAATTGGTGTGGCATTTACAGGCTTGCTTGCATTGTTGTTGCACTATAATGTCTTCTTCTGCTTGATGTAGCATTTGCAGGCCTGTCAACACCTGCTGAAGCATTTGTAGGTCTCTTAGCCGCAGCTGGAGTACTATTACTAGGTTGCACACTTGGCTGACTGCCACTTGCAGATGTAGCAGTTCCACAACTACCAGTGAAATTTTTTTCTGTAAAAAATATGTTAAGGTCTAAAATACATTCAAAAAGAGTAAAATTCATCAATAATAAGATATTTAGCTTACCAAAGTTAAATATCATTTCTTTTTCTGTTCAATAGACCTGTACAAAGAAAAAGTCATTTTTCTTCATTTTCTTGCAACCTTCTCAAACTTTTTCTTAACAGGCCCATTCCAATCTTTCTTTCTATTTTTACTTGATCTTCCTGGCATGGGACTAATCTCAGGTGTCTCAATTTCTAGTCTTGTGCTTCTTGACCACATCTTCATGTTAACTAATATCTCAGGTGGCTCAATTGCTAATCTAGTGCTTCTTGGCCACATCTTCGTGCTTATGATTGGTTGAATATTCTTATTACATGCCTTAGATATGTTTTCCTTTTATACCAGTATTCAACAAATGACTCCACATTCCATTCCTTATAATGCATTGCAACAATTGTATGTGCACAAGAAATTTTCTTTAGTTGCCATGACCTACACTAAATTGCTTCCTCTTCACACTAACAACATGTGTATATGGTGGATCACCAATATCAAAGTCAATATCACCATTAAACCTCACTTCATACTTGGCTGCATATTCAACATTCTCTGTAAGAACTTTCATAGCCATTGGTGATACATCACTAATCCATTTTTCTGAAAACTTTCTCATCTGATTCATCCTTTTCATGACTTTTCCTGTTATTTCCTCCAACATAGTGATTGTTGACACCTAATTTTTTTCCCTCGACGACTAAATTTAATTGCAAGTTTCTTCGATTTTTAATAAAATAACAACATTTACTTTACCGAATAAAGAAACTTTTTAAAATATTTACTGGGGTAATTTCATCATTTTAAGTAGTGATTATATACTATAGTATTTGATTATATGAAATTATATATTTTCTTTACTTAGATACCTATTTTTTTATATATGTAAAATATCGAATTTTAATCAAGGTTTGTCTTGAAATAATTTTAAAATGGTTGTATATTCTTCTAAATAAGATTTATTCTTAAACTTAGTTTTATTTGGAAAATACATGATTGATTTTATTAGATCAAGAAGCTCGGGTTTGAGTGAGGTATTTATTTGTATCAAATTTTAGTTAATTTGGGCCAGTCTATTAAATTTGGCTATAATCGAAATCAAACCGACCTCGATTGCAATGCAATTGGCTAATTGATTTTCAATTTGGCTAAAATTTAAATGGATTTATTTGACTCTTAATTCAATTGGGATTATTTGTTAAATAACCCCAATTTCAGCCTATTCTTTATCTTTAATCACCGACCCAAAACAAAACAATATCAGCCCCATTCCAATTACCGATCTAGGCCCATTTATTCATTCAATTTCCATGGCCCAACCTCAATTAAAACTCTCAGCCATCTTTCTCTTCCTTGGCCCAGTCCAATAAAAGTCGCGACCCGGGTCCAATCCATCGTTATCTTCTTATCCACAGCCATCAACACCATCCAATGCACAATAATAGCGTACAACCAAATGCAACATCGATAACCCGACCATCTCCAACTCGTTTTATTCTCCTCTTCATCATCACGCGATTTCCCACGCACTCTGGTATGAAGATGGATGCGGGCCTTCTAGAAAACAAGCTAGATGGCGTCCCCCAACAGTTACCTCCATTAATTTGGGAATTATTGGTACAATTTCATATGTATGCGGCTGATTTCCATTGGTTTGAGGTAATATTCTTTTCTCCCCAATTTTGATTGGTCGACAATTCGAATTTATCCAAGAAAAGTTTCAAAATCCGTATGAGTTGTTGGTGAAAATGTTATCTTGAGTCAAATTTCAAATTCCTTTCTCAAATCCATAGTTTACCCCTAATCGGTCTTCCATATAAGAACCTATTTTGGGTCATTAGAAAGGGGGGTTTTTTTTCGAGGGAAAAAAAGATTTTGAGAGAGAGAAAACATTCTTGGTCTGAAAAAGGCTCAAAGTTTCTGGGTTTGGGCAAACGGTAAATGTTTTGAGGATTTTTGATTCAAAGTTTGAGGTTAGAGATTCTGAAGGACTAGAGAAATTTCTATTGAAAAAAAAAAACTAGGAGAGAAATTCTAGGGGTTTGAAATTTGGGGTTCGAAAATTTTTCTGAGGAAAATTAGGAGAAATTTTTGGGTTGAAAATTTGGTGGTCGACGTTGCGAGATTCCGATAATGACAATTTTGCTTATAGCTCGTCATCCCATTTTGCTGCCCTGGAGGAGGTAAACATCCTTTTGTCCCTTTTAATTTCATTCTATTTTCATTTACCCCTTTTCTCTATACAATCAGTTAACTGCCTAGTTGTGATCGTGATAGCTTTGGGTTTGTTTGCTGTAGATGCCTCGTAGATCGTAGGAATCTGTTTAAAGTGATTGATGCTATGTCGAGTGACGAGCCAATATTTTTACAGCTTTGCTTTCATTGAAAACTTTGTAGCTTCTGGTTTGATGTATGGCTGTTTCATGTTCTGCTATCCTTGCTAACTTTATTATTTTTTGGGGGGGTTTGAAAGCTGCTGATTATTTCAAGTTCATATGGTTAAGTTGTTGTGTTTATCTGTTTTCCTTAGTATAAATCTAAATATGTATTCTGGAATTCTTCTCTTTTGATTTATTGTCCCAAGGGCAATGTCCCCCAATTTACTTTGTTGGTGTCCAACTTGTTATTATGTCCTGATTCGTTCTCCTTCTAGCAGAATGTTTCCACATTGATCTCAGTATGTTAGCTGTTGAATGTTCCAGTAGCCTTACCTTTGATTTAAGACTTTGATGATGGTTTAGTTAACCTGCTAAAAGGCTATATCCTAACTCTCGATCTTGAAAGTCGAACGAGATAGCAGGAGTACATCTCTGGGTTGTGTTTCGTTTATGTATATCAAGACTTTAAATTTGGACTTCCATTTTTCTTTTGAATCTACCCCCGATATGGGATCAAGTAAAAAGGGTAAATGAGGTTGTGTTTTGTGACTGTTGGGCGTTAGAATATGATTATTTGGAAAGAATTAGCCTAATTTTGTCATTTAAGTGTTTTTCCAATGAGATATTGTTTGTCTCGTGGTCGGGTGCGATTGATATATTATAATTGCCAAAATTTTGTTTGGTCTGATTAAAATCTTAGAAGATTGGAAGGAAAAATAGCTTTTTCTCATCCAACGTTACTAGCTTCATGTTTATCTCTAGGACTAGTTGGTAGTACGATATTATCATGTTTTTTTGGTGCACTGGAAATCAAATATTAAGAGGATTAACTTAGCTAAATCGCGAATTGTGTTGAAGGCTAGTAACCATAGCATAGTTTGTTAAATTACAATATTGAGTTGTTAAGCCTTTTATATCTTGTTTGGTCTATCTATGTGAGTGTCAACCTTAAATGACAGTGTACTTGAGTCAAGTCTGATTTGGGATGATAAATGTTAAGTTGAATCTTATTTGTTCTCATCTTTTATTTTCGTCTTTGTTTTTCTCATGAATTGTCATAGATATCATGCTAATACCTAGTCTATGTTGAATGGTCTACCACTGGCTTAACTTGGTCCATTATATTCCATTAATAGCAGGATCTTACTTTAACATTCCCTTTTTAATCCTAAGTAGGAATAATTTGAATAAGAAGTTGGGGTTTAGTTGAGTTGTTTGGTTCCCAGGATTACTTTAATGTTTTAGTTAACTTGTTTGGTTTCCTCTTTGGCTTTGTGTGAAATATGGGATCATTTAGGTAATATATATATATAACAACGCTTTTTAGCTTTCTTCAGGATTTGGCCCGAACTGTTCGGCAGATTCCCACGCGTTACGCACCCGTTCGCCACTTTGTTCTCGACTGTTCTGTGTGCCAATCACCTACCTTCCCAGTTTCTTTTTATGGCGATATTTGAGCTGTTTCACATTTACCTGCTATATTTTCTTTTTCTTTTTTTTTCTTAATCGGTCGCATATTAATGTCTTTCTTTATTTTTTCTTTGCATGAAAATCCCATTCGAAGTCCGAATGGACTTCCCTTCCTGAGCATCTCTACGTGGCCAGTGAGGCCCCTCTCTTTGAGTCAAACTTTGAGGGAAATTTTCAAAGTCGATCATGTGACATACCGAATGCAAGGAATCGAAAGAAGAGAATGGGGCAAAAGTCATATGTTAGAAGCAGCTAAGAGACAAAAGTCTCATTTGTTTTATTAATGGTTGTCTTTAATTATTTCATTTATTTATCCATTCATTTATTCGGTCCACGAAGCCAAAATTATATTTAATACAGGTGGAGCAAGGTTCGAGCGAAAAAACTCGAAAACATAGAATTAGGACAGGTGGAAGACGGGTCGAAAGCCCAATATCTAGACTAGGACAGGTTGATGGTTTGGGCTTAAAATCCTAAATCACTACTTCTCCCTTTTTCCCTTTTCCTTTTTCTTACTTGTTTTTACGTGCTTCTTGCGAACCTAGTTAAATCCCTAACTAAGTCGCTAAAAATTGATTTTGAAAAAACTTTTCCCTAAACAATCTTTCCTCCAATAAATCAATTTTCCAAAGTTAGTCAAAGACGATTTTCAAACAATCCGGATAACCACAAGTTAGCGGACGTTTTAGGTGCCTAACACCTTCCTAAAACGTTAATAAGAACCGCTACTCAGAATCTCTTAATTTAAATAATTTTTCTATTTTGGATCGTTTGAAGTAACTCTCTAAAGGTTTTCTTACTTCCCTTTCAAAATTAAGTGGAGACTCTCTTTCAAAAGTCAAATTTTTTTCGTAAAACAGAAATGGCAACTCTACTGGGGATCCTCAACTAGGTTCTAACCAAATGTTTGATTTTGTCTTTTGATTAACTATTTATGTGTTTATATGTTTTGATTCTTTAAATATTAACTATCGCATCTCATGGCATATCCCTGCATTATTTAAACTGTTCTGGGGTTTTGTGGATGTCCCGGCCCCCGTTGTTCAATTCCAAAATGTGTTGGAAATACAAACGGTTTATTAGCACGTGAGTCATTTGACGTTGTTTGTATTTTCAAACTCAAGTTGTCCGCTTGAGAACCAGTGTTCAAACCCACTCTAGACATCGAGGATAGAAAGAAACCAAAATCCTATTTTAGGCATGACCCTAGGACGACCCAATACTCGAGCGGGGTATTGGGCCCATTAGAAAACCCGCCCTGCGTCTATTGACCCCGAGTCAATTACAGATGAATCATATTTATGTGATGAAAAAAATACGTGTTTGTCTAAATTCAATCCATTATCCTTTGGGGTCGGGGGAAGGCTTATCTTTGTCTGCTTTCATGTAGGATATGACTCAACTACATTCCCACGAAAAGTTCAAGATGGTTACTAAACCTGACGATTTCTTGAAACTATGGTGGGACCATAAGAGCGCAGAAGAGAAAAAGATTGTTAGAACACACATTGGGCATCTTCCTTCTTTGATCGAGATGGACGCTTGGCCCGAAATGATCCATGTACTAACAACCTTTTGGGATAATCAGAATATGGTATTTTGCTTCGGGGATGTTGAATTGACTCCCACCATTGAAGAGGAATTGATTTGTTATGAGAGTACGGAAATGTGTTTTAAGAGAAGGAAAACACCTGATAAGAACATTCTAGTCCCGGTTATGTGGGATCGTCAAAAGATCAAGGAGGTATTTTTAACTGATGACGACACCTGGCTAGGAGAACGTGACGAAACAAATATCACTTTTCATGAGCTGTATCATTGGTTCGGAAGATTCAATGCTTTTTGGACATAAATTTGAGTCAGAAGAAAAATGGAAGGAGACGAGAGCCTTTGCATTTGCGGTAGGCCTACTTGGAACCATGGTGTTCCTACAGGGGGAAAATGACACAATTCATCCGAGGGTTGTCTCAGTGACCCATGCACTCTTCTTTGGAAGGGAGTACAATTCTAAAAAGGTATTCCATAACTTAGCTCCCATGATTGTCACCGACATATATCAAGCTTTGGGAAGATGTCAAGTCGAGAATCGTTTCTTTCAAGGCTGCAACCTTATATTACAATGGTGGATGATGATACATTTGGTGAAAAATCCTAGAATGACACAACTTGACCACAAAACAAAGTGGAATCTGCTAGAACACACAACATGTGGTTGTTTTTACACAAATTCCAAACGGAAGCATCTCATGAATTTTGGTTTAAGACTCTTGGAGAATTAAGAGATAATGATGTCCAATGGTCCATTAACTATCTTCATTCAGGGAAATACATTATTCGAGGAGGCAAGTGGCCTTTTCTAGTGCTTTCGGGTCTCAAGGGAACCCGTCCCTACAATCCTGGCTGAGTTCTTAGGCAATTTGAGATCAAGCAGGAGACGTCTCAAATCGATTCTATTCTCAGATTATTCACTGAATATGATTAAAGTGAGCCCCCGCTCAAAGACTACATGATAAACGGGTGGAGAAGGAGAAGGTGGACGGAAGTCTCTTTCCGTATAGGGTATGAACCTGAAGTCAGTGACACTTATAAAGAATGGTTAAAAAAGAGCCTCTCTGGAGCATTAATTTCGGCGCCGAACGTGCCCACTCAAGTCGTGGATGTAGAATTCAAGCATCAAATCCGACTCCACAGGCTTCAGGATGAGTTTCAGAAAAGTGAAATCGTGCACCGATAAATGCATGTGGAAGAGGATTGAACAATACGTAAGTTGAGGGAAGAGTTGAAAAGAGCTAGGCAAGAGGCTGATGATTTTAGGCAGTGTTTAATCAATTTGGAAGATAGCATGGCCTCTCAACTCGATAGTATAGGAAAAATGACTTACGACAGCAAGGCACACTTATGCGGGAGTCATCTTATCATCAATAGGTATCAAAAAGCACAGGAGATAAACAAGTCAAAGAAGGCAAAGGCAGACGAAGGAGGCTACGATAGCTAGTTTTGCTATTTACCCTGCGCGAGAACTTATCTTCTTTCATGTTATTTCCTTTTTTTTCCTAAATATTGTATCCCTCTTTTGTTATCTTTTATTGTCATTTATGCCCTTTTTCGTGTCTATATAAGTTGGGGGTTAATGGATTGACTTCGAGGAAGCATATATTTTCTTCAAAAATCATTAGGCCTGAACCCTTGGCTCAAAAAGGGTCACCCCATCTAGGATATGTGATATTATAATATTTTTGTGTGATATAAATATTTTATGTGCTTATGTACGTTTGTTTGGATCAAAGGCAAGTTTATCGACTATGTCCTATGGATGAATTTGGCTGACTCAAACAACTCTATGTGGTTATTTCCTGTCAAATATTTTGCATTACTTATCACATACGGAAACTAACACATCTGCCTTTGAGTTGTTTTACTTTACAGATAATAGAAATTACTCCGTGTTGATATAAGCTGGCAGAACATCCATACTTCACCCAATTGAAAGCGCACAAAATCCCATCCTCTGACCATCATTCAAAAATGATAGGAAATGACGAAGAAAGCGCACTGACTATCCGGGAAAATGTGATAGCGGAACAGAATGAGATAATTGCGGAACTTGCAAGAAAGTTAAAAATGCTTCAGGAAGAAAAAAATCACACTCAAGATTTGGCTAACTTGGTCATCACCGTCAATGCTCCCGCTCTGGGAGGACAGTGGACTCCACTCCAAATTCCTCCCCTCAGCACCCCTACTCTTGGGCATCAGCCAAATAATGTATCGTCCGTATCCGCTCCCTCTTTTGTCCAAAATACCAATCATGAAAATAACCCAGACGCCTATCATCCGTAAAATCCATCTCTGACCCCACAAAACCCATCTCCCAATCCATTCCCAAATCGTCAAAACACATTTTCAAATCAACAAAATGCATTCCCAAATCTGCAAGATTCACTCTCAAACCTACAAAATACATCAAACCTACCTTCAAATCCCCCAAATTCATTTCCAAATCCACAAAATCCTTCTCAGATTTTGCCAAACTACTCGCAAAGTTCGCAAACCTTCCCAATTTCTAAAATATCCTCCCCACTTACCAACCAAATTCCTTTCATCCACAAAATCAAGTCTCCCTTCTAAATCCCCCTCAGGCCATCGTATCCCCTGATATCTATGAACCCTTTTCTAATCCCGAGATAAACCATTATGAAGAGAAGGAGAAAGAGTGGAGGACCGAGCACGAAAAGAATTTTCTAGCTATGAAGAAAGAGATCATGAGGATCTAAGTTTGAAATATTTGATGGTACCAAAAATCCAATGGCCCATCTGAGAAAGTACTGTGAGCAACTGGTAGGGATAGGGAAAATGAGGCGTTGTTGATGCGCCTATTCAGTCAAAGTTTAAGCGGCGAAGCCTTAGAATGGTTCATGTCTTAGGAGACGAAAAGATGGACTAGATGGAAAGCATTAGCCAAGGGTTTCCTTGACAGGTTCGCATTCAACATTGAAATATCCCTGATCGATATTCACTAGATCAGATCAAACAGAAGAATGATAGGAGTTTTTGAGACTATGCTTTTCAATAGAAGAAAGAAGCTGCCAAAGTGCAACCTCCCATGTCTGAGAAAGAAATGGTATCCATATTTTCTCGCGCGCAAAAAGGAGAATATTATACCAGGATGGTGTCAGCTGTCAGGGCAACTTTTGCGGATTTAGTAAAAATAGGAGAATCATTAGAAGAAGGTATTCGAATAGGAAAAATTACCAAGACCCTGGCATCGTCTGGGCTGACATGTTTTTGAAGAAGAAAAAGAAAGATGTAGGCGCGATTTCTGCTAATACTGTTGTAAAAACAAAAAGGAATATCAACTCTATGAATGTTTTCTCTTCTCCGCCGTCACCAAGCCTTCAACATGTATTCCATGCCCACCCCTAATACCAAGCTCCACAGCCAAATATCTCCCCCCAATACCAAGCTCCACTCCCAAACCTCCAATCCCAATACCAAGCTCCACAACCAAATATCATTCCCCAATATCCAGTTCCATAGCCAAATTATCAGTCTCATTTCCAATCCACTACTCCAAATAATTGAACAAATTCCCAAGCGCCTCCAAATTATCACCAAGTACCTCCTCCTATAAATCAAATCCATTATAACCTCCCATGTCCAAACCACGAAAAGAAACCTCCCCGAAACTTTACCCCACTAGCTAAAAGTCGTACCCAATTATTTGAGAGATTGAAAAATACTGGTCATTTGCAACCAATACAGCCTAGGCCTGTCAATCCCAACTCTCAATTTTTTAATGCAAGTCAACATTGCGCCTATCATTCAGGAGCAGTGGGGCACAGTACTGAGGATTGTATCTACCTGAAACATAGGATCCAAGATTTAATCGATCAAAAGGTCATCACAATCCAGTTGCCTATACCAAATGTTAACAGTAATCCATTGCCCAACCATGGGGGACCTACAGTTAGCATGATTGAAATAGATGGCGAATGGGCATCTGGCAAGACCATTACCATGGTGAACTCCGAAAGCACAAAAAGATGGAAGAAGTAGAAAAGATAGAGAGGGTTGTAGCTGTCTTAAGTGTCAACGAGAAAGCCCCATTTATAGTGATGACAGCTCCAAGTCAGGTGCACCCTCCCCCATTAAGAAAGGAATTCATTGTACATACCGCTGCTTTCCAAGGGATAACGCTGGCAGGACGATGCTATATCCCTGAGGAATTGATGAACAAAAAGGATTCACAAAAAAGGCCAATCACTGAAGGAGAGGCTGAGGAATTTTGGAGGTGTAAGCAACCAAAAGATTACTCAATTGTGAAATATTTAGAGAAGACACCAGCCCAAATCTCCATATCGGCACTATTAATGAGTTCGCAATACCACCGACAAGCTTTATCAAAGGTCTTAGATGAAGCGTATGTTCCTGCAGGAACGAGTGTTGAGAACCTGGGTGCGATTATAGGAAACATTATGGGGAATCATTGCATATCATTCAGTGATGAAGAGTTTCTATTTGAAGGAGCGATGCACAACAAAGCCCTGCATATTACTGTCATTTATCGAGATTATGCGATTAATCAGGTATTAATAGACGACAGATCCGGTGTGAATATTTGCCCCCTCTCTATGTTGGTTCAAATGGGCTATGATCTGGGGAAAATTTGTCAAAGCCACGTAAATGTGAGAGCATTCGATGGAGGGCAGAGAGATACCATAGGAGAAATTGATTTGTACATCCAAATGGGACCTGCTGAGTTCAAAACTAAGTTTTATGTTATGGATATCCATCCTAGCTACAACTTGCTCTTGGGAAGACCAAGGATACATGGTGCAAAGGCAGTTGCATCACCTCTTCATTAATTATTGAAGTTCATTTGGGAGGGTCATGAAGTAGTCATCCAAGGAGAAGAAAGTCGAGTGGATCGTCCCAATGGTTATTTGCCGATGATTGAAGATGCTCCAAAAGGTAGCAGTTTCTATACAGTGGAAATTGTAAATGTTGTGGACAGGGATTCAATGTCCAAAGTGCCAATGCCTTCTATCTACAAAATGATTACGACGGTGATGTTAAGAAATGGATTCGAACCTGGTCGAGGTTTGGGTAAGGATCTACAAGTAATTATCGAGCCTATTGTGATCCCAGAGAATGGATCTAAGTATGGTTAGGATATCAGCCTACCAAGAAGGATAGGGTTGAGGATGAGTCAGAGAAGGGTCTGTTTAGGACCTTGCCACTCCTATTCCAGTCATTTCCTGTGAGAAAGGTGTCAGATGATGATGGTCTTGGGGATGGGATACGAGATTTGTTCGAGGGATGCAATACTGTACCAGAAGATTTCCCAAAGTCCAGTGGGGTGAAGCAGATTGCGCCAGGGGAGGCCTTGCAAAACTGGACCTCCACTCTACTCATAACCCGTCGCCCGTCGTGGTAGATAACAGGGCAATTACTAATAGTTTTTAAAATTGGTGATAATTCGGAGGAGGCCCCGCGATTCACCTTTTATATCTCAAAACTTTCTTTTCGTATTTTACCGCTTTCAAAAAGGCATGGACTTATATTTGCGCAAGTCATGAGCCATGGTTTTGTAATGATCTCTCAAATTTCAATGAAAAGACCTTCATTTATATAGAAAATTCTATTATTTCTAAGACACTCCTAGTCATATATTTTGTTATTATCTTGTTATCATCTAACTTGGTTTGTTTGTCCCTTACAGTAACAACAACTTAAACTCTGCCAATGTCATGTCATGTCAAAGTTTAAACAAACAAAATGAAGGGAACGATGATAATTGAAAGGACGGTGATAAGGAAAAATTAGTTGAAGATATGGAGGAGTTTGAGAATCGGGAAAAAATCAACCTGGAGGAAATAAAAACAGTCAACCTGGGAGATCACGATGAAATCAAGGAGACAAGTGTCAGTGTCCACCTAGCGACGGCACAAAGAAGAGAGCTCATCCACCTGTTATGAGAATACATGGACGTGTTTGCTTAGTCCTATGATGATATGACAGGGTTGAGCACCAACATTGTGTCACATAAGTTGCCGATAAATCCTGAGTTTGATCCAGTCAAGCAAAAAATGTTGAAGTTCAAACCAGACTTAATTCTAAAAATCAAGGAAGAAGTGATGAAACAAATCCAGTCTAAGGTCGTGGAGGTCACAAAATATCCAACATGGCTAGCCAACATTATCCCAGTGCCAAAGAAGGACAACAAGATTCGAATTTGTGTTGACTATAGAGACTTGAATAGAGCCAGTCCTAAAGATAATTTTCTGTTTCCCAACATCCATATCCACATTGATAATTATGCAAAGCATGAAATACAATCTTTCATTGATTGTTTTGCTGGCTATCATCAGATATTGATGGATGAGCAAGATGTAGAAAAGATGACTTTTCTTACACCTTGGGGTTTCTATCATTACAAGGTAATGTCGTTTGGTCTCAAGAATGCGGGTGCAACATATATGATGGCTATGATAATGATTTCTCAAGATATGATCCATAAAGAGATTGAGGTGTACGTGAATGATGTAATCATCAAATCCCGCGAGGGTTCGGATAATCTGACCCATTTGGAAAAATTCTTCAACAGATTAAGAAAGTACAGTTTGAAGTTAAATCCTGCTAAGTGTGCTTTTGGTGTGCCATCAAGGAAATTGCTGGGATTCATAGTCAGCAGAAGAGACATCGAGCTAGACCCTTCCAAAATCAAGACAATTTAAGACTTGCCACCGCCGAAGACCAAGAAGGAAGTTATGAGTTTCATGGGTCGTTTGAATTATATTAGTAGGTTCATCGTTCAGTCAATAGTCAAATTCGAGCCAATTCTCAAGATGTTAAAGAAAAATGCATTGAATGGGTGGACAGAAGAATGTCAGAGAGTTGTTGATCGCATCAAGGAATATTTGTCTGCACCGCCGATTTTAGTACCGCCAAGAGAAGGAATTCCATTGTTACTTTACCTGTCAGTCTCAAAAAATGCTTTCGGGTGTGTTCTCGGGCAAAATGATGAGACCGGTAGGAAAGATAAGGCCATTTACTACTTGAGTAAAAAGTTCATGCCATATGAAGCCCGTTATACTTTTGTAGAAAGGACATGTTATGCTTTGACTTGGGCAGCACAAAAGTTGAGAAATTATCTGTCGTCCTACACAACATACCTCATCTCGAGAATGGATCCATTGAAATATATATTTCAGAAGGCCATGCCTACAGGGAAGCTAGCCAAATGGCAAATGTTGCTGAGCGAGTTTGACATTGTGTATGTAACCCAAAAGTCAATTAAAGGGCAAGCCTTAGCAAATCATTTGGCAGAGAATCCGATTGATGAGGAATATGAGTCACTTCGAACTTACTTTCCATATGAGGAAATTTTATTCGTGGGAGAAGACATTACAGAAATTTACCCTGGATGGAGACTATTTTTTTATGGGGTGGTCAACTTGAAAGGTTCAGGAATCAGAGCAGTTTTGGTGTCAGAAATGGGTCAGCATTATCCGGTAACTGCTAAGTTGCATTTGCCATGCACCAATAACATGGCTGAATATGAGGCTTGCATCCTGTCACGCCCCAAAATTCCATCAGGCCGGACTGGCACCCGAAGCCGAGAAGGCTCGGGAGAACCCGTTCAAATACCTGTACTTTTACTTACATGTCACCAAAAATTTGGACAACACTTCGTTGCATATAGAAGGATCTAATTACCTGTATCAGCACAACACGCACAAATATATATATATAACACTTGGCCGTCGGGGCCACCACATATACAAATATAACATCACTATATAAACTTCCATGACTTTACCCTTCCTTATGTCTACAAAGCCTCTAGGATATACATGACATAACTAGGGTCGGGACAAACCCCCGTGGGATTGACCCATGCTAGGCTTATGCCCCTGGGATACCACCCGATAAGAGAGAACTTCCATCACTTAGTTCAATTAATCTTTGAGATTGTTATTTCGGTCGCCACCGCATTTTTGATACTTTAAAACAATGATACATCAATAGGAACCAAGTAATAGACCTTCTATACAATAACGATGTAATAAAGACTCATTGATACATCAACAATGTGTTTCAGAATCATCAATATCACAACAATGAAATAGGAGCCTTTTGGTATATCAATGAAACATTTTGACACTTTATAAAATGGAAACAACTTCGTTGGTAATGTAGAACAATACATTGTTTCTGGACAACCTCGGAATCTTACTTGATGGAACATTGGTGTTTTCATGCCAAAGAACATCGTTAGAGTATGCTTTACATACCTCGTTGTAGATTCGGATACCAATTCAACACAACTTCCCGCCTTTACAAATCACTCTACAATGAAATGTTCGGCATCTAGTATTAGCAACCCAACACCACAATTCTCTTCCATAATTCCATACAACCAATATTTGCAAAACATTCCAAAAACCAACTTGAACAATAGGTTTATGTGTATATATATATATATATATATTCATCATTTCAATACCACATCATCACACCAAATCCCTTCACAATTCAACATAATCCAACATCATTTCCCAATCATCTTTCAACAACAATCAAATAACATACTTCTTATGCTCACATGCATATATATATATACATATCCATATAAATAACACCAACATAATTTACATCCTTACCATAAAATGGCCCTTTTGATTTTGAAGTCCTGTTGGCACAAATAAGGGGTGTTTCTCGAAGCCCTCGAGATGGTGAACACAACTACAGAATCAATTTGGACTTTCTACGGTTGAATCACAAGATAATTGGAGTTGAACTTAGACTAGGGTTTCTTATTCTTCAATACTTGGATGATAACATGATGGATATGAGGCTAATTATATTTATATAATGACCAATTTTCGTCCATGAGGTGATGGAAAATGACCATATTGCCCTTAAAAATTTAAGTAAATCCGAATCTGTCCATGGTGGACTATTTTGATAGGCTAAAGTAAATCGACCATAACTCTTTGCTCCGATATCGGATTTGGGTGAAATTGGTATTGTTGGATAGATAATTCAAAGTTGTTTCATTTCATATAAATTAGGCCACCCAGTTTGTCCTGTATAAGGATTTATGATCGTTTGAAGTTGACCCTAAAAAACTACTTTGAGAGGCTGAAGTAAAACGAGTATAACTCCTTACTCAGATGTTGGATTTGGATGAAACCAATTTCATTAGAAATAAGACTCTCGGGGCTTCTCATCAATATATAGAAGCTCACACAGTTCATTTTGTACAAGGAGTTATGATCGTTTAAAGTCGACCCAAAAAACTGGCAGGCCTCAGTAGTTTGTGTGCAGGAAATTTTCCTGCACATTTACTGTTCACAATATCCCGGCCATCGTTTTATAGTTTCGAACGTGCTCGATTATATCCGAAACTTATCCATTTTTGGAAATCTTTATATCATTGGAAAGCTTATTCAATAACCTTCGTATGGAACCATCAACGGGCAAATTCCGGTATAAATAAAGTCAATTCCTATACACATATAATCAAACGATACACTTGAAACCATCTCAAAATAATCAATACTCATACTTAAACTCATATATACCTAACTTATGATCAATACATATACTCCAACACATATAACCATGGCTAATGCACGTAATTAAGTACGGAGTGTTACACATCCTGGGTCTCAAATTGGCACTTGATGTGGGTGTTCGTGAATTGTTAGTTATCAGGGATTCAGATTTGCTGATTCACCAAGTACAGGAAGAATGGGCGGTAAAATACCCCAAGATTACTCCTTATGTGGAGCTGGTGCAAGAATTATGCGAAAGATTCAAAGAAGTTGATTTCAGACATATCCCTCGGATACAAATAGAATTTGTGGACGTTTTGGCCACTATATCTTCCATGATTCAACACCCAGATCAGAGTTATATTGATCCTTTGGAAATAAGCTTGAAGGAGCAACCCGCGCATTATGCATACGTGGAAGAGGAGCCTGATGGAAAGCCTTGGTACTATGACATTAAGAGGTATTTGGAATTTGGAATATATCCTGAAGAGGCCAATAACAACCAAAAGAAGACAATCCGGCATTTGGCAAAGAACTACTTTCCAAGTGAGGAATTTCTTTTTAGGAGGACTCCTAATTTAGGATTCCTAAGATGCGTCGATACTGCGGAAGCCAATAAATTGATAAAAGAGGTACACACTGAAGTTTGTGGGGCACACATGAATGGGTTTGCCTTTGCCAGAAAGATCCTGAGAACCGGTTACTTTTGGATAACTATGGAAAATGATTGTGGAAAGTATGTGCAGAAATGTTCAAAATGTCAGATACACGAAGATTTGATTCGAATGCCTCCATATGAGCTTCATGCAATGAATTCGCCTTGGCCTTTCATAGCTTGGGCATGGATGTTATCGGACCGATAGAGCCATCAGTATAGAATAGGCATAGTTTTAATTTGGTTGCCATCGATTACTTTACTAAGTGGGTTGAAGTTGCTTCATACAGAGCCGTCACTAAGAAAGTGGTTGCAGATTTCGTCAGGAATAACCTGATTTGCCAATTCAGCATGCCAGAATCAATCATTATGGATAATGGGGCCAACTTAAATAGTCACTTGATGAATGAAATTTGTGATCAGTTCAAAATCGTGCATCGCCACTCGACTGCATATCGTCCTCAAATAAATGGAGCCGTGGAAGCTGCCAACAAGAATATTAAGAAGATCTTGAGAAAGATGGTCGAAAATGATAGATCTTGCTAGGGTATCGTACGATGGTTCGAACCTCCACCGGGGCAACTCCATATCTATTGGTTTATGGAAATAAAGTGGTGATACCTGCTGAAGTTGAAATACCTTCCTTAAGGATTATCCAAGAAGCCGGACTAAGTAACGAAGAATGGGTTCGTGCTCGCTATGAACAACTCATGTTGATTGATGAAAAGAGAATGGTCGTTGTATGCCATGGTCAGATGTATCAACACAGGAAGGTTCGTGCCTTTAACAAGAAGGTGAGAGCTCGAATATTTGAAGTGGGGCAACTGGTTATCAAACGAATATTCTCTCACCAAGAGAAGTACAAGGGCAAGTTCGCTCCAAACTGGCAGGGGCCATACATAGTTCGCAAGGTACTATCTGGAGGAGCTCTAATTTTTTCTGAGATGGATGGCACAGAGTGGACCAAACCAATCAATTCTGATGCGGTAAAGAGATATTATGTTTGAAGGACGTTATAGTTTTTGTGTTTCTTTAGTTAATTTACTTGTAATCGCGTTCGTTGTAATTTTGTTTTCTAGTATGTACCTGCCTAGAATCTTTTCCCTTTATGTACGAACTACGTTTGACCTGAATTCCCAAGAAAAGGATACGTATGCGGCCTATGTCGGCTTGAGTCAACCCCTTAGGATAATCTATCCTTTTCCTTTATGTATGAACTACGTGATGACCTGATTTTCCAATAAAAGGGATACGTAGGCGGACCATGTCGGCTTCGGTCAACCCATTAATTTCTTTTGTATATCCCTAGCGTAGTTCTGAACTACGTTTGACCTGATTCCTGCTTCAACGGGATACGTAGGCACCCCAATGGCTCGGTCATATAACCCCAGAAATAGAAATTGGGGAAGAATTTTTTAGAAGGAATCTCAAAAATTCACAAGAGAAGATTGACATCTAACAAAGAGAATGAAGATCAGCAAAGACTTCAGATCCACTCGAGTTGGTATCATCTCAAACAACTCTAAACTGGGGCAGAAATTTTAAGGGAAGACCTCAAAATCTCCACCAGATGCTGGAACATATTTCAAATTCCCCCAGCACCATAGATTAAGGCCAAGCTTTTAAAGTAGTCAGCTGCAATAAAGTCTAGGCAAGCTCAATTTCTTGCTATGGTAGAACTACTTGAAGAAAACCTCTAACAATGATCATGAGCCTTGGAAATCATCCGTCAGATATAGCCAAAACCATGAGGAAGCCGTTCGTTGAGCAAGTACATGACATGATTGGCAGAGATTTTCTAAAGTTTTACAGAAGCTTTCAAAATTATTTTCTAAAAATTAAGACTATTTTCAAAAAAATCTTACAACTCACTTATTTAATACTTGCCTAGACATCACTTGGGATGGAGTGTTAGGATGGAAGTCCCGACATGGCAGAAAACTCAAGAGGATGGCAAGCAACAAATCAAGGATCGAAGAAGGTCAACACGAAGTAATTTTATTCAAACTAATCATATTTCTGTGGATGCAGGGATCAATACACGAAAGTGAGGGTCTCTTTCAAAAATCCCCGAGAAAATTGGGAGCCACAACAGAGCATTAATACCCAAGAACGGTATTTTAGGGTAGCCCTAAAAATAGGTTTAATACCCATTTATTGAGGACCTTCTGATTTGTCCATCTTATTTCTTGAGATCATGGGCGACAAACAAAAACGTCTTGTCTTCTTCACAAACATTGTATTTAGAAGTTTCCTAAAAATAGTCGCTAGTAAAAGAGACTTTGTGTCTACTAATAATCTACCTTGAGTACAGGTACATGTAGAAAGCAAGGCGCTGACAAATGAAGTCAGGTAAAATTAAATTAAAATTTGCCAAGAGGGTCATTGAATATCATTGTCGCAAGGGCCATTGCATATCATTGTCGAAAGGGCCATTGCATATCATTGCCGTAAGGTCCATTACATATCAATGCCGCAAGGGCCATTGCACATCATTGCCGCAACGGCCATCACATATCATTTCCGCAAGGGTCATTGCGTATTATTTCTAAGAGGGCCATCTCATACCATCGCCCAAGAAGGCTATTCATATATCTGTTGACACGTGAGACACAACGCTGGCATTGAGGATATCATCAACATTCATATATCTGTTGACATATGAGACACAACACTGGCGTCGAGGATATTATCAACATTCATATATTTGTTGACACGTGAGATGCAACACTAGCATCGAGGATATCATCAGCAATATATCTGTTGACATGTAAAACACAACGCTGGCATCAAGGATATCATCATCATTCAATATCTGTTGACGCGCTAGACACAATGCTGGCGTCGAGGATATCATCAGCATTTAATATATCTGTTGACACGCAAGACACAACGCTAGTGTCGAGTATATCATCATCATTTTATATCTGTTGATATGCAAGGCATAAATACTGGCATCGAGGATATCTCATCATTTTATGAATCAACATCTAAATGCATCGAGAGCACACGATTTGAAGAGACACCTTTAAGACACTATCTAAGGATGAATAATATATAAGATTTCCTAGAAATTGACAATTTGAGGGTCATTTATAAGTCATATTATTTAAAATAGGATAGTGTGCAAGATCACCTATGAGTTGATAGCCTGTAGGTCATCCATAAGCCACAACAACATCCTAATCGGATAGTTTGCAAGATTGCCCAAAAATCGATAGTTCAAAGGTTATCCATAAGTCGCAACTAAATCCTTATCAGAGAATATGCAAGATTATCTAACTGATATGTCCAAGGGTTCTCTATAGGCCGCATCATATCCAAGATCGATTATGTGCAGGATTACCCAAAGACTAACAATTTAAGAGATTATCTATATGTCATATTGTATCCAAGGTCGGAGATGTGCAGGAACACCTGAAAGCTAGCGATTGGAGGGATTTCTGTAAGCCATCTCTTATCCAAAGTCGGATAATGTGCAGGATTACCTAAAAGCTAAAAATTCAAAGGATATCTGTAAGTCGCCTCGTATCCAACGTCAAATAATGCGCAAGATTAACCAAAGATTGACAATTCAAGGAAAATTTATAACTCGATCATTGGCTATAACTGAAGAGGTTATCATTACACATACAACAAGTGATATAGGTAACCAAAAGGGTTGCCACACCAGCATAAGATTACATGGTTGAAGGGACCATTCTGCATGAAGTATCGTCGGTGTCCAAGGGCTACCCCACTTTGAAGATATATTCAATCAAAAAATATCGTAATTATACAACAACCAAGAGGGTGGTTGTGTTTTTTGTTGCCAGTTATTTCATTCCAAACAGGTACATGAAGAGATGACTCTACTTTTCAGGCAGCAACTCATGTAGAGATATGGTAAAAGACTACCTACCTCTTTCATGAATTATGTTAGCACTAACAATTTTGTTTGAGATATTGTCGAGAGAATCTGATAGGATGAAAATCTCAAATCAAACCCACAGGTGCGGACGACTCCAAAACGGACGCAGCACAACGTGGAACTCTTTCTTAGCAGCAAAACGAGACATAGTCTAAAGAGGGACGTCAAACTCTTTGGACGCGAGCTAAATGATGATCACCAACACCACCTAACCACGCCTCTATTAGAAGGCCTGTGGGTATTTTGGATATTCTGGTCTCAGCTTTACCTCTAGGATATTTTCTTAACTCATACCGAGGGGAGCTTTCTCTTTCTTTCAAATTCGGGTGACAACATACTTAGAGTTTTGGAAACTATGTCCGGGTAAGTTCTTATTTATGGGTGTGAAGGATACCTCACTCATTATTAAGAGGTTACAAGCCTCTTTTCCGCAATTCGATCAGCTTGTCACTCATTTTGAGCCAAAGATGGTTTGAAATAAAAGACTATCTTTTCTACCGATTAAGTCGAACTACAACCAGTTTGATTCCCTAAAATCTTGGGGATATGTAGGCTGGGATCTATGTAGAAAAATCGACTGCATTCCAACCTCCCACTAATATATTTATTCCCCAGTTTCTCGGTTCTATCAGAAACTCTAAAACCGTGATAGTTGGTGAATTTTCTAAAAAATCATACTTTAAATCAAGATTTATGAACTACAAGCGGCCTGAATTCTCATGCAACCTGAGATATGTAGGAAACCTGATATCGAGGTTCGACCATAACCCCATGAAACCCGTGTAAAAGCCAACCTCTTTCGGATCCGAATTTGTGGTCGGACAAAAATTAGGAACGTCAACCTCCCTTTGCCCAGGGTTACTTGCATCCACCCTATCCAAAGGGAGGGGGCAGTTGTCGACACCTAATTTTTTTCCCTCGACGACTAAATTTAATTCCGAGTTTCTTCGATTTTTAATAAAATTACAATATTTACTTTACCGAATAAAGAAACTTTTCAAAATATTTACTGGGGTAATTTCATCATTTTAAGTAGTGATTATATACTATCTTATTTGATTATACAAAATTATATATTTTTGTTACTTACATACCTATTTTTTTATATATGTAAAATATTTTTATATATGTAAAATATCGAATTTTAATCAAGGTTTGTCTTGAAATAATTTTAAAAGGATTAAAATATTCTTCTAAGTATGGTTTATTCTTAAACTTAGTTTATTTGGAAAATACATGGTTGATTTTATTAGATCAAGAAGCTCGGGTTTGAGTGAGGTATTTATTTGTATCGAATTTCAGTTAATTTGGGTCAATCTATTAAATTTGGCTATAATCGAAATCAAATCGACCTCGATTGCAATGCAATTGGCTAATTGATTTTCAATTTGGCTAAAATTTAAATGGATTTATTTTATTCTTAATTCAATTGGGGTTATTTTTTAAATAACCCCAATTTCAACCTATTCTTTATCTTTAAACACCGGACCAAAACAAAACAATATCAGCCCCATTCCAATTACCGAACTAGGCCCATTTATTCATTCAATTTCAATGGTCCAACCTCAATTAAAACTCCCAGCCACCTTTCTCTTCCCTAGCCCAGTCCAATAAAAGCCGTGACCCGGGTCCAATCCACTTTTATCTTTTTATCCACAGCCATCAACACCATCAAATGCACAATAACAGCGTACAACCAAACGCAACATCGATAACCCGACCAGCTCCAACCTATTCTCTTCTCCTCTTCGTCACCACGTGTTTTCCCATGCGCTCTGTTACGAAGAGGGATGCGGGCCTTTTAGAAAACAAGCTAGGTGGCGTCCCCCAACAGCTAGCTCCATGAATTTAGGGATTATTGGTACGATTTCATATGTATGCGGCTGATTTATATTGGTTTGAGGTAATATTCTTTTCTCCCCAATTCTGATTGGTCCACAATTCGAATTTATCCGAGAAAAGTTTTAAAATCCGCATGAGTTGTTGGTGAAAACGTTATCTTGAGTCAAATTTCAAATTCCTTACTCAAATCCATAGTTTACCCCTAATTGGTTTTCTATATAAGAACCCATTTTGGGTCATTATAAGGGGGGCTTTTTTTTTAGGGGGAACAAGATTTTGAAAGAGATAAAACATTCTTGGTCAGAAAAGGGCTCAAAGTTTTTGGGTCTGGGCAAGAGGTAAATGTTTTGAGGATTTTGATTCAAAGTTTGAGGTTAGAGATTCTGAAGGACTTGAGAAATTTTCATTGAAAAAAAAAACTAGGAGATAAATTCTGGGGGTTTGGAATTTGGGGTTCGAAATTTTTTTTGAGGAAAATTAGGAGAAATTTTTGGGTTGAAAATTTGGTGTTCGACATCGCGAGATTCTGATAACGACAATTTTGCTGATAGCTTATCGTCCCGTTTTGCTGTCCCGAAGGAGGTAAACATCCTTTTGTCCCTTTTAATTTCATTGTATTCTCATTTACCCTTTTTCTCCATACAATCAGTTAACTGCCTAGTCGTGATTGTGATAGCTTTGGGTTTGTTTGTTGTAGACACCTCGTTGATCGTAGGAATCTGTTTAAAGTGATTGATGTTATGTCGAGTGACGAGCCAATATTTTTACAGCTTTGCTTTCATTGAAAACTTTGTAGCTTCTGGTTTGATGGATGGTTGTTTCATGTTCTGCTCTCCTTGCTGACTTTATTATTTTTTGGGGGGGGGAGGGGGTTGAAAGCTGCTGATTATTTCAAGTTCATATGGTTAAGTGGTTGTGTTTGTCTGTTTTCCTTGGTATAAATCTGAATATGTATTTTGGAATTATTCTCTTTTGATTCATTGTCCCAAGCGCAATGTCCTCCTATTTACTTTGTTTGTGTCCAACTTGTTATTATGGCTTGATTCGTTCTCCTTCTATCAGAATGTTTCCACATTGGTCTCAGTATGTTAGCTGTTGAATGTTCCAGTAGCCTTACCTTTGATTTAAGACTTTGATGATGGTTTAGTTAACCTGCTAAAAGGCTATCTCCTAAGTCTCGATCTTGAAAGTCAAACGAGATAGCAGGCGTACATCTCTGGGTTGTATTTCATTTGTGTATATCAAGACTTTAAATTTGGACTTCCATTTTTCTTTTGAATCTACCCCCGATATGGGATCAAGTAAAAGGGGTAAATAAGGTTGTGTTTTGTGACTGTTGGGCATTAGAATATGATTGTTTGGAAAGAATTAGCTAAATTTTGTCATTTAAGTGTTTTCCTAATGAGATATTGTTTGTCTCGTGGTCGGGTGCGATTAATATATTATAATTGCCAAAATTTTGTTTGGTCTGACTAAAAGTTTAGAAGATTGGAAGGAAAAATAGTTTCTTCTCATCCAACGTTACTAACTTCATGTTTATCTCTAGGACTAGTCGGTAGTACGATATTATCATGTTTTTTTTGGTGCACTAAAAATCAGATATTAAGAGGATTAACTTAGCTAAATCGCGAATTGTGTTAAAGGCTAGTAACCATAGCATAGTTTGTTAAATTACAATCTTGAGTTGTTAAGCCTTTTATATCTTGCCTGGTCTATCTCTGTGAGTGTCAACCTTAAATGACAGTGTACTTGAGTCAAGTCTGATTTGGGATGATAAATGTTAAGTTGAATCTTATTTGTTCTCATCTTTTATTTTCGTCTTTGTTTTTCTCATGAATTGTCATAGATATCACTACTTCTCCCCTTTTTCCTTTTCCTTTTTCTTACTTGTTTTTACGTGTTTCTTGAGAACCTAGTTAAATCCCTAACTAAGTTGCTAAAAATTGATTTTGAAAAACCTTTTCCCTAACCAATCTTTCCTCCAATAAATCGATTTTCCAAAGTTAGTCAAAGACGATTTTCAAACAGTCCGGATAACCGCAAGTTAGCGGACGTTTTACGTGCCTAACACCTTTCTAAAACGTTAATAAGAACCGCTTACTCAGAATCTCTTAACTTAAACGATTTTTCTGTTTTGGATCATTTGAAGTAACTCTGTAAAGGTTTTCTTAATTCCTTTTCAAAATTAAGTGGTGACTCTCTTTCAAAAGTCAAAATTTCTCTGCAAAAAAGTGATAATTGTTTTGAACCTAGTGTTATGAAATGAAAAAGACAAGAAAAAAATTAAACAAAAATTGAATGATAACTCTTGATATTGATCTTTTCATTGATTCACATAGAAGAGTACATCTCGATTTATAAGAAATTAAATAAAATAAATAAGAAAAATATGATATTTTTCTTATAACTATAGACTAAATATTCTGCAATTAATAAACTTAGACTTAAAAGAAAGTAAATAATGTAAAATATTCTTAGACTAAAAAAGAGAAAATAAAAATATTCTACTATTAATGAAAATCATAAAATAGAAGAAAGGTAAATCTCAACATCTAACACCTAGAATTCAACTATTGAAAATCTCACACATGTTGTTCTCAACCACATCACACCTACTATGGTCTTTAAAAAAAGTACTACACCATGCCTCTTTCTTGTACTTAAGCAAATCTTTCATAATTTCATCACTCAACTCACTCATTTCATTAAGTTTTTATTACAAATACACTTCAAATGATGTCCTTACAACTTGCCAAAAAATTTTCTTCCTTTCTTTACCTCTCCAAATCTGTTTCCAGTTGTCTTATATATGTCTAGCACACAATCTATACTCAGCATTTGACAATAGATTAGTAAGTGCCAAATAAAGACCTATCAAACCATGTAAAACAGTAGTTAAACATTAATTACTATAGCAAACTAAAAAAAATATATAACTTAAAAATAT
This sequence comes from Capsicum baccatum var. pendulum, assembly GCA_030864225.1. Lineage (NCBI taxonomy): Eukaryota > Viridiplantae > Streptophyta > Magnoliopsida > Solanales > Solanaceae > Capsicum > Capsicum baccatum. The sequence continues at coordinate 232,933,022 of CM061557.1, forward strand.
GAAACATCATACCTTCTGTATATCAATTATCACTGTTAATCTTTCACCTTCATTTTCTTTAAGTTCCAAATCATGGGTGATGCACCTAAGAAACCAAGAACATGTGTCCTTGATTTCTTTAACAACTACTGTTCATGCTCCAAGGTACATTTGATTATTTTCATCTTTAAAAATGTAAAATAACAGGATATCATTACATACACGCTTGAGAAAGGCACCATCTAAATCAATTATTCTTCTATAGTTTTTTTCTATCCACTTTTTAAGGCCCCAAGACAAATGTAAATGCCCATAAACACCTCTTTTTCTAGAATTAAATTCTTGAATGTCCTAATAGATACAATGGTACCATGATTGGTGGTCTTCAACTGTTCAGCATAATCATACCACCTAGAAAACTCTTTCATAAAGTCACCAAAATTTTCATTCATAACTTTGATTTTTGGCTTTCTACAGTTTATTTACCTACCATACAATCCATAGCCCTTTCTTAAAAGAGCTTGAACCTGATGCAATTTTATTAAAGGACCATTCATAATTCTGTCCTTATAATGCTTACTAATCCACCAAGGATTACGCAAATTATTTCTTGTCCTTTTAGAACACTTGTGGATAGAAAAATAAGTCTTCACACTAAATTTTTTGTGTTATCAAGGCTTTCAAGAATAACCTAAGGACAACTTTTATGCTTACACTTTGCCCGTACCCTTTCGTTCTCATTAGGTTTCAACTTAAGGTTCACACCTTTATTAATAGAGTAAGTCTGCAATGTCTCTCTAAACTCAACACAATTCAAAAAAATCATATATATAACCGAAAAAATACCTTTTTTTCAATTTTATCAAAGTAGATTTTGATAGATGAAATTTTAGGTGGTGAATCTATCACTTCATCATCAACAACAGGATCTCCTTCCTCTTCACTAATGTCATTATCCGGATCTGAACTATCAAAATAAGGGTCATCCCTACCCAGTTTACCTTTATATCTAACCCCTTTCTTCTTACAAATGTCCTCAAAATCTGCATCTATACCTACTGGTTCAGATGGTATCTCATCTAGATTCACCCTATCAGCCTTTTGTTTAGCTTTTTTTTCAATGTTCGAGTGCCTAGGTTGAAACAACTCTTCATTCAAATCATCAATATTTTCATCAAAATTATAAAGTGAATCACCATCACTGTCACTGATATCTAAATCTACTTCAGAATCAGATATTTGAAGATGGTATATGGAGAAGTCATTAACTTGACCTTTCTATAATTCTTCTGAAGAAAGCTTAGCTTTTCTTTTGTCTGTCCTAGAAGATTAATTTTCATTTATATACTCATTTTCATTCCAATCCAATGATTGAGGTGAAGACACATCAGCCTTATCAGTTTCAAAAGAGGCTGCCACAACTCTATTGCAAAGTAGTAATAATGGTAGAGTGGCCGCCGCATCAGCCCTAAACATACTAGATTTTTTTTATTTTCGAGATTAATTTTTTGAAAATTTCAGCCTCATTTTCATCATCAACAAGTAAAGATTCACTAATTTGGTGAACAACATATACATCAACAAAATCTCTAGCTTTTAAACCATTGATAAATCTTAAAACATCAACATCACTATTTAACATGTAATAACAACTCTTTTTATTAACTCTACATCTAAAGGTTCAACTTTTTTCACACTTAGGGTGTGTTTGGTATGAAGGAAAATGTTTTCCATGAAAAATATTTTCCTCGAAAACAAGTTGGTTTCTTACTTGTTTTTTTTTATGTTTGGTTAGTGAGTAGAAAATATTTTTCGAAAAATGTTTTCTAGTGTTTGGTTGGTGAATGAAAAAATATTTTTCAGAAAATAAATTTTAGTGTTTAGCTAAAGAGTAAAAATATATCTTAGAAAAATAATTTTTGACTCTGAAAAATACAAATTATTTTTTTTTACGGTGTGATCGATATGAAGGAGGAAAATATTTTCTAGAAAAATAAGTTGTTTCTTACTTATATTCTTGTGTTCGTTATGCAAATTGGTAAGTATATGTTTTATAAAAGTATTTGTATATATTTAACAAAAACAATGAGAACGAATAGGATAAAAAGGGTGGGATAAGAAAAAAAAATTGAATTTATTTTTTAAAAAGTAGATTAAAAGAATTAATTTTTTTAGGAAGGGGGATTGGTAGGTGGGGGTTGGGATTGTCAAAATAGGTAGTAGGGGTGGAGTAAGAAAAATATTATAATTTAAAAAAAACAAATTAATTTTTATTGGGGGAGGGGGGTCGGGTTGGGGAGGGGGGGTAAGAAAAAAGTTTGAATTCTCTTGAAAAAATTAAATATTTTTTGGAGGGAGTCGGCGTTTGTGTTTTGGGGTAGGGATGAGATAAGAAATAAAATGTGAAATGTTGTTTTAGTGGGGGTGGTAGGAGGTGGAGGTTGGGGTAGGGGAGTGAGGGTGGGATAAGGAAAAAACTAAAAAAATTTAAAAAATTTAATTCTCTTTAGGAGGGAGGGGGAGGGAGGTGGTAGGGGTTGGTGGGTCGGGGAGGGGATAAGAAAAAAGTTTGAATTTTTCTTAAAGAAATTAAATTTTTTTAGAGGGGAGGAGAGAAGGGGGGAGGTTACGGGTTTGGATTTTGGGTAGGGGATGAGGTAAGAAAAAATATGAAATATTTATTTTGGATGGGGTAGTAGGGGGTGTGGTGGGGTGTGGGGTAAGGGATTGGGGGTCGGAGTAGGGGTGGGTGATTTTGAGAGTTGTACGAACATTTCAATTTAAGAGTGAGGTTGAAAGAAAGTTTTGAAAAATGTTTTCCTTACTTTTTGAAAGGAAGTCATTTTCCTTAGATTTGAGGAAATAAGTTGATTTGGAAAACATTTTCCAAAACGCTTAAGGCAACCAAACATGAGAAAATTAAAAAATATTTTCTGAAAAATGTTTCCCTTCATGCCAAATACACCCTTAATTTCAGTGTTAACTTATGAAACAATATTATATGAAGCTCATTTACATCAACTTTAATTTTTTTCATAATCACAAATTCCATGTGCATACCTTAGAATAGGATCTGACAAAAAAAAAAATTATAGGTGAATTGAAGTGTTACTATTGTATCTATTTAGTTACAAAGCATGTACAATGACAAGATAAACATATACAATTAGTCAATTATGCAGCACGCCCTAATTTTTAAAGAAAAATAAATGAAAAAAATCAATTATGATTTTACCAAAAAAATTCTACAATCTAAACGAAATGACAAAGTATGTCATTGAAGACACAAAACAACTACATATGCGTCTAGGAGCATTAGACAATAAAAAAAAAATACAAAATGCCTAAAATTTTCGATCCCAATTTTGATTTTACCCATAAAAAATCCTAAAATCTAATTAAAATAACAAAACATGCCATTGAAGGCACAAAACTGCTATATATAGGTCTAATAGAAGCATTAAACATGAAAAAAATATAAAAGCCCTCAAAAAATCAGCAACAATTTTAATTTTACGAACAAATTATAAATTTTAATTCAAATCGCAAAACATGCCATTGAAGACATATCACTACTACATATACTATCTACAACATGATAGATCAAAAACAGAGCAAAAACCACAAAGAGTTGAAGAAAAAATTTGTGAATCGCGAAAAATTCTAAAACCTCAAAAACGAACCCCATTAACTCGAACAAAACCTTAAAACAAACTCCAAAATTCAAAAACTAGCACAAAAATTTAAAAACTTATACTGATTGTAATAACCATCGACAATAATCGAGCAAAATCAGTTTAGTAAAAAATTGAAATAGGAACGAAGGAACAAAGTGTACAAGGATTTGAAATGACCTAGAAATTAGGTGTCCCTTAAGCTTTTATAGCTTGTACACATAATATCATACGTGATAATTATTTTTAAAAATTTTAATAATGTATCCGTGTTTGTGCAACACGTTCAAATTAATAGACTGAAATTTTTTTTAAAAATTATTTTAAATGGGTTCAAGAGTTTAGATGACAAAAATATAAGTAAAAGTATTAATTTTACAAATCAAGACAAGTAAAAGAATTCACGAGATCATTTCGCCTTTTTACAATAAGCGATTGTTGTGAATTGAGTTTTTACTCTAAATATATTTTGCTTCTTCTTTAAACCAGTATCCCTTTAAAATTCAAGTTCATTTTGGATTATTAAAGCGTGAAGCCGATGAGGGGCCATGATCAGAGCCTGTTAATAAAATTAATGGTTTAAATCAAATTTTAATAAGAGGTAAATTAATGGTTTAAAATCAAAATTTAATAAGAGGCTTTAAAAATATATAGACATAAATAATATCTTAGTATTTGATAACTATTTAATAATATCATTCTCATTTTATTCTTAGGGAGTGTCACTTATTAAAAAAAAGATAATTAAAAAATAAAAATTAAAATAACTTTAAGAGAAATAATTGTGTACATTTTATAAAGTCATCACTTATTTTTTTTAATTTTATGTCCGATTAAATAGCACATATAAAATAACAGGAAGATAGTCATAATAATTTGGAGTTATATTTTTTTTTTGTTGTTGCACGTTAGTTATTTTTTATTTTAAAGGGAATATTTTATGTTAATCAGAGGTCACCTTAATAGACGTGGAACGCACCATTAGGGATCCAATGCGTACACATGATGGAAAACCAAATTAAAAAAAAAAAGTGAATATTTTGAGTTTTGACGGTGCCGCCGATCTAGTGGGCTTGCTTTATCAACTTCATGGCTACTGTGAGAATCAAAATAGTGGAAGATAAAAAATGTTGGTGACAATGAGACAGGCGAGGCAGAAAACTAGAACCCTCTTCAATCATCCTCCATATGGATATGCCAAATCCATCACCAACAAGAATACCCTTTTTTTCTATCTATATTAATCCACCATTACTCCTCCTCCTACCACAAAGTCAAAGTCAATTCCTGCATATCCATATCCCTTGTTACCTCCTCCACTTTCTTGTTCTAATGCTTTATCAGGTTTCGAATTGCAGCCCAAAGATGTCGTTTTATCATTTAAAGAGTGGTTTGCGACCAGAAAAAAACCCAGTTTTTGATCGGATCTTTGAGATATTACGCACCCAAGATGATATTGCATTGTCTCGATTCAACCTTAGACTCACCGAGGCGTTGGTCCTTCACGTGTTGAATTATGACAAGAACATGGTTTCGATTGGGCGGGTCGACAACCGGGTTTTCATCATACTCGTTCTACTTTTTATGCCATTTTCAAGATTTTATCGAAAGCTAAGTTGACGTCTTTGATGGTTGAGTTCTTGGACAATTATATGAAGCAAAGGTATTTCCATAAAGCTCGTTTTTACAATACTCTGGTAATTGGGTGGTGAGGTGGCAGGCAAGCCCGACCTTGCACTCCAACTGTTTGGTAGAATGCGGTTTCAGGGTGTTGATTTGGATGCATTTGCTTATCATGTTTTACTTAATGCTTTGGCGGAGGATGGTTTCTATGATGGTTTTGAAGCAGATTAAATTTAGAGGTTTCGAGGGTGAGATAACACATGCGATATTTGTTAAGAGTCTTTGCCAGCAAACGGAGCTCGATAGAGCTGAGGAGTATCTTAGAGGGTTGTTGAGAAATGGAGGGGTAGGATTGAGTAGTGGGATTGTGGTGGCTAATCTTGTTGATGCTTTATGTAAAAATAAGCACTTCACAAGAGCTGCAAGTTTGGTGCAGGATTTTAGGGAGTCTGGTTTGGTTCCAATGGAACAGGCATATGGTGTGTGGATTAAGGATCTTGCTCAGGCTGGGGATCTAAAAGTGAGGCACTTGAATTTTTGAAAGGCAAGAAAAAACTGGCTGATGGGTATGTTCCTGATGTTTTTCGCTATAACATCTTAGTGTATCGGCTTTTAAGAGAAAACAGGCTAGAGGAGGTTTATGACTTGTTAATGGACATGAAGGATCAAGATATAATACCTGATGACGTTACCATGAATGTAACTTTGTGCTTCTTCTGTAAGGTGGGGATGGCAGATGTTGCCCGGGAGTTGTATGACTCGAGAGCAGAATTTGGCCTCTCTGTAAGTAGTATGATCTATAACTATCTTATAAATAATCTATTAGGTGATGCAAGTGTTGATGAAGCGTACATCGTGTTGAAGAACGCCATTCAACAAGGTCATTTCCCTGGTAGGAGGACATTTTCAAATATTGCTGATGCTCTTTGCCGAGAAGGGAAGCTTGATAGAGTGAAAGAGTTGGTTCTTGCTTCTCTAGACTGGAATTGCATGCCCAGTGACTCAACCTAAACAAGTTCATATCAGCCTTATGTAGGGCCAGCAGGGTGGAAGAGGCATTCTTGGTACATGGAGAGCTCAGCAGATTGGATAAGGTTACTAGCAAGACTACAGATTGGTGGCTTTAACAAGTCAAGTAGGGGAGATATTGCAGCGAGATTGTTAATAGAAATGCAAGAAAAAGTTTAATAGTCCAGACCGGCGATTATACAGGGAGGTTATTTGCTGTTTATGTCAAATGGATGATCCAGAAAAGTTATTTTACAGTTTATTAGAGGTTCAGTTGTCTCGGCGTGAACCTAACTGCCCTGTTTATAATTACTTCATTGATGGAGCTGGTCATGCTTGAAAACTTGACCTGGCCAGAGATGTATATGAAATGATGAAGAGAAATGGTATCACGCCAGATTTGCATTCTGACATTTTAATGTTGCAAAGTTACTTAAAAGCCGGAAAAAATTGCTGATTGCTTTAAATTTCTTTCGTGACTTGTCCAATATAAGAAGTCTAGGAAGAAAACTTTGGAACACCATGATTGTTGGGCTTTGTAAAGCTAACAAGCCCGAATATGCATGGAACATGTTCTGGGAGATGAGGTCAACTCATTTGAAGCCAAGTATGGAATGTTACGAGGAACTTGTTAAATTGCTTTGCTCACGGAGAAATTATTATAAGGCGCTATTCTTCTGGTCGAAGACTTGATGCAAGTTGGTCGTCGGGTTTCATCCTTCATTGGCAATGTACTTTTGTTACACTCGTTACAAACTCAAAGAGTCTTTAGTGCTTGGATGCACTCAAGAGACTTGCACAATACGAAGGATCAAAGCTTAGCACTAGGTGATCTGATCAAGACTTTCTCTGGTGGTGGTAATAGTAGTCTGGGGAGTGATATTTTGCAAGTTGAAGAAGTGATTCGACAATGTTTTCCTCTTGACGTCTACACTTACAATTTGTTGTTGAGGAAACTAACCATAATTGAAATGGATGTTGCTTGCGATTACTTTGAGAGATTCTGCAATAAAGGATATGAGCCAAATCGATGGACTTATGATATCTTAGTTCACGGTTTCCTAAAAGTTGGCCGGTTTTCTGAGGCTAGAAGATGGATGGATGAAATGTTCCGCAAAGGTTATATGATCTGACTGAAGCTACCAAGACATTTGTTTAAAACGTATTTCAAGTGAAGCTGAAATCATATTATTTACAATTAAAAATTTTAAAAGCCTAAAACATGCATATAAAAAGGGAATTAAAATAGAAATAATTATTTAGCCTTTTATAATGCCTGGCTATGTTATGCAAAGGTGTAACTCGTCTAAATGCAGATGGCTGGAAGTAAGCATGTCGACCTCACTCATGTTTCTAGTAAATCGTAATTTTAAGTTTTAGCTAAAAATCATTTGAAAATAAAAAAATCAATTTCCATACGATAATGAGTATCACGCTATACAAAATTCAATTACCATACAGTGTTTGATATTACTTATTATACGAGGAGAGTTTGAATTTCATCATACTATTATAGAGCCTTTTAAAATTTTTAGAACTCCAAATATTTAAGTGTTTTTAGGTAAGATGTCCTTGTTCAAATATTTTTCTTCATCAGTAGTAGCTAAAACTTAATAGTTAGGGTAATTTTCATAAATTTCAACAATTTAGTATCTAATTACATAAATTTTTTATTGTTTTCATATTTACGTATAATTTTAATTTTTCATTCATTGTTGCGATACATAGCTAAACTCGTGATACATAAGTATCAATACATTCTAGTTTAGTACCTAGTAGTTAATAGAGTAATGTATCATGATCCTAAATAATATATCACAATCTTAAGTAATGTATTCGGTTAATTTAAAATTCTGATTTTTTGTATTTTTCAGAAAGTAGAGATAAGGTGTAATTAGGTACTCAATAGTTGGAATTTATGAAAATTACCCATAATAACTAACACATTATAGGAAGAATAGTTAATGCAAATTTTGATAATTACTTGGACAAATACTACGTTTTTCATTCCTTATTCCCTCTAGTCCTCTCATCCCTTTTTACTACTGTTTCTGTTCTTCATATTCATATTGTAATTTCTCCTTTTTATATTAATCAAAGTTTATTACTCCCTTCGTTTTAAAAAGAATGATCTATTTTGACTTGATACAAAATTTAAAAAAATAAAAAATACTTTTGGATCTTGTGGTCTTAAATTAAAGTTGTGTCAAATGTACCAAAATGCTCTTTAATCTTGTGGTTCTAAACATACCACGTGGAAAGTTGACATTAAAGTATTGTCAAAAAAAAAAGAGTCATTATTTTTTAAACGAATTAAAAAAGAAAGTAAGTCATTTTTTTTTAAATGAAGAAAGTAATATTGTTCACTCTATGTATTAATTGTTGAGTTGAGAATTTGGGTTCGTTACAATTACTGTTTGCCAATTTCTCCAATATTTTCTCTAGAACTCAGTAGCAGTTTTACAATCCTTACACATCTAATTTGGAAAAGAACATTGGTCGTGGCATGAGAATACAGACTGTAGGGCAAAAATTGTTAATAATAGGACCACTTCAATGATTGCTGGTATGGAATAATAGTAGAAAATTAAGTGGGAGGTGATAAAAAAGTGTTTAAATTAAAAATGGTGATAACTTTAATTAGCTAAGGTTAAAGTTTTATTTAAGTTGTGATTAAGTTAATTAGAGTGTAAAATATAATTTTTTAAAAAAGATTAATTTTTTAAAAAGTTTTTCAACTTCAAATTTTAAATTTTAGAGTTTCTCGCTTTTTTTATCTTTCAATCTTTTTCTTTTTTTTCTTTCTCCCCATCTTCTTTTTTCTTATTTTTCTCTCTCTAGATTTTTCTTTTCTTTCATCTTCTCATCTTTTTTTTCTTTCTCTTTTCATTTCATCTTCCTTTTTTAATTTTCATGAACTATTTAAAAAAAAAAAAATTAAAAAAAAGTTTGAAAAGAAAATTTTTGATTTTTTTTTAAAATGAATGAAGAAAAAATTTAGCAAATTCAGCAACTATGAGAGTTGCTTCAGCAACTACGAGAGTTGCTTCAGCAACTACGGTAATTGCTGCAACAACTACTATTAGTTGTTGTGTTACGACAACTTCGACTTTTGCTGCAACAATTTTGATACTTATTTAATTTCTGAAAAAAAATTTGATTGGAGGAGTCACGAAAAAGTGATATTTATAGTAAAAATAGAGGTGGGGGTGTTGGTAATGATACTTGTTGTAGTGTTGATAGCGATGGTGGTAGAGGAGAAAGAAGAAAAATAGGCGATAATTATATAGAGGGAGGACATAATGGTGAATGTGGAAGAGGTGACAATGGTAGTGATAGTGATAGTGGAGGAAGAGGAGGTGGCCGCGGCGGGCGGCAACAAAAAAGGTGTGGAGGAGGAGTAGTGGTGATGGTGTAGGGATCTTTGTGTAAATATGAGATAGGAATTTTTGTATAAATAATAAAATTTGAGGGTTTTAAAATTAGTGTCATTAACGCTAATCTTAAAATTCTCACATCTACTCAATATTTAAGACTTGTGTCACTTTTTTTTTAATTTTGAAACTTTTTGTCACCCTTAATTAATTTGTTCGAATAATAGCCATATAAGATCAGTAAGCCAAACCAATCATGTCTAGTAGTGAACCACAAGGGTTGGTGTGGTGATTCAACACCTCACCCCTTAAGAAAGAGGTTGGGGGTTCGATCCCCACCTCTGGTGAATGAAAAAAAAAACTCTGTGGTCAGTTTTCTACCGCTTACTACACTGACAGTAGGAACAAAAGATTAGTCTCACGGTTATAGGCTGTGGAGATACCTTGAAAAATTAAACAAAACAAAAAAAATCATGTCTAGTAGTGGGCCTTCAAATGGGCTACATACACCATGTCTTGTCATCCTGATAGAAGTAAATTTAAATCTTGTTTAATTCACTTCTAAAGCAAAAATTGAACTGAAGTTGGACTAGTAATGCGGCAGGGTAAGTTTATCTTTTGTTATTTTTCTCTGTTACATCAAGGGATAATAAAGAAACTAGAGGTGAGCATGGGGCTTGGGTCTATCGGAAACTATTTTCCTATCTTATTTTTAAGGTAGAGTTATGGACCGCATAAATTCTACCCTTCTCAGTCCTCACTATATGAGAATACACTGGGTAGGTGTGTTGCTATTGTAGAAATGGGAAAAGGGAGATTTTGAAATGGAGAGAAATATCAATTACCCCTCTTGAATGTTGCAAGAGTTAAGAGAAGTAGAGGTAGGTCAAAAAAGAATTGGGGAGGTAATAAGATGGAATATGATACGGTTTTTAACTTATTGAGTACATGATCCTAGATAAAAATTATGTAGTTTACAAATTAGGATAGAAAGTTAATAGGTAGTGGAGTGTTTTCGTCCTTTAGATGAGAGAGAGACATGAAGCTAGACCCATCCCTTTGCAACCTTATTAGTATGGTATTTAGTAATTGCCCAATTTAATATTTTTTGTGTTTTAGTGTACTTTGCTTCATTTAATTTATATCTTAATATTTTGTTATTTTTATGTTCTTGGTCGAATGCGTTCTTTTGGAGTTGAGGATCTATCGAAAATAAACTTTCTACCCTACAAAGATTAAAATAAGGTCTGCTTACATCTTAGAGTTTTCAGACATCACTATATTGAGTTACTCATTTATTGTTGTTGTTGTATCAAAACATTTAAAATCCATATAAATTTAGTAATATTTGAGTGAATTTTTTTTTCTTTAAAAGGCAGGGACAGCAAATTGTCATATCAAAGTTATACGGGCAATCTGCTTCACGTGCAATGCTCCTTAATGCTGTCCAATATCATTTCAAATTTATAGCTAAAACTAAGATATATAAGCTTGAGTATGAAGTTTTGGTGTAAAATAATCCACGAAGATAATAAAGGAAAGCAAGAAAGCTGACAAATAATCTTTAACTGTTTTCGATTTATTTATGGGAATAGGGATGTCTTTATTCCCTAATAAAGTTATAAGATTTGCCTAATCAATATGGTAAGGTGGTAGGGGCACAGAGAGAACTAAATATCACAATTATCTCACAACTTAGATCTTGAATTGCACCTTTACTTATAAAAAAAAAAAAAACTAAAACTATATCCAAGTGTACAATTAATTGAGATTTTTTAGTTCAATTGACAAAAACCACATAAATAAAGTGTCGGTTAAGAGACAGTAGAATGTATAAGGTTGGCAATTATGTGAGAAATAAAATTTTAAAACTAACCAAGTGAATGTGATCATATAACGAAGTAATAAAAGCGACGGATACATGCATGTAAGAAATTTGGTGTTAACTTTTATGACAAATGAGCTTCATTGATCATTACTTTCTTCATTCTAATTTATGTGATACTATTTAATTTTACATAAATTTATTTGTTACTAAACGTTAATGTAATCTATTTTTTTAAAGTTAGTGTCGATATAAATATCATAGACATAACAATATTTATTGTTTCTTAATTACTATTAGAGAAAAAACTTAGTATGTCATAACTAATCGCACTATGGAGCTAGCCCATGTATGTATTGTACAAGTGAAATACTACTTAAAAGTATATATTATTGTTTTTGAAATCTCAAAATAATCTACAGGTGTTGTAACCAGTGACGGATCTACCCTTGGATGCCGAACCCCTTTCGTCGAAAAATTATGCTAAATATGTATAGTTAAAATTATATTTTATGTATATATATTAGATGTTGAATCCCCTTCGGTTAATTCGTTTGTTCATTTATGAACCTCTTGATGGATATCGTGGCTCCGCCACTGGCTGTAACCTCTGCTAAACCCTCTGTTTATTAAAAATATAAGCTGTCATTTCCCAAACCAAACCACTTTGCTGTTTGTTCTTTAGCTTGCTTCATCTTAGATGGCAAATGGCAATTGACAACCAACCAAGAAAAATGTGAAAGAAGGAGAAAAGAAAAGCCAAAATATAGGCTAAAGAATGTCCAAAAGCAAAAGAATAATCCTCACTCTTTTTCTTTCTTGAACTTCCATTTAAATGTACATGTATTATATACAACTTTCGTAACTTTTAAATATCAAATTCATTTAACTATTTAAATCTCTAATTTTCATATGATAGAGTATATCTTTTACCAAATCAATAATTCAATAACTACTTTACTAAATTGTTTCTACCTGTACACTAATAATATTGTATTATACTTCATCTCTAATCAAACAATCATAGATTTTTTTTTTCTTTTTCCAAAAAATAAAAATAAAAAATCAATGGCTATATGGTACCTATATTTCAAGTGTAGATGCGTGTCCAACACAATCTTAATTTTCAAATACCTTTTAATTTTGACTTCAAATTATTCTCTTTTTAAATTTTAGCCAAATTTATATTCAAACATCAAAAAATGAAAGATTTTTTTTTCTTTTGATAAAATCATGGAAAATAGATTAACACAACATATAATTGTTGTTTGACATCGAACACCAATACCAATAAGAGTTAGTGCTAAGTACTTTTTCTTTTTCAAACGGAAGTTTTGGATTCAAGTCTTTACAAGATATATAATCATCTTTGTAAGGGGTGATTTATCTATCAATGTGAAATTTTTTAATATAAATTTAACTTTAGTCGAACCTCGATGCGAATATCACATATTGGGTGGGGAAAAAAGGTTACCACTGAACACACAATGGGTGCACCATTTTACTGTTAAAGCAAAGCCCACTCTATTCCCTTTATACCCCTTCTCTCTTTGTACTTTTGTGCAACTTAGCTTTGCTTAGTTTCTAACGACCCCCTTCCATTCTTTAATTTTTTTAGTTAACAGTTGGTTGTCAAAAATACTCAATTTTATTAAAAACCTTTATTTTTCCCATCATTATTGCACCATAATAATCTTCTTTTTCCTCATCTTTGTTTAATTGTTTTTTTATGTACTTTCATTTATTAATATGTTGCAGAGACCTTAACTATTCTTGTTACACTATTTCTCTGTGACAAAATTTGCACAGACACCAACAACTATGAAGGCTTATAATGGAAACAACGTTATCAAGAAACAATTTTCTTTAGTATTTGTGAAATTTGCAGTTTGTTTTCTGTTGTTGGGTCTTGCCTATCGTCTCTTCTTGTCCCATTTCCAACACTTTTCTCAGATTGAGGTGGTCAATGATGCAGCTCTTTTTTCCGACAACACATTGCCAACTCCGGCCACCGTGAGTGAATCTCCGGTGACCTTGAATGAACCTCCGGTCACCGTGAGTGAATCTCCGGTGAACGTTGATGTTTCAGAGAACCAAACATTGCAAAATGGTGAGTTAAGATTCTTTCCCTTTTCTTGTTTTTTTCTGGCCATGCATGATTGGCCATATATACCAGTCGTAAAAGTTGATTCTTGAAAGTTGAAAAATCTTTGTTTTTACTTTTAGTTAATATTGTTTGTAAGCTTGGATTTTTGTACCAATGACGTGGGTAATTTTGGTTCACTTCTCTGCATTTTTGTGATTATTTTTGGTATTAGATGAATAAGTCTTTGATTAATTTTAGTGGAACACCTTAAGATAAAGGAGAAACTGAACATTCTCCGTACGAAAAGGATTAGTGAGATAACATTTGATACTGAAATTTGTACCTTGTGGTTTTTAATTAAAAATAATAGAATGTATCAAAATGTTCTTTAATTTTGTAGGAGTAATAGTCTTAAACATGTACTGGAGGGAGTATTTTATCCTTCCATTTGAGTTAAATAAATTGAGGATGGCAAATTTTCTTCTAGGGAAACTAGAAGTACTTGTTGTTTCTAATTTATGATTTTGTCTGACCGGTAGGTAGTTAATTTTAGTAATAGAAAAAGGAACTGGTGTATAAGTCCTTACAAACTGTGTCTCCTTTGTTTTTTACAGGAAAATGTGATTTATTTATCGGAGATTGGGTTCATGATCCAAGTGGTCCAGTTTACACAAATGCCACTTGCTATTCAATTGAATCACACCAGAACTGTATGAAAAATGGGAGACCTGATACTGAATATCTTTACTGGAGATGGAATCCAAGAGACTGTGAGCTACCGAGATTCAGCCCAAAGAAATTCCTCAATCTGATGCGAAACAAATCTTTCACCTTCATAGGCGATTCAATTATGCGTAATCATGTGCAGTCATTGCTTTGTATTCTCTCACAGGTACATTTCAAGCTCAAAAAGAGTTATACTGGAACAAGGAAACTAGCTCTATTACTGTTCTTTGTTTTCATTTGTTTTGTTTCAGTTTGTTGTTCTTCGTTGATGGTTAGCTCAAATAGTAACTACAAGCGTCATCACTTAGTTGTTTTTCTCGTAACTACTTTCTAACATTAATTATGGCTCTTAAATAGTCAATGTGGCCATCAGATTAAATAAATACAAGCTTCTTGTGTCTGTTAGTGTATGTCATTACAATTCGTTTCGTGGGGCAGTCATGTTTCTTATCCAGTTGTATCTCACAAACCATAAATAGGATTGTTTGTGTATGAGGTGGGCATAGCTACATATTGGATTTATCTGTAATGTCACTCTCAGTTGCATGGATCTGGTCCCGCAAGCCAGCTTGAAAAAGTTTTTAGTAGTTGTAACGTTTGGTTTGAAAGTGGTTAATAAGTTAATTCAAACTTAAGTGTCAAACCTAACTAGGTGAACATTTAAGACTATTGCTCAAGCTTTAGATGTTGTTCCATCTCCTTTGACCAAGAAAACTAGCTGGCCTCATTATTATCTCCTTGAGATTTAAGCAAAAATTGGCCGATAAGTAATAGCACAATCAAGGAATAGTGTTAAAGCGATTTTTGGACCTTTTAACCCCCTTTATAGCTCTTTCTTTTGTTTAATTTTGTAAGAGATGACGGACAGTTTCTCAAAGGAGACGAAATATACCTCTTAGGACTTGATCTTCTCCAATTGAACAATTGAAAACAATAAAACCTTAATGGTGGTTATAATAGAGAAAATTAAGGAGAGGCTCCGGTAGAAATTTTACTCACCTTTTGCATCTCCGGTAGAACCCTCCTATACAAATGTTCTATAGACTGCTGGCTAATCACGCCGATTCTTTCTTTAGTACAATACTTATTTTACAATGGGAAATGTCTATGGTTGATTATGGAATTTTCTTTATGCTATAAAACATCAGAGACTGCTGATTGGAGAATCTCCGTCATAAATTAGTAATCTAATAACATCAATGAATCATTATAAAATATCTAAGTTTTGCAAAAGGTGATCTCCATCCTACAGACATAAATTCTGGACATATATTTGGCAAAGATTAATCAGCTGCAAAATGGGAAAATAACAAAATATGGAGTTAAACCAACCCAAAGTTGGTAACATATCTTATTAATATGAGAAGTTTGGATTAAACAGAATTGCCTAGAATTTTTCTAGCATTATTAGCCACTGATTATAATTTGATATTGTTGAGTAGCTCATTGCTCTTATACACGAGCTTACGTCATGACATTGGCACGTTATATCCATGTTGTTCCATTTCCTTTATTATTTTACTCATAAAATGTCATCGTGTTGCAACGCGTGGGGTTGTCTGTTGCACAGAAACTTTAGGGGAAAAGGTACTATTTGTTTCTAATCACATTTACATTGTCAAGCAGGAGGAACAAGTTGATGACGTCTACCATGACGAGCAATACAAAAGCAGAAGATGGTACTTTCCAAACCTCGACTTTTCTCTTTCTGTCATTTGGTCACCTTTTCTTGCAAAAGCGACTGTTTTTGAAGACGACAATGGAGTTACAACGGATATTACTCAGCTTCATCTCGACAAACTGGATGACGTTTGGACTCAACAATTTGACAGTTTTGATTATGTAGTTATTGGTGGTGGCAAATGGTACCTGAAATCTACAATTTACCTTGAGAACAATACAATTGTTGGCTGCCACAACTGTCCTGGTAAGAACATCACGCAGGTGGGCTTTGCGTATGCATATCGCAAGGCATTGAATACAACTATGAAATTCATCACAAGCTCGAAGAACAAGGCGTATACATTTTTTAGAACTACAACCCCCGATCACTTTGAGAATGGCGAATGGAATACAGGAGGCTATTGTAACAGAACAGGGCCTTTCAAAGGAGGTGAGGTTGACATGGGGTATGTAGACGAGGTAATGCGCAAAGTTGAATTGGAAGAATTCGAGAGAGCATCCGAATTCGGGTCAAACATGAAATTGTTTGACACCACGTTACTTTCACTGCTGAGGCCAGACGGGCATCCAGGAGTCTACAGGCAATATCAACCATTTGCTGCAGAAAATAAGAACAAAGTCCAGAATGATTGTCTACACTGGTGTTTGCCTGGTCCAATAGACTCGTGGAACGATATAATGATGCAAATGTTGTGCCATTAAAATAATTGATTTTGCTCTCACAATTGCAATTGTTCAACTACGAAGATGTTCCAGACTTCTCACCACTGTTTCCTCTCCGATCGAGTATATATTTAGCCCCGAAGCTTCAGAATGTGCATAGTGTTTACTGATAATAATAGTAATAATCCATGTTCAAGGAATTTGCAACCATTGGAAGATGCAAAATCCACACTCTTGGCTCAACATTAGTATTTCTCGGCATATCATTGTTTTTATTTATTTATTTATTTATTTATTTATTTTTGCTTCATTGAATATGGCTTACTTGATGCTGCATAGGCACTCAGATTGTGGCCAAATAGTTAATGAAGTGGACATTGAATATGGCTTACGGGATGCTGGATAGGCACTGAATTAGAGGGTGGTCTAATGATTAATGAAGTGGACATTGAATTGCAGCAAATGATATGAGGCATCCAAGAGCGTAACTTAGCGGTCAACGAATTCCATTTTACACAATAATACTAGTAGGTGATTTCTTCTTATTTTTCAAGTATTGGTGAACAGAGCTATTTGATACTTGTGCGGGTGAGTAATAGTAGTCAATGTCAAATCCAACAATGACTCGACAGATTAATCCAATGTTTTGAGATCAAACTTTATATATCTGCAAAAATAAGTACGAAGAATTAGATATACATCTTAACAATTCACTCAACTCAGAATCCATCGAACTTTATATGCAACAACATACCCACTGTAATCCATTGAACTTTATATATCTGCAAAAATAAGTACACATGGAACTAGATGTACATTTTTAGAATTCAGTCTTAACTCAGAATCCATAGCTTCTAAATTTCTGAAGTCGTCACTATGTAAGTAACTTGACCATATTAAACAGAGTAGCCAAATGTGTCCTTACTAGCTTTGTCACACCCAAACTTGCATACTCAAAGAGTAAGTACACTTGGGAATTCTCACAAGCTACGCTATTGCGCAGTATTTGATTCGCACCCGTAAGGCCCAGTGCTACTTAACAGGATTTCTTCATATCTTGGGCTTAAATTCGAGACATAACATTAAGGGTTATATCTTGGGTTCGAATTCAAAACCTAACATTAAGGGTGAAGAAATCTTATCTATTCCACCATAATCCTTGAAGGTGACATTTCATTATTAATACTTAGAGAAACATCGAATAAATAAAGATAACTTAGTAAACTATACTTTATTTAATTTATTTTCTTAATAGACATGAAAAGAACTAAAATGAACGTTAAAATGGGACACTTGAGTACACATATATCAATGGAAAAGGTTTATAAGTCATGAAGCCAAAAGTCTACGTGCAGGGTCAGAACACAGTCACTTTTAAATGGCCAGGCCCATACTAAGAAAAATATGAAACAAGAAAGTGATATATGTATGCATGTGCTCAAAGCAACTAAATCAGAAAATAGATAAAAGCAGAAATTTATTTCGAGCCTACAATTTGTTTGTTTGTTGTTGCATAATTTAATTTCTTTTCTATTGTCTAAGGTTAACGGATTTAATTTTTTCCAATAAAGAACGAAAAACTACTATGTAAAAGCTACAATTTAAGTTACAAACTTCAACGAATTCAAATATCAAAACAAATCACATACTACGTACATTTTTCTTTTGAAAATAATCCAAAATACAGTAGATAGAGAGGGGAAAGTTTTTTCTGTGTTTTAAGTGAGTAAAAACTGAGGCGAAATCTCTAAATTCATAGACTAAAATTCAACATTTGGGAATCCAACATTTCCTAATTTACAACTTTTTAACTAAAAAAACAACAAATATATTGGATAACTTTCATATAATAATAAAACTCTTTTCGTTTATTTTAATTTATTACTTTTTGACATGATACATACATTAAGAAAATAATTATTGATATGACTATTTTACCATACTATCTCGGGGTAGTTTGCAAAATAGACACTTTCAAAACTTATTTAGGCATTTATACACAAGTCATGGAAAATTAGGTGTTTAGACACTAATATGACATCATCACTTCTTACATACAAACTTAGCACACAAGTTTTAAACTTTACACTTTAATCTCCCATCTCATCCATTTAATATTTAATATTTTTCCACCATTTTTTCATATTTTCCTATTTTAATTTAAAAAATTGTCCAAGAAGCCACCATGAGCTTCCTTTTTCACCAATAATTTTCAATTCCGACGACTTTTCCAACCACTTTTCAGACGAAAAATTGCTCATCACAACTGAAAATCTCCATTCTTTATCATTGCCTCCATTGTTGTTCCATCTTTTTTGAAAAAAAAATGCAAAAAATATTTTTTCACCATTTTTACTGGCTTGAAAAGCTTTGTAAATGCGCTCAATACCTCATCATTAGATATATTTAAGTAGATTAGAAGTCCTACATATACATTTGTCCATCCCAGAGCTAGAAGGGCATCTATTATATCCAAAATCAATCCAATCACGTCTTTGTACGGGCATTTTCATACCAGCGATCGACCAGTTATAGACCGATACATTAATCTATTATCGATTAGTATGGTCTATTATGGAAGTAGCTGAGGTAATTGTCGTGGGTGGTAATTATATGGGTGTGTGGGAGGAGGGTCCCAATTCTTGGAAGTGGAAATCATCTAGCAAGGAGACGGTGCCCATCCCGCTGCATCGCAATAGTTCGTACGATGACATGGTTCGAAGCGTAATTGAGAATAGAGAATTAGATTGCAATCCAAAGAACGCTGTGATTACTTATGTAATGAATGGGCGGGGTAAATACATTCCACGTTCATAAATAATGATCGACATGTGCCATTATACATGTTGGATGTCGCTATCGATGGCTCTAGGCTATCATTGAGGATAAATGTTATCCCGGGGTCTCCGATAATCCCGCCACCACAGCGGACAATCAATGAACATGATTCATTTGAAAATGAGAGTTTGAATGCTCATCCAATGGAATTGAAAAATCCATCTTTCTCTGAAGAAGTGGGAGAAGAGTGCAGATTGGGAGCACAAACCAACCACACCTTCTCTGACGAAACTAATTTTTGGCTAAATCAAATATTTAGCAGCAAAAAGGAGCTGAAATTATTATTGGACGTAACAGTTGTGAGAAATTCTTTTGGTTATGCTACGTTGAAGAGCTGCGGCAAATTCCTCAAGGTGAAATGCATTTGTCCTAGTTGCACGTGGATGTTGCGAGTAATGAAGTATGAATGCACGGACAAATTTTTCATCTATAAATACGTCGACGATCACAATTGCGGTGTCAAATATGCCACACGCAGCCATAGAAAAATCACGTCTAAAGTTATTGCAGCGCTCTGTGTAAACATGTATCATGAAGGAAATGGTCCGAACACTAGTGAGATTCGGAGGATCATTTTTAAGAACTTGAGAAATAGACCTACCTATTGGAAATATTGGTTGGGGTGTGTGATTGCCGAGGAAATGGTTTGAGGGATAGCGGAGCACGGGTATTCCTCTCTGTCGGCTTTTTCGTACATGATCGATGCTCTTAATGTTGGTACTACTTATTCCATCATGGTGAACAAGGCCGATTGTAGGATTATGAACTACTTTTTATCATTGGGCCCTTGCATTAGGGGATTCGCCCACATAAGGAGGGTTATTGCGGTTGATGATACTCATTTATACGACAAGTTCGAGGGCGTGCTACTTAGCGCGGTTGCATAAGATATCGAGAATCATATTTATCCCATTGTTTTTTGCGTCGTTGACAAGGAGAACGATGCATCTTGAACGTTCTTCTTTGAGAAACTGAAGTCTATTGTGGTCGATGGACCAAATTTATATTTTATCTCCGATAGGCACAAGAGCATCGCCAACGGCATCGCAAGGGCTTATGACTATGCTCATCACGGTACTGCATGAGGCACCTAGGTGAAAATCTCTGGGTGAATCACCACTGCGGATAACACCTCTATCTATTCTATAATGCGACAAAGGCATATTCTACCGAAGAGTTTAGCAATCATTTTGAGGAATTCAAGAACTATTGTCCCGAGGCAGCCTTTTTCCTTAAGCATGAGCTTGATTGTGACAAATGGAGCAGGGCATATTTTCCCGGCAATAGGTTTGACCTAAAACCCTCAAATATTACCGAGTCGATAAACTCTATGTTGATTACCAAAATAGAGTACCCCGTGGCATCCATATTCAATTTGATTGATAAGAGTTTTGGTGATATATTCAGGGATAGACGTGCCTATGTCCTCAAATGTAAGGATAACAAATTTATGTCCACCGCCGAAAAGATCTTAAGAGACAATATGAGCGAGGGCGACTCCTTCTATGTGGAAAACATAAGCGGGGATAAAAGTAAATTCACAGTGTTCAGCAGTGGCTGTACGACCAAAGTTGACCTACTGAAAAGGTCGTGTTCTTGCAGGAAGTTTGAGCTGGTCAAAATATCATGCGCTCACCCGATAGACTCTTTGCAATTGAAGCACGGTGATGATTATGGTTTGAGAGTCTATGATTACTCTTCACCCGTGTATAAAGTGGAAGAGTACCTCCTTGCGTATTCAAAATCAATTAATATTATCCCTTTGGAGTCCGAATGACGCGTGCCACAATAATTGCTAGACGTTAATATTACTTCACTTCTCGTGGTCACTAAGCTCAGAAGGAAGAAAAGAAAAAGTGTTAAGGGCATGGGCGAGACTTTCAAGTCGAAGAAGAGGAACAAGTGTTCACTGTTTAAGAGACCCGGGCACAAAGAGAACTAGTTATAACAACAATAAATCGTAGTTAGACTTTTATGAATTTGTGTTTTTGTAATTCATGGCAGTGTATGCATTTTGACAACCCTTCAGTGGTCTGATTAATGTCAGTTGTATCGATTTTACTCGGTCTATTATTGACCTTTTAAGGTATTGCATATATTGTATGTCAGGTCTAGTACTAGTATTCCTTATATACCACATAGTTTATTATCGATTCCATATAAAGTCATCCTTGTGTTCCAGAACTATGTAGCCAACATAGGTTGAGACATCAACACTATCAGATGAGGGTTGATGAGGTGGATAAACACGGTCAGATAAGGGCCCCACCGTTCTCTTTTAGGGATACTGTCAGATGAGGGTTACCCACAGTTTGTCTCTACCAGTGATGCGGTGTTGACACCCTTCAAATTAGGGCACAGATTGGACCCCAGCTTATCTATTATAGTGCATTTAGAGCATATCGGTTAGATAACTATCTCCCACATTTTAAGAATCAGTCTCAATAAAAAAACTCAGATAGTTCTTCAGATTTTAGGACTGTCAAATACAGTCAACTCAAATATAGTACGGAACTCAGCTAGTTCTATCAGGTTCAGGACTGTCAGATACAGTCACCCATGTTATCAGATATATTATTAAACTCATGTTATCAGTACTCAGACTCAGTAATCATGTTTTCACGCTCTCATTTACAGTATTATGTATTCATGCATGCTTTCTCACGTTCATGTTAGTCAGCCAGTTATTATTGTTCATGCATATGAACCCCATGCATTCAGCCTACCTCACATGCATACCAGTACATTCAAAGTACTGATGCATTTATGCTATGGTGTCTTATACTATAGGTTCAGAAGCACGAGCTCCAGAGCATCATTAGTATCCTAGTTTCCGCAATCGAAGTTAGCAGTGAGTCGTAATCCTTCGAGGACATGATCATTACTTTATGTTATTATTTATTTCAACTCAATTTTACGAGACGAAGTTAGTTGGAGACATGTTCCTTCAACTCTATATTCAGACAGTACTTAGAGGTTTCAGATTCGTACAGTTGTTTTTCAGTTTTATTTTGGTATTGATATACCACACTATTCAGATATTTTAATTTCATTTAAGATTCAGTGTGAACCTTATGGCCTTACAGCCTTTATTTTTGCATTTACTTAGTATATTATGCAATGTACAGGTACAAGTATCAGTCATGGGTTAGCTTATGGTCCTTCAGGGTCATGAGCACCGTGTAGTGTTTCGGGTACCAGATTCAAGGCGTTACAAAAACTTAGCCATTTTTCCAACTCCTGAGGCTGTGACTTGACTTCCTGGACCTCTAAGAGAATGCTTCTTCCCTTTGTTGTAGAATTCCATGGTGAGTTTCTTGAAATTCATCTTAATATCCCCCAAGGTGAGCAACCATTGAACCCCTAAAACCACCCCATAAAAACCTAGTGGTAACAACAAAAAAAACAGCAGAAAACTTAGCTCCTTGTAACAACCACGATATAGTGCACATCTTGTCAACTTGCATGTTATTTTCATTGGCTACTGCAACTTTTTCAGGAAAAACTGATCTGATAGGGCACCCCAATTGTTGTACTAACTTAGGGTCAATAAAGTTATGTGAACTACCAGTATCAATCAAGATGTGTAAAGGCTTTTTAAAGTGATATCCAGTCACTTTCAAGGTCCTATATCCTAAGGAACTATTTAAAGCATGAATAGAAATTTCTAGTTGATCCATTGCATTGGTTATCTCCACTTCTTGACTTTCTTTAGGATCTATCATTGCCAAAATCTGGTCAGCACCACCCTCATCCTACTCCTCTATTTCCAGCAAGTACAACTGCATAATAGTCTTGCATTGATGACAAAAAGTGTACCTCTCATCACAGAAGTAACAAAGACCTTTACATTTCATGTCATTCATTTCTTCAATACTTAATGTTCTTCGGTTAGCACGTTTTTGTGGCCCTACATAACCAGTAGTTGGAGTTGGTAAGAGTCCCGGTTTACTCTGCAACCTATGCTCAGTTAACCTCTTAGATGTGTTGAGACAATGGAATCCACTGGATGGTTTGATGGCCGTAAGATATGCTTCTTGCATTCTTATACACCTGTGAAAGTGATGTAGGTTGAGTAATCTTTACAGCAATTTTCAGGTCAGGTTTCAAACCCCCACTGTAACAACTAATAGCATTTTCTTCAGACAATTTGACCCTAGTCAAATACAGCCTGATGTTCTTTCACGCTTCCCACCTGTTTGATCTTTTTCAGCTCCTCCATAGGGTCATCAAAGTTAGTACCAAACCTATCCACCATAGCCATTACGTACTCAATCTATGTAGGCGGTTTTAAATATTGCCTATACCTCATAAAAGATAGATGCCACTGAATGGCTTCTCCCTCCAACTGCAAAGCTACAATAGAAACCTTATCCTCATTAGCAACATTTTCCATGGAGAAGAATTGTTCAATTTTGAACACCCAAGATCGTAAATCATCCCCAAAATATCTCAAATAATCTATTCTCGACCATCTTGAGAAATTGGAATTGTTAGTGTTATAGCTTGCAGGGCTTTTATCTTGCCTTCTTGCTTCTGAATGTCGAGGTCCAGAGGGACCTGTTCTATCCAGAGGAGATTTCTCCCTCTTATTTTCTCCAAATTGCACCAGCTTTTCTTTCAATTCCATCACTACTTGATCCAATCTTTTCAAGCTAGTGACCTCTCCTGTCAAAGTTCCCATATCCGCTGTCAATTTCTATAGCATATCCCTTATTTCCCCATTTCAGCTGGAGAACCATCAATGGATCTTGTTGTTTTCGTCATGGTTTCCAAGAACTCGATTGAATTTGATACCAATGTTACACAAATGTAGTAGTTATAGAGGATAACTCGAGATTTGTAGGCTGATTCAGGAACAGGGTTTGAGATTTCAGCTCAAGATGATGAATTTAGAAGAGAGAAGAGAATGAAGAGAATAGAATAGAGAGAATTTTAGAAGAGAAATGGATATTTCTTATTATGATCCTTCATTTTACATGTTCTCTATATATCAATAAAATGGAATACTTGAGAATACATTTGTAACTAACTTTTAATAGAATTGAGAATGACAGTAAACTGTCTAACTAATTGGCAGTTATAACTTTTTTTCAGAACTAGTTGCTGATTTGGACTAAACTTCTTTTAATCTCCATTTCCAGCTATGTAAAGTCTTTCAATCATTATTTCGTGTATCAGTCTTGGATTGATTAGCATAACGGGTCATGCTAAAGAATTACACTGGCTGCTGCTTTGTGTTTTTGCTGGTATCATCATGTGTAAGATTGTTTATCAATTAACAGGTGCTATCAGCCCTTTGTTCTTCAAGGGATATGTTAAACTTGATGACCTGAAGAAACTTGCATGGAACAACGCAGGATTTTCCACTTTGCATGCTCTCCTTGTTGCAGCTGCTTCTTTATATCTCTTGCTTGAATCAGACCTTTTCCATAATGGTGCTCGGGATGATCTAATGATCAATAGAACATCAGCTTTTTCAGACACCATACTCGGGATCTCCACTGGCTGGCTACTTTCTGGCAGACTTGGCAATGATTTTCTATTACTTCCCAGCCTTGGGTGGAACGGAGTATGTCTTACATCACGGACTTTCAGTGTTTGCAATTGTTCAATCCCTTATAATTGGTCAAGCCCAGATATATATATATATATTTTTATGCTACTCTTTACTGAGAGTACTACTCCCTTTGTTAATTTAAGATGGTACCTGGATGTTGCTGCTGGTCAAAAGAACTCTCAGCTCCATGTCTGCAATGGAGTAGCTTTATTTTTTGGGTGGCTGGTTGCAAGGATTCTTTTGTTTCTCTTGTTTTTCTATCACATGTTTAGTCATTTTGATCAGATCAAAAAAAATTTATGCACTGGGCTTCTATAGCTTGTTAACTATACCTCCTGTTCTGGCATGGCTGAATCTCTTCTGGTTTTGGAAAATCGCAAAGGGTTTGAGAAAGGCTAGGCACAGCCAGTAGTATAGCAACTACTCAAGTCTTTTGGAGCTTGTGCAAGTACTTAACCTCTATGTACATCCATCAAAACGAGTGAAAAAAGTGATTGTAGACTTACATTTTTACCTTATCTTCGTTAGAAATTGCTAATCATAAACATGATATCTCTTTTAGTAATTTTAGTGGGATGCAATGCCCAAGTGTTGGGACTTTGTTGACTGCGATGTTGTATTAGTGAGGTAGCAAGAAGCCTATCTTCATATTTTCGAAAAAAAAAAAAAAGTTTTGAAAATATTTTGAAAAACGAATAAGTAATATTAAGAATAAAATAAAATAAAATAAAATTTTTGTTTTTTTTAATATCTCAAAAGTAACACGTAAAAATAAAAATTTAATTAAAAAAATAATCACAGGTAAAATAGAAAATAGTAATTAATAAGTCGGCCTTTTATATTGTGTAAACATGTAGTACAATAATTTGATAAATATTGTGGTGGGACACTAATCAAAATTTCATTTATCAGTGAATTTATTACTCCTTTCTGACTTTGTCCACACAATAAATTAGATAAATCAAGGCTCAATAAGTTCTCTATCATGAATTATGACACCTCAATTAACCTCTATCGTGTAATGTCATGGTCATAATTAAGCACTATTTTAGTACTCATTTTATCATTCATTTACACTACAGAATCAGTCAGGTAAAAAGTCATAATTTTATCATTCATTTATACTAGCTAGTAGGTGTGGGCATGGTACAGTACGATACGATATTTTAAACTTCGATACGGTAATTTCGATTTTTGGTACTAAAAGAACAATACTATTACCATACCAAATTAGTTCGGTATGATTTGGTATTTTTAAATTCGATTTTGATATTTTATAGTATGATAATTTGGTAACCATACTTTATTTGATTTCTGATTACATATATTCATATAAAAAAACTATAACTTTAAATTCATATAAAAAAACTATAACTTTAAATTTTAAAAATGTCTCAATCATGTTAGGCTAACAACTATCTTTGTTAATCAATGACACAAAAATAATATTTCAATCACGATTGAATAGTTCGAGATGCAAACTCTGAACAACGGTACCTAAACTTAAGCATAATACTCCTAAATAATGACCTTCTCAAAAAATTTATTTCTGAATAAAAACTACTTTTGTGTTCAATTGGCTAATGAATGATATAAAAATATATTTAATAATCTTAAATAATAATAATAATAATATATATATATATATATATATATATTATATATATATAATACCGTATATATATACGGTCAAATACCGTATCAAATACTAAAATAATTTAAAATTTCTACCAAATATCATAACATCCATACCGTTATATAAAATATTTTGATTTCAGCCTACTATTCGGTATATACCATACCATATCCACCCCTACTGGCCGGAGAATCAGCTGTTAGAATTCCCTTTTTAATAACTTGCATCATCTCTCGGTCATTACATTGTCATTGTGGGTCCAAATATTATATATAGTATAGTCCATCTGTGTGGGTTCATCACATGTCGTTCCTGAAATATCAAAATACTTCTTATCTAAGGGCTTGCGTT
Organism: Capsicum baccatum var. pendulum; assembly: GCA_030864225.1. Lineage (NCBI taxonomy): Eukaryota > Viridiplantae > Streptophyta > Magnoliopsida > Solanales > Solanaceae > Capsicum > Capsicum baccatum. The sequence goes on from CM061557.1 coordinate 232,960,048, forward strand.
GTATATTTCCCATGTTTATTGTAAAGTTCAGGTGAAGGTAAAATACCAATTATGCAATTAGAAAACACCTCTCTATACTAGACACACCCTAATTCAAGGAACCAATTCCAAGGAATTTTGTCATATGAGAGATACTTACATAAACAGGAAGTTCACTTGGAAAAGTTCTAAAAAGCTATAGAGATTTCCCATGTAATAATTAGTATTTACAAACTAACCCTTACGTGACTGGTATAATTAGGGATCATTCATTTGTAAATCATCATCTAGAAAACAATACAAGTTTTGTCTAATACAACCTTTTTTTTAGGCAATTTTTGTGTGTTTATTCTAGCATTTCTTTTGGGGTTCTTAGTATCGATCTTAAGCTGACTTGTCACGATCCAAATGGTCGTGAATGGAACCCACACTAATCTTTATGTGGGAGAATCATCTAAACCGAATCATTTCCCAACCACTTAATCAATGTTAAGATGATATAATCATAAAATCAACATAATAACAATAATCCAAGGCTAATCATTATTATTACGGAAGTCTAACAAACTACTTACTAAAATCCCCAAGACCCGAAAGTCATCTTACAAGAACTACTAACAAAGATCATGTCTAAGAGATATCCAGAATAAAGTAAATAAGGGATGTTTCATTGTCCAAAAGATAGAAAATAACAAATAAGATGACCCATGGCAGTTTAGAGACGGAGTGCTCACCCTTGGATCAAGATATGCTATCAAACTTTAGAGGTGAGGTTATGTCTGAGCCTTTAGAACACTTTCTGCATTTAACAAAAGAAGAGTACAGGGTAGTATCAGTACAAACCACTATGTACGGGTAGGTATCATAGGCCAACTCAATTTAATAGCATGTACACAAAATAAATATAATAACAAGTAGACAAGTATCGTCATATAACACATATTCAATGAATCAACAAAACAGCAACAACAGGTCAAACAGTTCTCATAGACAAGCTACATAACCATCAAGAGTATCAACCATACTGTAAACATCCACAGAATAAACACAAAAATATACACACATGCTATGGGACTTATTTTTGCCCAACTAGTCATGACCTGCAGGGAACAATCTATGTTCATGTACCGTACCGGCGTGGTACTCGATTCAACATATACATATCCGTACCGGCATGGTACCCGATCCAACATATACATATCCGTACTGGTGTGGTATCCGATCCAACATATATATATCCGTACCGGCGTGGTACCCGATCCAACATATACATATTCGTACCGACGTGGTACCATCGTGGTACCCGATCCAATATAAACATATCTGTACCGGCGTGGTACCCGATCCAACATAACAATATCCGTACCAAAGTGGTACCCCATCCTACATATACATATCCGTACCGACGTGGTACCCGATCCAACATATACATATCCGTACCGGCGTAGTACCCCATCCAACATATACATATCCGTACCGGCGTGATACCCGATCCAATATAAATATATCTGTACCGGTGTGATACCTGATCCAACATAAACAAGTATTATCAATATCAATTTACACAACCTCACAGCAGACGATACAATGCACCAAGTTTACAAGTACACTTAAAGTCATAAGACAATTCCATCAAGTAAATTTTCAATAAATATTTATACACGAATCAACAATCCAAACATCAATAATTTCAAGCATGTCCGAATACCAATCCAGAAGTATCCAATTTAGGAGCATACACACAATTAATTCGAGTCTAAGCTTCAAAAAAATCGTAACCTACCTCAATCAAAGAATTCAAACGCAATCTAATTTGTCAAGGTCTTGCTCTTCCATAAAGCTTCCGAAAGGTCCAAATCTGTTCAAATATATAATTCGTATAAAAATACGAATCTAATGATCCCATTTTATAATTTTTTACTCTAAAATTCTATACCTAAACCGCAATCCAATCATATTTATAGTTACAGAATGATAACCTCATACGAACACGTTGAAAGTCTAAAGCTACAGGAACAGTACTTCACCTGTACTACGTGCTGTAATTCTAACATATTATTATTTCCTAATGATTGATTATTATTCCATTTAACCAATTACTGTATCTATCATCAAGAATTATTACATTTATTCACTATTTTAATCCTAATTCTAACTAACAGTAACAGAATGAAAAACTTCCCATAGTAACAATTACAATCAGTAGCTAAACATTGTACAAAAGATAATAAATTTCTTAGCATGCTACTATGTTATCATTATTCTAATGGACAACATTATTAAATTATCATTATTCTATTATGTGCCAATGATAACCATTACTCTATCATCTACTTCGTAACATAAACTTACACTCAAGTGATCACTGGCTACAATTTCTCACTTTCATGTTATTATTATAACATTAAACATTAAAATAGCTAGCCTGGAAGCTCTCGAGGATCTTCTTTGAAGCGATAATGTGAAATAGGGTTTGTTAACCGATTTCACCACTTCTTCTGACTATTTCCTTCTATTATTATTATATATGGTAAAGCCTTCCTATCTATATTTATTTTTGTATAGGTCACATAAGTAATTAAATTATAACTTCGGCTCATTAAATTATAAATTAAATTAATTAACTAAAATATACCCAACTAATGACTAAATTACTTTCGAACATCTCAAAAATTGATACTACTCATCCTGTGAGTCATAATCCACGTATACAAACTACGGTGAGTGCTAAAATAAAGATAATGAGAAAATTTCACAAACGACTGGGAGGGTCGTGGTATCCGATCCAACATAAATAAGTATTATCAATATCAATTTACACAACCTCACAGCATACAACACAATGCACCAAGTTTACAAGTACACTTAAAGTCATAAGACAATTCCATCAAGTAAATTTTCAATATATATTTATACACGAATCAATAATTCAAACATCAATACTTTCAAGCATGTCCGAATACCAATCCACAAGTATCCAATTTAGGAGCATACACACAATTAAGTCGAGTGTAAGCTCCAATTAAACCATAATCTACCTCAATCGAAGAATTCAAACGCAAGCTAATTTGTCAAGGTCTTACTCTTCCATAAAGCTTCTGAAAGGTCCAAATCTGTTCAAATATATAATTCATATAAAAATACGAATCTAATGATCCCATTTTATAATTTTTTACTCTAAAATTCTATACCTAAACCGCAATCCAATCATATTTATAGTTAAAGAATGATAACCTCATACGAACACGTTGAAAGTCTGAAGCGACAGGATAGTACTTTACCTGTACTATGTGCTGTAATTCTAACATATCAACATTTATCATTATTCCCTAATGATTGATTATTATTCCATTTAACCAATGACTATATCTATCATCAAGAATTATTACATTTATTCACTATTTTAATCCTAATTCTAACTAACAGTAACAGAATGAAAAACTTCTCATATTAACAATTACAATCAGTAGCTAATTAAACATTGTACAAAAGATAACAAATTTCTTAGCATGCTACTATGTTATCATTATTCTAATGGACAACATTATTAAATTATCGTTATTCTATTATGTGCCAATGATAACCATTACTCTATCATCTGCTAGTATTATACTAATTCAACTCAGTTCCAAAAATGTCTTTGTAAAATAAACTTACACCCAAGTGACCGCTAGCTACAATTTCTCACTTTCACATTATTATTACAACATTAAACATTGGCTACAATTTCTCACTTTCACATTATTATTACAACATTAAACATTAAAATAGCTAACCTGAAAGCTCTCGAGGATCTTCTTTGAAGCGATAATGTGAAATAGGGTTTGTTAACCGACGTTCACCACTTTTTTTGACTATTTCCTTCTATTATTATTATATATGATAAAGCCTCCCATCTAAATTTATTTTTGTATAGGTCACATAAGTAATTAAATTATAACTTCAACACCCAGTGTATTCCCACAAAGTGGGGTTTGGGGAGGGTAAGATGTACACAATCCATATCGCTACCTCCGAAGAAGTAGAGAGTATGTTTCCGATTGACCCCCGGTTCAAGATAAAGAGTAGTAAACAACGGGTTGGATGACATAACAAAAATAAGGAATAAGAAATAATAAAATAGAAATTAGAGAAATAAGAAATACGAGTAATAAGGGCAACACAAAAATAAGAAAATAGGAATTAAGAAATAAGAAATAGGTTAAATTATAACTTCGACCCATTAAATTATCAATTAAATTAATTATTTAAAATATACCCAACTAATGATTTAATTACTTTCGAACACCTTAAGAATTGATACTACTTATCCCGTGAGTCATAATTCACGTATACAAACTACGGTGAGCGCTAAAATAAAGATGATGAAAAAATTTCACAAACGACCGGGAGGGTCATTACATTGACATAACAAAATCGTAAGTTGTGCAAGAACCTGAGTGAGTTATCTCAGAGGCAGAGTCAGAATTTTTACAAAAGAAATTAAAAATATGAAGAACAACTCACCGAAAGAGGTTCAATATCTATAATATACAAATAAAAATTATTTTAATTATCATATATTAATAATATAATTTTTCATCAAAAAGGATTTGGATAAACCTCCTATTACCAGGTTAGGCTGGCTCCGCCTCTCAGTTATCCAGTATCACAAATGTGCTTAGTAGTCTAAGGACATGACACGTTTCTCCTTCCAGAAAATGTTTCCAATTATGTTGTGGACAAATATATTAGGGTGGTAATATTCTAGATCTAGACGTAATTAACGAAGACTTAGTCTTTTGGTGTATTAATTTAGTTAATTTTGTCTGATATTGTGAAGGACCAAAGTCATACCAAGACCAAGTTATAAGATGCAAAGATTGGTTTTTTGTGGATATCAATTTCTTTCAACTTTTTTACGATCTGTAGCGTCAGTCATTATTTGATGTACATGACCATCACTTATATGATATATCTTCAGATAAGCACAAAACTCAACAATGATATTACTAGAAGTTAGAACGTGTGGAATAAATATAATTTAATAAGAGTCATAAACGGCGGACTTTGCTATATATATATATATATGTATGTTTGTATGTTCGATCACCTACATTATATATTGGGCCATCTAGATCGACAATAATTTCTTGTCTGAAACGAAAGAATATAGGATAACAATGAAATCTTAACTAGTTTGGATACCTTTGTGTTTGTGTGGTGCAAGAATATGACAATGGCAATGATAATTACAAATAAAATAAGTTTATCAATTTTCTTGTTGTAACAGATTGCGATGGATATGGTGCATATAGAAGGAAGAAAAGACTGGAAAAGCTCTGTTTTTTCTATTAAGTGTTCATCAATATTGAAGTTCGATTAAATTTAAATTATTTAACATGTCCATTAATTAGGGGATGCTCCCAACGTTATTTTTTCTTAACTAATAAGTTAGTACATCATTTAGATAATTGTGAATCATGCTAGAGGTAAAACTTGCTAGGGGCGAGTTCAAAATAAGAGAAAAAAGTCAAAATTAGCTCTTGAACTATAAGAAATGATCCAAATTTGTCCAAGTAAATAATTCAAGTTAATTATATTTACAAGAGTCAAATAGATTGGAAAGAAAGAGTATGAGGTAATCTGTCTTTATAAAATGGCTAGCTAGATTTTTTATTTTCTTTAGTGACTAATGAAAGTCGCTTATATCACATTTTCAAAGCATGGGCATATTTTTTTTTTTTTTGGCAAACAACATAAATCTTGATATTTTGGAGCTTGATTACAGAAATTTTGGTCACTTTGCATAAATACTGAAATCCCGATTGTGGATCTATTGAGATACATAATTAGCTTTCAATATATCCAATGAAGATATATTTTTTATTTTGTAAAGATACATAATTAGTTTCGGATATATTTTGTCTATTTTAGATCTGTCAGATACATAATTAGCTCTCGATACATCCAATGAAGATACATAATTAGTTTGAATTTTTGTAATTATATTATAAGAGTGAGAATTTATGTAAATAGGATAAGTTAAAGTGTATGTTTTATGTTATTTTTTCTATTTTTCATGAGAGGAAACTGAAAGTCAAGTCATCCTTGAACGTACTGTGCAAAAAAATAAGATTTTAAAACAAAGAAGATAAGTGGAAGGTCATAAATCATAAGAAAATTTAGTATTATGAAGGAGAACTTGAGAGGAGATTAATGAAATTATCTCCTTTTCTTTCGTTTAGTTATATGAAAATTTTTAATTGGAATTCATTCATCATAGTATTAAATTATTTTCCCCTCCCCCAAAACTGATTGCACTTATAAGCCTATCTATGCCATATTGCCATTGATTACATTCCAATTACAAAAGGATCCATCACCAGGACCCAAAAAGCAATAAATAATGAATCACTATCGGGCAAGACACCGTTTACTACTTACTTGGTTGAGACTTTTCGTCCTTCCCAATAAATATTATTCGTTAACCTATCGACAAAAAATAATATTATGCCTTTTGTGAACTAATCTGGCACATATAAGACAAATCACAATATCAAAGGTATTTTTAGAACTTTTTTCAACAAATAAATAAAACTACCTCTTAAAACAATAACGAAGGTTAAAATCACCCATTACATATCATGGATTTATTTTAAATTTACCCTAGTTCACTGATCGACCCATAAATATCGCCACTGGTATTTTCTAGCTAAAAATACCCTTGAAACTACTATGAAAAAACTTAAAATGCTGACAACTTATAATTGGCTTACATGGTCGATAATATTAAAAACAAATTCAATAGTATATACAGTAATAGTTTTGGCCTTTCTTAAAATTCAAGATGTTATAACGATCATTGACATCAGCAATAAACAGTCTGTCACTAGAAAGCAAACTGGAACGTAAAAATTTCCCCTTTTGCCTTGTGTCAAAGTTATTGAAATGAGAAAAAGATTTGAGGAGTTGAAATCTAGAGTTGTTTTGAAAACTTTTCACTTTTTTTTTTTCTAGAGATTTGAGAATTTAAAATCTTTCACCATTTTTGTTTGAATTAAAGTTCATTTCTACTTGGTACTTTCACTTATTTCTAGTTTTGAAAAAAAAAAAAAAAAATCTCTAGATCACTCACATGATCTTCATTTCGTACATTTAACATAACCAAAGAAGTGATACTCTTGTCCTTGCATGCAAAAACACTCCTAAATTTTATTCTACTCGCACAAAAAGACACATACAGTAAACATCTTTGTTGCTGGTGACAGACCACATATGAAATGCCAACCAACTACTCCATTTATTCCCAATTAGTGCCCACCATGATTTAAACACAATTTCATAGTGGTTGGGTCCTCCACTGCTGATCACTCATCCTATCCTGCTTACCTACTACTTCATTATAGCACAATCAAGTATCTAGATTAATTTGCTAGCTAGAAAAGAGGACAAAACTTACCCACTTTAATCAATATTATGATCGACTAATATGGGATGAAAAAAGTATTACCTCTTAAAGTTAAGCTTGTACATTCTTTAAGAAAATATTTAATAATCTTGTTCATATATACACTAATTGGAGTAGTAAGAATAATATAATGGGAGACAAATTCAATTTGTCATAACTAATAATGACTCATATTATTTATTATACGAGGTTATAGTTCATAAGTTGTCTGCATTGATGTATACAAGTTCATAAGCCAAAAACATGTCTAACTTTTCAACTGCAAATCACAATTACTACGTAAACTAGGACTGGACCAAGCTAGATACATAGGAGAATTTTGCCACAAATAATTGCTTTAGCTATATATATCAATTATTTGACACTTTTTGCTTCATTTTAGTTGCCAATTCAGCCAGTGCTTTTGTAGAAGAACCATCTTCACTCAACACTTTTACTGTTGCATCTTTAAGGTCTCTCATTCTACTACGCACTCCTTTACCTTCTTCACCTTCCATTAGTCCTTTCACAACTTCAGCAATTTCCAATCTTCCCACTATTCCATTTTCTTCATTGACTTTTGGCCTTAGTGCCACTTTTATATCCTCACTTAGCATAACCGCATTCATTTTTTGTTCGGCATAGAGTGGCCAAGCTATGAGTGGTATCCCGTGGACCACGCTTTCCAGAGTCGAGTTCCATCCACAGTGAGTTAAGAATCCGCCAGTCGAGTCGTGGCTGAGGATTCGGGCTTGTGGGGCCCAATTAGGCACCACTAAACCTAACCCTTTGGTCTTTTCCAAGAACCCTTTTGGTAGGAAATCGAAAGGGTTGGTTGAATCTTGGACATTAAAATAAGTGGCATTGGCTATTTTGTCATTGGGACATCTAATTACCCACAAGAACCTTTGTTCACTCATTTCCAACCCTGATGCAAGTTCAATAAGCTGCTCATGAGAGAGGGTCCCACCACTCCCGAACGAGATGTATAGGACGGAGCCACGTGGCTGTTCATCCAGCCACGCCATACACTCCGACCCATCAACCTTACTACCCGAATCCATCTGAATAAGCGGGCCAACCGGGTAAACGGGTGGCTTACCGGGCTCTTCCTCCTGCAAAGCTTTAAGAGCTCCTCCTTCCAACTCCATAAAGCTGTTTGCTACAATTCCCTCTGCCATTCTATACCTCTTCGAATGATGAATAAGCCATTTGTAAGCTTCATTTTTCCTGTCCTGAACCGGGTCAAGAAGATCCTTTCCACGGATAGGAATACAACCCGGAATCTGAACCGGGTCAGGCAAGTCTCTATACTCACACGAAACCTTTTCATCAAGTGTTTGCAAGTAAAAAAACAAAGACAAAGACATAGCAGTAGAAGGGAAGAAAATATAAGGAGAAACTTTCAACTCAATAGCAACATCAAATGCATCAGTACCAAAAAGATCAACAACGAGTGCCACAGTTTTCTTCGACTCAATAATTTTCTTAAAAACTTCGCGCAGTGAAGGTAAAGAACGTGTAACAGTAAGGGAAATACGTGTCTCAATCTTCACATCTTTAGGCAAATCATCAAAATTAACTGAAGGAAGAAGATGATAATCCATAGAAGAAGGAAGTGAATTAAGGAATATTTTTTGCGCATTCGAGATAGGTCCATCAGTAGGAAGGATAAGAGTAACAGAAAATTTGTGTTGTGAAATGAGACGTTTAGAAAATTCAACAAGAGGGATTAAGTGACCCATACCAGGAGTAGGGAAAATTGCAATATGAGGATTTTGAGGAGTTTCAGCCATTGTTAAAGAGTAGGAGGTATGAAGCTGAGAGAAAAATTATGATGATGACGATGATGATGGAACTAATATTACAACTGAATTATTTGAGTTTTACCATATGGTTGCAATGAGTATGAGGGCCTTTATTTATACAAGAGAAAGAAGGTATCATTGGTACGTGTGTTAGCACCTTAGTTTAATTATTTTTTACTATATATATACTATATATGTAAGTAGCAATTACTATTTCTATAATTTACTATATAAATTTTGAGGTATTTGTTGATTTAAAAAAAAATATAGTACTTCCTTTATTTCTAAAAGATTGATTTACTTGCCTTTTAATTTGTTTAAGAAAAATAATCTTTTTAGCAACACTTTAATTTTAACTTTTTATTTGACACGTTTAAAGTCACAAGATTTTTAATTTTTTTTGGTAATTTAAAGACCACAAATTTTTTATTTTTTTTTGGGCAAGTAAAAGTGACTTTTATTACCAAAAACAATATTAATATATTACTACAAAACTAAAAATCTTCTTTATTTTCTTAAACTCCAATCAAGTTAAACTAAATCATTCTTTTTTCAATAAAGAGTACTAAAAATAACATGAAAAAAAACTTTTTTGTCTAAAATTTTTAAAATAATAAATAATTTGAGATGATTAACAAAAATCACAATAAATAATCTAAACAGAGAGAATATTCCTTTGTTTGTCAAAGTTACTAGAAGTATTTTTCAAAGTAATTATTGATGATATTATGATTATTTAAATCTCAATAAGATTAATTTGGTCTTGTTTTTTACTAAGAGAAATAAGAATAGATCAGACAAACATTTTCTTTATTTTTGCTTGTCTGTTATTCTGAAAATAAATTTTTATTTTTATTTATCATTTTAACATACTAAAAATAATAATTTTCTTATATTTTTTCTTAGCAATAATTACTTATTTTTAAAATCTAATACTGAATATTAATTAATATAAACATTATGATAACATATTCATTTTAGTAATATAGACATTATGATAACATCCTCATATCAATTATTATTTCTTTAAAAACATGAAAAGTTCAAAATCGCCAAATAAATATTAACGAAGATATTTCTTAGTTATGACTTATGAAGGGGTAGGTTATAATATACAATTTGAATATATACACCACATATATATGTGTGTGGTGGTATTTGCAAAAGGGGTCGGTTTAATTAAATGTTTTGAAGGGGACGGATGCTAATGTTTCTAGATGAGAAAATTGAACATTCAATTGAAACGAGAAACATGTACAGTGATGTCAAGGCATACGTTAGCCTTACGTCATTCTATTGTTTTTTCCCACCTTCAACTATTACTTTTTTTTTCCTTGTTTGCCCTGACAAAACTAATAAACCCTCCATTATTGGAGATTTTTGTTACTTTAGCATGTGGCCACTTTGGATCTCAAGGTTAGATTCTTCGTTAGGTTTTAGTTTTTTTTTTTTTTTTTTTCATCCGGTGTATTCGCATTAAACCCGAAATCTCTGATTAAGGGAGGAGCAACTCCATTCACGGGATCATATCCTTTGGTGGTTGGTTAGATTTTAGTTGGTTTTTCTCCGTACTTTCCTTAAAAAATATTTACTATGTGCTTATTTTATTAAATTAATTTTATTAATTATATTTTAAAAATATAAATTTAAGAATTATACACTATATATAATTATTTAATAATAAATATAATATTAAAATTTTAAAAAACATGATAAATTTTTCTTAATTTCACAAATTAAAATAATTATTTTTAGCAAGAGGTCCAAGTAACAAGCTGCATTTTTATATATAGATGTAAACACTTTTAGCTTTCCTTATAGTACTTAATTATTTCCTAAATTATTTTATAAAATCTAATATTACTAAACATCAATTAATATAGTTTATCATGGTTAATTCTCATATCAATTATTGTTTCTTGTGTCATTCAAAGTGGACAAATAAAAATAAATGAATTGGTCTAATTAAATTGTTAAGTGTAATTATTCAATTGACATCAGAATTATGCATTGATTCTGTCATTAATTAACAAAAAAAAATTATCAACCAAATAAATTACATATTATTATTAAGTAAGCTAATTAGGGGAAGCAATTTTACTTTTTTTGGGGGGGTTTGGGGGGGGGGGGGGGGGGGGGGGGGCCACACCACAAAAAATGAATGCCTGTAAAAGTGTCAATGAATATGGAAAATTTTCTTTCCAAGTTTTTTTTTGGTTAAAAATGTTTTATATTCATTGCGAAATTAGGGGGGGTGGAAGTTCAATCTCCTAGCAGACGTAGGAGCCAAAATAAGGTTAGGCAAGCCCACATCCCGGCCTTGTAGGATAATGTTTGGAATAGAGCTCCGTTACTTAGAGGAGCAAAAATAAAACTGTTGGGGTCACATCCCGACCCTGTAGGAGAATAGAATTGTTTTTAATCCTTCTTTAGGTGAAGGAACCAGAGTAGTCAGCTTGCATAGAAGTAGCAACAAAAGTGGGGATGTTTTGAAGGAACTTGGGTGAGAGCATATCTTGATCCTTAGTTCCTTCCTTCTCTAGCAAATCTGCCACCTCATTCTGCTCCCGATATATCTTGATCGGAACTGTTACATGTGTCTCTCTTAGTAATGACTGCACTCATTTAGGATGTTAAGATAGCACGGGGGTCCTTATCAAGCATGTGGATTACAACAATAGAGTCAGTGTCAATGATATGATGCATAAAACCATTAAATATAGCAATTAGCAGTCCCTGCCTTAAAGCAATTAATTCAACCAAAGTGGGGGTAGTATGAGGTAAATGCATGTAGAATCCTGGCACCCAGTGGCCAGCATGATCTCTGACGACGTCACCTATTACTCAAAGCCCGGGGTTGGCTAAGTCAGAGTCGTCGATATTAAGTTTAAGCATGCCCTGGTTAGGGAGTTCCATCTAATATTGGCGGTAGTGTGATTCGTGGGGTTGGTGGTATGACTAGTGTCTAGGGAGTGGAATTCGGTGGCCAGGAAAATGGCCTGGTGGGTAGAGATGGGACCATTTTTATTATTGAAAATATTTTAATTCCTGTTGAGCCAAATGGTCCAAAAACATTGGGGAAGAAGAGTATCTCAGTTAAGCCAATTGTTGAATGGCTTCTTGTCGAAAGAATGTCAGGTTTTTTCCCAGCTATTAGAATTCATGCTGGCCCATTGCTGGGTGGGCTTGAACTGACTTTGATTAATGATGGAGGACCAAAATTGGATTACTTTCTGGCATTTGAAGAAAATATGATTAGTATATATCTTCTTCAATGTCCTGGTAATGGCAGCAATTAGGGGAGAATGGGATCCCAATGTGCTTTAGATAGAAATTTGTGGGGAGTCTTTTGTGGATGAGCAACTAGAGAAAAGTTTTGATCTTATTTGGGGCTTTAGCTTTCCAAATAATCTTAAAATTTCTTTGAGTGGTGTTGACACTATTATCATCCCTAAGGTGGTTCTACATGTTGCCAGTGCTGAAACAGGCATTGCTAGTAAGTCCTTAGATAGGTTGGTCCTCTTCAGTAGAGTTAAGAGGGATGATAGTACTGATGATGATGTTCTACATTTTCTGGGGTGAGGGATGGGTTGTTGAAGTTCCAAGATCCAAGATGGAACAAGTTTTGGATGGTAAGGTTGGCATTCTTTTGAGTTAGGGGCCCTTGGATATTACTCCTAATGCTGCCCAGGTGAGGAATTCAGGAGTTCATACAAAATCTCACTATATTTTCTTTGTTAACTCTCCAATTAAGATCTTTCTGGCAATCAGCCCACCCTTTCAAGATATTTCTCTAAGTTCTGAAAGTGTTAGAAGTAGAGTTGGAATTGTATTTGGTAGTGAGGATTCGTCCCTAGAGGGTGGAAGGGTTCATAGAGAGCCTCCAGGCCAAGCTGGCATGAAGGGCTCTATTTCTGAACTCACTCTAAAGGAGTCCCAACCCCTCTTTGGTTTTGGGGAGGTGAGAACATCCCAGCTGAGGAGATGTAGTTTCCTTTTTCCATTGCAGTTTCCCCAAACAAAATCTCTCTGTATCTTGTTGATGAGTTCATTAACTCTTGTGGGGATCCTTATGTATTGCATAATGTGGGTAGGTATACTACTAAGAGTGGTTTTTGCAAGAACAATTCTGCCGGTCATGTTTAGGAATTTAATTTTTCATCCAACACGCTTGTTGTTCATGTTATCCAGAATGATCTAGAAGTTACTGTTTTTAGGCTTTTTATAAAAAATAGGGTAACCAAGATATTTACGAAACGAATTGTTAGGTCAGATGTTAAGAATATGAGAGCACTGGTCAGCAATATGGGTCTTACAGTTTTTGGAAAAGATCATTTTGGATTTGAAGTGGTTTATGGTTTGGCTGGATATAAGACTAGAGATTCTCAGGATGTTAACAATGGTATGGCAGTTCTTTGGGCCAGCAGTAGCCATGAGGGTGAGGTCATCAACAAAGAATAAGTGAGGGAGCTTGGGACCCCATTAGTAATTCCTATGAGGTTCCACCTTTTGGCTTTGACCTTATTCTCAATGCCTCTGGAGAGCCTCTCCATACAAAGGATGAAGAGGTAGGAGAAATGAGGTCACCTTGTCTTATGACCCTAGAGGGGTTGAAGAACTCAATCTTGTTGCCATTTACCAATATAGGGATGGAGGATGAAGTAACACAAGACATGATTAGTCTAGAAAGATTTTTAGAAAAACCAAAGAAGAGGAGAGTGTCCCTAATGAAGGACCACTCAATCTTGTCAAAAGCCTTTTCTAGATTTATTTTGAGGATCGTGTTAGGTTTCTTCCCTCTCATTTTATTGAAATGGGTAATATATTTCTGAATGATCATGACATGATTAAAAGCTCTTCTTTTGGCTAGGGAACTAGCTTGGGTAGGTCCAATATTGTTATGAAGGAAGGGTTTGATCCTATTCATAATGATTTTGGTTACCAACTTATAGGTAAAGTTACAGAGGCCAATGGATTTGTAGTTCTTGATGTTGGAGGCATTTCTGCATTTGGGAATTAGACAGAGAAGAGTTTCATTATTTTTAGAGGGCGGAACAACTTGAGAAAGTTTTCCTGCAGAAATCAATGCCTTTATTGCCAATTGTGCCCAAATACTCTTGGAAGAATAGAGGGTGTAGGTCATCTGATCTGGGAGCCTTGAGGTGTTTGAAAGACTTAAGGACAGTAAGGATTTCAGAGTCCCTGGGGAGGGGGGGGGGAATCTAACATGGATCGAGTACTCTAAGAAAGGGTTCTAGAGGGGTTTTCGGGGAAAAAGTGCATGTTTTGGCTCTGAGCTTGACTAGTGATAAAAAGCTCCTGAAAATGAGTGAGGATATGGGCTTGGATGTTGGTATCCCCAGTGATAGGGTTGCCAACATCATCAATCAGTTTAGTGATCCTGCACGTTTATGTTGATATAGATATTTCTCATCAAATGTAATCAGTAACAATAATATATCCATTAAAATTTCACAAGTGACGTCTATGAAAAATAGAGTGTATGTCGGAGAGGTAGAAAAATTGCTTTTGAAAGACTAACGCCTCGTTTAGCCATGAAAATCATAATTTTCTGAAGTTGGAGTTGGAGTTGAAAAGAAAGTTGAAATTGAATTTGTGTTTGGCCATAAATATAAATTACGTTTTTTTTTGAATTTTTGTGAGAGAAGTATGATTGAAAAAAGTGGAAATCAAATACAATTCCGGAATATTGTTTGGAATTTTCATGGCTAAACATATCTTATATTTATTTTTTTACTAAAGTGAAATAATTTTTCAAAAAAATATAAATAATTTTCATGGTCAGACAGCTGCTAAATGTACATTTGTTCAAAGGTATTATAATAAATAAATAGAAAATAAGATTTAGGGATTTTTGATTAAATTAAAGTTTGATCATTAATGCTCCATTTGGATCCCAAAGGCCAAATCTGTAGAGGACAAAATAGTCAAAGTGAAGCAAGACGAATAGTATTACAAGAAAACTTAGGTTCTACTTTGTCTCTATTTGGACGTGACAAAGTGTTAGAAAAAAAAAATATTGGTATTGTTGACCATAATCGTACAATTAAAGTGTTTTTTTTAATAATTTAAATTTTAAATAAGGTGGTCTTACGTTTCATTATAATGAACATAAATGTCATATCTTCAAATTTCATTGCTACAAAAAAGAGAAGTACAAATATTTTCCCACGTCTAGCCAATGAAAAGAATTAAATTATATTTTGTTCTTTCTAATAATTCAATTGTAGTGTTTGCATCTCTTTGGGTTTGGCAATGTTTAAATAATTACATCATGTTTGAATTTTACACTGTCTTCTTATTTTCAGATAAATAATAACGCAAACATCACAAACTGTATATGTGTTAGCAACACATCACTTTAATTCGTCATCATAAATATCAAAAATAATTGGTAACAATTAAAATCTGGTCAAAGTAATAAGTAAATTATAATGCAAGTCAAACAAGCTCCATAAAATGTAGTACAAGTATCTGAAAAAAAGAGAGGAAAAAATCTAAAAATAAAAAATGCATCGAATATGTCCGTACATCTAAGGCCCGCTGGTCAACTCCTAAATTAAGTAACCAACATATACACGACATTTTGTGTATATGTTAAAACTTTTGTAATATATTTAAAGAATTGGAATTTTTCGTAATATTGAAAACATAAGTTATGTATTTGTGTAATTTTTAGATTAAGTTATCATTGTGGACTCATAATAAATTACTGCCTAATATTCCTGTCTTTACTTTTACTTATCGCATTTTATTTTACTAGAGTTAATATAATTAATTTTTAAATTAAAGAGAAATTAAACTTTTAATATCTTAAAGTGTTGATTCTGATATTCAAAGACTTAATAAAAGATGCTATAAGTTACAATTTTTCTTAAATATTATTAGATTAATGGTGAGAAAATATTTTTATTAAAATCCTACAATTTAACTCTTGAAAAAGTAAAAATATTCTAAATAAATGTAAAAATATTCTAAATAAAAGTAAATGAAGGAATTAAATATAATTTAGTTTCGAGAGAGTCAATTAAGGTTTACTCACCAAGAGTATTAATTATCGATCACCTAACTCAATAATCTTGAAACAAGTCACAAATTTGGGGTCTATTTTGACAACCCTAATTTGGAAACACAAATAATATAAAGTACTTTCTTCGTCTATTTTTACTGTTCACTATATTAAAGATAAATATCCAATAATATTTATCCAATTTTAAAAATCATGGATAATTTATTCATTTTTATTAATTTTATTCTTAACATTAAATACGATTCATTATCCAATTATATTTTTTAAAGTATTAAATTTATTATATTCAAAAGATAATTATATGGTAAAATTGCTCTTATCATTTATAATTTCTTAACTTGTATGTCAAGTCAATAATGGACAACTATTAATAGACGGAGGGAGTAATCACTTTGTTCTCCCTACATATTTTGGAACAAATGATCTTGCTAGACTATTAAAGGTTGTTTGGTACATCCGATTCGTTAAATATGGATATCTCATAATTAGTTGGGATATGGGATATCCCATCCTCTATATGGGAGAGTATTATCACCGGTCATTCTAGTACAAACAATGAGATACAATAAGTAAAGATTAACTAATATCCCATATCAAATATCGGAGAAAGCTAATTTCATATATTATCATAAAATTATTTTTTTTATCCGATATACCAAATAATGAGTTAAATTATACTTGAAAGAGAAACCCAAATAAAAACACTATATATTGATTTAATTCCCATCAAACTGATTTTTCACGAAGTACATGGCAACTTTTTTTGACCATTCTAATATACATAAAACACTATTGCATTGGCGTCTTGACCATTTTATCATCTAGCTTAAGCCACACAAATGAGTAGGCTAATTAGAGTACCAATTTCAATTCCTCTTAAATGAAAAACATAAATTGAAAAAAGAAGATACAAATTTGACGATACCTATATGGTCATGCTATTGCGATATCAGTACTTTCTCAGTGTCAAATTATTTATCTTGATTCCTTTTTTCACACCTTTTAAGTATTGAGACATCAATACGATAATTTTTTAAAATTATTTTACCCGGCCCCTTTTTATATCTTATGATATAATCTCTTTTCATTAAATATAAATTACTTTATTCACATGTCATATTCATCAATTGAGGTGTTTTTAGTCTTAAAAAATAATTACTATTAAGGATAAAATGAGAAAAGAGAATTTCATTTTGTCCTTAATTTCAAAAACGATAAATAATTTGAGGTGCACGTGTATGTACATATGTGTGTGTATCGAAATCATGATAGATAATTTGATACAAATGAAATTGGAGTGAAGTATCATTTCATAGAGGTTTAATGCTCTGCCAGACGTGTAATGATACTAGTATTATTATTTTTTTTGGCAAAATAACTTGATGAACCCTTGTACTATGTCTGTTTTGTAATGTGGATACTTTTACTTACATGTTTGTCATCTGTACCCTTCAACACTCAATAAAAATTAATGTTTTAAGCCCTTTGGTTGTTGACCGAATCTATGTGGCATTAAAATTGCTGAGTAGGATATGTCGCGTGTAGTCACGCACGTTTGAGCCAATGAAAGCATTATATGTATATTAAAATAATATTAAAATTAAAAAAAAAAGATCCTTTTTCCATCCATCTTTTTTACTTTAAAAATATTTTAAAAAATTTAAAAGTAGTAAAAAAAAAATAAAAAGCCCCCCTTCCCCAACTCCCCCCTGTCCACCCACCCCCCACTCCACCCCTCAACCCCTAACCCCACCCCCTAAACTACCCCTCACCCCGTCCATCCCCCTCCCCCAGTCCAGCCACCATCCACCTATAACGCCTCGAGTTTGTACCCCAAATGCTACACGGTGCTCATAATCACGAGGGACCACAAGCTAACCTATGACTGGTACTTGCTGTAATAATTGAACAATAATACTAAATAATATGCGGAATTAGGCAAAAACATGCCATGAGGTTCAAATCTGAATTATACTGAACAATACTGAATGCGGTATCATAATACCGAAACATTGAAAGTCAATACTAAAAACTGAATAAACTGTCTCAAAATACTCTAGTCTGAGAAGCCTCTAAAACTATATGAACTGTGGAATTAATGGAAAAAGTCCCCAACTAACTCCATCTACTGAAATAAACTGAAAAACTATTAATAATAAGCATGTCCTCGAACTATGAGAACTCACCACTACTCTGAATGCTGAGAATCTGAACTGCTAAGGGTGCTCCGAAGCCCGTGCATCGAAACCTATGATATAAGACATCATAGCGCAAAAACCATGCGTCAGTACTTTGAATGTACTGGCATGCTCAGTGAGGTAGGCTAAAATGCATGGGTTCATATGCATGAACAATACTAACTGAATATCATGAGTATGATTGAATGAGAGCACATGCATGAATACGTAAACTGTAACTGAAAACATAATAGGATTTAATACTGAATCTGAATACTGTTTAACTGAGATCTGAGTTTACTGATACTGTATCATTGATAATTGGATGATTGTATCTGACAGTGCTCAATTCTGAGGAACTATACTGAGTTTCGTACTGAACTGAGTTAAGTGACTATATCTGATAGTCCTGAATCTATAGAACTGGACTGAGTTCTATTTTGACACTAAATCTGGAACTAAAACTGTGGTAGGTAATCATCTAACCGACATGCTCCTTTCTAAACTGGTTGGGGTCCAACCTATAACCCCAGTTGGAAGGGTGTCAATACCGTGTCATGGGTAAGGACAAGTTGTGAGTTAATACTCTCTAGCAGGAAGCTCTTCCGTTAACCCTCGCTGGCAGAAAAACTCGTGTGAGATGTATCAACCTTCAAAATATCTAGCAGGAAGATATCTCAACCTACGCTGGCTACGTAGTTATGTAACACAAGGATTGCTACTAGGGGTCAAACCCTCTGCTGGCAGGAATACCCTCATCCCCGGGTTAACTCGGTGCTGGATCCTACTCCCAACTAAAAAGACACTAAACTGATTTCTAGTCTGTACTAGGTTGGACTGACTGTCACTGATTTTACTATTTTGCTAAACTGAACTTAACTGAGTTTTCGTTGACTGACGAAATACTACTAAATTCTATTAACTGACAGGGTTTACTGAGGTCTGAACTGAATACTGAGTTAGACTGAACTATTACTGAATTTACTGAGTTTTCCTGAGATCTGTAACTGATTGAGAGTACTATTGATCGTGACGTGATTGATACTGTTCTATGACTGACCATGGCTCTAGACAAGCAGCTAAATTATCGGGTATAAGTATCCCCAGGACTCGATAGCATAAATTAAGAGACATGGCATAAACATGAAACATGTAAGCTATGAACTTGATCATCATTCATTCATTGAGGCATTTTAACAAACACTTACATGATATATCTCGCACATAGGCTAACTTGACATGAATTCTTGCTCTTATTAGTTCACATGAATAATTTATCAAACACTTAGAAGGCATAGAACATGCGCATAACGCTAATCAACATGTGAGCACACAAATTCAATCATCAAATTCACAATTTGAAGGCTTTAACATGATCTCACATGATAAGACATATAAATCAATAAACTCCCCATTAAACTTAGTATAACACACAGATTTGAAACTCAAATAATAATTATAAACATGAATATTATCAAACATATCATGGTATTCATGAAATCCATATACTTGAAGTTTAAAAGCTGATTCTTGGACTCCAAGGGTGAAAAGGGACCTTGGATGAACACTTCGCATACCTTTGTTGAATAATTTATGAAAGTTTATGGTTGAATCTTGAGCTCTTGAACACCTAGGGTTTTGTTCTTGAGAGATTTTGAGAAAGAATGACTATATTTGCTCTGTAGGATGTTTAATTTCATGTTTTGGGGGCTGAGGGACAAGGAAAAAAGACCTAAATACTCTCAAGAACGCGGTTTTTTAATGACTGAAAATTGGGCTATCAACACGCAGGTCGATACGGTGCGTCAATGGCAACGACGTGATAGCCAACGCATCAAGCCAAATTTGCGTTGGTTCACTAGAATTTGCACTGAAGATAGGGAAAAATCATCCATCGACGCGGCGGTCAATGCGACGCGTTGAGATCGCATCGACCCACTATTTTGGGCACTCAAACGTGGTCTAAACGTGGTTCAAAAAATCTTAAACTCGTTTGAAAACACCTATGGACCTCCCTGATCATGAATTTACCTAAACATCAATATTTAATGGACGTAAAGGTTGTGAAATAAAATTGCCAACCTTCGTAGGCTAAAATGACACTAAGTCTGAGTACTTAGCTAAAATATTCTAAGTTTAGGACTCCTTGACAAGCCTAAAGGACTAAATTAAGCTTAGGATTTTGCGGGGTCTTATATTATCTCCCCCTTGGGAACATTCGTCCTCGAATGAGACTGCTAATACTAAGAATACTGAGAGACTGGACTTAAACATTGGGCATGCACAACTGAACCATGGTTTCATGACTGAGATTACTGAGACACTTAATTATCATACTGAATTTGCATATCTGATGCATGAGTACATAGATGAAAATGATTCATGAATTCATGACTGGAATTACTGATAAGTTGAGTCTATATGCTGAACATGCATACTTGATGCATTGATACATGACTGAACTGGCTCATGAACATATAACTGAACATGCAATGGTAACTAATACCAAGTTTGTAACTGAAATCTGAACATGAAACTGAATAAGCTTAAGGAAAACTATTACCTTAAGCTGAGTCTGGATTAGCAGAGAAAAGATAAGGATACTTGGTTTGCATGTCTTCTTCTGCTTCCCAAGTAGCTCCCTCAACGGACTGATTCCACCAAAGAACTTTGACTAGAAGAACTTATTTGTTTCTCAATTTGCGAATCTGATAGTCAAGGATTTTGACTGGAATCTCTTCATAAGAGAGGTTGTTCTGAATATTTATGCCCTCTATAGGGACTACGACTGCTGGGTCACCTATGCATTTTCTTAGCAAGGAGACGTGGAACACTAGATGAACTGAAGATAGATATGAAGGTAACTCAGCTCGTAAGTGTAACACCCCGTACTTAATTACGTGCATTATCCATTGTTATATGTGTTGGAGTATATGTATTGATCCTAAGTTAGGTATATATGAGTATTGATTATTTTGAGATGGTTTCAAGTGTATAGTTTGATTATATGTGTATAGGAATCGACCTTATTTATATCGGAATTTGCCCGTCGATGTTTCCATACGAAGGTTATTGAATAAGATTTCTGACGATATAAAGATTTTCAAAAACGGATAAGTTTCGGATATAAGCGAGCACGTTCGAAACTATAAAACGGTGGCCGGGATGTGAACAGTAAAATTGCAGGAAAATTTCCAGTTTTTGGGTCAACTTTGAACGATCATAACTCCCTCAATATAATGAACTGGGCGAGCTACCACATATCAAAAGAAAGATCTTTGCGTATTCTTTCTAATGAAATTGGTTTCATCCAAATCCAACATCTGAGAAGGAGTTATACTCGTTCTATTTCAGCCTCTCAAAACAGATTTTTGTGAACAGTAAATTAGCAGGAAAATACTGAGGCCTGCTAGTTTTTTGGGTCAACTTTGAATGATCATAACTCCCTCAATATAATGAACTGGGAGAGCTACCATATATCAAAAGAAAGATCTTTGAGTCTTCTTTCCAATGCAATTGGTTTCATCCAAATTCAACATCTGCGTAAGGAGTTATACGCGTTTTACTTCAGCCTCTCAAAATAGATTTTTAGGGTCAACTTCAAACGATTATAACTCCTTGTACAGGACGATCTGGGTGGCCTAATTTATATGAAATGAAAGAACTTTGAATTATCTTTACAATGATACCAATTTCACCCAAATCCGATATCGGAGCAAAGAGTTATGGTCTATTTACTTCAGCTTGTCAAAACAGTCCATCGGAGGACATATTTGACATTATTTAAATTTTAAGGGCACTTTGGTCATTTTCTATGGTATTATGGACGGGAATATGTGTATATATACATGTATATGAGCTCAAAAATCAGATTCATCATCAATTAGAGGAAAGAACAAACCCTAGCCAAATTTCAACTCTAATTATCTTGTGATTCAACCGTGGAAAGTCCAAATTGATTCCGTAGTTGTGTTCATCGTCTCAAGGTCTTCGAGAAGCACCCCTTATTTGTGCCAACAGGACTTCAAAACCCAAAGGGCCATTCTATGGTAAGGATGTAAATTATGTTGGTGTTATTTATATGGATATGTATATATATATATATATGCATGTGAGCATAAGAAGTATGTTATTTGATTGTTGTTGAAAGATGATTGGAAATGATGTTGGATCATTCTTGTGCATGGTTGGATTATGTTGAATTGTGAAGGGATGATGTGGTATTGATGATATGGTATTGAAATGATGATTATATATATATATACACACATAAACCTATTGTTCAAGTTGGTTTTTGGAATGCTTTGCAAATATTGGTTGTATGGAATTATGGAAGAAAATTGTGGTGTTGGGTTGCTAATACTAGATGCCAAATATTTCATTGTAGATAAGTGATTTGTAAAGGCGGGAAGTTGTGTTGAATTGGTATCCGAATCTACAACGAGGTATGTAAAGCATACTCTAACGAAGTTCTTTGGCATGAAAACACCAATGTTCCATAAAGTAAGATTCCGATGGTTATCCAAACACATGTATTGTCCTACATTACCAATGAAGTTGTTTCCATTCTATAAAGTGTCAAAATGTTTCATTGATATACCAAGAGGCTCCTATTTCATTGTTGTGATATTGATGATTCTGAAACATACTGTTGATGTACCAATGAGTCCTTATTACATCGTTATTGTATAGAAGGTCTATTACTTGATTCCTATTGATGTATCATTGTTCCAAAGGTACTATATTGGCATGAACACTAATGTAATAATCTCAAAAGCTTTTGAACTAAGTTATTGGAAAAATCTCTTATGTGTTACTTGATATACGTGTGGGTGGTATCCCTGGGGCATAAGCCTAGCATAGGTCGATCCCAATTGATATGTACTGGGGGCAGCCTAATGGTCACAGTACGGTACAGTATTGATTATTGTTAGGTGGTTGGAGGTTCGGGAGGAGGAGGTAATGGCGAATAATAATTGTAAAGAATGAAATGAACGAATGTATACCGTTCCACAAATGTGTTTGTATTCAAGAACCCAATTCAGATTACTGATAATGTTCATGGTCCTAAAAATGTTTATGAAGTGTGGTTCACTTCTATTATGAATTATTCACTTGTGTCTGATCTTTTTGATCCCCCATATCACATATGATTATTTACAGCTTTACATACTCAGTACATATCTCGTACTGACGTCCCTTACGGGGGACCTGCATTTCATGCTGCAGGCACAGGTACCTCAGCTCATACACCGCACCAGTAGAAGCCAGGTCATACAGCTACTGTTGGTGAGCTCCAGTTTACTTCGGAGCTTTCCGAGTCGGTTCCTTATATTTTGTTATTGTACAGGAGTCATGTGTGGGCGGGGGTTTGTCCCGACCCTAGTTATGTCATGTATATCCTAGAGGCTTTGTAGACATAAAGAAGGGTAAAGTCATGGAAGTTTATATAGTGATGTTATATTCGTATATGGGGTGGCCCCGACGGCCATGTATTATATATATGTATATATATTTGTGCGTGTTGTGCTGATACAGGTAATTAGACCCTTTTATATGCAGCGAAGTGCTGCCCAAATTTTTGGTGACATGTAAGTGAAAGTACAGGTATTTGAACGGGTTCTCCCGGGCCTTCTCGGCTTCGGGTGCCAGTCCGGCCCGATGGGATTTTGGGCCGTGACAGTAAGCTACCTTTCCGAAATGGCTGAGAATTCGGTAAGGACTGACATATCGAGGACTGAGTTTCCCCTTCTTGCCAAACCTCTTCACTCCTTTCATAGAAGAGATTTTCAGATACACAAAATCACTGTTCTCTAACTTGAGATCATTTACTATACACGTATGAACGGGAACATGAGAACATACTGAGCCTGAAATGGATACATAGACTGAGTATCTTGGGCCGAACTGAGCCCCTGAATACGTGTCTTACAACTGAGATTGGAACTTGAGGATCAACCTATGAGTACCCACTATTCCAATTAAATTCGTTACGTATAGAGAAGCTGGGAGATTTAGGGCATGAAAACTCGGGGGTTATAGTGCATCTCCCCCTTAGGATATTATCTCCCTCGAGGAATACTGACTTGGCTGAGATACTGAGAAAAAATTGGGACTATGTACCGGTCACCTATAAACTAAGTCATGACTGAGTATCTGGGATCCGAAACTGAGACATGATACAAGAACTGAGTTGATCACGTAACTACCTGGTTGCCCCATCTTGGAACAGTTACATTCATGAGATTTCGGATAGTGTGACTAGTGAGGAGAGTTGGGAAATCAAGCCATACGAATTTGTCCACCCAACTGCTAAACTGAATTCCTGGCTTTACAAACAAGCTTGTGCTGAAAACTCATGCTCGACTGAAGAATTTACTTGACACTCTTTCTATAGAGTTTCTAGCGACTTTAGGGAGCAAAGAATCTTTACCTAAGCTGAATGAAGCTTCTGAATAAGATGTCACATTCTAGCTAATTTCTGTAATATGTGGTGAGGCTTACGAGACCTCATCTAAGATAGAGTGACTAAGCCTCATGCACTGCAACTAAGATTTCCAAACTTAGATATATCCCTTGGATACCCTCTCAACTATACTTTCCACCTTAGCACGACTCTTAGGATTTTGCGAGGTCTTATACCAGCCCTTCCTTCACCCCCGTCCACCCCTCTTCCCCCGTCCAGCCACCCCCACTCCACTTCCTCACCCCCGTCCACCCCTCTTCCCCCGTCTAGCCATCCCCCACTCCATCTCCTCACTCCCATCCAACTCCCATCCCCCCCACCCTCGTCCAGCCCCCCTCCCCCAACCCCCGTCCAGCCGCCCCCACCCCACCACTATCCAGCCCCCTCCCCCCACCTCAGCCCCGTCCAGCACCCCCATCCATCACTTTTTATTTTATTTTTTAATTTTCTCTCAATTCAAATCTTTTCACTTTTTTTTGGATTAAAATTTAAATTTGAAATCTTTTCATATTTTTTTGGGATTAAAATTTAAATTTAAATTGAAAGTGAGTGATAGTGGATAGTAAAAATTTAGTGAATTTCATGAATAAGCTTAAAAAAACTTAAAGTTTTTGTAAATTTGTTAAAGATATTAAAATTTAAAAATCAAAAATTCATTATGTTTGTGTATATGAATTTATAGTTAAAAATTTAAATTAGTTGAAGAAGAATTTTAATTATTTGAAATAAATTTGATATTTAATTTATGAACTAAAATAAAAGCATGATTATTTAAATTTTTCTACAATTTATAAAAAAAATTATTTAATTTCTTATGTAGAATTTTAAAAATGACATGGAATTTAACGTAATACCTGAAAATGACGTGGAAGTTGATGTGGCAGGCGTGGAAGTTGACATGGCAGCTGACGTGGGGCGAGTGTGTTACACTCACCAAAAAAGTGTTTACAATGTTACTTTTTAGTGGATTCAAGGTTTCAGATGACAAACATGTGAGCAGGAGTATCCACATTACAAAACGGACATAGTACAAGGGTTCATCAAGTCATTTTGCCTATTTTCTTAACCCTTATGTGGGTATAGCTTGTTTACATTTATGTTTAAACTAGACATTGAAGGGTCCGTGCAATATATGTTATTTTTTTATCTCAATTTATGTGACACATATATAATTTAGATAATTAAATGTTATTTTTTTATCTCAATTCATGTGACACAAATATAAATTAGATAATTAAATATTATTTTTTATCTCAATTTATGTGACATAAATATAATTTTGATAATTAATTATTAAAATAATTTTAAATTTTAATTATTATGATTTATAATACTTTTTCTTCTATTCCAATTTAAGTGACACTGATATAATTTCGAAAGTCAACTTATGTGGCACTAATATAATTTCGATAGTCAGTCAAATATTTTATGTTTGACATATCATTTTGTGTCCCTTTTGTGAAATATTATTATTTTTCTAGTGCGACCATAATAATTAATTAGGGGGTGATACAATAAAATCATGATTGAAGAAGCAAAGAAGACATGTCTTAAATGACTTATAATAACTAATTAGAAGTGATATAATAAAATTATTATAAAAAATACTTGTTAAAAAAGCATAAGTGGGCCTCATATAAGACATCAAGTTAATTTAAATAATCAAATATTAATTTATTATTTTATATTTTTTATAAAATATTATAAAATGACTTATAATAACTAATTAGAAGTGATATAATAAAATTATTATTAAAAATACTTGTAAAAAAAGCATAAGTGGGCCTCATATAAGACATCAAGTTAATTTAAATAATCAAATATTAATTTATTATTTTATATTTTTTATAAAATATTACAAATTTTAATACTTAAATAACCTATAGTAATTAATTAGGAATAATATAGTAAAATTACGATTGAAGCAAGTGAAGCAGGCAACACAAGCAGGCATGTCGAAAACGTGTCTGCTTATTGGCGCTTATTATTAAGTAGATTTGTTGAATAATGTCTTCCCATCTAGGTAGATTTAAAATTATACCAAATAATTATCTTCTTGCATGAATAATTAACTTCTTCGATCTCCCATTTCATATGGTATTTATACTATTTCAGAAACCAACAGTCTATTTACTACAACAAAATTGTTTTAACCACAATACAAGTAAATAATAATGGTCTCATTTGTAGATTTAAAATAATTTCTTAGTCTATATTTTTGAGAAGTTATGGTCATTTAGAAACGGCTCCCCAAGTATAATATAAATAAACTATTGACACTTTTTCATGGTCCAAAATGAATTGATCGTTCAATTTTCAAGAGTGTAATAATAATTATTATTATTTTCAGAATTATTCCTCTTTAATGGGTTTTCAACTATTTTTAAATTCCAAATAATGGCTATCTTTACTTTTAAAAAGAGACTTTGTGAAGAAACTAAAAGGATAGTATTTGTATTTAAATATCTTTCTTTAAGGAGTGTGTTAAATCATATTAAAGAAAGTAAGTGAAAGAATCCCTTAATTTTCCAAACTCTATATAAATAAAAGTATATATATTTATTTTAATATAATGAATAAATAAAAATGAAGGTAGAAAATAGTATTTCCAAAAATTCAAAGCATGGGCGTTTGTGCACACTTGCATGGAATTTCCAAAAGTACTATTGGGACCATATCCAATTATAAACCCAGTGAAGAAAGGATTGGATGCCTGATTAAACATCATCAGTACAGAAAAATTAAAAGAAGATATTTAAATTGAAAAAAGAAAAGAAAGAAGAGAGTATATGGTTCATAGTCCTTGTTAAATAAAACAAAGACAACACCCCAGTTACTAGAAAAATAAGGAATAAAGTAAAAAGTTGAAGCTTTGAACTTTGAATTCAATGAGATAGATTAAAATAATAACGTTGATCATAAAAATATTATAATTGATTCTCAGTACAAAGAGTTGATAATATTCACTATTCCTCCTTGTAATCACCATCATTGAAATTAAAGATGTCCAATGAACGGGTTCGCATTGAATTTAAACGGATTAAAATAAATCAAGTCAAAAATAAGTTAATTATTGATTTCTTTAAAAGTTATTTGAGTTGAAATTAATTAGGTTATACTAGCCCACAATACGGCTCATAACTTACCTCGTTCAATTTTTACTAAACTTTAATTGTTTTATTTGTTCTTTCATAACTTTTTAGTTAATTTGGCGACCACTCTTGCCTACAGTTGTTTATGCATCTAAAAAAAATTATTTTTTTTTCTTTGTTAAAATTATATACGACACATTAATACAAAACAAAAAAAAAATCTTTTGACCAAATTTCTCATGAATCAATTTAATTTTTGATGAGCAGAATTAATAAATAGACAGGTCAATAACACCAAAAAGGTTTCTATATCTAGTACATTAATCTACTCATAATTTCAACTCTTCTAGAAAGATCTCGTGAGTATCGTGTTGAATATTGATGAATAGAAGAAGGTCCCATATAACATCATTTTCCTCCATATGAATTCGTTGAAATTCGACCATTAAAATAATCTTGATTAATTTTTATAACTCTCTATTTATTTTTATTTTTTTTGGTTGTTGTACTTTTTGTGTCTATATATAGCACACATGGTAGAGTAAAATTTATCAATCCGCTTCATTTTATAAATCTAAAGAATTGTATAGAGTGTAAAAAGAATTAAATTATGATTGATAAAAAGAGAAAACAATGAAATTGGAGACAGAAAAGTGAAGACCAATAACGTGGTGAAAGCTCTTTGGCACATTGCCTTTGTCCAAATCTTGGAAAAGTTTTAACTTTTATTTCCACTTTTTGTAATTTTTATCCAAAATGCATGAGGAATTGGTTTATACTTTAATGTGTTGGCCACTTATCCAAAAGTTCAAATGAAAAGTCCGTCTATCAATAATTCTAATTAAAAGTGCCTTTCTATATTAATCATCAAGAATAATGCTAAAGTGCCATAACCTGGTAAGTCATACCCCACCCCACTTTATCGAGACTTTCTTTTATGGAATTGTTATCAACATGAGGACTTCAATTTGATCCACATTGGTTCATCATCAAATCTTTTCATTGATTTTAAAAATATTTTCTGTAAAACAAGTTTGTCAATATAATATTCTTGGAGAGAGGACGAGTTGATGAGGGTGGGATTGACGAAATTGGCTGTGTTATCAATTTGAACCTTTGGTCATTTAGTAGAGCCTTTAACGCATATAAAATATGTGACTACGTAAAAAGTGGATGGATAACAAAGGTGTCATAGAAACTCATACCCCACTTTCTACCATTTATTTATTGAATTATTTGATCCATGGTGGTTGATCACCACGTCTTCTCTTTGATTGTAATTATAAAATTTGCTAGTACAACAGAAGTTTGTCAATATAATATCTTTGAGAGAGGGCGGGACTACATGGGCATTCAGTTATTTAGTAGCTTCTTTTTTTTTGTGTGTGTGTGTATAAAGACATAACACTAGGTGAAAAGTGGATGAATAACAAGTGTAGAACACAATTTTTTTCTCTCTTAACTTTGTCATCCATAAAAATGAAATACAAGGTAAGGTAATCTCTTTGCACCTTCGAACTAGTCAACTGCTAAACTATAACATTTTGACCACTAATTTGTTTGTCCATTGTTGTTTGGTTAGGTAAAATCCACAAATAGATCGACACTTTTCACCCTATGTAAACAATGAATAGTAATGGAGAATTAAATTTTATGGGTGAATCTTTAGAACATTATCGTGAACAGAGGCGGATCTAGGATTTTGAGATTGCGGGTGTCATGTCATTTTTAACGTTAAAGCTACTACTGAAAAAGGATAATTTTTATGGGCGTTCCAGTGGAATTTGGCTTGTTAATAAGAGATTTTTGAAGGAAAATTTCATTGAAATGTTATCGAAGAACCTAATTTTTACGAATTCAGTTAATTTTTTGCTTTACGTTTTGCTATTTACACTGCCCCAAATAAGACAAATATTTTTGTCGATTTTATAAACTTTGGGTTTTGATTTGATTATTTGTCTTTTCAATTTGTATAGACAAATAGATTAAATAATAAAAATGTGATTATTATTATAAATACTATTGAAAACAACCTTTCTACTTGTTCAGAGGTAATGTATGGACTGCATACATTTTACCCTTTCCAGACCCCACTATGTGGGAATACACTGGATTTATTGTCGTTGTTGTTGTTATTACTATAAATTGTGTAAACAAGAGTTAAATTTAACTTATCAATCAGTGTAAAAGTATAAAATAGTTGTCAACATTATTCAATGGATATTTCCAATTTTATTGTTAAGAAATTAAATTATAACATTAAGCCAAACGTTATAATTTATGAGGAGAAGTTAACTATAAATTTGAAGCAAGAATGAATCTCCAATCATGTTCTATACTCAAGTTAAAAATTCTTAAACAAAAATTACCCCAAAAAAAGGAGTAAAACAAAGATTAAGCTAAGAGGAAAAAAACTTATAGAAAATAGAATAGCGAACAAAAAGTAACAAAATACTGTTGGCGTCTGGACTTGAACTCTGGTATACTACGTGAAATTTAAGCGCATTTGCCACTAACACTACTTCCTCAACTGTTGCACCGGATGACACTTAAATAATTTATCGATTTTATTTAATATATATATATATATATATCGAAGTTTGCAGGTGTCATACCACCCGTGAACCCCTTGTCGATCCGCCCCTCATTGTGAAGGAGTTCTTTCCAAAATCATTTTAAAAAATACATCAAAGTGTTTCGACTTACAAACATCTCAAGGAAAAAAAAAAAATAGAGAAAAATTCAAAATACACAAAAAGCTAAAAGAGAAGGAAAAACACAAATACAAAGTCATTTTAGGATGAAGAAAACAAAAGACAATTGGACTTTCTAGGGCCCATTTTGTTTTCATTATAATTGGGCCATTTTTATGAACTAAAAATTACACAAATTACAAAAAATCTCAACTCCTTAAACATATTACAGAAATCTCACGTATACACAGAATGCTATGTATATGTCGAATTTGTTATGTATATTAATAAGGAGAGAGATTAAAGTAATTAAAAAAGTGGGAAAGATTGTAATTACTTCCAAAATAGTTGGTATTTATGTTATTTATACTTTTATAAATGTGCGTGTCGCAATTCAATAAGAGGCCCTTTCCGCATTAAGCCCGATTCAATCAAATCCAAGATGACCCAAAACGCATGTTCTACAAATTGCAGAATTTTTTTGGACCATATGATTATAGAAAAGAACTTGCATATGGAGTTCTGATTAGAAAATCCTTCCTTTTGATTAGATGGATTATATCATCCAAGAGCTAAAACTAAGAGGTTTCTCACATAAGGTAGGGAATCTGCTCTATTTTACGGGTATAAAATCTGTATTTAATAATATAAATTTCAACATTAAGTTCAAGAACAACTTTAAAATCTACAATGAAGTTTCAACAGCTTCAAACACAAATTCAAATGATGTATGAACTATCAAATTGAAGTTTCTACTACTTTATGAGAAAGAAAAAAAAAAAGTAAGATGAGACAGAAAAAAGATAGAATCAAGAGCATCGAATTCATGGTGTGTCTTTAAGAAATTTATTCCCCTCAAGTATTTTTTGAATCATGAACAAAGATGTTTTTCAACTCAAAATTATTTATCGAAAGGAAGCATTGGTTCACAAAACAAGGCATTTTCTGAATCACGAACTCACGAAAAAATGCACTATTTTTGAAACAATCGTCATTTCGTTTCAAAATATTATCACAAAAAAAAAGATTCTCAATATAAGCCCAAGAAAAGTTCTTTCTCCCATCAATGTGGGAGAACTTTACTTCCTTATCATTGATGGTTTTTCCCCCTCTCTCTATTTTTTTCTGATTTTTGGTGAGCAAGAACTATTAAAATGCAACTTATGCAATATCAGGCAAAAAAAAAAAAGTTGAAAGTCAAGATGAATTTCAATTGCCAAAGCTTGTAATTACAAACATGAATTCATCGACGTTACAATTTAGTACAACTATGTCTCTAAACATCAGTCAATTGACTTTAGTTTAGGATCAATTAGGCTAAAAAAATAATATACTTATTGCACAAAACTTGCTACTATTACAAACTTGCTAATAATATTCTAATTTGATATTAACTAAAGAACTCTTCAATGTCAAATATGACATTAGGTTCAAAATCCTCAGACAAATCCCAATCTCCGACAAATGAGGAATTTGAAATCGAGGTCGGGGTCGGGGTCGGGGTCGAGATCAATTCAGTGAGATCTGAATTTGAGCTGTGCAGAGTCATGTAGTCCATTCCAAATTCTTGATTTTGGGACGTTAACAATGGCACCATGGAATCAGAAAAGAATTTTGTCTCTTCAATATTCTCTAGGTTTAGGGGTGTAGGTGGAAATGAAAATGGTGTGAAAACTTCTTCTTTTGTTGTGATGTTAAAGTTTTCTACGTCATGGTTTGGTGTAGAGTTGAATATTACCATCTCTTGTTCTTGTTTTTTGTTGTGTTTCTGGCGTTTTTGATTGTTAAGTGAAAAGATATCTGATTGTGCAACTTTGCAATTGTGCCTTCCTTTGTATGTTACCTCAAAGATTGTTGAGTTTCCATCTGATCTTTGGACTTGTTTTGTTGCCAAACACCCCTGTGTATGCTTGTGTGTGCACCGATAATAAGCCCTGCATTTACAAAACAAAATGTTAAGACAACATATTGACGTATCATAACATGTTAAATTATACTATCATCAATGTTAATGTATATACGTCAAACTCGATTCAATTCGATTACATTGATATTTATGAAATATCAATGTACTTTGGGTTTTGCTAAAAGTTTGAGCTAGGTATGTTTCACATGCTCTTTCTTATCTGTATGTATGAATTTTTGTGACAGATCACCATTACTACTTGCAAAAAGAAGGTGGCTTTATGACTCAAAAAAAGTTGTTGGCTTAATTATTTTCTGCACTTACTGAAGGACAGGATAGTTGCAAGTGTTTTATTTAAGAGGGGCCACATGAAATGATCCAAAATTCATGCACTGAATGTAGCCTAAATCACCAAAATGATCAAGACAAAACCTAGGACCTATGATGGAGAAATTTTTGTTTACTTTTTCCTATTTTTACTACTTGGGGTAGTAATGAAAATAAAAAAGGGTGATTCAAGGATCCCATCTACCTTGTAATTTATATTTTGAGCAAGTGGCTTGTTGCCATAAAAGTAGCTGACCCTGACCACCTCTTTTATTATCTCCCTACTAAATCTCAGTTTAAGTCATTCAATTAGTGAATAACAATATATTTAATTCAACAGTATATTAAGAAGTGGTACTTCTCTATGGGACCAAAAAAAAAAGTCTAAATTACTTCCATTTTTAGGATATACTGTTTTTGAAAATGAAATTTGATTAATTAAGGAAATAATGTTTACAAACAGCAAAATAAAAGGATTAATAATAGTCACCTTGGATGATTAGCCCCTAAAATATCTTTCTGGCCATATTTTCTCCAACTAAATCCATCTTCATGTGAACCTTCAAGCCCCGTCCCAGAAATGGTTATTTGATTAGTCCATTCTTGTGATTTCTTTCTGCAAATCCAAACAAAATTCCAAATTCCAAATTGAGAAAAAAAAAAAAACAATCCAAGGAACAAATTGAATTACAAGAAAATGGTCCAAAACGGTTGATTTTTTTTTTTTTTTTACCTCTTCTTGGAGACCATATTTTTGTCCAAATGATCACTTGGAGAATCAAAAACTTCACTCATGGGACTATTATTATTACCAAGAAATGAAATTGATGAACATGAAGATGTTGAATTATTAGCATTAATTCCACCTTCAAGAAGAAGTGCTTTCAAATTAAGAATTGACAATGATTTCTCTAGTGATGACAATATTTTCCCAAGTAGTAAATCACATTCTTCAGGTGAAGCCAATGGACCAATCTGTTTTTTCAGTTGCTTTACGAATTCCTTCCCTTGTGTTAGCTCACTAATCAATTTCTTTTTCTCCAATCCTTTAACTTTCTCCATTTTGTTGTAAAAACTCAAATGATGACAAAATAAGTATATCGTATATTTAATTTGAGATGAGTAAGCAACTAAAAGACTATATAAATATTGGTGACAAATGGACAAGAAAAATGCAAGGATTAAAGGAAATTGTGTAATGAGGGGAGTTGCTAAGAAGGAAGTAGGAGAGAGCAAGTGAGGTTGCTTTTGGTATAGTTAGAAAAAAAAACTTAGAAGAAAGAGGAGGAAAGTAAGGGGGATATAAAGAGGAAAAAAAGTGGAAACATACATAGAGGGGGGAACAAATATTGACTATGATTATACTTACATTGGAATTTTCTTAGGTCTAGGATTTGTTTTCCTTTCACTATGGGAGGAATTAAATGCACAAAAAAAAAAAATTCAAGTGACCCTACAATGACTAATTCAAACGTTTTTTGGGCCACTACGCTTCACATATCTTTTTTTTCCCTTCTTTTACTCGGTAATCTTTATCATTCTTCATCACTAATAATTGATGTTGAAGTTTTTTATTTTTATAGTGTTCTTGAACTTCTAATAGGATAAAGTAGTCCAAATTGAAGACTATGTGGGGGTTTTATATGATTTACATATTGATAGAGGAGGTGATTCTATTTTTAGGTACAAATGTTTGTTTAAAAAAGAATAGGAATAGGAAAATGGAGAAGAATTAGAAGGTATAAAATCTAACAGAACAACATTTGGAGATCAATAAATTCGGTCCGTAACAAGAATTGAGAGGGTAATTAGGCAAGATTAAGATAAGAATTTGTTTGGCTAAGCTTTTCAATAAACTATTTTTTGGGGAAAAGTAATTGGTATTTTGCTGATAGATTTTAGAAGTATTTTTCTTTTTACTTCTTTCGTCTAATTTTAACATTTCCATAACTAAGAGAATAATGAACACAAGATAGAGTTTAGTAAGTTACTACTATCTAATACAAGTGTGACGGACATATTCTTTTCTGTTAAAAATTGTGCATTTTTCTTTTATATTTAGGATATAATTAAAAATAATTATCAACTTTGGTTTTAAATTCTTAAAATAATTATTATTTTAGGATAGTTTGTAATCTAAACTGATTGTTAATTTGGGACAAAGGAAATGATACTTTAATAAACAGATTATGTTTGGTCGGTCTTTTCAATAAGTACGAATTCATGTTGAATTACTAAAAAGACAGTACTAAAGTTCATTTTACAATTAGTATTGTTCAAATTGAAAAATTAGGTTGAATATTTTTTTATGTAAGACTTTTATTAAGTTTTTATTTTTCTTTAGTTAAATATAAATATAGAATTAAAATGTATTATAGTACATAACCTTCATATTATAACAATGACATAAATAGTATAATTTTAAAGTGGGGTCTTGACAAAACAAAATATATATTAATCTTATTTAGTATTTTATGAGATAGAGAGATTATATCCAATAAATTCTTGACTCAATAAGCAATTTATATATAAGACTACCTGCAAAAAAACAAATTACTAGACTTATTAAAGCGATCCTTAACAAATAAGACAAAATGACTCATTGTATAGACTATATTAAAATCATTTTCTACTCTGATTTATATATACAATATACTTTCTTATACATAATAATTTCTTCATGTACTAGTAGTGTGATTTGTAAAATCATCGCAACTATAATTAGCAGTTTTATGCTGACTTAATTAATTCTAGTTTGATGTAACAAAAAATTAATTCCTATTTGTATGTTATCATCATCCAATTGGGAAAGTGGGATAATTTTTTTTATAGCGGTGGAATGATTCGAGATTCCTTCATTTTTAATAAAATATTTTGAATTCAAGTTTTTAAGAATAAAAAAATCACATTGAAACATCCTTGAAAATTGAATCTTGTAGTACGATAATCTCAATTCTTTTTTTTTTTTTTTTTGATTTCACATCCAATTTGATATTTATATTGGAACTCGATTAATCTGAATTCATGCCGGGTAGAATCCTATGTGAAGAGTAACGCTTCCAACAAAATTTTCTTCATATCCAAAATTAAATCCTCAATCTTGATTAAAAGGTGGAACAGACCAATCCGCTGACCCATAAACCCATGTTGGTCTGTAATCTCAATTCAATAAAGCTCCAAAGAGAATATTTATTGATTATCTATACGTTTGGTGTGAAGTGTGAAGTGTGAAGTGTGAACATAGAAAAAGGTGCTACCATATTCAATTTCATTTAGATTAGGAAATTGATTCGCTTTTCGTACGGTTTTGGAAGCATTGCATACAATCTCTTTTGGAAAATAATCTTATATATAAATAATTTTGAGATAAAAGTTTTTGCTTATCAAATAATTAAAAAAATAAAAAGTTTTACTCCCACTGAAAGTCATCAAACACTGAACACGTCTCCACAAAAATATTACTCACCTCGTTTTAATTTACTCCCTCCATTTCGTATTAATTCACCTTTATTGACTTGACATATTCATTAAAAAAATATTAATTAAAAATTTTATTTTATCAAATTAGCTTTATTAATTATACTTTAAAAATATAAATTTGAGTAAATAAACTTATTTGCAACAAATTTTACAGTGATGAATAATAAATTACAATCACAAATAAAACATGAAGAAACAAGAACATTTTATTAATAACGAATATGTGTACAATTTTGTTTCTTTCTTGATTGATTTCTCGTGATTTTCTCCATAATTCGAGTATTTGAGCAATGGATTACAAGTACCAAATGATGGACTTGGTGCGGAAATCTCTCATGATTTTCTCCATAATTCGAGGGTCGTAGCGTATTTCTCGAACATAGGAATATGGATCTTCATAATTTGAGGGTCGTAGCGTATTTCTCGAATATAGGAATATGAATCTTCTTGATGTATTTGATTATCAAGAAAGAGGATTTTGATCTATGAATATCCCGAATTTCTGAGATATTCAAGATACTTCTTTAAGTGAATATTTGCCTCTTTATATAAGCATGTAAATTAGACTCTAAGAACTCTAACAGAATTTAGATTCTTTTTGTAAAGTCCCACAAATTTTAGATGTCTACAAATGCCCCTTGCTTCAAGGCTTGTCGAAGTGTACTTGATGACGAGTCTTGAAGTACCCATAGAGCTTCCATCTTGATGGAGCTGCAGATTTGATGCGGCTACAGATTTACACATATGATTTATGATTTATAGAGAAGAGATGAAGAGCAGATTTGGTCCCACTGGACGTGCCAATTTGTTTGCAACAATTTTTACAGTGATAATAATAAATTACAATCACAAATAAAACATGAAGAAACAAGAACATTTTATTAATAACGAATATGGGTACAATTTTGTTCCTCCCTTGATTGATCTCTCGTGATTTTCTTTATAATTCGAGGGCCGTAACGTATTTCTCGAATATAGGAATATGGATCTTCATAATTCGAGGGGATCTTCTTGATGTGTTTGATTATCAAGAAAGAAGATTTTGATCTATGAATATCCCGAATTTCTGAGATATTCAAGATGCTTCTTTTAAAGGAATATTTGCCTCTTTATATAGGCATAATTCAGGATTTAGTGTAAATTAGACTCTAAGAACTCTAACAGAATTTAGATTCTTTTTGTAGAGTCCCACAAATTTTAGATGCCTACAACACTTTGTTTAGTTATTTAATATTAAGGATAGTATTAAAAGAACATAATAAAATCCTCTTGATTTCATCAAAGGAACAACTAAATTAAAACAAATATTTTTAAAAAGATGAACAACTAAATCGAAATGGAAGGAGTATATGATAACTTTTGATTGAACATATAATTGAAAACAAATACTTTTCTGAACTATCTTGATATTAATAAGCCATATACTATATTATTTTCTCTCTCTCTCTCTATATATATATTAGTATTATTATTTAAAGTGTGAAGGGTCTTACAAAAAAATTTGTTTGACCTTTTTATCTTTCATTAAAAGTCTTTGTTTTGGACAAAATCGTTTTTTCACTATTTTTTTAATATTTAAGAGTTATAAATTAATTAAATATATTTATGACAATGGTAAAATCTTTTCTTATTATAATTGAGTCATCGGAATTAATAATAACTAATACTTTTTTCATTAACTTGAAAATTCTAAATCAACTAAATTTGATTTTAAAAAGATTTGAAAAATAAATATAAAAGTGTTGTAATAAGAAAAATTTTAGAGTATCAAACTTTTAAAAGTATTAAGTACGTAATAAGAATATAATTAATGATGTTGTAAAAGTTAAATGGAACATACTCCTATTTTTACTTTTTCTTGCTATTTTAATTTTGATTCATGTGTATTCTTGAATTTATTATCATCACACTTCATGCTTTCATTTATTTATTTTAATTAATAGATTTAAATATATATATGAGTTATTCATAATCAACAATTAATAATGAATTCTCTTCTTTTAATTTCTTGTGTTTCTCTTTTAGATGAGAATTTTTAATCGAAAAATTGAAAGAATTTCCTTTTAGCCTTTGACAGCAAGAGAAAGAAGTATTGTATGACAAACTTAAAAGTGATGCAAGAAAAAAAGGTAGTACATGACAAACACAAAAGCGATAATCTATCAATCACTTGAAATTTCTGCTGGTAACATATATATGTACTTACACTAAATATATATTTATGTTTACATTATTATACTGAACTGTGAAGAATTTTTGAAAATTAATTTAAACTTTTACACTTTATTATTTTTTTTCAATAAATAAAATAATTTAATTTTAAATAATCAAATGATTTTTTGTGATGGATAAAATAATTTAATTTTAAATAATCAAACGATACACATACAATACGCGTACAATTAAACTAGTAAAAATAAAAGTAAATCACGTAAATCGAGATAGAAAAACATTTAATTAATTAAAAGAAATTCATTACAGCTTGGGAAAAAAGGATAGATCCCACCATTTTCCGGGCAAAAAAAAACTGTGTTATTATAATTTAGCTAAATCCGCCATTAATTTTTTTGTAAAATATATCCATAAGACCACAAATATCGCTATCTCGAATTTGATATTTTATCCTAAACCCATCACTCATTAACCGTTAATTATCTCAATATATCAATTTTGAACTCAAAAAGAGAGGAAAAAAGTCATTATAAGACAGTGATTGATCATACATAAGAAAAAAGGTTGGCGAGGGAATTACATAAATTATGTTTAAAGGATAATTTTAATACTGTATTTTAGTTAGTTTACTATTTGATTTTCACTTTGTTAGCAAGGAATCTCCTCTTCAATTTTTCCTTTCTCCAACCTCAAATTTTTATTTTTTTATTTTTTCTAACAAAACATATATATACTTCCTTCGTTTAAAAAAAAATGACTTATTTTTCTTTTTAATTCGTCTAAAAAATAATGATTCCTTTTTTTTGGGGTAATACATTAATTTCAACTTCACACGTGACATATTTAGGTAGGGGTGTGCAAAAATTGAACCGATAAAAATGTTATTGAGTTATTGGGTTAATGGTTTGTTAATGATTTTATAAAAAAAAATTATTGGGTTATTGGTTCGATTTGATTTTTTCTTATCGGGTTATTGGGTAAACCGATAACCCAATAAGAATATATATATATATATTTATGACTTATTATATATTTCTCTTAATTTCTCTTTAATTTCTACCAATTAACAAACCTATTATTTCAATTATACAAACTCTTAATTTCTTCTAACAACATTTAGTTCAAACTTAAGGTTCTGTAAATTAAAATACATTATATAGGATTTTTTGTTGCAACTAAGATTCGATTTTTTTTTCATGTTAGTTACAACTATTTATATTTTATGAGTATTTTTTATTGGTTAAACAAAATCGAACTGTTAAGGACTAAAAACCGATAAATCGATAAAAAATATCTTATTGGTTTGGTTATTGGTTTAGCATATTTAAAAATCGAAAACAGATAAATTGAACTGATAATATATAAACCGAACCGAATCAATCGATGCACCCCCCTTATGTTTAGGATCAGGAGATTAAAAGACATTTTGATACATTTGACACAATTTTAATTTAAGGCCACAAATTCTAAAGTCTTATTTATTTTCTTAAATTTTGTGTCAAGTCAAAGTAAGTCATTTTTTTAAAAAAACAGAGGGAGTTTTAATTTTCAGTTTATGTGACATATTTTCTTTTTAATCCATTTTCAAAAGAGTGTCATCTTACTATAATTAAAAAAAAATTACTTTTAAATTTTTTCTTTTATTCTTAGTAAAAATGAATTATAATTATACAAATATTCAAAGATCATTTTCAATTATAAATTTTAAAAATCTTCATTCTTTCCTTAAATATCGTGATAAGTTTAAAATATGTCACATAAAATAGAAGGGATGAATTATATTAACGTAACGAAGGGGGTTGCATGTGACATCATCCTAACACGTCATCTATAATCACTTTATTTTTCTCATAATATAATAATACTACTAGCAATATTTAAAGGCAACAACGCGGAAGCACGTTTGAAGATTCTTCCTTTTGACTGATAATAATTTGCAATTAAATAAAAATGTTATTCCAATTCTATGGCTTAGGCTGTTTTGTTGTTATCTCAACATTTTCAACTATAACAAATTATTAAGGATAATAAGTAGTAATAAGAAGCTTCTTGCGTTTCCACTTTGATGTCTTGGAGTAAAAAATATAGATTTACAATTTAAAGTTTTACGAGTTCAAGATTTTTTACTTAACAATAAATCTCTCATTTTACTTATATTAGATTCGCAATTTGTTATATGTGTACATTTTTAAAATACATAATGAGTTTCACTTGTAAAAATTAAAATTCCAAAATATAAATTATTTTCTTAAATATAGGATCGAAAAATAATCATTTAGTGTTATTTTTCATAATAAACTGTGCATTTGTCCTTTCTAACGTGGAGGCAGTTCAAGATCTTAAGTCTGTTTCCTAATTATTTATTTTCATAAAATATGTTTTCGAGAAAAATATCTCGAACTATTTGTGAAAACTATCCTTCAATCTCTTTAAATATCTTGTTTTGACTAACACTCTGCTAATTAGAATTACAATGTAGATTTGAAAGAAAAGTAAATTAAGTACCACGTTATTTTTCTAAAACTTCATTTGTTTTAAAATAAATTTACTTACCAATAAAAGCAAGTACCATCTGAGATAGAAAAAATAGTAGTAAGTATTTTTATTTTTTTTATCTTTGTGTCGTTGAGTAACGGTTTTAGTTTCATTGGCTTTGAACGAGAAGGCATATATATATATATATATATATATATATAACTACGTCAAATAATTTCTTATTGAACGTTTACAACAATTTATTAAATTAAAGGTTTGAATATTATCAGATCATGGGCATTCGTAAAATTAAACGTTTTAAACAATTTATTCAATTTTTCATGTATTTCTTAGTAGTCAAGTAAATTCTATTATCCTTTTCTTAGTCGTGATTTCTTTCCCCCTTCTTTTTATTTTGACAAAGTCTCTTGAAAATGATTCGTTTTTATTTGACTTGCCATGTTACATCCATCATAAAAATGTTACTTGATAAGTAATGTTAGTTAGTAGAATGAGTGTGTGCTCCTTTATTATTTTGTTTCAAAGAATATTATATTTAAAGAAGTCAGTGAGACAATTTGTATATTATTGTTACAACATTTTTGTTTAACATAGAACACGCGATATAGTTGTAACCACAAACATGACTTGTGTTGCAGTGGATGAGGCTACTTCACCCTTAATCAGAGGTCGAAAATTCGACCATGAGTATGGAGAAAACTCTGTTAGGAGCGTTGTCACCTTAATGGGTCCTACAACATGCGATCCGAATTTATCGGAGCTCCAGTGCGAGCACCGGACGCCATGGAAAAACAAAAAAAAAGATATAGTTGTAACCTTAATTATTTTCTTAGTTGTAACCATCTTCCTTATCCCAATGAGTGGACCCAATTCTTTTTTTTCTTTTTCTGTAAGAAAATAGCCTGCAAATCAAGTTATCAAGCATTGGATGTAATTTGAAGCCTAATCAAGCCAATTTCTAAGACCATAATTATTTTTTGAGTTTGGAAGCACACATACATGTTTAAGTAGTTTTAAAGAGGTACATAACGATATTATACATGATCTAATTAAATGCGCAACGACTTAATTCTCCCTTGTCCTAGAAGGGCCTTGGTAAAACAAATAATTGAATTTGATTTAATTAGAATTCAAAAAAAGAATAGAAAAAATTGTATGTATCCTTATTTTCCACCTTTATGATTTAAGCTAGCTCATCTGAATTAAGTTTCATATAAGATGATTAAAAAAACAACTAAAATTTCCCTATATCATATACAATTATATATAATGAGTTGACGGAATTAAACGACTCCTAAATTGCAAAACGTGACAGATTATAAGTCTAACATAAGATTACGAAATAGTTGACAATTATGAACATGCATTGCTTCTATAATCTATAAACAGGAAAGAACATGCATGCACCTAGCTAGACAATTTTATTGTTAAGGCTGGCAGTGAGTTGTGCTTAGTTGAGAGATAATTAACATATCCTCCTCTTCTCTTGGATTAGTTAATTAATAGTATATTGAATGTAGAGCGCCTAGAGACCATGTTAAACAAAATACATAAAGTATTCCCTGAATTTCAGTCATAAGAGAATGAATGCACACACCAATCGGATGCTACCACTTGTAAATACATTTAATTTTATATTTTATTTATATTTTTTAATAAAATTTTCCTTTTATTTATCACCCTACCCCAACCCCCGTCCAGAATCTCCCCTCCCACCCCCCCAAATCCATCATCTCCCCTTATCCCTCCTCCTAACCCCGTCCCCCCTCCCCCATTGTCTTCTTCAGTACCATTGACTTCTTCAGCACCTTCATTATTTTTGTTTTTTTGAAATAATCATTTAACTATTTAATAAGAATCATAAAACTCCATTAATTGGTTTTATTATTCAAATAGAATGATGTTGTAGAAGACAATGGTGGGTGGTGGTGTTACGCGGGGTATGGTATAATTTAAAAAGTAAATAAATATTGATTTTTTTTTAAAAGATAAATTATATATCAAATTATTTACATGTGACATCTTTTAATTGATCAATAAAGTCAATTTTGAGTCTTTCACACGCATGTTGTGTGTGTATACATGCAGAGGGTCAAAATGGTGTATTTGCAACGATTTAAGCAAGATTCATGAGATAATAGATCAAAAATATAATTTGAGTGTCTTTGAAAAAATCGGTCAACATGAGGGGAACTTTATGTATTTTCTCATTAATTAACACAGTACTTTAATTTAATTAGTAGATATTATTAATTTTAAGTAAAACACACTAGCCTATATATAATGAACTTGAATGAAAGACCTTTTAGTCCGATAATATCTCCACCTTAACTTGTTAGCCTAATCGCACAACTGGTCATTTGTCATGTTTTATATGTAATTAATCAAATCTCCCTGTAATAATTATCCTCTATAAACAATATTTCATTATAACAATAATTTTTTATTTTTTTTTTGGAATCGATCTTTCATATTAAATTAGTATATTTTATGTTCTCGATAACTGCAGTTTATTATAACAAACAAAAAAAATTCGACGAACTGATTGTTAAGAGTTTCGATAAGGGAACAAAATTGAGCACAAAAAACATTCTATTTCATTTGTTTGTCCATGATATTAACTATGAGATCAGCTACAAGATCTAATCCATGCAAGATCTTATCTCCAGACATTCAAACATCTACTGTTGTTAGAATTATTAACCTTATGAGTTACAATACGACGTTATAAAAAGGTTTAACTCTATGTTTTACTCTGCTCTAAAAAGGGCAAAATAGTTTTTTATAGTTTAACTATTGAAAATGCACAAATAAGATACTCATATTTTAGAACAGATATATTAATGGACAGGTCAAAAGTTGAAAGAAACCCCACTCCATGTTTAGCTAAATTTCTCTTTCTACGATATTGTGGTTGGATTTGATTTTTCTTCTTCCATTTAAAAGATTGATTATGCATCAAAATCATATTAATAATTATGCCCTATTAAAAATCTGGAAAACGTAATATCATATAGATTACAATCTTAACACTGTCTGTAAAGAATTTCAAGTTAAGAGGA
Organism: Capsicum baccatum var. pendulum; assembly: GCA_030864225.1. Lineage (NCBI taxonomy): Eukaryota > Viridiplantae > Streptophyta > Magnoliopsida > Solanales > Solanaceae > Capsicum > Capsicum baccatum. The sequence continues at coordinate 233,004,186 of CM061557.1, forward strand.
TTCTGTTGTCGGATTGACAAAAAAAAGAAGAAGATATATTTGGATTGCTTTCCTCAGAATCTCATATGAAGAAATCCAAAAGATTTTAACAGAATAATTTTTTGGACATGAAAAGAGAAAAGTAAACCACTTGAAAGTTGTAACACACTATTTATTCTATTTTTTTCCCTCAAAAATAATAAAATAAAAAGGGTGACCCCGAAGTATACGGTACGACAAATTGAAGGATGTATTTTCTTCTCTTTTGTTTGGGAATCTTTTAGTATCTTCAATAACATTGAGAAATTGAATAATTGACAGTTAGAAATACTTTTTTTCCTTTCAAAATAGCTGTCACCTTTCGTTAATCGAGAATTAATTTGATTAATTTTCAAAACTAAATTATAGTAGATTAATTCGATATCTTAAATTAAAATTTAAATATACAAAAGTCATACGAAAAGTACTAGAAATTGCAATTTTTCATCTATCAATGTGATTAGAAAAATACATTGTAAACTATTGTTCGAATTTTATATTGCGCGACTCTCAAAGGGAAAATTTTGATCAGTAAAAAAGAAAGTAGGGAGTATTCTTTTCTACGTCCTCTCATATTATCTGTTCATTTTCTTCTTTACGCGCATCTTAAGAATCTTAAAATGGTATTTACTAGTAATTTACTACTCTTTGTCTCTTTTACTACATTTTATATTTATGTGCTTCATTCATTAATACTAAGAATATATAATGGAGAAACCTTACTACGTTAACAATAAACTAATCCTATCTTAATTTTGTAAATTGACAAGTAATTTGAAATATATATGTTAGTTCTATGGACAAATAATTTGAAACCGAGGGAGTATGAGATTGACGTATCAAAATTTTGCTTATTGAGATCGTTTCTTTCTTTGGCACCTCCCATGTTCCTTTGGGGATATCTAATAAATTGAAATGATGTATATTCCGTCCGTCTCAAATTTTCTAGTGTGATATCTTATTTTACTTGTCATTTTTTATTAATTAAAATAAAATAATTTATTTTTTCTTTTTACCCTTAGTATTAATTGTTTTTTCTCCAAATTAAAATGTAAATATCATTTAATAGGGACACTATGGTAAAATAGTCATGTTATTAATTATCTTTCTTAATTAATGTGCAATATTAAAGTGAGACGAGTAAAATAGAACGAAAAATGTATAAAAATAACACGCACAGATCAAGAAAGGGTAACTCGTAAAAGGTGACAACGATCCTTATTTTGTTTGATTTCATGCAATGTATTTACTATATATTGATATCCCCATCAAACAACATTTATTAAAATGAGTTCCATCAAGTGCTACTGACGTGTCTATTTGTTGGGTGTGACTACGTCAATTTATTTGATGTTAAGTCTATTCTGAATAAAAAGTTTCTGGTTACGTCGTACTGTAAAAAAAATTGATACAAAGCATTTATTGGAATTGTGTGATAGGGTTTTATGAGATGTGTTATAATCACAACATGATTCTTAATTAAAAATGAGTTAAACAAATATTTGGTTCCAAAGTTGGGCATTTTTTTTTTATATAAATTCAATTTTTCTTAAACGCGTGGGCCAAAAAATTAGCTCCTTTACTGTGGTTGAGTATACCAGGTCAAGGGAAGAAATGGAGCCCCCCAAAAGAGCATTTATTTGTAAAAGCAAAGGACATATTACACTAAACAAGAGATTTGTTTAAATAATAAAGATGAATACAATAATTAAATTTAATATCTTTTGGAGAATTTATTTAATTAAACTTAATCTTTATTAAAAAAATTATTAAAGCCGATCAACATTATCTACCACCTGTAAACTGCAACAAAACGATACGATGATAGAGACATCAAAATAATATAATTAAATCTAACCTTTACACAAAAATTTTCTCAAACCTATAAATTATAACAAAATAATACGATAATAGAGATATCAAAATAATACAACTAAACTTAGCATTTACACAAAAAAAATTCTCAAAATAAAGATTTAAATACAATACAATTAAACCTAACATTTATCTAAAAAATTCTTCAAAGCCGACCGACATTCAAGTACCACCTGTAAATTCATCTACGACTTATAAACTACAACAAAATAATACAATAGTGATCACTCCTGTAAACTATAAGAAAATAATACAATAGTAATCACAAAACTACAGTTTTGATGAAAATAATTATTGTTCGAGAAAATTTTTGACCCTAATGAATGACATGAATGAAAACAAAGAACATATATATATATACACACACGTTGAATTCTATTATGTTGTCAAAAACAGTGAAAGAAGTTGAGAGTTAGAAAATTAAGTATCCACCAATCTAGACATGAAACCGAATCAAATTAGATGAGCATCAATCATATTTTTTCAATATCTAAATCGATTTATTCTCTAGTTTAACATCCATCTCAATATTTATAGAATTATTTATCAATAGAATCTTATTTTAGGAGTATTTTTATATCATATTTTAGGAATATTTTTTTTAATTGATCAGTACAAAGAAAAATATTAATTGATTTTTCTTTTATATATTTTAAGAATTCCATATATTTTAGAAGTCTAATTAATATAATAAATATAATAAAATAACAGCTATATGACTTTGCTGTTTTGAAATTTTTTAAATAGTTAATTTATTACAACTGTAAGTTAAAGGAAATCCTAATGTGATGTTGCTATCTTTTTCCTAACAAATATGGTATATTACATAGTTTTATGGTATATAATTCAAATAATGAAAGGTTTAAGGATTAAATTTGAATGAATTCAAACAATGAAAGTTTTATCATAAATATATCTAATTAATTTTTAACTTTTAAATATTAAAAATAAACAGTAAAAAGACAATTTTGTCTAAAGTGAAGTCTTTTAATGAAAGACAAAAAGTTCAATTCATTTTTTTAAGGGCCTTCACACTTTTAATATATTATAGATACAGATATATAAGTATAAAATGTAAGACATTGAAACTTTGACTACTCTATGTTGATTGTAATATCTTTTTTTGTGTGTGTGTAATTGGCTAACAAAAGAAGCTGTTTGTGCTTCTTTATAAATATTTCTACATGTATAGTGTGGAATTACGATACTATTGAGACGTACTTTTGAAAAGTCGAAGTAATAATACTATACAAGTATATATTATCGATATTGAATAAACTATAATTATCGATCATTATACCGTAAAATATCAAAATCAAACATCAAAATACCAAATTAATATGGTATGATAATAGTATAGTGTTTTTTAAAAAACCCAATATCAAAATTACCATAGCATATTCACTCCTACTGTTTGCTTTTCCTTGTAATTTTGAACGTCCTTGAAGCAATAATTAATGTGTGTGTTTTACCGAAATATCCATACTTGCACACCGTCGTCAGGACTGTCATAACATTCAACGTTACTTTTTGATCTTTTTAATGATTATTCTCAGAAGGTTTTTTTCACGTTAACATTACCAAGACATTTCCTGTTTTCTACCTTAGTTTGAAAAGGAGAACTTTAATTTCTTTTCAATGATAGCTAGGTATTCTCAGTTTAGCTTTTTATATTCGAATTTATTACTCTCCTCGTTTATTTGATTATGGGACAATTATATATACAGCAGCATCAGGATTAAAAAATTATTACAGTATTACTCTCATGAGCTAAAACATATAGTAGTAAATATTATCCGATATCACATGCTTACAATTAAACTACGTCTACACTTTTTGAATTTTCCTTCCATTAGTACTACTACTAATTACTGCCCCCTGCCCCCAGCCAGTTTGTAAGGCATTCTTTCCTTTTTAGTTTGTCCAAAATAGAATGTCACTTTCCTATTCATGGCCATACAAATTTTAATTATTTTTTTAAATTTTATATCAAGTCAAATAATATTGCATATCCTGAAAACGGAGGGAATAACATTTTATAATCGATTTCTCAGGGTTTTTTTTCCCATTCAATTAGTAAAATTTATGGGACCGGGGGATTAAATACAAAGTTGAAATTTAAAGAAAATAAAAGTCATATAAAAGGAAATATGATACTCATCTATCGTATTACATTGCTTGTAGTGATGCTGTGATGGTCCCTAGCCTACTACTAGCTAGGAAACACAAGAGAAATGAAATGGAAAGTTACAAATAAATCCCATCCCTTTATTTCTCAACTTTTACCATGTTGGTTTCTCTTACGTGTTAGGAAAACAATAAGCAACAACGTATGTACAAAAGTGTAGTAAATTATTGTGTCTGAACTCACAATGCCCCTTGCGGCAGGACACATTTCCATCAATTCACCTTTCTCATATTAAGAAATGGTTCAACCCATCGATAGGACCTCAAACTTATTTCAAAAATTTATTTAGATTCTTAAACTAAAACTTGTACCAATCAGACTCCTAAACCCTCGAATTTTGTTCCAATTGAGCATTTTTTGCCTATATGGCACACTGCGTGTTATGCACTTGCGGGAGGCGCGTGTGAAATATTTTTTTAACTAAATCTCGAATAAAATGGTGCCAAGTGGCACTGTGAGCCCCCCAAAAATTATTAATGAAACAAACAAAAAAAAAAAAACTCATTTTTTCTCCAACTCATCTTCTTCATTTTATTTTTTTTCGTTAAATTTAAATTTGTTCATCTGAGGCTCAAGAATCCATTATAGTAATGCCTTCATCCTTGACAAAAACAATCACGATGGTGAAATTAAAGGTTTCTCATTTAGTTGGAAAATCCAAAGTAAACTTGAAGAGTGATATATTTGCTTTTATTTCCATGAAAAACACATGAGTTCATGGCTGAATTTCTTCAATTCAAAATAAAATAACTTGTGTCCATGACTGAATTCGATTTAAAATCTCTGCTGGCAAAGATTCCAAACTCGATGTTTTTGTTGTTGTCCGAATCTTGTTAAATTTTTTTGGATTATTAATATAGTGACTAAAATATTACTTCTTGAAATTTCAATGGTATTTGGCAATGAAGAATATAATTTAGTTTTTAATTTACTGTCTTAATCTGATCGTCGAAAAAAATGGAGAAAAGGAATAAAAATGGAGTTGTGTGTGAAGACAATGGGGGAAAGGGATGAAGACGATGATTGTGTGTGTGAAGACGATGGGGGTGGTAAAGACGATGTATGTGTGTATGAGGGAAGACAATGGAGGGGGTGGGGTGGGGTGGGGTGGGGTGAAGAAGATGACGATTGGGGGGTGAGGGTGCTTTTTTTTTTTTATTAAAAAGTTATTATTAAATAGATAATTAAATAGAAAAAAATCAGCAATTCCACGTATATATTATTTGCCACGGTTTTTTTTTTATTGAGCATTTTTGTCACGTCACGCGAGCGTAACACCCTCTTTATATATATTTTACTGATTGTGTAAAAAATACTCAATCGAAACAAAATTAGGGGGGTTTAAGGGTCTGATAGGTACAAACCTTAGTTTAGGGGTTTAAGTGAATTGTAGGGACAAGTTTGAGGTCCTATCGATGGGTTTGGCCTTAAGAAATTTATGTGTGGATGATGTGACAAATCTATATTTCTTTGACAACTTTTGCTTAAGCCGCAACCGATTTGATTAACATTTCACTTCACAACTAACTACGAGCAATAATTTTAAGGATCATTTGGTTGGAAAAGAGTTATCCCAGGATAATTAATTTCGAGATTAGTTATCTCAGAATCAGTTATTCCACCATGTAAATGGAATAATTTATTCCATCACCATGGTGTAAATGGTGGGATAATCATGGTACTAACTAATACCTCACACCAAACATGAGAAAAAATAGTCTTTCATTTTATCCCGATACTATTTATCCCTTATAACTCACTATATATAGTTATATACTAATTTGTAAAACATATACACATGTATACGTTAAATATATACGTCTATAGAAAATATATACACATGTATACGTACCATTCAATATATACATACTACTTTAAATAAAATATACTACAATATATATAGTAAAATATATACACACACTATATATATAGTTATATATTAATTTGTAAAACATATACACATGTATACGTTAAATACATATGTCTATAAAAGATATATACACATGTATACGTACCATTCAATATATACATACTACTTTAAAATATATGTACTTCTTTAAATAAAACATATGTTACTTAATCTAATAAATTACTAATACTTTATAGAAAATTAGTAATATATTAAAACTAAGTATTTAATTTAAACTAAAAATTTAATTTAAATTATTAAATGGAAAAAAATACAAAGTAAGGACTAAGGATGAAAAATCTACAAATTTTGCATCATTTTTTTCAACTCATTCATGTTAATATTAATGGAAACTTGCATAGGATAGTCAAAGTCAACGGGGGGAAAATCATGCATTGGCCTTGATTCTGCCGAGTTCTCTGCTCGTTGTTCGGTTTCGCTTCCATTCCTTGATTTCTCCATTCGGCTTTAATCCAATCTCTAAGGCAAACTAGTACATTCATTGCATTGCTTTCCTGTGAATGTCGGTTGTGTCTAAGCTGTTGTCGTCCCTGACTAAAAACGCTCTCTGATGCAACGGTTGACATTGAAACATTCAGGATATCTCTAGCTAATCTTGAAAGCACAGGATATTGTGCTTCATTACTCCTCCACCAATCCAACGTGTTGATCCATCGTCTGTGATCCTTTAGCGGCGATCGGAGATAATACTTCTGCTCTTCCTGATAAGTTGTTGTGTAAGCTCCCTCCTTAACACTGTTCCAACAAGGTAAATCATAAAAGTGATCAGGAAAACCACTATGTGCTGGCCTTTTAGAAGATGATAGCTCCTCGAGAGGACGAGGAGCGACAGTTGGAGCGATATTTGTCGGTACAACTAAATCAACTAAATCAGCATAGTGGTTATATAATTTATCTATGTAAAGCGTTCGCATCAGTCATAGCCGTCCACAAATCAGGTTGTTCTTATTCTTCATCATCAGAATCATTGTTAGTATTTATTTCTAAGTTAGCATAAATAAGACTACTAAAGTGACACATAGTATTATATTTCATGCACGAATTTAGCATAGCACCAACCAAGTAAATAGGGGAAATAGAAAAAAATATTTTTAAAATTTAGCAAACATGGCACCAACAGTTTCTTTATAACCCTCTTTATTTTTAAATTCTTTGAGCAAACCAGAAATATCGGCTATATATGCCAAAATATTACAAACAGAAGGATAATAAGCACCGAAAAATTTAACCGTACCTATATAATTTTTTTTGAAAAACTTAGCAAGATCTTTAATTACAGCACAGTCAGAATCATGTAGCATGCAGTGGGAAGAATCTGCAAACGAACCATAATGTTGGTTAAAAGATAGTGTAATAGGAACTCTATATTTATAATAAGTTTTCAAAAAATCATACGTAGCATTCCATCTAGTTTCACATTCTTCAGGCATCAATATCGATGCAAGATCATTTTGTTCACATTTAAGTATAAAGTCTTTCATTCTACTTCAACGATTATTTCCTTGAATAAAAGCAAAGGCAAACCTAATTTTTTTAATATAAAGCTCAAAACTAAAGACCACATTTTACAATTAAATTATATATATGACAAACACATTTAACATGAAAATTTTAATGTATCGGCGGAGATAGATTAAATTTTAACTTTGTTATAGCAGTCTTGTTGTTAGAAGCATTATCAAAAGTAATACATAAGATTATATTTTCAATACCGTAATATTCTACAACTTTAGCAAAGGAATTAGCAATAAAATTTCCGGTATGTTTACGATTCCATCATATAAAAAAGTAAGAATACGTTTTTGCATAACAAAATTACTATCTATGAAATGACAAGTAATGGTTAAATAATCATTTTCATTTACAGCACAATCAAAATCAGAATTTAGGGACATTCTATACTGAATATTTATTAGCAATGTTGATAAATAAAAATAATATTGTAAATGAAGTCTAAAAATATCGACCCTACAAGTACTTCTAGGAATATCATTAAACATAGGATTATAAACAACCTACAACTACCATTTTAGCTATTTTTTCTCGGTCTCTCAATTTATTATACTTCTTCATTACCTGATCGGTTGCTGGGTCCATTCCTGTTTGCGTTAGCCCATCAACATCTGCACCACCTCGTGCAATATTTAACTCTCTTTCGTGATTATCACTTATATGTTTCATTAACGTACCCGTACCCCCTTGCTTGCCTCTTATTTTATGCTTATATATTTGTTGACAAATATTACATTGCACCTCAATATCTGATATATGTTCAAAATATTGTCATGCAATACTAGTTGGTTTACGAGCTCTTGGGGCACGGGGAGGACGGGGAGGGAGATAAACCGATTCAGATCTAACATTAACATTTTCTACTGCGGGTGTCTCACCAATATTTTCATCATCTTCGTCTAAATTAACCGCATCTACTTCATTTTCTTCTTCTATACCGTAATTTTCCTGAGCTTCTACATAATCCATATCATGGGCACCTACACCTAAAGGTACACCTACTTCTTCCTCAAAAGGTTGACTAAGCGGTGCCGGAGGCACAAGGGTATATCTACTACTTGAAGTACCTCTACCGCTAGTAATTCATTTTTTACTACCACTACCACTTCCGGGACAAAAATTTTTAACACCTTTAGTAGCGAGATTTCTTAATTTATCCATAATATAAATTAAACTAAAAAAAATCAAAATAAACAAATATAATAAAATTAAATATTCAATAATTAATACACTAAATAAAAATTAAACGTAAGAGATGGAACGACAATACCAAATTTTGAAAGTATCCGAAGGTTACGACTTTAGAAACTTCCACTAGTACTTTATAATCACAAAATTGAAAAATTTAAGTGAGCACTTTAGGAAATATATAGAATATTTGAGAATTGAGATTTGAGAGAATGAAAAATTGTGTGGAAAATGATTTGAAAGTGTAGGGTATTTATAGGAATTTTTTTTTGAATTAAAATAATATTTTAAATGATTTTTTGTTTTTGTAATTAAAGGGGGCATTTAGCCGTTTTGGGCTCCCAACGATCATATAGCCGTTGGGTCCAACGGCTATAATAGCCCAAATGGCCATTTTTCAGAATTTGGCAATTTTTTTTATTTTTTTTTTGTTATCTAGGCCGGGCCGTCGATTTTGGTCCGAACTGGATTAATCAGGCCAAAAAAATCCAGCCCGGTACCCGATACCCTACCACCCATGGGTTGATCGGGCCGGGTCAAACCGGGCTGAATTAATGTGGTAGGCCGGGTTAAACCGGCCCGATTGACAGTTTTAGTCTAAATGGTGGGATAATCATGATACTAATTATTACCTCACACCGAACATGAATAAAAATAGTCCTTCATTTTATCCCGATACTAATTATCCCTTATACCTCATACCAAACCACTTCTTAGTAAATGAGATTGATTTTCTAAGATATATAGTGGTAGTTAAGATATTTTTTGGCTGCAAGTCAAATTAGCTGTTTGGCTTTGATTAATTATCAAATGTGAAATTAAATCTTTGTTAAGATGAAGTAATAACCTTAGCCTAATGCAAGAGATTAATAACGCTGACAAATAATTTTTTTTCCCTTTTCTTTTAACGTTTTTTATGTGTGCAAATATAAATCCGGTGTTGTTCGGGAAGAGAACATTATTTGCTCAATTACATATGTAATTAACTACGTGCATCAATAAATCAAGTTAGAATTAATTTCTCAAATGCTCATCAAACTTTATTCTTTCCACCAGAAGTTACTAAGCTATTTTTATAGTATAAAGTCATTCAAACCACTAGAGTTGGCATAGTGGTTCAACGCGATGTCTCTTAAGTAAGAGGGTCGGGGGTTCGATCCCCGCCTCTGGCGAATGGAGCAAACTCTGTGGCCAGTTTCTACTGCAAAATGCGTTGACCGAGAAACTGAGAATTAGTCTCACGACTGGCGGTTGTGGGGATACCTTTGGGAAACCAAAAAAAAGTCATTCAACTTTATAAATATACTGATCTCTGTTCTCTAGAAATAGTTATGATTGGAAAACCACATAGCAAGCCACAATACAATCTTCTGTGCTATTTGTTTGGGGTGGCAGATGTGAACAAATTATACATGTTTGTGTGTGGTAAGATCTGATATGAACAAATGTTGTTTAGTTTTTGGGTTTAGTTAGTTATTTGGAATTACTTGATATAATGTTGGGGCAGGGGTGACTTAGGTATGACTAGTAAAACGTTAGCTTGAGGTCTCAAAGATTTTAAAATACATTTAAAAAGTTGTCTAAAAGAAAAAGGAAATAAAAAAAGAAAAAGTTATCTAATTGCTACCATCGATAATTTAGAATTTTAAATTAAACAATTCAAACTTCATATTAATAAATAAAGTTTTAATAACAAAATTCAAGTTAATTTATTGAAAACAAATGGTTAACATCTTATTAACTAAAATTTCTTTACTTTTATTAATAATCATTTTAATACGTGAAGTTAAAGGTTATGTGTTTTATATTTAAGGTATTTTATTAAAGTTTAACTATAGTCTACTAATTTTATTGAGACGTTCCTGTGTTGAAATAGTTATTGTCAGTCAGTAATGTTAGGAATTGCTTAATTGGTTAAAATTTTTGTTAAGATCTCAAATCTGATGAACTCACTGAAAACTACTAAAAACATTTATGCCTGGGTGGGTCAAGCTCAGTCGAACGAAAGATATTGTACAACTTTTTATTGAACCAATATGTCAATGCCAAATATTTAAGGACCAAAATTTTTATGACATGTTTATGCATGAATGTGATGGGAATAAATTAACCAAGTTGTGTTTACATGTGTGTACCTGATGTCTGAGACAACCTCACAACTCTCTTGAAATCATATGCACTTCTTGAAATCGCATAAGAGAATGCACCAAGTGAAATGTTACATTCTGTAAACACACATGTACCACTATTTGCCTCTTACCGTTTCCAAAGGATACTTATTTGCACGGATGGATCTATATTAGTTCAAGCAAATTTAATTAAACCCACTTATTTGCACGGACGGATCTATATTAGTTCAAGCAAATTTAATTAAACCCGCTTCATAAAAAAAAATTCATGTTACATGTATAAATTTACATTTACTGTAAAATCGTTTATGATAATAAATTGAACCCACATTCCATAAGAGAGAAGCATAACTTACTCGCTTTAGCGTGTTCAATAATGTCAGGTGAGCACGGTTCGAACCCTGCTTTTGCTTTCATCTTTGCACTTTTATAGATTTTTTAAGTTAGTTTTATAGATTTTTTAAGTTAGTGGTGGGTTTTAACGTTAACTAATCAAGTGTACGTGTTTTGCATGTGTGTCTCGTGTTGATACATAAAATTATACATAAAAAAATAAAATTATAAAAAAAAATAGCAATTGAGCTGAAATAAATGTTATATCTATTTAAAAGATATATTTTGACACTATAAGTGTTTCATCCCAATCAATAAAACTACATATAAAATGAAAAAATTAATGAATTAAAATTTCTGCTCACCAAAGAAAAAGGTGTAGAGAAAAATTAAGCCACAGAGGAGCAATTGTCGTACCTATATATCATATATACTCTACAATCCAAGTTAAGATTGAGATTAATATTCATAATATAAAATATAACATAAAGGAATAAAAAAGTTAGAAAATTAGGAGAGCACAAATAACAAAATACTTTATAAGAATATACTATCATCTTTTGATCTTGTCCAACATCACTCCTCTATTTTGCTACAATTAATGATCGTACATGAACAAATTTTTTGTTTCTTCAATTACTCAAAATTAATATTGTATATACTTTTAATAAAAGAACACACATAAGTAGATGTAAATATTTACATGATACACTTACGACAATATTATGATGCGTTAACCTCAGTTTCATTGTGACTAATCAATTGACCCACACATGATCAATCAAAAAAATTATTGAGAGAATAGTTTCCTCCTAAATAATAAATATAGTTAGATCATCTAACTTCCGAAAATAATAAACCATATGTTAAGTTAAATTGATCAAAGTTATACCTCAATTATCCTTGTTCTTTTGAAACTTAGAATTTGAACTGAAATTTCCATCCTTACCCCATTCTTCCGCGCAAGGTCACGACCTATCAATCAAAAATTATAATAGAATCTCAAAAATTAAGGATAGAATCTCAAAATACCACAAAGTAAACGTAAAAAAGCACATAATTAAGCAATCAAATTAACGTTTAAAACCAACGAACAATCTGTAGTTGATAAAAAAAAAAAATTAAAATGCAAAACAATACAAATTAAATAGAAAAACAACGATACAAAGATCCACAAAATTACTTGGATACTAACATTAAAAAGGAAAGTTTGCTTAATTTATTTTCTATTTATGTAAAATTTTTGCCAAAATAACCTATCTATTTATGTTAAATTATTGTTAAAAAGAAACTCACAAATTTGGTCAACAAATAACTACGAAAGTAGTATTTGGTTAGTATTAAAATTCATATTTGGTAAGTAATTTGATTGCGTAAGTCTTTTCGTAAAAGATTGATTTATTAATTCCTCAAATATGAATTGATCACTGAAAATTAATAGTAATTTTTATTATGTTTAAATAAGGAAAGTTTAATAACCAAATTTTAATGGGATACTTAAAATACTAAAAAATAATTAAAAATAATTTAGTAAAATAATGAATGACAGTTTTATCTATTGTGAAGCCTTTTAATGAAGAGCAAAAAATTCAAATCATTTTTCTAAAAGTATTCACACTTTTAATATATTATACATATAGATAGAGATATAAATTATTGTGCTTTTATAGATTTTTTTAAGTTAGTGGTGGGTCCTAATATTAATTATTGTGCTAGACTTGTTCAGTTTTCATTTTAAGTTTATTATTGTTTGAAATTGATTTAAATTTGTTAATAATATTTAGTTTATATATTTAGCTTAATTGTTATTGTACATAGTTTAAATTCTTTTGTACTTGCTCGCTTTTACTTGTTACATTTATATTTAAAATAATAATTAGAAAATAATTATTGACATGATTATTTTATATACCCCAGGTTGTTGTGCTTTTGTTTACTTATTTATTTACCAAAATATTTTCTTGTTTAATTTACTGTTTTTCAAAGTTGCTATACTATTATTGTATTATAAGATTAATGCTTAACATTTTAAACTGAAGATAGTGGAAAATTTCATCTTATAATTAATAGTATATTTTTTTATCAGAAAATGATATTGTTTTGTCTAATTATTTTTTTCTTTTTAAATTGAACACCACCTCAAAATAATATTTTCAAATATAGTATATATATATATATATATATCTTTTTCATTTATTTTAGAATTAAAGTACAACCTCAAAACAATTTTTTTAAGGGTAGTATCAGAATTATAAAAGTAATGATTATTATATTATCAATTATTATGAGGGTTCGATAAAATTTAAACCTACTTTAAAAAATTTTTGAATTCACCACTGCTCGTTTGACTGTACAAATAATTAGAACCCTCTAGAATATCCACACTTGTACTCTGCAAGAACTATTGCTACTTAGGATATAAAAATATTAATCCATTAAAAGAAAAATTGAACCACTTGTAACTCAATAATATTGTATTGTTATTTGACCAAAAAAAAAAAATATTGTATTTTTATTTTAAATAAGATAGAGAAAAAAGAGATCGATCGCTGATTAAGTGCATGAAACGACAAAGTCGAGGATTATATTGTTATGTAATCTTTTGTTTTTTCTACCACGTCCCACTACACCCCACTTACAAAAATTAACATTTTTCTTCATTTATGTTTTTCGTAACTCAAATTTATAACCTAGTATAAAGTTGATAGTGGAAATATTCCATCACTAAAGAGATTGACATGCTAATTATGGTTTTTCCTTAGTTCGAATTAATGTTTTTTCATGGGATAATTCTTATGAAATAATGAGAATATGTGTGTGTTTGTGTATATGACTATATGTATGTATATCATTAAAATAGAATTATCCTACTTGATAATGTCCACAAAAGTGAGTTATATCAACTAGTATTAACTTGAGAAGAATTGAAGGAACGATGTCTTGTAAGTCTTGAATGAAGGATTGGTGATATTGATCAACAGATAGGGTCAAACATCATTAGGAAACTTGATTAAGTTAACTGTACACTTGATTAATATTTTCAAAACTTTCTAATCTTTTTAAAAATACAAATCAACTCAACTCACACCCCTCTTCAATCCAAATCAACCACTCTCTCCTCTCTCTCCAACTTCTCTCAACTCTCTCCCAACCAATAGTTCTGCAAAATTTCTCCCTTTAACCCCCAATGACTTCTACCTCCGGCGACAAATAGTTGGGCTTCAAGTTTCCCTCTTTTCCCCCTTCAACCCCCGGCGACTTCTACCTCCGACGATAAATAGTTGGGCTTCGAGTTTCCCTTTTTAATTTATTCAACATGTCTCTCATTCCTCTCTCGACAGCTTCTCTCAACTCTCTGCCAACCAATTGTTCTGCAAATTTCTCATTTCAATCCTCGGCGACTTTAACATTCGACTACAAATAGTTGGTCTTCGAGTTCCTTTTTGACTTCAACCTTCAATCGACGTGACAGCCTTACTCTCCGACCACAACAGCTTTGAATTCTTCTTCGTTCCTTTTCTTATTTCACAGGTAAAAATTTATGGCCTTTTTAGTTTTGAAGAAAACGAGGAACTTGAACTAACTTCTCTTATAGTATTGGTTAACAATTTCAATATTTGTTGCACTAATTTGAAATGCGGTCTGAAATGGCCTTTTTATTGTTTGTGTTTATAAAAACAAAACGACAATTTGGTTTGATTTGTTCTGTTCTTGTTCTTGATAAAAATGGTGAAATTGCTGTTTTTTGTTAAACAAAATCGTGCTATTGTTTTTTGTTTCCACCGAAAGATTACCCATCTGGTACGACATATTAACCATCTGATGCAACAAATTTATTATATGATGCACCAGATCAACCATCTGATGCACTAGAGGAACCATCAGATTACAATTCGGATGCAACAGATTAATTATCTGACGCAATAACTTTACCATATGTTGCAACAGATTAAGCATCAGATAAAAAAATTGATACAACTAATTAACCATCTGGTGCAATGGAAGAACCATCAGATTAATGATCTGATGGAACAAATGAACCTCCTGTTGGATAAAATCCCATCAACTCTTCGTATAGGAAATGTCCAAGACTTGATTTTTCCAACTGATCATTCATCTGCCACGATAGACAACCCTATGTTGGAAGAAATCTAAACAATATTGACCATTGATAACTGTTCCAACAGATCACTCATGTGTTGCAACAGATGTGTGACCTGTTACACAGATCATTCATCTTTCTCAACAGATGAGTGATATGTTTTGTATTGTCGCAATAGATTACTCATCCGTTGTTATAGGTTAGTTAACTGCTCTAACAGATCACTCATATGTTGCAATAGATGTGTGATCTATTGCACAAACCATTCATCTTTCTCAATAGATGAGTAATATATTTTATATTATCGCAACAGATTATTAACTATTCCAACAGATCACTCATATGTTGCAACAGATAATGTCACAACAGTTGTATGATATGTTGAACAGACCATTCATCTGTCTTAAAAGATGAGTGATATGTTTTGTATTGTTGCAACAGATTACTCATCTGCTACAACAGTTTAGTTATATGCTGCAACAGATATTCTACCTGGTGCAACAGATCGGTGATCTGTTGCAACTGTTATTTTACTGTTTTATTTGTTTGATTTACTGTTATCCTTTTATAACGATGCATTAATCAACAATAATATGTTATTTTATGTTCTTACTAATTTTAGATAATATTGTTTCCAAAAGAACAGAAATTGAATCAAGTCCAAGTAAAGAAATAAGAGAAACAACTAGGCTACATCCACCGCTCTATGAGCTTGCTTTACAAGCGTTATCTCAATTGAGAGCAGAATATGATGAACATGGGGAGGATGGATATTTTAAAAGAGATGATGCAGATGCTACTATGCCTTCCATCGAAGAGTTGGTCAAAGCCTTCAGCATTGATCGTTATCCTGTGAGAATGAAGTGTGATGATGCTGCAGATTTAACGGGTGATTTCGTGGTTAAGTCAGCCATGGAAAAATTTTTCGACGCCTTCAGAAAAATACTTCGAGAACAAAAATTGAATGCTTATTTCAAGGACAGCTGCTTTGGAAAATATCTTGATTTGCCGGAGGACAACAATGCTCGTTTCCAAATGAAAATGGTATATGAATTACTGAAGCGTAGGTTTATGTATGAAAACAAAGATAAGATGGATGAGGTGTGGATAATTACTGTGGCATGCCTGTTTGTTTTGGTTAGAAGGAGTTTGCCATAGTTACTGGACTAAAATGTTATCCTCCTTCTCAAGTTATACCTATTCTAACCCACAAAAATCACCCCGCACACCCAAAAAAGGCAAAGGCAAGTCGTGTGATCGTGATGACCTAGTGTCCATTGTTGGTCCAAGCTTCAAAAATAAAAATTTGATAGAAACGTTGAAAGGTAAAGGACTTTCAAAGAATCACAAACAGTCATTGTGCTTGGTTTGGTTTGTACATAATATTCTTTGGGCAAGAGACGTTAACAATAATATAAGCCTCGGTTTAATAAATCTCTCCGAGGATCTTGATGCGTTTAACAGCTATCCTTAGAGGTATGAAAGCTTCAAAATGACTATCAAATATTTTTTGACTCCGTTAGTGCCAAAGACGGTCAACTTATATCAGAAAAAAATTATTGCCACTACATGTACATGTAATAAAGTGAAGGGTGACTTGAAATTAAAAATTTCTATTTGACAGGCTTTTCGATATACACAGGCTTCAAGCGTCCAGTTAGTACCCCATAAGCCCAAATCTCTTGTAGGTTTGCCCCAGCGTTGTCGCACAGAAAAGTTGTTGGCTCGACCATTTCTGTGTCGGTCAGCAAACATTCAATGTGTGCAAGGGCGTGCAAGCCGCTCGCTTTAGCGGCATCATCTTTTGGAAGGATCATTCCCCTGCTTTGACCTTCAAAATCCCATGATTTCTTCATCAACACTTACATTGACAAATGATTCATCAGTTTACTCTCACTCAACCAGATGGGCAATAACAACATCAGTGGCTCCACGAGGAGAAAAAGATCGAAATCATCGATGAAAGGTACATTGAAGTCATAAACATTGATCTTTCCCTCCTCGAGTAGTATCTCAACAACCCGATAATGCATATCGTTCACGTTAATGACTGCAAGAATCATTTTTGCCTCGGTCCAGCTCTTACCGTGCAGATTTGGCCTGTCCCCTCTAAGATATCTTAATGTTTCTTCTTCATCCAAGACCAACGTAGGAACTAGAAAATCAATTCCCACGCCTAGGGCTGATGACTCTCCATTGAGTTGATCGTACCTATCCTTGAGATTCTTGCAGAAATCGAGGTCCATTATTCTATCGGCAGCGTCATAAGCTTCTCGGTACGTTAATTGTCTTTTCCTCAGGAGGAAGATCATTATGTCAACATGCCGTGAGATAAGAAGTCAATTTTTAAATAGGTTAGTAATTGTAAAGATGCAACGGATGGTCCATCTGTTGCATAGGGTTTTCTGAATCAATAATCCAACGCAACTTATCCAACAGAACCACTACCAGTTTGTCACGCCCCAAAATCCCATCGGGCCAGACTGGCACCCGAAGCCGAGAAGGCCCGGGAGAACCTGTTCAAATATTAAATACCTATACTTTCACTTACATGTCACCAAAAATTTGGACAACACTTCGTTGCATATAGAAGGGTCTAATTACCTGTATCAGCACAACACACACAAATATATATATATATATAATACTTGGCCGTCGGCGCCACCACATATACAAATATAACATCACTATATAAACTTCCATGACTTTATCCTTCCTTATGTCTACAAAGCCTCTAGGATATACATGACATAACTAGGGTCGGGACAAACCCCCGCCCATACATGACTCTTGTATAATAACAAAATATAAGGAACCGACTCGAAAAGCTCCGAAGCAAACTGGAGCTCACCAACAATAGCTGTATGACATGGCTCCTATCTATGCTGTGAATGAGCTGAAGCATCTGTGCCTGCAGCATGAAATGCAGGTCCCTCGTGAGGGACGTTAGTAGGAAATATGTACTGAGTATGTAAAGCTGTAAATAATCATATGTGATATGGGGGATCAAGAAAATCAGACGCAAGTGAATAAATCATAATAGAAGTGAACCACACTTCATAAACACTTTTAGGATCATGGACATTATCATTAATCTGAATTTGGTTCTTGAATTCAAACACATTTGTGGAACGGTATACATTCGTTCATTTCATTATTTACAATTATCATTCGCCATTACCTCCTCCTCTCGAACCTCCAACCACCTAACAATAATCAATACTGTACCGTACTCTGACCATTAGGCTGCCCCCAGTACATATCAACTGTAATCATATCAAGTATCGGGATCGGCCCATGCTAGGCTTAAGCCCCTGAGCTACCACCCACACGTATATCAAGTAACACACATAAGAGATCTTTTCAATAACTTAGTTCAAAAGCTTTTGAGATTATTACATTAGTGTTCATGCCAATATAGTACCTTTGGAACAATGATACATCAATAAGAACCAAATAATAGACCTTCTATACAATAACGATGTAATAAAGACTCATTGGTACATCAACAATGTGTTTCAGAATCATCAATATCACAACAATGAAATAGAAGCCTTTTGGTATATCAATGAAACATTTTGACACTTTATAGAATGGAAATAACTTCGTTGGTAACGTAGAACAATACATGTTTTTGGACAACCTTGGAATCTTATTTGATGGAACATTGGTGTTTTCATGCCAAAGAACATTGTTAGAGTATGCTTTACATACCTCGTTGTAGATTCGGATACCAATTAAACACAACTCCCCGCCTTTACAAATCACTTATCTACAATGAAATGTTTGGCATCTAGTATTAGCAACCCAACACCACAATTCTCTTCCATAATTCCAGACAACCAATATTTGCAAAGCATTCCAAAAAACAACTTGAACAATAGGTTTATGTGTGTATATATATATATATATATAATCATCATTTCAATACCACATCATCACACCAAATCCCTTCACAATTCAACATAATCCAACCATGCACAAGAATAATCCAACGTAATTTCCAATCATCTTTCAACAACAATCAAATAACATACTTCTTATGCTCACATGCATATATATACATATCCATATAAATAACACCAACATAATTTACATCCTTACCATAAAATGGCCCTTTTGATTTCGAAGTCCTGTTGGCACAAATAAGGGGTGCTTCTCGAAGCCCTCGAGACGGTGAACACAACTACGGAATCAATTTGGATTTTCTACGGTTGAATCACAAGATAATTGGAGTTGAACTTAGGCTAGGGTTTCTTATTCTTCAATAATTTGGATCATAAATGATGGATATGAGTCTAAGTATATGTATATAATGACCAATTTTCGTCCATGAGGTGATGAAAAATGACCATATTACCCTTAAAATTTTAAGTAAATCCGAATCTGTTCATGGTGGACTGTTTTGATAGGCTAAAGTAAATCGACCATAACTCTTTTCTTCGATAATGGATTTTAGTGAAACCAATTGCATTAGAAAGAAGACTCTCGGGGCTTCTCATCGATATATAGCAGCTCACACAATTCATTTTGTACAAGGATTTATGATAGTTTAAAGTCGAACCAAAAATCTCTTTGGCTGCAGTACTTTTGTGTGCAGAAAATTTCTGCACATTTACTGTTCATTGCGTCCACCGTTTTCAAGTTTCGAACATGCTCGCTTATATCCGATACTCATCTATTTTCAGAAATCTTTTTATCGTTGGAAAGCTAACGCGATAAACTCTGCATAGAAACTTTGACGAGCAAATTCCGGTATAAATAAAGTCGATTCCTATACACATATAATCAAACTATACACTTGAAACCATCTCAAAATAATCAATACTCATACTTAAACTCATATATACCTAACTTATGATCAATACATATATACTCCAACACATATAACCATAGCTAATGCATGTAATTAAGTACGGGGTGTTATATCCTTCCCCCCTTAAGGACATTCGTCCTCGAATGTGAATGTAGTTATTTAGCCGAAACAAGTTCGAATTCATAATTGATATTCACGTCATCATATAGATATTATGCATATGTAAAAACTTACTTGTTAGTGTCCCAGTTCCACTCCTTAAACTTCTTTTTCACCTTTGAACAAATAAGAGTGTTTCGATTTCATTGCTTCCTCCGCTTCCCATGTAATCTCTTCCCTTTGTTGATTTCTCCCAAGTACTTTCACCGATGCTACTTCTTTATTTCTCATCTTCTTAACTTGATGATCTAATATAGCAATAGGCATCTCCTCATAGGTAAGATCTTCTGTTACTTGCACATCTTCAATAGAAGTAATAAGGGACGGATCTCCGATGCACTTTCAAAGCATCGATACATGAAATACTGGATGCACTGATGAGAGTTTCTGGGGTAGCTATAATTCATAAGCAACTTTCCCACATCTTCAAATAATCTTATACGGGCCTATATATCGTGGACTCAACTTTCCTTTCTTGCCAAATCTCATCACCCCTTTCATTGGCGATACCCTAAAAAATACCCAATCGTCTAACGAAAATTCTAGCCCTCTTCTTCTACGATCCGCATATGACTTGTGTCAACTTTGGGTTGTTTTCAATCATTGCTGAATCACCTTGACTTTTTCTATGGCTTGATACACAACATTCGGTCCGAACATATGAGTTTCACCCGCTTCAAACCATCCTATTGGTGATCTACACTTCCTCCCATATAAAGCTTCATATGGTGCCATTTTGATACTTGAATGATATCTATTATTGTAGGCAAACTCAATAAGAGGTAAATGATCATCCCAGCTGCCTTTAAAATCTATAACACATGCTCGTAGCATATCTTCAAGTGTTTGAATGGTGCGCTCTGCTTGTCCATCCGTCTGAGGGTGAAAAGTTGTACTCAGATTCACTTGTGTTCCCAAACTCAGTTGGAAAGACTTCCGAAAGTTTGCGGTAAATTGAGTTCCCCAATCTGATATAATAGAAGTTGGCACTCCATGTAATCAGACTATTTCTTTAACATACAGCTTCGAATATTCTTTAACTGTGTAAGTGGTCTTAACGGGTAAGAAATGTACGGATTTAGTAAGCCTATCCACAATCACCCATATAGAATCAAATTTCCGAGCTGTACGAGGCAAACCTGTAATAAAATCCATGTTGATCATGTCCCACTTCCAAATAGGAAGATCTATGCATTGCATATAGCCTCCGGGCTTTTGATGTTCCACTTTAACTCGTTGGCAATTTGGACATTCAGCTACAAATTTTGCGATGTTCCTTTTCAAGTCATTCCACCAATATACATCCTTCAAATCTTGATACATTTTGGTTGACCCTGGATGAATAGAATACCTTGAGAAATGTGCCTCAGTCATAATTCTTTTTCTTAGCTCATCAACAATAGGCGTACATAGCCGATTTTGGCATAGAAGTACTCCTTCTTGCGAAAGCTCAATTACCTTTATCGCACCATTTTGAACATTCTCCTTGAGTTACAATAAAACAGGATTTGCATCTTGCTTCTTTTTCACCTCAGCTACTAATGAGGATTCCGCGGCATTATGCACAATAAGCTCCTCGTCCGGAGTTTCGAGAAGACGAACTCCTAGACTAGATAATTGATGAAGATCTTTAATCATTCCTTGCCTTTCTACAGGTGCCATCATATCCTTACGATTCAACGCATCAGCTACTATATTTGCTTTCCCTAGGTGATACAAAATATCAACATCATAATCTTTTAATAGTTCCATCCACCTTCGTTGCCTCAAATTTAGATCCTTCAGACTGAAATTATATTGTAAGCTCTTGTGATCAGTATATATATCAACATGAACCCCATATAAATAGTGGCACCATATTTTTAAGGCAAAGATAACCGCTGCCAGCTCAAGATCATGTGTGGGGTAATTTTTCTCATGTGGCCTCAATTGCCTTAAGGCATATGCTATCACCTTCTCATGCAGCATTAACACATATCCTAAACCAATTCTCGAAGCATCACAATACACTGTATACCCTTTTGTACCTTCTGGAAGTACCAACACAGGTGTAGAAGTCCACTTATTCTTCAATTCTTGGAAACTCTCCTCACACGCACCATTCCATTGGAACTTGGATGCTTTATGTGTTAGCTTAGTTAAGGATGCTGAAATAGAAGAGAAACCCTCAACAAACTTTCTATAATAACCAGCCAACCCAAGAAAACTACGAATCTCCGTAGGCGTTGTGGGCCTTGGCCAATTCTTCACAGCTTCTAACTTTTGAGTATCAACCTGTATGCCTTCATTTGATACAATATGGCCCAGAAATGTCACTGACTTTAGCCAAAATTCACATTTAGAAAATTTTTCATACAACTTGCAATCACGAAGAGTTTGCAATGCCTGTCGCAAATGATTAGCATGATCCTCTTCTGATCTAGAATAAACTAGAATATCATCAATGAAAACTATCACGGATACATCTAGAAATGGCTTAAACACCCTTTTCATTAAATCCATGAAAGCTGCAGGTGCATTAGTTAGCCCAAATAACATAACTAGAAACTCATAATGACCATACCTTGTTCGGAAAGCTGTTTTGGGTATATCTTTTTCTTTGGTTCTCACTTGATGATAACCTGACCTCAAATCAATCTTAATAAAACATTTGGCACCCTTTAACTGATCAAATAAATCATCAATTCTTGGAAGAGGATATTTATTTTTAAGAGTCACTTTATTCAGCTGCCTATAATCAATAGACATTCTCAATGTGCCATCTTTCTTGCGCACAAATAGCACTGGAGCTCCCCAAGGGGAAATACTAGGCCTAATGAACCCCTTTTCTAGCAAATCTTTCAATTGCTCTTTCAATTCTCGTAATTCTGTTGGGGCCATCCTATACGGAGGAATTGAGATTGGCTTAGTGCCTGGTATCACATCAATACCAAATTCTATTTCTCGTTGAGGAGGTAAACCTGGAAGATTTTCAGGGAATACATCAAGAAATTCACTTACTACTGGTACAGTGTGAAGGTTTGGTGATTCCGATTTCGTATCCTTTACTCTAACTAAATGACATATGCAGCCCTTGGAAATCATTTTTCTCGCTTTGAAATAAGAAATAAATCTACCTCTTGGTGCGTCAATCTTACCTTGCCATTCAATAACTGCTTCATTAGGAAAATGTAAATACATCTTTTTCGCACAACAGTCAATTTTGGCATAACAAGACGCTAACTAATCCATACCCATTATAACATCAAAATCTACCATTTCTAGTTCCACAAGATTGGCCATCGTGTCTCGACCACACGCAGTTACTACACAATCTTTATAAACTCTTCTAGCAATAATAGATTCCCCAATCGGGGTAGACACTTCCAACGACTTTTCTAACAATTCGGGGGTTCTTTTGAACTTTCCAGCAACCAAAGGAGTAACATATGATAATGTAGAACCGGGATCAATTAGAGCGTATACATCAAATGAAAATATAGGCAACATATCCGTAACCACATCTGGGAAAGCCTCTAGATTCTGTCGATCCGCTAAAGCATAAGTGCGATTCTGAGTTCCACTAGAACTGGCGACTCTTTTTTCATTCCTAGCGTAACCCGCAGGTTGTGTGCCTCTACCAGAATAAGATACCGGTGACGATGATGCAACAGCTGATCTCGAAGGTCGTGCTACGCCACCTACGCCCCTTCATGGGCATTCTTTCATCATATGCCCCGTCTTATCGTATCAAAAACAAACATTTATTCCCATTCAACATACGCCCATATGATGCTTTCCGCATCAATTACATAGCTCTCGAGAAGGTCTCGATTGGCTCATATTCCCTTGCCCATGATAACCCACTGATCGCAAACTATGACCCTCACTTCTTTGCCCAAATTGATTGCCTCTGAACCCCTGATGCTGTGGTGGAGCACTAGCTGCAGAATAAGAAAATAATGGCCTAGGTGGTCTAGCAGAAAATTGAGGTCTAAAACCTCCCTGTGGTGCCATAAACTGCCCTGTAGATCTGGCCCTCTTAGAAGATCCGTTTTCAAATTCCTGTGTTCTTTTTTTTTGCCTCTGGTCTTCTATTTTCTGTGCAAATGCTTGGATCCTAGCTATATCCATGTTTTTATTTAGTGCAGCAATAGTACAATCCCTAACCAAATACGGATCCAATCCATCCACATACCGATGAACTCTGTCATCCATAGTAGCTATAACATTAGGAGCATATCTGGACAAAGAATTAAATCGAAGACTATACTTTCTCACACTTGTATTACCCTATCGAAGATTTAAGAACTGATCCGCACGGGCCTGACGAGTCTCATATGGAAGATAATGATCAATAAATGCCTCTTTGAACTCTTTTCAAGTAGCTGGGGGTGCATCAATGCCCCTTGACCGTTTCCAGTCTTCATACCAATATATAGCCTCACCTTTGAATCTATACGCGGCTAACTCCACTGTCTCTCTGCCCGATACATGCATCACCTTTAGGGCCCTTTGGATCTGATCAATAAAGTCATGCGGATCTTCATTAAGATCGGATCCGGTAAAAGTAGGCGGATCCATCTTAAGAAAATCTTGCGTCCAAAGACTAGCCGCCCTATCAGTACCACTAGAACCCGCGACAGGAATAGCTTGCCCTTGGACTTGAGCGGCAACAATCCGGGTCAACAGTTGTACTGCATCCCTCATATCCTAATCAGCAGCATTAACAAGTGGTTCTGTGAATGTGGTTCGCCTCCCATATATTTCATCTGGAGTGGAAGACATTTCAGATACCCGCTCAGCTTGAGCTTCACTCTGATTAACTTGTACAGGTGGTGACTTACTAGTCCCTTCTCCGGCAGCCACGTCTACCCACTCGCCGATATTCTTACTTCCAGTATCCGACATTCTTACTGTAATAAGAGAAACAAATGGATTCAGTGGTCAACTATGACTTCATTTGCTATATAAACTCTATGGCACGATCTATGATCTGAAGAAAAAAAACAATTTTCTAAATGTCCATAGCCTCCTGTCTATAGATATGGTGCACAACACACCGATAAACAAGACTCTACGTGGACACGGCTTTGTAGACTCACTAGGATGAACCGCTCTGATACCACTTTTGTCACGCCCCAAAATCTCATTCGGCCGGACTGGCACCCAAAGCTGAGAAGGCCCGGGAGAACCCGTTCAAATATTAAATACCTGTACTTTCACTTACATGTCACCAAAAATTTGGACAGCACTTCGTTGCATATAGAAGGGTCTAATTACCTGTATCAGCACAACACGCACAAATATATATATATATAATACTTGGTCGTCGGGGCCACCACATATACAAATAAAACATCACTATATAAACTTCCATGACTTTACCATTCCTTATGTCTACACAGTTGCACCAGTATACCCAGTTGTTGCAACAGATGTGAAATCTGTTGCGTAACTTCTTCTTCATGGGGTAGATTAGAAGGCCTAGGTTAGGAAAAGTAAACTTGCCTTGTCCTCGTACGACATACACATATCAGTCATAGTCTGGAAGTCTTGGGGAGAAAAGGGAGGCCTGGGGTAATTTGGTGCGCCTGGCTTGACATTCTTGGCCTCTCATAAATCCCTCTTCTCTTTGGCGCTAAATTCTGCGTATATTTCCACCTTCTTGACTGGCCCTTGAACTTCAACAACTTTTGAGGAAGGATGAATTGCAATTTCTTCTAATTTCTGAGCGAAGAGTAATCTCTAATTGCTCTTTTCTTTCTCCTAACCAATGCTGTAAGAGTGTGTAGTTCCCTCATCTTCTTGGATGGTATGACACACCTCTTGGATTTGAATTCCTCGATAGCTTTAGGGATAGATTCTAAGTTTTCAAAGATTTTATCCTGTCCGTTCTTACACTCATCACATTTGCAACGAGAACACGAGGGTGAAGAGGGGTGAGAGGGACCTGTGTAGGGGCGAAAAGGGGTGTTTTCAAACATATTTATTCTTTCTTAAGCATCAACATGCTCATCATCATGAGTGGTAGCAGCATCAGCATGCCTTCTACCAACACCAACAACTCCACCAGAAGAATCACCCGGATCTGCCTTAGTAAAAGGTTGGTCATGAAGAGCCTCAACATTAGGCTGACCTTGCCTGACTGCTCTTCTTATGACTGTTGCTACAACCAATTCCTTCTTTATTAACTCCACTGTTGGGTCTGCAATAGTATCAACATGACCTAGAGTAATATAAGAAGTCATCACCGACTCCTCCTCAGTAAGCAGATCCATGGATGCACAATCTATAAAAAAACAAAAAAGACAGATGCATTTAAATCATATAATATAATAATTTTCACAGTTGGGCTACATTTAAAAAAAACCCATCTATTGCATAGTTTGCAGTGTATGATTAAAATTCATTTGAGTCTGGTTTAGAGAAACAGAGCAACACATGGATAATCTGATGCAAAATATCAATCATCTGTTGCAACAGCTGCATAAGATGGGTAATCTATTATGCAACAGATGATCTGTACGTCACAACAGATGAACGATATGTTATCAAATTAAACATCTATTGCATAATTTGAAGTGAATGGTTAATCTTTTAGGAGTCGAGTTCAGAGAACCAAAGCAACAAATGGGTAATCTGATGCAACATATACCATGTCACAACAGATGTCCTATCTGGTGCATTAGATATAACATCTGTGTCACCAGATATAACAACTGTTCAATATCTTTCTTATCTTTGAGTAGAATTATTTTACTTGAAGAAGAGGTACTGCATCATCCGGAGGGTTGAAGAGATCAACCTCCTTAATATTGGTGTTGCTCTTTGCAGCCAACCACGTAAAAATCCTTGGATGAGAAACCTCATTCGGATAATTCATTAACTGCTTTCGGAGGGAAGAAATGGCTTCAAATGGCCAAGCCTAAAAAGTGTAAACAGAAAGCAAGCAAAAAAAATCATAATAACTATATTCAATATAAATTAATGGATAAGAAAAATTAGTGATTAATTTTACCATAAAAGCCCAAGGAAAGCCGTATAATGTGGTTGTAGGATAGATTTGTCAGTAAATATTGGACAGTCAAGTAGAAGCTGTCATATCCCCAGGGATAACTGTTGAATTTATTAAAATCCTCAGCACGCGCCAACTAATCATCTTCTTTGACCTTGTTGACGTCTCTTGCCAATATAACCGAATAGGCAAACTAAACTAAGCACAATTTCTCCCTGTACTGCTTTAGTATGGTTTTATCCTCGAGATCTGTCAACAAATTCAATGCTTTGTAGCCACGTCAAGCATGTCAAACAACCCATCTATTTTTTTCTTGCATTTTTTTGCCTTGGATTTTTTACGGGGTGGTTGTCCTTCTGGACGATGGCATCTCAAGCCCGTCACTATGGTATACTCTTGCAATCCAAAACAAACAAGCATGCCATAGTAGTTTATCCAGATTTCATCCATCTTCTTTTTGCCACCCTCCTCTGGATCTTGATCATCCCCCGTGTACTTGATCCTGTGCTTAAGAAAACCATATACCATCGTCATAGGGAAACAGATACGGGCAGAGGGGTCCTTAGGCAGCTTAAGAAAGCGTCCAAAGCAGCTCTTCTTAAAAAGTCTGCTTATGTTTTCGTTCTTCATAATTTTCATAAAATGTTCAAAATTTTTCCCCATCTGACATTTAAGTACAATTTGACCGGTTAGTTGTTTTTCTTCTGGGTCATTTATCAGTATCGCAACTTGAAACCTGTTAATACTAAAAGTTTTGACGGGATCATGCTGGGATGTCAATATTAACTCCCGCCCTGTTGGTGATCCATTATCATCATGTTGATGATCATCCTCTTTCTCTTTTTGACTCTCCAATTCCTCTTCTTTCTCACTTTCATTTTCTTCATCACCATCTACGGACCCTTATCCAC
The DNA here is from genome assembly GCA_030864225.1 of Capsicum baccatum var. pendulum. Classification (NCBI taxonomy): domain Eukaryota; kingdom Viridiplantae; phylum Streptophyta; class Magnoliopsida; order Solanales; family Solanaceae; genus Capsicum; species Capsicum baccatum. The sequence continues at coordinate 233,032,344 of CM061557.1, forward strand.
CTCCCTCAATGTTGTTTTCACGTCTCTCCTCAGCTTCACATTTCCTTGACTGAGATTGTTCAGGAAGCTCCTCCGAATCCCTCTGTACTGTAGTTTTTTTTTAGTGGTCAGACGTTGATCCACTTTCAATTTCTTTTCATTTGGGAGACATGTTTTACCTACAGACAAAGAAAAACAAAAGTTACTTTACAGTTGATGTATGCATAGATTTTAAAAAACACATTACAAATACCACGAATACCGACACACCAACAACCACCACCACAAACACCACCAACCTATGCCAACAAACAAACTAACACCATAAATACTGACACCACCACAAACACCACCAACCAATACCACCACCGGTGCCACCACGACGACCACAAACACCACCAATACCACAAAAACCATCCAACTATACCACGACAGTCAACAAAATACTACGACGAAAACTAGAGATTTCTCGAGTTCTTCCTATAATTTTACCATAAAAACTCAAAATTGTAAACCCATTCTTGAAGATAATACAACTAAAAGTTTTATTTTTCATCATTAACTTAAAAGCCCTTATGTTTCAGAAAAGAACAAATATAGATCTCTTCTCAAACTCTGTTGCCTACGAAGACAAAGAAAACAACTAATATAAGCAAGAATAAAGTCAAAAATAACACCTATGTGGTTGGAAATGAGAAGAAAAATGATTTGTTGAGGAGGGTTGAGCGAATTTGTTGAGTAGTTATTGTCTGTACTGTATTGTTGAGTGAGAACGAGAGAGAAAGAGCCAGACCTCGTGATTTAAAATGATGAAACGTTTTGTATGGGTTGATTTGTATTTTGGAATAGAATGACAAGTAGTTTTCAAAAGGTTAATTTGGTCCGAAATGATCTTAATTATTTTTAAAATCATAAAATATATGCATAATTTTTAACCCTCTCATCATGCAATTGCCAAAAGGGTAATTCAATTGAAATTACATAATTGAAGTTGTAGTTGATCGAGTACTGTAGGAGGTGACCCTGTGAAAACTCACCCCTGGTCCTAGATTAATCAAGTTAGGTACTATTAGTCTAACATATGAACTCAATTGAAATAGTAAAAAATAAATGTTCAACATGTTGCGTCAAATTTCTCATCTATTGTAAATTATCAATCAGATTAGGTAACAACAGATTACGAATCTGATGTAAATTATCAAACAGATTTAAGTTATCTGCTGCTACAGATTACCCATATGTTGTAAATTGTCAAATGGATTGTCATATGTCACAACAGATTACCCATATATTATAAATTATCAAATAGGCGCTGCCATCAGTTGTGGCTGACCCTATAAGAACTCACCCCTAGTCCTAGATTAATCGATAGTTTACCCTATAAGAACTCACCCGTAGTCCTAGATTATTCAATTAAAGTATTAGTACCCTAGTCCTAGATTAATTAATTAAGGTATTAGTCTAACATATGAGGTAGTAAGAATCAGTTTGGCTCAGAGTGATCGATCAACGACTCTATCGGGAGGAACACAGTACTGTCTCACTATGCAATTGACAAAAGACTCAATTGAAGTTGTAGTTTACCCTATGAGAGCTCACCCCTAGTCCCAGACTACTCAATTAAGGTATTAGTACCCTAGTCCTAAATTAATCAGTTAAGGTATTAGTCTAACATATGAGGTAGTAAGAATCGATTCGGCTCAGAGTGATCGATCGACGACTCTGTCGGGAGGAACGCAGTACTGTCTCATTATGCAATTGCCAAAAGACTCAATTAAAGCTGTAGTTAACCCTATGAGAACTCACCCCTAGTCCCAGACTATTCAATTAAGGTATTAGTACCCTAGTTCTAGATTAATCAATTAAGGTATTAGTCTAACATATGAAGTAGTAAGAATCGATTCGGTTCAGAGTGATTGATCGACGACTCTGTCGGGAGGAATGCAGTACAGTCTCATAATGCAATATCCAAAAGACTCAATTAAAGTTGTATTTGACACTATGATAACTCACCTCTAGTCCTAGACTATTCAATTAAGGTATTAGTACCCTAGTCCTATATTAATCAATTAAGGTATTAGTCTAACATATGAGGTAGTAAGAATCGGTTCGACTCAGAGTGATCGATCGCCGACTCTGTCGGGAGGAATGCAGTACTTTCTCATCATGCAATTGCCAAAAGACTAAATTGAAGCTTTAGTTGACCCTATGAGAACTCACCCCTAGTCCCAGACTATTCAATTAAGGTATTAGTACCCTAGTCCTAGATTAATCAATTAAGGTATTAGTCTAACATATGAGGTAGTAAGAATCGATTCGGCTCAGAGTGATCGATCGAAGACTCTGTCGGGAGGAACGCAGTACCGTCTAATTATGTAATTGCTAAAAGACTCAATTAAAGTTGTAGTTAACCCTATGAGAACTTACCCCTAGTCCCAGACTATTCAATTAAGGTATTAGTACCCTAGTCCTAGATTAATCAATTAAGGTATTAGTCTAACATATGAGGTAGTAAGAATCGGTTCGGCTCAGAGTGATCGATCGACGACTATGTTGGGAGAAACGCAGTACCGTCTCATTATGCAATTGTCAAAAGACTCAATTGAAGTTCCAGTTTACCCTATGAGAACTCACCCCTAGTCCCAGACTATTCAATTAAGGTATTAGTACCCTAGTCCTAGATTAATCATTTAAGGTATTAGTCTAACATATGAGGTAGTAAGAATCGGTTCGGCTCAAAGTGATCGATTGACGGCTCTGTCGAGAAAAATGTAGTACCGTCTAATTATGCAATTGACAAAAGACTCAATTGAAGTTGTAGTTGACCCTATGACAACTCACCCCTAGTCCTAGACTATTCAATTAAGGTATTAGTACCCTAGTCCTAAATTAATCAATTAAGGTATTAGTCTAACATATGAGGTAGTAAGAATCGATTCGGTTCAGAGTGATTGATCGACGACTCTGTCGGGAGAAACGCAGTACCGTCTCATAATGCAATTGCCAAAAGACTCAATTAAAGTTGTATTTGACCCTATGATAACTCACCTCTAGTCCTAGACTATTCAATTAAGGTATTAGTACCTTAGTCCTATATTAATCAACTAAGCTATTAGTCTAACATATGAGGTAGTAAGAATCGGTTCGGCTCACAGTGATTGATCGACGACTATGTTGGGAGGAACGCAGTACCGTCTCATTATGCAATTGTCAAAAGACTCAATTGAAGTTGCAGTTTACCTATGAAAACTCACATTCAATTAAGGTATTAGTCTAACATATAGACTCAATTGAATTATATACAAACAAATGGTCAACCTGTTGCAACAGATGTCTTTTCTGTTGGATCAAATTAAACAAATTATGTAATTTACTGCATTATATTATCCATCTGTTATAAATAATCAAATAGATTAAGTTATTTGTCGAGACAGATCACGAATCTGTTGTAAACTATTCAACATGCTAAGTCATCTGGTGCGACAGATTACCCATCTGTTGTAAATTATCAAATAGACATTATCATCTATAGTAGTTGACATTATGAGAACTCACCCCTAGTCCTAGATTAATCAATTAATGTATTACTTGAACATATGAGGTAGTAAGAATTGGTTCAGCTCAGAGTGATCGATCGACGACTATTGCCGAGAGGAACACAGTCTCATTTCATCATGCAATTGCCAAAAGACTCAATTAAAGTTGTAGTTGACCCTATGAGAACTCACCCCTAGTCCCAGATTATTCAATTAAAGTGTTAGTTAAACATATGAGGTAGTAAGAATTGGTTCATCTCAGAGTGATCGATCGATGACTCTTATCGGGAGTAATGCAGTACCATCTCAACATGCAATTGCCAAAAAACTTAATTGAAGTTGTAGTTGACCCTTTGTGCTCATTCATCCATCCCTAATTACACTTAGATCATTGTAGGTACTATTATTAATCTTAACATTAAGTTAATTAGAACACATTTTCACTCAGAGTGATCGATCGATGACTCGGGTCGGGATGAACGCAATACTAACACCATACAAATGCAACGACTTAATTGGATTTGTAGTTGACCCTGTGAGCTCATTCATTCATCCCTCGTTCCACCTAAATTGTTGTTGGTACTCTTATAAATCTTAAAATTAAGTTAATGAGTCATTCTTTCATCCCTCGTTCATCCTAAATCAATTGTAATGAAACTATTGCAACAAACAACTGAGCTATTGAAGAATTTCAAACAGATAACAATATCTGTTGCAACAGATGACATTTATTACTTTATTATCAAATAGATATTTGCATCTGTTATGATAGATGACTAAGCTATTGAAAATTTTCAAACAGATGTTGATATCTGCAGATGACGTTTCTGATTTAATTATCAAATGACATTTCCATCTGTTGTCATAGATGACTAAGCTGTTGGGATTTCTCAAAAAGATATCTAAATTTGTTGTAACAGACGACATATCTGTTTGAAAATCTTATTGTTTTCTTTTAATTTTAAAGCAGGTTACTGTCCGAATAGATAAAGTAGTACTACTACTAAAGACGGTAAAAAATATTTTTTGGATAACTCAAAAATGTCATTGAGTAATCTTGTCTTGTCTTTTCAATGTCACCCATTTTTTTTCTCGTGCCCTCAAATTATTAGTGATATTAATTAATGAATATTGAAACCCTAATACTTCTTCAGTTTCATATTGACTTGGCACACCCATCAAGAAAATATTAATTAGGGGTTTATTTTACTACCAAATTAGCCTTATTAATTATGCTTTGAAAATATAAATTTGAATAAACACACTTTGTTTAGTCATTTAATATTAAGGGTGGCACATCTAGAATTAGAATTATCTCATCTCTCCTCTCCTCTCCTCTCCTTCAGCCCTAAATCTCTCATTTTTTTTCTTTCTATCCTTTTTAGGGTCATCACAACCTTTTTTTTCTCTCATTTTTCTCAAAAATTTTCGTTTGGATCTAAACCGATCGATATCCATATCTTAGATTCCTCGACAAAAATTGTTGTTTTGACCCCCTTTTGACATTAAGGTATGATATGATTCCCTATTGCTCTTTCATTCTCGTCTTTTTCTTGCAAATTTATTTACATCTTTTTGTTTCTTTAATTACCATTTTCCCATATCATATTTATTTAAAAAAATTGAAGAAACTTTTAATTATTGAATAAACATACCGAGAATTTTTATTATAAGATGCAAAAAAAAGTCATCTGTTGGGAGAAGTTTTAAAGCCTTGTTGGCAGTATTATTTTTTATGTATTTTGTTTGTTTATTTGTTATTGATGTTGTTGGTGGGGTTGGCGATGTTGGAACTTGTGGTGTGGTGTGGTTTAGATGGTGGGTGCTTCTTAGCTTAAAAATAGTGGAGTCCGAACAATCAACACAAGGAGTAAGGGAGAAAAAAATAAAAAGTTTAAAGTGAATAAGAAGAGAAGAGTTAGTTACCAAAATTAAAAAAATATTTGTTGAGTGGGAATTGAACTCAAGACCAAAAAAAATAAATAGCCTTAAGTACCCATAAACAACAACTAGGCTAACCAAACAACTCTTACTATGGGTGCTCACTGATTAGATTATATACATTTTTTCTTTATTTCCACATACATATATAAAGTTTGATACGAGTTCAGTCTGTGCTCGAGCACCTGGAGGACTCTATGTGGGTCCGTCCCTTGTTATTGATTGTGTTGGAACATAGAATGTATGCTTCTTTGTTGTTGATGATGTTGTTGGAACAAATGTTGTTGTTTTCTTTGTTGTTGATATTTTTTATTTGTTGTTTGTAGTTTATACTGTTGATGATGTTGCAACAGACGGAGCAACTGATAAAACAAATCAAACTACCAGCAAGGATGCAAAGCTGCTATGTATTCCAACAGACTCCATATATGTTGCATCAAACTCCATATCTGACGCAACAAACTCCACATCTGATGCAAACTATCCGGGATTTAATGTAATATTACTGAAACTATCCGGAATTTATGTGTTGTGTGTGTTACTTAAATAAAACTGGTGACCTTATTAATATGTAAATTAAAAAAAATGGATCTAAATACAACATTTTATTTTTTTGTTGTATTTTCGAAAGATACAGATTGGTAATCTGTTGCAAAATATATTCCACCTGTTAGATAACTTACAACATATAGACAATCTGTTACAACAAATGGATATATCAGTTTGCTTTTCCATCAGCTGTGGCGTCTGTTTGAACTTGCTAGTCATCTATTTATTCAATTTCATCAAGAGCAATAGATTTTTTTAAACACTTCTTGGCCAAACTCATTTTTTGCTCATGGATTGCTTCTCTTTTTTTTCTTTGCATCCTTCAAACTGGCCTCCAAATTCAATTTTTTCCCTCAATCCAATAGCAAAAATTTAGTTTGGTTGAAGGATGCAATGAAAAAAAAAAAAGAAGCAATCCAAGAGCAAAAATTGAATTTGGCCAAGAAATGTTTAGAAAAATTGATTGCTCTCGATGAAATTGAATAAACAGATGCCACAACTGATGAAAAATCAAACTGATATATCTATCTATTACAACAGATTATCCATATGTTGTAAGTTATCTGACAGATGGAATATATTTTACAACAGATTACCAATCTTTCTCTTTCAGAAATACAACAAAAAGATAAAATATTGTATTTAGATTCATTTTTTTTCTAATTTAATTATTAATAAAGTCACCAAAGTAACACTAACACACACAACACATAAATCCCGGATAGTTTCAGCAATATTACATTAAATTCGGGATAGTTTGCTAATTACATCTTATCCCAAAATTTCGAATTATGATACATATGTTAAGCAGTGATACATATATAGACTAGTGATACATATGTATATGTATCACTAATATATACATATGTATACAGTAGTGATACATATAACATATGTATCACTAGTAAATATGAATCTAGGATTTTATGTAATTTTTTAAAACATTAAGGGATATTGTGTAATATTGTGTCTTAAATATGGGGTTTGTGTAATTTTTCCTTTTAAGGGATATGAACAGTCGTGGATTTTTGTTTGACTAAGTCCAGTCCCTTCTAATTCAATCATTTTATAAATAGGTCCCTCCGGCATCCTCACTCACTCTCACTCACTCTCGTTCATTCTACTATACTTACAATACTAATATGTCAGATCCAGATTCGTACAAGAAGATTCATATCGAGTCCTTGCAGGAACTTCAAAAGCAGTTTGATCAACTTCAAAGGGATTTGGCCGACTTCCGAGCAAGGCTGAGGAGGACCCTGCTGCTGCCGGATGAAAATTGTAAGGTTGACAATAATAATAATAATAATAATAATAATAATAATAATAATAATAATAATAATAATAATAATAATAACAATAATAATAATAATTATTATTATTATTATTGTTATTATTATTATTGTTATTATTATTAGGTTATGTTTTTTCTTTCTTTTAGAATATGTATTTCCCTTTTTTATATCTGATCTACCTATAAGGATTCAAAAAAATCCATATATATATTTGGTTTGGTCGATTTTGAATTTTTAATTCTTATTCAATATTTAATTATCATTCTATTTATTCCCTATCCTCAACATGTCGGTGGTTGGAGTTAGGGATACAGTGATGATGAGAATTTCTCCTAAAAATGGTTCGTTAATAAATAATAAGAAACTAAATGATATTATAATCGTAAAAGAAAAATTATTTAATTTAAAAAAAGTCACAACATCGGATTAATTTAATTAAGATATATATATGATGGTATGATTTTTAAGAAAAAAGTTAATGAATAGTCGTGACTGTGACTTTTGTCTAAACACATTCAACAAACAAACAAAAACAAAAAACGCTTTTGATGCCTCAAATTCCTCATCCGTTGCAACTTATGAATCAGTTAGAAGAAATAAAAAAAGGTCCTTAAACAGATGGTCGATTTATAGCAACAAATGGTATATCTGTTGAAACAGATGGGTTATTTGATGCAACAGATATACAATCTGTTGCCATAACTCAATTAATAAAAATGGTTATTAAAGAAACGAAACGGTGATTTAAAACCAGGTGTATTCGATTTTTAAATTGAGAAGAAGCTTATTTAAATTTAATAAGCTGAAAAGTCATGACTTGTCACAATAATAAAAAACTTACCACCAGCTTGATTTAATTAAGTCATTTCTTTTCACAGAAAAGAATAAGGAAATAAATGATAAACACAATTTAAATCATAAAAAACTCACCATAAATATTCTTGTTTTTAAATCTTCTTTATTAATTTATATAATTAGAAATTCAAAAAAATTGGATGTCATGAAAATAATATTTTTTTAAGATATATATATTATATGTTGAAACAGATATTTTATCTGATGCAAAAGGTTAACTATTTGTTGCAACGGATGATATATCTATTGTAACAGATAATTTATCTGATGCAACAGATATATAATCTGTTGTTTAACTCAGTGTAAAAAAAACAGTTCCTGAAAATAATCAATTATTAATAATAATAAAGCTGAAAAGTCATGACTTATCATAATATTGATTAATTTAATTAAATCATAACTTTTTACACTAATCAAGAATGTCATTAATAAATGGAGGTGAACAGTTGTGCCTTTGAATCTGCTTTATTAATTTCTATAATTAAAAAGTCATAAAATTTGAATGTCATGAATAGATATATTATCTGAAGCAACAGGTTATCTATTTGTTGCAAATCATGATATATCTGTTGTAACAGATGATTTATCTGACGCAATAGATATATTATTTGCTGTCCAAAATAGTGTAAAAAAATGATTCCTGAAAAGAACTAATTATTAATAATAATAAAGCTGAAAAGTCATGACTTATCATAATATTGATTAATTTAATTAAGTCATAACTTTTTACAGTAATCAAGAATGTCATTAATAAATGGAGGTGAACAGTTGGAATTTTTTGCCTAACTCATTCAAGTTCAATCCTCTATAAATAGGTCCCTCCTTACTCAATCGTTCATTTTACTACACATTATTTATTCCTATCTCTTGTTACACCTTCAACTACTTTCTCTTCAAGGATTTGATAGCTTTTTCCTGTGTCTGATAAGTTTTTTTCTTGATTTTTGTGTAAATATACGTTGTATTACATTACATTCGAATTCTTTCTTTTCTTTACTTTTGTGTTTACGTATGTGTTTTGTCAACTTATACGTTTTTTAGATATGGCTGATCCCGTGTGAGATGTCGCTATTTTACGAAACGCCATGAGGGAACTGCATAAGGAGGTTCATGACCTGCATTAGGAGTTGGCGGCCGTCAGAGTAAGGATGATGCGGGATATCCGCAGGCTGCGGAGGGCGCTGTCGCTGCCCTTTAAAGATTGACCGGCTGGCCATACAAATAATAATGATGTTAATAATGATGATAATAATAATTAAGCTTTTTTTTTTTCTGTTATCTATGTTTTTTTTTGTTTGTTTTATAAAAACTTATGTTTGATACACTTGACTTTTTATTTCTTATTTGTGTTGTCTATTTCTATTTCTTAACGAATGACATGTCTACAATTAAGGAATAATTTGATTCCAGTATCAATAGCAATAACATATGAGTTATCTGTTAGGTTTTGTGTGTGACAGAAGCTGTATCTGAATTTTGTTGTTCGAAACATATTTGTAATATGATGATACAGATTATTTATCTGTTGAAACAGATTACTAATCTGGTGCAACAGAATACCCATCTATTCGATTCATATTACGGGCACCTAAAACCCTTAAACATGAATCCATCCAACATGAGTCTACTGTTACAACAAAACATTTATCTATTGCTGCAGATAATGGATCTGTTTAAACTGATTGCTCTTGTATTGCATTCATGTTCGCGTGCAAGCTATTGTTGAAAAAACAACACACTAGCAGTTACCAAGATTCAACAAAAAAGTATAATCTGACTTATCAAAGTCTCCTCTAAAATAAATTTCAAATTTGAAAGTGATTTACGAAACAAAATTTGACATAAGAATTTGATCAAAGAGCAGCAATTGGGGTAACAACAACAACAACAACAACAATGGTTAACAAGAAGAATATGAAGATGATAATGAAGTATAAGATGATGATAATGAATCAGAAGATGATGAATAAAGTAACAACAACAATGAACAACAAATATTACTAAGAGAGAGAAAATAACAACGGACGAGGGGAGAGAAAAAGACGTCTTTTTTCCTTTGTTCCTTGTTATATATTAACTAACATTTGGATCAAAGTATAAATTTAAAAATTTATGGGATATTTTGAAATTTTCAAAACTTTCTTAAACCATAACTAAATAATTATCACCTCTACTCATTTTAAAATTCTTTTATCACCTATGGCCCAAACCCCCTACTAACTTGTCTACTTCTTGGGGGGACTACTCTTTCGATGTTAAGTCCCTGTTATAAAGAACACAGACTAAAATTCGGTATAGTATTAAAAAAAAGATATAAAGCAGTTATTGGAGTTTGTGGTTGGATTTTGGGAAATGCAATAATAACAACATGATTCTAAGAATCTTCCAACAAGATTTTAAGACGTATAATTATATTGGGGTCACACTATAGCTTAGTTTCTAAGGAAAATACCAACCAATCATATCTATGTAAGACATTTTCTATATGGAAGCCTTTCTATATTCAATTTCTCAAACGCGTTGGGAAAAAATTGAGCTACTTTAATGTGGATAAATGTTTGTGTTAATTGTTTTACCAGGTCAAGGGAAGAAGTAGAGCCACGAAATAGAGAATTAATGGCAAAAAGCAAATGATAAATTATTTACACTTATTTATCTCTTTTGAATTAGGAACGGACCTACGTGAGTGTCAATCCTTCGACAAAAGATTTCACTGCATATACAAAATAGTTATTCTATATTTTCGTACATATTTCAACTTTGTTCAGCTCGATCCAATGATGAATCACAACCCAGTGGTACTAGGCCGCACCACTTGGGCCGTTAGATTATAACCCTGACGTTGCAGGTTTCATTCCTGCTAGGTATGCAGGCTTACTTATTATTCTTTTTTTAATTTTATCCTCCGTTGGTTATGTACAACTACAGCTACTTTTTTTCTTAAAAAAACACTTTAGTTATTCTTTTTTCGAACTCCCTCCGTGAAAATTCTGGATCTGTCACTGCTTCAAATCCACACTCTCTTTTGGTAAAATGGTACTTTGCACTTCAATTACCCAGTATATAGGACCCTTTGGTGAAGGGGTCCCTTCGATGAAAAATTATACTATTTATATATGGTTAAAATTAATTTTTATGTGTATATAGTAGATGTTGAACCCCCTTAGATTTGTTTGTATGTTATTTTTGAACCCCTTAATAAAAATCTTGACTCCGCCGTTGCCCGTACTAATCATAATTCAGTTTTACACCTTAATTATTGATAATGCGACTTACATGTTTTCGGAAAAAATATGAAGGCAAGCATTTGTAAAACAATTAAAAAGTAGATATAACTATAATTAGTGAAACCATGATAAACGTACTACCTCCCATTATAAGCTTTAACTTATTGAGTCTACACTCGTTTCATAGGAGGAATAAAAGTAACTAATTCCGAAATTGATTTAGAAGAGAAATTTATCCCATATTTGTTTGAGACAAAATGCATAAAATAACTTATTCCGGGATTGCAGTGTTTTTCTTATCCCCCATTGAGGTCAGAAATAATAATTCTGGGATAATCTAATCTCGAAATTAATAATCCCTGGATAACTTATTTTCCTACCAAACCACCCTAAAGTCACACTAGCTGGACTCACCAAGTACATGAAGTATATGACTCAATAACAAATTACTCCATAGTACATTTACAATTAAACATATATGGTCATAGATTAACATCAAACCCGAAATAATATTTAAAATATATTTGATAATCCGTAAAAATTACACAAATACACAACTTATGTTTTCAATATTACAAAAAACCCCAACTCTCTAAATATGTTACAAAAATCCCAACATATACACAGAATGTTATGAATATGTATATTAATAGGGAGAGAGAATAAAATAATTAAAAAAACGGAAAAGAGTGTAATTACTTTCAGAAGAGTTGGTATTTATGTTATTTATACTTATCTTTAACGCAATAATTAAATCAATGCAAGGAAACTATATGCTTGAAAGAGCATTGTAAGTGAATAAAACTCTAATAAGTTCATCCCTCTTAAACACTAAATAGAGCACTAGAAAAGATGAAACGGAATGAGCAAGAGTTTGGAGAGATAATTCGGATATTGTTTATTTTTTATTTTTCGAAATGAGTGATAATTTCTTTATATTGTACTATTTACAATATTCTCTTAAATTCCATTAAAAAAGCACTGAAATCCTTCAAGTTTTTAATTTTTTTTATTATTATGTTTTCCCTATCCACAAGTTTAGGAAACATTATTATTATGAGAGAGAAAAGGTAATTAATTTAGGGGGGTGAAGGAAAGGCAATTATTGAAATTTGGGAAGGTGATCTCGTACGGACATGAAAATTGGGTAAGAATTGCGTCGACGTCAGCATTCACATTAATTAAATAAATTTATGTTTGTATTTTTCCACAACGCTTTCTTAAATGTCAAACAGAATACATCACTACGTTAGTAGTCCTTTTCCTAGAAATTAGTAGTATATGTTTTCATTCTACTCCCACCATCCTATTTTATTCATTTCAAATTTTTTAATTTGATGTTTCATTTTACTTGTCCTTTTTACTTATCAAGACAAAACACTTTTTTCTTTTATTATATCTTTAGTGTAATTGATTATTCCTTGTTATTAGTCATCCATCAATATTAAAATTAATAACAAGATAAAATTAAAAGGGACAAAATAATAAAGTTACATTACCAATCATTATTTTCTTAATAGCTGTGTCATCTTAATTTGGAACGGGTAAAATGAAACGAAGAATGTATGTGTTACTCCTAGGAATAAATTTCATGCTTTTCAATTTGGATAAATAAAAGTGGATAAACTATAGTAGAAATCTACTTTTAATAAAGTGAAGTGTAAACGTGAATGACGACTATTATTTTGTGGTCTCGCTTCTTACTCTATTTCATGTTTCAAATGGTCATTAATGTGGACCGGCGTAAAGGGCCAAAATATACACTTAATAAAATGTAAAGAAAAAAACACGTAAATATATATATATATATAATGAAAATATAACTATTACTTTCTTCATTCTTAAATAAGTGCTCATTTTGATTTCGACACACCTTTTACTAAATTACTCACTCATTTAAAATTTAAGATAATTTTATCAATTTATTCCAAATTAAAATTTATTTCTTTTTAAATTGACATTGATTATCATACTTAAACTAAAAAACATACTCCCTCCGTCCCATTTTACTTATCTCAATTTGACATTGCACTTTGATTAAGAAAAATAATAAATAACATGGTTACTTTATTATAGTATCCCTATTAAATGATGTTCACATTTTTATTTAGAGAAAAAATAATTAATACTAAGGGTAAAAAAGAAAAAAAAATTATCTTCTTGATTAATGAAAAAATGACAAGTAAAATGAAAAATCAAATGAGAAAATTTAGAATGAGTAAAATGAGACGGGGAGAGAGTATTAGGAAGCTTAACAAAATTACAATTCAAGAAGGAACACTTACAAAGAAATTGATAGAGTCATCTCTAATTGATGGTCCCTATTATTTGGTTGAAAACTAGGGAACACGTTGCGCACAAAGGGAAAAAATGTTGGCAGTAATTTATTATTGAGTTCATACTTAACAAAAAGTTAGTAATATGAGTATGATACTTGGGCTTTAATGCAGGAATTGATATCGAATAAGAAATAAAAAAATATATAAACGAATCATGTTTTATCTAAGAAAATGATATATCGCCTATGCAATTAATTAATTAATTACATCAACAGATAAAAATTATACATTGTTAATTAGTGTTTATCATTAAAACCAATATAGACCAATGAAAGTGAAACAAACATGTTATTAGGTTACAAGTTGAGGTGTCAAATTGATGGGCTGAGTTGAAATCAGAGATATTTAAAGGTTTGAATTAGATATTGAATTGGATGATGATCTATTCAAATTTATTTGTGAAAATTATTCTAGATATACTTTTAAGAAGCTTTATTGCAGATTATAACTCTATTTTTTCATAATTACAAAATTAAATATTTAATTGCAAGTTGTAGTAATTTTGATAAATTATAAGATATTTATAAAAGAATAAAAAGTGGGAATAAAATAATCCTAAATTATCCATTTTTTCACTCCTAAAAAGTATAGTAAATTATAGAAATGAGATCGTTTATTTTCTCTTTCTTTTTTCTCCTCTCCATGACTCCATCTCTCTTCTTTTCACACCTCTCCATCCCTCATATTTTTATTCCTCTACAAGAATATACAAGTGCAATCTTCATCAATTTTTATTTTATTTTTTGTAAATTTTATTGTAGGATTTTTCTTTAATGCATAGAATGAGTATACCAACGGATATCTATAAATTGTGACTCAATTCAAGTGTTGAATCAAGATTGAATAGATTGGGTATAAAATATGTTGAATACAAATTAATTTACTTAATTTTTTAAAAAAAATCAAATTATATAAATACATATTTTCAAATATGGATTATATATAAAATCTGATATACTACTATTTATTTAGTTTAGATGTGTTCTCTTTTTTTTCTTTTTTTTTTTTTGAGGGGCAGGTAGAAATTTGTACAAACATTGACGGATCTTCAATTTATATTTGGGGAAAGGATAGAAACGACACTTTAAATTAAATTATTTCTTTGAAGATGGCCATGGAATTTAAATTCCACTTTCTAGCCATTTTAATTTACTGACTGGTTTTATACAGTTTTACACAACTTTTCTACAGGTTTTATACAAATCTTATACATAAATATTTTATACGGAAATTATACAATTTTGATACATAATTTATATAATAACTGTACATTTGCACTTCAAATTAAACTATTTCCTTGAAAATGACCATGAAATTTAAATTCCACTTTCTAGCTATTTTAATTTACTGACTGGTTTTATACCGTTTTTACACAACTTTTATGCAGGTTTTATACAAATCTTATACATAAATATTCTATACGGAAATTATACAGTCTTGATACATATTTTATATAATAACTGTACTTTTTTTTTACACGTTTTATACAACAATTATATAATTTGTATACACTTTCTATATATTGTACATATACATATTTGATAGAACTATACAATTTTCTATACATATATCTAATATAGATTCATATTCTATTTAATAATTATATCGTTTTTATATAATTTAATTATTATTTCTAAACAATAAAAAAAAGTAGAATAATTGATCAATTTAAAAATTTATAGTAAAAAAAAAATTGAAATATTTTTAAAAGGGCGGAATTGCCCAAGTTGAATATTGTATCAGTATTGTATATAGATTGTATCAGTATCGTATATGGATTGTATATGAACTACGTGGATCAAATAACCCAAATTGGGAAAGATTAAGAAATGGCCATAAAATAACATTTGTTTAGCCGACTCTATTATTTTTTAAAAAGGTTATAGGGTGTCCTTTTTCCTTTATATTTTTCTACCTTATATCATTGATTAAATTAAATCATAGATAACATATTTTATATCACTTTCATACACTAAAAATCATTAATAAAAGCAAATCATTTGTATATAGCATTGTACATATCAATTATGTATATTAAACTTTTAAAATTAAAAATTATTTGGTGTATGATGTTATTATACAAATCAATTTAAACTTGATTAGTTAAAATAACACAATAATACTATATTGTACACAAATGTTATGAACTAAAAATAAATTATTATCATACAATATTTGATAAATAATAGAAAAAAATCTTCATTTTAATGATGTTTTGAAGAACGAAAGAAACATAAAACGGGTATTTGTGAAAGAAAAATAAATTTGATATTATATGAAAAAAAAAAAAACATCGTTGGATAAACAAAAAGAAAGGTTAGCAACAAAAGTGAAGAAATTTTGGAGATTTGATATCTCCCATTAATTTTAAACTGATTGTGTGAAACAACTTCTTTAGCATTATTTATCTTTTGGTTAGGTTTTGATTAAAATTCATTGCAATAGAATACAAACGAACAAATATTGTTATGACTTATAATAATTAATCTAATGATGTGTGTGTTTTATTTACCCTTGTAACCACAATTTAAATACCAGTTCAAGAAAAATAAATTTGGGTGGAGTTAGGGTAGGTGAGTGCGTAGGGGAGTGGAAATTGGGATTGAGGTAAAAAATATTTTAAAAATACTCTTTTTGGGGGAGGGGTAAGAATTTTTTTTAAAAGAAACAGTAATTGAGAGAGGGGTATGGGGGTAGTGAGGGTGGGAGATAGGGGTTGAGGTAAGAATTTATTTTTTAGGGAGGACGTATGTCATATGGGAAAGGGGTGTGGGGTGGGGTTGTGGGGCTCGAGGGGGAGGGGTTGGAGTAAGATTTTTTTTTTTAAAAGAAAATTAATTTATTTTTTTACAAAAAAATTTCTTAAGGAGGCGTAGGAATGGAGTTGGACCGTGGGATAAGAAAAATTTATTAATTTTTTTTTTGAGTCATGGAGAGCCGGGTAAGGAAGGAGATGGAGTAGGGCAAGAAAAAAAGTATAAAAAAATATTTTGTAAGAAAATAAAAATAATTTAATCAACGGAGATGGGGTGGAGTGGGGTTGGGGTGAGATGAGGGTGAGGTGTTGTGGGCGATTTTGAGAGTGGTAGGATACATTGTCACTTGTTTTATCACTTTTTATTAAGGAAATCATTTTCTTATGGCCAAACACATCGGTAGTCACCTAAACTTGGCACGAACTTTCACTTAGGCACCTCAAGTGAACGTTGTTCACTTTTAACACCTCAAGTAGCCACAAAATGTGTCACTTTGACACCTTTTGTTGAATCAGCAAAGAGACTGTGTTGCACTCGCTGCCAGGCGCGTTTTGGGGTATATAACATATAAATGAACCAATTATAAAAACACATTTGGCATTTTTATAAAAATAATTTTTATATAATTAATTTAAATTAAAAAAAGAATTAATAACCCCACCCTACCCTTATATCATATTCCTAACTATCCCACCCCACCCCATATCATCTTCCTCAGCCCACCCCACCCCCAAATCGCTACTGCCACCCCCACCCCAAAATCGTCTTCTCCCACCCTCCCCCACCCCCATCCATTAGTTTTCCACCACTTTTTTTTCTTAATACAATTGATTTTTAATAAGTTGGAAGAATGCAAGTTGGTGTAGATTGTTCCGCCATTCTTTTCTTAACACATTTGTATCTCTTTATTTTCTTGTCTGATTTTTGAAAAAATGGCAAAAATGATCCATATGTTGGGATTTGATGAGATTGTCATTATATTTTTGATAAAGTGGCAAAAATGCTCCATATGTTAAGAAAATGAAAAAATAGTTTTCGTCGATGGAACAACGGTGTTTACTATTGTTGGCTTGGTGAATTTGTGTTGTATGTTTTGAATTTATTGAGAAGTGAATTTGTTGTTGGCAAAAATTGTTGTTGAGAAGTGAAATGTCTTGGCTGAGATGCGGTTGTTGGCTTGGTTGGCGGTTGGGGGGAATGGAGAAGATGACTTTGGGGTTAGGGGAGTGGGGTGGTGGTGGAGAAGATGACTTTGGAGTTTGGGCGTGATGGGATGGGGTGGGATGGGGGTTGGGTTGATAATTTTATAATTATTTTTTAAAATGCCATGTGTCTGTAATTAATTAGTTCCTTTAATTTAATTGTGTGTATATATATTAATAAGTTGGATAATTATTAATAATCATGTATTTTGGACTTTTATTTTTTTAAAAAAAATTAATTATGAATATAAATAATGATGTGGCAATTTAAATGAGTTAGCACAAATTAACTGAGCGTTTTGTCCACGTTGGCAGCGAGTGCAACACACTCTCTTTGCTGATTCAGCAAAAGTGTCAAAGTGACACACTACATCAAATTCCTATCAATTTTATTAAGGAAAAAGGACAAAACAATATTTCAAATTAAACTATTTCCACGGAAATGGCCATGAAATTTAAATTTCATTTTCTAGTCATTTCAATTTGATAGCCTGTTCTATACCGTTTCTACACATCATCTATACATATCTTATACATATAAATATTTCATACGAAAATTATGCAGTTTTGATACACAATTTATACAATAATTGTATTTTTTTTTTTACAAATTTTATGCAGCAATTATGTAATTTTTATATACTTTTTATATATTTTTTTATATATATTTTATACCTATACATATTTGATACATATATCTTATATAGATACATATTCTACATAACAATTATATTGTTTTTATATAATTATATTTAATTATTATTTATAAACAATAAAAAAAAGTAGAATATATTTTCAATTAAAAAATTTATAGCAAAAAAATAAAATATTTTTAAAAGGATCGAATAGTCCAAGTTGAAAACTATATCAGTATTGTATATGAACTGTATTAGTATTATATATAAACTGTATCCGAACTACGTGGGTCAAAATAAATCAAATTAGAAAATGACTATAAAGTGAAAATAGTATATTCGACTGACTACTTTTGGAAAGATATTAAACTTGGGCTATTTGTTTTAAAAAGTGCTATGGACTGTTCCTTTCCCTTTTATTAATTACCTAAATTTCTTTTTTTTGTTTGAAATATAGCCGAATGTATCCGCAAACCCATAAACCCTATGTATCTCGATTAAATGATTTTAAAACTGGATGTATCTCAGTATCAAAATTATGTAACTCAACTTCAAAATTATTTATCCAGAAGTTAATTATGTATTCGAGCAAAAATGAAGTAATTAATTGTTACATTCTCAATTTTAAAATTATATATCAGGATGCCAATTATGTATCAAAAAATTGCAAAATAAGAAAATATTTATATTTTAGCAAAGAATAGAAATAAGGAGTAACTAGGAATAACCTTATTGGGATTAATGAAAATTTTACATTTAAAAATGGATTAAGATTTGCCGAGTAATAAATTATCTTGAACCCAATTCATTAAATTTCAAATAAATTGAAGGGATCAATTCAATTTATACTAACTTTGACACCCTTAGTTACAAGAGAATGTTAAGTATATGATTAATAAATAAAAGTACTACCATTACAAAGAGTTATACATGAGCATTTTTTTATTTTTGGAGTAATATAGAGATTAAAAAGAGGTTAGTTCATTATTTCAAGAATTCAAGAAACTAACCGACTTCTCAATGTTTAATTACATACATATTGCACCCTTTTCCGTAGATTATTTTAAGAAATCAGAATTATAATCCGTCTTAACACTTCAAAACACTACTCATCTTTTTTTCTCTCAAAAGAGACTCTTACTCTACACTTACTGCAACCTTCAATCTTCAATGATGCAAGGCATGCAAGAAAGGACCTTGGAACAAATGATCCGTAATTCTAGCACTAGAGGAATGTTGTTGTTGAAGTGGTTCGAAGGTGTGGTGTTCTTTTTTTTTTTTGTTTAATGAAAGGTTCATCAATCACATCATAAACATCCTCAAATGGTGAATTAGGTTCAAAAATATTGAAACTTAGTCTATTTAAGTCAAAAATAACTTGGTTAAAAATTAGACAGTAATTTCTGTAGCAGCAGCTCTAGCTTCCTCTGTTGCCTTATTTCAATAAAAAGAATTTTATCTATCAAAGTTTAATCGTAGAAATGAAAAAGAGCAATAAATTAATTTATGATCAAGAGCGGCTCAATAAAATTAGCAGCTTAAAATAAAATTAATGAAAGGCTTGAAATATATATAAACACATATGAATAAATAACAATTTACAATTGTCTTTTTCATTTTTACATAACTATTGTTTTTAATATAATGCTATTAAATACCATAAAGATTTTTGGTAAACTCACTTAGTAATATAAAAATAAGTATTAATTCCCGTTAATAAGATGATAATAATGTATTTTCAGTGCGATATCTTGGATGTTATTGTAAAAACTTATTTATTAATGCAACAGATTAAAGTTATTTAATTGAAAATTCTAAAATATTTCAAAATCAAAAGACGAGTCTTTGGATCAAGAAAATGGAATACAAGAGAGGCTCGTGATAACGGAATTACCTGAACATTTTTTTCATTTATACAAATTTTGAACATTTTTTTTTACAATCTTCAATATTGTTTTAAGTGATTTGATTAAGAAATTTTGGAGTCCCAATATTGTGAGGAACCTAAAGCAAACACTTTACTAGCTTCATTCTTGAGTCACCCTTGCTTATGGTATATTGTAAAAAATTTGTTTTTTAGAACTTAGAAGTTATATTTGCAATTCATGAAAGTAATTTTGGTGTAATTTGTTTGATTTAAGATTTGTATAAATAACATAAATACCAACTATTTTGAAAGTAATTACACTCTCTCCCACTTTTTTAATTACTTTACTCTCTATCCCTATTAATATGCATAATATATCCGACATATACATAGCATTCTGTGTATATATTGAGATTTTTGTAATATGTTTAGCGACTTGGATTTTCTGTAATATTGGAAACATAAATTGTGTATTTGTGTAATTTTTAGTTAAGATGTTACAATAAAAGGGACTAATAGTAGTTGGGTTGAACTTAAAATTATGGGCCCTTAATTCTTAAGCCCAATCTAATCTCAATATGGGTTCTTCCTAGCCCAAATCTGTTTCCACATCTTCCTTTGACCCGTTAACCCACCTTTGCTCATACTAGGACCAGTAGCTCCATTTGTTTTTGTTTTTAAGATTTAGACATCTGAGTGTGAATGCATATATCTGAAAACTAGATGATTAAGACTGTTGATTTTTCAATATCTGAATGTGTAAAAAAAATTATTTGGATGCATAATAAAATAAAAAATACAATTCAAATAAAAAATTAATTATATATTAAAAAAGTATGTAATTTAATACAACAAAATTATTAGTTTTTGATTGAGAAAAAATATTTATGTTTGTTAGTGATAGTGGAGGTGACATATAATGGTGGTTGCGGTGACGATGGTTGATGTTAGTGATTAATAATGTTGGTGGTGGTGATAATTATAATGGTTGGTATTGTAGTGACTGTTATGATGGTGGTGGTGGTTGTTGTGATGTGACGTTGCTTGATGTTAGTAGTTTAAGGTGTTGATTGTGTTGGCTAAAACATGAATGCATGATGATTCAAACCTCCATTAAGTGCAAACAAATGAGGTCCAAGTTTATTTTTTTAATAAACTCAAAATCTCAAATAGTAAAAGCCAAAAGGGAACGAAAAGAGAGTATTTGTATCTGTGGTGATTATTTGTGCATTGCATATACATAAATATATAAGTGCAGTGCATAAAGTCTTTTCTTCTTTGATATGCGTTCTTACTAGTGTTTAGTGTTTAAAGGGAGGGAATGATGGGTAACCTTTAATATATATATGTTGTTCGTGAGCCGGCAAATATAAGTCTTGCAAGTAATATTCCTTTCTCTTGTTGATCGTTCACAATAGGTCCTCTATTTTCTATGTTTCAAGTATGTAAAATCTTAAAAGATAATTGACAAAAGTGCTTCTTTTAACATTTTCTTGAAGTTGCTGAAAAGATAAAACATCCACCCAATAATGGTATTGTCACCTAAAGCTAAGTTTACATATAAATTGCACCATAAACATAACAAGCACAACTAAAAGCAACCACCAAAAAGTCATAAGATAAAGACAGAAATCCAAAAGTAAGAAGTACATGGACAATAGAATGATAAAATGATCAGTAGGGTCCCCCAAACAAAATGGAAAAGAGAGGATGAGGAAAAAGAGAATCTGCTTTCCTCTAAAGCTTTTCATCTTTTTTTTTTTTTTGGGGATAGATGATTATATGGGTGCTAGACTTTTCTTAATTGTCTTCTCTTGTGTGCATAGCCATCACTGTGTCTCATTATCCAAAATCTCTCTATTTCTTCTGCTGTTCTCCCTGGTATTCTCCCTGCTATAAGTCCCCACCTTCACAAACCATACTTAATTTTATTATTCAAACAAATAAACATTAATAGTGCAACTTATAAGACAGATTACCTTCTATAAAAAATATATGTGATGTAATAGTGTAAAAGTTTCTTATACGTGGTGTGTGTACGAGAACAAAGTCTCACATGGATCGTTTCTTATAAGGTGTTAAATAGTCTTACAGACGTTAGACCTTTTGGTGAAAATCACGTGGACATGTCTCAAAACGGATGATATCAACTATGTTAAACTATGTCTCTAATTTGGACTGATTTAGTGCAACAACACTAACTTAAAGCTTTTATGACAAATAGTACATCTGTGCATGCTTATGACAATGTTTTCCTAGTTTAGTGATCATCTATAAAATCTAGTTTTCAAACTTTACCTGTCTCCAACAAGCTTGTGCATCCTGTAAATAAGATCTTCTTCTTGTTTGCTCATGCTAATGAACTCCCACTCCGTACTATTGACCTCTGCTTCCAAGCCAAAAAAGAAAAAGTTAAAAATGAAAAAACGAAAAATGAAAGGAAGAAAAGGGAGGTATTAGGGGTGTACCTTCTTCACGGTTGCGACATCGGTGCGTGAGTTTGGTCTGGTGGTAATGGAGATTTTGATCCATTTTAGGTACAAAAAAGTTGAGAAATGGAAGATAAGAATAATGAGGATCAAGAAAAGAGGAATAACAGAGAGAAAGATAATTGTCTTGTTGAGATACAAGTTAGGAAGGACAACTTCTGTTTTTTTATACTTGTCCTGAATGGTTCGACAGATTTGTCTGCATTTGTTATTATCAAACAACGGCTGGTCCTCCTAACTCTTAACCAAACAAACTACTCTTTCCCTTTGACTTGCAGTTGTCATTCCTTCCATTATTTACAATTCATTTTTAGATACCTATCTTTCTTATGTTCTCTTCATTTATATGGTGCACAAACTACTCTTCCCAATGGATAATTAAGTTGAACGGACAACATGATGTTTTTACATCCATCTTAATTTCTGCTAATAATATCTCACTCACACAAACTGTTATGCTACTGTGAGCTGAAGGGAGCAAGAGCTTTCAGGGTGGGCTACAAGAAAAGCTAAGCTCAGTAGACTCAGTCGGACTCCATAAAATGAAATAGAAAAGAGATATTCATTGATCATTATGAGTCTTACGAATTTGATTGGTAGGTCCATTGAACACTCGATTTCAGGTAGCTACAAAAAGAACATATGCCAGAAAGTAACCCCAGCTACGCTTCTGTAGCTCCAGATTCTCAAATTTGTTACAATTTCCATATGATCACTCGATGGTTATTCCTTAACGACTTGTGAAGGGTGTAAACTTGCAAAATTAACCTACCAACTTCCAAATTCCATCGTCAATACTCAATTCAAGAACAGTATTGCTATTGTCATTCATTCAGCACAAGAAACCTACAAAAGGATGTGTGTGTGCAGTCTAAAGCATTAAATACAGACTACTTTCAGCTTGACATATAGGTAGCTCGCTCGTCCACTATAATCACATAAAAATAGCATCGACCAACTAAGTCAAACTATGGCTGTAAGAACTGCTACAACAATATTGGGAATTTGAAATCTCATCTACTATAACTAGCCCATTGAATTACAACAACAGGTAATGGTCAAATTAGAAACAATCTACAGGTACTAATAATTGAATTTTATGAACTCCTGTGGAAGCTGATTCTTTGAACTGAAGCTGAACGATTGTCTACTTGGTGCAGGATGGTAATGCTTCACCAAGGTTGTCCTTTTCCTCCAAGTCGTCGAGCCAGCTCAAAATCTTTTTTCACTGTGCATCAAGAAAGATCAAACAATATAAATTGCAAATCCTATAACAAAGCATGCCAAGCAAATAAGTCATCAATTCTAAAAGATCTAGAGATGCACAAATATTCCAGACCACTAATAATAGTACTGTTCAGAACAGCAGGTGCCCACTATCCATCAAACTGAGACACTAAGGCAATACTGCTCTCCCCTGTTTCCCAGTCCTATTTTAAAAGACCATTGGGCTAACTTTTCACTGCACTAAAAAACTAATTTCTTCCATTTCATATCGGCTGTATAGGATAGGTACTCCTGAAGAATTCAAATGACAGAGGCTAACTTGGAAGAAGCAATAGAAGAGATTGTCTCATTTCACTTTTGCATCTTTAGCACATAATATATGGAGTGGATAAAATTAGGACTCACATGCATATATGGGTGTGCTACAAACTCTATTGTTAAAACAAAGATAACATGGAATAGACAAAGCACATAAGAACAATGAAACTGGTGATCATTTGTATGCTGTAACTTTGTGACTTACGTTTCTAGAGTATTTTCCTCCTCTCCCCTGAGTGTGGATGGGCATATACAATTGAGAAAGCTAATAGGGTCTATGAAATTTATAACAGAATAACCTAATTTGTGAAAGACAGGTTATTGGATGCACCAAAGCAACAAGGAAATGAGTAGGGGGGTGTCGAGGAAGGTCAAGTAGGGGAGAAGGGGAATATCATTATAAGAAAACCAAAAGAAAAAGGAAGAGTTGGAGGATAAAAACTTACTGAGTGTAACACGCCTCGCATGAATAGCACACAGCATTGCATCTTCAAACAAATGAACTAAAAAATCTTCTGCAGCCTGCATAGCAACTATATCACTCTTGCTGATATTGATTAAGGATAGAGTTCACAACTACATACATGTCAGAAGGCAAAAAATTATATTTTAAAGAAAAAGGCAGTGTTACAAAAGAAGGCTGAAAATCATAATGTTGACTGAACTAAACTACGCACTCAGACTTTCTTACTTTGTACATACATCTATATTTTGCTATTTTAATGATACTCGCTCCGTTTCAAAATAGTTGGCCCTGGTTGACTTGGCACTCCCCTTAAGAAAATATTTATTAAGGGTTTATTTTATCAAATTAGCCTTATTAATTGTGCTTTGAAAATATACACTTTTTTTTTTTAGTCATTTAGTGGTAAGGGCAGTATTGGAATAATATGATAAAATCTTCTTGATTTCATCAAAGGGACAAATAAATTGAAACAAATATTTTTAGAAAGAGGACCAACTAAAACGAAACGAAGGGAGTACACTAATGATGACAACACCCTAAGAATAGCATGACATACAAGGATCATAGGACTATCACTATACTATCCATGCCGGTAAAGACAAATTGCCTGACAGAATCAGCAGAGTTTGACATGATTACAGCAATGTCTTGACTCTTGCGGAAGCTACATGAAGAATAGAATAGGTTCTTTCACTCTAAACTATACACTAGATGGCACTGTCGGAAGATGAATAACAGTTCATGTATCAACACTAGATACAAATTGTTTGACACTAAATAGACACTTCATTTTCCTAATGCTGACTGTTCCTCTATGACTCTCTCTGTTATTCGATTGCAGGTTCTGACAGGACAATGGATTTCAGCAACATTTTTGAAGTTCCTATAGCGTACACAATGTACATGATTCACAAGATGGTTGATGCTATTCCAGATTCAAACATAATCTCATGCGAAAGCAAAAGTGCATGCGTGCAGAGAGACATGCTCAAACTGATGCTTAGGCAACCAGAGTGCGAGCTGGCTCTATCCTTTTCCCTCATAAGTTATTCACAGCGCCCTGCCAGATTAACGGGCCTTATTATATTGATGTCGATTCTATCTGCTTTTGATCAATGATCACAGCAAGCCAAATCCTTTTACTCCACATGTTTACTGGACTTCAGCTTGTCACTGACAAAAATAGAAAAACCTACATCCGTACATGCATACCAATTATACTTAAAAGATACCTGCAGTCAGAAAGGGATTAGAACACACAGGGCTTTTGGTTTATGGCACAAAGAAATAATGGGCATATTAGAGGAGGCCAAAGGGCATAGCCACCAAGAAATCCCTTTTATTTTCAATGCCTCATTCCTTGCTGGAGAACTTAAAGACGAGGTATACCACACTAGAGACACTATGTGTCAGATTTGGCTTAGCTTCTGAGGAAAAGGTGACTAAGTTGTCACTGCAAGATCAGTTGAAAGTTGATGCAAGTTTAATTACCTAATTTATGACAATAAAGTAAGTCTTTAGGAATCAATGAGACTTAGTAATAATATATGCACTCTCAATTGGAACATTATCACTTAAGGTGTCAACAGGCTGACTAGGGGTAAGCTAAGTAGCAACTTTATTTGTTGACTGCACCATTCAGGACATTAGCTTATCTAAGCTAAAATCAAAGATAAGCTGTTTTTACTTTGCACTTGCCTGATTAATACACCTGGATAGCATTTTTGCAATTCGAAGATATAAAAGCAATTCAGTTGAGCAGGAGAATGCACAAGCATAACCAAAGTAGGAAACCTTCATGGAGCAAAAGTTTGAGATAAGACATATATCTCTATATATGATAAACCTTCCAGAAACACCAAGTCCCTTAGCTAAATTATTGCCTTGGCCATCTTTGATTGCTTGTTAGTAGAATTCTATCAATTGCTTTTCTTACCTTATGTATGCTAGAGCCTAGAGGTTATACTGAAAAGGCTGGATCTTCTCATAACACTGTCACTACCTGACCACACAATTAGAACATTCTTTATTTTTGTTAAACCTTTGATAGGAGATTATTAAGCACATTCTGAAAATTAATAGTAGAATTACTCTAAAATACATTAAAATGCTTTTAATAGGTATATGGAGCAGAGACTATTTCAAGGTAGATATGTTATATACATATAAAACTACTAGATAATTTATCAGAGCTAATATATTCATATGAATCCCTTTCCCCCTCTTCTCTCGGAACACATGGTTCCTATAAATAACATAAATAAATGCACATGATCCATATAGCAACTAACAGATCCACTTTATATGGTGAGAAGTTGTACCTCCTGAATAGCAATTAAAGCCTCAGCTTGCCAACGAGTAACCCCCGGTGCATAAAAGTGACTAATTTCTCTAACCTGCTCGACAGAAAAGAGGGAGAAAGACAATTAGGTTTGGTGAAAACTTAATAAAAGCAAGGATAAATCCATAACCTATTCGGTCAAAACTAAACCATATTAGGTTTGGTGAAAACTTAATAAAAGCAAGGATAAATCCATAACCTATTTGGTCAAAACTAAACCATATTATCACTAAGGGCATCAAAGATAGCAGTTCTACAACACATTTACATTTAAAAGAACTTAGCGACAGACAATCAGGATGCAGATTTAGGCATCCATAGTCCATACTTTCTGCCAGAACCACAAACTAAGTCACATGGGCTTCCTGAAATATAGAACAGGAGGATAGAAACTTTCTTTTGACGAACAGATATGTGTAGAGCGCCTTCCTAAAATCTGAAATTACCACGCCTCTTACATAAACAAACCCTCTCTAATTGAATAGAGATAACTAATTTCCACTTCAATAAGTCCGGCAGATCAAATGATCTGCCCACTCCAATCCCATACTGAAATCAGCAAGGAAGGGAAACTTTCCTTTGGAAATACTGCATAATCCCAAACACTGGTCAAACTGACCTGGAAATTTAACTCAGCCAAGCCCAACCTCAAACAAAATACTAGAGAGAAGATAAATAAAGAGAATGAATTTTTTTTTCTTCTATTTATAGACATCAGTGAGTTCTCTATTGTGAAAGTAAATCAGTTAGAGAATAGGTGAATAGGCATCAAAATCAGTTATAGACATCAGTTGCAGCTTGCCATAGATGCAGATTACTTTCCCTCTTTTAAAGGATGCACTCTTTACATGTTTAGCAAAAGGGGGCTATACTCTCCGTTCCATAGTATTTTTATCATCCCTTCAACACCTTTTTTCCTTTTCAAATTAGTCTCACTAATACTCATCAATTAACTTCCGCCTGGAATGCTCTAACATTATCCGCTAGTGCAGCATTAGTCAACCTATACTCAACTAAGGCATTACACTGATAGCCTCTCACTTTTTCACATAATCTACACTAAATAGACAGCTGCAACTTTTCAGATTCGACTTCTAGTTCATTCTTCATTTCAGCCGGATTACATGGTAATGAAGCACACAATCAACCTATAATTGGTTTAAAGTTCCCCCTGTTTCATCTAATAATGTGGCTGATAAGCTCAAATTATATCTAGTAGTCTAACTTTATCCCTGTAGGTAAGCACAGGATGAACACAAACAATGACGAATATAACTGAATAAGAAATGTGTTAGCAGAATAACTTAGATGTGTTAATAAGTTCATATATCTTTAGAGCCAGTGATGAAAATTACAAGTCTGATGAAAGGAGCAGCTGGAACAACAAGATCCGATGTCTTCTGGAAGTGCCTGATTTCCCGAAGCGCCACTGTCCCTGGCCTGTAACGCTTCTTTTGCTTAGGCTTCTGCACCGAAGCTGAAACATAAATATTCTCCCATCATTTGGAAATATAGGGCGGATTTAGAAGGATTAATATAATTAACCAAACTAGCTTGAAACTAAAGCCAAAAAATTGATTAAAATAAAATACACGACACAAATAACATGAAAATACAGAAATGAACATTAATTTACATATATACACTCACTTGTCACTGCTTTCCTTGAACTTTTTCTTGTAGACGTCTGGTTTATCCCAAGCAAAAGAGCAAAAAGTTAACCATATGAACTTCAAATCAGCACAAGAATAAACAAATAATAATAAAAAAAAAAAACACAGTTATTAGCATACCGATGGAGTCGCTGAAGGTGCAGCTGCCACTGTAATTTATGTACAATCAAATTAGGGTTCCAAAAAAAAAAATTAACTCAAAAAAGCTCAAATCTAAAAACTAAAACCAAATTGCATCTGCCAGTGTGAGCATTCACACACAAAAAACTGAAACCACAGCCAGATGTACATAAAAAAAACTAAAAGCATCCGTTTCATCCTTTCAACTTTAGCTCTATAGTTGAAATCTACTCTACTAATTTCCTCACTCACTATTTTTTTTTTTTTTTAAATTTAAAATTAAGGGGAGATGTGTGTAGTTAGGGTAAATTACAAAAATAGCTAATCAGTAGGTTTAGTGCGACCTCGTTTTGCTAAGTGTTTGGCTCTGGCCATTGTTGTTGCAGAGAAGAAGCACCAAAGCAAAGAAGAAGAAGAGGAAAAGATTTGCAGTAACTTTGTAATGGAGGATTTTTTTTTTTTTTTTTTGAGAGAGAGAGGGAGATTGAGTTCCCGCTTTTATTTTATTTTTTGATTTTTGAAGAATTAAAGATCAACTGCACTCCGTACAGTATTCGACCCGTTGCCTGCAACTGACACTATACGGGCTCTTTCAACACACACTACTTTCTTCGATAATTTTGAAATTTATACATAGAGTATGGATAAAAGTCTTTTGTTTTCGGTTGAGTCCATTTATTATTACAAGCAAGAATTCTTATTATAATGTGAAAAATGACTTGTTTAATTACTTACAAATTGAATTAAAGAAAATAATTTTTTATTTTTTTTATATGTAAAAATAAAGATCTCTTGTAAGAAATGTATAGAATTAAAAAAAAAGTTGTAAAACATTGTGAAACCATATCTCTCATGTAATCCTAGTCTTTAAAATAAAATACTAAATTTAACCCGATTAAGATTATAAAGAATATTTATTGAATTTGTGTCTTAAATTCTTTTGGATTTAATTTTTTAATCCATTTTCAAAGTATTTGCGATGCAACCCAAAATTGGAAAAGAAGATGTGAATTTGTGTTGGAGGAGGAGGGGGAATTCGCAAGGCTTTTTTCGTTGACAAAATAACTTAAAAAAGTATCTCTCCAAACTTGAATTTTTGAAACTTTTTAAGTAATAATCTCAAAATCAGAAGTCTCTTAATTCAAATTATTTACATTAAAGTTCAAAAACGGTAACTTTGGCATGACTTAATGATTTCCTATAGATATTCGTAGACTCCAATATTGAGAAATAAATCTCTTTCTAAGATCCCAATTGATACATAAACCATGAAGCAAAATTGCATAGGCCGACCAAGAAGAAATATCCAAGTATAGTTTTATAAATAAGCTATTTCAAGGTTAATGAATTTCATATTTGATATTCTTGAATTACTCATTATGCTCCCACATATCTGCCTAAACTCTAATTTTACTTGTAAAGTCACACAGAACTGATAAGATCTGTATCTACATGATACCCAATAATATTCTACAAAGATGGAATACAATACATATATATATATATATATATAGTGTTGAGAACCAGGATCTCTATAGGCACTACTGAAATTCTCTTCAAATGCATGTTATGTAATATTCAAAATTTCACAAATGAGGAGCTTCCATTACAAACTAGGATATAGCTAGCTATGCCTTATTCTCAGCTAGGCTATACGGCAACCTGCAGTCCACCAGTTCTATGGTTGTGAAGGCATCGGCGATGTTGGAGGCTTGAGATCAGGATACTGCATGCAACACATTCAAAGCAAAAGATGTAAAACTTGGCAAAAGATCTAAGAATTCGAAAGAAGACCATCTTCAGACCATTGTCAATTCAGACCATCTTCGCGTTTTAAAATCATTAAAAGAGTTGGAATAAAATGATGAAAAGAGTAGTCGAACATAAAAACAGAAACTTACATTAGGATAAGGTGAAAGTGGCCTTGAACTTTTAGGTAGTGCATCTCCTTCCACTTCAGCGTTAGGGACTGAATTGACTTCTGGAGTAGGCGAGGAAGTTGCTTCTACTTTAGGAGGTGCAGTTTCCTCCTTAGCAACCGATTCAGTTTTCTCAACAGTGCTGGTAGCTGCAGCAGGGCTTGCCTCTGCAGGTGCAGATACAGCATCGCTACTCACCGAGTCTGGAAGGACAGCCTTCCCTATTTCCTGAATTTTCAAGACCACAAGGAACCAAAGACATGATTAACAAAATTGTTATTGTGAATAAATATTTTGCAGACACAATAATGTTGAGAAGTTCTGGACATTTATGAAGATTACCTTAATCTCATCTACTAGCTCCTGTGGAGCAACCTTAGTGGTGAGGAACTCATCAACTTGTTGCAAAGTTTTCTTTCTGTCCTGCAAAGGGAAAACATAGTAATATTAAAGGATCTCTCACATCTAAAGACTTTGATCCACATTCTCATTATCTAATTTAAGACTAGGAAGAATTAGAAGCGGAGCCTTGGAGTAACTGATAAAGTTGCTGTCATGTGACCAGGAGGTCACGGGTTTAAGCCTTGGAAACAGCCTCTGGCAGAAATGCAAGGTAAGACTGTGTACAATACACCCTTGTGGTGGGGCCCTTCCCCGGACACCGCGCATAGCGGTAGCTTTAGTGCACCGGGCTGCCCTTTAAGAATTGGTCGAAAAAGTAACTCGTTTGACCAGCAGTTGAGAACCTTCAAACGCCTTTGCCACTTTAGCCCAAGTATATTCCTAAACCATTATGAACTGAGAACAATTTTATGCATGAACAGTCGGTTCAATGCAGAGGAAATACTGTCTAGGAATGTGAATTATCTTACTCTTGATAATAAAAGAGCATAGAGGCCTAAACTAAGAGCTAGCATATTTTTTCCAGGCATTAGTACAGATCATCTCTTGCGCATAAAATGATTATCACAAAAAAAATTCAGATACGATATGGACATTTCTTTTCAAGGCTACATATGCCAGTAGCAAGAAAAGTATTCACTGAAAATAGCACCGACAGACCTCTGCGAACAGGAGTTTCTTGCCAACCAGTTGGACAAGTGCAGCAGAACCCAACAGTTGGAGAATTGTTTCTACCTGAAAAGGAAAACGACAATAAGCTGTCCACTAAATTGAGCTCAACATATGAATGAGGGAAAAAGAAGTTAGAGCAGACCTCTGAAAAGGCTAAAAGCCCTAGCCCAGCAACTGCAGCAGCACCTAAGCCCACAGTAACAGCATCAGGACCTTCCTGTATATTAAAAGTGAGAAGCCAAGATAAATGTAGGATCAAGTAATTCTAGACGACTAGTTCACCTTATTGCCTCATGAATTTGAACATTGTGCAAAGTTATCTAGTATGCAAGAGTGCATCTTCGTTAACAATTAATTTCAGGTCTGAAACTACAAAGTAAGTTACGGGACATAGAATAGTTGAAGGCATGATGTTCATCAATGAAGAAAGCCTTTATTTGGATGCGCGTCAGCGGAATACATGGAGAAGAAAGGGTAACATAAACACTTCTAGGAAGTGAAAAGGAGAGAGGTTGTAATACATCACTAGTATCTATCACTGCCATACCAGTCATTAGGCATTTTGTGTGACAAATGTGGAGTGGAATGCAGAAGAGCTGCAAAACAGATTTTTCTGCAAGAACTCTGGGCATTTTTCCAAATTTTCTTTGGCATTTTAACCAACCGTAGCAAGAAAGATTGGGTATGTCATATCATTCTCATGTTAAGATCTTCATACAAGTTATACTAACACTATTGCATACTCTCATTGCTAGCAAATTACTTGTTTGGAGTTAGAGAAAAAAGAATGCAGATGACATTCTTGAACTCAGGTAGGATTGTCAGATATGCTAATTACTAGCATGGTTTAGAAAAGGAAACATACCCCAAGAATACCATCAAGAGCATCGGACAGATTGCTCAGATCAAGACTCAATGATTTGTTAGGAACAATCCAAGGAAGGCTGCTGTTCTGCAGAAAGTGGAATTCATTAAGCTTCATGACCACCTACTTGTTTTAAATAAAAATCAAGTACAACTAGTTATGTGAATATAACCAGCCATCCCCGGGGTCCTTCAGCACCGTCTTTGATTGCATAAGCAGCTTTAAATCCATTTTCTGTGACTAGCTCCGCAACCAGTTCAGAGTTCCCATCAAATCTGGCTTCATTACAATTCATAAAGAGATAGGATTAGATTCAATTTGTTCGATAGTTGGCTAATACAAGAACTCCATCATAAATTTATTAATGAAGTTGCAGGTTTGACAACCACATCAATAGCAACTTCCAATTTGCCCACCGATCTTTAATTTGTTCCTCTAAACCCTTGATGCAATACCTAGGTCCTAGAAGACAAAAGATTTGAGAGGTAAACTCAAACCCCTAAACCAAATTAGACTGTTGAACAGTTCCGTAAATTCCACATCAAGTCCTATCATGTGAAGTGAAACAACGAAAACCTCATCATACTGAACTGGTTAGTGGTTAGTATGTTCTCCATTCTAACCAACTTGGAACTAACATACCTCATCCCATAGGAGAATGTGCTACTTTGGTTTCTCTTTACTTTGAATATGGGAAAAAAGAAAATTTCAACAGCAGTATGATGACAGCTGCAATTTACATGACTTGAGTAAAACGGAGAAAAAATGTCAGCAGGTTAGCAGAGGATTCGGTTACCGGTCAGTTGTTTGATTTTTAGAGTCAACTCCCTATTTAGAAGTCTTCGTTGGTTTCAAATGGCCACCAATCAAAAACTTCAGCGAAACAATCTCGGATGAAAATTTCGACTGCGCCATCATATCCAAAATATAGATTTTAGTCTAGGTAGACCTTTGGTTCGGGTCCCAATGCACCCGAGATCATTTCAACTTATTAGTCAGAAAGTCATAAAATCGAAACTATATATGTGGGCCCACTTTTTGCCTAAACGACCTTGTATGGAAGTTTTGATGATTCCAATGGATTTGAATTGTGTTTACACTCAAATTTCACTATTGGATCATATATTTTGGGTCCCGGATGAGTTCCGAGGGTCAAAAACAAGTTTTTGACTTTGCTGTCACAGGGTACCACGTCTGTTCGCCGAAGGGGTCTATAAATAGACCCAAGGTCGCGATTTTGGAGATTGTTCTTTCACATTTTAGAACCTAAAACCCTAAATAGGTATGATAACTCGAAATTGAGTCTTGTGGGTGTCTAGGGAACTTGGTAAGCATCTTTTATCATGATTATCATCCGGATTAAGATAAGATTTCATCACTTTATTGGTGAATTTCACTATCCTTGACCCGAAACCCCAATTTAGCTTAGGGCTTGATTTAGCCCCAAATTTCATTTGTTTGCACCCATCAATTAAGGGTTATGCTTCCTTGGTGGTAGATGAGCATTGGGTTGACCTCGGAAACGCTATTTCCGTACGTGGGACCCACTTGTGCTTTTTGGTGTCATTTTTGGACCCGAAGCACAATAGTGCAATATGGGTATCGTTATACTCGTATTGATGAGTAGATTATATTTTTGATAGTGTGATGGCATTTTGGAGATTGTGAAGTGAAGACGAGCATGTGGTGCGTGAAGTGTGATTTTGCAGTTTAGTCTTGAGGTAGACTTCTGTCTACTCTTCTTCATGAATGATGTATGATATATATTGCGTGTGAATGTGAATGTTAAGATTGATATTGGATAGAATGACTTAGTATTGATTATACATATAAGTTTGGGGATTAGATGGGGGGTTTTGACCCGTAGGTTGAATTACTTAATACCCTTGTAGAATTCTATTGCCTTCTCCCTAGCTTGGGTAAATTTGTAGCATGGATATGATATAATGTTATGCTCGGAATATGGTTTTAGCATTTGAAGCATGATTTGTATATTTAGCCTTATTGGACTAGTGTAATAGTTTTGGAACCGTAAGTTTGGTAGAGTTGACTTGAGTACCCTTGTTTTTAGTCGAAGTTACTATCTTAGGCGTTAATATGGCTTGCTTGACATCTAGAGGATGAACTAGATACCTTAGCCTAATTTGGAGCATAGTATGCCTAATTATGAATTAGAAGTAGGGTCATCCGGCCCACTTAGGCCAAGATTTATGTTAGCCCTTGTGGGCTTAGTTGCGGATAGTAGACCTAGTTGAGACTAATGAGCCTTATTTATGAGAATTACTTAGTGAATTGATAAATTGTGATGATTTTCATCGGATTATGATATTTGGCTCCTAGAGATGCATTCTCCTCTTTATTATGATATTTGGCCCCTAGAGATGCATTTTCCTCTTTACTCTGATATTTGGCCCATAGAGATGCATTTTCCTCTTTATTATGATATTTGGACCATAGAGATGCATTTTTCTCTTTTATTATGATATTTGGCCCCTAGAAATACATTTTTCTCTTTATTATGATACTTGGCCCATAGAGATGCATTTTTCTCTTAATTATGATATTTTGCCCATAGAGATGCATTTTCCTCTTTATTATGATATTTGGCCCATAGAGATGCATTTTCCTCTTGATTATGATATTTTGTTCATAGAGATGCATTTTCCTCTGAATTATGATATTTGGTCCATAGAGATGCATTTTTCTCTTAATTATGATATTTTACCTATAGAGATGCATTTTTCTCTTAGTTATGATTTTTGGCCCGGCCTAAGGCCACGATTATGATATTGTGATTATTCCGAATAAATCAATGGGCCAAGGGCCGTGTTATGGTATTGATTAAATATCCAAGAAGTGTTTATCATTGAGAATGATGTGATTGTCATTTATGAATATGCTTATGTATATGTTTGTATACACATCTCTCCGGTATGGGATGGAGGAAGATGCGGTATGATGCTTATTATTCCACTGATTGAATACTGGTGATGGCATGCATAGGTTTGGTACGTTCATGATTATTTACCATTATAAATTATGTGATTATAGCCGAAATATGATCTTATGGTTTTTCTTCTTGTTAGACGATTAAGCTATGTGGTAACTAGTTGTCTATTAGCTAACTATTGCACTTGATGGCTAGGAAGCTAATGTATTAGTTAATGAATCTTGCTTAGTTGGAACATGGTAGCTAATGATGGTCAGTTAATGAATGATGTCATTTAATAAAAGATGGTTAGACGATAAGTTGTAATGTGTTGTCTAGTAATGATTAACAAAAATAGGATGAATAGTTGCTAATAATGAATGGTGGATAAATGATGGTTTTTGATCTAATGATGAACCTAGACTAGATGTTAGACGTTGACTGTTAAATGAATAGTGGTTAGTTGTTATCTCGTGAACAAGGATTATGTAAAGGATGATGTTTAGGCTAATAACTAGAGGTTATGTGATGACTAGCGAACTAGCGGTTTAATAATAACAAGTGTTGGTTAGCTAATAACGAGTAGTTGGGATGTATTGATAAGTTAGACATCTTTACGGTTACGAGTATATTGGCTTGCATCTGTGCACCTATTATATGTCTATATTTATGTGTCGAGAGTTATGATGATACATTGATATCCGGCAAGGCCGCAGGATATTATGATGGTATTGATATCCGGTTCAAGTCCGGAGGATACTATTGAGATGATATTGATACCCGGCAAGGCCAGAGGATATTGTGATAATATTGATACCCGGTTCGAGTCCGGAGGATACTATTGAGATGATATTGATACCCGGTGAGGCCGGAGGTTGATGATGATGATGATGGTCCTGATGAAGACAGTTATGATGCATTGTGATATTAATGGTATATTTTGCATTCATTCCTGCATGCGCATCGCCTATCACCAGTATGCACCTATGTCTATCAGCCGGTATGGGACGGTTGCATAGATATGGGTGAAGAATATGTCTTGTGTTATTGTTTGTTGATTGAACCTTCTGAGTCTGGGGCGGTAGGGGTACGCATAGGCTCGGCTAGGTATTTGGTTGTCCGGAGTAGCCGGTTATTTACGATGTTATTGATATTGTTATTATCATGGTTATGATCATTATTATGGCTAGCTTATGACAGATTGATCATGGATCCGGTATTGGGATTAAGGTATGTCTTCGGCCTTTGTTATCTTATGATTGCATTACTATGCACGATTATTCTATGTCTAGCCATATGGATTAGAAATCCTGAGTATGTTGGTATTGAATCTTGATAGCATTATAATAAGATCTTAAAATGAGAACATGATGATGTCGGTTATGTTGAGATGACCTCCTATTTATATATATATATATATATATATAGCTATATGAAATCATGGTACTATCGGATATCCCTTTCTTCGTTGTTCATATTGTATAGTCGTTCCTTCGCCTTGTATATTACAATATATCTTTCTTTCACTCTTTATCTGTATATTGACCTGGGATATACTGTATAGCTTTGGCATATATTAAATGTAGCTGGAATAAGATAGTTCACCTTGATACTTCCTTAGTCTTATTATGTTAGACTCTTGGATATGAATAGGATAGTTGTCCCTTGTTATTCTTATTGACTTATAACATGATTTATGGACTCTTGGTTGTAGTTTCCATTCTATTTATATGTTGTATATGTCTACTTTATCTTTGGAGCTCAGTTGGCAGTTGCCTACTGAGTACCATTCGTTTGGTACTCATACTACACCTCTGCAACCTGCAAATCATAGTATGAGTTATCTCCATTGATGTGTGCATCGTGTGGAGTAGCCCTGATTCGGAGACTTAGAGTGAGCTCCTGACGTTCGGAGTATTACTTATCTCTCTCCTATGTATTAGTCTAGCCTCTAAGTTGTATTCAGAGGTAAGTTGAATCAGTGTATTTCTCCTTGATATATCACTTTTGTACTCTTATCATGTTTAGAAGCTCTTGTACTGATACCACCAGGTTTTGGATTCGTCTATGTATTGATCTTTATCTCACATATTCCGCATTCTTTTCTTTATGTTATTAAGTAGTCCGTTACTAGCCGTTCCGGACTACGGGTTGGCTTGCCTACTAGTGGGTTATGGTAGGCGCCATCATGACCTGAAAAGTTGGGTCGTGACAGATATCAACAAAAGAAAGGGCAGTCCGATGAACTAAATCTCCCGCTATGCGCATGGTCTAGAAAGGGTCAGACTACGAGGGTCTATTGTACGCAACAAGATAAACTAAATACCTACATACATTAATTAAAGAACTCTTTTCAAATCTTACTTGTCTAGAATGAACAATGTGGTATTCTCTGGCTCCTTGAACTTCAAAGACAGCTTTTTTAAGAAACCAGGCTTATCTTCAGCCTTGTAAGCAACCGTAACTGTCTTCTTCTTCAAACCCTTAATATCTGGACTCCCAACTCCCCTCAATTCACCAGGTGCTCTGATATCAAGAAGCTGTGCACCAGCATCATCAGCCAATTTTGCATAAGCTGTCTTGGCAGACTCAACACCCCATGACTTGGGAGGCTTCCCAAGAACCTGAAACAAAACTATAGGCAAAGCCAAAGCAGCAAATCCACCAGCTATAATTGCAGGATTCTCTGATGCAAAAGTGGTCACTGTTTCTACAACAGCAGCTGCATCAAATTCAGCAGCTGGACTTGTTGTAGATTGCTCGATTGTCTCCTCAAATGTTAATGCTTTAGCTAAGCCTGTACTTAGAGCTGAAGATAGAAGTACTATACCCCCTTGAACATTTCTTGATAAATTCTCCACTGAATAAAGATTCTTGAATGGGAAAGATATGGGGTATGATGGGATTTTCTTGGACTCATTTCTTCTATCAGAAAGAACAGAAAGAGGTGTCAATCTTCCTGCATTAATTGCCTCCATAGTATAATTCCTTATCACAATTTACACTGAATTTTCTATGGATTCTTAAGGGAAGTTGACTGAAAACTATTTAGCTATACCATAAGATGAGGAAAGTGTAGTACAGTACTAGCTAATTTTGATTGAATTTGTCATATTTCATCATCAATAGGTGCAATGTGGCTGGTCTGGTATGGGGCTTTGGTTGGGGGAGGGGGGTGACGTGGAAGAAAAGAAGGATATCCCACCACTCATTGGATTCCACGTGTCATAGAAGGATTACAGGGCTGTTGATCAAATTGTGCTGAGGCAATTGTATGGCCAAGAATTAGTGAAGAAAATGATGATTTTCTGAAGTACCACTTCATTTTGCCTCCACTTCAGTACACTGTACTCCAGTCCACGAACAAAAATACTAGTATTACTTAACCTTCAGATTGCAATTTTCAAATTATAATCTCGATATGATGATGTAATGGTAAATTACTAATATTTACGTTATTTTACTAATAACGTTCACTCATTTCCTCTATTAGTACTCCTACTCCTATTTTGGATGACAAAATTTTCCTCTAGCACAATCTTTTGTTTCTTCCAAATTCCAGTTATTCTCAAAGATTCGTTGGCACGAGACTCAGCACTGTTATGACTCTTGTACATTATATTATTTTCATCAAACTTAAAGAGACATTTGTCTGGACTTGTAGTATCTAGTGGACACACATAAACTACTCTCTTCGTTTCAAATTATCCGTTTTAAATTTTCTAATTTAATTTCTCATTCTACTTATCTTTTTTCATTAATCAAGAAGAGGTAAAAAAACTTTTTTCCATATTTTACCCTTTGTATTAATTAATTTTTATTTAAATTAAAATGTAAACATCATTTAATAAAACTATTATGATAAACTAGACATGTTATTAATTATTTTTTTTAATCAATGTATCATCTCAATTTGGGATAGGTAATTGGGGACGGAGAAAGTATCATTTTTTGCTAACTTCATACCTTAATTATTTATTGTTATGTTATTTATTCGAACTATTATATTTTGCAATTTTCATCCATCAACTATTTATTATTCTATTTAACTATTTGAACTATCACATTTTTCTTGAAATTCATATTTTAATTATCACTCATTTATATTTCTAATATACCTCGAGATTGAGTTAGCCTACATATGCCCATTATCATTTAAAAATAAATATGTGGCCATTGATGTGTGCTTTGATACCAAGGAATTGATTGTTTAGTTGGATACAGATTTCTATAGAAGTATGAAATTCGCAAAAAAGTGATACTACTTTAATTGTATTTAGATCATAAATTTGTATTCTCTTTAAAATAATTGAATTTTTCTGATTATTTTTAATGTTTAAAATAAGTGAATTTTTTATTAATCAAAAGACATGTTGGTACATTTTTTTAGATTATGAGTTAGGCTTAATACACTTTATTTTAAAGTGATTGAAATTTCAAAAATTATTTAATACTCCTTCCATTTAGAAAAAAAATGATCTACTTTCTTTTTAATCCATTTAAAAAAGAATGATATTTTTTTTATAACTTTTTAATTTTAACTTTTTACGTGACATATTTAAGATCATAAGATTAAAGAATATTTTAATACATTTAACATATTTTTAATTTAAAATCATAAGATTTAAAAGTTCATCATTCTTTTAGAGTATAAATGAAAAGTAAAGTACAATTTATAGTATGTAATTTCTTTCAGTGCGTATTGAGGTAAAAATTCGTTTAGTTAATATTAGCCTTTTAGGTGACGTTGCCCCAAGTCCGGATAGTGCAGATATTATCTTCTTGTTGGGGGGTTTTGGTGTATTTCTGTTAAACCCTAACCATATCAACATCTTGAGCAAATATTGCTCTGCTCGAACCACTAAGGTCAGTGTACTGTATAAAACATAGTAATTGTTACCTTTTTCTATCTAAGTTCTGTTTAAATCCTTGTTGTTTATTCATGTTTTTGTAATCTGTCCCTTCGATAATTCTACCAAGAATTGGGACTCCTCATGGAACCCAAATTTCTTCTTTCCTCAACGTCAACACCCTTTGTTCCGAATGGAGCTTTTCCCTTTTCCCTTTCCCATAAATCATCTTTTATATCAGCACAGCATTTTGGAAAGACTCAAATTTTGGGTAAAAGTTTAGCTTTTGGAGTCAAGAATGAATCTTTATGTAATTTAAAGACTCCATTTTGGGGAAAAAGTTTATCTTTTAGAGAAAAGAGTGAATCTCTGTGTAATTTAAGGAAACCCCAAGTGCCCGATTTTCGAATTAGAGCATCTGGTACTGTGAAGAGAAGGAAAGAGCTTCCTTTTGATAATGTGATTCAAAGGGATAAGAAGTTGAAATTGGTTATGAAGATTAGGAAGATTCTAGTGAGTCAGCCTGATAGAACCATGTCGCTTCGTGAATTGGGTAGGTTTAGAAGAGCATTGGGTTTGGAAAAGAAAAGGAGATTTATTGCTTTGTTGAGGAAATTCCCTGGAGTATTTGAGATTGTGGAAGAAGGAGCTTACTCACTTAAGTTCAAAATGACTCCTGAGGCAGAGAGGCTTTACTTGGAAGAAATGAAGATTAGGAATGAAATGGAGGATTTGTTGGTTATCAAGTTGAGGAAATTGTTGATGATGTCGTTGGACAAACGGATTCTGTTGGAGAAGATTGGGCATCTGAAGACTGACTTAGGGCTTCCGTTGGAATTCCAGGATACAGTCTGCAGACGATATCCACAGTACTTCAAGGTTGTTCCAACTGGACGAGGGCCGGCATTGGAGTTGACTCACTGGGACCCTGAGCTTGCTGTGTCTGCTGCACAGATCGCTGAAGAGGAGAATAGGCAAAGAGAGTTGGAAGAGAAGGATTTGATCATCGATAGACCACCAAGGTTCAATAGGGTGAAGCTTCCCAAAGGTCTTAAACTTTCAAAGGGTGAGATGAGAAGGATTAGTCAGTTTAGAGACATGCCTTACATTTCACCGTATGAGGATTTCTCTGAAATAAGGCCTGGTACTCCGGATAAGGAAAAACACGCATGTGGTGTGGTTCATGAAATTCTGAGCCTCACAGTCGAGAAAAGGACTCTTGTTGATCACCTTACTCATTTCAGGGAAGAATTTAGATTCTCTCAACAGCTGAGAGGCATGCTGATAAGACATCCTGATATGTTCTATGTCTCTTTGAAAGGGGATCGAGACTCAGTTTTTCTCCGTGAAGCTTATCAGGATTCACACTTGATAGAAAAGAACAGGTTATTGCTCATCAAGGAAAAGCTTCGCTCCCTTGTTTCTCATTCAAGATTCCCCCGGAGAACCACTCCACGAACTGATTCTGCTGAAACAGAAAAAACTGAGTCCAAATATGGAATTGATGCTGATGAAGATGAAGATTGGTCCGACATTGATAACTTAGGGACTGATGGATTAGATGAAGATGACGATGATGAATGGAGTGATGATGGTGATGATATACCTCCCGACTTCAGTGATGATGAAGTTACCGTTAACCTTGAAGATAGCAAATCGACTACACAAGTTAATG
Organism: Capsicum baccatum var. pendulum; assembly: GCA_030864225.1. Lineage (NCBI taxonomy): Eukaryota > Viridiplantae > Streptophyta > Magnoliopsida > Solanales > Solanaceae > Capsicum > Capsicum baccatum. Next base: position 233,074,471 of record CM061557.1, read on the forward strand.
GTGCACAGAAGAAGGAAGAAAAGATTCTGGACCCTGTTTTTCCAGATGGTCGGCCTCGGGAACGCTGGTGAAAAAAATTAAACCTGTGCTTGGATTATTTCGCGCATGAAAGACATTGATACAAGATCTTAAATTACAGCTTCTGCTATTGGCTTGTTACATTCGCACGAGGTTTGAAGTCCCAGGGTAAAAGGTTCTTCCATTCTTCTGACACCCTGCGTGCAGCGTTAGCTTAGCATCTTTGCATCAGATTTATGGTTCAATGTTGTCGTTAAGTTAAATATCTTTTAGATTACACTGCTCCTATAAGCTTCTGCTGGATGTGTCATGTGAATTCTTAGTTTTGTATTAATTGAGGCTCTAAAGCTTTCATATTTCAGATTGTGTGCCAGATTGTAAAATGCAGCTTACACAATACAACATGGTGTTCATGGCTTATTGACTCGCGATCTTTTGTGTGTTGTAATTCGAAACATATAAGCATTTAACTTGTCTTGAAAAGCCTTTGCTAAGCTCAGTTGCCCATCTTAAGAAGTGATGGCATATATTGCCCGAGGGCTTTTGTTCAGTGACAAATATAGTAGTCTTAGATGTGTGGTAGGCACATGCTATGAGTTTGAGTCCTGTTGTGAACCAAGTCTAGTATTTACGTGAGTAAGGTTGAAGCCCGGGCAGCAACTATGTGTTTCATGAACCAAGTCTGGTATTTAAGTGAGGAAAAGGTTGACGCCCAGGCAGCAACTACCTGTTTCACGAACGAAGTCTGGTATTTAAGTGAGGAAGGTTGACGCCTGGGCAGCAACTACCTGTTTCACGAACTAAGTCTGGTATTTAAGTGAGGAAGGTTGACGCCCGGGCAGCAACTACCTGTTTCACGAACCAAGTCTGGTATTTAAGTGAGGAAGGTCGAAGCCCGGGTAGCAACTACGTGCTTCGTGAACCAAGTCTGTATTTAAGTTAGGAAGCGTAGAAGGGACCGGGCATTAACTACGACATATTTTTTGGTTACTCGAAGAGAAAAAGAGTTGATGGCATATATTCTTCTGCCAGCTCTTTGAAGTAATGTGTGTTTGTTCTTGTGAGCAAAGGGTTGTAGAATAAAATGTCTTCTTCCCTTGATCACTATATCTTAAAGTCTATACCAAGTAATAGATGCCACTTGTATCATTATTTGGTTAGTGGATTCTACTCAAGACACTATGAAAGATATGGATTCTACAATTATCAACTATAATTAATTGTATATAAACCTAAGAATGATTTAGTGGGTGCGGATTAGAATGAGTTTTAAGAATAAAAAGGGCAGCCGGTGCACTAAAGGTCCTACTATGCAAGGCCCCGTGCACTCTTCTTAAGAATGTTTTCAGCTTTGTTTTTTTCAACCAAGATTGAATTCTCTCATCACATGCAAAAATTACCCTACTGTGTTACTCAGAAAACAGTTTGATATATCTTTCTTATATTCTAATGGTAGTAAATATTTAATCAAATTATGTAGCTGAATGTTGTTGTTTGTCACTACCAATGTTTCTAGTTCATTATATTCTTGAGCAGCTTCACTACAATGTCCAAATTGTTACAGCCATTATCTTATCATGAATATTATTAGTTTCTGTTGCCAATATATTTACTCAGATGAAAAAGCAAAACCATATCTCCGACTAAAGTATTGGGAAAAGGCATCGTTTACACCCTAAACTATATCCGAAAATTCGAAGCCACATCTAAACTATACTAGTGGCCTGTTACACACCTAAACTATAAAAAAGTGAAACTATTTACACCCTGCCAGGCTACCACCACTTGCATGTGGTGTAGTGTTTTACACGCACTGTTACGTCAGGTGTGTAATAGGTCACTTATATAGTTTAGGTGTGGATTCGACTTTTCGACTATAATTTGGAATAGAAACGATGCCTTTTTCCTTAATGTTTTTAGCCGTTTACTTTTGTTATTTAATAGGCTGGACGCGCCTAAAATAAGTGTAACACACACACCTTAGAATGGGGTCGCGGGAGGTAATAATATCACTTTTATATAATTAAGGTGTGTAATAGGTTACTTATATAATTTAGGTATGACGACTTTTCTTATATAGTATGGGGTGAAAATGATATATTTTTCCCCTAAAGCATTCTTTAATATCACACATAACATGTGTCCATTACAAGATGTAAGATCCATTTTTCAATAAACCTAGTAGCCTGTTGTTTGTGGAAAATAGTATGGGGACCCCATACTTTGTTTTTTTGGTTCCAAACAAAGATCATTTACTTTATGATTTATTTGATCTTTAACAGTGATTATCGTACAATTATTGAACAAGTTGCGTGTTTAGGCTATAGCAAAATTCATGTAGATAAGATGATTCATGTCAAGCTATGGATAACTACTTATCCGCATCCGGTGTTTACATTTAATTAAATACTGATTAACCTCAAGAATCAACAAATCAAAGTGAAAATGCATATCACCTAATTGTGATTAAGTATTAAAAAGTGTATATGCGGAGAGTCATATTTTACATTAATTAGTTTGATGTAAACACTACATAGAGATTTTCCGATAGAAATGTTCAATATTACTATCTAATGTCCAACTTTGTCTAGAAAAGAATCTTTATGATCCAATTTTCTTAAAGTTCCTGCCACCTTCTGCACTATGTTGATTTTAAAATTACATCAGTTGCTTTCAGCTACAGGCAATTCAGGGGACGCGGCGTAATGGCTGGTTAAATTTACTGGAAATCAATATTCCATTGATTCTTCATTTGCCTTGATGCACTTGAAAGGGTATGTTACTATGTTTACACTACAGTAAAACTCAGCCAAAAAAACGCATAATTGATACCAAACGATATCTACAAGCACAAAACAATCCACACACAAACAATAACAACCCACATTCACCCGCAACAACAAGACACAAACGGTACAAGAAATAAACACAAACTTAAAGCAATAAAGAAGATAGTTAACTTGCCACAAGGAGAACACGTAATGTAGCAACTAAAGAGTATATTAAACTCTAAAACTTCTACAAAACACGTTAACAAACGCCAAGTTCTTATGGTGACCGTCAAGAGAATCAACTCACCTCAAGATCTACCGTTTCCAAACAAAGAACAATATTAACTTTTCCAAATCCTAAACTACAATGGCTAATCCAAGCCCTAACTAAGAACTAAACTAAGGTGGTCTACTCTCAAGAGAGAGTATTTTCAATGTCTCATATTTTCATCATTAAACAACTAACGAGAGAAGACCTAAAAAGTCCTACTTATAGTATATTACTAAAGAAGACAAAAAGACCACTTTGCCCTTAATGAGAGGGGTTGTCATGGTGTGTAAATACACCATGTACAATGTCCAAAATATCCTTAACGAAAGGGCAGCCAAGGTGCGTTGGACTTGAATGAATGGCGCCTCTTCAATGCTCTCAAAATCGAGGATAGTTTATACTTCAAGGCTTGTGGTTCTCGGGTTAACAACAATGTAAGCATCCAGGCAACCTTCCACACGCGGGATTGCTTTAAGTCATGCTTAAAACGGGCCTTTCTTGCAAATCCTTGTGCTCTCGGGGTGACCAAGTCTTGAGCCCTCAAGTGTTGGCCTCCAAAGATGTCATCAAAAGCAAAGGCGGCTATTTGACTTGTATCAATAATCCTATTGTATACAGTACTATTCTTTTGGTTTAGTCACCCTCATCTAATAACTCATACACCGGATAACTCGGATTTGCTCCCTACCAGGAGTTTCTCCATTTCAAGAGCCCGAAAATTCTAATTAAAGATGGAGGGATCTGGTTCAATCCACCACACCCCTTTGGCTGTCTAGTGAACACTTTGCATAACAAATTAACGATATGTACATATAAAGAGTTCATGTAGCATGGCTGGGATATCTTTTTCACATTACCACTAAATTGTGAAGCCGCCGTTCACTATTTGTGCTGTTATCAATGTTGAGGTTTCTCTATAATTGTTAAAATCACTTGAATTCGAATATTATGTTGAGATTATTGAGATAAAGCATAGCAAGAATTATTCGTAAGCTAAAAGGTCAAATGTGATAAAATAGATAAGTGGCATTTATTCTTTAATCACGAGGGGTTGACTTTTATCTTCATATGGACACACAGATTTTAGTATCCTACTATTATTTACTTAATTGAGCTCTGTTATGAATCAAAAGAATCTGATTTTGCCACTCATATCAAGAGCCAAGATATCAAGGTCCCACCAATAACATTTTTTTGCCTATAAATAGGCTGCTCTAATGCTCTTCTAAATCACTCAATTTGGCAATAAAAACACGTATAATTAGCATATATATTTAATTGTTCAGGGCGCTTAGTGTTGCCTCTCCCTCAAGGGCTTCTTTCCTTCATGTTTAAATTTAGAAAGCATGCTGGGAAAGAAGCTCTGGAGGGAGAGCCAACAAAATGTGTCTTGTCTTGCTTCACTAACTACAACTGATAGTTGTTGCTCTTCACAGGGCAGTCTTTTTTCACTCTCCCTCAAAGGCTTCTGGCTTAAAAATGTCTTACACTTCGGGGTTTGAGCTAATGCCAGAGGTCTTTCGAGTGAGAGTGGACAAATTCTGCTGTGATATATTATGCACAACTCCGACTCAACAAAGAAACTGTTCTTAAGTGGCAGATCTATAGTGTTGTCTATGAGTTCACGTGAACTTAGTAACTTTTGTCCAGGGCTGTATATGTATTGAGAAATCTACTAAATATCAATAAATATTTGACTGTGACATATTCCGAAAGAACTTTTTTCCTTCTGATAAACTGATTCTACTTTTTTTCCTATGCAGTTACGGTGCATCAACTCTGTACCACAGCTCAAGAGTGCCTCTATGATCATGAGAAATAGACAAATGAGGATTATTTTGACCCTGAAATTATGATGTGAAGGCTTAACTGAGTCGAGGGGGAGAAGATATAGTTCTTTGCTGCACTAACTGTCTTTAGCTTGAACAACGTATGGATGGCTGAAAACTTTAAAGCACCCATCATCACTAACGGGTTGTCGGTGCAACTGACCGACTGACTTAAAATCCTGAATCTGCCTTCTGGAGTTGAGAAGTGGCTGGTTGTATACTTTCTTGTATGGAAATATTTCTAAGATTATGTTTCTGCAAGTAATCTTAAGACCAGTTATCCTAAGGGGAAATCGTTTATATTGAATGAAGTCATGCACAGCTTTTACAAAGGGGCTCATGCTCATCGTCTATCTGTTATACATACATAATGAAAAATATTGACCTTGCAGTATAAGTTTCTGACAATGAACTGTTGGGTTCAAAATCAAGAGGGGTCATGCGGAAGCTTAATGTTTGCAAACCATGGATGATAAATCAGATGACACAAAAAATAATATTAAAAAAGTATAATATTATTATATAATTTGGCCAATTGGCCTACATATAAAACATAAAATTCAAAATATAGAAGCTAATGAGAGAGAAAATCTCTATTGTGTTATGGCAAGACTACATTATGGATGCTATTATATTATGGTATGAGAAGAGTATGTCCAAAACTTTTCCTCTAAGAAAGAGGTTAGTCAAATATGGAAAAGAATTATATTTTTCTTTTGGTAAAAATAATTATGGTAACTTTTATTTTCCTTCTAAGAAAAAGTAAAGTAATGAAATCAAGCCGAAAACCCTAACATGAACCTCCTTCCCGCCCGCTAGCTTCCCCCACCCCCACCCCACCCATGGAATGAAGTAATGATGTATGGCTGACTGGAATCATGCCATATGCGGACTATCCACGGTCCACCAGCAGGTTACAGCATTATCATATGAGTGAAGTTTTGTCACACTAGACCATATACTTGAAATTAAACCATCATGTGTTTCTTTCAAGAAATCATAAAGCTTCGGCACTGGAAGAAACTTGGCGCCAACAGAATCGAATTGATATAGAAAATTCAAATAATCAACCAACTAGATTGGATTTGAGATGTAATTGATTAATGATTATTGATAGTCTTGAGGAATAAATAAATTAGCATGCATTTTCTCAATCCTTCTTTTGGTGGCTGAATCCTGAAGGAGATTAAATTGTGATATCTGAAGTTCCTCCAGGAAACAAAAGAAGAAGAAAAAAATACTTTAGGGTATATGGAGGGTCCACTTTGTATTATATTCAATTATCTAAAAAGTACACACTAGATAACCTTATCCACTAAACTAGATTCTTGATTTTCAATCATAAGAATTTATTTCCCCATGTCTTTCCCTTTCTAGTAGCTTTTGTTAGAGCCCTCCAAATCCAACTGTTTAACTGTTACTTTTTCATAAGCAACTACTTTGATGCCATAATTTTCTTCAAGCTCAAAATTCACCATGGAGGCTGCTGCCACTCCATTGTACCACTTCATTTCTTCACATCAGCCACTCACCCAAAAGAAACCAGGATGCTATTCCACAAATTTTGGCCTTGTAAATGCAGCAGAAACACTTGCTGAAACTTCACCCCCAACCTCTCTGGAATCATTTTCTACTTTGCAATCTGATTGTAATAAAAAGTTCCACTCACTAAATTCAGTCAAAGCTATGCATGCCCAGATGATAAAATTGTCTAGAGAATGGGATATAAAGAAAAATATGCAGTATGTTATCTCAGGTTACTTGAAATTTGGTGATTTTCAATCAGCTGCAGTGTTATTCTTTGTGGGGTTTGCAGAGAACTATTTGTATTGGAATTCTTTCCTTGAAGAATATACAGATTTTGGAGGAACCCCATGTGAAATTCTTGAAGTTTTCAGTGAGTTGCATTGTAAAGGAGTGAACTTTAACACTGAAATTCTTGCTTTTGTATTGAAAATCTGTTCAAAGTTAAGAGATGTGTGGTTAGGATTGGAAGTCCATGCTTGTCTGATCAAGAAGGGATTTGATTTAGATGTGTATACAAAATGTGCACTGATGAATTTTTATGGGAGGTGTTGTGGGACTGAGAGTGCTAATGAGGTCTTTAAAGAAACATCAACGCGTGACTCTTTGTTGTGGAATGAAGCGATTTTGGTTAATGTGAGGAATGAGAAATGGGCAGAAGGTCTACAAATGTTTCGCGATATGCAGGCTTTACTTGTTAAGGCCAATAGCTTAACCATTTCCAAAGTTTTGCAAGCCTGTGGGAAATTGGGAGCTTTTGATGAAGGGAAACAGATTCACGGGTATGTTATACGATATGCCTTAGAATCGAATATACTCATAAGCACTGCATTGATCAACATGTATGTGAAAAATGACTATCTCAAACTTGCTAGAGTAGTTTTTGATTCAACAGACAATCGTAATCTGCCTTGTTGGAACAGTATTATATCGGGGCATACTGCACTCGGTCACCTTGATGATGCGTGGGAGCTATTTCATGAAATGAAAGCTTGCAACATAAAACCGGACATAATAACCTGGAACAGCCTTTTATCTGGTCATTTTCTTCATAGATCATTTCGAGAAGTTTTGGCAATTCTGAGGAGAATGCAGAGTGCTGGTTATCAGCCAAATCGCAACTCTATAACTAGTGCCCTTCAAGCAGTGAGTGAAATACGATATTTGAGAATTGGGAAGGAGATTCATTGCTATGTTATAAGAAAAGGACTTGAGTATGACCTGCATATTGCAACTTCACTAGTAGACATGTATGTGAAGAATGGCGACTTGACATCTGCACAAGCTTTTTTTGATTGTATGCCAAACAGAAATGTTTGTGCTTGGAATTCATTAATTTCGGGGTATTCCTGCAGGGGACATTTTGAAAAAGCTGGTGATCTTTTGAATCAGATGAAGAAAGAGGGGATTAAACCGGATATAGTGACCTACAATAGCATGGTTTCTGGTTATTCAACGTCCAACTGCATTAAGGAAGCTTTGGGTATGATTAGAAGGATCAAAAGTTCTGGCATGTCTCCAAACGTCATTTCATGGACCTCTTTAGTATCAGGTTGTACACAACAAGGATACTTCAGAGAAGCATTTGAGTTTTTAACTCAGATGCAGGAGGAAGGTATCAAAGTCAATTCAGTTACGGTTGCAAGCTTACTTCAAGCATGCACGGGTCTCTCTTTGTTACATATTGGGAAAGAGATACACTGCCTTTGTATACGGAATGATTTTATAGATGATGTATATGTATCTACGGCTCTCATAGACATGTACAGCAAGTGTGGAAACTTAGAAAATGCCCAGACAGTTTTCCAAAGACTCGAGAACAAAACATTAGCTTCCTGGAATTCCATGATAACAGGATTTGCCATATACGGCCTAGGTACAGAGGCAATTTCACTCTTTGATAAAATGAGAGAAGCAAACATCCAACCAGATGCCATAACATTTATAGCTCTTCTATCTAGTTGTAAACATTCTGGTTTGCTTGATAAAGGTTGGAAATATTTTGATCATATGAAGACAGATTTTGGAGTTGTCCCAACAATTGAGCATTATTCTTGCATGGTTGATCTTCTGGGAAGAGTTGGTTACCTTGATGAAGCATCGGATTTTATTCAGTCAATGCCAATGGAGCCAAATGCTGCTGTTTGGGGCGCTCTTCTTACATCATGTCGGATCCATGGAAACGTTGAGCTTGGAGAGATTGCAGCTGAATACCTTTTCAAGTTAGAACCATATAATGCAGCTAACTATGCCTTAATGATGAATCTCTATGCACTTTCAAACAGATGGACGGATGTTGACCGCATTAGAGACAAGATGGAAGCTATGGGAATGAAAATCGGACCAGTATGGAGTTGGCTAAAAGTCAATCAGAGGATTCACATATTCTCTTCAGCAGGAAAAACTCATCCAGAAGAAGGAGAGATATACTTTGAGCTGTACAAGTTGATTTCTGAGATGAAAAAGTTGGGATATAAACCTGATACTAAATGTGTTTATCAGGACATTGCTGAAGTGGAGAAAGAAAAGGTGCTGCTTGGTCACACAGAGAAACTGGCAATTACATATGGATTGATCAGGACCACGAGTCCTGCACCTATCAGGGTGATTAACAACACAAGAGTATGTTCCGACTGCCATACTGTTGCAAAACACATGTCGTTGCTGAGAAGGCGAGAGATTTTCCTAAAAGATGGTGTCCGCTTTCACCATTTTAGGGATGGTAAGTGTTCTTGCTGTGACTTCTGGTAAGGGTATGCCGAGCATCTTCTTCTCCTATAACAGAAAACAAATGCTGTGTTGCACCACTTTTGTAAATGTAAATCCTTTTGTTATATGAAGTTCATAGATGCCGGACAAATGTCATGAATACAGTGATACGTGGAATCAGTTTAAGCATCATTACAATTGTAAATTTCTGAGGAAAGCTTGATCACAGTTCAATCTATTGCAAAAAAGAAATGATTCAGTAGAGCGAGTACATAATTGTTTAGTATGATGACTCCTGTGTTATTTATCCATATTTTGTTCTCCATTCATTTGCTATAAATCTTGTAGGATCTAATTTGTGAAGAGATCTTAGTAGTGATCAGTAACTCTTTAGACTATTAAACTATACCTGTCTAATGACAACTCTTGCTTCCTAGCAAACATCAACATTGTTAAGAGGCAAATTTGAGCAAAAAGTTCAGTCTGTTTCTGAGAAATGACTTCTCGGATTCTTTTTCTACAGAGAAGAGAGGAACTCTTGCTGAATTTTCTTTATCTTCATATTGTTTCTTTCCTTGTCTATATTTGCATTTTCCAGGGTAGACTTTATTATTTGAAAAAGAAAAAAAACTATCATTTTTGTATGGAAACTCTTTAAACCTAGTTCATTAGTTACCAATTGTGCTTCAATAGACTCCCCTCCGTCCCAAATTACCTAATTTGATTTCTCATTTTACTTGTCTTTTTTCATTAATCAAGACAGACAATTTTTTTTCCCATTATACCCTTAGTAATTGATTACTCCTTGTTACTAGCATTGAATTATCAAATCTTGAAAAATGTTGCAAAGACTTTGGTAATCCTATAATCCTAATTATCCATGCAAAAAGTGTTTTGGTATCAGTCATATAATAACTCCATCAATATTGGAAGTAACAACATGGCAACATTAATAGGGACAAATGATAAAGTTATATTATCAATTATTGTTTTCTTAATAGTTGTGTCATCTCAATTTGGGGGACGGGTAATTTGGGATGGAGGGAGTATCTCTTAAGGCTAATCTAAAAGTTGCATGGCTGCAGCCTGCACCTATCTGGCACAAAGTAGAGAAACAATATTTCATAGTCCCAACACTATTGAAAAGTTTAACAATAGAAAGGGTAAGAAGACAGGTTACTTAACCATAACACTACTGAGAGATCTCAAAGGAGAAGGGGAAAATTAATGTTCTCATAAAGCGGTCTATTTAACAGTCGCTGCATATTATCCATTCATCGTTATGAGCGTTGATTCCCCTTCTGGAAAGAATATTAGGATGATTCACTTTCTTGGAAGCCTTTCACCTCAATCAGAATTCAGCTTGGTTCTTATATTGGTCTGATTATCTTCTGTTTTTTTCCATTCGTAGATTGTTTTTTCTTTCTTGCTAGCATATCTTTTTGGCAAAAGAATTGACCAGCGCGAGCAGTTCTGAGTAAAGAACAATCAAAATTTTGCATAAAGTGCCTATAATATAATTCATATAACAAGGCATCCAATGGTGTGGGCGGTAGCCTAGTGGTCAGTGGAGTGGATTGAGAACTGTGAGGTTTCAAGCTCGAATTCCAGCTAAAGCAAAAACACTACGCAATTTCTTTTCATCTGTCCCAGCCTTTGGCTGACATAGTTACCTGAGAGGTGAAAGAAAAACTATTCAGATGCCCTTTTGAATCCCTCGCTCTCCATGTTGCTCCATTTAAGTCAGAACACACTAGTCACTAGTATCTTCTTGCTGATAAATACGCTGTTACCTTTTTCAAACAAAGAAAAAGGTACCAGTTACCAGTACCACCAGTATCAAATCATCTACAATTTATTAATGCAAAGGAAGACAGCTACAGATAGGAACAAGATAAGAGATGAAAAACTGACTGATAACCACTCTTAAGCGTTCCAATATCCTCTATTGCAATTCCCCTATAAGATTGGGCACAGAAGTCCTCCCTGATGTCTCATTCCCATCAACCTTTCATGCAACACCTAATTCATCAATAATAGTCAAAAGTTTGCCTTAAAATGCTAGAGCTGAATGCCCTGCAATTGAGGGAAGATATCCCTTTTTGAGATTGGAAATAAGTTGACAGTAGACTAGAAAAAAGTGACTACTAAATTCACATGATATGTAGAGTCAAATAAGTTTACACGATCTACGCATATGTGACATGAACTCTGGTTACCGCTGTACATGATACACGAGTGTAAATATCTTGACTCAGATACAAGTACTACAGAAGCACTACCTACACGCAAATTAACTTACGAGGTTAGGCAGTCTCGATTCAATACAAAACTTGTAGGTGAAAATTGGTTGAACTATCTGGAATGACATGAAGAACTATGTTTACGTTCTTAGTTTCTATCACAAGCATGATACAGCTAGCTCAAAACAAACTTTAGACCATAATAAAGGAAAACCACTCTACTGCACTCCAGTCGAGGCAAGAGTTCTCCCAACTTATATATACAAAGCTCTGGAAACAAGGTGCAATACAAACATTCTGCCCATAATTTTCGCAAGCTAAAAGTTGCATCTACCAGCTCAAAAACAAGTCGCCGACCAGCACTTTCCTACAGAAGTATTTACAGAATATTAAGACCCTCAAAACCACCATGAGAACCGCAAAGGTAGTAAAGGAAAACAAAACCTCCATAAATAAAACTTGCCCTATAACAGGATACACGCCCTGTTAATGCATAAAGTCGAGACAGATTACAAGCAGAAGCAAATTCAAAGAAGCTGAAGTCTAGCTTCTTGCCCAAGAGATTTCATGTCTCGATCTGGTTACTAGAAGACCAGTTCACACTGGTGGGTACAACACCTCCCTGCATAGCCATTCTCTCAGATACATCAGCTAGTGATTTCAGATTGCAATTGATTAAAGCCTTCACAAAGTAGCAAGTCTCCTCTTGAGTGTTCCCTTCAGGCACATCCACCATAAATGACTCAATCACCAGTGTCCCCGGTCTACCATCAAGTGTCTCGGGATGGACTGTAATAACCGAAGAATAGTTCTGCAAAAGTTGATTTAAGTAAAACACCAGGTTGGACATGCTAGATGGTTTAGTGTAAAGACAGATATAGGAAGAAGCTTAATTAAGAAAAGACTCCTGAAGAATATGCAAATGCAAGTCGACAACAAGCTCAAAATGAGCAATGTCGAATGCAAATTACCAAACATTACAGGACCTTGGCATTACAGGCAAACACAACCACCAATAACCAAACCACGATGCAAACAACAGAAATTAGCTCAACGACTCCATCAATTGATAGGTGGATGTGCGTAAGATTCTTTATCAACACACTTGTCTAAAAGCACTAATTGATAAAGCCGTTTAAGAGAAGCCATTAGAACCTACAATAGATATTGTAGAAGATAAAACATGTAGTACCAATTCATTGATATCTTCAACTCTCCAACTTAACATTTATATGAACAATTTTTAAGATCATGTTTTACTGTAGGATACTTCTAAAATGTAAAGGAAATAGCTAATCTTCACCGAAAACTCTAGTACCTTAAGCCTGTGATCGCCACCAACGATTCTGATGCCAAGGATATGCTCCTCATCATCAAGAAGTTCCAATCTTTCGGTGCTAGTGGTGGCTGGAAGACCAGACTTGACATTCACCTCTCTAACACTACCAATTGTAAGATCACCCTTCACAGTACACCTGCTAATAAATGGCTTATACTTCTGAGGCTGATCGAATCTCCTTACGAGTGACCAAACCTACAAGAGAATCAACAATCAGATGTTACAACTCAAATGCAAAACAAGCAGAAAATCAACAAATAGCATATCACTAATACCAGCTTACAAAGGACAAAAACTAACAAATGGTCATCAGATTCAATAAGTTCATGCATCCCAAAAATCTTGGAATCCCTCCAATATTCTAAGCAGCATAATTATCCACAGCAAAAACTTATATTTTCTTTTTTACTCTCTCTTTAGTTGTTTTATACAGAATATCTGCCTCAATCAAGAAAGACCTTCGAAAGCATTTCAAAGAAACCATACCAAAATATTTTGACACAAACTTTCCACAAAAAAAAACACCTCCTGTAAATAACTCCACTCTTCCACTAAATAAACAAACAAAGAACCAAAAAAAAAAAAAAAAAAGCAGCACGGTGCACAAAAGCTATCGATACGCACAGGGTCTGGGAAGGACCGAACCACAAGGATCTACGCAGCCTTACCATTCAGCTATGCAACAGAAAAACAAATAAAGAACCAAAAATTGGTAAATTGTTAACCCAAAAAGCAAGATTAGCAAAAGCAAAGACTTGCAGATTATCAATAAAAGAAAAAGAAAAAGACTCTAAAATATTCCATAAGCAAGATTAACAAGAAATCAAGATAAAAAAAGATATGGTGTTTACAATATCAACAGGTGCTTTGATGTGCTTAACAAGAGATGAACTACACTGATGGTCACTAGGCTGATGACTATGGTATCTTTCTACAAACTGTGCCTCCATTTTCCTTCAACAACTCCACTTCAAATTTTCTAACTTAACACAAGTTGTATAAAAGCTTAGAGAGATTGAGAATAGGTGGTGGTTGGTTACTTGGTTATGTGATGAGTCTTGACTTTTAAGTCTATCAAGAATTAGAAAGAGAAATGGAGAGAGGGAGATATCTTTATTTAAGCTGTCATTATTACATTACACCGACAATTACGCCAATAACAGCCCATTGGAGAGCCCAAAACTATTTCTATCCAATGGGGGTCATTTCTACTTTGAACAAATTGAGTGTGTAGTTACGTAAAATCTGGGTTGTTTTCATATTTACGTAAAATTTTAATTTTTCATTCATTATCTTGATATATAGCTAAGACTCATTCGAAGGTTTATCAGAAATAGTTTTTCTATTTTATCTAAAATAATGATATATTGTTGTTATTGTTATAGCTAAGACTCGCAATACATCATCATCGTCTAATACATAAATATCGTCTTTAATTTTTGCTTCTCAAAATAGGTAATTTTCTCGTGTGGCATAGTATTTATATTTCACTTTTTTTTTTCTTATGATTTTCACGTGATGTTTGGTACTTATATTTTAACCCGACTATATTCAAATCATGCGTTACAAGCTCCATTTCGACCAGCACATTCATGATTTTTTCCATGTTCATATTTCGACTATTCCACCTCAATCCATGTTAATAATATATTTCACATAATAATATTTGACAAGTTATAGCTCACGCCATTAAAAAAAAATTATGTCCTACTATACATAAATTTGATTGTTAAAAATAAAAATGAAAAAGAAGTTGATATACACTAATGTGCAATTAAATGATTTAATGGACCCCACTCTTCCATTATTGTACAAAATTAACTAACTTATCTCAAAATGTTCGCCCCTTTTTAAGTTAAAAAATTGAAAATTATTTGGAGTCCACAGTACTTTTGAATTGTTCCAAGTCAACTCAAAATCCATTTTCTTTCTACGGAAATTTGTACTAATGAAATTGACTAATCAAGATAATACTTTCCCAAATCAAAATTCTAATTTGGTCCATTGTAACATGGGTGAGGAAGTTAATATGCAAAAGTACACAATGCCCTAACCTTTTTCAAATGTTCAGACTTGCTAACATTTGAACAAGTATAAAATTCAACAGCACACTAATAGTTAGGAGGCCACAAAAGTCTTAACAATTGTTGTATAAACTTTTCATTTAATTGATGATCGCTTGATGACCACTGAACTTTTCTTTTTTGCAATATACACCTAGTAAATACTATGATCTAAATTACAAACTAAGATGAAAGAGATAAAGTGAAGGGTTAAAGCGTGAGGCCTGTATTTCTATATTTATAAAGAAAAATTACAGCATATATCCATCTAACAGATAACTACAAGAATAAATACAAAATAGAGTTCTACTAAAACTATGATACAAGAAGATAACTGCAACAAAACTATCTTAAAAATTCAATTAGGAAAATTAGACAATATATGATGAGGTGCTTTTTCAAAAATAAAAAATAAAATACATCGGGGTAGGGAAAAGGAAAACGGAGAGGAGATACCAACTAAGTAAAATCGTGAAAGTTCAGCTAATTAATCAATTGAGCTATTAAAATTTTGAAGTTGTTATAAATTGAGGAATTAAGGATTTACTAATTAGATAAAAATTCATATAACCAATCAACTTTATCTTAATTTATCTATCAAGATTCTGTATATGATGAAACTATTATTAACTGAGGAATCAAGCATTTACCTCAAAATAACCAATCAACTAAGTTACAAAGTTACCGTATATTATGAAATTGTTGTTGCTAGAAGGTTGGCTATGCATGTGTCCCACTTGTAGAGATCAGTGTAAATATAAAAGGAGTGGCCATTAAAATTCAATGTGATTTGTGGGTTATAACAACTGCAGATATAAGTTAAAATACAAGAAATTGTCTTTTCGAGTGTCCCACTGTCCATATTCCTTCACCATCAACTTTGTTTTTGAGGATTTCAGGAATATTCCAGCGACCTAATATTCTTGTATTGCTGATGCATTTCAGCTATGGATTTTACTGATTTGGATCATTTAATCATGCAATTTCAACAACATCAATTTAATCACCATAACTTTGATTTTGTGAAGCATGGAGCGATTACTAACTTACGGAGTACGTGACCCATGATTGAAAGATGCATGTGGAGGACGCGAATTAGGGGCAGAGGGTTAGTGGGTAAGAGTGTGTTTGTAATAGTAGGGAAGAGTATTTCGTTTGTATCTGTGCTTATAGTTTCTTTTTCATAGTGTTCTGATGATGTTTGTAATCTCGAATAAATAGTTTAGAGTATTACTCTGTCGGTGTCTTGGTTTTTTGTCGGTGTCTTGGTTTTTTATTATTTAGCGGTATCTTATTTTATTTTGTTGTTTATTATATTTTTATGTTTTTTGTTTGTTAATTATATGATTATTTGTGCTGACTCGAGAGTCTATCAGAAACAGCCTCTCCATTTCATCTAATGTAGTGGTAGTGGTATGAACTGCATACACTTTATCCTTCTCAAATCCTACTTTATGGAAATACACTCGTTGTTATAATTACTATTCACATAATAATTCAATTTATCACCTAGAGCGTCAAAGTGAGTTTATGTCAACCTAATATATCGAAAATCCATACTCGATAAATAGCGAAATTATGAAATTTGTAATAAAACAAGAAAGAATAAAGAAAAAGAGTAGAGATATAGTGAAAGTAATTGTTATTTCTCATTCTTGAGGGATGAGAGATCATCTTAATTGAGATTATAATAAACAAAACCCCTCTATTTATAGCGAAAAATACTCTTACTTTCTAACTAAAAGAGAGATCATTCAAATCCTGATAGATATCAACTAAATGTTGATAGATCTTGATAGACATTCACTATAATGTAAATACATTTAAAGCACTCACCTTTGAATGTCTAGATGGATAACGTGCATGCCTCGTTAAAACCTTATTAGAAAAAAAAAACAATGGAAAAAAATATAATGAAGGAAAAAGAGTACACATCTCTAATAATACGCATTTCGGCTGCCTCATTAAAAACTTTACAAGGAAAATTCAGTGGGACAAAACCTTGAAAGGGAAAAAGAGTACAGCACATATTTGCTCGCCTGACGAGAACATCAATAAATTTTTGCATCCCGATCTTGTGCACCATCTTCTTGAAAGTTGCAATTGGATGAGATTTGGTGAATAAATCAGTCACATTATCAATTGAACGAATCTGTTGCACGTTAATATCACCATTCTTTTGTAACTCATGTATGTAGAAAAACTTTGGCAAAATGTTCTTTGTTTTATCTCCTTTTATTATTCCTTCATTAAGATGTGTTATGCATGTTGCATTATCTCAAAATACATCCTTTCATGTCACTTGATAAATATTTCTACGTCAATATACTTAAATAAACGCAGAATTTAGATCCTCATAATCTTTTATAATATTGTGCCAATATGGTATCAAAGATATCATCGATGATATATCATTTTGTATCAATTCACAACGTGATATAACATTTTGAGATCTCATCACTTCATTATTTTTAAGTACCTGAACCTCTCAAAAAGTTTCATGAAGTGTTATGTCGTAGGCTCTTCAAGAGCACATTGTCTTCTTATTATGATTGTTTGCTCCTTATTCTTTTCAAGGATTATTTTATTTGGAACCAATTGATCTACCACACTTCACGCATGCATAGACTTTGTCCTTTATGGACTCAAAATAGGAGCACTTGCAGCTTAAATATGAGATGTTTTCGACATTTGACTTGAATTATTTTTTGAATGACTATTTGGTGATAATTCCTAACATATTTCATAGCTGCTTATAATCTCCCCCTTATGTAAGTAAAACTAACATACATCCTCTACTTCTTTGAGGAATCCATCTTTATGCATTAAGATATATTCGTTAACCGCATACCGCACATCAAAACTCTTAGATGGAATAGTTGGTTTCTGACCTTGAACCAATTGAGAGGGAAGAAATAATCATAATATATTGGTCTAATGCATACAAGTGTTATTGTATGCAACATATCATATTTCAGACCAACACATGAAGCTTTGTTCTCATTAGCAATGGTTTATGTGATGCCCCACGCCACTACCCATTAAATTCATCCCGTTTTGGGCACAATTTCAAGCGTTTCGGGTGCATTTCGGAGCCCGACGGGGCTTCCACAACGTCTATTGACAAGGCCAACGTGGGAAAATCTTTGGGAGGTCAAATTACAAGCTCGGGTCAACATTTATGGGGCTTTGGAGCCTTGACCAGCAGCTGAACAAGAGACTGCACAGAAAAATCAGGATACTAGACAAGGCCCTTTCCACTAGTTCATGGATTGCATGGCCAAATGTAGAAATGTTGACTAGCATTTATTGTACCCCTTGAATAAGGGACATTATATATATCTTGTAAGGCCCTCTTGGGCAGATCACATACTTGTTTTACTCAAGAAATATAATCAGAAAATTGGCTCTTCGGGCCTCCCAAATCGAGTGTCTTCCTTTGCTATTTTCCTTACGCGTTTGTGTGAATGTTCAAAGGTTCTTGGGGACTGATTTTCGAGCTGGTTAGGATTGAGTTTAGCATTGATATTGAGAGTGTTAAGCTGTCCGCACGTGGCTAAAAATAGGCCCGTGACAAGTGGCATCAAAACAGCACTTTGAACATGGCATACGACGGCGACGAGGAGGTTCACGGCGGAGACAATTTGGGCAAAACCAAGACCAAAAAATGTGACAAGAGTAGGAACGAGAATGAGGCCCAACTTTCAGTTAGTGAGGCTGTCACGAACGTGGAAGATGGTGAAGGTTCAGCATCCGGCTCTCTCGATGAGAGAATCGTTAGCACGGAGGCTGGCTTAGCGGTTTTGGGCCATCGCTTCAAGACCCTTGAGTCCAACGTTGGTACCCTTGAGGCTGCTGCTCTTGAAGGGCTGGACGAAGTCAAGGCCAACTTGTCCGAGCAAAATAAAGAGCACAAGGAGGGGCTGACCAGCTTGGAACTCAAGTTTACGGAAGCGTTATCGGCGTTACACGAGGAGTTTGGGTCAAAACTGTCCGAGGGGATGTTGGGGCAGTCCGCTTTGCAGGAGGAAGTTGCTGACTTGAAGCAACAACTGGAAGCAGCCCGTGTTGGTGGAAATCATGGTTCCGTGGCTTACCATGATGCTCGTATTAAGGCTCCTAAACCCAAAGTGTTTAAGGGTGAAAGGAACGCTCAAAACGTAGAAAATTGCATATGGCAATTGGAGTCGTATTTTGAGCACGTCAAGATTGTTGACGGGGCAGCAAGGATCCGGATTGCAACCATGTACTTCAGTGATGTCGCAATGTTGTGGTGGCGTAGGAAAAAAGTAGACATGGAGAGGGGTCTTTGCACCATAGCTGATTGGGATCAGTTTAAGGATGAGTTGAAGGGGCAATTTTACCCTCAAAACATTGTAGATGAAGCTCGACGGAAGTTGAGGGATCTTAAGCAAACTTCTTCCATTCATAACTACGTGAGGGAGTTTACGAAGCTCTCACTTCTTGTGACGAGTTTCAGCAGTGAGGACTTGCTATTTTTCTTTCTTGATGGCCTCCAAAATTGGGCCAAACAAGAGTTGAGGAGGCGCAACGTCAAGACCGTGGATGAGGCCATTAAAGTGGCGAAATCCTTGACTGATTTTCATGCCGATTATGCCAAGGAAAAGGATAGTCGGAACAAGCCTGTTGCTTCCAAGGGAGATCGTGGGGACAAGGGCAAAGACAAGTTTATTCCCAACAAAAATCGGGAGTTCAAAGGCGAACGCAACCAGCCATCGTCATTCCGCAAGAACTACGAGGAGAAGAAGAAAGGTGTAGCTAACCGCGATAGCGGCTGCTACCTTTGCGGGGATACATCTCACTTTGCAAGATCTTGTCCTTCATTGAGTAAGCTGGGAGCAGCAACACGGAAGGATCAAGCTAGTGCGTAAGCCAGAAGTTTCGGGGAGCAAGAAGCACAAGCTGCCAATTCGGAGAAAGGAAAGGGACATGTCGTTGGTTTGTTTAACCACATGACTTTGTTCAACCACATGACGCTTGTTGCTCTTGCTGCAAAGAAGCATAGCGTTAGAGCTCGAGAGTCACTATTTGTTGATGGAGAGGTGAATGGCTAGCAGTCCGCATTATGGTGGACACCGGAGCGACGCACAACTTTGTTACGGAGGAAAAGGCTAAAGAACTTGGCCTTACATTCGTGACCAGTGATTCCATGTTAAAGACCGTCAATTGTCTCCCTACCAATGTCAATGGCCTCGC
Organism: Capsicum baccatum var. pendulum; assembly: GCA_030864225.1. Taxonomy (NCBI): domain Eukaryota; kingdom Viridiplantae; phylum Streptophyta; class Magnoliopsida; order Solanales; family Solanaceae; genus Capsicum; species Capsicum baccatum. Next base: position 233,094,455 of record CM061557.1, read on the forward strand.
TCCTTGGGTGAGTCTCACCTTGGGAGGTTGGAAGAGAGAAACGGATTTTTCGGTTGTCCCGATGGACGTCTTTGATATTGTATTGGGGCTGGATTTTTGGTATGAGATTAACGCGTTTATTTTGCCACATCTCAACCAGCTATCCATTTATGATGAGAGTGGTTCTTGCATTGTTCCACTTATTCATGTCGCTCAAAGTGGCACACGTTTGTCGGCGATGCAGCTTATTAAAGGTTTCAAGAAAGGAGAACCAACCTTTCTTGCGACATTGATGGAGATCATTGGCTGCCAAGAAGCTGAATCAGTGCCCTCATGTGTCCAACGTTTTCTTGAAGAGAACAAAGACGTAATGCCGGAGGAGCTGCCCAAATGGTTACCTCCACGAAGGGAAGTTGATCACGAGATTGAGCTGGTACCCGGGGCAAAGCGACCAGCTATGACCCCATATCGGATGTCTCCTCCGGAGCTTGAGGAAATTAGAAAACAACTCAAGGAGTTGCTGGAATCTGTCCATATCCGACCATCTAAGGCACCCTTTGGAGCTCCGGTCTTATTTCAAAAGAAGAAGGAAGGGACGTTGCGGTTGTGTATTGATTACCGTGCTCTCAACAAAGTCACGGTGAAAAACAAATATCCCATTCCCTTGATAGCTGATTTGTTTGATCGATTGGGGCAAGCCAAAGTGTTCACGAAGATGGATTTGAGGAAGGGCTATTATCAAGTTCGCATAGCCGAAGGAGATGAAGCCAAGACGACTTATGTGATTCGTTATGGGTCCTACGAGTGTCTGGTCATGCCTTTTGGACTGACCAACTCACCAACCACATTTTGCACACTAATGAACAAGATCTTACGGCCATACTTGGATCAATTCGTGGTCATATACTTGAACGACATTGTTGTTTATAGTAGCTCAATGGAGGAGCACGTTAGACACCTTCAAATCGTGTTTAATGTGCTGTGGGAAAATGAGCTATGCGTCAAACGGGAGAAGTGCACTTTTGCACAACCAAAGGTACAATTCTTGGGCCATACGATCAGCCAAGGGCAGATTCGAATGGATAGCGACAAGGTTGAGGCGATCCGGGATTGGAAGGTTCCAACAAAGGTACCCGAATTAAGGTCCTTCCTTGGCCTTGCCAATTATTACCGGAGATTTATTCTTGGATACTCGGATATTGCTGCTCATCTCACAGATTTATTAAAGAAGAATCGTGTTTGGGAGTGGAATAGTTCGTCTCAAGGGGCATTCGACAACCTCAAGGCAGCCATCATCAAGGAACCGGTTTTGGCTTTATCGGATTTCATGAAACTGTTTGAGGTGCAAACGGATGCATCCGACTTTGCTATTGGTGGTGTCCTAATGCAAGGGGGTCATCCGATAGCGTTTGAAAGTAGAAAATTGAATGATGCGGAGCGGCACTACACAGTCCACGAAAGGGAGATGACGGCCATCGTCCATTGCCTAAGGACATGGCGTCATTACTTGTTAGGAGCCCACTTCATCGTTAAGATGGCTAATGTAGCGACAAGCTACTTCCAATCACAAAAGAAACTCTCGCCGAAGCAGGCTCGATGGCAAGATTTCTTGGCGGAGTTTGATTACTCATTGGAGTATAAACTGGGAAAAGCCAACGTTGTTGCCGATGCATTGAGTCACAAGGCTGTTTTGGCGACACTTTTGAGCACGACCAGCTGTGGTGTGCTAGATACCATCAAGGAAGGGATGGAACATGATCCCGTTGCAAAACAACTTCTTGATTTGACGTGTAAAGGCAAGACCCAAAAGTTTTGGGAAGAGGACGGACTGTTATACACCACCGGAAGGTGAGTGTATGTGCCTAGATGGAAAAATCTTAGGCGCTTGTTGATCAAGGAGGGCCATGACACAACGTGGGCTGGTCATCCGGGACAGAAACGCACCATGGCCTTGTTAGAAGCAGCTTATTATTGGCCTCGCATGATGGACGACATAGAGGTATACGTTCACACTTGCCTTGTTTGCCAACAAGACAAGGTGGAACACAAGGCACCCGGTGGATTACTTGAGCCGCTGCCCACCGCGGAGAAACCATGGGACAGTGTCACCATGGACTTTATCACATGTTTGTCTAACTCGGAGGGTTGCGGAACAATCATGGTTGTCGTTGGTCGCTTCTCTAAATATGCAACATTCTCAGCTGCCACGTCAAATTGCAAAGCCAAGGAGGCAGCCCGATTGTTTGTCAAAGATGTAGTTAAACTTTGGGGCGTGCCTAGGCATATCATTAGTGATCGAGACCCGCGATTCACGAGAGCTTTTTGGAGGGAGCTATTCAGTTTGTTGGGGTCGGAGATGCACTTTTCAACCAGCTTCCATCCCCAAACCGACGGACAAACGGAGCGAGTAAATGGGTTACTCGAGTGCTACTTGAGGCACTTTGTTAGTGCCAATCAAAGGGACTGGTCACGGTTGCTCGACACGGCCCAATTCTCATACAATTTGCAACGGAGTGAGGCAACAGGTCGTAGTCCATTCGAACTTGCAACGGGGCAGCAACCAAACACTCCACAATCCTTACCGGTTACCGCCGGAATGGGGAATTCGGGTGCTTATCATATGGCAAAGGCTTGGGAGGAACAAGTCGATATGGCAAGGTCGTATCTTGATAAAATAGCCCGCAAAATGAAGAAATTCACTGATCGCAGTCGTCGTCCAGTCCACTACCGGATTGGAGACAAAGTGATGGTCAAGCTCAATCCGAGGCAATTCAAGTCGTTGAGGAGCATCAATCAAAGTTTGATCCGAAGGTACGAGGGTCCATTCAAGATTGTTGCCAAGGTTGGCAAGATTTCATATAAGCTGGACATGCCTTCACATTTAAAGATCTATCCCGTCTTCCATGCAAGCAAATTAAAACCGTATTTCGAAGACAAGGAGGACGTGGAGCGGGGTAAGTCTAGTCGGGCCCAAATCTTCATGACGTCCGCTGCCACGGATAAGCAAATTGAGGAAATAATTGATCATCAATTGATTCGAGGAAAAGGTTAGGGCAATTCAAGTGCCCAATTCTTAGTCCATTGGAAGGGGCAATCGCCCGAGGAGGCATCGTGGGAAAAATATGAGTACTTGTGGCCGTTCAAGGAGAAAGTCCACAAATATTTGCAGCTATGTGGCACCGCGGTCATCGCCAAATCAGGTGGGGGAGAGTGTGACGCCCCGCACCACTACCCATTAAATTCATCCCGTTTTGGGCATAATTTCGAGCGTTTCGGGTGCATTTCGGAGCCCGACGGGGCTTCCACAACGTCTATTGACAAGGCCAACGTGGGAAAATCTTTGGGAGGTCAAATTACAAGCTCGGATCAACATTTATGGGGCTTTGGAGCCTTGACCAGCGGCTGAACAAGAGACTGCGCAGAAAAATCAGGATACTAGACAAGGCCCTTTCCACTAGTTCATGGATTGCATGGCCAAATGTAGAAATGTTGACTAGCATTTATTGTACCCCTTGAATAAGGGACATTATATATACCTTGTAAGGCCCTCTTGGGCAGATCACATACTTGTTTTACTCAAGAAATATAATCAGAAAATTAGCTCTTCGGGTCTCCCAAATCGAATGTCTTCCTTTGCTATTTTTCTTACGCGTTTGTGTGAATGTTCAAAGGTTATTGGGGATTGATTTTCGAGCTGGTTAGGACTGAGTTTAGCATTGATATTGAGAGTGTTAAGCTGTCCGCACGTGGCTAAAAATAGGCCCGTGACATTTAGCTAATATCGAAGGCATTCAATGCCAAACCATCATCATTAAGATGAATTGTTTTGATTATACAATCTGAAAGTTATGTTCTTAACTCAATTTTATTAAACAAGCAACTTTATGAATGTCAAACTGCAGGTTGACAATGAATGTACATGTGATCATCTTATTGGTGCATCTTTTCAACATATCACATGATAGATGGACGGGTCATTTTTCACCTTTTATACTTTTCAGATTTTAAGAGATCCAATTCCAATATTATTGGTCCTACCAACTTATCATGAGAACAAGTAATATTATGTTTAATACTCAATATGCACATCTTTAAGATGTCGCAATCGTTCATGTCAATTTATGAACTTTTATACTAGTAAACTCTAAATTTACCATGATATGTATTTTTCACTCTAGTAAATTTCAGATTTACTATTGCATGAATAAATTTCAGATTTACTACTTTAAAATTAGATTTTAAAATAACTCTTCTTAGTTATTCTGCCTCTTTCGGAGGTGAGTTGTGATACCATCACAATCAAGCACAGTTTTGTATTGATAAACTTTACTAAATATCATCACATTCACCTAAGGAATGGATCTATGCTTATAATAATTAAAATTCTCATTCCCGTGAATGAAATATAATCGTATCCTACGCCTATCAAATTGATAGCTTACAACCTCTTTTATGATATTGCTACTTCAGGAGTAAATCGAGGCATACATATGATCTAGAAAATTTCTCTCTCTAACATATCTTATGATCATAATATGTGTGTGAAAATCTAACATTATCATATTGTTCCTCCACGCGTATATTCGTGCATTTAATCACTTGTCTTCTTTCAAACATATTATGCACTGCTATCACATACACTTCAAGAATGAAGTAAGTTGTCATATTTCAAACTTATCATATATTGCTACCACATTCACTTCATGGAGTGGAGCATATTAAAGGGGACATATGTCATGACTTTCCATCAAAAACACATTATTTTGCGTTAGCCAGACCAAACTGTCAATTCAAACCGAACCGACGAACTAAACCAAACCTAGAAAAAAAACCGACTTATGATTTGGTTTGATTAGTTTGGCGTTAGAAAAAAAAAATCGACCATTCTTGATTTGGTTTTGAAAAAAAAAAAAAGTCAAACCGAACCCGAATCAAACCGACATAATATATATATATATATATATATTCAAACTTTTTTATACATAAAATATTAATTATAATCTACTTTTTAAATAGTTTTTCAACTAGTTTTAGTAATTTTCAATAATTTGAAAGTAGATGTAGATATATAATTAGATTTGGGCCTTTAAGTTGTAATATTTGTCCATTAATTGCTAATTAAATGATTCAAAACTCAATATAAACTTAAAACCTAAACTTTTCACTCTTCATCGAGTTTTTCGCTCCTCATTTTTTCATAATTATGATTTTTTATTAGCACATGAGTGAAAACATATTTGATCTAGTTTTCGATCATAGTATAATTGTAAAAACTAAATATCATAGAGAAAAAATCAAGAAAAAAATGAAAATATCAAAAAAACCCAAAAAACGAATAAAACCTAAACTGAAAAAACTAATTTTATGTTGATTTGATTTGGTTTATAGTTTTAATAAACCTACATGATTGGTTTATTTTATTTTTTTTAATAAAAATCGAACCAACCCGACCTATATACACCCCTAGTCTTACCCATACAAAGGGATTTTAGGCATAAATCAATGAGACTTGAACCCAACATATTATCATCTCTTTTGATAATATTATTTTTTTGAGGAATAAATTTAAAACATAAATGGTTCTAAACCAATTATTTTTCCTCAAATCCAACAATAATTATATTATTAGTAACAAAAGACAGATACATAAGGAATTACTAACCTTGAAATTACATTTACATTTATAATCTCATCTTGTTTGACAATCTCATCTTGTTTGACAGAGTCTTAGCACTTGTATGCATTATTTACAAACCACTAAAGATAGTTATTGATGATTTTCGATTAAGTAAACTTAGCTCTATACTATAATTGGAACGAGGAAGTTCAGAAAAGCCTCTGAGACTTGCCATGGTATAAAGCACAAGAAAAAAGAAACGAATGATGATGCCACGGGTTGCTAAACACACAGACATAGAGGGGGCAGGGAGAGGAAATTAGAAGTTAAACCAGATGAATGAGAAGCTTAGAATTGAGATGCAGAATAATGCATCACAACTACATATTCTAATATTGAAAATACATATTTGACAACTTATTATTGCATTGGTATGTAGAATTAGGAATCCGGTTTCAATTGGGGCTTTCAGACACACAGACCCTTCCCGAATGATCAAATAAAGCTATACCTTCCATCTACCCTAATATGATAGAGATTCGTTATAGAGCATCATGCTAATAACGTGTTATAAAACAACCCTAATATGATAGAGACTCGTTATAGAGCATAGTGCTAATAACGTGTATAAAACAAGAAAGAACAAAGAAATCGTGTTGTTATCATGTTATAAAACAAGAAAGAACAAAAAATAAGAGTAGAGATAATAGTGAGAGTAATTATTATTTCTCATATGAGAGATCATCTTAAATGAACAAAACCCTTCTATTTAAATGAAAAAATATTCCTAGTTTCTGACTAAAAAAGAGATACTTCAAATCCTGATACATATCAACTAGATCTTAATAGATTTTGATAGTCATTCACTATAATATAAATATATTTATAACAAAATTCTTTTAAAAAGGTTACTGAATTATCCTTTATTATATGGTGGTTATGCTATTATCATATTATTGCATGCCGACCCTCACTCATGTCTAACTGAACCACCCAAGTCACATCGGTGTAGATGCCCCTTGTTGGCGTATTTAATATCTCATGCATAGTAAAAATCGATTGTCAGTTCAAGTGATTTGGATATAAAAATATAATATTCGAAATTAAGTTGAAAAAGGATTTAGTAAAATTGAAATTGTATTTGAAGATGCATTTAAATTTTTTTAAAAGTACAAGTTTTTTGAGTAACACAAGATTTTTCAATAGTCAAACTCAACTTTACAAAACTCTACATTTATTTTTTTTCAAAAAATTGGACAAATGTATGACCAAATATTATTTTAAAAAAAAAATTGTTAGAAAGCAAACAAAAAAAAATCTATGGATGCCCAAGTCTCACCTATCCAGCTCTGGGATGTTCAAGAGTATCAGTACATTAATAAAATTGTGAGATATGGGAATTAATGCATATATATCCAAACATGGCTTAAGTAATATTGGTAAAATGCATTTTCAAAAGCAGAAATAAAATCATCCAAATTGAGGAGCAGTGGTGGAGCTACATGTGTGATGGATTCATCCAAATTCCCATGGACGAAAAATTATAATATATATATATATATGATTAAAATATAAATTATTTTTTATGTATATATAATAGATGTCGAACCTCCTTCGATTAATTCGTATGTTCACTTGTGTTAATGAAAATTTTGACTCCATCACTGTCGTTGAATAGATCTACAACAAGTTGAAAGGAAAAACAAGAGGATAAAGACAAGAATTCAGCAGTAGAGATTAGAAGCACCACATATTTGATGTACCAAAAACATCAGAGCACAGCACACAGTTCATGTAATTGTATCCTATTTTGAGTATTCGCTTTTAAAGGTGGAATACGAATTTAAAGTTTATGTTTATCAGTACATAATTTTGTCACCAAATGCATAATTTGTTTTAGTTATTGAATTTACAATTAAATATTTATATATATAAAAAATAAATTTTCTACCAAAATGTAAGCAAAAACCTACTATATTCGTCATTTATGGGGGTTGAAATTTTTGTGTGGTTCCTTGGGAATTATAGACTTCAGTATCTGGCATTAGCTCCAACATTAATTGCGTCTTCCTACTATTTCACCTACTCACATACCTAACATTTTTGGGAGCCCCACTAAGTAATTTTTCTAGTGGTCTTCTCTAAGCCTGACTTTAGCATGAGGTATATAATGTATTGATCGGATTTGAGTTTTGAATATAAAATTATTTTAGTAGATTATAATTTATTTGAAAAGTGAGACTTTTCTACATGAATTTAATTAAGCAAGTCCAAAATGGATATTGGATACTTATAGGAAATTAAGAAAAGAATGTCTTCTCATTACTATTTTGTAACGAGAACAGTTCACAAATGTTTGAAGTCATTAATTGTTAAGTTGTTTGTATTGTTACTTTATATTTGAGGGTAATATATTTTTAAATAGTTTAAATATAGCATAATTCTTAACTAAAAGGATTAAAAGAACACATTTTCAATTAATTAAATTTTAAATGTACCTTGAGTCAATATATGCATATATATTACGTAAATCAACATCAAATCGTCGCAATAATTGAGGACCAAAAAAATGTTAATTATCACAAACTTAAAATAAACATTACTTTGCCATTGAATCCATATATTAAGTGGACAATCTTGCTTGATTCTCTTCCCTTTTTATGTTTTTCTTTTATTATTTTCCTTTTGTATAGTTCTAGTAAACTATGAAATATCCTTAAAAAAATAACGTTGTCCTATTGGAAAAAATAATATCTAGGAGATGTTTTGTCTAATAGAGTTAGGGCCGGGTATCTTTTGATTTAAATTGAAAAAATCAAAAAATCAAAATTTAATTTTGGTTTGATTTTTTGATTTTTCGGATTGATTTTGGTTTCAAATTTTAGAAATTTGGTTAAACGATTTGGTTTTTTGATTTACAAAAAAAAATTCGGATAAACCGAAAAATTAAAATTATATAAATAATATATATATATAATTTAATATATATGTAAATATACTAAAAATATAATATAATTTGATATAACATTTAAGTATATAAATTATAATCATTTAGTAACCCTAAATCCTAATATACTGTTTTGCTTTAGACCCTAACATTAACGTGAAAGCTGCAGCGGCGCTCAACCATCCTTAGTTCGTCAGTTCATTTGAAATTTCAACATCGCCAACGATAGTCGTTTGCTTAGTTCATAACTGTCGTCGGCAGTCGCTGCCGAATGCAGCCACTGCCGTAACGCCAGCGGTGATGAATCAGCGAGGTCGATATTTATGGTTATTTCATGTGTGTTGAATTAATTATATTTGAGAATGAAAAATAGGTTTGAAAAAAAATTATTTTACTAGAAAAATCACCAATTTTAAATGTTCACTACTTTAATCTTTAAAATAGAAATAAAAATCCGAAATAACCGAACTGAATTTGTAAAAATCGAACCAAACCAAAATAATTTTGGTTTGATTATAATTTTTATTTTTGTCAATCCAAAAATTAAAAAACCAAAGCGATATTCAATAATCAAACTGAACAAACTTAATGCGTACCCCTAAATAGAGTACCAAGGGAACCAAAAAAGGGCCTATACTGCTATTAATTAATTTGAACTTTCAATCTCAACTTCTTAAATTAATTTCACTTCTCAATCATTTCTTACCTAGTCAACATATTTTATTTAATTTTATTGGTGAAGGAAAAGAGTCCTTCTCAATGTGTTGAAAAAGTCATGCAAATTACAAAGTCATGCTGAAAAAATTGTTTGACGTTATAATATAATGATGGTAAGTTAATACTTTTGTGCAGGATTTACTTGTATTATCAAAATGGATCCAATATCACCTCCTAAATTTCTGCTCCTCTTCTACTTTCATTTCCTAAATTTTTTGGTTACCAAATTCAAAGTATTCTTAATATGACGTATTATTATTTATTTTAGATCAAATTTGTTTGTTTTTCTCTAAAAGAATTTACGTTAAGAATATCAAAGCACTTTATATGCAGCCTCCTTTTATTTTTCAAATTCCAATGTGAAACTTTATTTGCTCAGCGAACAATCTCAGCTTCAAGCTTATAAGTTCCACATAGTCAATCGCGAACTAAGTTCTACGTGTAAAGGTTGTAAACCGGCTCGTAGACGGGCATAGACACAAAGTCGAGCCCCACGCAGGCGCCATACTATGACATCTCACACGTTTCTCTCCAAAAGTTCTCACACAAATAAGAATACCACTACTATATACCTTAATTATTATATATAATTTATTTTAATTTTTTTCTTCAGCTACCAATATAATACTTTATTCGCACTCCAAGAAGGACCAGCTCTAAATAGAAAACATTACCTAAAACAAATTAATATTCACATGAAAAGGGATTGGAAGATTACTTTATCTTCAAGTTGAGTGGTCATGCTCTTTTCATGTTGCATTGATGGGTATGGCTAATCTTTTTAGGACCACCTTCACTATATTCATATTTAATGATTCATTGAAAACTCCTTCACATTACTTGTCAGTTGTGAAACAAACGCAATAATTCGTTCCACATTTCTAGTTGGTTCAAGTTCATTGGACCTGAACAATGAGAAACACCAATACATACGCCAAAATTGTTTCAACTTTTTTTGAACTTTTGGCCTCATTTAAGGAATACAAAATGGTGCTCCATGTGCTATCCATTATAATTTATCTCAAAGAAGGATCAATTTTTAATTCTTTTAAATTTTGCAAAATAATTCAGGTACATCGTCCCTTAATAATGGGAGGTCATGTATCATTATCGTTATCAAAATGTGTTAGATTTTTTCTTATTGATATAATAACGTAAGTCTTCCAATTCGTGAACATGTTTTGGAAGGAAAATTTACTCTTTTAAACGAAATTGCACAAATTTCACTCTGCTCACTGTGGACATGTAAACTTTAGCATTATTGAAACACAATTAAGCAAAATAAATAAATAAATAAACATGTAGTAACAGAATTGTTAGAGTTGTGACCCGAACTGAAAGTTTTGCGGTGCGTCGATGAGTCTGTGGTGGTAGCTCATCCCGATCCCGGAGCCCACCACTGAACTCGATGGGGGTGCGGGGGCGATGGACCTTTATATTTTTGGGTCAAGAACTTATTTGTATGCACGTATTATATAAGTACATTTAGCGGGTTATTTGGGGTATTCAGAAAATACTCATTCTCCACATTGTACTCCTCTCCTTTCATTATAGTGAAACGTCCTCTCTGCCTCTGCCCGTGGTTTTTTCCGCAAGGGTTTTCACGTAAATCTGTGGGTTCTTGTTTATTATTTTGTTTGTGGTTTGCTTTATTTCTGCCGAATCATAACAAACTAGTATCAGAGCTTGGTCGATTGTTTTCTCGTGGATGACAACCATGAAGTATGATATTCCATTGTTGGATCGCAACACCAGATTTTCGTTATGACAGGTTAAGATGCAGGTTGTGCTCGCGCAAATGGATTTCGATGATGCCTTAGTAATTAGGGTTTGATCACATGCCCTCGTCGTGGACAGATGATGATAAACGGCGTAAGGATCGGAAGTCTCTATCACAATCCACCTTCACTTATCCAATCATATTCTATAGGATGTTTTGAAGGAGACCATTACCGTTGCGCTGTGGTTGAAACTGGAATCTTTATGCATAACGAAGAGCCTAACAAGTAAGTTGCATCTCAAACAGGGACTTTATTCCCATCGTATGTCTAAGGGTGCATCTTTAGAAGATTACCTATCTGTTTTTAAAGAAATCGTCTCTAATTTAGAGACTCTGGAGGTTAAGTACGATGAGGAAGATTTAAGGTTGATTTTATTGTGTTCACTGCCTGCATCATACACGACCTTTGGGGATATGATTTTATATAGTCGTGATACCCTGACCATAGGTGAAGTCTATGATGCGTTGTTCTCTAAAAAGAAGATGAAACATCTTGTGAATGGGTCGGAGACTCAAGGAGATAGTCTTATTGTTCGATGAAGGAATCGTGAGAGGAATTCTAGGAGTGATAATAGGTTTAGGTCGAAATCCAGAAACATAAACAAAACCTGTAATTACTACAAGAAGAAGGGTCATATCAAATCCGAGTGTTGGAAGCTACAGAATAGAGAGAAAAGAGAAGCTCCAAAATCGAAGGAAAACCAACCAGAGAAGTCCGGTGAAGCCAGTTTTCTTGAAGATGGCAGTAGTGATGGAGAACTCTTGGTAGTTTCAGATGGTAACTCCAAACCCTGTGAGAATTGGATTCTTGATTCAGTTTGCACGTTTCATATGTGTCGTAATCGGGATTGGTTTACAACATATGAAACAGTCTCTAAAGGTGCTGTGTTGATGGGAAATAACACACCTTGTAAGATAGCTGGTATTTGAACAATCAGAATTAAGATGTTTGATGGAGTTGTGAGGACACTTGGTGATGTGCGGTATGTCCCAGATCTGAAGAGAAATCTTATTTCCTTGAGTACATTTGATTCGAACGGCTATAGGTACACTGGTGAAGGTGGAGTCCTCAAGGTTACTAAAGGTGCCCTTGTTGTGATGAAGGGACAGAGAAAGTCTGTAAATTTGTATATCTTGTAAGGCTCTACGGTTACAGGTGATACAAATGTTTCTACCTTCTCTCTATCAGAAAGTGACGTTGCTAAGGTGAAAACGGATAGCTGAACTAAGTAGGAGAAGACTTCTTGATGGCCAGAGTATTATCAAATTGGAGTTCTGTGAGCACTATATTTTTGGGAAGCAGAAAATAGTCAGATTCACTAAAGGCATCCACTCAACTAAAGGCACTCTTGATTATATTCATTCTGATCTCTGGGGTCCTTTTAGAGTACCTTATAGAGGAGGTGCTAATTATATGATGACTATTATTTATGACTATTTCAAAAAAAAATTAAGTATTTTTCCTGAAGCAAAAGAATAATGTGCTGCCTACTTTTAAGGAGTAAAAGACTATGATTGAAAAACAAACCGGGAAGCAGGTAAAATGCCTTCGAACTGATAATGGTTTAGAGTTCTGTTCTAATAAATTTAATGTTCTGTGCAAGTTAGAAGGAATTGTGAGGCACTTGACAGTTTGTCATACTCCGCAGTAGAATAGTGTGGTCGAACGAATGAATAGGACTATAATGGAAAAGGTGTGTTGTATTATCTCCAATATTGGTTTGCCCAAGTCTTTTTGGGCCG